>CM037021.1:15355475-16685609 GCA_020875875.1 Dioscorea alata
ATAAACTAGATAATATGTTTGGATTGATTGGTTTGTTTGCAATATGGCTAGTTAAAATATACTAGCATGTTTCAAGGGAGTGTATAGATAACTAATTGTGTAATGTTGGTTAATTTGGTAAATAAGGATATGAATGTATAAGCCTAGGTTTCCCATCCTATAAGCTTAAGCTTTTAGGTTGAATCGGCTGGGATAATATGTTGAGTTTGCATATTAGAGTAACAAATAGTCTCTCATCGTTAAATTTGGTATATATAAATACGAATTTATAAGTATAGATCTCTCATCCTATCAACTTAAGATTTTGGGTTGAATTTGGTTTAAAAATATATTTGGTTTGCATCTAACATTGTCCACCATCACTCATCATCTATATATATATATATATATATATATATCATTGTCATATGTCCTCCAAAGAATTGTGAGTTATTCAAAGCATGTGAGTTATTAATGCTTTGACATTAATAATTTCAAGCTTCTTTAAATTCTTTGCCTACTCATCATCATGGACTTTTCTTTAGTCTTTAGTTTATCTTTGTTATGTTTCTATTAAGTTTTCTGCTTTGTCTCCAGCCCCGCAAGCATTTCTCTTCTTCAAAGTCTCTTCAATTCTTATTTGCATATACCTATGATTAATTTTCTGTCAGATATCTATTTCAATAACTGCTCTTTCCAAATTTAGTAATGTTTCATTACTCATCAGTAAACCTTGTTTTGTCATTTTTATTATTCAATCTGCTGCTTGTAGGCAAAGAGAATGGATGTGGTGTGGGGAGAGACTGCTGGTGTTGAAGGGCAATTATGGCTGTTATGTCCTATCTTATTTATTTTACAGGTACTGAAATGGATTTTTCTTCTTCTTTTCCTTGTTTTCCAAGAAACAATTGTCGCTGTTTGTGTGGTTATGCTTGGCTTTGTGTGACTTTCAATGAATATGTTTAGACTACAACCAAAATGATGGATGGTGGTCAATTAACTTCTTGAAGTATACATTAGCGGAAAAATAGGTGTGAAAGAACTAAATGTTGCTGTCCTTACTGATTTGTCTTTCAGGGTTTTGAAGCTTATGTTGGGATGTTACTGCTTCAAACTGCATTAATTGGTGTAGTGTCTGCATGGCAGGCAAGCATTTAATCCTTTTCTGTTAGATTCTCCAGGTTGATCAATAGCTGTAAATCATAGAACCATAGAATTTAGTATTTTTTTTTTGCTGTTGTAGGTCATTGTTTGTGGAATCTTGCTGGTTGTGATGGCTGTGGGTAACTTCATAAACACAGTGCAGACATTGATGGCAAAGTCAAAGTTTAAGGCAAAGATGAAGAGGAGCAAAAGCAAGCTGGATATGGATCAGTTTTTGTCAACTGATTCAAGATAGTTTGATCTAAGTAATCATATTATCCTAATCCTAATCACTGTTTTGTAAAGCATTATTTTCCTGGTGGTTTTTTGCTTGCCAATCTAGCAAAAGACATGTATGATAGTAATAATAATGTTCATGGTTTTTGCGAGTTATGAATAAGTTATGAGCTTGTGCTGATTCCTACTTGATGTTGTGGTTGTCCATGACCTTGCTTTCGTGTGATTTATTTTATATATATATATATATATATATATATATGGATAAATCATACCTTTCAACTATTATTGTAAAAAAGATTTCATTTTTCAACCTCACTTAGAAAAGAAATGAGTTACTCTGTTGTAGAGGTGGTGTGCTGATTTTTTTTTTTTTTTCCGAGATATTTTAACGTGGTAAGTTTTAAAAATCGCAAAGGTATTATAACTTGCATTGGATGGTTCTTTTTGGCGCTAACAGGATAGGTTTTTTTTTTTTTTTTTTTTTTTTGAATGTTTGGGTTTTTTGTTTTAGTTTTTTCATTCGAGGTTGTTTGGTTATCTGTAACTAAAATTATATTATTTGTAAGTGAAATTATAATGTAAGTAAAAATATTGTATTTTAATTTATATTATTGTTGTTTGGTTTGTTGCTATTAGAAATGCTGCATTTATTTTTTATTTGTTTGATTTGATATAAGTTTAAAGGTATAGTTACCGTGGAAGTGTGAAATTATCTCCATTATATATTATTATTTAATACTCTTTATAAAAAATAATTTAAGTAAACATAATCAATTAATTTAATAAATTATTTATTAATTAAAAAAATATTTAATATTTAAATATTAAATTATAAAAATGTAAATATTTATTTAATTCTATTACTTAAAATTATTTTTATAATAAATTTTAAAGAACAATATAATATTTTAATTAAAAATATTTTGTTGTAAAAAGTATATAATCATTTAAATATTAAATTATAAAAATACTTAATAATTTTTAATTTTATTAGTTAAAATTAGTTTTTAAATTAAATTTAAAGATAATTTATTTTGTTAAATGATTTTTTAATTAAATATGAGATGAATATAATGGTGAGTGGATATTATTTATTTTACTGCATTTTAACCTATAATAAAATTTGTTATAAGTTGAAATGTTATAATTTTGTTGTCAATTAAAATATTGTAAAAGTGGGTGAGATGTAAAGCCACTTACATGTAAGTGGAGTTTTTACATCAAACCAAATAACTACTTACATGTAAAATTATTTACATTATAGCTACTTATTGGTACTTATAGATAACCAAATAACCCTTCAACATAATAGTTAACATGTTTAACCACAAGACACGTTTGCATGAGTAGTTTATTACTAAAATGAACAATTTTTTTTAAGAGTTGAAATAAATGAATGCCCAAACTTTGTGGGTTACTATTGGTTATAAACCATATTATTCGATAATTAATAATTTTTTAATAAATGATAGCCTATTTTTATTTAGTCATGTTGTAAATAAACTTAATCAAATCTCAATACCATATTAAATGCAAACCAAATGTATAATAATATTTATATCAAAATAATAACAACAAATTATCATATCATATTAAATAGAAACCAGACAAATATATTATTTAATATCACATTAAAATCACAAACAAAATTCATCTTGTACATATAGATATTCAAATGATGTTTAATAAAATATATATATATATATATATATATATATATATATATATATTCAAATGATGAGCGGATCAATGTTCTCTAGGTTGTCATATATTCCAAAACTTGATGTTATCCTCCCTCATCCCAGGATTTAATGTGATACAAAATGAGAAGTTCAAATGACAGTTTTATTATCAATTATTATAATACACGGTTATTTACTTTTTAAAAAAAAAAAAAATCAAAATCAAAATCTTTTTGTCTTTTTTTAACC
Source organism: Dioscorea alata (assembly GCA_020875875.1). Classification (NCBI taxonomy): domain Eukaryota; kingdom Viridiplantae; phylum Streptophyta; class Magnoliopsida; order Dioscoreales; family Dioscoreaceae; genus Dioscorea; species Dioscorea alata. Next base: position 15,358,769 of record CM037021.1, read on the forward strand.
GAAGTGACTATATACATCTTATATATCTGTTACTGTACCCAAGTCTCGATTTCTTAGTCTATTAGTATGAGATCCTTTATATACGATGTTCGTTTTAGGAAAAAAAACCAAGATTGAGCTTCAAAATCAATACAACGTAATGAAGGCTGATCTCTGGGATCAGTGAGAGTTCGGAACCAGCAAACGGAGGCATCAACGCTGTAGTGCTAACGCACGCCCTTAAGTTTTGAAGCAGGCTTCGACAGCTGCGAGCGGAGTGTCGAAAAGCCCACCATATTTTTTCTTCATAGGAAGATAATAAGATAGTTCCGTGCACTCATGTCGGTATACTTGACGCATGCTTGCCGCATTTTGGAAAAGAAAAAGTAAAAATAAAAACTCCTTTAGAAGCAACCATGATTAAACTTTACATCACACGCTGGTTCTTTCTTCACTGCCTACATACAATACCTATTTCTCTTTCTAACAACAAAACAAAACAGCAGAAAACAGCCCTAACAATCCTTATCTTAGTTTCAGAAAATCTAGATGTGATACTAACAAGTGGGATAGTATGGCATGGTTAACAGGTAAATTTTTTTATAGGGCACCAAACTTTGACTTTTTATTTTTTTTATTTTGGTCGCCAAACTTCAATTTAAATTAATATGGTTACTTAATTTTAATTTTACTTCAACTTGGTGATCACCTTATGGAATCTGGTCTTTTTTTAATGATTTGATGTTAAAAATTCTTTGTCGATAAATGATATGGAATTGCTCGCTGGGCGAACAGTATATCATGTATGTCCTGACAATAAATTTCCGCTATCTACATCATCAAAAAAAAGCCAGAATCTCTCAAATAACCACCCAGTAAAACAAAATTGAAGTTGGATAACCATTTTGATTTAAATTAAAATTTGGATTCCACAACGAGAAAATGTTATAATTTAGTACTCTACTTAAAAAATTAACTCCATAGTTGACGAAACCAGATAATCATAAAAGCATGAACCATCTGAATCTGTTATCTCCAATAAATAATAAATTTCTTCCACAACACAAAAATTCCAGAGTCTTAACATGATACTCTCCATAATTACCCACATAATAATAATAATAACATAGAATAATCTCGCAGCAAAACTATACTGCCATCTGAGAGCAGGAACTCTGTTGCAATCTGGCAAGTAGTTTAGGACCCAGAGTTGTTATATCACCTAAAAAGAGAAGCAAATGAGTCATCAGTGTCCATTCATGCTCACCATAGAACTATGAAGTGCAACAAGAATTCAAGCAATTTATAATCATTGTCCTACCTGCACCAACAGTGAAGACAATAGCATCTTGATTTCCACTTGATTGTAGCTTGGTTTCCAACAAGTCGATTACATCGTCCTGATAACAAGAAGCTTGACTTGAGTATGCAAACAAGGAATTTAACTAACACAATCAACACTGAAGGAATCTTCAATTCAGTCATTTGATTTAATGTTTTCGAGAGATATTCATCTCTTGCAGCTTGCTATCACACTCAACAAATCAGTGTAGATCTGAAAAATGTTCGTTTTCACAATAATATTTTCCAAAGGAAAAGTGCATCTGCATTACCATTTTAGGTATATACTCAGATGACGGAGCGATGATAGAAGTTGCGAGGTCTCTTCCACTGAAGTTCCCATTATCGGTTTCTCTAGCAGCATAAATCTAAAAAATATGAATCAAATTGTTAAGATATGCATGAGTTTATCTTTTCTGTTTTGCAAAAAGAGTAGCTGCCTTCAGTTTACCTCTGTTACTATGACATGATCTGCAGCAGTAAATGAAGTGATGAAATCTTCCATAAAAGCAGCAAGACGGCTACAAAATCAAGTTTGTGTTTCAAGCGTACAATACAGAGATGTTAAATGATCTAAAACAAGTGACTGCAATTATCTGCCAGGCTGTTCAGTTCGAGAAGTAAACCTGTATGTATGTGGCTGAAAAACCACCCATAATGCCTGTGATGGAAATTTTTGTCTAGCAGCTCGGAGAAGAGCTCGAAGTTCGGCTGGATGGTGAGCGTAGTCATCGTATATGTGACATCCATTGACCTTTCCAATAAAGTCAAATCTCCTGGATACACCTTCGAACTTGGCCAAATGGTGGCTTATAGCATTAATTGTATCATGCATATTCCTCTTGCCATCAAACATTGTTGTAATTGTGGCAATCACCTGCAACATTAAATCTATTAAAAAAGCACATGGAAAACTAAAATTGTGTTCAGGAATGCATAGGGTTAAGGACTGACTGAATTTTGTAAACAGTGTTGACATCATTTGAAAATGAATAATTCCTATAGAATTGAATTGATCAAGATAGTGGGATCATGAGGAAGGAAGGTGTAAGCATGAAAATCTCAAATGTGACAAGATCAGTGATGGTTGTCCCTTCTTGGTCTGAAAGTCTCAAATGAATGACTGAACTGAAATGAAGAAATTTGGTCCAGTTTTGATTCGGTTTTTACACTGATTGCGGTTCAGTTTGGTATGAAATTTTTAAAACCTGAACAGTCCGTTTCAGTTTGAAATATTTATAGAAACTTGTATGTAATTCAATAGGCAATACATGTGAAAAGCTCGATTCCTCGACAGGGATGAACATGAGAGATAATAAATAAGGGAAAAACCTCATCACACAATTTACAACCAATTTCAGCATTTCAAATTGTAACTATGAGCAGTGAAAGAATGCACCAACCGCTAATGAATTAAGAACATTGTGATCTCCGGTCAGCATTAGGCTGATGTTTGCAACAGGACATCCCTTGTGATGCTGCAGGCAGTTGAGAGAAAAATACCAAGTAAAGAAAGTTACAAGTGAAAAGGGAAAAACAGATAATAAGTTTGCAATAACTTTCCAGACCTCAGAAGGCAAGATAGTGAAACTCAGGGCTCATGAACTTTTACCACCAAATTCAATTCCATTTGTATTAAAGGAAATTAGGGAATAATCAACCAATTAGGCTTGCATTGAGAAATTGAAAGTGCAATGGTATGAATGGTATCAATACAAAACTTTCCCCAGTTTATCAATACAGTTTTAATGAGTTCTTGTTGAAATGAATTGAATAGGCACAGTCCATGAAGTTACGGAAATTATAAATAGCAACAGAAGATTTCTGGAAGTTTAAGAGTGACCTACGTTATGGAATATTAGATGAAAATATTCCAAGACGGAACATATAACTCTAGAGCATAAAAATATGTCAGTTTATATGTACTACTTACATATCCAAATTTGGATGTTTCAAATGTGCATCAAATGATACAAATACATCAGCTCCAGACATTAATATGCTCGGTTAATGAAGACCAAACTAATATTCTAAGTTTTTAACATTAAGTACTGAGAAGAGAAATCTTTCAAAAGATTTGAAATTAGAGGAAGCTCACCAGTACATAATCACGGCCACCTTGTAAATTGGATGTAATTGAGGATGCATGCCAATCATTTTTACTAGAAATTCCATATGTGGTCACATAGTACCCCTGATTTGTTATCTGAGCATTTGCCAATCTCTTAATGTCTGGCACAATTCCTTGCTGATCCTCTACAAGTAAATCACAAGCGCCTGGACTGAACACCACCTTTACGTTAATTTTCGAAATACCCTTTCACAAGCCCGCACACACAAAGATACACAAGCCCACCCCCACCCATCCGTACAAGTAATCTGTTTGATATCCCTACTTGATATCTGCTCGATCTATATATTGACCACTCAAGCAGAAAACATGTGTTCCCAAAAGCCATAAGGTCAAACACAACCACCTTTCATTAACCTTTACTATGATGCTATAACTTGAACAGCCTAAGAAATATACAATTTCAACATTAAACAGCTTTTATACTTAGCTTTTAACATGTTATGCTTGTGTTATTCAAAGTGACTGGTTTAAACAGAGTCCAACCAAAAGAGAGCTCCAGAAATCATAACAAAAGCAAAGACACTAAGTCCAGGAAATTAGGCAAAACGATTTATTAGAACCAAATGATACTCAGTTGGAATATCATCTAAGTTATAGATAAAGAACTAAAGCATTATCAAGATGGTAGCTTGGGAATAATAAAGCAAGAAAGCTCCAGGATAGTGAAATATCCAAGATTTACATGTTCAAACTTCAAAGTTCAAGAGCTTAGTTATGCAAGAGAGACCCTTCCCAATATGTTTCCCCATAATTTTCCAAAGAGTACCAATAATGCAGAAGAATATCTTAGCCTATCTTGAAAGTATAAAAAAACTAATTGCTTGCTCTTTGGTTGAAAATCTCTCAAAGGGAACTATATCATCAACAATCAGATTTTTATGATACATTGAGATAATACATATCTGAACTTTAAAATGTTATTAGCAAAGATCTTAAAAATATAAAGGCCAAACCACGCATTTATTTCTTTATTATGATTTTGAGACGTATTTTTTCTAGTATTAAAAAGTGTCCTAAAAAAATTCTTATCAAAATTACACGTAAGGATTGTTGTAAATGAAGTTGATTCAAGAAGTAAATCTTTTCCGATTACATGTCATAAAGCAGATTAAAAAATATCTGTTTGTTTAAGAAAATATTCATAAAAATCTGCGCATAATAAATATTTAACAGTTCTATCAAAGACAGTCAATTTTATCTAGCTCATTTGGTCAAGCATACAGGAAACCTGGAATGTATGATTATGATTAAACAGTTTATTTAAACATCAGAATAATTTAGTAAAATCACTTAACATCTGGTTGAGCATAGACTATAACATATTAAAAACAATTCCTAAATAGTATCAATTGGACTGCATGCACTACTTAGGCTGTATGGGAACCAAATGATGGAAGACTGAACTTTGCCTACCTATCCCCGCATAGAATGAGATGACCACCAGGTCTGATTTGATGGACAAATTCTCTGAAGGCATTCTTAATAGCCTCCTAACAATTATGAACCAACACGAGCATGTAAGTGACATATAGTGCAATAGTACAAATTGCATTCTTATGATTGAGTGTCCAGGAAAACCTCATTGGGGAAAGTATCAACATGGTCCCAGTTCACATTTGTGACCACAGCAATTTGTGGTGCCAATGCAAGAAAACATTTATCATATTCATCAGCCTGCATTCCAAGAAATATAAAAAATCATGCATTTTATCTAAACATGAAAGGTTAATCTCATAATATGACACGTATTGTATTCATTAGTCTGCATTCCAACCAATCCAAAATATCAAGTAATTTATGTAGAAAAGCCATGGCTAGTTCTCTATTTCGAAACAAGAACATACACTTAAGAACTTTATTAAAACTAATGCTCGCACAGTCACCAATCTGCTAGAAGAATTTAAAAGAAGGCTTAATTTTCTAGAAAAATGAGATACTTCTGCTAAAATTTGCATAAAGCTTTCTAAGGTTTGAAAATTTATTTATGAGGTATAAGTTACAATTTGGACACTGAAGCAGTAAATGCATGACATTTGTGAATCTGCCCATTGAAACACAGGACTCGTGGACAAATTAAATCGAAAGTGAACAATCAATAATAGCATATTTTCATTTCATCCCTAGTTAAAATCTCTATCTTATGAGGATCTGCTCAATGAACAAATCATAGCCTTTACAAGATTATTATGTGTTTGATTTGAATCTAGCATATTAATTATTCTAATTATTAATACATCCCCTTGATATGTTCTATTCTTTTTAGCCATGTTCCAAACAAACCGATTGATCAAACTCTAGTGCCATGCTAGATTCAAGTCAAACACATAATCTGGGCTTGATTCAACTTAAAAACTTAAGTTGATAAGATGAGAGACCTAGAATTCTAAGTAATTCATATGTCAAACAAGTTGATTACAATTTAGAACACGACATTATTAACAAAGATAAGAAATAGAAATAGAATATATGATCACTCAACTTATTATCTTTCAAACATCTTATAAAAAGTCTTTCTAATCCAAAAATATTGAGGGAAGTCAAACCTCCAAGACAAAGTTAGGACCCTTCCCTGCTATGATATTTCCTCCTGCAAACTGAGAACAGATAATTATGTTGATATTACGCCAAACAATTAAAAATGTTGAATCAAATTAGCTAAATACCAAACTAAGAATTCAAAAGATTTTATTATTGAAAGCTTAACTATGGTGAGTTATGAATTCAAAAAGTCTACTAATATTAAATGTATTGGCAATGCCATCAGACCTAGATGAAGGGGAGAACTATCACAATTTTATTTGAAGTTTGTTTGACTAGTTCTGCCTAACATACTTAATACACAGGCAATTAAATTCAACTCGAACGTGTAAATCCAGTTACATTGAAAATGAATAGTTTGGTATGATGCAATGATATATTAAAGGCCAAAAGTAACTCAACGATCCATGGATGGTCGATCTATTCTAAAACCAATGCATACCTTTGAACTTGGCTATTAAGTTCAAATGCTGAAAACAAGCGGGTTTAGAACATGAGCAAAAAATGATACCAAGACTGCTAATTGTGCAAAGTATAATATCATTAGGGACTCCATAAAATAGAAATTTGGAGAGGAACAGCTTAAGCCTAGGTAAGGTCAATCTATGCTCTGTGACACTTTTGTATTTTTAGTACCAGTAATTGTCTATTAATTATTAAATGCATGAGAGCTAGATATGCAACATGATTTGATAGCATCATGGCTTAAAGGATACAAAATGAACTCAGTTCCACGGTGGTTAGTGACAGTGCTGAAACAGTAAGGGCAATAGAACTCATGAATTTGGTGCCCATGAAAATCCAATATTTGTAAACATTAAATTACTTGTGCTACATAGAAATTGAGATTATAAAGGGACTCCATTGGCCAAATAGTTGTTTTATTTGTTAATTGCTAGATTTTTTAGTTGATAATGATTTACACAGCCATGTGAACCAACCATGGATGAGATACACATAAACCATAGCAATCTTATAAGCCACTCAAATGCTTACTTCAATTGATCCCTTGAAAAGCTTGACAATGTGTCTTGAAAACTGTGATTTTTTTTTTAAATAATGCACTCTTCTACCTAGGTTTCCATTACGAGTTGAGGAGTTAATCAGGAAAATGTATCAGTAAAAATTCAATCATGTGCTTTGATCAACGTGCTTTGTCGAAGAAACCTCTATGAGCCCAACATTAATATGTGGTGATTTGGTTATAATTTGTCAAACTGCAGTTTGAAAATATAAAAAAATTATGAACCGAAGTAGGATTATAACGTTTATTAAGCTAGAATTATTTTTGCCTCCTTACATATTAAGTTTTACTCTGGTTTAGTTTATAAAGGTAATAATGTCCTTTGGGCTTATGTTTTTAACCCTAATCCTCCTCTTCTCTTATAGGGAGTGTGTAGACTCCTCTTCAAGTTTCTAGTCAATTAATTCCTAGTTTTTGTGTGTGTGTGTTTTCAATTTTCATCTGACAGATATATCCAGATTTATGCATGTAGACTAACAAAAATAGAACATGTCGAATTTACACATTAAGAAAACCATACCTGTGGCACATTTGCTCCCACCACCGAAATAAGATTGTCCCCCATGGCATTCAGAACATACGAAAGCATTGCTGTAGTGGTGCTTTTACCTGCAAAAAGAAAATAGGTAATGGTAAGAATAATATTACTCTTTTGGGGGCAGGAAACTTTTGGGTCAAGCTGGATTTGAACCAGCGCAGACATATTGCCATTGAATTTACAGGCCATCCCCATTAACAGCTCAGGCATCAACCCATGAAGAATTAAATCTAGGCTTGTTGATAATCTATTTCATGATCAACTTTCTTTTGTAGTACCAACCCTCAAGAATAAAAGGACAGACTAATCTAAGGTACTGCTAACATATGAAAGATACTTGAACATACAGAAAATCAATTTAGCATCCTTTTATCCATCAGAAATAGTTTATTGTGATGTAATCCAGGCGTAAAAAATAGACTATTGATCAATAACCTCAGCTCTGGAAGTTTCTTTGTTGATTGCTAAATAAAAATCCTTGGAAATAACAGATAATAACGTTATATTAATCAAAACATTTGGTATACAAGAGTTGGGATATCAAGAGTGTTCTGCTGTTGAGTTCAACTAAATTGAGATTTTATCAATCATTACAACTTTAAAAAGCCTATGATACCATTGAAAGGAAATTGATAAATAACACCCTAACCTAGAAATATATGTTAGCAAAGGCGTAAAAGAGAAAGTTATAGTCATGTAATCAGGTTGCTTTGGCAAAGACAAATACCATGAGTTCCACTAATAGCAATAAGGTTGTACTGCTCTGTAATCTTTCCCAGCCAAAGATCTCTCTTGTATCTGAACAACAAACCCACAAACAGTTATGTCAAACCTTGAAAAGAAACATTGGAACAACCAACTTTTCCAACTTCCATTAAGAATTGCTTTACAAAGGCTAGTGTTATTAATAGGTAAGACCAGTAGCCACAGGAAATCGTTATCATTAGAAATCTTGGAAGTTGCTCACATATTCCGGGAGTAAGTTCATTATTAGATTCAGAATGAAAGAAATGGTTGCAAATCTGACCATCTTGCATCTAAAGAATGTTTGAGCTTTTGCTGGTTAGTTACGATAAACATCTTATATAGATTTTTTTTTTTTTTTGACAAACAGCACGCCATTTTGCATGTTAAGATGAGGTCTTTACATAACAAGAATTCAAATAAGTTGCTGATGCACACATGCAAATAAGAGAGAGAAATGGATTCATACTAACATGGGAATTCCGACAGAATTTGCATAAACAACCTCTTCATTGTCTGAAGGAACAGCACTAGAAACAACAATTGCATCAGGAAGCCTTGCTCCATTTCCACTTTTCAAATTTGAGGCAGAATGACCAATGTGTAATCTTGCTCCAGCCTCATGTAATTTGTCCAGGAAGCTGCTCCACATGATATCAGAGCCACTTACATCAAAACCCTGGATTGAGAAGCATAAAGAACAGCATATACATAAATACATTTAAGCACTCAACTCCATAGTTTAAATACACATTCAAATGTATATAAATATTGGCTAAACATTCTTGCATTTTGTTTCATTAGTATGACAATATCTCTAGGCAAAATGACACAAAATCAAAACACAACCTTTTAGTGGACCAGGAACAGAAGAAGCATTGTTAGAGAATGAGAAAAAAGCACACAAATTTACTCTATCAGTTCCTCTTCTTTATCTAAAATGAGAGAAATAAAACCCTAAACATGACCAATAAATGCAAAGAGAAGTGAAAGAATTAGGGCTTACCTGCTGAAGCGCAAGCATGGCAAGAGCCGACAACCCAGATCCCCCAATTCCAACAAAATGAACCCATTCCTTCTTTCTCTTCTCACCATCATCAACCTCAAACACACTCTCCTTGCAGATCTCCACATTGTTCTGACCTTCTGGGGTCGAACAAAACCCTCCGGTAAAGGCAAGCCTCCTCCAGCCGCACGGAGTCACAGCAAGGCATAGTCTCCGGCTACATTGGTCACGATTTGGCCGAGCATTGATGGGCAAACAAGCATTGGTAGTAGCTAGAAAAGCAAAAGAGCTCATCTTTAGTGAAAATTTGTGAATTGTGATAAATGGGATGATGCTGGTATTAGCAAATGTTGCATGTTCTAATGCATGATATGAACGTGCTCTTCTTGTTCTTGTTTTTCTGACATGGCTTGGGCAGGTTCCAAGCAGCTTCTTCGTGAGTGATGCCGGCAGGTTCCGTGGACATTGCAGTATTGCACCATGCACAGGACAATCAACCCTGGCTAGTATACAAATACGTACCATATACGGTTTGGTATAGGGTACTTTGCGAAAGGTATTTGTCTCGCTCTTAGGAGGTGAGTTCAAACTTCATACTATGAAAATAATAACAATAATAATAATAAATAAATAAATTATTTAAGTAGATATTTAACTATTTTGTTACTAAATTATAAAAAATTTCAATTATATACTTTAATTTTAGATTCATGTTCAATTGAATCATTCGGATTAACTCTGTTGATTGCGTACTAATGTGGCATATGAACAAAAAATCAAATTAAATAAGAGATATTACTGTAATATATTAAATTAAAAAAAAATTAAAAATTTAGAAATCAAATTACTTTCTATTTTACCTGACATGAATAACTAATTATATGAGTTAACTATTTTTAAAGTGAAAAATGTTTTTATCCACGTAGCTGTTGATATGACAAAAGGGGACAACATAGCGTACCACATTAATATGTTATTAACGGAATTAACTCAGATGATTCAATTGAATATGAATTTGAAGTTGGGATATATAATTGAATTTTTTTATAATTCGGTGACTCAAATAAAAATAACAGAATAATTGAGTGTGTATTGAAATAATTTACCTTTTAAAAAAAATTATCTATGTAGGCACAAGAACCCGGTCTTAATTGGCCGATGGCTTGTGTGCACCACAGCAAGCCAAAGATGATTTTTTTTTTTTTTGTATTTTTTTAATAATGTGTCTATATTGCATAGAAAATCTTGGCACCTCTCCAGCATGATATTTAGAGTAAACACTGAATTTTACCAACACTATGAATTTGAGATAAAGAGTTTTTTTTTTTAATATAGATAAATAACAAGATTAAGCTCTTGATTTTTTAAGTTAAAATTAATAAAATGGCAACTCTATTGTTTTTAATGTAGTTTTTCACTCCTACAATAGGAGAGTGTTTTTAAGATTATATTTATATCTATAAATATAAAAAGCAATTTTTATCCCTTGATTATAAAACTTTAAATTAAATTAAATTTTATTAACATAAATATTTGTTTAGATAGTTTAAAACATTAAAATATGAACAAGTTATAATCCAAAGGTATTGGCCCTACTACCAAAAACATTGGTGTGAAGATTTAAAAACTCCAAGGTTCCAATAGTATTGGATGCAATGGTAATAATATGTCTTTGGTGTTTGTGCAACCTTGCAACCCAAACTCCATGTCATCAAATAAGGGTGCACATATCAATTTTTGACTTTGTGCACATGCCCCTGATTATACCATGTTTGTCACATTTGTTAAAAAAAATATATATATAAATATAAATGACATATAATCTCACTTCATGTTTATTCGAAGAAATAAAATTTCTTTCAGATGGTAAAGTTGTTGTTTGATGCCAACAACTATTTGGTTTATTGGCACCAAGTCCCTTGCGTAGGGTCTTCGTCTCGATGGTCGAGCGTAGCTCCCCGGTTTGAAACCTATCACGCGCAAGGTGAGGGCACGGATCGGTGGTGAGCGCAGCTCCCCCACGTGTCCGAGGTTTCGGCGCTTGTTGCCTTTCTCAAAAAAAAAAAAAAGTTGTTGTTTGATATGCCAACATAATCTATTAAACGGCTGGATTATTGTCAATTTTAAAATATTATCTCATTCGGCGGTAAGAAGATTACACTGAAACCTATTTCCCACACCGAGATCTTTTTAATACATTACGTCAAGTATGTTTTGAACCCAAATAATAAAACTGATGTAGATCAATCAAATATATTTTTGGAGGTTTAAGTATATAATCTAAAATGAGAATTGTTTAGTTGATAAAGTATACTTTTCTTTTTTGCTTATCAATTTCACTTAATTCACACCAATTAAATCAACTGAAGTTAGTTAATAATTTAAATTTTATAAAAAATTCTACTCCATTTACTTTCTAAAATTACCCTTATTTAAAACTCTACTAAGTAGAGTATATAACATAATATTTAGTTGATTGTGATTTATTGAAAATTATACAAGTACATTAAATTAAGAGATAAATTTGGAAAAAAAATTTATTTAATATTATACAAAATTTTTAAATGTACAAGTAAAAAGGAACAAAGAAAAATAAACAGAGAGAGTATTTTATAGATAAATAATATTTATCCAACTTCATTTGATGGACATTACAAGATACATATGTACCGACTCAACGCGGCTCAACCAATTAACATGAATCTAAGTTCGCCCGGTCTCGAGTCCGGAACCAAACGGCTACGCCACTTTATATATATATAATAAATAAATAAATAATAAAAAATATATATATAAAATATATATATATATATATATGTGCTGTTTGGTGAGAGTGCCCTTTTCTATTCCCGAATCGAGCCGAAGAAACCCTAGCGCCCAAATCACTGCTTCTGGGACTCTCGGCGTCGATCCCAGATGGTAAGCGCCTGCGCTGCTTCTCTTTGGTTCTCCCTTCTCTATTGCTGTTTATCGGTACTGATTCTCGCTTCTTGGTGTTCTTGGTTTCGATTTTGTGCAGGCGGATTCTCCACGCAAGAGGTAAAACCCTAAGCCATCGCCTTTTTGTTCTTTTCTTTTTTGGATTAGGTTTGGAATCTCTAGATTTGTGTTCAGTTGAGGTAGATTTGATGAGAAGGGAAAGAAAGACGTTATTTTTCTTAGGTTCGATTGAATGTAAAGGGAGGATGGATTTGATGAAAGAAGATGGATCAAATAATTTTCTTTGTTTTTACTCACATTAGTGTTACAATTCTTGTTTCTGAATTTGGTACTAGGGTTTCGAATCATATGATTTGTGTGTATTCCGATTTTAGTTTTAGACATTTAAGATTGGTCCTTTAAGAAAGCAGGGTTATCAGTATGTCGACTTGATTACTGTAAGCTAGGTTTTCTGAGGTATAATCCTAGTCCGTTGGCTTTTGTTTTCTTTTCTTTGCGAATTTGGGTTTGGGGCTGGGCATTTGTGTTTCAATTGAGGCAGGTTTGATGAGAAGATAAAAGAAGGCATGATTTTTCTTGGGATTTATTGAACGAAAAAGAAGGGATGAATTTAATGAAAGAAAAGATGGATTCAAATAATTTTCTTTATTTTCCTCCCATCACTGTTACAGTTTTGTCTCTGAACTTAGTACTAGACTTTCAAATCCTATGACTTGTGTGTGTTCCGATTTTAGTTGGACATTTATATTGGTCCTGCAAGTACGCAAGGATATCTGAATGCCGACTTGATCACTACTGTAATTTAGTGTTTGCAAGGTCTTGGTTTTCTAGACATTTATACCATACAGATTGGTCCTGCAAGCACGCAAGGATATCTGAATGCCGACTTGATCACTACTGTAATTTAGTGTTTGCAAAGTCTTGGTTTTCTAGATGGCTAGGCAATAGTGGAGGGTTTCTGACCTAGGCAGGCAACCTGAAGTTGTGGCAATTTAGAAAAAACAAATGAAAGAGAAAATGTGATTTGAGGTAATGGATGATATCTATGAAATTATGGAATGGGATCAATAAAAGATGCAGGGAAAAAAAACCCATGTTGCAATACACAAAAATGCTGAATTGTTTGTGACAATATGCATGCCTCAGGTCTTAATTTGAATATGAGATCTGTCTTTTGTCTTCTCAGGTCTATGTTTTGATTTTACAATTTTGTAAAGTTCTCTGTGTAATGATTTTGGTTTGTATTTTGTTATATAATGGATTTGAATTTGGTTAGGTTGAGCTAAGTAGGGCTGAATTTGGTCCATTTGAGATATTGAACTAATTGGCTGCCAGCAACAATGTTCTGTTTTAGTTGATTGATCACTGGCTAGGCAGCTTCCTAGTATTTGTTTGCCAATTACTTAATATGGATGTGATTGCAGGTTCCAAACAGACTCCTAGCTGAGACCACCTGTAATAAAACTAATAAGGATTATTGTATTAGAGAATTATTATAGATTCTTAAATGCTTAAAATGATTTGATTATCTTCCCTGTGGATGGCATCTTATTTCATATTATGAAGCCAGTCTGAGGTTCAAGGATTATTTTTTAGGCTTATGTGATGAGTCGACTTTGTTAGCAATTATGCTGAAGTATTAGTCTTCATGCTCTGTCATCTCGGAATCTGAATGCATCTATCTTCTGACGTGTTAATGTGCGATATTAATTATAGAATGCTTGCAGACACTTCTATTTTTCAATTTGTCATACTCAGTGACAGTAGCATCCTGGCACCCCAGGAATCAGTCACATTGTTCACCCAGTTAGCTTCAGTTTTGTCTTTTTTTTTTTATCTGTTAGAGCATTTGGCTTGACAAGGGAATAATCACATGATGAATTGATTTCATCATCGTTCTGCTGGTCATCAATTGTTTCTTTGTTCCCAACGCAATGGTGGAAGCTAAATATTGAAGTATGCCTGGTTGGGGGAACCCACCTGAAGCCTTACTACTTGAGCAAATGAAAACCAGAAAACATTTAGTATTATATTCTTTAGGCTCTCTTTGAAGTGGACTTATTGCATGTCAAACCCTGTCGACTTCATTCTCATCTTCTAGTTTATCAGCATTTTTTCATGGTTCCAAGATATATTGTAATGGCACTTTCTCTGGGACTTGATCTAACACCTTACGAAATGAGATGACAACCTCCATGAACCATTTGTGTCAATGTTCCCAGGAATGTCTTTAAACATGATTTATGTCAAGCCATGGTGAGGTAATTAATTTCTCATGAAATGAAAAACATGCTTCATTGCTCATGCGGTCTTCCATCATTTCCTTGTAGACATACTCCTTAAATTGGACACTTAACATGAGAACTATTTCAATTTTATTGCCTTCATTTATTTTATTATTGTGACTAATTATTCAGTGAATTCATTATTCATATAAGTTGATTTCTTTCATGATAGATTGTTGAAGAAATAGATAGTTCAGTTGCTGCATTAACTATTATAATTGCCTCGACGAAAGATTACTTTCTCCCACTAGTATTCTGCTATTGAATAAAAAAATTTGATAAGATAAGCATTAAGCAAATATAGTATATACTCAAGAGCCATAAGTGCTCTAATTATGTTTTGTGATTTGTGTTTAATTTTTGTTGATATTGATGGTAAATGAATGTGTGCTCAAAACAATTACATTCTCAAGCAGTATTTTACTAATTCCTCCCGAAAATTCAGGTCTAACTGTCTAATTGATTTGCTTAATTAGAACAGAACAGCTACAAAACAAAAGGCCTTTGTTTTGGTGCACACAAAGATTTCCAGAGTTCCTTTCTCATTTTTTTGAGAGGTGGACAAATCAATTGGGCATAGAAATGTCTTGAACCCTTGATGCCTGATTGTGGAGGGGAGTGTTATATTAACTTTCTATTGTGAAGATGGTATATTTCAAGCTTTATGGGAACTTAAAATACGATTTAATAGATGAAAATAGTAGGATTTATAGTCCTGATCTGTGTGGTGACATTTTCTTGAATCCATTATGCTTGAATTTGTGAACTTGCAAAACACACAATGTTATTATGTTTGTAGCCTTTCATCATTTGGAAATTGAACAGTCTTGGTTGTAGCATGGTGATTTGGTGATATTTCATGCTCTTCTTATGTATATATGTATGATGGATGTTTAAGACCTGATTAAACTGCTCATCCAATATCTATTGTATATCCTTCTGTCTATTTTAATCTGCCTTACTGGGTTGTTCAGTCAAGTCCTTATGCCTATACTTTTTACAACTTAATTAGAGTGAATTCTTGTTTTTTGTTTGAATCATTTAATTTATTGATTCGAAATCCAATATGAATAAATGTTTTCAAGATTTCTTATCATCTGAAACTACATACAAAGTGCATGCTTATACTTTTTTCTCTTACAGGGTCCGGTCTAGATCAAGATCCCATTCCCGATCAGTATCCAGGTCCAGGTCTAGGGGTAGATCACCATCCAGATCCCTGTCCCCACGTCCAAGATCTCGGTCAAGATCTGGAAGTCGCGGCAGGTTCTTTTCTACTTGCTGTCATGTCATTATTGATGCCACTGGTGTAGGTGTTTGACATTGCGTTGGATAAGTTATTTGGGAAACATCTGTGTTGTCTTAGGACTGATGCTGTCAATCCTGGAAATGCACTTTATGTGACTGGCCTATCTACTAGAGTCACAGAAAGGGAACTTGAAGATCACTTTTCCAAGGAGGGAAAGGTTGGTTTCTAATTACTGTTATGTTCCTTTGTTTGAGAGGTTGCTAATGGCTTTAATGTTATTAGGTTTTTAATGACTTCAATGTGTCTAGGTTGTTGATTGTCGTCTGGTTGTTGAACCTCGGACCCGCATCTCTCGTGGATTTGCTTTTGTGACCATGGATACTGTTGATGATGCTGATCGCTGTATAAAATATCTCAATCAGTCAGTATTGGAAGGGCGCTATATAACTGTGGAGAAGGTAAATTGTTGCATTATAGTTGTATAAATCGTAATTCGGAGGAATCTTTTTTGGTTCTTTCAGTTGACTTGGAGGTTTTTGGTTATATTCAGAAGACACTGCATCAGCTGTGTTTGCAACAAACAATCAAGATGATGAGTTCATCGATCTCAACTTTGTCACACAGCTTGATGAATGGCCAGCTTAACAGTTTTCCTTGCATCACATCAACTAAACATAGCAAAATTGCCAACTAAACAACCTCAGCATTCACCTTCCAACTACCTCAACAACTAATCAACGGACATTATCAACTCTAATCAGGGCATTTATGGTATCTCATACAATATTCATGTAACTGGACTAGAAGTCATCCTTAATTATAGAAGTTTCTTACCTCCAAGTTCTCCAGTGATATCACACTATAATTAAAGTGTTGAGTACTGTTTTCTAGGGCTTTTAACAAAAGAATGTCATCTTCTACTCCCATTGTTTAGTTAATTGTTGCTTTTTCGCTGTAAGGGACTGAGTGTTTTTTTGCTATTGCAGTCAAGGAGGAAAAGGCCACGGACACCAACTCCTGGGAACTACCTTGGTATGAAAAGCACACGAGACAGCAGTGAGTGTAGCTTTTATTTTCTTGTCAGTGCTGAAGTTGGAATATTTGGGTGTAATTTTTCTTTCCAGATCTGTTTTGTTCCATGTTGGTTGAGTATGGGAATATAGAGTAAAATCTGTTATTGGCTCGTCGTTCATTTTCAGATTCCATTCTTCCTTGGCAGGCTACCGTAGCAGGTACCGTGGAGGCTTTGGGCGTGATGACTATGGTGGTGGTGGAGGGTACCGCAGATCTCCTAGGCGTTCACCCTATCGTGGTGGGCGTGAATACTCTCCTCGTCGATCACCATATGGTGGTGGTAGATCCAGAAGGGAGCGGTCAAGATCCCTACCCTACTCCCCATATGGAAGTCCAGACAGGGGTGGTTATGGTCGCCGCTCCAATGTGTACGCCAGGTAACATTGTGGATGTGTTCTCTAGGGCTGGGATGCATGCACATTGTGTTAGGAGAAACCGTATTTAGACTCTTCTTTGCTTGAACTAGTGGACTGTTTGGATGGTTTGAGTGCTTTAATACTTCATGCAGTTATTTTCTTTTATGTTTGGAAAGCTTCGCCTTTGGAGGTTTCTCCAAACAAGATCATGACTAAGTATCTGTTACTCATCTTAATGTTCAATGCTTAATGTGTCAGTGTGAATGTGCTTTGATATTATTGAAAGCCAGGTTAAGATTGCATGTTTTGTCGGCATTAAAAGTGAGATTAGCAGATTAGCAGATTTTCCTTGTCATTACCAGGTCCATGACTACTCCAGTCTGTTAATATGATGGTCTTGAACACCAGAAATGCTTTGTGCTTCATTTTATTCTGGATGGCGTACTACATTTACCTATCTGGTGCCTGTGTTGCCAAAACCCTTAGTTTTACCAGTGCCAAATAGAGTGCTCATTTTTCATCGTTTCTATTTAGCTTTATGACATTCGCATACATGATTTTTAGCCTTAATGGATCAGGTTGTGTTGGAAAAGTTGCATATAATAATCTCGAAAAGGGAACAGAGGAAGTTAAGATATTAATTGATGAAAACCCTCCTTTATGATGTCTGATAAATTTTGATGTTTTAAAGAAACGAAGCATAAATCATTATTTAGCTATTCAGGAAAATGTCCAATTTGTAGGCCATACCAAGCAGCCTTTTTTCTAGAGGATAGAGTGAATGATTGTGACTTCTTTTGTATGAAAGATGCAACACTATGAAACTAGTACCTTTTCTCATTATTTGTATTTGTATTTATTTAAGATGTTTAATTACAAAAAATTGATAATCCCTCATTCATTAACTAATCATTTATTATTTTGATTACGTAGGTAACTTTTCTTTTTATCCCTCCTATAAGTTTAGCCCCTTAACAATTAATCAGCTTTACCAAACAATCACAATTTGAATTTTCTGGGCTATATGAAAATGAAAATTGCTGCGACAGCTGGACACATCACCCCGGTCCCCAGAGATTTGAGGGACAATAACAAATAAAAATTATTATGAGATTATTACCAGTTTAGAAGTTTTCAACACATGTTGTCCAACCGCTTAACTTAATCTGTCTGCTGTCTTCTTCCTCTTCCATTTTTTGTTTTTGTTTTTGTTTTCAATATTGATACTTCCTGAACGAAGGAAACATTGAATTAAAAAAAAAATGCAATTATTAAAATAAAAAATGAATTTTATTATATAAAATGTTTGTAATTATTTTCATTTTAGATTTAAAAAATTTAATATATATATTATTTATAAATTGGGTTTTAAAAAACACCTCTATAATAATTTATTCAAATAAACTCACGCATTACCACAACAATAAGCTGAAATGGCTTCATGAATCTTTTTTTAGCACAGTGTTATATTAAATAAACTAAAGTTAGACATATTAAATACTTTTTAAGTCCCATCTTTTTTCTCTTCTATGACCTTCCACTAAAAATAATTTTTACCTTTCTCGTTTAAAGATATATTCACACCCCACAACCAATCTATTTCAAATAAGTTCCTTCCTTAATAGATTCCTCCTAATAACTCTTGACATCTATTCCAACATTCTTATCTCCATCATTTAAGTATATTTTTCTTTAACTACTCAACATCTCGATATAATATTCATTCACTATAAAAAAAAAGTTAAAAATAAAAATAAAATTAATTACATTGACGCCTCCTCTTTCCAACCAAAATTATCCAAAATAACAACTAGTGAATATTTATCCATCTACATCCAAGTCTCCAACAAAAATCTCGCAATCCTCAGTAAATACTTGCCATTCAATGAATACATACATTCCCTTTTCAACATCCTTTCACTCTCTTTCTCTCTATTGTCTTCTTACAAATGCCAACAAAACAACCCAACATTATGTTGTGAAATGTAAGACCCAATAGAGTAATACTGCAGTAAAATAAATAAAATAATATTGAAAATAAATGGCACAAAGATGTTAAGTGAAACCCTTAAGAATTTACGAAGTGGGAAAATTTGAGGAGTTACAAACTTTCTCTAACAATAAGGAGAAATATAAACTCTCAAAAATATTTTATTTATTACTCCCACTTATATTTTTCTCTCCCATTCTCACACTTCAATTGTGTATGATAAGCTTCAACTGATGGCACTTTTATAGGCCATTGATCCACCAGCCCAACCGCCATTTTCCATATCCTTTAATTACTATCAACGGGTGCTACTAGTTATAGGTTGATGGTTTTGTGAGGAGTTGTAAGCCATTATTTTGATGAGTCATTGTTTTTGCTAATAATTCTCCCACTTGAAGCAATGATTGAAAGATAATCAAATCTTCACATCATTCTTTTTACATTGCCACTTGATATTGCTCATGTCTCTATCAGGCCACAAAAAGATCGACACCATATGAATCTGCCAGCATTGATTGCTTTTGTCATAAAATCTGCTAGGTTGTCCTTGGTATGAATCTTTTGCAAGTCCACGGTACTTTTTTCCATTTTTTCAAGAACGAAGTGGTACTGAACTCTGATATGTTTTGTCTTTGAATGAAATGTTGGATTTCTTGCAAGATGCAATGCACTCTGGTTATCACAATATAGAGTAATATTCTCTTGTTTGTACTTGAATTCCCCTACCCTGCAACTCCAGATGGGTGAAACCATTGCTTTTTCTGCAAAGGATATGCACCCAGGCCATGAACAGTACATAAAAAGTACTGGTCCAAGTGTGCAGTGCATGTATAGTACAAAAACAGTACTACTTGGGGAAGGATTTGAACTCTTAATCTTCTTCTTGTACTTTTGTGTCATACCATTGGATCATCCAATGATTGACATTAGTAAGTGAAGTGATGATGTGGTTATTTTAATAAAAATATAGTATTTATCGCTTATTTGGTGCAAATAGTGATGAGGGAGGAGTGGAGGGAGAGGAAAAGAAAGGAGAATGAAGAGTTAAAAAAAAAATTAAATTAAAACAGAGAAGTGAGTAGGTTTTTTTTTTTTTTTTTGAAAAATAGAATAACGAGCTATGAGTATTATGTGTGTTTGATTAATTTTTTCATATAAAATTGTTGAAAAAGAAATAATCAATCACGCAAACACAAGAGATTTAACGAGGTTCGGCAGAGTATGCCTACGTCCTCGGGAGCGGAGCGGCTGTCGATTCTCTTATTAGAATTAATTAGGGTTACATATATATATATATATATATATATATATATATATATATATATATATATATATATATATATATATATATATACACGCTCCACTCCGCTCCTACGCTGCGCTCCGTCGCTCTGTTCGGCTCCGCTCTAGCATCTACCCGTTTACCTTGTATATGAGCCATATACAACAAAAATGAACCATAAGTTTTTTTTACACTTATATATTTTTACATTTTTGCAAGGTTTTTTTTCTTATTATTAATTTTAAATCAACCAATTGGTACAAAAAAATTGAAGGACATAATGGTTTTTTTAAAAAAAAAATAAAAATGAAAGAGCATTATTGCTTTTCTCATCAATTTTTTTTTTCTCTTAAAACAAGTTTCAACAACTTTAATTTTTTGAAAATACTCTGATTTGGTAAAGTAGACTATGAGAGATGAGGCCATGAGAAGAAGTGGACCATTTCTCCATACAAATAATTTCTCTTACTCTCTCAACTAAGGGGCCGCTCATTTTAGAGGAAGTGATCTAAAGTGGGAAATTGGAGAAAGTGTCACTTTCTTGAAGTGGGGGAAGTGATATCACTCTAGTACTTCTATTATTTATTTGTCATAAAGTGAGAATAAAACCAGAAAATTTAGGTGTTAAGTGAAGTTCTATGAGTTTAAAAAAAATTTGGAAGTGAAATGAAGTGAAATTTTATAAATTGGCTCACTTCCTTTCATTTTATTAAAAAAAATACTGAAGTGAGTTTAGTTCAAAATCCACTTCAGTCCAAAGTGAGAGAAGTATCATTTTCCCCATTTTAGCACAAATGAATACTAGAAGTGGAAAAAGTCAGACTACTTCCTCCACTTCTTGAAATGAAGATCCCCTAGATGCAACTTACCTCCTCTCATTCTTCGTTACACCTCCAACAATCACCCAACTAAAAAAACTGCTGATGATGATGTTTAGGTGGACAAGTTTTCCATATAAATATCATTATTAAAAATTATTTAATTTTTTAGGAAAAATTATCCACATGAACCCGACACGCAATATAAGTAGTTAAGTGATTTTAAATTACATAACTCATACAACTATTTGGGGAGATGGAGAAATATTAAATATCTACGTCATGTATGATATCTAGTTCATAGGGGAAATAAGGTTTTTTAAAATATTATTAGTTTTCAAATTATTTATCTGAATGCATAACTCTACGCTAATACCCAAAAAGTATAAAACAGTAAGTAATATATCTTATTATTATAATAATATAAAAACAACAAATTATTTACCATTTTCATCTCCAACACTCTTTGGTTTCAAAGGTTTTAATCCTTACAAAATGAAAGGCACCGACTAGTTCTAGCATCAATGATTTTGAAGATGGATTTTATGGGAAATTTATTTGAGTAGCAACCTCCTGTATCAATGGAATGAGATAAATCTAATTAATCAAGTCAATTTATTCAACAAGTTTACGGATCGCCCCTAAACCCATCATACTTTGTTGCAAACTTAAACACTTTTTTTTTTAAGCTATGTAAGAGTCAAACGATTTCTCAGATAACGATCCACCTATTGAACCACTTTAAAAAATATTAAAAGGAGGTAAATTTGAAGAAAATAAAAATTAAGTAATTTAGCTTAAAAAAAAAAAAAAAAAGATAAAGAGAAATTAGGGTTTGGGGGTTTATGAGGAGACGAGCAAGAGCTTGTTCCTATAGGGGTGAGGCCAACAATCATCGACATACAACATTGAAAATATTTAAAACACTCATGAATGTTTAAAACAACCACAACAATGGCAATGCACATTTTAAGTGTTAATGTATGTTTTGAGTGTTATAATTAAGTGTGTGAAAATGTTTTTTTTTTTTTTTAATAAAAATGGGTTTAGTACTTTTATAATAGGAAACGACAAACTATTTACCGCTTTTATACTTTTTGCACAATCCCGTATAAAATGTAAAAGTCATGTAATAATGTTTCTATAAACATTTTATAATATTATTATTCTTTATGCTATATTTATTTTTATCAGTTGACTTTTATGTATAGTATACATACACATATTTATCATGAAGTGTATCTTTTGTATAAAAGGATTATTGGTTTAATAAGTATAAAAAAAATATCAGTAAAAATCATATATAAAATTATTTAAAGGAAGAAAGAGAATCATGTATAAGCAAAAATATGATTAGGCGGGCGTGTGTGTGTATATATATATATATATATATTTGGTTCGATTTTAATTTGAAAAATTCAAATTCTACTTAATTTAGTTCAAAATTAATATTCAATCAACCTATTCTCATAAACATCAATTACGATTATATTCACACATTACAAAATATTTATATATTCCAAGTCAAGTTGATTTGATTTTGATTCAAGCTTCAATATTCATAATCAATTCAAATTAAAAAAAAAATAGACTCAAAATTAATTTGAAAGTTTAAAATTCTCAAAGGAACTCCAACTTTTATCAAACCAAGCTCCATTTACTAAAAACAACTAAGTTAATTAACACCTCAACACATCAAGATAAGATGTTGTAATCCTAACAAGAGCATCTCTTCCAATTCCTTCTCTGTTTAGTAAACTTTGATTAATGTGATCATATCATCATCTGCTTGTCTTCTTTTGACTTGCTCATTTCATGATTAGAATTACCCACCAAAGCTTGAGAAGGACGAATAGCGGCCTTAACTCTCTCGACCGCCATCTTATGAGACTCATTGAAGCTTTCGGGGTTAATCTGATCCATAACTCTATCAGAAGATTGCAGCATAGGAGGAGAAGCACCCAAATAACTTTTTTGATTTTCAGATCTCAACACTAATTTTCCTTTAACTTTCATCACATCAGAAGTATTGGAGCTTGTAGACGCAATAGATATATAGTTTATCGAAACCAACATACTGTGCATTATCAGAGGGATTTGGAGCCATTTGATGTGAAGATTCGTGATTGGGATTTGAAGATAAGATCTTAGGGTCTGTTTGATCCACAATTAAGAATAGTACAAGCAATACATGACAGTACAAAGAGCTATGGTACAACACAATTGCTTGTAATGTACCATATTTGATATTCTATAGACAGCACAAAATTTTTTGTGTTGTTCCCGTTTGATTTGCACTAAGTACTGGATAAAATATTATAAATTTTTATGATACTCTTTCTACTATCCTATATGTTTGTTGTGCAATAAAAAACCTCACAATAAAATAAATTTTGAAGTTTATCTCATTATCAATATTAACATGATTAAATTTTTTATAATTAATAAACTTATTAAATCATAATTATATTTGTGTATTTTCAAAATATATGCAAAGTAATTGCTTATTAAAAATAAACACAATTTTTTTTATATAATATTTTTTTTATATAAGTTCACTAATATATTTGATATTTTTAAGAAAATCTTATCCCATGATTCATGAGTAAAGATATAAGAGGATTTATACTTATTTTTAACAAAATTTTAATTTTAAATTTTTGGATAGAAAAATAAAAAGATTTATATATATTTTGTATATGGTTTAAATTTTTAATATCTAAATATGATCACGTTTATTTATTTGAAAATATATAGATGTTAAGAATCAAATCTCTATTTGATAAAAATGCCCTGAAACCCTAAAATTTTTTGAGAGAAGAGAGGGCAAAAAATTAAAAAGGGAGGAGAAGAGGAGAAGATGAAGAGAGAGAGAAGAGGATCGTATAAATGGAGAAGGGCGTGCATCAACGGAGGAAGTGAAGAAGGTGCAAGGTCGGAGAATTACTGTCGTGGAATAAGGTATGTCGTGATTGTGATTTTTATTTTTATTGAGGGTGATTTAGTCTTTTGGTTGTGTTGTATCACTGTTTTGGTGGTACAAAAATTTTATCCACTTGTCCTGTACTATAACAACATTTTGTGTTGTACTCCCAGCCAATTTATAAATCAAACAAGGAACAAAGAAGCTTGTGCTGTGCTGTACCTCAAAACTTTGCATATCAAACGAGCCCTTAGGGTCCGTTTGATTCACACAAGGGTACAACACAAGAGTACAACACAGCACAAGTGTTTGTTTTGTGCTTTGTTTGATATTCAAAAGGCAATACAATTTAATATAAGACAATTAAATATAAAATTACTATAATACCCTTCATATATTCCTTTGCTGTTTTAGATTAAGAAGATTAATAAAAAAATATATTTTAAAATTACTTGACACAAAATATATATTTAAAATTTTAAAGATATTAAATAATTATTATTTATAAAAAAATATATCATAAATTTTGTTAACATTTCTTATCTTATTAAAAAACCTAATCATCTTGATATTTTTAACTATAATTCACAAGATTAAATATATTTATTATAATTAAAGATAAGAAGCATGCGATCTTAACAAAATAATGTTTTTTTACTTAATAAATATATCTAATAAATTCGCATAGAAGAAGATTGGTAGATCTTGCAAGGTGCCCGAAAACCCTAAAATTCTCAAAGAGAATAGAAAGTAAGAAGGAGAAAGCAAGAGAAGAGGAGAGAGATTTGAAAAGGAGAGTGCCACGACGAAAGGGAAGGTCGGGGAAGGAGGTTCACGGCGGTGGATGAGATCACAAAAACCGTTGAATGACAACTGTAATTTTTGGATTTGAAGTGGGGTAAAACTGACTTTTGTTGTGCTGTCCCATAACTCAAAACTTGTATCGTGGTTTTGGTGGGACAATTTTTTTTCCAACTTGTGTTGTACTCAAACACGTTGTTGTGTTGTACCTTGAACGCATTTGCAAATCAAACAAGAGACAAGAGAGTTTGTGCTGTCATGTCCCTCATTTTTTCGCGTATCAAACGGACCTTAGAGTCATTATTCCTTGCCACCCTAATAGTAAAAGGAACAACATAATGGATCTGGTGTAGAGAGCGACCACCATAACCTCTCACTATTAACCCACCATGTGTCACAGGAACATAACCATTTTAAGAGCCCTGCACATTGGAACCCCCACTAGAGTCATCACATGGGTGCAGTGGTTTAGCACGTGAGGACAAGGCCCTGGTGCCACCGTGACCTTAGCTGCAACTTCTCCATCGGGAAACTAGGACCCAAGGCACGAAGTTTGCTTTTGAAGGATCGAGCAAGTTAACAACTTGCTTACCTTTGTCAGCAATGGCTTTCGCCGGATTCAGATTAGCTATTGCCTTCATATCAACCTACGGTTGGTCCTCGGCTTACTTAACTGCCGACCCTTGTTAGTCTGCCGGACTTGAACAAGGGGGTGGAAAGCGCTTTCCTTAATCCTCCAGATGCCGATGACTGCAAGCATTTGATCCATGTCCGACTATCCAACATAAATAGCAAAAAGTTGGAAGCTTTTTGTAGAGAACAACAACAAAAACTCTATGAGCATCGCCCCCAATCCATATACCTTGTTGTAAAGGTTTTTTTTAGATCAATTTAAACACAAATACGAGAAAGTTTAGATTGAGATGAGTATAATTATCAATTTTAAGAAGTCGCTTGATGTGAGAGGCAATAGTCTCTAATGAATTGCCATCCCAAAACGTAATTAGGTGATTGTGTAATTGAAACCAGATCACCACCTTAGATAGCTTAGAAAATGTTGGTTCCAAGTATGGTTGCCATGGAGCCAGATGCAAAATGACAACATTGACTGACCATGGGCCATCAAATTGTAATTTTTGCATGGCTTCATGAGTTTCACATCGAAGGAGAAGGCATCTATTTGGAAGATCAAATATATGAATCACTCTTATTTCGCTCCATTTAGATTGCAGAATCATCTGCAACTGGTCAAAGGGTGGAGATTTTCCAAAGAACTTTTCATAGAGAGCATTCTGGAATCGCATCCGAGCTCTTGAAATAGCATAAACGTCCATGTGGATGAACTCAAATGTATTGGCCTTCAGTTTCTCCAAGACTAGGCAATTATAAAGAGGAGAAAGATTTAGGTGATGATTTATGGTCGAATCTATCTTTGCCCACGATGGAGGTAAAGATGAAGGGACTTTCCCAACACTTTCCATGGTAAGGAAGGGAGGAAGAAAGTGAAGAGTAAGGGAAGACGAGCACACGAGAGGGAAGAAAACTAGTTCAGAGCACACTTGGTTAAATGCTATATATAAATATATGGAGGGGAATACTTAAAGAACAATTATTAATGCTAGTGCTAGTAGTACTATTTTATTGACCACTAATTATATGAATAAGCTAACTTGGAGATGGACATACAATACATTTGTATTGAGTTAAACAATTATTTGTTGATGATGAGTGGTCATTTGTTATGAAGATGTGTGTTTAGAAGAAATTGCTTTTTTTTTCTTCTTTGGAGGATAAAGGAACTAAGAAACTAAGAAAACAAAACAAACAACATATTAAACAAAGTACAAAAATAGACTCTGAGTGAATACTAAAAAATTGAAGCCTGACATAGTAGCAATTTCCTGGAGCCAATGTTGGATCTCCAGGCCTTGATGAAACAAAGAAAGAGATGGATTGCTCTCAACAAAGCTTGCCAAAGCATCCGCAATGACATTGCGACCGCTAGGATAACCTCTAACACCATAAGTGTAATCCTTCGCAACCGATCTTTTAATTTTGAAAATATCTGAATGCCTCTAGGAGATCCAGGCATCCTCTTGTTATAGGATCCTTAGTAGGCTATGACAATCCATGAAAAAGAACTATGACTCCAAGCTTTTCCAGTAACAATGCTCAAGTGCTAATTTAGCAGCAATGAGTTCCCCAACAGAACTGGTTTCTACAAACATAGCACTAACTCCTACAAACATTGATTAGAAATTAATGGTCACAATAAACCCTAATTCATTGTAGTTGAAAGAAGCAACTGAAGAAGAATAGTAAAAATTGAAAACAATTGTTTGGAGGTAGAGTTGTAGGAATTCTCCCTTGTAAATATTGTGGATGTTGTGAAGTCCTTGGAATTCTCTTTGGCAAACTAAAGGCCCTTCTAAAAGACAAGATAAAAAATAAGTTTCATCTTGTTGAAAATATAATTACACCTCACATTGTATAGAGCCCAAGTATAGGTAATCTCCAAAGTTTACTCCATATTTTCCAATTATACTCTTGGTGGCAATGAAGATTTAAATGATCATAGAATACCTTAGCAAGCTCTTTTAGGAGACCAAACTCAAAACTTGCCATCATCAGAGTTAATCTTCAAAATTTTTTAAATTATCCTCATCCATCAAAGGACTAAAAATATCATAAAGAGTAACATCATTGAACACTCCATTTTCAATAAAAAGGGAAAGAGTAAGGTCCACTAAAGGAAGCTGAACATTAAAAAAAGTAGGTTTTTAAGCAATGGGGAATTCAAACAACTAGGGACCTCTTTAGAAATCCATAACACTAGGATTATAGGTGTTAATCCTAAGATTATTCTTGATAATCTTAGCTATTTGAAAGATATTTTCATAGCTTGTGAAATCAAGGACAATTCAAAAACACTGAAATACTTGTACTTTAAATGAAGTATATCAACCAATAATTTTGTCATAATTATTTATAACAACAAAAAGACTTTTAGTTATAAGAGCAATTTTGGTGAGCTTAAGGTTTTTGATACCTAAACCCTTCTCATATCTATCAAGTGTAGTTGTGGTCAAACTAATGGAGTGGAATCCACTACGATTGCTACTCTTACACCATAGGAAGTCCCTAGCAATTCTGAAAATTTTATCAAAGACCGAATCAGGAATAGAGAAAATGGCCATAATATATGTGATATCAAGAACCTTTCTTTGGTTTTGTCCCCTACTTTGGGTGTGCTCAGTAGGGCTTTGTTTGGTATGGAAAGTTTTTAGTTGTAGAATAATTCTTGTAATTGAGTTTCTGGCACAACTTGTGTGAATCGGCACAACTTGTGCCATCCTTAGCATAGAAAGCTTTCGTTGGGCCGAATTCCACACAGTCTATGCCAATTACAACCATAAACCTTTGTTCAGCTAAGATCCGCATGGCCTGTGTGAATCGACGTAGCCTGAGCGACATGACACAACTTATGCCAATTCCAACCATAGATTCTTTTGGTGGGCTAAGCTCATCATAACCTATGCAAAACAACACAACATATGGGAAGCTTTCCTGCACCCTTTTTTCTTATTGTCATAAGGGTATTCTTGTAAATTTTACATCCAAAAACCCTTTTATCCTTCTTTGTTATGCTTTGTTTCTTTTTTCATCCTCTAAGCTTTCTCCTCTTTGGATGAAGATTAAGACCCGAAGCTCTTCATCCTCCATTCGAAGTCCTTGATTCCTTCTTCTTCCCATTAGAGCTTGGCAAGGTATGACTCTTCTTTCTCCTTGTTTCTCCATGTTTTCTTTCTTTTTGTAGATGGATATAGGGCTTGTGGTGAATGATAGTTTTTGAACCCTCATTCTTCCATTGTCTTCTTGTTTGATGTGAGGAATGTTGTTGTTGTATTATTCGTTTGTATCTTGTTGAAATCTTGACTAGCCTTCATGCTTGAAATCATGACTCACTGTAGCATTAATGTAGCACAGGTAAATCTTGCCTCTTTCACTTGTTTCCTTGGTTTGGAATGAAGTCCATAAAACAAATAAAATAATTTTTAATAACATATAAATAGGGGTACTTAATTTTATTCAAATTAGCACCTAACAACAATGCATTTAGTCAAAGTGTTTACTTTTGAAATATTCATTCTCTAAGCTTTTTTCCTCATGTTTAGAAATTTCATATAGTTTATATATCATATTCATTCTTTTTTTGTTTTAATAATTATCTATATTTCAATTTTCATAAATGTTTTATTAGAAACTTCAATTTGCATTTATATTTTTACAAGTCAAATAAATAAGTTGTCAAATTATAATGGAAGAATTGCCTAAGCCTATGCATTTTAAAAAAATATCCAATTGTCATCGGTTTCATTATACACAATAGAAAATGGTAAATGGAAAAAAATCCTTCATTGCCATCTTTGGTTGTTGCACCCAAAAGGATACCGCCATATTTGCCGAGCAAGTGAGTTCCATCTAGAAAAAGCACAGGCCTACAACTCCTCTTGAAACCATTAAGAGAAGCACGAAAATAGAAAAACCCATACTTAAATTGTTCTCCATCAGTGTCGATAAT
Source organism: Dioscorea alata (assembly GCA_020875875.1). NCBI lineage: Eukaryota > Viridiplantae > Streptophyta > Magnoliopsida > Dioscoreales > Dioscoreaceae > Dioscorea > Dioscorea alata. The sequence goes on from CM037021.1 coordinate 15,388,373, forward strand.
AATGATGTTACCTGGGTTAGTTTCAGAAACTTTGGATGCATACCATATCAACAGATCATAGCTTGCTATATCACATCCACAAAGAATTCCCCTTGCCATCTCTTTACCCATCAAGGCTTGTTTGTATGGCAGACAAACACCGTGGTCACATAATATATCTTGTTGTATATCCACTATTTGGTATAGAGGCCGATCCCGTAATTTCATTATTACCTTCTTACTGACCCATTTCTTTGATGATCTCAAGTGAGACGTTCTGTTGATGCCCCCGTCCTATGCTATTTTGACTCTAAATGTAGGGAGGTTTCCATCTCTTGAGGCATGAACACGCCATTAACAACCTTCAGCAGCACATGTCATAGTCACTCTATCTCTGTCGTTATTTATGAACCTAAAGTTGAAATTGTGTTTGATGGCCAAGTCACACAATGCATCCTTGATGTCTTTCACATTTTTAAAATGATGACCAATCATAGTCAACTTAGTTTTGAATCTCTTGATGGATTAGGTATTGTTAAAGGTCCTCCATGTAAATTGACAAGGTTCCCTTGGTATGATGAAAAAAATAAACTGTTAGTACAATAAATAAATAGAAAAGCTTTAAAATTGAATACTTGCTAGCAAAAGCTAAAAAAAAAAGCAAAAATCTAAACTGCAAAACTGAAAAATAATGACAAACTAATGTCAATAGATACGAAAACATTTTAATGAGCAAAAAACCAACATAATGATCATCGTATCACGTGTACACCATCAATATCGAATAGCAGGACAACGACTGTCGTGTATGTAGAGATATAAAAAAATGAAAGAATAAAAGGTATATGATATTTACGGTGGCGTTGATGACCCGGAGTTGCCTTCTGTGTTACTATTCACAGTCTCTAGCAACATATCCACCACATTTATTTTGAATAAGCAGTGAATGTTGCACATTGTTTGGAAGTCATCTTCGAAACTAATGGAAGCCATTGCCTTCTGCTCATCTAGAATTACATACTTAACTCTAACCAAAGAAGCTTCAAGGCACAAATATGTACATATTTCTTCCAATAATGATTCCCATCCAATCAAGGTAGTTAAATCTAACACACAACCCTCTCTCTTATATTTCACGATAGTGTAAAACATGTTCATTAGTGCCCTGCAACAAAAAAAAAAAAAAAATGTTTGCTCAAAAATGGACAACTTGTGAACATGGTGGTTAATAAAAATAAGATAATATGAACAAAATCGTAAGACGATATTGTTGACGTACAGTTTTTTCAAGATGAGATTTTTGCAGCTAGGGTAACATTGCACTAGAGAGCTTTTCTGGACGGGGAGATAGAGATAAGGAATGAAGAGAGAAATGCTTCTTCACATACTATGGCAAAGAGGATCAAGAATGGAAACAATATGAAAAAGAAGAAGACCAGCTTCTCTACCAAGAGACAAGTAGAAGAAGAATGAAACTTCAAAAGCAAGTTAGTTATACAATGACCATACCATGACATGACTTGGCGCCATTATTCCCTCCCAAATTGTTGAAGGGTAGTTTTGGGATTAAACAAGATGATCAGGGCTTGGAGTGACGGAAGGACTACATGGTACTAAAAATATAAAGGAAGGACTGAACATGTTATTTTGTCAGAAGGACCTAGCTGGAAGTTAAAAAAAAAATTAGGGGCTTAAAAATAATTTTTCCTAAACTAAATGTATATAAATAAATAAATAAAAGAAGTCGGCGGGAAACCATATAAGTAAAATACATATTTTGAAATTCAAATAATTAAAAATTTAAAATAAACTAAATATATAAAAAAGAATAAAGAAATAAAGAAATAAATAATAAAAGAAGTATGTGCGAAACTGTACAAGTAATACATATTTTGAAATTCAAATACAAAAATTTAAAATAAAAAGAAGTAATACTCCAAACGGGCCCTCTACTTTTCAAAATATGCTCGTTCGGTCCCCTTACGTGTTTTAGTGCCTTATGGCCCCCCTACTTTTCTCAAACGTGCCCTATTAGTTTGCCCATTTTGGCCCCCATACTTTTCTAAAATATGATGGTTTTTTTTACTCTTGGACTAATGGGATGCATTTTAAAAAAATAGGGCAACCAAAAGGGCATGAAAATAAGTTGGGGGACCAAATGCACTGTTGCAGCTCCAACCCGAGGGAGTAGCGCCACTGCAATGCCTTCTAATGTAGATGCCTCTATCAAAGTATGATGGTTCATTATATGAAGCTTGGTTTCATGATGGAACAACAACCTTCTAAAGCTATCTCGCTCTTGAACTATTGGAAGCAACGAACCCATTCTCTGAAGAGAACTTGATCTCAAAAGGTGATGACAAAGATCTCCGGACCTCCGCCTACATAGACCGTTGCTATAAAGAGTAAAAGAAAGGCACCAAGGGAATTCGGTTTAAATGGCTAACACTTGAGTGGGAGGTGGTGCGACCAGTCAAAAGAAAAAAATAACTCTTTAGTGTCCAATGGAGACTCACATAAGAGGCTGACGAGACAGACAAGTGACAAACAGTGTAGGGCCAATACATGGCTTCAGGGATCTGTCACTCCATACTAAGGTGGAGGAAATACTAGAGACTCATGGGAGAAACAGAGTCAAGCTAAGCTGGAAGGAGGAGAATGAAAATGCAGGAAGATGGAGGAAAGAGGGCAGACAAGAATTTAGAAGGACAGTGGGCTATCTCTGATATTCTCCGTCATGGATCAGCGTAAAGAAAGACTCCTAGCCACCATCGATCTTCAGGATGAGAAGGTTCAAAGTTACATACTTTACATATAATCTCTAAATGTTTAGAGAATCTCCAACTTGCCAACCTTGTTCTGCTGACTAACATAGTGACCACAGTCAGTCCATCCTGGGATAAGACTGTGATCCACAATTTGAGGGTGAGGATGTCCTTAATTGGATTTTCAAAACTAAATAGATCTTTAATTAAAATACTATCTCGCTGCCATCCATTTCGATGGTCCTTTTATTCCTTAGTTTCCAATACTCATGAAAACCGAGACTATTTCTAATTGGAAAGATCTAATCCAAGCTTTGGAGGAGGATTATGGTCCTTCTGAATATGACAATCCTGAGACAGTTGATTTTGTCATCAACGTGGAGAATTCTACATCTACAGACATCTCAACCTCCAAACTAGCACTAAATGCAATGAACTATTCTTCACTGTCAGGCACTCTTAGGTTTACCGGCACAATTAAATGGAAACTAGTAAAAATTCTGCTAGACAGCGGCAACAATAATAATTTCATACAACCCAGATTTGGTTAATTTCTCCAATTCGAAGTACAACCAACCCATCCATTTAAAGTTCTTGTGGGAAATGGTACTGCCTTACAAGTTGAAAGGTTGTATTCCAAAGTTACAACTAACTATCTAAGGCAATCAAATTACATTAGTTGTGTATGTCTTTCCCATAGCTAGTGCTGAGTTGATTTTGGGAGCTGCATGTCTAGCCACCTTAGGACCTCACATGGTCGAGTACAAGCCTAGATCTATTCAATTTCATACTGACATGAAATTCATCAAACTACAAGATGACATTGCTGAAGCACCCCAACAAACATCTTTCAATCAGTTGCAATGTTTATCTTGCACTAAATCTATAGCTGAAACTTAAACAATTACTAAAATGGAACCCATTACTGTAGCTGACCATAGCATGGAGCCCAATCAATTCTCATAATCTGCTAAATTGTCCTGCCAGTCTTCTAAACAACAATTGGTTTTCCACAACGCATGCCTGATACTTTAAAGGAATTACTGCTTCAATATCACCAAGTTTTTCTGTGCCTACTGGTCTTCCTACCTCAAGACCATGTAACCATAAAATTGAATTTCTCCCCCAAGCCCCACTTGTCAAAGTCAAGCCCTACAGGGTACCCTCACAGGGAGAAAATAGAAATTGAATTTCAAGTTCAAAAAATGTTAGCTGAGGGTTTAATTGAACCCGTTTTCTTTGTCAGTACTGCTTGTGAGAAAGAAGGATGGTTCTTGGTGTTTTTGTACTAATTATTGGGCCCTCAATACTATCACAATTAAAGATGCCTTTCCCATTCCTGCTGTCAATGAATTATTGGATGAATTAGGAAGAGCTAAATTTTTTTCCAAGTTGGATCTCAAGTCGAGCAACCACCAAGTACTCCTCTATCCTACTGATAAGCATAGAACTTCCTTCAGAATCCATACTGGCCATTTGCAATGGTTGGTCATGCCTTTTGGGTTATCTATGGCTCCTGTCACCTTTCAATCCTTAATGAACAATATTTTTCAATTTGCTATAAGGAGGTATGTTTTAATTTTCATTGATGATATCCTAGTCTACAGCATGGATTGGCCTACTCACTTGCACATCTAGAAATTGTCCTCCAAACATAAAAATCCAATCAATCATATGCCAAATACAGTAAATGCAGCTTTGGATTACTGTAGATTGAGTATCTAGGCCATTTGGTCTCTCATAATTTGGTTCAAATGGATCTTGTTAAAATTGAAGCGATTCTCAGGTGGTGGGTTCCCACTAATGTCAAGCAATTACGAGGGTTCCTAGGCCTTAGTGGTTATTTACAAACACTTTATTCACCATTATGCACAGATTGCTCATCCTTTAACCGAACTCCTCAAGAAGGATAATTTTCACTGGTCTGATCAAGCTCAATTAGTATTTGAATAATTAAAATCAGTCATTATCTCAACATCAATGTTAAAAATGCCTGATTTTTCCCAGCCCTTTATTTTGAAGACAAATGCTTCTAGCACTAGTATTGGAGCTATTTTACAACAGGCCCATCACCCTATTGCCTTCTTCTCTAAGAAATTATCTCCTACCATGCAAAACAAGTTTGCCTATGTTCGAGAACTCTATGTTGTCACAACATTAGTCACTGAATGAGATTGAGTAGTTGACAAAGAAAAGGTAAAAGCCATGCTTGGTTGGCCATCTCTAACCAATTTAAAGGAGTTACAAAAATTTCTAGGATTGACGGGCTGTTATAGGAGGTTTGTTGCAAGATATGGGGCCATCACTTGGCCGCTTACTTGACAGCTCAAGAAAGACTCATTTTGTTGGAGTGGGGAAGCAAAGGAAGTATTTTAGAATCTAAAGAAAACCATGACAACTGTTCCTATATTAACACTTCCGGATTTAACTCAATTATTTGTGATAGAGACAGATGCCTCTAGTTTTGGAATCGAGGATGTCTTGATGCAAGGGGGATGACCAATTGCCTACTTCAGTCAGGTTCTCTCAGTCCATAATCAACTTAAATCGGTGTATAAGCGTGAATTGATGGCCATTATTCTAGCTGTCCAAAAGTGGAGGCATTATATATTGGGATGACATTTCAGCAAAGGATTGTACAACCTGAGTACCAAAAATGGGTTGCCAAGCCTATAGGCTATGATTTTGAAATCAAGTTTCAAGCTTGGTAAAGAGAACAAAGCACCAAATGCTCTCTCGCGTATTCCCATTACTGAACTCACACAGTTGGGTACCTTGATCCTACCCAAGGTATTGGAGGTGAGCCAACTCAGGGGGGAAGTAGAAAATGACTCCAAGTTGTTAGGCATCAAGGAACAACTAGAGAATGGGTTTGTAGATTGGCTATACTATAGTCTTAACCATGGTAATTTGTTATACAAGGGGCGATTAGTTCTTCCAAAAGGGTCACAGATTATCCCAAATCTATTGTATGAGTATCACATTAATGGAGTTTTGGGTGGACACTCAGATTTTCTGTGAACTTACAAGAGGTTGAATGGGGATGTACACTGGCAAGGAATGAAACAAGATGTGAAGCGGTATATGGTTGAATGCATGGTATGTCAGCAGCATAAGTATCAAGCTATGTCTCCGTCAGCCATATTGTAGCCATTGTCTATACCTCAACAAATTTGGGATGACATCTCCATGGACTTCATTGAGGGGCTATGTAAATCGGAGGGATATAACACTGTATTAGTAGTCGTGGATCGTTTGAGCAAATATGCTCATTTTACACTATTGAAATACCCATTCACAGCCAAAATGGCAGCTAGGATCTTTATTAAGGAAATAGTTCGACTATATGGTATACCAAAGTTGATTGTCTCATATCTAGACAAGATATTCCTTAGTCACTTTTGGGAGCAATTACTTCCCTTGCAGGGAATCTGATTAAGCCAGAGCACTGCTTATCATCCCCAAACGGATGAACAAATAGAGGTTGCCAATCGCTGTGTTGAGACCGATTTGTGTTGCTTCAATGGGGACAAACCGCATCGATGGAGTATTTGGTTGCATTGGGCTGAATTTTAGTATAATACCACATTCCATGCCACTACAAAAATGACACCTTGTTGAGCGGAGTATGGTTGGGATCCACCTCCTTTGATCAGGTTTAGTTCTCAAGGCACATGTGTGGTTGATATAGAACAACAGTTGTAAGAGCAAGATTCAATTTTGGATGAACTTAAGCAACATTTGGCACGAGCACAATGCAAAATGAAAAGTTATCCCCTTGATTCTTTGGACTATAAAAGGTGGTCGAGTGTATTAGTCCTGTGGCATATAAACAGGAACGTCCTCACTCCACAACCATTCACCCAGTTTTTCACATTTCGCAACTCAAACGAACTTTGGCAAATCATGAACAGGCCCAGCCTTTACCATCTCAACCGGGGGCTGATTTGGAATGGATAGTGGAACCAAAAAAAGTACTTGAAATTCGACAAAGTTCTAGAGGAAAATAGGTCCTTATAAAATGGAAGGGGTTGCCTGACTTTGAGGCTACTTGGGAGTTGTCCACAGACATGGTGAAGCAATTTCCCACTCTTTACCTTGAGGACAAAGTGATTGTTGAAGGTGAAGGTAATGTTAGACCTCAAAATATTTTTGACTTACTCTAGAAGAAGGAAAAATAATGGGCAAACATGTGCCAGTCATATCAATAGTACCACTATTGGATGCCAGTGAGGCAGGGAGACTGTGCTTATCACATGGCAAGGTTGTTTTTGGAGAAGAGGGAGACTTTTGTGGGAAGGGAGCTTGGAAAGGAAAGGGTGGGAGTATTTTTAGGGATTGGCCTATTAAAATTCTCATCTTTTCACACTAAAAACTTCTGATCTACTAGTAGTACTCCATCAGATAGCTCCTGTAATTTTCTCCATTGGGAATGATTTTCAAGTAGAGATAAGTCCATCTAGTTTACACAGGCCCTTTATTTTTTCTGCTGAATGAAAACGTTTGGTGTAATAGTATGCTACGCAAACCTCTGTATACTCAAATTATACCCTACTTTTATTATGCAAGATTGTAAAATAAGGTTTTTATTTTTATTTTTCAACTACCATTCGCAATTTTTGAAAGTAGATGGTACTTGTTTCTCATCAAGTGTTGCTTACTATTAGACTTGCTTTGGTGTGTTGACTGTATATCTTTTTGCTTGTTGTACCTCAATTTCATTTGGGTTTTCATGGATTTACATGTGCTTCTTTATGTTGATCAATCTTATTTCTTGAGATTGATAATAACATGTTCTATATGCATCTTGCACAAATTTTCAGTATCTTCATTCCATCATGTTTTAAGATATTAATTAATTTTTTAGTTGTTTCTGCAGCTACTAAAAGGAAGACCATGGAGTGATCTATGTGCTTGAGAGTTGCATTCTATATAGCATAAGCCTTGGAATATTGCATTAGTGAAGGACGTGCTTTATATTTTGATCTGAATCCAAATAAAGTTCTTTTTGATGAGGTGCGTAGAAATGGATCTTTAGATAATACAGATGAAACTTATTAATAAAGCATGTCTCTTTATATGCAATTTCGGCAACAATGTTGGCGGTTGTTGATGTTTTTTGTTCTTTTGTAGGCTGGCAATCCTTGTCTTTCTTGTTTCGGTCTTGTAAAAAATCACCAGGATGCTAAATTTTATAGCACTAACATTACTTATAGACCTCTATTGTCCACAGTTGGTATTGACCTAGCTTGAAATTTATTTTCTATAGTTGGCCAGTATATTTGATCATGTTATAGTTGTGGTAGAATACCCAGTTTAGCTGTATTTTTCATTTCCTGTTAAACGAGTCCCTCCCCCTAACGGTCGTTTGATTTTTCGTCTATGAGGATGACGTGGCAATTTTTATGAGTAAAAAATTGTTATAATACCCAGTTTAGTCCCTCTATTAGTGCAAACTGACCCTTTAGTCCCCTTATTATTTTTCGCCCTTAGAAAGTCCCTCTAATTAGGGACTAAAGGGTCATTTTAAAATAATAGAGGGACTAAACTGGGTATTATACCTAAAAAAATTAATTAAAAAAGGTAGAATACCCAGATTAGTCCCTCTATTATAGTGAAAGTGCCCTTTCAGCCCCCCTATTATTTTTTGTCCTTCTGGGATCCCTCTATTTTTCCATTTTATGTAATGTAAGTCCCTCTCAGGGTTACATTACATAAAATGGAAAAATAGAGGGATCCCAGAAGGGTTCAACTTGCCTAGTTTGAGAACCAGGCAACTCCCTAGTTCTGGCCTATCACAAACTGCCACGTGTCCATTTACTTTTTTCTAATGTAATTAATTTTTTCATGTGGACATGTGGCATCATATGATAGGTTAGAACTAGGGATTTGCCTAGTTTTCAAACCAGGCAAGTTGAGCTCATCCTAGAAGGACAAAAAATAATAGGGGGGCTGAAAGGGCACTTTCACTATAATAGAGGGACTAATCTGGGTATTCTACCATTAAAGAAAAGAAATTCCTAAGGGCAAAAATAATAGGAGCACTAAATGGTCATTTCAAAATAATAGAGGGACTAAACTGGATATTATACCTTAATTTTTTACACATGAAAAATGCCACGTCAGACTCTATTATAGTGGAAGTGCCCTTTTATAGTGGAAGTGCCCACATGAAAAGGACTAGTTACCAGATTGGTCCCTCTATTATAGTGGAAGTGCCCTTTTAATCCCTCTAATATTTTTTGTCCCTAGGAGGTCCCTCTATTTTACCATTTAATAAATGTAAGTCCCTCTCTCTCATATAATTTGTCTCTAGAAGGTCCCTAAGAGGGACTGGTTTTATCCAAAATGAACAATAAAAGGACCTCCTGAGGACAAAAATATTAGAGGGATTAAAAGGGCAGTTTCACTATAATACAGGGACAAATTTGATAATTAAACCGACGGAAAATCAGACGTGCAGTAGAGGGAGTAACTTGTTTGACACAAAATAAAAAAATACAAGGATCAGGGACAAAAAAATATTAGAGGGACTAAAAGGGCACTTTGGATATAATACAGGGACTAAACTGGGTATTATATCTATAGTTGTCTACATGTGCCCTGTTTCGTTTATGGTAAAGAAAATATTATTATGTACTTAGTTTTGTATTTTAATTAAAACTGCCATACAATTAAGTCTTAGCCAAGTAATTGTGTGAACCCTTTCTACAAAAAGAATAGAAAGGATTGATCACTTGTGAAAGCATGATATTCAGCTTTGGCCTTCTCCTAGGAGATCTGCTGATAGGAAAGCAAATTCCACAAGACCAGGTAATTAGGCATTTAAACATGTCAGATATCTTATAAATTTTTGCTTCTTTTCTTCTACTGATTTGTCTTTTAGATAGATTTTTCAATTTTACTTGAGCACTTAAGCATAGGAGTGAATCAAAAGTCTGTGCAATTCATTTTTCTATGAGCCAAAAGCATTATAACTATGCACATCCAAAAGCATTATAATTTTTGTTTTTTTTTTTTTTTTTGTAATAATCATGTATCACGTTACCAGGCATTAGATGTATCATGTTGCCAGGCATTAGATGTATCATTGGGTAAAAAACTCCATATGCTTCTCGATCCTCGTTTAAAGGGTGTGGGTAAAAAACTCCATATGCTTCTCGATCCTTGTTTGAAGGGTGTGTATCCAAGAAATCAGTCATCGGCTGTAATGCTCCTTGCTGAACATTGTATGGAGTATGACCCCGGCAACCTACCCACTATATAAGAAGTTATTGCAGCCCTTGCACATGTTTTAAATGATGATGTGGTGAGTGACTAGTGATTTTATTTTCGATATCTTTATATCTTTGTTACCAGTGCAGATTTTTTTCTTTTTTCTTTTTCTTTTTTAAATAATGCAATTCTTGTGAAGCATGATATAAGCTTGTAATTTGTATATAACCCATAACCTTTCCAATTTTATTTCTAAGTGAGGCCCTATGTGTTCTGTGCAGTGTTTCCTTTAGTCCCTCTAATATGATTTGTTTCTAGAAGGTCCATGTATTTTAATTTTCGAGAAATGTAAGTCCTCATAGAAGAAGTCCTCATATGGGACTTACATTTTCCGAAAATTAAAATACGGGGACCTCATAGGGACAAATTATATTAAAAAGACCAAAGAGACAGAGACTGACTGACAGGTCTTCTTTGTAATAATAGTACATGCACAATTCTTTGAAGCTTAATTTTGGGAACCTTTTGGTAAAATCATGCTTGTTTTAAATTATATTTAAATTTTCATTTATTAATAATCTCATTCAAATAATTATAATCTTTAAATCTTAATTTTTTTTTGTTTTCTGGCCCCACAATTTATTTTTTTGGAAAAATAAATAAATTTAAAATATTCATTTATTAACTATTTTATCCATATAATCACAATAATCTCAACTATTTTTTAAATATAAAACGTATTTATTTAAACGATTTATAACATTAGCACAACATTAATATCTATTAGTAAATAAATAAGTTAATATTCATGCCGTTGTTATCTATTTGTACCGTTGTTATTGTGATCGGTTTGTACTATTTTTTTAAAATAAATATGGTTTATATTTTTTTTCTTTAAAAAACTTAAAATTTAAAGAAATTCTAATTATAATCTTAATTAATTTGAAAATATATACATTCAGGACCGCTAGGAAAAGAATCATTGATTTGATTCTGAGTAGTATACTACCATGTCGTTAGAAGGTATCATATATAAATCCTAATTATAGTCTTAATAAATTTGAAAAATACATATCTAGGACAGCTAGGAAAAGAATATTATGTGTCAAATTTAAGTGTATCCTACCCTATTGTTAGAAGATATCTCATATTTACATAAATCCTAATTATAGTCTTAATTAATTTGAAAAATATATGTCTAGCTCTGAACTCTGTGTGACAATAAACGGCGACATATAGCCACTAGGTAAAACCTACTAAACATGCATCGCCCCAAAACCGGTATTAAAACAACCTAGGATGACACATAATAACATAGTTCAATAACAAAACAATTGGAATTTGAAGTTGCAAAATTATTCAAGATAAATAAAATGAAGTTTCAAGTCTACAAAGAAAATGATAGTCAACTTTTATTCAACAAACCTGCTAATCTACCCACTCCTAGTAAGTAATCATTAAAAACATTAGGATTATGTAGATGTGAAAAAAAAAATCAGAAACAAATACAACCAATGTAACATTGCAAACATCTCAATAATATAGCTAGAAATCAAACTAAATTAATGAAAATACAATCTATCAAAATAATACAACAGGAAATCAAAGTAATTTAACAAAAATACAATCTATCAAACAATCCAAAATATATGTCATCCCAATTTACTATAACAAAAACAAAATATTATTATTGATTTGTTTAAACACGATGACCAAAATTATAATTTTAAAAATCATTTATTTACTCTCGGTGAGCAGAGCCATAATGTCAAAAATTATTATTCTTCAACGACAGAACAATACAAAACTATAGTCTTTTAATAGAGTTTTATGTCAACACAGTTAGCTAGTGTTTAACTCCCTATGATATTAAAATCAGTCCATAGTTCATTTGGGACTAAGGATAATCATACGAGACTATGAAAGTAATATTGTTTTTCATTCACTACAAGAAAAATCTCAAATCGGCACCGAAAAATTGGGAAAAAAAATTGTGACAAAATTTGTCACAACATTTGACACGGAATTAACAAACTGTGTCAAATATATAATTTTTTTAAAAAATAATTTTTAAATTTTGTGCCAAATACCGTGCCAAATATACAAATTTAATAATTTTACATGAATGTGCCAAATGCAATGCCAAACATATTTAAAAAATAATAATAATTTATTAATACGGTGCCAAATACCATCGCAAAACCCGAAATATAATAATGTATTAATACCGTGCCAAATACCATCCCAAAAGCTCAAATATAATAATTTATTAATACCGTACTAAATACCGTGCCAAAATATAAATATAATAATATATTAATACTGTGTCAAATACCGTGACAAATATATAAATATATTAATATATTAATACCGTGTCAAATATAAATATAATAATATATTGATAATGTGTCAAATACAGTACCAAAAATATAAATATAATAATATATTAATATCGTGCCAAAAATATAAATACAATAATATATTAATACCGTGCCAAATACTGTGCAAAAAAATATAAATATACTAATATATTAATACAGTGTCAAATACAATACCAAAAATACATTAAAAAATTATTGATTTATACAGTAGCAAAGACCACATGCCAAATGTACACATATAATAATTTATTAATACTTTGATAAACTCATAATTTAAGATAATTATATATATATATATATATATATATATATATATATTTGTATATATTACATATATAATTATAATTCCATTCTCCCTTTTTCTCTCGCTCTCTAGAGACTCGAGCACAAGCTTCGCTCCTGCTGTTGCGGGCGCCGATCGTAACGCCGACGACCGCCAGGCCACCTCCCTCATCTGCTCCTCATCCGGCTGGATCCGATCGGCGACCGCTATGGCACCTTGGTGTCTTGGATGTCCCACAATCATCAATGTCCTCGCCATTCCAGGGATTTCAGGTATGATCCTCTTCACACCCTCAACTTCGATGATGGTGGGGATGCCAACGACGCATGATTGTCTAGCTTTGAGTTTTTAGGTTTTTTAGTACTTTTTGTATCGTTTTTTATCATTTTTGGGGTTGAGTTTGAAGGGATTGTGACGAGAAGGCCATTGGTGCTGTAATTGCATAAGACGGAGGCGAAACAACTAGAGTATGCTGAGGTCCTGCATTTTCTGAGAAGGAAGTTCCCTGATTTTGGTATGCTTCATATCTGTGATTGCGAATGTTATAGGTATTAATCAGTAGCTAGGGTTGAAGAATTCTTTGCATTGATATCTTGTGCAATTGTTTATAAGTTTTGAAATTGAGCGATTGTAAAAGCGATTTTAGTAAACAAGTTAAATAACTTTCAATGTAATTCTTGAAAGCATATATGAAGCAGACCATGAAGTTAAGAGAGTAACAAATATGCAGATTGATCAAATATCAATAGCATGAAACCCATAATGCCAAGCTTATGTTATGGCAATAGCAATGTTAATTGATTGGAAGTGTATGATAAGAAATAAATGGGAAAATGCACCTGTTGGTTACTGCAGAAGTACTTGCAACGGCCGACCCACAACAAGCCTTGTATTTCTTCTTCGACCCGCAAGAACATTGCTTATTATTTGATGTTTTCTTGAACAGAGAAATAATAATAATAATAACAAAATGAGTGTCTATACCACAGTTTTACTTGGGTAAATAACAAGTAATTATGCTTGTATCAATCATTAATACCTTATCAACAACTTGAACTTTATGCTCCATAACTGACTGAGAGTCACTATCCAATGAACTTTGTGCTGTTGTCACTTCTTAAGATGGCAAATTACCATTAGAAATATTATTTTCAGAGGGAATGTCATTGTCATCATTCTCACAATCTTTCGTTTCTTGTTTTGCTATCAAAAACTCAATCGCAGCATCAACATCCCAACCAAATTCTTGCAAAACTTGTGACACAATTAAAAGCATTGGATGTAAGAAAGTAATATGAATTTTTTTTTTTTTTTTGCAAGAGTACCTCTTACCTGCTCAGCTTTAGCAAAATTTTCGCATCCTGTCCCGGACATTACCATTCTTTTGATTGCTATATCAAGCTTTAATTTTCAGCCCCATGTTATATATTGCTTCTAGTACTACAGATTAATTCAGAAATCAGGTTCTACTTGAATCCATCTTAAAAGAATGCCTTCTTTCAAGACATCTTAAGCACTAGAATTTGTTCTTTTGTTAATTACTTTGAATTAGTTTCAATTTAAAGGTTGTACAGATAGCTCTCCTTTTTTCTATAGACACAGAATGTTTATGTGGACCTTTAGAACATCACTCAAATCACTAGTTCTTATCTCCAATTTGTGATTCCCATCATTTCTATCCTCTCATTTTTAAACAATCCCAATTCCATGTGCTTCTCAATATGACTTGGTTATTAGATTATGAATTATGGGTTGAGAAACATTGTAACTAGGATCAGACATGAACATGTAGGAGATGTCAAAGTCAAACATGATCCATGTGCAGACTTATATTCTGAAGATTTCATTGATGATATTAAATGACTATTATTTTTTTTTTAAAATGCTCACAATACAACAATAACAATGTATTATTATTATTATTATTCATCATCATCATTATTTTTATTTTTATCTTTATTTTTATTATGACATTTGCTGTGTGGTTTTTCTTTTTTCGTTTTAATGTTTGTTAATGAAAGTTTCTACTCTACATGTATATTTATATCTACATATTGAATCGTTACCATAATAAATTGGATTTTTTTTTTTTGTGTGTCCAAGTGACTTAGATGTGTTTTGAACCATTCAGAATAATATTTGAGTGAGCTCTCATGAAACTTCTGACTTAATTACATCTGCGTATGATGGTATTCTTTTCAAACTTCAGTGGAAAATTAATGGTTTTTTTATATTGGCAAAGACCATCTCCTTTGTTGTTATTGTTGTATTGTTCTCTGTTATTTGGCTAGTCATTGTTGTTCTCTGCTTTTTGCTCTGCTTTTTTCTTATGTATTTTGTTGTATTGTGTGTTGTTGTTCTGTGGAATTTGCTGTGTGATTTGGGAAGTGGTTGTTGTTCAGTTGGTTTTTCTGCTGCTCAAGTTGCATTCTTTTTTTTTTTTTTTTTAATTTTATTATAATGTGTGTTGTTGTTCGGTGGAATTTGCTGCGAGATTTGGGCAGTGAATGTTGTTCATTTGGTTTTTCTGCTGCTCAAGTTGCAATTATTTTTCTTTTGTATTTTGGTGTATTGTGTGTTGTTCTGTGGCATTGGTTGTGTGATTTGGGAAGTGATTGTTGTTCAGTTGGTTTTTCTGCTGCTAAAGTTGCAAGCTTTTTTTCTTTTGCATTTTGTTGTATTTTGTGCTGTTGTTCTGTAGAGTTTGTTGTATGATTCGGAAGTGATTACTATTTACTTGGCTTATCTGCTGCTGAAGTTGCAAGCTTGAAAGCTTGTGATTCTGCAACTTGCTTTCACATTTTATGTTTTGTACAAAATATTAAATTATTTGTGGAGAGAAGATCTCTTTCAAACATAAATCAATGTACTAATTCTTTTTGGCGTGACTTTTAAAAATGTATTTTCTATATCAATTTATATTTAGATAATGTACATCCATTAATGACTTTGATTGTCCTGGTGGGTTTAATGCAATAAATTTCAAAAGGGTTTAAGGATTTGTAACAACAATAACTTCACCGGAAGCATTCCTTCAACAATAAACCTAGTGCCATCATTAGAAGCTCTGTAAGTTTATCTAAAGAGAAATTAACATCTGTAATTCATTGAGTTTTATTACTTGAAACATTCTGACAGGCGTCTTAACAGAAATAAATTGATCAGGCCTGTACCTCCCACCCTCAACATCCTTACTAGCACGAAAGAACCATGAGAAGGAAAATTTTTGTCAAAAACTTCATAATTTTCTCCTAAATAATATATGATCAATGCTCACTGTTTTCATTTCAGGTACTTATCGAATAATCTGTTAACCGGTCCCTTGCCTAACTTAACTGTAATGAATGATCTCTCTTATGTGTAAGTGCTAGATTTTCAGTGATTTCTGAATCACTTTGCAGAATTTTTTATAGTCTGTTTTTTTGTTTTCAGGGACTTGAGTAACAACTCGTTTGATGCATCAGATGTGCCTCCATGGTTTTCAAGCTTGCCATCTTTGACAACATTGTACATTGGTCTCTCTTTCTCTGCATGATTCATTCTACTTAACAGTTCTTAGATGCATATGTTTAAACTGCAGATTACTCAAAAACTCACTTGTTCAAGGCCAAATACCAGCAGGACTATTCAGCTTTTCACCATTACAGACTGTGTAAGTCTTGTTCTTCTTCGAATCTTCATATACCTAATAAGTATAGTCTCATATTTATTGACTATGATGAAAACACGAGGCTAAAATATAACCTATTCAATAGTACTCTGGTGATCAACGCAGGGTATAGCCCTCAACTCCAACTTGTGGATTTAACCTATTAGCCTGCAAGTATGGCAACATAAGAAGATATAGATAACCAGCAGACTAAGCAACAGCTATATGAGGTTTTGATGGCTAAACTCCCATCACAAAAGATTTTTTTTACATCTGCAATTCAGAAGAAGTACCCAAAACACTCTCAGCTTCAATGTGAGATCAGTGAGATAGCAATCTATTCGTGGATAGAAACTCAGGGCATCCTGCAGTTGAGATGGATGCTCCTACTGCACATGAAGGCTCTTGCTTGACATCTGATCTTTCTGATGACTCACTCAATGAAGCAAGCTTTTGGCAACTTCATCATGTAATGGATTTGGTATGATCAATTATTATTTTTTACTACTATTCTATGAGTTTTATACACACTTACAGACCACTATTGATCCTTCCAACTTGCATTTCTATGAGTTTCTCACAATTTGTCTAGTAAATCTCATGTTAGATTTTAAGTATTTCTAGTTCTCTCTTTAGTAAATCTAGTGCATTGGGTATCTCGCTGAGCCACCATTGCCTTTTATCTATCTTGATGAGTTTTATAAAAATAAAGGACTAGGGCCATAATTTGTTGATGATTTACCTTGCCTTAATGTGGTTTCTTTCGAATTAGTTGTCTTCTGTTTCAGTAATGACCTGGGTAAGAATATGATATGGGCATGCACAACTAGACTTCTTCCATGTAAATTCATCCTTCTCTTTCTCTATTTCAGTTGGATATTAGGACAAAACTATCACTGAGAGATGGATTATACCGTCTGGCCAAGAGTGCTGAACAAAGGCATGGTTTTACCTGAGCAAATAGTCCAATCAGAGCCAGTAAATGTACCGGAAGTTGTAGCACAGAAAGTTAACAGAAGTACGTTCAATTTTCTTGAGCTCTTTTCATTATTTGAGGCATATTGTATCGAAACATGTTAATTTATCCGTTTTATGTGGTCTTTGTTCATTGGATCCTTCTGATATGTTGTTTTAGCTGGTGCTTGTCTGGTTTTGGTAGAATGATGCTGTTCTAGTATATTGAGGACTTGAGCTTTAATTTGAAATGTAGTTGTCGTTGGTGGATCGTCGTCATACACCCTCGTGGATCATACTTATGATGCAGTTGTTGTTGGTGCTGGAGGTTCGGGTCTTCGGGCAGCTATCGGGCTATCTGATCATGGGTTTAATATTGCTTGTATCACCAAGCTCTTCCCTACTCGCTGTTAGTTTTTTTAATCCATGTTAGTTTTTTTAGTTCATTATCTTTTTGCTGAGTAATGAAGACCCGCACCTCAAATACATGACAATGGTGTGTATTGTTTCTGGTATGCTGGAGATCGCTTTGCAGATCCAGGTTTGTGTCCAGCTATGAAATACTTATTTGATGTTTGATTGACTTGTTTTGTTACTATGAGATTATATGTAGGTGTGCTTTTTAAGGGAGCAACAAGATTTGTAAGCCAATGACGGACATGGCCCCTGTGATTACTCCACAGATTTTTTTATATAATGTAATAATGTACGCAATTATTTTATTTAAATTAATTTATATAAAAAAAGAATTTCACAAAATAAACAAAAGGGTGCCAAAAGTCGTAACAAAATTTTTTTTTGCCAAAAACGTGCCAAATATCGTGAAAAAAATATAATAAATAAAATCGTGCCAAATACCAAACCAATAAAATCGTGCAAAAACAGTGGCAAACACAGGACTAAAGATCGTGCAAAAAATCATTTATAATGTTTGGCACAAAAGTAAATAAAAGTGACAAAGTTTGGCACTGTTTAAAAAAGCGGTGCTAAAATATATTTTTCACCATTGTTATAGACATGATTACTTTTCCGTGTCAAATACGGTACCAAAATTAGTTTGGCACGGATATTATATTTTTTGTTGCAGTGATTGTTTTTATTTGTATTTATTTAAGATTTGTTATTATAAAAAATGATATCCCCTCATTCATTAACTAATCATTTATTAGGTTGAATACATAGGTAACCTTTTTCCCCACTCCTACAAGTTTAGCCCTTAAAATTAATCAGCTTTACCTAAACGATCACAATTTGAATTTTCTGAGGTATATGAAAATGAAACTTGCTGCAACCCTAGACATCCGCCCCAGAGATTTGAGGAACAATAACAAATAAAAATTATTATGAGATTATTACCAGTTTAGAAATTTTCAACACATGTTCCTTGTCCAACCACTTGATTTATCATAGTCTGTCTGCTGTCTTCTTCCTCTTGTATTTTAGTCTCTGTGAAGTATCTCACAGTCTGAACATGAAAAAGAAATAGTAAACAGCCTAGATAAAGAAGTCACCTAAGTTAAGTTAGAGGTTTTCTTTTAAGCAACAGCGTTTTGTCTTCTTTGTTTTGTTTCTTTCCTATGTTTATGCTTATATGCTAAAATAGATTTAACACTTTTTAGCATTCTCTGACACTTTACATGAAGAATCTAATGGATATTCCACTTATTATATTAGAGATGGATGACATCCAAACTAGAGTGATGTAGCTTTCTTTTGTTTGCTTTTTATATGCATATCTCTAGTCTAATCCCGGATCTCAAGCCCTAGAAATGTGTACCCTTTACAGCAATTATTCTTATCCAATGAGTGCCTAATTCTTGTCTATATCCTGCAAATGATAATCTTCTGTTTTTGTGTTTTTTTCCTTTAGATTCATCCTCTCTATCTCATGCTTAAAGAAATATTAGAAATTATAACAAAGTAAATGATTTAGTTTTTACAGCACTATATTGATAGTGAGAAGGTGGTATAATATTTTTTTTATATAAATATTGTTTGTTCATATTTTTTAAATAAATAAAATAAAAGGAAAATAAATTTTTTAAAAGTCTAGATGACTTGTTAGACGATTGGATGAAACTAGACTTGGATGTAGTGTCAAGCCCCTGCTACAGTAGAATAATTTAAGTTATTTGATTTAGTGTATATAATTTAAAATATAGTACTAAATATAAATTGACGGTTTGAATATTGACATAATAATTGGTGTTATAACCAATATTGTAAAAACTGGATCGGACCGGCCGGTTCAACTGGTTTAACCGGGAACTGGCAATTAAACCGGTCCGGTTAAGCACATGAAACATTAAAAAACCGGACCGGCCAATTTTTTTATTTATTTTAAATGTTTAAAATCAAATCTATTCCAAAAAAACAAAAGCAAGATATTATATACTTATATTTTATTTTATTCCTTATTTTTTATTGTTGTTTTTGTTGTTGTTGATGATGTATACTTATATTTTATTTAATTATTTATTTTTTAATATTTGTTGTATGGTTGTATTCTTGTATATTTGTATTTTGAAAATTTCATTTTTATGTAGAGTTGATATTTTGTGACCTTATATAGGTAATATAACTTTGTAATATATAATTTTGTATTTTTTTAATTTTTTAATTAATTTTATAAATTATTTTTAAATTTTTAAATTTTTAAAAATTTATTTATATAAAAAATATTAAATCCGGTTGAACCGGCCGGTGCAACCGGTTCAACCGGTTGCCTAACCGAGTCGACAACTGGTCCGATTTTTAAAACATTGGTTATAACAATGGACCAAAGAATCTTTCATAGTGTGCCACGGGTCTCACTGTGAGAGATTTTTTTGCGTAATACTTATTGTTTAGGTTTATTATATAGATTTAAAATGAGAGATTTATTTTACGTAATCACTAATGTTTATGTTTATTATTTAAGTTTAAAATGTGTTGAACACAGTGGTGTCACGAGTCCCTGGTTATAAAAGTAGATTTACAATTCAAGTTTTGAGTTAGCTAAGGGAGAGTGTATGAGTAAACCATATTACGTCTTGTGTGAGTGCACCCTATTATAATTGTATTTGTTACACTTATCTTAAAAAAAAGCAAAACAATAGTTTTTATTTAATTGTTCTATAATTGTGTTATAATTTACAGTAAATTA
The DNA here is from genome assembly GCA_020875875.1 of Dioscorea alata. NCBI lineage: Eukaryota > Viridiplantae > Streptophyta > Magnoliopsida > Dioscoreales > Dioscoreaceae > Dioscorea > Dioscorea alata. Next base: position 15,408,744 of record CM037021.1, read on the forward strand.
TAATCATAAAAAAATTTGTTGGATGTAAGTGATGTAAAATTGACTCTAATTAATATAAAAAATTTCAAATTTTATAACATTTCCAAGATCGCTAAAACTAATTTTAGGCTAAAAGTTATTGATGGCCCTCTGTTCATTTTTGTCTTTAAAATAAATATGTTAATTTTAATTTAAATTTAATAAATTTTTTACCTGGTCTTTTAAACTAATAGGGCAACTGGTATGTCAGACACGTGTTGCACTATTATGAGTCAACATCAGTTAAAGAAACAAAATAAAGTGTATCTCTTAAAAGGCAAGTATTGAAATAAAACATATTTTTATTTAAAAAACTAAAACAACACATTTGATCCAATGGCATCTTGTTGTTTTGGGTTTATTTCCCTCATTACCACAAAATTTGTACTTTATAACGTTATAGTTATAAAAAAAAAAAAATTAACACAAAGCTACTTAATTTTTTTTCGATTACACGTGAGGCTATAATGATATGTTCTAAAGTAGTTTTTGACACCATATCATCATACTCGTCGAAAATAGCTTTACACAAATCATTATGGTTTCACGTGCAACAGGAGAAAAGTTAAGTGATATTCGTATTACAAAAAAAAATTTTTGTAACTACAACATTATAAAGTGTAAATATTTGTAGTCATGAGTAAAATAACCATTGTTTTATTTGTATGAGTACGCTATAAAAAAAAAATTTGTTTCTTTACAAGAATATAGGTTTGAAATTAACACACAAAATGGGAGGACATATGTGTTAAAAGATTAATTTTACTATTATATATATACCTGATTCGTAACTTGTTCATACTTTATAAATGAAAAAAACATTGGATTTTCATAGAAAACAAACAAACTCTACTTTGAATTACAAAATTTTAAACTATTTTTTTTTAAATTATAATCATTAAGCAAAACCATTAAATATATACCCATGCACTTAGCAACATAATAAAATAATGTAGATAAATTTTAATTATTGATACTTCCGGAACAAAGGAAGCACTAAAAAAAACAAGCAATTATTAAAATCAAGATTATGACTTTTATTATATAAAATGTTTGTAATTATTTTCTTTTAAAATTTAAAAGAACATACTTAAAAATTACTATATATTATTTCTAAATTAGGTTTAAAATACCTCCCTATAATAATCTTTTCAAATAAACGTACACATTGCTACAACAATAAGCTGCTAGTACCAATTATTTAAGATAGTTGTATGAATCCTTTCTTTACACGGTATTCCATTACTAAAAGCCAAAAATAAATAAATTAAAGCCAATCATGTTAAACACTTTTTAGGTTTTTTTTTTTTCTTCTCTTACCCTCCCCAAATAAAAAATTTCACCTTTCTTATGTACTATGAACCAGTGGTTTAAGGATAAATGCAATTATAATCTATTTCAAATAAAAAAATATTTTTATAAAAATAAATTCATTTCTCAATAGATCCTCTCTAATAACTCCTGCCATCTATTCTAACACTCTTATCTCCATCATTTAAGTATATTTATTTTTAATATCCAACATTATATAATATTCAATCACTATAACAAAAAGAAAAAAATAAAATAAAATTACAATGACACAACCTCTTTCCAACAAAAAATCATCCAAAATAACAACTTGTGAATATTTATCCATCTACATCCAAGTCTCCAACAAAAAATCTTAGAAAGAACCAGAGACTCTGTTCAAACCTCAATAAATACTTACCATTCAATAAATACATACATACATTCCCTTTTCAACAACCTTTCTCTCTCTTTCTCTCTATTGTCTTCTTACAAATACCAACAAAACAACCAAACATTATTGACTACCGTGACCCCTGCAATATTTAACTTCTTCTATAAATCATGATGAAGAAATAACCTGACAAGGTCCTATCTTTTTTCATGCCGGACATAATCTGTGGGTCAAACCTGTCTTTCTCCACCTCAAATTGCCATTAAAAAATCCTCCCGTGTTTGTACAACCATGACAAACTTCTAGTCATGTATCAACAAGGAATCATGTAGTACTCTGTCTTTTTTTTTTTTTTCCATATTTTTTGATATTTAATGATGTAAAATAGAAATCATGTATTGATGATAAGCAAGATAAGTTATTCATGTAGACCCATTTAATGACTTGACTTTTGTACCAATTAATGAATTGTTTAATGTTATGCAAAAGTCAAGTCATTAATTGGGTGGTTTAATGTCATATAGAGTCAAGTCATTAATATGGAAGAGATCTTCTTCTGCTTCTTTTGCACCACAATGATGGCTAAATTTGGAGGTGTTATTTATATTTGTGGGAGAGTGTTGTGATTCTAATTCCCCAAGTTTGTATTTAGATAGAGAGTTTTTGAATTTCTTTTTTTTTTTTTTAGAGAAAATTATTATTTGGAGTTATGAGAATTTGATTTGATTAATATTAGTTGATATGTTTTTTTAAAAAAATCTTAAATCTTTTTATTAATTTGGTTTTTAACTCAAATTTAGATTATTTAGTTCCTACCTTAAAAAAATTATTAAGAATAATTCATGAACTAATAAAAGAAAACAATATCATAGTAGTATTGCTAGTGCTACAACTAGAACCACTACAATTCAAACCAAGATTGCATTGGAACTTTTGAATTTCTCTCTCTCTCTCTCTCTCTCTCTCTCTCTCTCTATATATATATATATATATATATATATATATATATATATATATATAATTTTATTTGAGAGGAAGATAAAATATCAACTCTTCTCTTTAAGGGTATGGTTACATACAACCATACCCATATTTTTATTTTTTTAATAAAGACAAAAAGCACCGTCCTACAAAGTCGTGTAAAAAGAATTGACAGATATAGTGATACATTAGTTATAATGATTTAACGACCTTTCTAAGGACTTATTAACTAAATAAGATGTCACATCCGGTGATTATAGTCCTACCATTTGCATTCACATAAGATATTTAAATAACCAAACTGAGTTAATAAATTCTCCTATAATGCAACCCTACAAGGAAGGAAAATGATATCCTTCTGTTAGACACCAATGAATAGTTAATGAACAATTCTCAATGTTCTAATGGTGGAAGATTCAGTGGTTTAAACAAGTTGTTTCATGTTCTAATAATTATGTATAAAAAAAATAAAATAATTTTTATAAAATAAAACTATCCACTAAGAGAGATTTACCCTCCAATTTTTTTTTAAATAATAAAACATACTAATCATTTCAAAAACATGCTCAAATAAAAAGTTAATACTTTAGTGCAATTTACTTATTCTCTCACTCCGATCATGATCTAAAAGTTTGAACCTGTCTCATCATATACAAAAGACCCAACGCCAATTGACCACAAAGTTATTCGCGTGAGACATTCATATAAATATTAAATTAATTTTTTATTTGAGTTACTTCGGTAATTTATTTAATATTAATCAAAATCAATATATATACATACATACATACATCACCTAGAAGAATCTATATATATATATGGTATGGGTATGGTATATGGGCAGAAGCAAGTTCATTTCTCTGATCAGACAGAGAGAGAGTTAGAGAAAAATGGAGGAGGTTGAAGAGCAGCATGCTTTCTTAGAAGAGCTCTTAGCCCTAAGAAGAGATACATGGGATCTCTCCTCCTTCTTTCTCCCTCTCTCCACTCCTCCTCCTGACTTCTTCTTCTTCTCCTCCCCCCCTGAACCCTCTACCTTCCCTTCTCCTCTTCCTCCTCCTCTTCCTCTTTCTTCTTCTTCTTCTTCTTTTACCGGATTCAACTCCACCTTCGATTCCTTTTCCCAATTTTACCAAGATCCAATCACCGCTCCAGATCTCCATCCCTTCTCATCCCCTCCTCTTCTCACTGACCAATGCCTCACCGATCCTCATCCATTCCTCGCATCGCGATCCAAGAAGAGGAAAACCGACGGCGCTCCGTCCAAGAATCTCATGGCTGAACGCCGCCGTAGGAAGCGTCTCAATGATCGCCTCTCTCTTCTTCGTTCCATCGTCCCCAAAATCACCAAGGTTTTTTCTTTTTTTCCTATTTTTTTTGGATTTTTTTTAGATTTATAAAAAAAGAAAGTAATGGAAAATGTAGATGGATAGAACATCAATATTGGGAGACACAATTGATTACATGAAGGAGCTTTTGGAGAGGATCAAGAATCTGAGTGAAGAGATGGCACAATTTGGATTTGATAACTCTAAATTGCTTAACATTTTCAAGGAGATGAATTCTGATGATGTCTCAGTCAAGAACTCACCTCCTAAGGTTTTTTTTTTTTTTCTTTCTTTCTTTTTCTTCTAATTTATTTATTTATTTATTTATTTTATTAAATATCTCTTTAATATTTTTTTTTTATTATTCATTTAGTTTGATGTGGAGAGGAGGGATGGTGATACAAGGATAGAGATTTGCTGCACTGGGAAACCTGGCTTGTTGTTATCTACTTTGGATAGTTTGGAGGTTTTGGGCCTTGAGATTAAGCAGTGTGTCATTTCCTGTTTCAATGATTTTGGACTGCAAGCTTCTTGTTCTGAGGTTTGTTATTATTATTATTATTATTATTATTATTATTATTATTATTATTATTAATTTTTTTAAAAAAAAGTAAGACAAGCCGGAGAGCCGGTCGTGGTGGTTGCGATATTATCCGTGAGTTAATTTTTCAATCTCATCATTTAACACGTCACACACACAAAATTTTGGTTATTATTATTATTATTATTATTATTATTTGGTTATAATTAATTTAACCAATAAAAATATTTGGTTGGTTTGGGTATTATGTTTAAATATTAGGGACTAGTGCAATTTTTTAAGTTGATTTATTGATTTATTTATTTTGGATAAAAATGGTAGGATGTGGAGAAGAGGTCAGGGATGGCATGTGAGGAGATCAAGCAAGCATTGTTCAGGAGTGCTGGTTATGGTGGGAAGGGCTTGTAAGTTGTAACAAGAAACATGAGCAATCAATGTGTTCAATGTTTTCAATAATAATCAATTGTGATATTTTTGCTTCTGACTTACTCATCTATGATGTGAGAAGAAGGGAATCTTTTTATTTTTGTTTTTGTTATATATATATATTTAGAGTTGTGTGACTATGTGACTAATGATTATGTAATTTTGTAAAATGTTTTTTTCTGAGAAATAAATATCGGATGAAGCCAAACTTAGCATGGAGCTTTCACAATTAATTATGATTCTTTTTTTTTTTTATCCCTTTGCTTGCAATCATCACAGTATTTGAATTTTTAGGGGTTTGTGATGAGACTTGCTTGCTATGAATAGAACAGTAAGACAGTGAAAAAAAGGGGTTCTGGACCAGCTTTTCCTTCAGGTTCAGTTATGCAACTTTATTTAAATAATTTAGTATCATTTATAAATTTATATCATATTAAACTTTTTTTAATTTAATATTTAATTATTAATGGATGTAATTATATTTAATTCAATACAGACATATTCTTCAAAAAAATAAAAATTTACAGTGAATTAAGCTGTTAGAAATAAAAATAATAATAAAAAAAATTCAAAATGATATAAATATATTAATAAAAGCCACTAATATGTTGGTATATTTGAATTGGCTCACTTGCATAACTTGTTACTCCCATTAAAAAAAAAATGGATTTGAATCTTAGCACGCTCAAATGGAGGGTATTGATTCCTCTCCATAAATTGTTCGTTCTACTGAAAAAATAAATTTGAATCTTAGCTCCCATAAGTTGAGGGTATAAATGTTGTAAAGTTCAACTCTTTATATGTATCCATTCTTGACACATGGCTTGTCCATATTTGTCAAAAAATTATATATTAATAAAAAACAAATTTTCATTTCAAACACATTAATTAATTATTTATTTTTTATAAATAATGAATCAACCACATATTAGTGTTGGAAAAACATAAAATTACTATTTTAATATATATATACTCTCAACTCACTTGAGTTGAGATTTAAACCCATCTTCTTGACAGGACACGAACACCTCATGTAATTCATTATTTTTTTACATCAATACTTCATTAAACCCAATAGTAATAATAATAATAATAACAATAATAATAATAATTATAATTATTATAATTATTATTATTATTATTGGGTACCTACACATGCTGTAGTGAAGAAAGGTCAATATCAGAAACAGCAAAATATATAATATGAATGAATGAATGAATGAGATGGTGCTGTGTTTTAACTATTTGATGTACGTCCAGCTTATTTGTCTTGGTCCCAGATGAGTTCATGTATACATCCAACTCATCCCATTGACTTGTCAGAGAGTAGGGCCCTCTCCCATGCAATCTCAGCCATTCATTCTTGTCCCCTTCGCCCCCAAGTAACATTCATGCACACTATCTGCTTTTTCTTTGAGTTGAGTGTTCCCTTGCACGTGACCTTCTTCTGTCTTATTATATATTACTGTATACTTGGAGTGTCCATTGGTTCTTGGTAATATATATGAGGACCGATCCTCTATGGACGTCCATAGATTTTTTACCTATGGACGTCCATTATCAACCGTTGGATCGAGATTTAACGGCCATCATTGATGAACAGTAATTGCTACAGTACTATCTGCAGTGATTAGTGTTTCAAACAGTAATTAACGTCATGATCTAACGCCTGATAATAGAACTTCCATAGATTAGAAATCTATGGACGTCCATAGATAACATATTGTCAAAAAAAAAAAAAAAAAAAAAATATATATATATATATATATATACGAAATTAAAATTTTAATAATATTTAATATATGAGCATCTACCATTTATAACATTAATATTTCAATCCAACAATTATATATTGTATAATAAACAATATTAATTTACTTATAAATAATATACAGTAAAAATAGATCCGTTTATATATAATATATCAGCAAATCTTAACTATTCAACCATATTAATCAACCCTAATTATTTGTAGGAATATGTGTTGTAATTAACATGAATTTGAATTTTTAACATGGATTTGAATTTTTATTGGGTGTTGGGCACGTGCAATGCAAGTGCATCTGATAATATGCGCAGAATTAAAATTTTAATAATATTTATATACACACACGAACAATAAAGATCAAAAGTAAAACAATGAAGTTAAAAACATTATTTATAGGAATATATTGTGTGGTAATCGTCATGAATATGAACTCGGTCTGGGGCAAGTGCCATTCACGTGCATATAGTATTGGATGTAAAATTAAAATTTTAATAATAATAATAATAATAATAATATTTAATTTAGTATTGTATAACATGAATATTAAAATAAAATTTAACATTATTTATACAAATATCTGCTGTTTATAATTCAAAACAAAATAACATCTATAAAAAATAATTCAGTTTTTAATATATATATATATATATATATATTGACAATAAACGACAAGCACCCCCCATCTAAGAGCAAGTTATGGACGTGCACGTGAGGGAGCTACACTCACTATCGAACAGTGCATTCACCTTACCAATTAACCTAACGGTAGTTGGCTATATATTAGATGAACATAGATAATTCAGTTTTTGAAAGAAAAAACAAAAGGTAAAGTAGGAAATAAAAATTGGAATTATTTTTATTGAACTATACTCCATAAGTGTAATTATTTATATGTAATTTATAAATTTAAAATAAATTTCAAAAGAAAAGGACTCAAAATAACATATAGAGATCCTTTTTCTATGCTTCCTCGGAGATGAAAGCGCAATGCAATCATCATGTTTAATTGGTTTTGTGAAGTTTCTATTACTTGTTATTTTGTGATGCTTAATTATTATTTAGATCCTAAACTTTGACAGCCATTAAAGAACTAATGAGTAATGCCAAATTATATTCATTATATTTAATTGGTTTTAACGGAAGAATTAGCTATTAGTATTTGGAGGTATAGCTAATAGAACATCTCTAATAAGTGCACCATGAAATAGAGTTGACAATGATAATGATAGTTATATTTTCGTTGTTTTCCTATTGTTTATAGATACCACCAATAGTCTTTTATCATGGAGTATATATATAGTGGTGGAGATTTTATGAGGTTTAATACATAAACTAGCAAGTGAGTGATTTAGGTAGATACAGAGGTTTAATAGGATGGAAACCATGGCTGATTTGTTTAGAAAGATGATTGTAATTGCTTGGAAGAGGCGTGGACAATCTTTATGAGGCACTTAAATGTCAAAGCCTTGGGTGAAAAAAAGAAAAAGAAAAGAAAATTTGGGGTATAGCTTGCAAAATATCAAGGGAGATGCAAAATGATAAAAAAAATGTGAAAAATGCGAGATTGTAAGGATCGATTTACAAAATTTATAGAAAATATAAGAAAAACAAAAATGCTGGGTTTATTTGCAAAATTTGAGGGAAAAATGTTGAAACTAAAACTTTTGGGGCTTTTTTGCATAAATTGTAAAAATTTAATAAAAAATGAAGAAATTAGGTTCCAATGTGCAAAAATGGTTTTAGAGAGGTTAAAATGCTTTTAAAAAAAAAAAAAAAAGAAAAAAAAACTTTTAGTAAAGATAAGGGGTATTTTTTAAAAAAATTGTACATTCACTTCATTCATTGTGGAATACAGTGCAATGGTAGATTGTTCTCTTTAGCTTCTCCACTGACATAAGTTAGTGGGAACACTCATTTGAAAACCTCAATATGTGTTGTTTTTTTTTTTTGCCAAGATGAGCGGCCTAACCGCTAAGACAGGGGCGTGCACAAGCCTCGGCGGAGCAAGTGGAAGCGGGGCCCGTGCACACATGGGCGCAGGGACCACCCGCACACAACCACTACTCACACTCCCAGAACCTCAATATGTGTTGTTAGTCCAATAGAGTGGTAGGCTATTTTCCTTGTTAGAACCTCCCCACTGCATTTGAAACTCACATTAGTTAGTAGAAACCCTCTTTTAAAAACCACAACTTTATTGTTGAGTTCAAATCATTACCTATTGTGTAGTGAGACTCACATGAGTTACTTGAAACTCTCTAAATATTACAACCTTATTGTTAAATCCAAAGTAGTTGTAGACTATTCTCCTAGTGGGGGTTTTCGCACTACATTTTCAAATTCACATGAGTTAGTAGAAACCTTTTTTTGAAGACCACAATTTTATTGATGAGTCAAAATCAGTGGTAGCTAGAGTATTGTTATCCCTGTGAGAGCCTTCCCGCTACTTCTTAAGACTATATGATTTAGTCGAAGCTCTATCTTAAAGACCACAAGCTTATTGTAGAGTCAAAAGCATTGGGAAGTTGTTCTCCTAGTGAGAGCCTTCCTACCTTCTTATTGTTGAGTCCAAAATAGTGGTAAACCGTTCTTCGTGCGAAAGCCTTCCTATTGTCTTTTCAAACTCACATGAGTTAGTAGATCCCTCTCTTGAAAACCATAACCTCATTATTGAGTCCAAAGAAGTGGTAGATTGTTCTTCTTGCGACGGCATCCCCATTGTCACTTAAAGACCACAAGCTTATTGTTGAATCCAAAGCAATGGTAAAGTGTACTTCTAATAAGGCCTCCTCATTATCTCTTAAAATTCACTTAAGTTGATGGACCATTCTTTAGGACCAAAGACTTTTTGTAAGTCCAAGCATTGGTAGCATGTTCTCCTAGCGAGGGCCTCCTTCCTACCTCTTGAGATTTACTTGAATTGATGGGCCAAAGGCCTCTTGAAAACCATAAGCTCTTGTGAGTCCAAAGCAATCAATGAAAATCCTAAAGAATGGTCAATGAAAATCTCTCCTTGTAAAAGCCTTCTCGATGCCTCTTGAGATTTTCATTGGTCAATGAAAATCTTTCCTTAAAAACTACAAAACAATGCTAAGGCCCTCAAGAGATGTCAAAAATAAATCTCTTAAATGACAAGGAAAAAAGAGATGTCCTCAGCTAGTGGGAAGAATAAATTGTTCAAGCAAGAGCTTTTCATATTAAAAACAAAAAGAAGATATTTTAGATGAAGTGATTAAGAGAAAAAGACATTTTTTTTGGGCAATGATAAAGATGGAGTCACCGGTCACGAGCATAAAACATCAAATGCTTTAAACATCAAGATCAAAGGAAATCAAGGTGGTGATTCATAATCATATATAGGAAGATCACAATTTGAGGTCCATAAGATATTCCAAAAAACAACAAGTTTAAGTTAGTCATCAAATCATGTGAAAGGTCATGACCTGACGACGTGTAAGTCATGTGTAAGTCAAAACTGAAGGTCATGAGAGAGTCCAGGATTGATAAACTCAATTAAATTAACAAACGAACTCTAGAGTCTCAAGACATCAAAAAGTTACAAACTTAAAGGAATTTTACAAGTCAAAACTTTTGACGACTTTACCCATATAAAACACCAAAGTCTTCAAGTACCAAAATCAAAGAAGATCACGTTCATCATTACTCACTAATATAGAGAGATCATAACTTTAGATTCAAGTGGCATTTCAAGATGTAAATCAAAGAAACCCAAAGAAGGTCAAAGTCAACATAGTCAAAGGAGACATTCAAATGTGATATTCAACGAAAGTGTTAAAGTAAAAAAATATTTATTCTTTATAGATTAGTAAAAAAACACAAAAATAATATCATATGTATAAAAGATGATTTCAATAGTTTTGTACTACATATTATTTATAATTTGTTCTCTCCAATAAATTATAATTAATATAGAACTAAATTGCAAATACTTTCGTGGTTTAGCAATGTAACCCTCTAATAATTTGTAACTATTTTAGAATTAAATTGCAAATATTTTCATGTTGCAATCCAACCCCTCTAATAATCTACACTTAATTGCAACTATTAATATTTAATTGTGTCACACCCACCCCTTCTACTGAGGTAAACGTGGCACTCTTCAGTTAAAAATCAATTTTAATTGGAAAACTGACACATTTGAAAAACCAAATCAACTTACAGAACAAGATTAACAACTTTACACCAACTACAGGTTCAAATACACAAATACAACAATCATAAGTACTCTAACATGTGGGTGTAATCACTACAAAATCACGACACCAACAATTGAAAGAAAGGGGACCCAATGCAATACTGAACTCATCCCTGACTGGCTCTACAAGAAATCTAGTAAGGTCGTGCTCCTACAACTGTAACACATTTCAGTTGGTCGATAGTGGTTCAATAATTTCAAATAATTAAATATAGCATATATAAATTATATCAAGATCAATTTCTCAAATGACTTCCCAATTTTCACAAAAACTAGAATTTTGGCAAAATACAACTTTTAAGAGCTTTCATAACATAAATTTATCACAAATCATCAAATCGATTTTCCAAAGAAATATATATTTTTGTGAGAGACTGCCCTCCTGAGAGCGACAGCTGGGCTTCACTCACTCGTCACAAATTCGAGATGACACTATAAAGAAATACAACACTATAAATCTTATACTCCAAAGCAGGAAAACAACAACTCAAAAGCATACTCAACCCACAACACGCACCCAACATGAAATGGTCTAAAAACCTCTCCAAACCTTCGTCGTGGCTGTGGCTAGGTTTAGAGCCGTCAAAGTACTTGTGTCCTTGACGTTGACCCATTGGTTCACCGGTTGGTGGCTCTGGCTATCCAATAAATATCCAGTCAGGGCTCTACACTCCCACTTGAACTGACCCTCGTATAAATCAACAGGTCTACCACGCCATCTCAAAGGCTAGCCGTGAAGACCGCCTAATGCAGTAGGGTACCACCACAAGATCTGTAAAAGCTCTATAGTACATTACATGTATAATACCTATAAAGTCCAAATCCAGGACACCATTCCTATACCAGGAATGAAAATCAATTCCACAAGCATTGCCAGTAAAATCATTTTAATATGCGCACATGATTTCACAAATCATCTCAAAGTCAAGGTACACATAACCATTTAAATAAATATCTGAAATGAATAATTAAATCATATATACATGTATTTCCACAGTTTAAAACTACGTATAATTGTAAAAACTAGATGTATCAATATGGTTGTCATGGTGCAATAATGGCAAGTAAATATAAGTATATAAATTATTAAACATAATATAATGAAATAATTAAACAATTATTTCAAAATACTAGTCATTAAGCACTTGCTTCAAAATAGTAGCAATTAACCCATTATTTTAAAATAGTAGCCACTACCAATTCACCTGGTCTCATTTGAGTTTCTTGCTAGGCCTGGAATTTCCTTCCAAGCTTGAACCCCACCTAGCAAGATAACAGAAATAAAATAAATACATATAACAACTTAAAGACATAACTTAACTCAAAAGAAAATACAAAAAACTAATAACTGGTTCTCTAATTGGGCCCACTCACTCCAACCGATTAAAACCCGATCTTGCATAATCAAAATAGTCTCCAATTGCACTTAAGCCAACTCAATTTGGGCTAGAACATCTTAAACCAACCTGAACCAACCTCAATTTCACTGAACCAAGTTCAATTTAACCAACCAGTCTTAACCTAATTTCAATTCATATATAAATCTTTTGAACCAACTTGGTTCAACTGAACCCAATTCTCCTTGAATTGGTTTAGCCTAAAGTAATTAGCCTAGCATCTAAACCAAGCCCAAATCAAACTCAACCAACTTAACTTAAATTCAACACAATTCAATTACACATTGAGTCTAAATCAAATCAATCCTTAATTAGTTGCACCAAACCAATTTCTTACTCTCATCCAAACCCAAATGAACCCAACCCACTTCAACTTGATTTGATCAAGCCCAACTAAACCAAATCAAACCCAACTCAACCAACTTACTACCACTCGGTTTGATCCAACCAAATCAATTTAGCTAAACCCAACCAACTCCATTCCAACCATCATCATTATCATCTTCACCATTATCATCAACTTAATTAATCAAACCAGACCTTAATCTCGGTTGCTATAGTAATCTACAGTAAACCCAAAAATTAATCCTCCATTCCAAGCAAAATCGGGTTAATTTTTTGGCAGAGTATCAAACTATGATCATTTTTTATTATGGAGTCCGAACTTCAATTTGAATCAAAATGGTCACCCAACTTCAATTTTATTTTATAGGGTGGTTACCCGAGAGATTCTGACCTATTTTTTTGATGATATAAATGCCGAAAATTCTCTGTCAACATATGCATGGCACACTGGCCGCCCAATTGGCAATTTCATTTCAGATATTAATTGAAATTTTTAACATCAAATCATAAAAAATATGCTAAAATCTCTTGGGTGATTATCCAATGAAACAAAATTAAACTTGGGTGACCATTTTGATTTAAATTGAAGTCTAGAACCCAAAATAAAAACGAGTTATAGTTTGGTATCCTATCAAAAAATTTACCAACTAACCTACTCAAATACAAAGATTTTTCCAAAGAAATTTTAAGCATCCGTTATCAACTACAACCATAAACCACGTTTTCCTACTCAAATCCATCATCTTCTTCATCAAACCAACCGACCATACATACATACATACACCCATCCATGAAAATACACCAAGAAAAATTCTTATCAAGCCAAACCATCTTTCTAGTGAGCTCTCTCCGACGATTTCCAAGTTCCTCTTATTAGAACCTCATTTTTCCATTCTTTTTCTTCTTCTTCTTCTTCTTTTTTTTTTTTTTTTTTTTTTTTTTTGTGCTTTTCTCACATAACACTGTAGCCTCCAATGGAGATGGAGAGGAAGACAGCCCATCCATTTCTAGACTTTTCTCTCAAGTTTTTATCAAAATTTACTATTAGTCCTTGAAAATAAATTTTCTTACAAAGTGGTCCCTGAAAAGTCACCAATGATCCCTAGATCATGAAATAGTATTTCTAAAAAGTCCTTTTAAACTTACCTTTCGGTTCTTAGTCTTTGGAAACAGTTCAGATCAAACTTTTTTATTTACTTGTGAACCCAAAATCTTATATAAACTCTCACACTTAGTTCCTTATTCTTTGCACTTAGGTTTCTCACTTGGGTTTATAATAATAATCTAATAATATCATTTCACATCCAAGTTACTAGTCCATTAGTAATTTATTCATAATTTTTAAATAAAAAAATTAATTTTAAGTAAATCTTAAACTAATTTTATATCGAGAATATATAAATAAATGGTAATACGTGCAAGTAAATTTTAGAAGAATGTAATAGAATTAGATGCTTTGGTAGGGGAAAATTAAATATAAACAAGCATGCACTAACCTATTGAATAAATCTATTTACACATCAAAACGAGATGATTAATGATATAAATAATGAAATTATTGATATGAATATGAATGGTAGATATTAATATTTATATAAATTGATATAAATAAATTATATTACCTTCATTAAAATTAAATGATAGTCTTGAATCTAATAGAGTTAAAATGACAAAAAATTAACCCAAATAAAATCACCCTATATGATTTACTAAAATAAACTCAGTAATAAATTACAGAAAATGGTAGAACTAGAAATAAAATTATGGGTACTAAAGTCAACTTTAAAAGATAATAAATATTAAAAAATTCTATTAATTCAAATTTGAAGTTATAATAATCAAGATTTTAAATATATAAAATATAACTCTCCATATATACATAATTAATTAACAATTAACTCGACTAATAATTAATAACCAAAGCAACAACTTAATAATGCGATAAAAAAAAATTTACCACATAACAATCTAATTCAATTATTAAATACAATAACTATTCAACAAATAATCTAATGAATAATCAAAATTTTAACAACGATTAATCAAACATATATCTAACAATTTTTTATAGCAAATTTTCATAATAAATAATCAAACAAATATGCAACAATTATTTAACAAATATCCAAAATTTAATCAATCAATATTACAATTTTTTTTTTTTTTTTGGATTTTGAGAGAGAAGGGTTACTTTGTTTTTAGGGATTTTGAGACAAGAGTTGCATTTTTTTTTTTTTTTGGTTTATATATTTATTTTTATTTATTATTACTATTTTTTATAATTGATATCCTAAAATTTTTGATAATTATATATTGATAAATTCAATAAAAAAATACATCTAAAATATAAAATTTAAAAACAAAAATATTATGAAGATACTTATTTGTTCTGCCATATTATTTATTATTATCAATCATATCAATAACATAAAAATAATTTTGTTTATTTAATTTATTCTAAAAGTGCGGCGTAGATTTTTTTTTTTTTTTTAACCCTACGCATGATCGCAACTGCCATTTAAAAAAAGAAAAATTCGATATGTGAATTATATATACACACACATTTTCATGGGCTCAAGCACCCTTTTACCCCCTCCCTGTCTTTGCTTGCTATATTTACAATGAATGAGATCTTGTAGTCCTTTATACCCATCAAAATTGATTGAGTCATAAATATATATAAAAAAAAAAAAATTAGATAGTAATATTAAACTACCTTCACCATAGTATATCTTTAATAATCAAAACTAATTTACTTTACATAAACCTTAGAACTTGAAAATTAAACTCGTAATTACATAGGTTTCTTGATTTGTGTTTTTTCCCCCACGAAAGTGTAAATCTCTTTTGTTTTTCCCACCAACGTGTAAATGCCAGTAGGATAAGATAATAAAAAGCTAAAGGTAATTGAAAAAATTATTCTATAATAAAATGGCCATATTTGTTATTTATTAGGTTTAATGTATGATTCATGTCAACTAATAAACATAATCTTTGTCGAATTCTTAGAGGCGTTTGATTTTTGAATTGGAAATGTAGAGGAGTTAAATAAAAATGGAAATAAAGAAATATTATCCGAACAATGGTATGGATTCAGAAAATAGTGATTCTTACTCCAATCCAAGAACCAAACACCCTCTCAAATCATTACCGGTTTTATTAAATTGCAAGCATGTACTATGAACTAATGCATTACCAATCTCATCAACAACCCTCAACGCTCGAACCTAATCAATCAAAATCATTCCATAGTTAACAAATATAATAAAAAATTAAACTAAATAATTGATTGATCAATGAAAACATGAGTTTACAGAATTTATTATAAGATAAATTAACCTTTTAAAAAAATAATATAACTTAATTTTGATAAGCTAATTTACAAATATTAATGAAAATCTGAAAAAAAAGTAAGATAAGATGGGAGATTAATCATTATTAAATTTATAATCAGTTAAATAATATTAGAATTTGTTAAATAAAATATTTTGATTTATACATTAACTTATTTTTATAATAAATTAATCTATTTTTAAATTAAAAAAGCAATAAGATAATAATTTAATTTAATTTAATATGAACCGGATTCAATTAAACGGTAACACCACATCATAAGTTTTTCTATTTTTTTTTCATTTTAATTTCTCTTTATCATCTAAACCTATAAACGTTAAATCAAAAATCCCCTCCATAAACTCTAAATTGTAAATCATAGGAGATTTGTTGTTTACTATTTAGGGGTTTATGACTTAAATTTAGGATTTAGGGTTTAGATTTTTAGAGTTTTTGGTACCTGGTGTTTGCAATTTAAAAATTAGTGTTTAGGGTTTAAGATTTAGAGTTTAGGTTTTTAGAATGTTAGGGTATAAGATTTTATAGTATTTGAACTTAAGGTTTTATGATTTTAGGTAGTAATTTATAATGTTTATAATATTTAAAATTTATAAAAAAAAAGAATTATGTCAAGTTGGCATCCATGTCATTTGCAAAACCTATAAATTCAATTTCATTTGGTGATCTCTAATTGGAAGGGGATATAATCTAACATGATGTTACCGTTTCATATGTTTTTTCCTCTATTTTAAATACTATAATATTATCCGAAATTTTTTTTACTAGTGTCCTTTCTTACTTATATATATGGGTTCGGGTCTCTTCTTTGGGATCAAAATCCAATCCCATTCCTTTTAATCCCTATTCGAGGAACTTTTTCCCGATCATGAAATACTCACGACAATCTCCACCCTCCCGACTCCGGCGACCCTTAACCATGGCACCCGAATGTCCAATCAACAAGACCAGAGCCCCTCCATCACACTTGCGTAAAGTTCCCCAATTTTTCTCCGTGCAGGTCTGCCTCTGAACTTCGAAACTCTATTTTTATGGATGAAATGCCATTTAGTATCCCTAATTCTCTTTGATTTAGGGAATCGACCAATCTTAATTAGATAAAATATATATTTTTTTTCCAAGAATTTTTTTTATCTTTCCCTTTCATTTTTTTTAATTTCTAATTTCGTATGATTCTCTTTAACAATCTTTTTCATAGATCTGATCTAAAATCCCAATCCTGTCGTTCCTTTTTTTTTTTTGGAATTTTTAAATTCTAGATTTTTTTAATATTTTTTTTAAATAATAATAAACTATTAAGTGTAACGCTCGTAACTGAGATTCTCCAAATATGGAGATAATTTGACTAAAAACATACTGTATGTTAAAAATTAAAAATATTAAATTTATATAATAGAGGGACTATTTTGATATTTTGACTTAAAATCAAATCATGTCGACTTCTGACAAAAATAAATAATATTATATTATATGATATTATATAATACATAAACATTAGAAGCTTCAGAAAAACTATTATCCGGCAGACAATAAGAAGTGCCTTTGAACTTCGAAACTCTATTTTTATGGATGAAATGCCATTTAGTATCCCTAATTATCTTTGATTTAGGGAATTGACCAATCTTAATTAGATAAAATATATATTTTTTTCCAAGAATTTTTTTTATCTTTCCCTTTCATTTTTTTTAATTTCTAATTTCGTATGATTCTCTATAACAATCTTTTTCATAGATCTGACCTAAAATCTCAATCCTGTCGTTCCTTTTTTTTTGGAATTTTTAAATTCTAGATTTTTTTTATATTTTTTTAAAATAATAATAAACTATTAAGTGTAACGCTCGTAACTGAGATTCTCCAAATATGGAGATAATTTGACTAAAAATATTATGTATGTTAAAAATTAAAAATATTAAATTTATATAATAGAGGGACTATTTTGATATTTTGACTTAAAATCAAATCTTGTCGACTTCTGACAAGAATAAATAATATTATATAATATTATATTATAAGATATTATATAATATATAAACATTAGAAGCTTCAGAAAAACTATTATCCGGTAGACAATAAGAAGTGCCTCTGAACTTCGAAACTCTATTTTTATGGATGAAATGCCATTTAGTATCCCTAATTCTCTTTGATTTAGGGAATCGACCAATCTTAATTAGATAATATATATATTTTTTTCCAAGAATTTTTTTTTATCTTTCCCTTTCATTTTTTTTTAATTTCTAATTTCGTATGATTCTCTTTAACAATTTTTTCATAGATCTAATCTAAAATCTCAATCCTATCGTTCCTTTTTTTTTGGGAATTTTTAAATTCTAGATTTTTTTAATATTTTTTTAAAATAATAATAAACTATTAAGTGTAACGCTCGTAACAGAGATTCTCCAAATTTGGAGATAAATTGACTAAAAACATACTGCATATTAAAAATTAAAAATATTAAATTTATATAATATAGGGACTATTTTGATATTTTGAGTTAAAATCAAATCTTGTCGACTTTCAGAATAAATAATATAATATAATATTGTATTATATGATATTATATAATATATAAACATTAGAAACTTCAGAAAAACTATTATCCGTGGGCATAGGCAGACAATAAGAAGTGCATGAATAATGGCAACAAAACTCACCTCCTCCTCTTCTTCTTCTTCCTTATTTTCCAATCCTTTTAATTCTCCAGCGCGGTTCTGAGTTGATAAATAATCAAAAGAAAAACAAGGAAGGGAATATGAATCAAAAGAAAAACAAGCAAGGAAATATGAAGAGAACGTTGAAGGTGAAGGCAGGTAGTTGTTACTTGCCAAAACCAAAGAATCAGCGAATGAACGGCGATGATGCAATGTTTGTGTGTGAGGAAGTGATGATCGCCGGTGTGGCCGACGGTGTCGGCGGGTGGGCTAGGGAAGGTATCGATCCGGGCGAGTATGCGAGAGAGCTCATGGCTAAAGCTGAAGAAGCAGTGAGACGACGAGTGTATGAGAAAGAAGTGAAGGATTCTGGTGTTGGTGGGAAGCAGCTGCTGCAGCTGGAACCCTTTGATGTGTTATCTGAAGCTTATCATGGTACTACATCTCCTGGAGCATCCACTGCATGCATTGTTGCACTCCATGATATTCCTCACCAGGTTTGCTTATTTATTTATTTATTTATTTATTTACTTTTGCAACAACAGAAGCCATTCACCCGCTAAAACCACTTGATTCAAGTAATTAGCGACAAAAAATAAGTCTCGCATATAGCATACTGAACGGTGAAGGTTGAATTCGACTCTTGATCTTTCATATAAAAAAGAGTTAATCTATCACACATTTGTAATAGTGATGGTTTTTATATTTATTTATTTATTTATTTTTAATCACATGGCAAGGAAAAATATTATAATTAAGGCACCCAATTTACATAAGAAATTGTAATGGTGTGTTTTAATTTGGTTTGAGTATGTACCGATGTTCTAGGTTTTGTTTCGTGAAGATTGCATCCCAATGTTTAGCATACATATATGGATATGATTTTTTTTTTAATTTATAATAAGCATTAAAATTGGAGTAGACATGAGTTTAAAAAAAAATTTGAATAGTTAGATTAATTATTTTTATTGAGGGTTGTTGGGATTGATGTATGAAAAAAGCAGCAAGTGAAATATATATATTTATATTTTTTTTTTTTTGGCTTAAGTTTTTTCAGAAGGTCAAAACTTGTTACTATTTGGACATATAGCCACATAAACACTTCAGTTTAGATATGAAGGAACAATTTTTTTTTTTAAATAACAGTTAGATGGAATATCTCTTTTCCTCACTTATATGTGTAGAAAAGACATATAAATGATGCCAATGTTTTATTTTTTTTAAGGAAAAAACAAAGTGTTTTTCCCTACAGATTTGTATAATTATATTTAATTTATTTTTAAATCATGTGTTGCAGAAACTAACTGCAGTGAATGTTGGAGACTCTGGTTTCATGGTTGTGAGAAATGGCTACACAATTTTCAAGTCTTCAATTCAACAACACAGGTTCAATACAACATACAGTCTGGGTCAAAATAACCAACGCCAAGATGATTTCAAAAAAGCACAGGTTAATTTGATTCTTATCTCACAATTATCAATCTCAATAATATCACTGTTTACCAAAGTTTTGTTTATATTTCAACTGGGTGATCAAATAGTTAAAGTAAGTAGCTAGGGAATCAGTAATATATGAAGAAGCTAACTATATATAATTTTTCATGCAAATGATAACAGGTGATAGAGGTTGCTGTGGAGGCAGATGATATAGTAGTTCTTGGAACTGATGGACTATTTGACAATGTCTTCAGTCAAGAAATTGAAGATCTTATTAGAAACAAGATAAATCTCATTGCTAAACCTGAAAAACTGGCCACTAAAATTGCAAAGATGGCTGAGGAATACTCCAAAAGAAAGTTCAAAGTAACACCTTACAGTGAGGCAAAATCAGAAGCTGTGAAAACATCCAAAGGTGGCAAGCGAGATGATATTACTGTTGTGGTACTACACATTGTTGCCTCTGATAAATGACTAGTTACCATAGAGAGTTCAAAATTCTCTTTCTTTTCTTTGGATTAGATTTTGTTGATTTGTATTTTGTTTTTGTTTTATATTTGTTTTGTATGTCAATGGACCTTTTGTGTTGGAATTAATGAAATTATCTTATTAAAACTATTAGAAAGGGATAATTTCTTACATGCAAAGGGTTTTCTATTATTATAATTATTATTATTTTGACAAAAATTACAAATACAAGCTAACATACAGTGCAAATGACAGTCTGTCATGTGCAACTAAAATGATATATTAGAGACTATAATCCTATGATGATAAATGTCACTTATCCTGATAGCGGAGGAATTCAAGCCTTCATCTCCTTACTTATGTCTATATACAGTATTTGATTTTTTTAAATTTTTTTAATCGATGATTAAAACATAAATTGAGATAATTTAATTTATGGCTCAAAATAACAGCCAAATAATCAAAACATTATTTTGGAAAAACCTATATAATATATTGTGTGGCGAAAGTGGGGCCGGTAGGGCCACCGCTCCCTAGATTTTGGGAAAATGAATTAATATTTAAAAAAAACAATAAAAATCATTCAACCCTCTTATGTAAAATCAAACTACTACTCACCAATAAAAAGATAAATGTGCTTTTTAAATTAAAATTTCAAATTAATTTGATTTATAAAGATATGGTACAAAATTAAAATATTTTATGGGGTATATAAACAAATCTTACTTTTACAACCCTATACTAGCAACTAATTATTATAAGGTGGATTATACAATTTTTTTAAAATACAAAAAATAAAAAATCTGGGTTTCACAGTTTATTAAAAAAAAAAAAAAAAATCACAACTCTCGTAACAAAGCGGTCGGTAGTTTATTACCACTTTGGTTGAGGATATTAATCTTATCATACTTGTCCACAATTCTCTTAAAAAAACAAATAATGAATTATGATCTATAACAATAAAATTATTATTATACATATAATCAGGGGTTTTTTTTTTTTTTTTTTTTTTTTGCAGATTTTACTTTTTTTAATCAGGAGGAGAAAATGATAGAAAAATATTTAAAATTTTCATTTGTATTATTATTATTATTTATTTTATTTATTTTTGAAAAAAAAAGGTTTCAATTAGTAGTATTTGAATAGAATTATAATTCAATGAAACGATGACACTATTTTATCCCCTTAAATCATAAGTTGCCACACTAAAATTTTATTTAATTAGGGTTTCGGTTTTAGGATTTAGGGTTTAGGGTTATGCTTTAGAATTTTTGATATAGTTTTTATAGTATTTGGTTTATGATTTTAGAGTTTTAGGTATGATTTTATAATATTTTATAATTTTAAAAATTTAGGTATTTATATTGTTTGAATTTAAAGTTTATAGAAAAAATAACGCGTGGATGATGGCGTGAATACCAAATCAGCATTCACATTATTTAAAAAACCTATTTAGTCTGATATAGTGTTTTATAATTAGAAGGATATAATCCTTCCTCTATTTGAATATTGAAACAGTTATATGATTTTAAAAAAAATCTTTAAGCTTTGTTTAAATTAAAAACCGAGGACTTTGGATACTAACAGGACTGTGACAAATAATATCAACTGATCACCTTCTAATTTCAAGAAAGAATAATTACTACTTTCTCTCTCTCTCGATGTATATATCTTGTTTTCCATTTCCAATCCTTTGAATTCTCCAGTCAGGTTTTGAGTTGATAATTAATTAAAAGAAAAAAAACAAGAAAAGGAAAATGAAGAGGGTGTTGAAGATGGAAGCCGGTTGGAGTTACTTGCCAAAGCCGAAGAAGCAGCGAAAGAATGGAGACGATGCAATGTTTGTGTGCGAAGAATTGATGATCGCCGGCGTGGCTGACGGAGTCGGCGGGTGGGCGAAGGAAGGGATTGATCCAGGTGAGTATGCGAGAGAGCTCATGGAGAGAACGGAACTAGTGGTGAACCAACGAGCGAGTGAGAAAGAAGAAAATGGTGCTGATGTTGGAGGGAAGCTGTTGGTGTTGAGAGTACAAAGATCAAGCAAGAAAACCAAGTGTTTGATGAAATGCTCAATAGAAAACCAGGTGTTTGATAAAATGCTCCAAAGAGCTGTTTACTTGGACTCTCCTATTGACCAAACATGAAGAGAAAACTTTAATGTGAGTCAAAACAGACCAGCCAACCAGCTTCCGGTCTTCATCCCATTTATATATAAAAGAAACAATAAAGTGAAAGCATTAAACTACTCAGTCATTGGCTGAGACATCCTAGTACATTGCAATTGGACACAGCTTAAGATAACATGAACCTCATTGGCTTTTAGCACTACAAAACAGATTCACACTAATATTTAATTCATTACTTTTCCAAAACACAACCAACTTAACTACCACTTTATCAAAAGGAGCACTAAACTTTACTTCAGAAAATCAGCAGCCATGCTTCATCAGTACAGTAGTTCACCAGCACAGCAGCACCACCCATTCTTCTTCACAACCACTGCTGCAGATGCTGTGTTCACACGCTTCAGCTCATGCTTCAGCAGTGTATACCATGTGTTAGTTTGAATTCTATTTTGAATTAACTTCGTGATGATATTAATCCAACCTGAATTCAAACTATATAAAGTGGTGCATAACTTTATCTAATAGGAGTCCTAAGTTAACTCTAATTGGCATTTGGATAATGATCTACTTAAATTTTAAGTAGAGTTAATCCTTTGATGGTAAGGATTATATATAGGACAGCACCAGGGGTCCCCAATCTATCGTTCTTGCAAATACCTAGCTCCATCGGTGGGAGAGAACGGGATAGATTGGAAGAGTCCCTGGTTAATTCAAGCGTGGACTTAGAGGCTCTCGTCGTCTTCAACAATTTGCTATGGCTGGAGGTATGTAATCCTGCTTCCGCATATAATATACGACATAGATGTCATAATTAAGTCTGATTAAATTTTAACACCATGATCCTCCATTCCATGAGTCATAGAACAAGCTTCAATCGCATCATTAATAGAAGCAGCAGCATCTGGAACCCTTTGTTGTATTGTCTGAAGCTTATCATGGTGCTACTGCTGCCGGAGCATCCACTGCATGCATTGTTGCACTCCATGATACTGCTAACCAGGTTTGATTATTATTATTATTATTATTATTTATCTCATGCTAAAGGAATATGGTAGATTGAACTGGCATGGCGTGCACACCATATTAGAGATTGGGGCTTTGGCATGTCTTCCAGTATCACAATTTTGGGAAAGACCATCCAATATTAACATATATATAAACAACTAATGATGAAGTAGTTTATTAGTATCTGAATCTCTATTAAAACCCTTCACATTGTGAGAGTTTAAATGACAGGTGAAGGTATATTTTTGTGAGAGTGAGTTCGTAGTTGTGTGCTGGTAGTCTTAGCACCCACATCTGTTTGGCCCCATCTTCACTTACTCCATTGACCCTTGTGCACTTACTTGTCTTTTTTAACTACTCTCATCTTGGTGAATAAACAATATATAAACAAGAGATTTTTTTGCAAATATGGACAAACCACTTGTGACAAGCAAACACACACAAGGAGTGTAAACTCAAGCTCTATAACTCCTATGCCTTCACATGGTATGAGATGAGATTCAAACCCACCTCTTCAATGGGATATAAACATCTTACATAGAAAACTTAATATCAATAGACAAACCGTCGTTAATTTTTTTGCCTATTCCATGCATAGACTATTTAGCTCCTCACCTTGTACAACTCCACACTCGTAATTATGGAGTGGGGACTAGGGTATCGAGTATATCAAAGTTATATTTATCTTTTAAAAAAAATAGAATGATTAGATTAATTGTTGTTATTTAAGATTGCTGGGACTAGGTGTGCCAAAAAAAAAATTTAAGTAATTTTTCAGCATAAGTGTTTTATTTTAAAAGTTAAAATATTCTATTATTTGGACATATTACCGTTTAACTACGAAGATGTTTGATTGTTTTTTCTCACGAAAAATATTATATATATATATATATATATATATATATATATATATATATATATATATCAATTTATTGTTGAATCATATGTTGCAGAAACTAACTGTGCATGCAGTGAACGTTGGAGACTCTGGTTTCATAATTTTGAGAAATGGCAAAACAGTTTTCAAGTCTACAGTTCAACAACACAGATTCAATATACCATTCAGTTTAGGCCAAAATAGCAAGCGCTCAGATGATTTCACAAGAGCACAGGTTTGATTCTTATTATCAATTCCTCCCTGCATTATTAATTATAATCTCATGATAATATCATTTTTTTTCTCCATTTTTTCCCCCTATTTCATCTCTGTGAATACTGAATTTAAATAGCTGAGGAATCACTAATATATGAAGAAGCTAACTATATATATATATATATATATATGCATTGCATGCAAATGATAACAGTTGATAGAGGTTGCTGTGAAGACAGGTGACATAGTAGTGCTTGGAACTGATGGACTCTTTGACAATGTCTTCAGTCATGAAATTGAAGATCTTATAAGAAACAAGAAAAAGCTCATTGCTGAACCTAAAAAACTGGCCACTGAAATTGCAAAGATGGCTAAGGGCTTCTCCAAAGAATGGTCCAAGGTAACACCTTACAGTATAGCTAAATCAAAAGATGGGAAAATATCAATAGGTGGCAAGCAAGATGATATTACTGTTGTAGTGCTGAACATTGTTGCCTCTGATGAATGACTACTACTGATCATAGAGAGGTTTTCTTTGCATGAGATTGTTGATTCTGTAATTTATGTTTTACCTTTTTGCTTTATATTTGTTTTGTATGTTAAGTGGACTTTATACTGTATATATGTTGATAAACCTTCTTACTAGTAAAAAAAATGGTAAGGCCTGAAAAACTATGTGGTATCTAAAAAAAAAATGATATGCTGCATGCATTATAAAAGAAAATTAAATCACTTCTTCGACAAGAGAGTAGTAGTTCAATTTTCTCTCAATTTAGAGGGTGAGAGTTAGTAAATTGCCTACTTTATTAAAAAAAAAAGTAAATAAAAATAAAACATTCTCCTAAGATTAAGCACACCCACACATATATGAATGTGTTTGCGAGTCTATAGTTGTATGTATATATATAAGTTTGTTACTTATTTTTCTTTTCTTATTATTTGATAAATTTGCATGTGTATATAGTTGCATGTATATCCTAATAAAACACTATTATATATATATATAATCATAATCATCAATTAGTTTAAATATTTTTTAAAAAGTGGTTACATTTGGTTAATTAAAAATAATAATTATGCTAAATAAAAAATAAAAATTATTATCATTGGACTGTGAGATAATTTTCAACAGTCATGTTATAGAAACAAATATGAGGATTAATTTGGTGAGAATCAGACAAATGGAGTTCTTGCATGGAAGCATGCATTGTAAAGTCATATGTATAATTCAATGCTGCTGTGCATTTTTGTATTATATTAAGCTAGATTACTTGCTTTTTTTTTTTCCCTATAAGATGATCCAATTAAGAGTTTTATTCATAAATTTTTATTTATAAATAAATAAAACTGATTAACGTAATAAATTGAGTTATTTTTTATGCAGAACATCGATACTTCAACTTTTTTCCAAAACATGGTTGAGAATTTACAATGCGTTTGATGATTTGTCCTAATTTTAAGAAGAAAAAAAACTATCATAAAATGAGTTAATTAAGATAGTTTGACCAAAAGAGTTAATCAATGTCATATAATATAACATGATTTTCTAATTAAATCAGCAACTTTAATTAATTGTTTATATTTTTTCTATAAGAATAAAAAATTGTCCTTCGTATATATTAACACTTCCATGTATATATATTAAAGAACAATAACAACATCAATCACATTAATTTTAAGATTATAAAAATTAAATTAAAGTTGGCTTGTGTTGAACTGAGGCAGGCCGAGTGAATTAAGTATAACAAAACTTTGTAAGTTCACTGATTTTGTGGATTTAATTTTTCCATGTTTGTTATTTCAATATATAAAAAACAAAGCAATTTTTTTTAAAAACTTGTAATTTAACATATTTGTAAAATATGGATAAAACTTTTTTTTTTTTCAAGGATATATAATTTCTCCCGTTAAAAAAAAAAACCTTTAACAATGTTAGCTCTTTCTTTCCTGATAAAGACAAAATAGTCAATTCATTTAAAAACATACCCATATAACATAAATTTTTTTTCAATCTATTAATCCATTCCAAAATTCTACTAATATATATATATATATATATAAAATATAATTACCCCAAAACAAAAAAAAAATATTAAAAATCATGTTTTTCAAGTAGGAAGATTTTTAAATAAATTGATAATTTTTCCCCTGTGCCAAATAAAGAACACTTGACATCATTTACAATTTTTTTTAACTGAAAAACCATATATCCTCGAAACTTATAAAAAAAAAAAAAAGTGGTTCCATGTTTGGTTGCCATCAATCAGGTTTATGGAACATGCCACTTGTCTCAACCCAACTCTTGGCACACTAGAAAGAATATTAGAGTTTTAGCTTTTATTTATTCCAATCCAAATTAAATACCCTAAACTCTTATCTAAAAATATTTTATTTTCTCATTTTGAAAACTATAAAAGTAGTTATATGCCAAGGGTTTGATATATGATTTATTCATATTTATTAAAAAATATAAAAAGTTTTTTTATATACAAAGGTTTTTTTAATTTTAATTTTTCTAAGCCATGATAAAATTTTTTGATTAAGATAATTTAATAAAATATACAGCCCAAAAAAATAAAATTAAAACACTTTTCCAAAAAAGCCTATTATACCTATAACATTATTAAGGGAAAGACCTTTTTTTTTTGTTGAAAATTCATTTAATAAAAACAGAAAGTCCTAAATAAAAATATTCCAAAGAAGTATGATGAAAAAGAATTGATCAAATCAGTTTTAAATTGTTGGATTAAAACTAGTTCCTCATAGATTAATTTAGTAAATATAAATACAAATACATGAGAATGGGTTTGTGATCTTGTTTGTTTATTTAATATTATATTTGATTTATAGTTTAAAATTTTAAACATTTATTTATATGCGTCTCTATGTATAAAAAACAAAAATCTAATATTACAAGATAGAAAAAAAAAATGAAAAATTACACATGCTATTATAAGTGTTGATATTTATATGAATTTATAAGGTTTTGTAAAGCCATGTTCATACTTAAAAGTGAAAAAAAAAGGGAAAAAGAAAAGAAAAGAGAATAAAAGAGTGGGGATTCCATGATTAGGAACTAGTGATGACGAGCAAAGTTTAGCAAATGGAATCAATGGAAACTCTATTCCATGTTTCAAACCATATCAATAATTTGATTGGATCTTGCAGTCTCTGTCACACACCCAACCACTCTTTGTGAAAAGATTTCAAGCCACTCAAAAAAAGTAAAAATAAAAACAAAATAAAATAAATAAAATAAAAAATAAACTAGTGTCGGTGTGGAATTAAAAGTACAATAAGATTAGAAAATACTTTTTCAAATAAATAATAAATTAATAAATAAATAATTTCTTTGATCCACTAATTTTCTAAGAACCACTAATATGAATATGAAGTTCTCTCTGAAAATTATATATATATATATATTGCAAATATAGATATTAAACTCAAAATCACTTGTTTAAATGACGCAAATATTTATCAATTAAATTAATCTAGTTGGTATTGAAATTTTTTTTTGCAATCCTAATTAAAATAGCTAATCTTGTTAATATTATTGAACACCACTGTTAATTAAAATATAATTTTAATTTTAATTTATTAATAAAAAGATCTTGTCATCACATACAAACAACCAAATCTCAAAATAGAAATAAAATAAGTTGATTATGATGTGGCAGATAAGATAAAAAAAAATAAAGAAAAAAATCTAAAATGTACAAAAAAAAAAAACCTAAAAAATTAACCTGTTTCTCTCAACCTTACAGGGCACCACTTTAGTTTTAAATTTTTTTAAAAAATAAAAATAAAAAATTCACTCTGAGCCCTTTCTTTAATTTGTACTGAGATTCTTTCTGTCAAGTTTATATAATATATCAATTATAATTAAAATATGTCTGCCCTTTTGATATTAAAAATAAAAAGCCTATGTTGGTGTATAGGTTAAGCTAAAAGAATTTTATGTTTTTATACTTGATTATTGGCATTTATTAAAAATTAATTATTTTAGTTTAATCAATTAATGAAATTTAGAAAAAAGGCTGTCTGTATTGTTAATTATTACAAATTTGTGTTTGGTTGAGGAGATTGAAATAAATTATTATAATTTAACTAGTTTATTTTTGTAACTAATGTTTTTTTAATAATTTTATATGTTTGATTTCACTGATATTTATTAATGTTATTTATTTTTATTTAATTTTTGAATTTTACAAACAGAATGTTTGCCACCTTGTTATTCTAAAATGATGTTTGTCTGGAGAGGTTGAGATAAATTAGGGTAAGTCATCTTCCCCCATTTGATCTTTAAAATAAATTATTTACTCTTTTGGGAAAAAAAATTGTTGGATATTTCCCTTATATAATAAATTCGTTAAATTTTATATTAAAATTATTTAAGTTTAATTAAAAATAACCAAAATAAAAACAAGTGATCAAAATAAAATATATAAAAAAATAAATAAATAAATGCTAAAGAATTTTTTATTAATTAATAAATTATTTTATTAGTAATTGTTGCTTAAATACTATATAGTATTGTTTATTCCTTGTTTTTATTTATAAAAAAAATATTCAACTTTACTGAAGTTTAACTTAATTATATTAAAATTAAAATAATAAAAAGTTATTAATGTTAACATCTTTTTATAATAATTATATAATTATATAATTAAATCTCATTAATAAATCATTAATAAGTTCCGAAGTGCCAGGAAAAAAAGAAAAATGAACACATGGCCCGTCAACCACGTTTGCATTATTTCATTAAACTTAAATTTATTTTATTTTTTAGACATTTGTCCGAATATATAAATAAATAAATAAATAAATATAAATAAATAAATATATATTTCGAGATTTTTTTTTTCTTTAAATTGCGTGAAAAATCCCACAAATGGGAGCAAAACCCCGAAATCCCAACCCAAATTCAGATCTATGCCTTCGCGGGGCACTGTTGTAGTCCTTTGCTCGGCCAATTCCTCTCCGATTTCGTTGAGAGTGTGCGATTTTTAGGTCGCATCGGAGCTCTGTCATGCCGGAAAACCCGTAGTTTGGGAGTAATTAGGTTTTTTTGAGGTTTTTTTCTTTGGAATTGGTCTGGGATGCAGGCGGAGAGTGGGAACAGAGGCGGCGTGAATTCGAATGTGGTTTCGGAATCGAATGGCTTTGATTCGATTTCCATGGTATCGACTTCGTCCTGTTCTCCGGCTTCGGGTGTGAATTTCATTGAGCACCGGGTTTCGAAGATGGATACGCTTGCGGGGGTCGCGATTAAGTATGGTGTTGAGGTAATTGGGAGTGAATTTGGATTTTGTTAGGGTTTGGGCTCTTGTATTTTTAAGTGTTTTGAGCGATTGATGAAATATAGTTAGGAATGTGGTAAAGATTTGAACTTTTTTTGTTTTTAGGTGGCGGATGTCAAGAGGATGAATGGCTTGGTGACGGATCTCCAAATGTATGCTCTCAAAACTTTGCATATTCCGCTTCCTGGGAGACACCCTCCATCGCCAATCTTGAAGGATGATTCGGCAAGTAATGGGTACTGTTTTTGTTTTCTTTTTTTGATTTTACTTAAAATCTTCTCTCCAGTTGTCAGTGCTTCTGATTTTGATTGATAAATGTCACATTTTATATTTGTTGATCTTTTCTTCAAAATTTTGGCTCTAGTTCTTGGGTCTGGTTGTTGTTTATCATCCTTCTATTACATGTTTGATGATTTGCAAGAAATGGAATAATAGGTTCAGTGCTTGATATTTGTACTTGTCGTATGAATGCTGTTGTGTTGAACCTTATATAGATCATTGAGTTTTGTAAATGTTTATGAGGGATTTTGGAAGAAATGTTCTCTTTCTGTTTCTTTCCCTTGAGAAGGATATCTCTTTTGGGCTAGTAAAAGTTTTGGACCGCTAATTGTTTATGATGTTTAGGTCTTCAATTTGAGGAAAATAAGGGGAACATTGTATAATTTCCTCTATTTCAGGTAACCTTTGTGTCATGAAGTTGGGGAAGTCTCCAACTTTACCTGATAATCACTTCGGTATAAAAATAACTGACATGGGAAAGGAGCTATCATATAAAAAAAATGCCACAACAGCTTCACTTTATTTCATCCAAAGTGAGCACCACAAGTGTGACTTCTGTTTCACTTCCCTTTTTTCAAGGAACCAAGGCTTTCACCTGATTTACCCAATTTGGCCACATTCCTTAACACCTACTTAGCAAAGATATGCTTGCAGAAGTACGGAGCACTGACTTTCGATGTGCACGTTTTTGAGTTCCTTGCCCAATGATTTATGTAATTTTTCCTTTTGATGTAATGGATAAAAATGCCCGCGTTCAGCCATAAATAAATAATCATATTTATGAATTAATCACTAGACTTTGCAGGTGTTGCTATTACGAGAACTATGTATTTTGGATGAAATACTTGATTTGCTTCCCTCTCTTTTTATTGTTAAAGATTTGGAAACAATTGATTTTTCTTCTTTGAACACCTATTGTTGAGTTAAGAAAAGAACCCTTCAAGTTCAGTCATCGTGCTGCTAATGGATGGATATCAAATGAAGATTGAACATTTCCACCTGAAATTTTTCATGATAGTGCTCGTATGTCATTTTGCCTCTTCTGTGGTTCGGTGTATCTGTATTTGTCTTGAGCAAGTTGTTTGATTGGAAAATGATCTACGTTCACAAATAAATTCACATGTCATGGCATGTATCAACCCATTTGATGGGGGGATAAATATGCACACAATAAATTAAGTATTTGTGGAGTGTTTGTTCATTGTTGCATCTGCAATGGAACCAAATGCCCAGTTTTGTTGTGCCCGATTGGCCTCTCACATAGGGGATAAGTTTAGCCCACCATAAGACGAACTTATACACATAGTGATTACTTTCTAGATACACATCTATAAATTTGTAGTGGCCAAAATATATATGATTTTATACACATAGTGATTACTTTCCAGATGCACATCTATAAATTTGTAGTGGCCAAAATATATATAGATATATATATATATTGGATCATGTGTACTACCATATTTGTTAGCTATTAGAATTTTACTGTGGTGAAAAGACTTTTAGTATGGTTTATAATTTGTTTCAAATATTAGTGAAATTATTTTAATCAAAATAATTTAATTTATTATACACATATATTTATAGATATAAACATTTGTGATTCAAAATTGAACTAATTAATTTCATGTTATATTTTTCAAAAGTAGAAAAATAGAGAAATGTATAACATGTCATTGGCATTATTGGTATTTGGCATTTGTGTGTGCCAAACACATTCGAGAATAGTAACATTGTCCGTCCAAACACAACCTAAATATCATTGAGATTATGAGGTAATATGTTGCTCCTCATGTAAGCATAATAATCATCTGTGAGCTGCAAAATCTTATTCCAAAGTTAATACATGCTACACTTTGCCCTGTTTTTTGTTGACCTATAAATCTGATCCAGAAATAGATTGTAGTTTAAAATTTAAAATAGCAAGTCATATGAATTGCCAGTGAAGGCTTTTTACTTTTGTAGATCTTGATTTTAGTATTTGCAATAAAATTGCTTTATCTCAGGCTTTACACTTGCCTTGAAGTTTTTAACTTTGCAGAACTATGATCTTATCTGCTGTTCTGTTTATGTATTTTCTTCCCTATTATGCTAACACCAACAATGTGCTGTAATTTTCGTAATACAAGAATGGCGATATTTGCATTTCTTTTAGTTGAACATAACACCCCTTTATTGTTGCAAACTGGGAGCTATCAATAACAACCCATATACTAGAGTTGCTTTTATAGCCAAGGCTTGAATCTTGTCTCCTAAAACATTGTTGAAGTAGGTCTTGTTTAATAAGATTGGTTTAAAACTTGTTTCTGAAAATTATTTTGATCTTAATTTGATCATTTAAACCATTTTTTAATACTTTTTATATTTATGTTAAAATTATTTAAAACATCTAGGAAATGGAAATACTTCTGAAACAATCAATATATTGTTACAAGAGAACAGTTTGGACGAAAGAAAACATCTAATTCCATTCTTTATATCAGAAACCTTGGTGTTAAGTCTTTCGTTGTTTGAAGAGAATTCACTCTCGTTATTTTCCATTTCTTCACCAATCTTTACTGTGAGGGGAAATAATTTTTTTATTTGGCCATATCCATATGTATTTTGTTTTTTTAGCAATTTTGGTGTTTCAATAAAATAGAGATGTAATAATCCTATTTCAACTAGCTTCAAGGAAATTATGGCAAGTTTTAACATTACTGGTCCGTCTAGGAGAAATTTCAGAATCATGGCCCTAACTTTTTTACTGTCGGTAGTTTTCAGATTTAAACTGGTGTGAAAATAAGCTTCATGGCAATGTTTGGTACCCGTGTAAACTTGAACCTTTTAAACTTGTGGAAAATTATATTCCTCTATCCTGTGGTTAATTACTAAAGAAAGCAATTGACAATCTTCGGAGCAGGCTTTGCAAGATGTTAAGCTTGTTCACTCTTAGGACAAATTTATCTTTGTGGGAGAAAGAATGAACTATTACTTCCAAGATCAACTTCATGGTGCTGTGTCTGCTGACTGCTGGGTTTTCAATTGAGGAATGAGATTTAATTTGGGTTGAAAGTGAAGCTGTGGTAGCTTCTTTTTTCTTCCACAAATTTTTTCTTGCCTAAAAGAGTAGGCTTAGGCTTGTTCCTTTCTTGTTTTCTGCTTGCAACTATTTTGTTAGTTTAAAAATGAAACTTCAATATTATCTAAACTCCTAGACACTGTTTCAGTGTCAAAGGAGACGACAGCACCAGAATGGAAAGGAGATCATGCTTTGATTCAAAAAAGTTGCAGAAGTTTCTAGTTTTCTGTCCCAATAGGAAAGAGTATTCTAGTCCAAAGTATCAATGCAAGAACCAGTGCATGATGCATTAAATTGAGTTTCCTTGCTTATGATAATTTCACTTGGGTTTGATTCGTTTGAGAAGGGTAGAAGCTACCTTTGCAAGTGTTCGTCACTCAAAAATTGCCATCATCTTGCCTTTTACGCTTTGAAACTTTAAAATGTAAAGATTTTATAACTCGGTCAATCGAAATTTGGATTGGATTATGGATAGACGGTTTGATATCATATTCTTATAATGGTCGATTTAGAATTTGAGAATTTTATTCATTCTTGGTTGCGTATATTGATTCTATTTCTCTGAGTTTGCTCTTGATGGCCTTTTTCTGAAATTTTATTAACTATTCAAGCATCATAGTGCTCAGAGATGGTGAAATCATTATGCTCTTTCAGCTATTGATTATGGATACAACCTATATGTCAGCTTCCAGTGATTAAATTATCTGATAGTTGAGGGTGTCCATTATGACAAATAGTTCAACTTCCATTCTCATTGGAGTAGGCTATTGTTGACTTTTGAAGTTTAACCAGTGTTAAATTTGATAGGATTTTGTTAGTATTGTTTGTCTAGCTACTTCCTCTTTTGTCATGAAAATTTTATTTGAGTCTTGTTTACTGTTTACTTGTTTTTGACAACCACTGCTGCGATTTGAATTGTGTATTTACGAACTTGTTTCATGATTCTTCTATCATACATTGCAAATTTGCAATTGCAGAGAAATTTAGTTTGTCTAAGAGTCTCAATTGTTATTGCAGAAAACATACTTCAAATCAGCATAATGACAGTATCTTAGACTCATTTCAATCTCTTAAGTTGAAGCCACCCACTCATCGGAAAGTCTCAGTAGCTATGAGCACTTTGCAGGGATACTATAACCTTACACCCTCACGGAAAGCAGTGCACACAGAAGGAACAGAAATGGCTGTATATAAAAGTAAAACAGGCAGGGCTCTCTTCTCAGAAGATGATCCTTTGCCTAAACAGTCACCTGCTTCTGATCCACTCATGAACCATCACCACAAGACTAGAAGTTTAGTTAATGGTTTCTTACCTGAGAATGGGAAGGTTGGAGATCAAACAGCAGTTATCAGTGTTGGGGAAAGCAGTGACTCAGAGAGAGCAAACAGTGAAAAGTCTGTGAGGAGGCGACAGAAAGCTGATACTGATCCTTTTTCATGGATGCCACGAATGCTATTCGAGGACTCCGGTGTTGTATTATCAGGGAAAACAGCGAAAGGAACAGCCTCCAAACCAAAGATTGGAAGCCAGACAGATAATGATATCATCCGGCCGAATTCCATTTCTGCTGGAGATTCTTCCATGGCTAATGCATTTTCAACTGTTCGAAAATCGTCAAGCACCTCCAGTTTGCAAGATTCTGAGAATGGCTCTTCTGTTTGGTCACCCTGGAACTTGAAGCCTGATATGATTGCTAAACCTATTTTAGATGGATTACCTAATCCAATGAATATATGGAGAAACAAGGCGGCTTTAGACTAGTTCTGCTAATCAACATGTTGCTCCGGTCTCTCGATTTTGTCCATCTCAATCCGGTGATCGCCGCTTCCCATTTGATCAAGTTTTCCGTCATTCAGCAAGTGAGACACGACGAAATATATATTGTATGTATCATTATAAGAAATGGAAATAGAAACTCAGATAAGGCATAAGTTTAGATGATCAAGCTGTTACATGTTAGGGCACTGTACTGAATCTTCTCAAGTAGTGTTATATTCATCAAATGTGATATCAAATTTTTACGCTGTTTCTTTTCTTACCATATTGTTTGAAGTATTTCATCTAATTGTAAAGATGAAATGCTAACAGAACCAATAAATTAAGTATCTGTTGATGTATGCTTATGTGCAATAATTTGTGAATGAAGGGGACAATTTGCTATTGTTTATTTCATGGTAGCAATCCAGAATGTGGTGGTCAATCTATGAACCTCAATTTTGGTTTGTGTTTTATATTTGGCAGATCTAATTGGATCTGAAATTTACAAAATTAAAATACTTTTGTTATCAAAATTTCAAAAGATAATATATAAATTCAATTTCTTGTAATATAACAATGATAATAAAACAATCCTATCAAATAAATACTTTTTTTTTTTACAAATAAGTGACAAGTCCTTTTTATAAGAGAAGGCAGGGATGTGTACAGGATCTTGGGTTCTCTTTGAAATAAACATTAAAGAGGTCTTTAGTTGTAAGGAGTGAAATATGAGTGACATGAGAGGGAGAGGGAGTGGAGTAGCAGTGAGAATGAAGAATGCATTTAGTTGGTAAAATTTGAAGAGTGTAATTTATTGGAATGAGAAAAGCAAAATAAATAAATAAATAGGATAGAATGACACTTATGCCACTTATGCAAATAAATGCTATTGTATATATGATAATAAGTTATTTTTAATTATATATTTTTTTAAATATTGAAAAAAACAACTAATTAATTATTAAAAATAAATATTTAATTTTATAATACTACCATTTCATTCTAATTTTTGGATTTAAGTATTAATATCATTAATTAGCTATTAATTAATGGTGTTAATTACAAATCAAATTAAGGATACTTCCTATAAAAGAAGTTAACCATAATAATATTTCTTTAGCACCTGAACAATAGTGTAATAAAAGAAATCAAAATAATTAAAAAATACCTTGTAAAACATTTTATATCTAAGGGTATATTAGTCATTTTCATATTCAGGATTGTCCAATCCCCTCAATGGTGATTGGGAATCCCTCACATGAATAAGTCTCACTCCCTCCACATTACTCCCCCACTCCCATTGATGCATATCCAAACAAGGGTTTACACCCAATCCCACTTCACTCCTCTTGCCCCTAAACACTATGAAGTTGTTTGGTTTGTGGTAATATTTTCAAATTACGGTCTATGTTTGACTTGGTAGTAGTGGCAATATTGATAATAATATGTGTGATTATCAACCTTAGAATATTACCATAGAACTTAGTAATCCCATTACTACTAATATAGGTAGTTATATTGGATTATCAAGTGGTTGGTAATCTAAAATTTTTTTTAACAAATATGTCCTTTGTTTAAAAATAATAATTTTCAAAATTGCATACCATTGGATAAAAAAAAAATAGATAATGTTATTTTGGGAATATCTCCAACTTCAAATTTTAATTTTTTTTGTATTATAGTTAATATTTTTTCATGTAAAAATTTTATTTTATCTTAACTTTCCATTTCTCAAAATTTTAGATATAAAGGTATTTTAGGAAAATATGTACAAAAATTAATCTTTGGTATTATAATTTAATTATTTTAATGCTAAATTTTATTTTACTTTAAGTTTAAACTTACTCAAAATTATAAATAAATGGGTATTTTTAGAAATTTGAACATTACCAAATTAATTATTATATAATATGAATTCTCAATGTTATACTAAATTATCATAATATTTTGGGATATAGCATTCCCATCACATTACTACGGTAATCTTATTGTAATATATCATTAGCACTAACCAAATGTCACTGATATAAGAATTTATTCGGGAGAAGTATTAAGACATTATTATAATGATATTTAAATCAAATTAATTGATTGGGAATCTATATCATGGTTGATAATCTCAAAGCACAAGTGTCTCCCAG
The DNA here is from genome assembly GCA_020875875.1 of Dioscorea alata. Classification (NCBI taxonomy): domain Eukaryota; kingdom Viridiplantae; phylum Streptophyta; class Magnoliopsida; order Dioscoreales; family Dioscoreaceae; genus Dioscorea; species Dioscorea alata. Next base: position 15,446,119 of record CM037021.1, read on the forward strand.
AGAAGAGTTCGACAACAGATTCTTTGAGAGCGAACGATCGAAGCTCCACATCGTTGCTTTCCTTTTCTTTCCTAATTCGCCCCCTTCTTCTTCTTCTTCTTCTTCTTCTTCACCTCCGGCCAGATACCTTCGCCCCTTCTCCGGCGACGCACCGACATGCTCGGGATCCAATGCCGCCCCCAGCCACCGCTGTCTCCGCCATTCAACCGCCTCTCTTCGACTTCTAATCGAATCTCTAATCACAACCCCTGTTCCCTTCCCCTCTCTCCCAAGTTCTTGAATCCCATCCGGCTGCTTTGCCTCCAATTCGATTCCATCCGGTGCCGGCACCGCCGCTCTGCTGTTCTCTCTTGCAAGGGATCATCGGACGATCATCGGTTGGTGGATGGACCTGGAGATAATGATCAGTTTATTGAGGCCTTTCTCCTCGTCTCAGGTGAATTCGTTGGTTCTTTTCAGCATCTTTTTTATTTCCTCGATGTTTAAATGGATATATTGCCAAGATCTGTTGTGATTTTGATTGAGAAATATATGTGTTTTTTTTTTAACTGCATTTTGGATTTTTGTTCTGTTAGTGTTATGTTGATAGATAATACACTTGCATTTCTCGATTTTTGATGGTGATGCTATGAAGAATCATTCGTTTGCAATGCTGGTGGCCGTAGTGTTTGAAGCTTATCAACTACTGAATTCGCCATCTTCTCTTGATTTGTCCTCAAACTGATAATATTCTTCGAGTTTTAACTCACTGGTCAGGTTTAGGGATTGAGGTGTTGTTATGCTGTTGGCTGAAGAGTGAAATGCTGCAAGGTGTTTAGGTATATTTTTTGGATGACCTTTATCAATTACCTTGCTTTCACAGGTTAATGTTGGTGAGCTATGATGCAAGAAGAACTTTTTACATGTAGCCAGCTCAGATTTTATCATGGGAAGTTGATCTGCATGTGCTAGTATGGTTTTTCTTATTAGCTATCCTGGCAAAATTTTACATCATCTTGAAATTGAAAGCTGATTTTCTACATTAATGAATAAATTGAATGATGATATGGCTTTTTGAATTTGACTTGGCTATTTATTATGCTGTGCATATTCTCTAGAAGTTATTTATTGGGGTCATTCTAAAATTTGTTGATGGTTTGTGACTAAATTCTGTGCTTTTCTTCATTATAGTTCTATTGTGAAGTGTTGTTTATGTTCAATATTTCTTTAGCTCTATGTAATTCTTAGACGTTCATTGTATATTTAAAGTGCAGAAACTGTCAGGCATTACAACCTTTGGAAAAACGGTTTTGTAAATGACACAAGATGGCAGCCGCCTGGTCATATGTATCCTTTTTCCAATCACTCAAAGGGGCCAAACTCAGATGTCAGTTCCATTGGTTATGGGTTCCTTCGTCGATATCAAAGCCCTACAATCTTTCTTAAAATTGCTTGTGATGAGGATCTGTTCTTGCCAGTTGTTGTAGGTGTGTATATGCCAATGGTGTCAGCTTATTTTGGGCATAGTTTGGTGCATATAAAATTGATAGCCATTATCATTTTTAATGAAGGGGAAAATGCTGTTGATATGCTTATGGCTTCTTTTGGAGAAGATGTGGATGAGGTAATTCTCAATCTTTTATACTGTGTGTTTGCATAATTTTATTCAACTATAATTTCATTACAGAATATGGGCTTGATGCAGGAATGTCTAGATCTGTATCAGTTGGTACAAAATTTGGTGGGGAAGTTTGGCTCTGTGGTAAGACATTTTGTGCCCGAGCTCTGCTTGTCTCAATAAGCATAGAAAATGTTCAAACTATGTTTGAACTTGCCTTGAACTTGTTTAAATTGTTAAGCCAAACTTAAATGGAAATTCAGAAACTTGAAACTATGTAATAGAAGCTATCTCTAATTTTTCAGAAATATATTATAAACAGTCATCTATTTGCCAATGGGTTGTTGTTATTATTATAAAATACAGCTCAGGCTGTAAGGTTAGGGTAGTGGCCTTGACCCCAAGAAATATTCAGAGCCTTGCATAGGTGAAGTAGACCATGGCATGGGCATCAGCTAGGAACACTTCGTGGAAGGTCTAACAGAGTAAATTTTGGAATATAAATTGTATCTTTAAATCTATTATTTTCTATTTACAGGTAAAAATGGTGCGAATCACAAAAAGAGTACTCAATACATACTGTGCTCGAATTTTCTTCGAGAAGGTTTGTAATTATCTGCCTACTTAAATCTCTGGAGTCGTAGAGTATGAATTTTATAGATTATAATAATTTTGAGAGTATGTTGAATTTATGAAGTGATGGTGTATATCCTCTTTTATGTAGTTTGAAGATAAAAGCAATTTTAGCATTGATGCACACCCCTCAGATGCTATTACTTTGGCAAAAAGGTCAAAGGTATGGCATACAGCATCTTCTGTGAACAGGTTTTCTGTTTGATGCTATAAATCTCTCTATTGATTGTTTTTTATGCTTTGGCGTTATATGATGTTTCTTGCTACCAAGGCTAGTTTTGGATGTTATTAATATTATATTCTCCAGTTTCATGACTCCTTTCTTATCTTTTTCAGTTTTATGGTTTTATCTATGTAGTCTGTATTATTATTTATTAAACAGATTTAGAACTCATTTTGATGCAGGCACCAATCTATGTAAGCAAGGATGTTGTTCTAAAAGACACAATAAAAAATCTATATGGGACATGGAGAAGATCTAATGTTAAAACCATCTATGATGTAACCTTGGACAGGTAGCATTTATTCTCAAGCCTCATAACTGATGCCTTTAATTACAATTAGTAAAAGATATCTGCATTCTTCCCAAATAAGAGCTTGTAACTGCTCATGTTTGTCAAAGGCACTTCATATTCAATAAGACCGTACCACTAAAAATGAGCAAGCTTGATTACTACATTCAGCTTCTATGTGATTTTTTAACATTACACCTTAATTATTATTGATTATAAGCTACTTTGCCGACAGCATCAAATTCGCACCCGTATTCCCTTTGACTCTAGTTACAACCATTATAATACTGCACTGTGGCAAATAACATGCAGAAATTGTTGTCAATCTCAGTTCAGGAATGCTGGTTTTATCTGTATGTAGAAAAATGAAAAATTTTAAATATGCAGCAATATGAAACAAGGCTAACTGTTTTCAGAAAGATCCATTAGGGCCCTTAAGCAAATATCCTGGGTGTTGACTATATAACTGTTTGCCATGGTGCATTTGTTTCTGTTATTATTTGACTATGGTTTGTACAATTTTTTTTTAACCAAAATAATCATTGTATTCCTTGCAATCTCATTTTTATTTTGATATATTTTAAAGTTTTGTTTTCAAGACCATCACGTAACTATGTTTTTGTCTCATAAGCTTAGTGTGACACATGTTCTCCTTTGCTCTTTTCTCTAGTTGTCATGGAATGACAACACATTCTAATATTTTCTGCTAAAAAAATTGTGACATGTCTGTCTTTCTTCATCTTTAGAAAGCGGTTTCCCTTTAACATATTCCCAGCCCAAAAGATCCTAGATTAGCATGCCATTTGACAGTTTTTGTTGCAGTATTAACAACTAAGTATTGAGTGATTTTTTTTCTTCAGTGCAGCAGATGGTCCTGATAATCTCCTTGAGGAGCTTGATTTAATGAAGAAGATGGATATAGCAGTGATGGAGGAAAGTTATGAAGATGCAGGCACGTCTTTAAAAAGAAAAGTCTTTCAATTCTTACTGGAGAAATTTGCTAGAATTATAAATGTTAGAGTAATGCATGTGGTATATGCTTATGTAAAATTTTTTGTTAATAGCTATATGGAGAGACAAACTCATGAAGCTTCGCGCTCCAAAAGATGGACTTCAGATGAAGTAAGGTTTGAACACTATCCTGGTGTCCCCTAATATTCAAGTTGTGAGTATAATATTTTGTTTGCATCTTTGTATTTTCCTCTTCTTAAAATTGCTGCTTATCTGTGATGTTTTGCTTGTTGTGGATTTACCAAAAGACATGTCACACTTCATTTCAATATTAGACTATTCCACTACTTATTTTTGCCATTAGCAGTCTCTTATTCTAAACCAAAAATTTTTCCAAATCCACTTTTATCGGGGGCTAAAGACCATTTAGTAATGTCGGATGAGGAAAGTACAAAGCAAATCATGTCGAGTATGATATCAAGTTTGCACGTTTAAGGGATGATCCAGACAAAGAAGACTATCTCCACTCTGCACTCTGCAGATGCTATTAACTAGAAAGTCATGTGAATATGTGTGTGTGTGTGTATATATATTTGTGTGTTTTTTGGTATAGTTAAATAATCTTATTTAGTCATGAATCAGGTTATCCTTGTGCACTAAGTTTTGTGTTTTTCTAGTGGATCTCTCGTATTATGTGCCATGCAAACAAGTTGTTTGGATCTTTTTCAATTTTTTTTTAGACCATAATTTATGGACCTCCACACACGAGCTCTTATTACGATATTCTTTTACAGAATTCTTAAAACATCTAGCTTAATTGCATTGTTAGAGTTTGCCATCTCTGATGCTTTTTACGCTCGTTTCTGACAAAGGCTGATGTCATAAAATCTATGCACTAAATGGTATGCTATTAAGATTAGCAATTGCAGATCATTGCCTAATAACACTTGTGTTTGGTTGTCATAAAGATAGGTTTAATTGCATTGTTTGTGTATCTTTTCATTCCACTCTTAAGTCTTAACAGTATCTGGAGGTCTTTAATGTTAACTTTCAGTGCTATTTCTTTGTTATTTGTCAATGCGGTTTCATCCAGCTAAGAATTTAATGTTTTCAGCTCCAAGAACGATAGTTGAAGCCGAAGCAAGGGAACAAATACCAAGCAAATGTGGAAGTGTGGTATGTACAGCTGCATTTATAGTATAAAAAACCTTGAAATGTAAAGTTGTTGGATGTGCTCATATTGCTTGGACTTGGGAGATGAGGTTGAAGAGAAATGTTGGTCGTGTATTCTTGATTAACTTCTTATATATTCGGTGTAATATATGGCCATGTTCCTTTTATTCTTCTTTTATTTTTGTGCTTTTATTCAAGTTTTATTTTCATTAAAACTTAACAACTGTGGCTCAGTCTTTTTGGGAAATATTCGTAATTAAAGGAAATATTCGTTGTGATGTTAACACGATGGAAGATGAAAATGAATAAAAACAAACAAACAATAAATAAGGTGGTAAAATATAAAGGCCTTATTAAATACTTTTAAAATAATAAATCAAAACTACAATATAATAAACAAATAAAGAAAAGGAACCAAAAATTCATTTTAGTGATTAAAACAGAAAAACATATTTGCTCAATTGTAGAAGCAAGCCTTCTTTCTGTAATTTATTTTAAAAAAAGGAAGAAGAAGATAGGCTTGGGCTATGCAACTAATTCACAACTTGTCTACACAAACCATCCCTGCACTTGACTACGTACATAAGCAGTTTTTCACAACTCAATGATCACAAGAGCTCCAACAGTTTAATTCAACTATACATCATGGTTTATATGTACACTTACAATACCTTTAGTTTTAAATAACAAAACTCAATAATACAACAGCTCAAGCATCACATTAGCTAAGACTTGTTAGTTTCAATTATATAATGCATCCCTGTTTTCTCTCCGTCCAAAATTGCACACCTGATGGATGGGTGCATCAGACCAAAATATAACAAAGCATGTGGTTGAACCAACAATCAACTGGCCATTGTAACAAGGCTATTTATCCGGAAGTCATCAGATGAACTGGCGACGGATAACTTAGTAACACCATCTGTAGACATTTTTAGGACCAAAAAGGATCAAGTGATGCCTCCATTTCAGTGGTACTCATCTTGACAAGCCAAAACATGATGGCAGAATCAAGGGATAGAGGGGATACTTCCACCAACACCTAAAACCAAGCCATCCACCATATGTACATCTTTCCGAGGTTTTTGTGTGATACTGCTTCAGCTATCAAGCGCCGTGCCTGTCCTTCTACAGCTAAAGGAAGAGATGGTGCTGCACCCACACCAACCACAACTCCTTGCAACCGAGCTTTGATGTTGCTAATTGCCCTCTGAAATTTCAGCAACAGAAAGTTCAAATCAGTTTCCAATAGTAGATTAGAGATTGGTTAGTACTTTACTAGTGTATGCTCATGAGAAATGGCGCGGATTTTTGTCAGACCTGAGCATGGGGATTTTGAACCTCTACTCCACTAGACTTGTGAGATTTCGTCCACTCAACCAAGGGATCATGGATGAAAGTTTCAAGAACGCTCATTAAAGTCTCCTTGTGTGCCCTCAGCACTGATAATGTGATCTCACAGACCTTCAAAAAAACACCCTCGTAACCAGTGATGCCCAGACCATCAATCATGTTCTGCCAACAAGAAAACCAAAATGAATTAAGGATTATGTTGATGTGATGCAGTACACTGAGACGCTTGAAAACTCAAAGAATAAATGAACTGAAGTACAAAATTCCTACCTGTGTCAACCTGAAAGGTACCAGCTCAGGCTTCTCTAATTGCAAACCCTTATCAAATAAGCAGCTGAAATCCACATGAACAGTGTCACCAGTGGTGGAATCAAAAAGGATATTTTCCCCATGTCTGTCACCTAACCCTACAATATGCCCCACCATGGACCAGACAGCAGAGGTGTGGGCATAAGCAACCCTGGCCCGGAACCAAGCTGCTGGTTCCGAGAATGTGATCAGGAACCACTTGTGAAAAACTGGAGGGAACATCGGGAGAATCTTTGACTTGAGCATCTCATCTTCGGGCATCTTTCCTGAACACTGATCATATATCCTCTTGACCAGAGGATGGGTCTTCTGACGATCAAACTTCCCATCGGCCACATAGATGTCTTGAAGAATCTGTCGAAGCCCACGAGTGTGAGGCACCCATTCTACCATTCCACAATCCTCAGTAAGTGGTATTACTGCAAACGTGCGAATGTAGAGTTTTCTCCTCCGGCTCTCAGGGAATTTAGATAGCAGACGGTTGATCATTGCAGTGAACTCCATCATGCGAGCATCTTTCCTAAGATCATCCTTCGGTTTGCAAAGAAATGGATGGTGAGCCCCATCACTTCCAAGAAAGACAACCTGAAATTTGAAATATGTAAATATATATATAAAAAAAAACAGATGTCACAGACAAGCTTGCTATCAACAGAAAGAAGTCAAGTAATCTAAAATTCTAAAACTAGAATCATTGATAATAGAAAAACATTGCACCATCTCTCATGTATTGGCTTGAAGGATTAAGTTTGTGATTTTTTCTGCCCACATCTAGCTTCATTTGTTTTTCTCACACAAATTTGTCTCCTTGGTTCCCACTGTCCCTCCAAACATTTTGACGTTCTAATGTCTTCATTTTTATATTAAAAGCAGCATAATAATCTCACAATAATAATCTCAATTTACCTTCTTTGGCCGCTGAAGAGATGAAAGAACTTCAGCCTCATCTGCTATGCCAATTATGGTAACATGATCAGAATCCGAGAAAACATTAACATCGGGTGGATCAGAGCCACTTGCATCATAAGATGGTAATGTAACAGTGAGAGCTTGTTGGAGTGGCATTATAATTCCTAGTGGCATCATTCGTTTTAATGCACTGAACTCAGTCAGGATGTTAATTATCCTTGCTTTTGGTTGCCCAGGATGAAAGCACAGCTTTATCAGATGATCAATTAGGCTGGCAAATTGAGTAAACAGGCTGCTGTTGTCTTTCCCACGTCGGGTCCCTTTACGTGCTGCCTGTATAATCTCAGCAGCAGCTTCACGTCTTGCAGCAACAGTTGACTTTGACACTGCAGCCATCATCCAAAGAGCTTGCTGAGGATATTCTTGCAAAACAGATGTAATAATATGCTTAACAATTCGAACAATATCTTCATTTTGGTGGCAGATCCGGGAGATCAACTGAGACAAAACTGTAAGCCATTGATACGTGGGGAGATCTTTCAGGCAACCCCGCATGATGCTCAAGACCTGAAAAGCAGAAGTCAGAGGAGGAAAGACGGTGAGAAGCAATTGTGCTAAAATTGAGCATATACCCTTGTATGCACAGTTTTCAACGACTTGTTGGACGATAACCCATCTCTAAGATACCAGCTTCCAAATTCGAACCAAAGAGTTAACAATCTTGGTAGAGCTTGAAAGAGATTCTTATGGCCTCTGTGGAGTCCTTTTGCATAAAACAGTAACACATCGGGAAGGTAAGACCACCAAGGCTTCTCCTCGGTGTTGGAACTCAAAGAATGATTGCTAACAGAAGAAGATGACATCATTCCTTGTCCAGACCGCATACCCATTAGAGTATCCTCCTGCCTTTTCCTAGCATCAACAAGCAAATCATCACAATATTTGGCCATGAAAAAATATCCCTTCTCCCACTTAGGTTGTAACTCTCTGACTCTAGAATAAAGGTTGATAATGTCTTCCTTCTGCTTTTGACCAGTGCAATGAATCCATCTCGTGTACAAAAGAATTGTTTTAGCAACATCATGATTTTCTTTTGATGCCTGTGTGGTAGAAAAAGTTGGTGGATTAGGTAGAATGAGTGAAAGGCTAGTGAGAGACGAGATGGCAGCAGACCCCAAAACTTCTGCTGGCATGTTGAGAAGTGACTGCTGCAGTTCAGATAATGCAGAATCACATTTTCTCGTGCTCCAGAGAAGTTTTGCCTTCTCAATGTGAACATTTGGAGCACCTGAAGCTTGGGCTTCTAACACTGCTCGGTTAGCTGTTTCATAATGACCTGCAGAGCGGCACAGCTTTGCATATTGAAGCCAACAATTCCCAACTTGAGCTCCCATATTACTTGCAGTGAAAACTAACCGGCGGAAAGCTAGCAATGGCTCCCTTGCCCAAAGGGATGGTTGTGTGAAGCGAAGACGACTGTCCCAGTCCTTTATTAATTTTGAATATCCAGGAAGATCTTCACAAAACTGCTTTTCAAGAAATGATTCATCCCCAAGAAGAGCATGGAAGTCTTCCAATTCACGTATCATGTGAAGTTTTACCACAAATGGGTATGCACGCATGTAGGAGTCCATACCTGCAGCTGCCAAGGGGGCAAGCAATGCTTGTTTAGCCTGGGCAATCCTCTCAGCAACCAGAAACTGGTCTTTCTTCATCATTGCCTGGATAATCTTGGCAAGGCCCAAGTCAAAGGAAGCATTGCTCTCAATGTTGCTACATATTAAACCCTCTTTATCTGCAACAGAGAGATATTCTTCCATCAGATCCCATCTCCCTAACCTCCAAGCAGCCTGCACTCCTTGCATGCTCCACGTCTTCTTATACTGAGGTATTCTACAAATCAAACCATCAACATGGGTAACCATCGCTTGAAGGTGGCACATGTTCAACAAACTCTTCAGAACGTCTGCATGCCTCTGAGCAGACTGAGGTTCCATCTGCAAAGCCTGTTCACATGAAGTTAATACTTCAGCCCAATTTCCTACCTTTTCATTGATAACAAAATGGTCTTGGAGGTTTGAAGATCTCCTCAAGTTCGCAAACCCAGAAAGACCATCAGGCTCATCTAATCCACTATATATTTCCAACAAAAAAGAGATATCTTCGTCCGCAAATATCCCACTATTCTCAGCAGCTGGGTTAAAAGAACCTGATTTCTCCCGCACATGCGACTCAAAGTACATTAAAGCACGAGCATGTGCCTGGCAACGAAAGGAAGACTTCGCAAGGGTAACTTTTGGTATGGCAGACAGCAACCCTGAGACATTACTGCACTGGACAAGGAGGTCCTGCGAATCCACATGTGGATCAGACCCACTTTTCAACTTGGCAGTTTGCTTTGATCCTGACGCACACATTGACTGCGAGAGAGCAATTTCTTGTTTGAGATCATCAACCCATTGCCCAAGATTATCAAGAAGTGTAAACACAGCCTGGACGCAAACCTCACTCTGCCCACCTGTGATGCCCTGAACAGCAGCACCACTGTTCTCTGAAGCCGCTGCATCAAGAACTGTTAATATCTCCTCATTTATGCCATTACGAGCCTCATGGGTACCATGGCAGACAGCATTTAGTACTAGATAAGGTAACAGGTAAAGAGCTGTCTGCATGTCATGACGAACAATCCCACGGCATGCACTGAAAATACCAGAACGGGAACCAGTTGCATGTGCAGTTAACTTCCTGATCCAGAAGAAAATCCATCTTCTGAATGACATTGTTGGACGATAAATGGGACCAGGGGATGTGGTGTCAGTCGCACTAGGAAGTTGGAATCTTGATGTCAAGCATGGTGCAATAATATCCTTAACATAATTAGAAAAGCGGTCCCACAATCTCTGACCCCTCTTTCTTGCTGTACTTTCATTGGAGCCTTCAGAATTGTCTATCTCCACATGCTCCTGTATGCTTTCACTGAGCGACTCTTGGCATCCTGCCAGCTTGAGAAGCTCCTGTATAGCCAATGCTGCTGAATCCTGGACAATGGTATCAGAAGCAGCTCTAAATGCTCTTGCTAAATGCTTGTGGATTAACTCAAAGATTAGATCATCATCAGAACAAGCAATCTTAAAACGCTCACTAGCTATTCCCTTAAACTTAGCAGGGTCAACAGCACCAAGTGCTCCTAAGCAATCTGCACAGACTAATTTCAGCCTCTGCCCTACAGCAGTTCTTGATTCCTCTGCACAACCTCTGAGCAAGGACGTGATCAAGGAACTAATTACATCCAAATCTGTGAGGGACTCACCAGATATAAGAACCGTGACATCTTCTCTTTTTATGTTCAACAATTTGCTCAACTCACAGGCCACCATATACCTCACATTTAAGCTCTCATGGTTCAGACCATCAATGGCATCTCTTAATTGATCTCTGAGGGTCATTGATCCCCTTGCCTCCTGTATAACCTTGTTTACTTCTGATACCTCTGGTACACTAGGTAGCAGTGGGAGTTCACGTATTTGCTGCTTAAGAACCAATTTGTTCTCAAGAATCAGGTCTTCCAAAACTTCAACCATTTTTTTCAAATGCGAAGAAGGCATTTCCATGCACCGTTCCAAGGATGGAATAAAGGCCGCTACAACTTGAGATATCACATGCTTAGTGCTAGAAGGTGAAAGCTTCGCCAATTGTTTGATAAAGAAATGCAAAACATTAAGACCATCAGTTTGAAGGGCTTCTTTCTCAATTGCATACATCAGTAGGACCATGATTTTGGGTACATAAGTACTGAGATAAGAGCCCATCATCTCAATCAACTTTTCAATCCGTTTCAATGCCTGCTTCTGAATCAAGAGGTCATCAGCATGAAGCATTTTCCTATCAATGCTGTTAAGCAGACCAACAAAATGATTTTTCAGAAAAACAGGAAGATCATCAGAGCCTGTCAAAATTGTAGCCACATCCTGGATCATCTTAGGAACTCTTATTGTCCTGACAATAACACATTAACAACAATAAACAGTACACGAATAAAAGGTCCATTTTGAAGGCAAAGAATTTATGTATGAAAGCACTTAAATGAATAAAATTACCTTCTGTCGATTTCATCCATGTCCCCCTCACCAGTAAAACACAGAAGTTCATCTAAGAGTTGGGGCAAAGCAGCTGAAAAAATCTCTCTATTGTCAGATCCTGTTTCTACCTGATAAAAATGCAAGACAGAGGATAACTCCTGCCCATCTGCATGGAAAAGAGCAAAAGCAAGCACTTTTGGCAACCAATTAACAACCAGTGGTACCAGATCTGTGTTCAAATAGTTTGCCAACTCATGCAATATGATGACTGCTTGATGGTTATGCTTTTGAGAAACCACAAGCTTAGGGATAACAAAAGGAACCATTTTTCCAATAAGTTCCTCAACCCTGACACCAACAACAGCTTCTGCAAATTCTTTGACCATGGCTGGCTGACTCACAAGCCTTAAACAAAGATGATCAAAGAGCACATCTCGAATATGAAAAGATTTAGAGAAAATTAGTTCAAAACCACCTTTACGATTAACAAAGCAAGACTTCTTTATTAACCTTGAAGCAGTAATTCTTACAATGAGATTAGGATTATCAAGCTGATCAACAAACAAGATAAGTCCATCCACAAAAAGTTGATTGTGGATGTCAATGACACTCATAACCTCAGCCATTGATTCCAGGAGAGTCTCAAAAACTTGTGGATCTTCTGCTCCAGCCAAAGCATGTTTTATTCTATCAAAAAATCCATGCTCTTTTGTATTGCATGTTCCCTCTTCATCCATAAATAAGCAATTTAGAATGTGATTCTGAAGAAAGCAGCTTATTTCAGAAGAAAATGCTTCCCTCATAGCCCTTGTTTTGTGAAGCAGACAAAAATCAATATACTCAATCCACTGTAATCTTGTTTTCAGCAGAACATCTCTGGCTGAATGCCTAAGAATACGAGACATTACTTGAACACCAACAGTTTGGAGCTCCTCTGACAACTCAACAGAAATAAGCTGAAAGAATATGTGGTGCAGATAAATAAAATCAAAATCAACATTAGGGCTTCCTGTTAGTAGATTGGGCATGCTGACACTACGCCATTGCTCTTGGTTGTGCACAACAGATTTGTTGCACTGAGGACACCAGAATCCTCGCAATAAAATATCCAAGGTATTAATATGAATTTCATAACTATCACCAAAGAACAACTTGCAAGAACCATCCATAGCATATGAGGGTTCAATAGAGTGATGAAGACATGACAAGTATCCAAGGGAAAGGAGAACAGATTTGCAAACTTGATCACCTCTATTGCTACCCATTGACCTGGGAATTTATCAAGAGTTAACAATATTAACAACAAATTAAGAACTACAGCATGTTTCTTAAACAAGAAAGCTTAAAGAATCATTCATCACCAACTAGTTTTATTATGGAATTCACATTCTCACTAATAGTATTACTGACTTATGACCTTAGGCTTTCTACAGTGAAAGCAAATCATGTTTCCTTTCCAAGTGTGAGCAGACTCTCAAAGAGGCTACAAGCATTCAACAAGATTCAGTAACATGGTATTTCAAATTTTCATATTAAAGCCTTCTTATACTATGAACATAGGCTAGCAGGCATTTTATCAAAGATCTTTCTCTACACGAAACCTAGTAAGATGATATCAAAGATCCTGAGCTTCCAAAAAATATAGAAAGAAAGATTCTATGATCCTGTAATTCCCATCAACCTGAACACAAAGAGAATTCAAGTCACTGTTTGTCCAGCCAACTCTTAAACGAAAGGCTTACGAAAATTGAGATGGTGAAACTTCGGTGGGAACTAACAACTTGAGACTGGGGTTCTTAGCTCAACAAAACATCTCATCTCATCAAAGGGAATAGAAAGCATTCATCCAGAGAATCTCAAGCACTTGGGAGATAATTCGAGGCCCACTTTGAGCAATTCATATTTCCATCGTTATCTTTATGTACCCTTGATTGGATTTGTATATATAACAATTGTCTAATACTGCTCAGAATCTTCAAAGTGGAACTATGGACACATAAGAAAAAGGTTTGTCAATCATGAGACAGCTTATTAGGCTGCAAGCCCGCTTACTTTTCAGAAAAAGAAGCAAATAATTTTGTAGTTGACCGCAATAGAACCTGTATACTGATTTTTCACAAGTTCAGGCATGTTGAGCACACATTTTATACAAAATCACAAACAACCAAACCCATTTGATCTATAGGGAAACCAAACCAATGGTAGAATTGATAGAATAGAACAATGAGACAAAACATAAAAGAGATGACAGAGCAACCTATCTAAAACATAAAAGCAGCATAATATCAAGTAATTTTGATTTTGAAAATTGCATAAAAGAGATGACATTAGCTTGTTTACTCTCCCTATGAAGTGGCAATTTTCAAAATCAAAATTATGCAAAAATGATCAAACAAATAGTTGTCTAAGTATGGAAACAATCAAATTAAGTTATTGAACAATAGCCACAATTAGGCCATCATATAAAGCCAGAAAATATGGTTGAGTTAAAGAGAGAGGTTGAAAACCTTTAAAAAAAATAACATATCTACTTACTTCAGTCTATTCCACATACTTGCCAGCAGAAGGTGACCTGAGTACAAGACAATCACAGGCATTGATATCAAAGCTTCAGCTTGAACTACTTCAGCATCATCAAGGATAGCTAAGTCAAAAACTTCAAGAATGGAGTCAATGCTTTTCTTCATGCTAATTTTAGATAAAATTTGAACACAGAGGCATTTTAGCTTCCATAAAGTACAATCTTGTGACACAAAACAGTGATTTTTCCATGCCAATTTTAGTAATTCTACAAGATCAGCATGTTTTACAAGTTCACAGTTAAAGTTTGCTGTGTCATTCAAGTAACCATCATCTTGAAACAACTTCATCCTTGTGAGAAGAAAGCCTGCATTGCATATACAGCTTAATAAATAGTACTGAAACATACTATGAAAGGCATCGCAACATACGGGTAGTATGTTAACATCAAACTTTAGGAAACAAAAACAATAAAATCTAAAATTGTCCAGAACACAACCAATAAATGGCAACACTAGAGCACAAACTGACTACAATATGGATCTTGTGACTATCATAAGTCACAAGAAATAAAAAATAATAACAACATGAAAAAGAGTAGGATTTATCATACATTTCTCTTGATTGTCCGAATAAAATAGCAGATAACCCTAAAGAAAACATAACAATACCAGAAACTCATTAATAAGACGTAAGAGTCATATATTTCATTTCTCAGACTCATTTTGTTTGGATCACACATGATGAAAACCTGGCAACAAACAGGACTGATAGAGTCGATTAGGCAAAATAGATTGGATTTCTTGTTCAAATACCTCAACATGCAAAAAAGGCATATATATGTTTATGTTCAACACATCAACTAAGATACTGACAACAAAACCTTGTCTTTCTCCATTATGTTGATATGATTGCACAACAGTAGCTTGTACTTGTACAGGTACTCAAAGTCACTCCTAATTGCATCAATTACGCCATTAAAATCCATTGTCAAAGCCTAATTGTGAAAGGATTTTTTTCTTGTAAGTAGACTTTTAGTATCATGTCAGATGCAAACCAAATACATTATGAACTCAATTCAAACCAAAAGACTAAGCTAAAAGGATGAAAGATGTAGATTTATATATCTATACGGAGTATGTTTTAAAATAATATTATGAAAATAAATAATTAATAAAATCTCAGTGTGACCATCACAAAATAAAAAATTGAAGTAGCACTCCTCCTAAAATATAAATTAAATTAATGTTATACCACTACATTAATCCATGCCATCCCCATACTTTCGAATTTCTCTTTCTAACATACATTAACCCATGTGACCCCAGCCATCTTGTTCATCTTTGCTTTTAAGGTTTTTTTCTAATGTTATTTTTATTTTTAGATTTTATTCCCCCATTTCTCTTTGCACTCAATGTTCATTCGTTTAAAGTTTTAGTCATGTCCTATTAAATTCACATATTTGTATCTTAAATCTAATTTAGATTTTCACAAACTCTACAGAGATTTAGATAAGTTAATGTTCAAAACATTTTAATTTTTATAATTTCATCTATGGTTTCAAGCTTTGATCATCATAACCTTTTTTGTCAAAAAATAAAAAGAAAAAGAAAACCAACTAAATGTGATAAAGAAATACGACTGCATTTGCATTGAATATTTTCACTACAAAACAACAACCATAAATAAACAAGCTAACCATTTATCAATGCAAAATATTTTTACATGTCTTCAATTTTGAACATATAAGCTCATCCTACTCTAAATTCTAAGTGAATAAGTAATGATCCAATGAAACTAACTCACAAAATAACATCAATGGTGATCATATTAAGAGCTTCAAGAGGTAGTGAGACATATTTTTACTTTATCATGTTCTAAATTCAATTTATTTCTAAAAGTTTGAGTTATCTCGAATATTTCCTTATTTGGCAATTACTCTTGAAAGTAAGGTTGGGCATAAATCAATCTATGGTATGGGTTTTTAAAAGAAAAGACTAGGGTTTACGGAAGATGATAAAATCTTTTGTCATCTCTTGTTGAAGAAGAGAGCTTTAAAGCAAAAAGAAACACAGAAGTTAGGATTACATGCACTGATGTACATTAAACAAAGAAAACCAAAGAAGGTTGAAGTCATATGAGTTATTATATAGTAAGGGATGATGTGATAGATGAGTTAAAGAGGCATAACGTTAGTTTTGTAAATATTTTAGGAAAAGCATTATTTTAATGATTATTTATTATAATAATGTTATAACCCCTATTTATATCTATATTTATTAAATGGGATGACCGTCTAATCCCCATTTATCCACCACAATAACATGGCTGAGTTCATATTCCTAAAAAACATATTTTCTTACACACATCTAAAAATTAGAGATAAATTCATTTATATATAGTCTATAACCATAAGCCAAGATCAAGTTGGCTCACTCATCAAAATAATTTTATTTTAACTAATATTGATTAAGTTAAAATTTGGTCAACTTCACAGATATGTTTTCCATCCAAAACCATTTCAAACCTCCAAATCTTAAACCCAACATCCAAGTTCCCATCCAAACATGCCCTAGGGGTTTAAATACATAAATTTTATAATATAAACACGACTAAGCTTTTGGTTTTTAAATGCATAAATTTTACATGCTGCTATGAAAATCTTCAATAACTAACGACTGTTGAGAGCACAGGCTCCTAAGTTATTTCACATTTTAAAAATATTTTATTTGATGAGGTGATGGGATTAAGTTTAGGGAACACAAACAAGAATTCAATTTTTAAAGGGGAATAAAGAAAGCTATTTTCCCCCACACTATACAAGAAGTTGGCCATTTTTATAGGGTGGGGAGAAGGGAAAAGGGGACACTAGATAATAACTCTTATTAAATTAACCGATGCAATGCAAAGCAATGGCGTTGACTTCATGAATAAAGGTGGAATTGGGCTGGAAGACAACCACAATGCATAGGATTAAACAGCAAGCAATCCTTTTTTCCCCTTCCAATCTTGCACTGTTGCTCACCAAATAACCAAATTTCCTTTGCAATTTGCTTCTCGAATAGATGTGAGATTTCCTGATTGACTGAATAGATAATATGACTAAGGATGGTCCGCAAATATCCTTGTGTCCTTTTAAATAGAATGGAATCTGATGATAGCTTTTAGATTAGTTTTCAAATGTAATTTTGATTTGCACCAAAGAGAAATCCCTCAAGATTCGTTTTCAATGTATTTTATTTGTTGAATGGGCTCTCATTCCATGCCAGATGCGAAGCAAACCAAAACAAATCAAAGAGAGAACTAGCAATTCATTGATAAATCTATAGACTCCAACCTACTTCTAGAAATACATGCCAGAGGTACCACACTCTTATAAAGAGATCAACGATAACCTTAACTAGATTTTTTAGTTGGTAGATAAGAACATCAGGCTAAGAGAATCATTTTCAAATATTGGGTTGGAGCAAAAAACTTTTATTTAAACTAACCAAAGTTTGGCTTAAATTAATATATTTTTGTTTAAATAATTAAATTTTTATATAAATTGATGTACAGTGCTTATCCCACTTCGTTTGGCCAAGCGAATACGTGTAAAGACATAATTATCTTCTTAAACTAAACTAGGGCAAAAGCCTAACAAGACATAAATAACCATGAAACTAAATAATACGGCTTTAACAACGACAAAGCATAAGTTTTTTCTTGTATAATTGAACTAGGAAAATAAGCAGAAAAATTTTAGCAGATGACTAATAGTAAAAAATAAGCAAGCATATATTCTCCAAAAATGTGCCTCCATTTAGATGAAACTGAAAGGTAGTTATTACACATATGTAACCACCACCAATACAACTGCTCCATTAAACATGAAGCTATGGAAAATGCTATTTTGCCAGCCAGGTTTTTATATGCATAAAATTGAAAGTTAGTTATTGAATACATAACCTAGTACTAGTGGGGAATATTTTATGGACATAATCAAAGTTGAAAATGAATATGCCAAGAAGATGCAAATGCCTTTTGTGTTAAGAACACACAAGTTCAAACTTGAAAAATAAATGAGGAAATTTGAAATAGGTAAGTTCTCACCTTGTAGAAGCAGAACACAATGAACAGCTTCCAAATATATGGATATATCAAATTCAAGAAAGTCTGCTTCCTTAGCCTAAAAAGCATCAATTAATCAAAAAGCTAAGAACAGACGACCATCAACTAAAAGTTCTAGAAACAAGTTTTTCTATTCTTTCTAATTTACCTGCTTGCATATCCAAGGTATCCATGAAAGCACTTGCTGAAAGATGTTGACAGAAAGCCCCATTTCAGGATAATCATAAAAGGCAAGACAAAGCATGCTAAGAGCTCTTAATGCAGTTGCTGGCTTCAATGAAACAGTTCTGCAACATTCAGGTTTAAGAAAACCAACAAATCTTAAGAGTGATTTTTGTAGCTCAAGTGCATATTCTTCATCCAACTTGCATGACAGTAAACCAGCAGTGCCATTACCAAAAAGTATGTTTGACCTCTGAAGCAACTTATTTTCTTCTATTTTTTGACGTTTACAGTGATAGTCACCATTGCTCTCAACTGACCGTTTCTGGCCAGCTTTTGGTAACACAAGTTTCTTGGTACTTTCCAACATGTTTCTTCCAACATCAACATCTTTATCAGCCAAGCAACCACAGCAAACATCAATAACCATTCTGATGCAATTAATTAATGGCAAGCAAGGTGTTGGAGAGCACAACAAAGACAAGATGATTCCTGGCCTCCAAATATGTGTAGGGCAAATTTTAGCAACACGTAAGTATGCACTACACATAGCAACCTGAAAAGACTTAGCAATTCATCATCTTCCATACCGTAATGCAATTCATGCCTAGGAAAAAACTCAGCAAGTAAGAAAGCACCAAACATGGAGCCAGGGGTCAAACCTGAAGTTCAGAGCTTTGTGTCCTCTGAATTGACACAGGAAAAATCTTGGCTATTTCACCAGCTATGTTCTCAACAACATCATCTTGACAGGCTGATAACAATGCATGAAGACAAGTGCCTAGGGCAGAATCATAAGCTGTATCTCTGCAACAAAGCCTTGTCAGTCTCTCCTAATGCCTCACCACAAAAGGTACCACTAGAAGCAAAAGAAGGAAGATGAGCAAGTCCAAATAAAAATTAATAATAAGAATAAACAAACAAAGGCTAACATCTAGTAAACTCGCACTTACCAATAATGATACATCCAAAAAACTATAGTGGCAATAATTCAAGATTTGAAATAGGTTAATTACCTAGAGGTCCTCGAGAAATTTTTATAATTTAGTTGATCTGAATGAGCTTAAAAGACTGAGAAATACATAAACAGAGATAAACTCAACCTAAAATGAATGGCCAAAGTTAAAGGATAAAAATTGACCAATGAATAGGAATTCTATGCCATTCCCCTACAAACACAAGATTTATTTTAACAAGGAAGCCCATAATAATTCCCTATACATAACTGAAGATTACTCCACAATGTAAATCACATAACAGTCATAGATGGTGTACAATGGAAATCAGTGACACCTATATTAATTGCAGAAACTATAGCTCAACGACAACAAGAGGAATGTCATAAATATGATGTACCTGAATATGGAAACTTCCTTATCATCTTGCTCCGAAATACATGATATTGATTTGATGATCTCCTCCACAGGAACTACATCTACATCTATAACAGTCGCCACTATCCGTGCAAAATCAAAGCAAGCCTGACAAGATATCAGAAACATAAAAGAGACTTCTGAGATAAAAATCACAAGAAAATTTTGCTACTTCAACCATCTTCTAAAACAGATGAATCATCCAACAACTCACCCACCATGTGCAGTGTCGCATCTCCAAAGCACAAAAGAGAACATGCTTTATAAACAAAAGATGTGCTAACAAGCCCTTCCACATATAAGGTCCCCTCTGTCAGGAACCTGCAAACAAGCTTAACCAGCCACGCAGCAAAATGCTGCCACCTCACCTCACTGGTAAGATCAACCAACACCCCAGGACCATCTGGTGGACAACAACTAGCCAGTAGCTCACCGAAAAGCACTGGAGCATCGGATATCAAAGAAAACGACTCACAAAAACACTTTACTGACACTTTATTCAAAGGAACTGGGACAGATTTCTTCTTATACAGCAAAGCAATACAGGAAACATCTGTGCATTTGATTCGGGTCAGATTCAGATTGAAAATTGAAATACAGGAATATGATACGAGCAAGAATTGGACACTACCTTCGACAGCGACCATGGCATCCAAGAAGACCTGGCGATAAGCTTCACGGTCGCCGGAACGGAGGAGGGTGAGGAGGGAAGAGATAGTGTCAAAGATGATCCCATGACGAACTCTGAAAGAGAGACAAAACAAGGATTAGATCTCAAATTGGGGATGCGATAAGAAAATAGGGTTAGGGTTTAGAGTAGGGACCGGAAGGCAGGTTCCGCGAGGAACGGGAGGATACGGCCAAATGCTGGGAGGACGGCGGCGGAGCGGCCATGGAAGAAGACGCCAGGGAAGTTGCGGGCGGTGTGGGAGAGAAGCTTGAGGACGGCCGTGACCTCGCGCTCGTTTGCTGTGGAACCTTGAAGGACTAAGGAAAACCAAGAACCAAGAAAGAGATGGAGGAGTAGAGAGAGAAGATATACCAGTGGAGGAGGGAAGCACGTAGGCGAGGAGGAGATTGGGAAGGACGGTACGGAACTTGGTCTCAAGGGGGTCCTCGCCGGCGCCGGAAATTGAGGAGGAGGAGGAGGCGGCGGCGATCCTCTCGCGTAGTTCGTGGATGAGGTTGGAGAGGTTCGCCATGGAAGGCGGCGAGGGTTTCCCTCGCCCTCGCACTGGCCAAGAAGACGGAGATTTCCCTCCTGATTTCGAATGGATTAAGAATTAAACTTGGGTTATTTAAAAAAAATTATATATATATATATATATATATATATATTTTTTATTTTTTTGATTTATTTATTTATTTATTTATAATATAGGGGTTTTCTAAAGTGTTTATACTTTTTTTATTAATTTATTTTTATTTTTATTTTTATGTTTGTTTTCAGTGAGTGGTGGGCAAGTGACAAGCCATTCGTTTTTTATAAATTTTAAATATTTAAGTAAATATGTAGGTCAATTATTATTATTATTTTTTTAAATATTAAAATCTACAAATAAAAAAACCAGTCCAAATAATAGAGATTTGGATTGATAAAAAAACCACCAGTATTATCTAAATATTATTTTTTATTAAATAATAAAATAAATATTTTATCATCACCTAACAATAATAAGTTATGAGTAATTAATCCTACTATGTGTCGAAGGTGATAATGAATTTTATTTAAAATTAGCCGTAATAACCATAAAATAATAAGAAAATGAACAAAAAGTCCCCTCAGATTCAGTTATTCAAGAAAAAACTTTGCAAGTGTGAATATTCACACTAAGGCCCTCTTTTTTTATGAGTTTCTTTTTCAATCTTTTTGTTAGGAGCAGACGGGATGAAATTTGGAGCGTTTTGATGAAATGCACTCCATTCATTGTTTCGCCGTCATACATTAGGAAGCAGTTTGGGTCGTTCTGAATTACGAGAAGTAAATCACCTTAAATGGTTATCATAGGTTAGTTTTCCATTTATGACATTTACTTGCAAATTCGCTTCCATGTTTATAATTGCAAGCTTTCATATACAAGTTTTCTAATTAGTATGCTTTGTTTTTGTTTAATAATTAATCTCCCAATAAAGATGCAGTATTTCCGTATACAAAAGTTAAGGGTGCGTTTGGTTCATGGAATGGAAATGAGGAGAAGGGAATTAAGGCCCCGTTCGGATGACCATAATCATTCCTTTACATGAAGGATGATTACTAACCCTGATGGATACCCATGTTTGGGTAACCATCAAGGTGGAATGATTATCCACAGCCATTACCCAAAATATTGGGGGTAATGGTCATTCCTCCTCATGGAAAGACCATAATGCCCTTAATAAATAACATTTTCATCTCTCTCTCATATTTTGTCTTCCCTAATCTCCAATGATTCACCCGGATCATCATGACCGTTTATCTTCTCTAGACCTAATTCTAATCATCACGTCATCATTGAAGATTTACCTGAATCACTTGATTTTTACGGCGTGACTAGCCTTTTTCTCAGACCCACCTTTGGTGCGAAACTTTGGTTCAATCTCTCACCAGTTTTTCTATGATCTCCAACACATCACTGACGCTTAGTCCATCCTTCCCCAAATGTGAGGCTTTTCAAAGTATAGGTAGATCTATTGCTTGTCAATGCAGGGTTAGAGAAATTGCTTCCAAAATTCATGTAAATCTATTGCTTGTCAATGTAGGGTTAGCTTTAAAAAATCACTAGATAAATCAATCACAATATCTTTTCTGGTTTTCTTTTCTTTGATTTTCTGGTTTTTGTCATTTTTTGTTTCTTTGGGAATTATCATTGCAACATTTAAGAAGACATTGTGATTGCTCTCTCACAAACAAGTTGCATGATCTATTAGTATTTTCATGATATATTATCTTATTTTGAGAAAGATTTGAGATGCAATTTGAAAATCAATGAGAAGATTCATAACCATCTATTTATACTATAGGCTTGAAAATACAACTAGTGTAGGAGAGGAATTTTCACTGTAAAAGATCCAGACCGACGCCTTTCTTACCAAAGTCTTCATCCCCCACAAACTTCTACATACATCCAAGGCAAGTAATCACAGTATTTAATCTTCAAATTAGGTTCATTCAACCAATTAGGCCTTTTTCAACAACAATCAAGAAACAAAAAAAAGCATGGGTTTTCTTTTTCAATTCAAATTTTGATGGAATGATGTGTCTGATGCATACCATGGGGCCATGTGCAAAATCACCACATCCTAAGACATGTTTTTGCTTTTCTTTCCAATCATAGGCACTTTAGCTTAATTGTTGAGTTACATTTTCTATTTAGGTACAATTAATATATATCAATTACATTTTTTATTCAAAAAATTTTCCAAGGAGTTTGTTTTCATAAAGTTTGTTATTTAATTTCACATAGAGTCTATTTTCATATATATCAATAGAATTTGTTTTTATTCATAGAGTTTGTCTTCATAGAGTTTGTTTTCTAACAATTTTTTATGCATGTATATTGCTAGTTGTGATAACTTTATTTTGGCTCTAGCATATTCTTGATGATTGGTATGTTCCAGTGGCTAACAATGAACATATTGTTAAGAGATTGGTATGCTCTAGTAGCTTTTGAATCCTTGCATATTCTTGTATATGTTTTTCTGGTAGCAATTATTATTTAAAGCAAAATTCTTTTATTTTTTTACAAAGTAAAAAAGAAACAATAGACAAGGTTTAGGAACTAATGTGTGTCATTGTTATTTTAGATATGGGCGCCATTTACAAAAGCTGGTTGTATTTGGCAATGTGCATGTACTATTTTTATGTTCTAAATGTCATGATCGTTGCATGTGTAAGAAAACAATGCAATGATAGAAACAAAAGAATTCAATGTGAAATTGGGTTAACATCAATTGGGCATCACAAACAATACGAGTATTTGAAACGTGTGGTTTATGAAAGCGACATTAAATGCATTGATAAACTACGAATGGATTGTCCTTTCTTTCACAATTTATGCCAATTACTAACCACATTCGGTGGGTTAAGAGGTACGAGAAATGTATTCGTTGAAGAGATGGTTGCAATGTTTCTAAACATTGTAGCACACCATGCATATAAAAAAAAAGGGTAATCATATTTGACTTCCTGCGATTTGCCAAAACAGTTAGCTATCATTTTCATGTTGTACTGAAGTCAATTATTCTCTACCATGGTGTACTGCTAAAAAACCAAAACTCATTTCAGAAAATTTAAATGATCCTAGATGAAAGTGATTTAAGGTAACACCCTTTAGGTTTATTTTTTTTTATTTTTTTATTTTTTACCTTTCATCATCTTAGTGGATAAGTACTAATTTGTTTTCTCCTTGCCATATAATTGTCTTGGCGCATTAGATAGGACACATATTAGAATAAATGTGCCGAAAGTTGTTCGGACACGATGTAGAAGAAAAAAATCTGAAATAACTACCATTGTACTCGGTGTCTGTAGTCAAGATATACAATTTATATATGTCTTGGTAGATTGGGAAGATTCAGCATATGATGGCTGGATTCTTAGGAATGTCATTACAAATCTTAATGGATTAAAGGTTCTAAATGGTAAATATAATACGCTTTGATTGCCCTTGAAATCCCTCTTGCAATCAAATTGTACCTAACATCAACATATGTCTGCATTCTAGGTTTCTATTACTTGGTCGATTCGGGATATGCGAATTATCTAGGATTTCTTGTACCTTTTCGAGGCCAACATTATCACTCTAATTATTGGCCTGATGGTCATCATCCAGTAACACCTAAGGAGTTCTTCAACATGAAACATGCAAGCACTAGAAATGTGATCGAGAGGACATTTGGTATTTTAAAAATTCGGTGGAAAATTCTATCAAGTCCAAGTTTCTACATCATAACAACACAACGCCATTTTATTAATGCATGTTGTCTGTAGCACAATTTAATTAGAAGAGAAATGACAGAAAATCCTACAAAGAAAGAGGTTGACTCTTTGCCCTTGGAGGAAGATAATCCAGATGAAGCAAATAACATCACAGTCATTGGATCAACTGATGAATGAACTCAATTTAGACTTAACAAGGCCTTAGAAATGTTTAGCACATCACAATCACATTGATTTTGTTATTAAATACTCATGCAACATATGATTTTAATGTTGCTCTTACTTCTGATCATTTGTGCTTTGGGCAACATATATATGTTAGACATTTTAATTTTGATGATTGTACTCATACATGTTAATCTTGTTTCTACTTGGGAAAATAAAGCTCTAATTGATTCGTTAGTTGAGCTCTCGATAGACCCATTATGGCGGGCTAAAAATGGATTTCGAGGTTAGAAATCTTCTTCAATTAGAAAGAATGATTAAAGGAAAAAATCCCACAAACTATACTAAAGGTTATACCAAATATTGAATCACGCGTGAAACTACTAAGGCAAAAAAACAAATGCAATCACGGATATTCTACGCATGAGTGGGTTCGATTGGAACTATGAAAACTCTACTATCATGTCCAGAGAAGTGTATATGATGAGTATGTCAAAGTATATATATATATATTCATTTAATAATTTTTAAATGAAGCACACATGTTGTTAATTGTATTTTTTTCTTATACAAAACAGACTCATAAGGAAGCAGTTGGCTTGTATGAAAAATCTTTCACATTTTTTAATCATCTTGCACCAGTTTTTACCAAGGAGAAAGCTCAAGCCAATAATCGCGGTGATGTTGTGGATGATGCAACACAATATGAACAAGATGCTAACATTACAACTGATGAGGATGCGGGTTTATCTCAAATGCCAATTGATGATTTCTTTATGTCAACTCATGAACCAAATGAATCCCTATCACCCATGCCATCTGACAATAGTGCCACAAAAACATATACCCCTCAGAAGAGAAAAATGTCGAAAAACTTTCAAAGTTTTTGTAGATATGGTTGGGGTTGAGTTTAAAATATTGGTCAATGCTATAGCTCAGGAGGCTGAATGTGCAATACGCAATGCTGAATTTGCTGACCGAAATATTGAAATTGTTGAGCATACTGCAGCAATTGCAACCTACAATGAAGCAGCCCATGCAGAAATTGAAGAAAAAAAAGTTTATTGGGGGCAAGTTCTATTCTCAATTGATGGATAAACTGATGATGAAGCAATATTCATGTTGCAGGTATTAGCAAAAGATGAAAATCAACTCAAAGTATTTTGGGTCATCCAAATGACAAAAAACTTCGTTTTTGTCAAATTTGCTTAGTGAGGATGTCGTATTCCCCACCTAGTATCTAAATCACCTTGGTAAGAATTTTAAATCCATGTGTTTCTCATATGGTGATGGGCTAGATTTGTTGAATTTATCATGTCCATAATTTTGTGTTTTCTTGATATATTACATGTGTAATTAATAATGTCAAGTTTATGTAGTGTTTTTACGTGTTTTAGTTATCTTAAATTGTATCTACATGACACTCTTTAATTTGCTATCTCTATAAGCTAGATGTGGCTACTTTGCCTATGTGGATGGTGCACCACCTGAGTGGCTATAAAACAATGTTGTTAAAGCAATTCAACAATTCAACAACACCATCGTTTTGTTATCTTATTTATTATTGAGAATATGTCTTATGTTGTTGAACTTATCCATGGTTGAAAATATGTCTTGTGTTGTTGAACCTCTCTACGTATTAGGCAGTCCTCGTATCATTGTTGTTATGTTGTTGTAGTTTGGTGACCATTTTTGTGTTTTATTGTGATATGTTTTATATTGTTTTTAACCTATATTGAGAAAAACAAAGGATGGCAATCAAGTGGTTCATTATGTTTTTAAAGTCATTCTGCTACTCACCATGTATGCATTATATTATTAGAAACATGAGTTTATATGGACGTGTCATTTTCATTGGTTAAATATGTTAATAACATGATAATGATGATGTGGGCTTGAAGTTGTGTAAAAGGTGTAAGATATGTGAAACCACCATTCCAATTTGGAAATCGCATCAAACTTCATCTTTTCAAAACTTTTCCAAATGAACTCACTTACCTAGTTTAAAAAGTTAATTACAATACTTAATTTAAAATTTTGTTGAATATGATAATTGAAATAGTAATAGGATTTAATGATGATATTTGCAATATTTCATGTTTCAAATTTTTTTTCTCAAACAAACAACTTAATTTAAAAAGTTAATTATAATAATTAATTTGAGAAGGAAGTAGTTGACATAAAGCTTAGTTGTACTAAGGAATTTAATAATAATAATTACAATATTGTATAAAATAAACATTATTTTGATTTAAATAATTAATTAAAAGCAATTAAATTGAAATATTTAAATTTTAGTTACAATAAATGAAATGAGTAATAATTTTTTAAAATATGCCATAAATAAACATATTTATTAAATCAAATAGTTAATTGTAATGATTTTATTTATTTAAAGAATTAGTGTTAATAAATAAATCTAATAATAACATTTAAAATGTCTTATAAATAATAAATAAATTTATTTTGTTGTATCAAGTGCTTAAAAATAATTTTATTAGTTTTCTCTATTTTATTTTTCTCATTCCTAATAAATTACCCTCTTTATTACCTCTATCTAAACAAAGTAATCACTACAATTTCCATCCTTTCCTTTTCATTCCTTTTGTCCTTTCCCCTCTCTTTTTCTTTTGCCTCTTTCTTATTCTGTCATCCAAACCGAACCTAAAGAGAATGGAAAGGGGGGAATGAGAATAATAATAAACTAGTGTTTGGTTGAAAGAAATGTGATAAATTTACTTTTATACCATTTGCTATAAACAAATGATATGATGGTTAATAATAAATAAATTTACTAGATTATATAATAATTTATTGTAATAATTTGTAAAAAAAAATGGATGATGGTTAATTATTATATTTAAATATTTAAATAAAATAATTCATGTAACTATTAACAACAAATTGTTATAATTAATTTTTTAATTAAATAGATCCCTTTAATTATTTTCTATTTTAATTGTTATATTTAAATATTTAAATAAAATAATTTATGTAACTATTAGCATATTTAAATAATTTACTATAATTATTTAAAATAAGGACAAAAATATAATTTAAACACAAAGAATGAGATTTCCACAATTTTTAGGGAAACAAGATTCATCCATGATAAGGAATCATATTACTTGGTGAAAATACTGTTTATGCATTTACTTGATACCAAGCAAAGGCTAACAGTGAAAGGTAAAAGGATTACCATGTTACTAGTGATGATTCCCTTCATCCAAGCACACTCTAAGGGCCCGTTTGGTAAAAGAGAAAGTTGTTATTTTGCAGCGAAAGTAACAGGTGTGAATCATTTTCATCTGTTTAATTTATAAACCAAGTACATATATTAATGGTCAAAATGTAATTACTTTCCTTTTGACCAATGAAAGCAATTCATAAGGAAGGGGCCGGTGTGAAAGAGATTACATCGTGGGATGTAATCTTGTGACATTTGTTAAATGACCAAATTACCCAAATGAAGTTCTATTTTTCTATTAAAAAGATTTTTCTTTCCATAATAAAAAAATTAATGAAATAATCACAAAAAGATTAAATTTTATTAAAAATTAGTTTTTTAATTAAAAATTGCTTTCCATAACAATATTTTTAAGATAACAAATTAATTTGATATTAAAATTAAAAAAATTATTTTTTAATTAATCTTTGAATTTGTTTTTAGATAAAAAAAATTCAAAATTTAGTTAAATAATCATTAATATGAATAATTTTTAAAATAATTAAATAGTTGACTGCACACATATGACTTTATTGACAGAGAATGTAAAAAAATAAAAAAATTTATGGGCTTTGTCATATTAAAATAATAAGGGTAAAATTAACAATAATTATAACTTTGCTTGGAAAGTCTGCTTACACCAAACAGATGAATTAACTTTGCATGCGTTTAAATTACAATTTTCTGGAAACATAACAGGCGTTATAATGTGATTTTACAATGAAGCACTTTATAAGGAAAGACTTTGCGTTCAAAGATTTTGTTGAGAAAGTATATCCCTGCAAAGCACCAAACGGACCCTAAGTGAAAAGATGGAAAAATATTATTGAAGTGATGACTATCCATACACTTTTTTAAAAGTTAGGCAGGAATTGACGGGATTTTTCCTGCCAACATTGGAGAGCAATTTTGGAATTATTAAAAAAAAGTTAACGGAGTGAGGTACAAGGACTAAAAGTAAATAAAATGATAAAATAGAGATTTTCTGTGAAATTCAAATGTCAGATGGACTGATTGGATTGTTTTGAAACTTTCAGAGACCTATAATTAATTCTCCCTAAAATAATTTACATGTTGTAAAAATCTTTATTAATGCTTCATCTTGTTTTATTGTATTTTGTTGTTTGAAAATTCATTATAAAGCATTTATTTTAAATTTTCTTACATGATTATTATAGATTTTTGCTTTAATATCTATTTTATTATTGTGTTTTTAATATATTTAAAATATTCTTTTCACTTTGTTTTTTTTTTATTTATTTTAGCTCCACCTCCTTAAAATTTTTTTGACTTGATTATTAATTTACATACAACTCAAAATATAATCATATCTATAGTACTTCGGTCTTTTCTCTTGTTTGTCATGTTGTTATTTTAGTCGTTTTAGTCATTCTCTCATTTTCGTTGGTTAGGGGCATCTTGCTGAGTGTTTGGCGATGTTTTTAGAGTTAAAAAGTGGTTTTCAGGGCGAGCATGGTCGTGCTCAACCCGTGTTGGTGCCGCTGATTTTCTCAGGAGAATCCGAGTGTTGGGACTTAGAATTTCAGCTCTGACACGCCCTTGTCAGGAAGAACACCCGCGTGTCGCTTCTGTGAGAGATTTTCCTGAGATTTGCAGTGGCAGGAACACAGGTGTGTTAAGGCCGTGTCAGGTCTGACACCCCCGTGTCAAGAGCACTCAGACATTGTTCTTTTTCAGAATCGCCTGGAAAGATCAGCAGATGGAACATGGCCGTGTTCAGGCCGTGTCCCACCTGATATATCGTGCAATTATCTATTTAAAGCCCCGTTTGAGCCCGTTTCTTCACCTACCTACCCTCAAAACTTTACCATTCATTCCTCTTCTCTTCCTCCACCATTCCTAGGGTTTAAAGGCTGATTTTGGAGGGATTTGTGGGCTTGTTCTTGGATTCTTAAGAGTGATCATCCTTTGACTCAAGGTAAGCCCTCTTCCTTGCTTGTTCTTCCTTGTTCTTTGGAGGAGTATAACTAGGGTTTTGTTGTGGATTCAAGTGGGAGCTTGATTCTTTCTCTTTTTCTTCCTCTTTGATGGCTAATCTTGTGAGGGTTGATTTTATTGAGTTGTATGGCTTTAACTTCATGAAATCCATGAACCTTCAAAACCCTAATCCCGGAATTACTGTAGCACCGACCATGTTAGGTCATTCTTGCTTTCCTTATTGGTTTTATAAGTTGTGAGAGGTCTTCTTCTTGCTAGAACTCTTTCCTATGGTGTTTAGGAAACCCTAGAAGCAATCATTCTCATTTTAAGCATTATCCCTCATTGCATTTGATCTAGTGTTGATGATGTTTAGTTGCTTGTTTTGGTTGTTTGATTGCTCCTAGGAGGTGAGACTTCAAGTAAAGGCAAAGAGCCGGTGGAGAAGTGATACCGAGGTGTTTTGTTCGCCAAGTTGGTGAGTGGGATATTTATGCATTGCCTTATTGGATGAATGCCGATAGCTAGATATACTTCATGAACACACACTTATATTACTTTCATATACAACCATATCATGTTTTAAGTAAAGTTTTATTGATTTATACTTGTTTGGCATTTTGGTGAATGATAATTATTATTGAGTTGATCTTGAATGTTGCTTTTGTTAATTGATTTGCTAGTGTCCGAGTTGTGTTGGATTATCGCTTCATTGAGGTTGTGAAACCTTTGTTTGTGTTAAACTTAGGATTTGTTGTGGAATTATTGGGGTCTTTGAGAATTCTAAGCTTGGAACTTATTTTGGAATTGTTGAAGTTTTCCATGTTATTCCTTGTATTGGGATTTGCTTATCCGTTTGTGTTAAAACTTGAGTTTCGATTGTGCTTCTATTGGTTCCTCGCGGGAATGTGAAAGTATTGTTGTTGGTTGGGTGTTTTGGTTAGCTTTTGTGCTTCGTGTGGTAATTGTTCGTATTGTTGGTTTGTTGGAGAATTTATTATGAGGGCCAGCTCAGATTGGACATTTAATACGAGGGCATGTTTGGGTTGATATTGACTTATTCTTTTTATTGAACCAAGGTTCAGTGTTTTACCGAATTTGAGGTTATTGTAATCTTGTTATAGTAAGAAAGGTTTCTTAACCCTATCTTTTATTATGCTGTGTTAAGTTGACTATCGTATATATAAATTATGTTATAAATATTTATCTTGCTCTTGATAAAATATTTATTTAGATGCTTTATTGTTATCTTTGTTGTTGGCGTTTTCTGGTGAGGTTGTGCTAGTCTCCCCTCACTGTGCTGGGCATTTGTTGCTGCTCCATCTTTTGTGTATCTTTTATGTTTCATGTATGTTTCTTTTTGGTCATGAACATGTAGTCCTATCTTTTAGATCCACTAGGTTATAGTAAACCCTGTTGTATGTTTTGCATCTATCTCAACTTTGAAACTCTGATGTATTAAGACTTGTTATTGTTGTTATAGCTTTCCTATGCACTTGTGATCTTGTTTACTGTTATATATCATCACTGTTGTCGTTGTTGTTGTTGTTATTTCCGCTCTTGTGTTTTTGGTGGAATATTGTGGAATTCCAGGTTATTTAGCCTTGCGCTATCTCGAGGGTTGAGTGGCGAAGCATCCCTCCTCGGGATTTTCGCGGCGGTTGTCGCGTCCCGTGTGCCCGCGGGTCGGGGCGTGACAATATCAAATTTTGTTTAATGTGACTTTTTGTTAGTTTTATAAAAAAATTATAATGCCTTTTCTCCTTCTGTTACAAATCCTTCTGACCCTAATGCTACCTTGATCCTTAACATCTCCGTAGGGCAACTCTCCTTGAATTATCTTGATTTGTTGCTATTAGGTAAGTGTCCCTACCATCAAGACTAGCTATGAGTTATTTATGTGATCAGATTATGATTAGTCACCTAGAAGTCCAAATTCCTCTCTTTTTATAGAAGACTGGCTCTTCTCACCTCTATTATTTTCTTCTGCACCTTCCTATTTGATGTTGGTATTCATATTTTCTAAGTGGTCATTTAGGTTATTGATCTAATCCAATGTGGTTTCCTCTTGTCTAGGCCCATTTTAAACCACCTAAGATGTTACCTCATTGCATAGGATTACATTTGTAAGACCCATGATAAGCAAGATGGGGTGTCTTAAACCTCTAGGACTAAACATGGCCTCTTAGCAAATGATGGTGAAAACTCCTTACTTGCTCCTAATTGTGTTGATTTGGAGTTATCCAATTCAGTTATTATAGTAATAAACACACTTGGGACCTGCACCCCTATGTTGAAAATCGTTTGCCTAAACGGGGATTCGGAAATGCCTCTTGGACTTTTAAATTGCCATCTTTTGAGTTGCCAATGGGACCACCATGTCCCGCTGGCACGTTTGTTGAATTGATGGTCGAGTTTCTCTGATTATTTGGCTAGATCCATTATACAGTTAGCATAACCAAGCTAACTCATTAAACGAATTCCTAGCCATCACTATCATCCTCCTTCCACCCAAAGCTGCAAACCTACTAGAGCTTTTTTCAGGTCTTAATGCTAAGCAACTAAATTCTTGGTCCTAGCTCTAAGAAAGTAACAAGGTCTTCTCCATCATATATTTTTACCCCCTTTCTAGTTTAAGGTACACAATTAGCTAGATTTTGTGGAAAAAGGCCATCCTCACAAAATCATACACTTTAACTAGTTAATCTAGGATAATAAAATCCAAAAGAGGTAAACTTCCGAATTCAATGATCTGATCCGTTATCAAATTTTTTACTTGAATGTTTAATGCCCGATCCAAATTTTTAAGATAAAAGCTAGATCAATCTAGGCCGGGAGAAAAAAAAACGAGGACTTGGATCCAATCCAACTTTTAGCATATTCCTATTTATTAATAATTTAATATTATATTAAAAATGTGTAGGTTAGCCAATTCTTTCATTTATAATCAGGCAATTTATTCATTTGACTTCCACTTAAAAATATAAAAGCAATGATGAATTAAATAAATTCAAAAAGGCACTCAAAACTTGGTAAAAAACTATGGAAATTGAAACATAGAGAATTGGTAACAAACTAAGTGAGAGGACATTAAAATATATCAAATTTTTAAACATAAAAAATGAGAGTAATGCTATATGCAACGAAAGAAAGACACGAATCAGCCACACAACTCACGTGGTTGGTTAAGTGTCATTTTATTTATTTTTAATTAAGAAAAATAACTTTACTTTTTAATAAAGATGAAAGAGTCTCTCTCTCTCTCTCTCTCGTTACCACTCTCTCACACTCTCCCTCTCTCTCGATCGAGACTCCCGGCCGCCGCTTTCTACTCCGGCTCCCGAGTGCCATTTCCCCGCTCCTGGTTTCAGTTGCCTCTTTCCTCCCTCGGTTCCGGCCGCCTTTTCCCCACCCCCGACCACCGCTTCCCTCCCCCGGCCCCGGCCATCGCTTCCCCGCCCCCGATCACCGCTTCCCTCCCCCGGTCCCGGCTCTTCCCTCCCTATTCACGGCCCCCGTTCCGCTATTGGTTCCCTACCCCGCTTCCTCCCGGCCGCCGCTTCTCTCCCTCGCTAGGGCACCCACAAGCTAGGGTACAGAGAGAGAGAGAGAGAGAGAAAGAGTCAAAAGGCCAGATCGGTGATGCAGGAGATCGGTGGCGCACGCTAAGCTGGACCGTCGCTCCT
Organism: Dioscorea alata; assembly: GCA_020875875.1. Lineage (NCBI taxonomy): Eukaryota > Viridiplantae > Streptophyta > Magnoliopsida > Dioscoreales > Dioscoreaceae > Dioscorea > Dioscorea alata. The sequence goes on from CM037021.1 coordinate 15,479,733, forward strand.
ATCTCTGGTGCCCTTGTCCGAGAGTCTCGACTCGCCTTGAAATCAGATACAGAGGCAATGATGATGCCCTAAAAATTTTCTCTCGTGCCCTCGTCTCTCTACAACGATTGCGTAGTAGCTTGGATGGCCTAGTAGGCAACCGCTACTCCTATTGTTGTAGAGAAGGAGGAAGGGTGGGAGAAAAACATTATTGTTGAATCTAAGCCTCTTGTTTGATTCTATTACTTGCATTACTGTTGAATCAGCATGAATCTGTTTGTTGCATCGTGTATTTGTATCCGTCGATGTGGCTGGTTCTTGTGTTTCTTTCGTTGCATATAGCATTACTCTTAGAAATGATGTTTTTTTTTTGCCATGATGATTTGACCTAAAATGAGTATGGAGATTGGGTGGCGTGGCAACTTTAGTTGTAGCCCTTGATTCAGGTTTATCCATGTGAAAGGATATAGGGGCAAGATCTGAGCCTTGTATTTTAATGAAGGTTTTACAAAGGTAAAATTGAAGCCCCTTGATTGTGGTATTGATTCTGCCCCTTCATTGAAATCATGGACCTCAGACTGGAACGTCATTTGTAGAACTGCCCCTTCATTGTCAGACATGTGGTTTTGGTTTACTTATACATATATACACAATTATATTTTTCACTTCTAGAAGCTGTTTACCAATCAACAAAAAGGATAATCTCAGTTACTTGAAGCTTTAACTTTCATTGTTGTTGTATAGAAGCAAAATATATGCACCAGTGGACTTTGCTCTATGAATAATTCGCGATACATCAGAGGTATAATGATCTAAAAAGCTTTTGCTACAATTTATACATTGCCAATAATTTCTGTGTTGTTGTTGCAGCTTGTCCAGTCTTTTGCTGCAGAGCATCTCAAAACTGCTCTTGATGAACCGGTGAAAGGCTTGAAAAACAAGTCCAACACTGAGCTTTGGCTGGAAAAATTCTACAAGAAAATAACCAACTTGCCGGAGCCTTTCCTTCATGAGTTAGTAGAACGCTTGGAAGAATACCTAGATGTAAGTACTTCTTTGGTTAGCACCACTAATGAGAATATCATATCACCTTCTTACACTTACATTCCGATATTATCTTGACCTACTTGCCAGAAACTCGAAGAACAATTGGTTGATTTATCGTCTTTGCTTTATGATCATTAGCTGAAGGAAGCACATCACAATAGTTCTGAGATACTCCAAAGCACTTTCTTCACTCAGAGGTGATCAATCCCATCCTTTTCTTTTTATTTCACCATTTTCATTTAAACTCCTTTATTCTAGACAATCTATATATAATTCCAATATGATATATATATATATATATATTTATATATTTATATATTTATATATTTATTTATTTATATTTATATTTATATTTGTCGCCTGGTGACAGATATGTTAAGAAGGTTTTGATCTCGGAAAAGGACAAAATGAGATGTTGCAAAATTGAGTATAGTTTCCCAAAGCAATCATCACAGGCTTTTATCTATGGAGGGATTCTTCTGAGTGGATTTTTGGTATATTTCTTGGTTATCTTCTTCTCTTCACCAATCCGTTGATCATCGAAAAAAAAAAATAACAAATGGGGAAATTCTTGGAAGACATTCTTGGAGGTTTGGGTTCTTTTTTTTTTTTTGCCCCCAATTGAGCAAAGATGCAAAATATGCAACCAGTTTACTAAACTATTTATGTGAATGTATATTATTATAACCAAGAGTGTTAATGAATACAATGTTCAGAAGATTAGCATGTGGTCAATACACTTCATGTTATAAAAAATTTGTAGTGCTACTGAACCTGTTGATTTTAGTGTTTCCAGGTAGATTGTTGGGTTAGATTGTTGGGTGTGTTTGGAAGTGAAAAAGTATCAAGAATACCATATTTTGTTGCAGTGATGATTTTTAGAATAAATTTCTTGCTATCATAAATGTCGGGATTTGGATATTTTCAAGTTAAGATGATAATAAATGTGATAGAATTAAATGTCTGTAGCATTATAATGATATCAACTTATTTATTTATTTATTTATTTATTTATTTTTATTATTTTTTTTTTTTGAGTAAAGCTATCGGATGAGTCCTGAAAGGTCATTTCTTTGGAAGGGTGTGGATAAGAAAAAAAAAATAGTAAAATTATGTTGAATAATATGTAGATTTTTTTTTAAAGTGAGCCTATACTCATAATTGGCAATCCATTATTATCAATATTTTTAATGAGTTTTGAATTCAAAATCTGAATGTCTCATCTTCGTTTTTCATATAAAATCAAGTTTCGTTAGAACATTTGTTAGTCTTTTGTATACGCAGTGGATGGTATCATTCTGACATTTTATTGTTACTCTATGAGAAGTTTTGGTTTGGCCTTACAGTCTTTTTATCGATGAATGAAGATTACAAAACTTTTGCCTTTCAATCTACTTTGTTGTCTTCTGTAATGTTCTCATATGATCTTCCTTTCCAGGATTGTTGGCAATTACTGTAGGTGCTGGAGACAGTGCTCAAGAAATAATGGAAGAGTCATTTCCACCACTTTCACTAGCCTTGAAATCTGGATCAGATGCTCAGAAAAAATCATCTGTAATGCTCTCATCAAGTCCATAGATTCTTTCCTTCAGAGCGAGTAATTGCATTCTTGATAAATTGTTTTTTTCCATTGAAAATTGCATGTACTTGATTGTATTGCTCTTGTCACTTTTGTTGGTGCTATTGATACAGATGAAACTGAGAATGCTATGAAATGTTTGTGTTTGTAAATTATTTTTGTGTTTGTATATGTAGTTGTAAATTATTTTTGTAGGTACTTGTAAATTATTTTTGTGTTTGTATCTGTAGTTGTGACTCTTATTTGATTTTAATCTTTGTTTTGTGAAGGGAAACATTGATAAAGATCAGGTGAAGGCTGCTATAAAAGCTCATCAAGACCAACTGCTATAAAATTTCGTATTATGTTTTAATTTTTAGCACGTTTGATGTCTCTCAAACATGAATTGACTCCACTGTAGGCCCAATGTTGGATTTCTGGCTTGGTTTATTATGGCACTTTGTTCCATGATGTCTTAAGGTTTAGAATACAAAAAAAAAAAAAGAACACAAATATAGATGGCAATGACAATGAACCCAAGGCCATGACAATCTCCAGCTGAAAATACGAAGAAAAAAAAAAAAAAAGAATACGAACATAGATGGCAATGACAATAAACCCAAGGCCATGACAATCTCCACCTTAGAATACGAAAAAAAAAAAAAAAGAACATGAACATTATAGCACTTTGTTGGTCTCCAGCTTATATTCAGTGTATCATAAATACAATGAACCCAATGTCATGACAATCTCGAAACATAACAAGGGAAAATGTTAACCGTATAACACAATCTCATCCAAAATCATCAAGCAACACAATTAAATAAATATTCTCAAGCAACACAATGTCGTTCCCTCTAAAGATAAATGTTACAATAAAGAACATGACACAAAACCAAAACATAAAGAACAAGAGCACAACCACGAACGTTACAACATAATACCATTCCCTCTAAAACTTTTTTTTTTGCTCCGCAACCTACATCACAAAAATGAGAAAAATGGATAACACATCAAAATTTCATAGCACCAAAATTTTTACTCACTTAGTATTGAATACAAAAATAAATACATAAGTCTTGCAACTCACCTTAATCATTGCATTGGCTTGAAAAACCTAAAGAAGAACTATGATGCATATCCAGATTGATCGATATAGAATTTGAATTGACCTAAGAAAAGAGATTATAATCCAACAAATCATTAAAAAAAAATAAATAAATGTTTGAAATACGTAATTTTGACATTAGTGGCAATTGCAAGGGAATTACCACGCTCTCTTGTGTGCAATGATCATCTTGTGTGATTTTTTGAGCTGCTGCATCTCCCTTTGTTTGTGCCTTCTGCCAATAATAACGTGGATGTTATACACAGCAAAAAAAAAATCCAAAGAAGTAATGAATATGATACTACATAAAAATACCTTTTTCTTGTTTCTGGTTATTATTTCTTTAACTTTTGACTTCTTCCTTTTCGATGGTGGACGACCCTTACTCCGCATCTTCAAAGGAGACAGAAATTTTTGGTGTGGCACATTAGTCGCCCCCGACAACATAGGTGTAAACTTCTCCATGCAAGTTGGGTTGTCCATCAACTTCTCAATTGCCTCATCCACATATTTCATCAAGATCATGTATTTGTCATTTAACTTTGCTCCAAGTTCTGCGGCTTTAGTAAAATGAGAGCACAATTTATTGTACCACAGTTTCTAATCATTGGTTTGTGGGTCATCATAACAGTTTTGTACATATGTATGCATGCGTTTGATGTCCTTCCGCCATCGTGGTAAAATATACCAAGAAGGAATGTCTTTCACATTCCTCTCAATAAGCACCTTGCAAATGTGCCTACAAATAATCCCCTTGAATTCGAACAACCGACAAGAGAATTTAATGTCAAATTCTTCCTCGTTGGTGTAAACATTATATACCACTTGCTTTCTATATGCACCTTCTTTCCCTCTGACAATGTCGGACACCTGAATTGAGCAGACTGCCCCATGTGAACCAATGATAGTAAGATTGCAATATATCATTCATCGCAACTCATATTGAAACAATTTAAAATTTTCATTTGTGTATGCTTCTTGTAGTTGCTTCTAAAAATAGCAATCAGTGATCAATGGAAAACACGAGTTAAATGAAGCAAAATCAGCTTTGTTCTCCTTCTCAATCTTACTTTTCAATGCATTATCATATTGCTCAACAAACTGCTTCAGTGAAGTTGTCGGACCAACATAACCATCAAAAAATGCATTCACGCTTTCACTTCTTTGCGTGGTAGACATTCCAGCCCAAAATATACCTATAACAAATACAGGAGCCCAACGATCACGAATTTTGAATAGAGAATTCAGCCATTCATTTTTCTCAATGTTGTAGTCCACCATCATCTTCAAGTATGTGTCTTCAAACTCTTTAGTATCCACTGCTTCATATGTGATGCGTTTCAAAATCTTCTTGATTGCTTTGTATTCATTTAAATCTCCAAGCTTCTCGGGAACCTTCTTCATGATATGCCAAAGGCAAAGACGGTGATGGGAATTTGGAAAAACCAATCTAACTGCACCCTGAATAGCCATACACTGGTCTGTAATAATTGCTTTAAGAGCCTTGCCTGACATACACTCCAACCAAGTTTTAAAGAGCCAAACATATATTTCTGTATCTTCCTTTGACAGTAAGCCACACCCAAACAATATCGTCTGTCCATGATGATTTACACTGACAAATAGAGCAAATGGCATGTCATACTTATTCGTCAAGTATGTTGTATCAAAGGAAATTACATCACCAAAAGCTTCATACGCTACTATAGACCTCGCATCCGCCCAAAAGATATTTCTCAAACGACCTTCCTCATCCATGTCAATCAAATGGAAAAATTTTGTGTTTCTTTGTTGCATGCGAGAGAAATATTTTCCAAGTGCCACGGCATCTCCAACGCCAAGCCTAAATTGCCTTGCTTTCGCAATATAATTCCTACAATCTTTCTCAGTGTATGTTAAATTTTCATAACCCCCACTTTCAACTGCTAGGTAATGAAAATTTTTGTTGAGGCTTATCTATGCTTAGTCGTTTAATTCAAGCCTTCTTTTCACATATGCATCAATTTTCTTATTGCACTTTTGGAAACGAGCTTTTTATGGGCTAAGTGCATGATTATGCTCCAAATTAACACTAGAAATGGTAAATCGCCCATCATTGCCAACAATGACATTGCTCTTTGCCGGACAATTTACTTTGGTGGATAGCCTTGGGTTGAAAGAGTTTTTTGAAGTAGATATTCGTTTGCCACCTCTTGCGCATGCTAGCGTGTAATATTTCAATTTTCCATCATCACCTAATCTCGTGGTTTTTTTTATGATGCCAAACCCTTCATGCCGCGCATATTGGACATACAATTTATAATCTTCTTCTTCAGAATCAATGATCATACCGGCCTGCGGCACAATATTTTCAATTAAATCCGCATCTACCGGTTTTTCTTTGGCATGTATTTCATAACTTGAACATCCAACTTCTACATTATCTTTTCCTTGCGTAGAACACCCAAGTAACACTTCTTCCATGTTCTTGCTTTAGGTATATGTCTAAACACAAATTAGACAAACAATAAATTCATAAATAATTTGCATTATTTACTGATTTTAGAATTTACTTTCAAATAAATTTTACTTATTCTTTGGGGACCGCAAATGACCTGCTTCTGCTACAGTTTATCAATGTCGTTTGCAACAACAAGAAGAAGTTCTGAAGATAGGGGGAGCTGATGATCAAGAATCCTGAAGATAGGGGGAGTTGCAGAAAAAGTTATAACATGTTTTGCAACAACCAGTGAAGACTTTGGCATCATTGTGTCACAAAGGTGGAGAAATTGAAGAGTTGAAGTGCTCCAGACTGAATTGTTCAGTTGTCTTACTTTTGTATTTTTACATTTATGCTGAATTTGTATCTTGTAAGCAACTAGTTGATATGTCAGTCTGTAAAGTCTGTGTCCCAGTTAAATGTTGTAACAGGGTGTTGTAACAGTGGTCAGTCTGGGAGCAGAAGAAGTTGTGTCAAATTATGCCAAAGAGGGAGATTGTTAGTGCAAATGCATTTTAAGATTGACATAATTTGACACCTAGTCAAGGTGACATGGCAAGCATGATGACGTGGCATGGATAATGACGTGGAAAGAAGGATGGCATGGCAAACAATCTTGACTAAGAGAATATATCATGAGAGATCTTGGTGAAGTTATTTTTGGCAAGAAGTTGCAACTCTCATAAAGATTAAATGAAGATCTTGTTGAAACTATTTTAGGCAAGAGGATCAAGCAAGCAATATCATGGAGTCAAGATCTCATCAAGACCATATTTAGGAAATGTAATTGAAGACTAAATATGGGTGGAATTAAATAAAGAAACAACCTATCAATGGTATGACTTTGAAGACTATTGAAGGCAAGATTTGAAGAACTTTAATAGAGATGATATGAAGTCTAAAGGGTATATTTGAAGATGCGCCTATTGTTGGCAAGATATGAATAATTAACTGAAGATCTTTGATGAAGATTTGAAGACCAAACTTGGGTAAAGTGAAGACTAAGTTTGGCAAGTTTCATGAAGACGCACATAGGACGTGCGCCCCTTGCGAGGGGACTGTGTGGTGAGGAGCTGACAAGGGAGGCTTGTTGCTGGTAGGTTCGGATCAGGTGATCGGACTGTATCGACTCGGACTAAGCATGGGTCTTGAGGTCGCTTAGCAATAGGAGCCAGAATTCAGCCAAGCCAGCAGTCAGGGCTATGTTGCAACATATGTTACAACATAAGTTGCGACATCTAATTTCGGAAGGTTCTAAAGTTAGAAGCCGCGGAGATTCTAAAAGGGGTATGCGCTATATTTGGGACGTTGAGGCGTCTATATATACTTCCTTGGTCTAGGATTGGGTACGACTCTTGAAAGAAGGAGTAGGGAGGTACCGGACAATCTAGAGAGGGTAGTATTCTTTGCTTGTGAGAGAGTGATAAGTGTGTTTGTACTCTTGTATCTTTTACCTCTTTTAGTGGATTGTTAATCTCCGGGCTTTGCCCCCCCAGACGTAGGCGAGTGGACACCGAACTGGGTTACCAACGTCCTGTGTCTTCTCTTGTGTAGTTTGTGTGTGCTATTCTTGAGTGCTTAAGTGAGCGAGTGTTCCTCTAAGTTCACAAACCCTAACCTGCGGAACTTACAGAAATGACTAATTCATATTAATTGAAAGCCACAACCCAAAGCATCAACATAACATAAGCATTTCAGTGAAAAAAGGAAGCAACCTTTTTAAGATCGACAAGATAACAACCGAATGTGTCTCAGTTCAGTTCAGGTTACTGTGTATCTTAATGTTGTCTCATTAATAACGTAAGCACCCTTACATTTCACATAATATTTTTTTAGTGAAAATTATGAACCTTAAAATGGATGGGATCGAGGGCGGGAAGCGGCGGCTGGGAGCGGGGGCAAGAAGCGACGGCCGGGACCGGGGGAGGGAAGCGGTGGTCGGGGGCGGGGGAAAGACGGCCGGAACCGGGAGAGGAAAGAGGCAGCCGGAACTGGGAGAGGGGAAACGGCGCTCGGGAGCCGGAGTGGGAAGTGGCTGCCGGGAGTCTCGATCGAGAGAAAGAGTGAGAGAGTGGTAACGAGAGAGAGTGAGAAAGAGAGACTCTTTCAACTTTATTAAAAAGTAAAGTTTTTTTTTAATTTAAAAATAATAATAAAATGACACGTAACCAGCCACGTGAATTGTGTGGCTGGTTCATGTCTTTCTTTCGTTGCATATAGCATTACTAAAAAAAATAAAGCTTAGAACATGCGTACTCCAGTGGAAAACCTAATTGACCAAAGGTACCATTATTAGGAGCTAATTTGAATAATATTAAGTGTCCATATTTATATGATATTAAAAAATCATTTCATTTATATACATTGAACTAATCAAATTATGAAAAGGAAAAAATAAATAAATCTATTCATTTTTTTTAGGTAAAGTAATAACTTTGCTCAAAACAAATCTTTATTGAACATGAAATAAATTAGAAAAAACAAATATTTTAAATTAAGTAAAATTTAAATTCAATTCCAGATATCTGTATTTAATTTGGTTTAAACCAAGTACCCGTTTAAATCGGATTGGATGCGGATTGTGTTCAAAGAACCAAATTTTAGTTTCTTTACTTTGAAATGTAATATTTCGGTCCCTCTACAATTTTAATTTAGCCATGTCAGCCCCCTTAAATCCTAAACCCTAACCCTAAACCATTTAAAAAGGAACTAACATGGCTCATTTAAATATAGTAGAGGGACTAAAAAGTTATAATTTAAAGTAAGGGACTGAAACGGTATGTTTGAAAAAATAGAAGGACTATTTAGAGAATTAAATCAACATTTCGAATATTTTTCTATAGCATAAAAAAAAACATTTTTAATTGCATGGCTCTCTAGCCTCTATCTATTGCTCTTACAATAATTTATATGATGCTTTCTTGGATCTATTCGATCCCTAAAGCTTCATTCCCACTGTCAAGTGGAGTGTTAATTTTCTGAGTTCCTTCAACTTCAACTTAGGCGACCACCCACTTAACATTAGTGTTGGTTAAAGCTCATGTTGTCAATGATGTCATGTCTCTTATGTACGTGTCATCAACCTTCCCGCCAACTACCTTAGAGTGTTGTACTTATTCACTCATAATGATTATGTGATAATCCCTTGTTTTTTCTTGTATGTTACCCTTTCTATCCCCTTGTCTTTTGTATTGTCCATACTTTATTTTTCAGTATATATATATATAATTAATGCTAAAGCAACAAAATATGATCTATATGGTAAAGTGTATCCCAATCACTCTATGTTTAAATTTCACACTATACGAGAATAGTATATATTAAGTTATTTATTTGAATGTCAATTATATTGAATATTTTAACAGTGTAAAAATAAAAATGAACAAAAATAAAAAAAATTATACAATTATCATATTAAGTATTTTAAAAATAAAAAGGTTAAATAAAATATCACCGTATCACTTTCAAAAACCCATTTAGGCAAAAAAAAAACACACACACAATATTGGCGTACCATAGATGCATGCATATATGAAATTGGATAGTTTACATGCCATCACAGTCCATCTTTGGGAATAATAAAAGGACTTGATGTAGATTAAGTCAAACTTCTATTAAACCACGTAATACCCCACTATCTCACATCATACCCATAATTTCAAACACATAAAGCATTTACTTGTCGCGTAACTGTTAATTATACAGCTATGAATAGTCTCCCTCATTTAAACGAGGGGAAGGCTTTTCTTTGAGACATCAACGGGAGACTAGCATTTATTTTTTGACCATTTTTGTTCAACCTTCAAATTTGAAGGTCTACAAGTTCAAAATCAATCTCCAATAAATTCATTGTTGTATCCAAGCAACAACAAGACTTATTCTACTCACTTTTTCATTGTCATTCCACACTTTAATCTTGAATATTTTGTTTGATTCCTACACTATTCAATGCATCAAATATTTATTTTTTTTATTGTTTTTGGGCAATCTCACATACTTCCAAATATACGTTTTGCCATCTCAATTTTTTTTTTTAAAACAAAACCTGAGTTGCTTGTTTAAGAAACATGATTTGTCGCATCAAAAATATATATAAACATAAACTTATTACCTCAATAAATTCATGTCCTCACCTCTACGTGAGCTAAATTTTGAACTTATTTTTTTTACTGAAAACATAAATATCATATATAAGAAATTCAATGTTAATGACCAAAAAGTTATCAACATCATCTCACTTCTCAATGATATATTTCAGCTTATAATATTAAATATCATTCCCGGGAAAAAAAAACAAATTATACTGGTTGCCAAAGTGAGGAAACATGCACTTCACTTGTTGTTGTATTGAAGTACAAAGTCATTCTACTCAAGTTCTTTGAAATTACTCTCTTATGCATGTTATACATGATACCTACATTAATTACTTCCATTATAAAAATAATAAATAAATAAATAATAAAAAGGGTTGATGAGAACAATAGTGGGAGTAGAGTTATCTAGTTAGGACAATCTCCTTCATTTATATCCCATATATATATATTTAATGCTTGTTAAACATAAACAGCATATGACTACATTTATGCAACATATATAAATATAAATATAAACATAAGTATATAAATAAATTTATATATATACACACACATGGACTTGTTCAAAAGGTTCTTTAGAATTGAATTCCATGCACAAGTAACAATCACCCAATCCCATCATTTACTCACCACCTCTTTCTTCACGTGCTAAGGCATCACTCTGAGGATCTGATCTACCAGAAGTTATGAGGGTGAAAGAGAAATATTTATATAATATATATATACATTTGTTCTTATTCTTACTTTGCCCAGTAACTTTATTAAAAATAAAAATAAAAAATTATTATTATTCTGAAGTTATTATTTTCACTTTGGTTTATTTAAAATATTCACAATAAAAACTTGATAAAAGGTCAAGAGTTTCAATGCATGTTTACCCTGAAGGCCCATGCTGATTTTTTTTTTAAAAAAATCTAATTATAAGAGAGGGTTGTTGTTTCTTAATTAAAGGATTATTATAATGTTTCCTTGTTTTTTTTAAAGCATGATGTTCCATTAAAATTACATAATGTTTTGATATGTACATGAACATATTATTTAAAAATCAGTAATATATTTTGTTTGTACAAACACTTTCAACGCCCACTGTACTGTCTTCACTTATCACATGTAGATAAATTTTTATTCAATTTTTTTTTATATAAAATAGGTAAATTATGCCCGGGGCACATATGCACACATGGTATAATTAATATTCAAACCTATCTCTACAATAAAGATCCAAATACTCTACATAAAAAAGAGAGTGACGAAAAGACAAAAGTTGCTAAAAGACAAAAATCGTTAGCTTAAATTCCTATTTTCCATGACCAAAAACAATCACGACAGAGAAAGGTATATACACACATATCAACATCAAATACTCATCCGCCATGATAAAATTTAGATTTAAATTCGTCTCTTCAATAAAGGTTCATATACTCAATATAAAAAAAAGAGTGACAAAAGACAAAAATAACAAGAGACAAAGAAATCGTTGGCTTAATTTTTTATTTTCCATGCCCATAAACAATGAACATATATATATATATATATATACACACACATATAAATATCAAAGACTCATACACCATGATAAATGAAGAGCATGTAAATGCTTAGCATTTGCTTTTGTAAGGAAGTCTTACATAAATAAATTAAAGAGCAAATGCAAATGCTCAACAAACAAGTGTAGAGGTGCACTTGATTAGGAAATATAGAATCTGGTTTTATTTGGTGAAGAAGAAGATGGTCATAAATGCCAACAATAAATCTCCAAAAATATGGAGAGAAAGAGAGAGAGAATGAGAGCTGCCTTTATAATTAATGCATTGGCCTGTCTTTCTCATTTGGTAGTCGAGCGTTATAAATGCATTCCCATGCACCACCTCTTCTTAAATTCCCCCATGAGACATTCCCCTCTTCATCATCTCTCCCCCTCTTCTTCTTCTTCTTCTTCTTCTTCAACCTTCTTTCTTTCTCTTTGTTTCTCTATTTCTCCATGTCTTTCTTTCTTATTTACTCTTATTGAAACAGTTACTATGATGTTGGCCCGGTTCATTCAGACAGCATTACACAAAGTTAATGTCACTAGCTTTGTTGTTTCAGTAAGCTGATTGAGCCGTGCCAATATCTTAGTACTCTTTCATTTCATTCCTCTAGAACAAGTTGGTGAGTTTTGTGTTCAGTGCATTGCCTTTTATTATTTGTATATATATATATAGTTTGGTTTTGGTTTTCATCAAGGTATACATATATATCTCTCCTTCTTCAACCTTCTCTTTCTCTCTATTTGTTTCTCTATTCCTACAAGTCTTTCTTTCTCTCCATGGCTTTCTTGTTATTCCTTTTATTTCTTTAACTTTGTTGGCTTGGATTTTACTGTTGAAATACTTACAATGATGTTGGCTCGGTTCACTCAAAGAGTTAATATTATCTTAGTACTACTTGTTCATTTCAGTGATGAACAGTTGAGTTGGTGGATTTTGTGTTATTCTTTATATGCATGTTTAGTGTACTATTTGGTTTTTTGACAAGGTACAATGAAGTAAGAAAGCTTATCTTTTTTTAAGAAGCTTCCCCTCATCTTTCCCCTCTTGCAACTTTCTCTCTGTCTTTGTTTCTTAATTCCTGTGTCTTTTTTTTTCTTGTTGTCTTCCTTGTTATTCCTTTCTTTTATTTCTTTAACTTTTTAGCTTGTATATATATATATATTATTGATGATATATGTATATATATCTACTTACTATGATATTGGCCCACTTCACTTTATGCATAGTTACTTCAAGCTTTTGCTGTTTTAGAACATTGATTAATTCAAGCCGACATTTTGTTGCTCTTTCATTTCATTGTCAAAGTTGTTGGTGAGTTTTGTGTTTGGTGCATTGGATTTTATTGTTTGTATGTTTATGTTTAGAGTGCTATTTAGTTTTGTTCTTGATTTGTTTTGATTTTTTTTTTTATTACAATGTCCTTGATTTGTGTCAATGCTGAAATAAAAGGTTATTTTGTTGCTTTTTTTTTTTATAGATTTTGGAACTATTTTTTCCTTCTTGATTCTATACATGCACTTATTCTTGTATATGTTAATATGTTATCATTTAGTTTGTTTTAGTCTTCTCAATTTATATGGTTTTGTTATCTGTTGTGATCAAACATATTTGAAATGTAAACAAAGTGATCATTTTCTTTCTGAGATTTAAAAAAATCTATATTCTCAAAATCAATTATTTTTAAAAGTGAAAGAGATTTATTTTAAATTATAAAATTTTAAAATTTGATAAACATAAGTAATTATTCACAAAATTGATAAATCTAATTCTATTTTCCATTTAAAAAAATAGTTTATTAATTTCCTTCTTGCTTTACATCATATATATTCAGATAGATAGAAAGAATATATTATACTCCAAATGGTTCTTTTTTTTTTTTTTCTATTCACTTTCTTTTTCATATGCTTTATCTTTACTCTCCTCCCTTTCCATAAGAGTCATTCATGAAAGAATATTCAATAACCCTATTTTGTTTTTTCCCCTCATTCCCTAAACTAAAATATTAATAATATTAATATCAATATTAATGATGATGATAAATTTGCTTTAGAAGAATCCCTTAGTTAAATTATGCATTGCTTAATTTAAATTTTGATAATTTATCAACTTTGTTCATGTGATGCTTCCATGCAACATTGCATAATATTCTCCTCATCTTTTTAATCATAAAAAGGAAAAAAGAAGAGAGAATAATTTCTCCTCTTCTTTCCATTAAAAATTATTTATATTTTTTCCATGGAGGACCTGAATTTTAACAGGGGAGTTGAGAGATTCCTTTGATCATTAAATTGGCCATCTAATTTTGCCGGCTCTGTTGCTTGGAAGGGTCAAAAGTTATTGTGCATCTTCTAGTTGAAAAAAAGTCACTTAAAACTTACACATCAAATAAATAAAGGATTCTTTAATTTACATGTGTGAGGCCCCAGTAGCAGATATTGTTTGAATTGTTTCACAAGGGTAAATTTTTTTAGTATATCACTAAACTTTGGTTTATTTTAACTTTGATCATTGAACTTTAATTTACATCAATTTGATCACATAGCTTTAATTTGATTTCACTGGTAGTAAATCAAGGGATTTCGGTCCCCAAATGAATAATGTGTCTATTTTTCGATGACTTGGACACATCCAATAGATTTAATAATCTGTCATGGGGAAAACTGACTTAGATTTTCAGACAACTATGTAATTAATTGGGGATTGAAATACTTGTTGATTTATCGGTCGGTGAAATTAAATTAAAGTTGAGTGATCAAATTGATGTAAAGTGAAATTTTGTGATATGAAAATAAGTCAAAGTTTAATGACCTAATAAAAAATTTACCCTATAAATCCCAAGTTAATTAATTTTTGTGTATATAAAAAACATTCATTAAGAAATATCTACTCTTTTATAGAATTTTTTTAGTACTTTACTTCAATTTGGTTTAAAGACAAAGTTTTAAACAGGCGCATTAAAGACAAATAAAAAATAAAGAGTTTTTTTATATTAAATATAAATATAAATATAACATTCTAAAACCATAAATTGCAAGTGTATTTATACCGTTGTTACAATAGGCAAAAAAAATTAATATTTCATTTCTCTCAACTAAAAATTTGAGAGTTTTTGCCTCCTTATTTCTCTAGTAAATCCATTTTGTCAAAAAAAAAATTAATTAAAAAAAAATCAGAGTCAGTTACTAAGCTACATTTATTAAAAATGAAAAACAAGGATATATATACATATATAAATATATATTATGGTGTAGTTTTTGTGCAAGTATATCATGTGAAAAAGTTGAAAATATCAGATATGTATTGTTCTCATAGTAAATTAAGGGTTATTGAATTAAATTACTGTATTAAGTTTGAAAGGATTTCTTTTTTTCACCCCTCTTTTTATGTTTACTTTTAATTTATATATATGGTATAGCTTAGAGCACATTTAATAACTGCTCATTATTATTGGAGATGGAGTTTTATCTTATTATCTTGTTTTGTTTCTCCTTCAAAGTTAATGTTTCAGTTTTCACTTCCAGTGGATATGTATCTTTTTTCTTTTGATTTTTTTTTAACACACTCATAGATTAATTATGCACTGTATTTAAGTTTATATATATTACAGTTAAAATTATTCTAAAAAATGAAAATTTTAAATTTAATATACATACACACATGAAGAATTAAATAATGATTGATTCATTTTTCCCATTTTTAAAACTAAAACAAAAAAGGCCTGTTGAATAGGTAAAAAACTAATAAAACTTAAATAACTAAGAAAGAGTTATATATATATATATTAGTAAAGCCTCAAATTGCAAATATATAAATATTGTGGTATAGTGTGGCTTAAAATATATCACAAGAAAGTAATGTTTTCAGCTATAAACTATTCTGAAGGTTAATTATTGGTTATTGATAAAATTATTATATTAATTTTGAAAGTTTATTTATTTATTTATTAGATATAAATATACCTCTTTTGGGACACTGGGATTTTGCTGCATGCCTGTATTGCATTTAAGTTTATAAATATAATTAATATACATATAATTTTATTTGTAAATAAATTATTATTAACAATAAAAAAAGAAAAAAAAACTAAATATAATACACACACGTGAGTAGTTAAATGTAAATTGGCTCCTTTCCTTTTTTCATAAATAAAAACCACACTTTTCAAAAGTTATTATGCATATTGTTATTAAAAAAAAAGGTCACATAAGCTTATATAGAATAAAAGGTCTTTTACATATATAAATATAAATAAAATCACATAGAACCCCAAATTATATATATATAATTCAAATATATGAGATGAAAACTTGACATTTTTTTTAAATACATATTGTTCTCATAATTAATTTTAAGCCATTAAATTATTATTATTATATTTTCAGATAAGATGATAAATACCAATCCTGAGAAGCATATATAGGGACCTGTCAAATATCCTCATTCTAATTAAAAACATAGTCACAAAGAATCAAACTGTCATATTTTTTAATTAAATTAAATTATTGTATTATTTTATAGAGAACTTTTCAAGCCTCCTTAACAATATTTTTTTAAAGTATAATGAGGCATGGAAATTATTTTGATGCTTGAGTTTCAATTAAAAAATACAAAAATAAATTCAATTTTCATGCATTAAAACCCAATTTATTCCAACTAAAATTTAATAAACAAGTAAATTAAAAATAACATTAAAGCATCCACATTTCTATTAATTTTTCATTTAATAATATATATATGTAGAAGAGAAGGTAGCAATTAATTGTTAAAGAGACAAGAGAAGTAAATGAGGGAATCTTTGTCTGACCATCTACTCTATTCACCCAACCTCAATTTATGAACATTTACTCACCTTCACCAAACCTATTTCTCATATATTAATTTATTAAATGTATAATATTAAAAAAATTTATTTTTTCTATTTAAAAATCAGTTGAATATAATTATTTTCTTTACGTTCCTCCATTTATTAATTTGGACTTGTCCTAATTAATTACAATGATTATTTGTGTAATTATTTGGTTCAAATAAATTATACTATTGTCTTAGAATGAATCTTTTAAAATAAATTTGTAACTATTCAAATGTTAATCCCTCTCTGATACATGGAAATGAATACACAAAAAATTTTCGTTATATATTATTTTTAAGAATAAATGAAAATTAATTTAAAAAAACAAACATCTTTAATTGGATTATTGTTATCCCACCATTTTCTTGATAAAATTTAATTATTAAAAAATTGATATTAAATTAAAGTTTAATAAGTTTAAATAGATGTTTAGCATTTTTCTTTTTAAAAAAAATATATTTTAAGGCATCAATCCACATTTGTTTTTTGTACATATAATAAAATGATTTAATAATTAAACACTCATAATTAATATTAATTCAAACCCATATATTTATTAAATTAACTAAATTATATTTATATAAAAAAAAGTTACATATTACCCTCTTCCATTCAACTTCAATTTCACTAGATGGTTGACTAGAATTAAAACTAATGATAATAATAAAAGTATAAAATGGCTTTAAATTGAAATAAATTGAAAAGATTGGAGCATTGAATTGGATGGATTTGTTATGCTTCTTGGTAGTTGAGGCCATGAAGGTGATGGGAATATAACTCGGGACTTGTATTCTTGGAATAAATAGGAAGACAAACCGAGGAATGTGATGTGACTTGCCATTTAATTTTATTTATTTTGGGTTTTTAATGAAAAAATAATATAAATTAAAAATATTTTTGAGATATTTAATTATTTGTCATATATCCAATTAACAATAATAATAATTTTTTAATAAAATACAAATAAATCATATCATAAACTTATACATATTTAGAGTTATCATTTTAACATATTTGTGTTTTTATTTTATTATTTTAATATATTTGTGTTTTTGTCTGTATGAGTTGATGTTCAAATTTATTTTTTTACAAAATTTATGATGATTTTTAATTATTTAAAAAATATATATATTTTTTAATTTTTTTATTATTGATAATGAATAATAAATATTACTTGATGTTGGGTGGATTATTATGGTGAGTTACTCCTCTCTACTCTTCTACTATTGTTAGGGTCTGTTACTTCATTATTTAAAGTGTTTATTTTTTAATTTAAAGTATATATATGATACAGTAAAAAAATTAGAGTGGACAATATTGGGGTTTAAAAGATAACCTCTCATAAAGTATTTCACAAAAATAGGAAAACCATTCACAAATCATTGAACCGACTCAAACATTTTATATTTCTTTTTTTCTTTTTTTTTTCATCAGAATTGTAATAGACTACCTGTGCCCTATCAAGACAGTGAAGAAATTAGTGTCTACCTTTTTTTTCCCTGATTGAAATTTTTTTAATTATATTTTAATTTTCAGATTTAGTGGAGGTAAATTAAATGAAATTAATTTTTTTTTAATTGTATATGTTATATATCTTTATGGATTTTTCAAATTGAAGAGCAATTATTTCCCACCGTCCCAAATTTAGACCTGACCAAGATTTAAGTTTGGTTTTTATTTGAAACAGACAATTTCAGTTTTATAAATTTTAGAATGAGAACCAAATTGTAGTATCAAGGTTCTGGTTCAAATACGTTTATGATTCCATTTTAATTTCAAATAATTCGGATTAATTAAAAAATATAAATAAAACCGGAACCATGTTTAAATTTTAATTCCTACTTTCAACTCATAACAACTTTGATCGGAACCAAAAAATTCTGGTTCAAGGTTTCGGTTTGGAACCGAAACCATTTTTATAGTTCCGATTAGATGCTAATAGTGCAGGTTTCATTTTAATTTTACTGTTCGAATTGAATCGGGGATGGATCTACCCAAATGTGTATTCGTCCCTATTGAAAAAGGTACTACTTCAAATATATATTCAATCTTCACAAGTTTTCGAATACCATATATAGTAAAGGTTTGGTTTTCTTAGATATTTAACTAGATCATAGAAGTACTTAGCCCTCCATATCAAGGTGGAATATTTGGTTGACATGAAATAACCATATGCATTTTTAATTGTTGTTTTCTTTTGGTGTATGTGGTTTACAATTGAAATTAAGTATATGATTCATCTCTATATATTTTTGCATCTCAATACAAAAAAGATTCAAATTAGAGGACTGTGTCATTTACAATCTTGACTTCTTGGGCTCATTTGTTGATCCATTGAAAATGACTCACAAACATGACCTTATTAATGAGTTAATCAATTTTACTCTTCTATCATCACCGAGAATGGATATTTTATACTGCCAATTGTTTTTTAGTACCACTAGTTTTTTTTAGACAGATATTTTACTTATGTTTTATTTTAGTAGACTAAAATAACCCATTCCAATAAGCTTCAACTATTTATTTTATTTTAGTTTATTTTTATCTTAAAAGCAATACAATAGAAAATCATGCAAATGTGGTTGAAGCCTTTGAAGACTTAAATAAAAGAAAAATAGAAAATAAGGAATAAAAAAGGTGAACAAGATTAACCTTTTTTTCATTTTCATTTGAAGCTGTTCTCTCCATCCATATACTCTTATTCATTCACTTGTTTTTGGAGGTTGGGTTTTCTCTAATACTCAATTTTTTAGTGCTTGGGGTTATTTGTTAGTTCAATTATTTGAATTTCATCATCTATTAATAGCTCATTAAAATTTTATGCATTAATATCTTTTTTTTTTTACATAATAAAAACTATTTATTAGTTGGATTTATTCTTTATATGAAGAGAAATATCAAAGGATGAAAAATGTGGCATCTTGGAAGTTCATAAAATTATAATGATGAAGGATGGAATACTTCAAAGAATAAATAAAAATAACTAAATAGTTACTATGTCATAATTGTTTTACAATTTTTTTTTTATAAAATCTTATTTATCGCATAGATAATTAGATGTTAAATATATAATTAATTTGAACAAAAAAAATTATTTTTAGCACAAATATTGTAAGTCGCATTTAAAAAATGAGGACACGACTGTTGGGTCTATTAGCACCAGGTCCCAGTATGGCAATATAGAGTATTTATGCATTTGTTGAAGAGACAGTTTTGAATCTTACCTCACATAGGGTGACGGTGCAGGTGGGTTGAGATAGTAACTCTTCATCTATGAACACTTCTGACATGATTTATTATCTATTTTATAAAAAAAACTGTGATAAACAGTTTATTTTTTAGGTAAAATATCATATTTAGTCCTTTTAATATAGTCAGTCTGACCCTTTGGTCACTCTAATATAATTTGTCCTTAGGAGGTCCCTTATATTATTTTGATTTTTGAGAAATATAAGTTTCTCTCTCTAATATAATTTATCCAGGTTTCCATAAGGACTTACATTTCTCAAAAATTAAAATACAGGAATCTCCTAGGGACAAATTATATTAGAGGGACTAAATGGACAAATTAACTATATTAAAGATTAGATTATGGACTTTATTTTCATAAATTCATTCGGCCACACAAGCAACAAAACAAGAAGCCTAGTTTGAGGATTAGGGCGTTACGGACATTATATAGAGGTTTTGGTTCAGGATGCCATGAAATAAGTGATTGACCTTGCATTTCTAGGGCAAAACTACACGAGCAAACTTACCTCTATGTTACAAGTACTTAAGTACTTGATTCTTTGCTTTTTCAGGGAATAAAAACAACAACAACAACAACAAGTAGTCATGTTTTTGGTGTTTTTAGTATCTTATAACTTGTTCTTTTATGTTCATGTGAAAAAAGACATTCGTGATGGTCCTAATGTACATTAATAAGGCATAATAATGGTTTGAGTGATAAAGATTTGGGCTATTTAGGGGATGTTTGGCATTGTTTTTGTTTTTTTGTTTTTTTGTTTTTGTTTTGTTTTTGTTTCGTTTTTGTTTTGTTTTTGTTTGTTTCCAATTTTTTGAAAACAAAAACATGTTTGGTTATAAAAATTGTATGTTTCGGAAAATAAAAAATACAAAAGAAAAAATATATATATATATTGTAAACTTTTTTTATTATTTTCTTAATTTATATTTTATAATTTTTTTAAATTTTTTATATTAGTACATAAAATTAAGTTGTATTAGTAAACAAATTATATATATATTTTAAAAAATATATAAAAATAATGAGATGTCAAATTTTTATAAAATTATATTATTAACAAAAAAACACATCTTCTGTAATAGTTGGAAAATATTTAAAAATAAAAAAATGGGGGATATTTCAGAATAAAAATTTAAAATCTCTAACCATTTTTAGCTCAAATTTACTAATTATCTTAAAAAAATTAGAATTAAATATCAAAAAAGAAATGAGAGAAAATAAGTTTTGATATTAGAAAAAATCAAGAAAAAAATTATGAAACTCTTGGAAGATTAATTGATACGTTTGCCTAAATCATTAATGCCTATGAGAAAAATATTGTAATTAATGTTTTTAATGGGTTAGATTAATGTTTTGGAAACGTTTTCAAAATAGTTGAAAACATAAAAATTGTGTTTCCACTTTTTTTGAAAACATGAATGTTGTTTTCAAAATTTTTAAAACAAAAATAGTTTGCCAAACATGTTTTTATGTTTTTGTTTTCAAAATTTGGAATTGGCAATAAAAACAAAGATTTAACAACAATGCCAAACGCACTCCTTAAAATTTAAATCAGTACTTCAAGGTTAGAATTTTTGTATATCTAAAAAACACTATTAGAGAGTTATGCTATTTTATAGGAATTTTTATATGTTACATAATATTGGTTTAGAGTCTATAACTTCTAAAAACTGGTGGGCCAAAGATCTATAAAAACATCGAGTGTTCATCAGTGTATGGCATTATTGTGTTAATAAAGATGATTTTTAAATTTTTTTTATGATGCAATATATATAAATAAAAATAAAAATTTAACATAATAAGGACATCAAAACACAAGATTTCTGCATGGGAAATATTTATAACAATCAAATCAATTCAATATGTGAGATTATTTCATAACTTTTAAAAAATAAAATTATTACAACTGATATTAAACAAATTTAATATTAACAAACTGTCATCATTAAATAAAAATATTTATTTTAATATTAAATATAAATTAAAGTTTATTCAGTTATATTAAAAGAGTTTCCTCCTAAACAAATTCAAATAACTAATTTGAGTTGGCCTTTTAAGCAAATATTTTTAAGTTAGAATACTCATGTATGCAAAAAAAAACACCAATTTGCTTAAAAGTTAAAACAAGTTGTTTTTAAAGAGTCAAAGGCCTAAAAAAATAATAAAAAAATATTCAAATGAATTTTTTATCCAAACCAAATATTGTTTAGAATATTTTACTAATCCTTCCGGGGATATTTGGATTAGGATTGAAATTGTATGTGCAATAGATGAACTCTTAAGTCAACTAAAATTGGCACCAAATAAAAAAATGTGAGACCTTGTATTCAAATGGGCCAAAATAAACAACTCCTTAAATTTGATTGGGCCTTGCTTTTAAATTTATTCAAATGGTCCAGAAAAAACAAAGGGATTAAAAATAAAATAAAATAAAATAGGAATAAAGTTATCCCATCATGGGCCAAGGTGTTTAATTAATTTTTTATTCCCACCATAATATTTGATTTTTTTAAAATCATATTTAGAGTATTTGAATACTTAACACCATTCAAAAACAGAGGTCCAATTTATTAGAAAATTACAGGTAAAGCTAGTGCAAGCCCCTTAGATTTTGCTTTTAGTAGGTCAGGTTAAAGGTGGTGACTATTTAATAAAGACAAAATTACTCAGAAATCCTTGACAATTTTTCATATTTCTTTTTTGATGTCTCTCATTTCTTTTTTTTAAATCCTTATTTTATAAAACTTTTCTCCAATAATCCTTACATAATAAAACATCGACCTGTTTTCCAAATGCATTGGAGTGGGCTACTATCAAGTCACATTTTCACCCTACCCAATCACCAATACCAAGGTGAAAAAACAATCTCACACTATGCTTAAGCTAGTCAATTTCTGAGCTTTTATTTTGTGTCGTTGCATATAAAAGAAAAAAAAAATAATAAAGTAATTTAGTAGTTTAATCAACATGATAAGCATGGTTTTATCCTGAATATATATATTTTTTATATAAAAAAAACCTCAAATTTCTTCGGAAAGTAAAAATATTTTGAGGTCGATTTAGATGTAGTGCAATAGGTGTAGTTCATGTAGTGTCCAATGAACTTTTGACACATGTAACAAAAACATATTATAATATTAAAATATAAAAAATTTCTCATAATAATCTTATTTTTTTATTAAATTATTTATTTTCGGACAAGTGTCAAAAATCCAAGAATGAACTACATACACTTACCCCTTAATTGATTGGGGGGTTTTTGGAGGGGCGAGGAGGAGTTGGGAGATGTGACATGTGTTTAGTTGGGGGTGTAAAAAGGAGGAGGAGTTTGGAAGGTGCTTCACCCCTCCAAATTTGAGTACTTTGGGGTGAAATTATTAAAAAAATAATAATGTTTAAACTTTTATGAAAAGAACAAATTGATCTTTATTAATTTGAGAAATTACTATAATATCTTTTTAAAATCTAATTTCATCTTTCAAATTAATTTTTTTTTTTCAATTGTGCCAATTGAAGATTGATAATAATATATATTTTTAAAATTATAATAATTATACAAAAATCATAAACAAATATAAAACTTTGAGTAATTATTGTATTAGTTTATAAATAATAATATTATAATAATAATAATTATTATATTATTATTATATAAATAATATTATTAGATATTAATATTAACAAAGTTTGTACAAAATAATGTTAGATATGTATAAAAAATTACTCCCCACTCCTCTTAACAAAAAAAAAAAAAAATTATTCCTCAATTGAACTAAACATAAAATTTTTTTCCCCTCCTTCCGTTTCTAATTAAACAAAAGTTAACTAAAAAAATAATTACCCCTTGATTGAATCAAACATAAATTTTTTTCAAACCTTAACAAAGGCTGCAGTTCAGTTAAATTGTTTTAAAATATTCCAGGGACTGCCAAAAAAAAAAAAAAAAAAAAAAAAAACAATATCACGTTCCCCTCTTGATCCGGATCTGGATAAGGTTCCATAAAATTTTTAATTATATATATAAAATATACTTATCCATAAAATTTTTAATTATATATATAAAATATACTTATCCATAAAATTTTTAATTATATATATAAAATATATAGTATAATATAAGGTATAAATAGTGGATTTAAAATAATAAATAACATGCACGTGCCAAGTTAGATTTTGTTTCCAAACAAGTGCACAACCGAGAGCCCAAGCTGGCCCGGCCAGTTATCATTTTCACAACCTTATTTGTTATTTCTTTCCTATTGGCTATTATTGCCCCTTTGGATCCTCCAAAGGCCGGTCTGCTGCCACGTGACGCACACGTGCGAGGATCAAGATAATCTTCTTTTTGTCAACAAATCACGGGACACGCCATCAAAATATGCAAAATTAAAAAGTTAATTGTTTCAACCAAAAATTATTTGTTCACCAACTTCATATACTTTTGTATATATATAATTAAAATATTAATAATTATAATTCATATGAAAAATGCTACTCTTTATTTTTTTAAAAAAAATTCTATCCTCAACTATTTAAAATAAATTAAATAAAAAATAATAAAATTATTATATTAAATTAATTTTATATTGAGTGATAATCATGAATAATATGGTTAGCCAAACATAAATCCTCAAATATTTTTGTTTTTAAATTTTATATATAGATATTTTTTATTGAACTTATTAATGCATCGTTATCAATTTTTAAAAATTAATGTAAAAATAGTAATAATAAAAAAAAAATCCTAAAAAATGCAATTGCTCTTTCAAAATCTCTAAAAAAAATTATTGCAGGTTGCGTTGGTTTGTGAGTTTTTTCTCTTTACTCAATTATTTCCAAGTTTATGTTTTCTTTTCATTATAGGGATTTATTTTTTTTCTCTGTTTGTTTTATATCTAATTTAATTTGTTTTATTTTGTGTAATTATTTATTACGTAAAAATATTTGATATTTGTTGAATGATTGTTAGATATTTGTCAAATATTTGTTTCGTTATAAAAATTGTTGTGAAAAAATGTTAGATATTTGTTGTGATTAATTGTTATGAAAATTTTAATTATTCATTAGATTATTTGTTGGATAGTTATTGTATTTAATAATTGAGTTAGATGTAAATTTGTTTAAATTAAGTTTTTTTAATTACCTTATTTGTTAATTTAGTGCTTAATTAGTTGAGTTTATTGCTACTTATGTGGATATGATAGGGTTTTTTACATATTAACTAGTTTTTTTTAGATGGGCATGTATTTTATATTTTTGAAATATTGATTGTTATAATCTTAAGTTTGAATTAATAGAATTGTTTAATATTTATAAATTTTTTAAAATTTAAATTCAGCACCTCTTAATTTTATTTCATGTTCTACCACTGAATTGAAGGATCAATTTACTCCCATAATATTGATGGAGGGGAGTGATTTATCAATTTTGTTAAAAAGATATATATTTTAAATTTAATAATTAAAGTATATATATACTCATGATTGCTCATTTTTTGTATTTTTGCATAATTTTTTTTTATTATTAATTTTAAATCAATATGTAAAAAAATTAAAATCAAAAGACTACAAAGTAAATATTTGAATTAAAATTAATTTTATATTCCAGAATAAAAAAATTAAATAAAACAAATTAAGAGAGACAGTTTGATCAAAACCACATTCTACCAAAAGTATTTTTGTCAAAAAAATATTTCACCTTTACAGAAAAAAAAAACTCTAAATTAAAAGAATGGAATATGAGAGGTACTGCACTCCTCCAAAGTCCTGGTACTTTTTTTAGTTCTCCCAACCAAATACATTTTACCCCTCGTAACTTATACTCATCCCTTCCAAAACCCTCGATTAAACAAAGTGTTATATATAGATATTACATTTTCTTGTACTTCACTTGAAACGGCTATATTTTTAATATGTTACATTAGATGATTTATGTATTTTTTAAATAATATTAAAAGAAAATTAATTAAAAGTTATAATAGACATGTGACTGTGTGAAAGAAAACTCTTTCTTTTTTTCATGCAACTCCTCGTGATAAAAAAAACAAATAATAATAGGGAGAACAACTTGCCTCGTGTTCCATCTTGTAATGTTTTTTTTTAAAAAAAAATTGGGTGGATAAGATAATATATTTAAACAAATATATATATATATTTTTAAATCAAACCATAGAATCACGTTCTAAAAAAATGGGTAGATAAGATAATATATTTAAACAAATATATATATTTTTAAAATCAAACGATTGAATCACGTTCTATTATGTATTAAAATAAAATCCCATTAATTGTATTTTTTTCCTTAACCAGATTGATGTGATTGACTATTTACAAACAAAAAAAATAATTAAGTCAGAATTATTGTTTGACCCAGTCTGGCAAGAAGAATGTGAATAGGTCACCAAACAATTAAAAAAAAAAACACGAAGGCTCACAGTGTCAAACATTTGTCTAGGTTCAATGAATGTTCTGTTTTTTTTTTTTAAAAAAAAAGAAAGGCAAACTTCTAATTAGGGACGAGCATGTGGGGGGAACAACGCTCAGCATTAAACTATGCCCTCACCTTGCACGTGATGAGGATCGAACTCGGAGAGCTACGCTCGACACTCAAAGCAAATGTCTTACGTAAGAGATCCGGTGTCAATTCACCCAAAGACTATTTACGTTTCAATGTATGTTAACCTTCCATAAAAATAATATAATCATATTTTTCATCTTATTATTTACTTAATTGATGTTCACTTATCTATATCTGTGACCCTATTAATGACGGGAAGGTTCAAAATGTTAAACATTTTGTCTAGATTCAATGTATGTTAACCTTCCATAAAAATAAATATTATCATATTTTTCATCTTATTATTCACTTAGCTGATGTTCACTTTTGCATATCTTGCCTTAAAAAATTTTTCTTTGTTGAGGTTTGTGATAGAAGCAAAGGACATGGGCCAAAAGACTTAAACATATATTAATTTTTGAAATGTAATTTAGAGCTACATCAGATCATTAACCGGTTTGGTTTTGGGCTATATATATTTGCGGATTTATAGTGGTATTGTTCTTTATGTATTTATTTTTTTAAAAGATATAAAAAAAACTTTGTTTAGGGGTGGTTGTAAGTCAAATTAATCAAACCATGTTAATTCTTTATTTATTATTTGTTTATATATATATGGGTTTAAATTATTTACATACGTACACAAGTGAATTGTTCACTGGAGATATTACTTACAGCAATTGGATGATGATTTAAGATAAGTTTTATATGTTTTTATATATAAATAAATAAACATGTAAATAGTATATCAAGCAATTTCATTTGAAATTGTTGAAATTTTATGTTATAAATAAATATAACAATATATTATATATACATAA
The DNA here is from genome assembly GCA_020875875.1 of Dioscorea alata. Taxonomy (NCBI): domain Eukaryota; kingdom Viridiplantae; phylum Streptophyta; class Magnoliopsida; order Dioscoreales; family Dioscoreaceae; genus Dioscorea; species Dioscorea alata. Next base: position 15,507,005 of record CM037021.1, read on the forward strand.
AGTTAAAAAAAAAAAATGACCAATAAGTCATACTACAAAACCCAAATAAACGAAAAGCACGTTGCCCAAATAATCATAAAATATCTAAAGTAAAACGTCACAAATATCATGCTTACAAGTTACAAATTAACTTTTATTGTACTAATGACCATCACTTAGACTTTTACATTGATATTGATTTGGAAACCACTCAAGACATGTTAGCTTATTTGACTCCCAAACTTATATTTTCATACATGATTGGATAAATATGAGAAAAGTATTGCATTTTAATATTTTGTGATTTCTCAAACCAAAACTTTATTTTGTAAAATTATTCAAAATTTTTTTGCTATACAGCCTATACTCATTGGCTTTTTTTATAATTATTTATAATTATATATAATTTCATGGAACTACTTGGGCTTATGCACAAGCATATTCCCTAAAATGTTCTAAGAGGCTTACAAAAGCATATCCCAAAGCAAATAGATTAGTTATTACTAAATTAATTGGTTAGGCAATGATGAGGTTCTATTATCATAAAATAAAAATTTTTAAGTCACATTAAAAACGAGTAGTGATCCCACGGACTCGGTTCCGTGGGATCACAAGTGAAACCGAGACGTGGCTGCATAGCAGCCATGTTTTTTTTTTTTAAATATTTTTTAAACATTAGTATAATTTAAAATATAATGAAAGGGCAATTGTGTAAATTTCACGCTTGCTTTTCCCCTTCTTCGTTCCCATCTTCTCACCCGTTTTCTCTTTTTCCCCTTTTTCTTATCCGAACATCTCTCTCCGTCATGTCTCCGTCGTGTCCGTTGAAGCCGCAGAGAAACAGAAAGCTTTCAAAGAGGCTGAGGAGTTGGAAGAGGATAACTGACTCAATGTTTTAGGAGTCTGAATCAAGGTTTTTAGGAGTTCGTTAGTGATGCTTAGAAGAAATTAATGAATATTTTTGTATTTAAAGATGTTTGTTTTTACCATGTTCGTTTGATTTAAAGTTTGATGAGAATATGTGGATATGAGAAGAATAAGTTTCTCTTATCAAAGATTTAAGATTGGTGATAAGGTTTGTTTTATTTTTTCTTTTAATATTATTTAGATTGGATTTTTTTGTCTGTTTTATTGTTTCTTATTTTTATGTATTTTTTAATTCAATTATTTCTCCATATTTTCTCTATTCTCCCCTTATTTTAAGATCTTGTTGGATTGAGATAGTTGGGAATACTATGACAAAATAAAACAATGGAGATTTGGCTCTTTGCGCTTGCTGCACTTATGGAAGTGTGAAATTTACATAATTGTTCTTTTATTATATTTTAAATTATACTAATGTTTAAAATTTTTTTTTTTTTTTAAAAAAAACGTGGCTGCTATAGCAGCCACGTCTCGATTTCACCTGTGATTCCACGGAACCGAGTCCGTGGGATCACTACTCATTAAAACCATTGTTTTTGCTTCTTTAACTTCTAGTAGGAGTCTGCACACGCACGAAATATTGATGTTTTGTTGGGTGATATTAAGAAAGTCAAAATTTTTGAAATAATATATATATAAAATCAAAGGGAACCGTTGCATTTAAAGAAAAAAGAGTACGATTGCTTACTTCAATGTAATTTTTTTCTTTCAATGTACCCATATTTTCATGTTGACTAACATTTAAATGCAAAAATTATAAATATTGATTTATAAAAAAATAAAATAAAAAAATAAAAATCGTTTTTGGTGATTTTAACAAATTTTTTTGACTTCCAACTGAACAAGTTTGACAAGCGATTTATTTTTTTTGAAAAGAAAAACAACAAAAAAAATCAACAATGGCGGTCTCTTAATTAATAATATTGAAAAAAAATTAGAGAGAATAAATTTAAAATGAGGGAAAAAATTTTTTTTTTTGGGAAAAGAAATTGAAAAATTCAAGCATGTGATAACCAAAAATACACACCTTTTTTTGGTAAAAGAAAAACACTTTTTATTATGAAAACCTTAAAAAGGAGGAAATTAAAAGATCAAGACTTTTGGTTTCCAATGAGTGGGTGCCACGTCAGAACTGGGTGGAAGCTTATCCGATCAGAGAGTGGAGGTGGGCCCGGATTGGTTCCAAGCATTGAATGGTGGGTCCCACTAAATTTATTAATAAAATAAAAATATAAAAGGTTTTCAAATGTCAATCTCACAGGGTGGGAACTGGTCCCCTAAAAACAATAAAAATAATAAAAATAATAAAAAAATAAAATAAAAAAAACTTACAAGAATCTTGGAGCTAAACAGGGCTCGCCCACATTTTGGGTCAGGTCCACATGACATTTCTATCCATTGTTCAGCCCCACCAAAATTTTTTTTCATGTTATATATATATATATTACATCAATCATATTAAGAAATAATGCAGTTTATATTTACTCTTAAATAAACATTAAATACCCCAGTAAAATTATTTTGTCTAATAAAATTAAAACAGTAAAACAAGTTATTTTTTTACAAATATACAACAAATGTCCTATTTAAAAAAGTCAGGAACAGAATACATCAATTATATTAACAAATACTGCACTTTATATTTACTCCTAAATAATTATTAAATTATTTTTTTAATAAAATTAAATCATAAAACAAATTTTTTATAATAAATATTTCTAGAAAGTCAGGATATGGCAAAGATCCGGTATCAATAGGACGAAAGAGGGCGAGAGATTGGAAGTCATCTCATTTGGTTCTGAAACCAGGACATGTTTTATAGAAATATATGATATTATTTTTTTATTATAATTTGGGGATACGTGTCAGATTTTAATAGGTTGGAATCGGATTTTAATACCCTGGCTCTAATGATTCCAGAACGAGACGGAATGAGTCGTGGGTTGAGTTTTATTTTTTTAAAATTTATTTATTAATTTTGAAAAAAATTTAAACCAAATAAAAAATTATAAAATTGTAAATATATAATATTTAATGGAAGGACAGAGAGTGAAACATCATCAATGGATAATGGCACGTGGCACGTGCGGAGTCACTGGGGACGCGCACCGACTGGCTGCAGTGGAGGTGGAAAACCGCCAGTGCTTACTTTCTTTTTTTATACATAACCCCTTTACTTTTTCATGTATTAATCTTGAAATTTTTTTATTTATATATATTATTTTTATACAGGAACAATACAAAGTAACTTTAGCGTAGAAACCGAAGACTGCCCCACGTGACTAGATGACGTGTCATGATATCATTGCCTTGAGGAGCAAGAAACCACAAAGCTGATAAGAAGAAGATTTGCCACGTGGCGTGGTCGGCAAACGAAGTCAATTAAGTGGGTCTTCTTTTAAATTTTTTTTGCAAAGAGTGTAGTACAAATTGGATGTGAGCTGACGTGTCTAGTACTGGAACGGCGGATATTCGCCTATCCGGTTTGCTTTTTCATTCAGGCCCTTTGGTTTTCATAAAATCTCATCAACAATTTTTATTCATTGAAAAATGACTTTTCTCTGATATGCCCCTGTTAAATTTTATTATTAAGTGTTTTGCATATATATCAGAGATATATTGTACATTGGCAAATATTTGAAAATGAACATTTTTAAAATATTTTTGGTCATTTCCTACTCCGCGCATGTACTAAAAAAAATATAGAAATATTCAACGGGCTTAAATGATAAAATTTAATACTATTATATATATATTTTTTCAAAAACGAGTATTTTGTAAAATAGATATTTACAGCAGAATGCACAATAAAATTGCAAATAAATTTATTAAATAAAATAAATAATTTATTTTTTCAAGATATTAATAATTTTAGTTTTCTCATGCTTTCAGCATAAACAAACATTATGATATTCTAATAAATTTTTATTTTCGATTTAATATATATATATCTCTATAAATAAAAAGGAGCAATTCGAAAATTTAAAAAAGGACCAGAATGCAAATGCACCACCATCATCATCATTAACATCATCAACAATGTAACGCACGATAAAACCCGCACAAACGCGAAAAGAAAAGAAAGAATCATCCCATTGTTTTCTCTCTTTCTCTCATCTCATCTCGCCGCGCTGCATTTCGTGGTTTCTTTTTCTCTTTTTCTCTTCTCTTCATCTCGCCATCCACATCATCTCTTGCGTCCCTTTCCCCTTTATATACTCTAATCTCATCGTCCTTCTCCTTCTCCTCCTCCTCTCGTGAGCTCCGTGGATTCCCTCCGGCCTTGGGTGCTTCCTTGATGGCGATGGAGGAGACGGAGAGCTGCGGAAGCCGCGCAGTTGGGTCGCCGACGAAGCACACGCCACAGCAGCGTCAGAAGCTCGATGTCTACAACGAGGTGCTCCGTCGTCTCAAGGACTTGGATTGCCCTGATGCTCGCTCGCCTTCGTTTGATGACGAGCTTTGGGCGCACTTCAACCGCCTCCCCGCTCGGTAAGCCTCTGTCTTGTTTCCTTTCTTGAAGGTCTCCGAATGAACTCTTTGGCCTCGAATTAGGCGCTGGTTTTGTTTGGATTGCGTCTTGTGGTTGTTAAAATGGAGTTTTTTTGTGAATGGTATCGTATGTGGATTATCCCGAATGTTTTTTATAATAAGCAAGCTTGGATTTTTGTTTTTGAATAAGGTATGCGATGGATGTGAATGTGGAGAGAGCTGAAGATGTTCTGACCCACAAGAGATTGCTGCAATTGGCGCATGACCCTGCCAACAGGCCTGCCTTTGAAGTCCGGGTTGTCCAGGTAAAATTTTGCTGATTGATCCGAGTATCTTCTTTTGTAATGTGACAGTGATTCTCTAAAGTTGGTCGTGCTGCCTTGAATCATTGACAGTTGTTTCTTTGGGTTTAATAATGATCTTTACTTAAATCAGTCTTTTATCTCTTTCATTGGTTTACTATCTTCTGTGTACTTCTTGGGTATTTTGGTAATGAGACATATATTAGAATGCTTGCATGCGGCATTTTTTTTAGCATTTAAATTTGTAGAGAAAGAAACTAATTCTCTTAGAATTAACATTTGTTCAATTGAAAGGGCCAACTTGATAGAATTGTAATAAGTATTGATTATTTGATGGTCTGAGATGATCATAAACATGCAATGGCTTGTGCTTATTAACCATTACTATAATATACATCTTGTTTGCCTGTTGTACATGTTCGTGGCTGCTCAAACTAATGGTGTGTGGTAATGCCCAATAATAAAGACCAATGGATGAAAGAATCACAAATTATGTGGAGCATAAGCTGTATGTTACAATCAGTATAGCAGGCTAGATAAATTTCTATCTGGTCAAACTCGATTTACGCTAAGCATTGCTCAATATCCTCACATGGCCTCCACTGCCTCCAAGAAAACATTGGATGTTGACTGAAGTTTTTTATTTTTATGATAACTTACTAAGCTATGACACCAACCACCATAAGGTTAACAGTGTTTTGTAGTAAAGTTTTAAAGGCGTACATCCTTCAAGTCAGATGAACAAGCATTTTTTTTTTCCTGACAACCTGATTTCTTTGGCTTTTCTCTTTGTACTAATCTAGAACAGAAGTGGTGGAACTTGTCGACTTCTTTTTACCTACTTATGCCACTTCTGAAACTTTGTGATTCTGTAGAGTGGTGTTTTTCTTATCTTCGCATCCTTGCATCATTTGATTCTGAAATCGTAGTTACTGCATTGTCTTCCACGGCCTCTATGTAGTGCTACATTTGCATAACGCCACCATATGGCAGTTCTGGTTCTACTTTTGATCAAGTTGGTGCCTTATTGTACAACCTGAGCTGATTCTATGTTGAAATCAGAAAGACTAGGAATCTCATTGCTCCCAGGGAATTCGATAATGATAGATTTACTCTTAAATGAGGTGGCTGAGACCTTGGCTGCTTCTACTTCTTGCTAAAGGTTCCTTTGAGTCTAATTTCTAAGATCTTTGTTCTCAATCAAATATTTGGTTATCTCAATTTTTGCATGATAAAGATTTGCATATTTCGATGAAGCTTTATAATCTGCTCCTATAATGTGTTAGACGAGCTACTTATGAGTTTTTATTTGAATTCAGAATTTCGTTCTAGATGCTGAATTCTTATTATGTAAGTGATTCATCACTTGAACTTAAATGTATCATGACCCCATGTGTAGGTCTCTCCGGTTCATGATGTAAATCTAATAAACTCTTCTGATCCTAGCGCGCAAGGGGAAGAAGATGCGCCCTGCTCTTCAAATTACTTTAGTAGACAAAGGTGGTTTCACTTCTTTTTAGTTATCCCTTTATCTTGGCTTTGCTTTGTTGAAAAAACCTCTCTTTTACCTGGAATTTTCACACGTGTACTATTCTTTTTATTGTGCATTTTTTTCCTTGCCAAATTCTTGACTCATTTGTCTTCAAATTTTTCAGCACACATCCCCCTCCTGCCTTTGGTTCATCTGCAAATCTGGAAGCACTTGCCCTTGAAGCCAGCAAACCCCAAGTTCAAGATGGAGATAGTGCTTCAAATTCTTTCACAGACTTACCAAGGTTATTTCTAAGTTATTTTTGGTGATCTCTCAAGTTTACACGATTGTTTAATTTGGTCCCTTAAGTCAGATAAATGTTCATTTTGGTCCTCCAACTAAACAACTATTATTCAATGTGGTCATTTTGTTTGCTCTGGTGAGCCAAGCAGTAGAAACCTAGTTAAGTATTGATGTGTGGCTTACATGGTGTGCCATGTGGCATGCCACGGGCTACTAATACAATGATTATTTTCTATAAGAAATTTAAGCGTTAGTGTTAGATGGGATGTGAACTTAAAATAATTATTTTTAAGTGTCTACTTTGCCACAATTTTTTTTTTTTTTTTTTTTTAAATTAATGAAGCACAGCATGGCATATAAGTTGCCACACCAACACTTAATTGTGTTCCTGCCCTGTGTCTGATGCAAGCAGATAGAAGGACCAAATTGAACAATTAATGTTCAAGTGGAGGATCAAAAGAACCTTTTTTTTTTTTTTTTGGACTTAAGACACCAAAATGGACAATCATGTCCACTTCAAATCAACAATTGCTATAACCCTTCATTTATTTAAAAAAATAAAACAAAATCTACTTCTACCTTGCATTCTAGTATGTGTATTTTTTGCCACATTACAATCAAATGTTTAGAAAATATTGGTTGACAATCAATATTTCCCAAGATAAACTTGTGGAGCTTGGGTTAGTCACCATCTAGTTGGTCTGTGTACACCCTTCTTGAAACTTTGAGATTACAAGAGCTCGAAGCTATGCTATTTTCCATTTTGTCTATTTTCCAAAATCATTCTTCCATTGTATTTTTTAGTTGAGTTCATTCTTGTATTTATTTTTGGGTAATTTGTTCTCAATTGAAAGCGTCCCTATGGTAGAAACTTTATTTGTTGTAAGAGAAAATTATGATACTCTACTTTTTTTTTTGGCAATTTTTTCATTTTTTACTTTGTGATTATCAAAGTTCAAACAGTGGAAGGTTTTCTTCACCTGATATAGTTGTCCTTACTATTCTTATTTTCTCACTTATTCTATTTTACTTAACTATTTCGTTCTTCTTAGAGTTTTATATTGTTTACTTTCTCAAAGAACTATTAGTTTATTACTTCATATTGCTATTGTGAGTCTTCAACATTCTTTATCCTGTCATCAGTAGTGTGTATTTGATGATGTTTCCAGTTTTGTTCCTCTTGTTAATATTGGTCACTCTGCCTTTTAATCTTGTTGCGATGCATATGAGGGACTTGCAATCCTTCATGGTTTTGGTTTTAAGTTTTTCAAAAGCTTATGGCTTTAAGGTTTTGAAACAGTATCATAAATTAAGTTTGTCTTTATTTACTTCTAGATATATTTATTTGATAGAATGTATCACTGGCTACATGACTTCCTTTATTGGTTAATTCATTTATTTTTTTTTCCCTCGTCCTCTGGTGGAATTGTAGCATGATCCCTATTCATAGTGCAGAGTATTAAATATCATGTCTCGTGATCCTGTTTCAGGCCCATGCACGAGATAACCTTTTCAACTGATGACAAACCGAAACTTTTAAGTCAGGTAACTCACTTTATCTTTTCTTAACTGTAGGATCGACACAGATAATTTGGATCATATCTGTGAACTTGAGCCATAATTTATCTCTGAACTCTGAAGATGCTTTTTATGCTCCATCACCCATGAATTCTGTAAATTCTTTGTATCTATCGACTGTATGCTTTATTTCCCCTCATTGCGTATCTTTCTTTATGTTATGTGTTTGCTAACTTTGGGATAATAATGCCACTTTTTCTTGCCTTTCATTTATCCACTCATGAACAATCATTCCTTTCAAGCAGTTCAAGGTGCTTGTCCTCTCCAATCATTGATCTTTCTGGACTACAGAAATTTGTCTGCTCCTTGATGAGGGACTTTGCCAATTATTTTGGAAAATTATTGATTCTTATTCATGTTTAATTGTGATGAGATGAAGTGACAAGTTTTAGGTCCAGGGACAGAATCTTAAAAGGACTTCACAATGATCCATGAATTTAAATAATAGATTTATACTTTATTAGTAGTTTAATTAATCAGTGATTGATTGAGTTGGAATTTATGTCTGGTAGTTCTGGAACATAAATTTTGTTTTCTTTTTGTTTGAATGCTGTGATGGGTTCTAATTTAATCTACATTTATTTTTAATGCAAAGTATTATGATGTTCAATGATATTTTTATATCTCTTGCCACATGCTCCTTATGTTTTGTTCCATTTTCCTGACCATTGGTTCAATTGAGTTACTACCCATTTATGCTTATTAATTGTGCTGTGGCTATTTAGAAAGAAGATTCTTAGCATGCTATGTGCCAAACTTATTTTTGTCAAGTAATTGCATGAATTTGCTACTGCTTTTGTTTTCAGCTGACATCTTTGCTTGCGGAGGTTGGACTTAATATCCAAGAGGCACACGCGTTTTCCACTAATGATGGGTACTCATTAGACGTTTTTGTTGTGAGTGGTTGGCCATATGAGGTATTGTTTACATTCATGCCTTTTGTGTTCCATTTGAAATTTGTCTGTGGTGTAATGCATTGAATGTTTTTTTCTGTTGTTTTTTTGGTAACTATTTTGATTTACAGCACAGAAGTTCTGACTTGCAGCAAACTGATGGTAGACATAAACAATCTGCCAACCTTTTGTTATAAATTAGCAAACTAGCTGCTATTGTTGAAGGAATGAATTGTTCACTAATGCAGCTATTGAATACCTTTTTGGAGTGAAATGAAATTAGTTAATAATTCATATCACTTGTCAAATAAAATTTGATGCTATACACCACAGGCAGTAAGAAAACAATATGTTTACACTTTTATTAAGTTTATTTATTTAAAGGCTAACAAATGAATTTTGTTGATATAATATTAATCTGTAAGATCACCTGCATCATTTAGAAGATATAGCTTGAATTTCTTATGAACTGTACTGTTCTCCGTAATAGTTTATATCACACCACTCTTTCTACTGCAGGTTTCACAATTCTTCAGTGGCTTTAAAAGGGGGACTATGATGCATTTTATATTCCTTGTCTTTCTCTGTTGTCTGTAGAAAATCTTCAACTTTTCAACTTTCACTTTAAATGGCTTACTTGGCCATTTTTAACTACTTCATCATCAATACCATCTGTCTTGTAAAAGTGTGCCCAATTTCAACACTCGACACTAATATGTTTGCAAGTGTCCAATTTCCTTTTTTCTTTATTTCTCTCTTTTTTTATTTTTAAATTAACTTTTTTTTTTCATGTCATTTTGCTTATTTTGAAACCCTTTTCTCTCTGGTAATAGTAACATCTGGGAGATGTTTTGTTGAATTTTATTCTTTATATCTTTTTTGATGCTGTTGTGATCACAAATGATTAAGTTATTGTCTTCTAGAATTATTTTCATGGAAGCCTAAGTTATTGTCTGGAATGATATTTAATTTTTTTGTTTTGGTAATATATATAGGAGACCGATCAGCTTAAGTATGAATTGCAGACGGAACTTGACAAGATTGAGGTAATTTTCTTTTTCAAAACACACCATTTATTCAATTTTAATTGTGCTAATTTAATGAGTGCTGTCAGTAGATGATTTAATTGTGAGTAGTTGATTTTTAGTGAATTGGTATGAATGCTGTACCTGAATGATTATTATGCTCCAATAGGTAAAATTGCTATTTTTCCATGTATATTGCTATTTGAAGTTCTAGACAAGTAGAACAAGTAGGGGATGGCTTCTTAATCTTCGTTAATTAAATCTCCCCTCTTTGTAAAATTAACATTCTTCCCCTTTGAGGATTGTAATTAAGCTTATGTTACAATTTCATTTTGGAGTGCCACAACCTGTTAAACATGATTCATGTAATCATGCTGTCTTTTGATAATGGTTTCTTAGTACAATAAAGTGGTTACCGGCTAGTTTCATAAGGTTCCCATTAGCATTGGCCTGGAGAGGGTGTAATATACGAGGCCTTACCTTGCATGAGAAGATGCTGTTTTCCTTCCTTTGCTGGAACATGGCCCACTGGAAAGTAGCATGGTGTCAGTACAGACAATACTCGGGCTATATAGGCATTGAGGCTCAATGATGGTTGCAGGTGGTGCTAGAAGCCTGTAGTTTATTGGTTTGTTTTATCAATGCTTGAAATACTATAGTCTAATTATTTTGTTTGATTTGTAAGTCTATGACTTTTCTTAACCACTGAAACTTCATTTCATGCTTGTCTTCTATTACCTCATACTGATCTATTCTGCTAGACTTGAAAATAGTTATTTTGGCCAGTGTTATTCTACCTTCTTACCTGTTTTTCATTCTGTCCATTGAAATTTGGGTTTATATAATTATCTCACTGTGGTGTATACATCACTTTTGAGTTCATTGTAGAAGCAAGCAGGTTCAAAATCCTATTCATGGTCTCCTTTGATGGATAATGCACATCCTGGAGAAGAATCTCTTCCTGCACATGTTCAGATACCTACTGATGGCACTGATGTATGGGAAATTGATTTTAGGCTCCTGAAATTCGAGAGCAAAGTTGCATCTGGTTCATATGGCGACCTGTATGTCTTCCTTTCTAATCAGCTAATATATTTGCTTCTCACATTTTTATTTATTTCTCTGGCCTTATGTTTTCTTTTCCAGTTACCGAGGGACTTACTGTAGTCAGGATGTTGCTATCAAGGTACTTAAGCCTGAACGTGTTAATGTGGATATGCAGCGTGAGTTTGCTCAGGAAGTTTACATAATGAGGTCAGTTGGAATGTCAATGCTTCTGTTTTCCTTGTTAATGCTTGATCGCCTTGTAATATTTATGGGCAACAGAGATTTAAGTGGATCTTGTAGTCATGATTTTTTGTGATTTATCATTGCAGAAATAGAATACCTTGTTTAATATGTAAATTGTGCTATAATTAAGGTAAAATATGGAACTTTGCTTTTTTGTGGCACAATTGTAAGCTTGATGATTCTCATTGAACCACATGAAATTTAAGATTCTTGATCATGTATTTGTATATGTAATATCTTGATTGCTAAAAGGATTCATCCTTTACTTGGCTTGTTTTGGCAGGAAAGTTCGGCACAAGAATGTTGTGCAGTTTATTGGTGCATGCACTCGACCTCCAAAATTGTGCATTATTACAGGTACTGCAGCCTTTCAAATTCTTGGAATCCTTTGGTTTCTTGTTTTCTGATCTTTTGATTTGAATAGTTGGTCAACATCTTTTTCATGCTGGTAGTGAGTAAATTTATCTGACTATGGTTTTTGTCTCTTCTGGAGAGTTTATGTCTGGAGGGAGTGTGTATGACTTTCTTCACAAGCAAAAGGGTGTTTTCAAGCTACCAGCTTTGCTCCGAGTGGCAGTTGACGTTTCTAAAGGGATGAATTATTTGCACCAGAACAATATTATCCACCGAGACTTGAAGGCTGCAAACCTTCTGATGGATGAAAATGAGGTAAGAAGTTTTTATGCTTGTTGCTGTTAAGATGGTGATTTTTCTAATGTGGTTATATATCTAAGTGTAGGATGCATTCTTTTGTTAACACTCAACTAATCTTTTGATGTCTGTCTTTGTTTTTGATATTCACAACTAGTTTGTATTGCATAAAAGGTGGTGAGCTACTTTCTGTCGCTTCCTTTATTCCCTCAATTAAGGTCTAAAAGATGCTTTATGAAGCAAGAAAACCTATGTATCCTGTTTTGCCTTCTTATCATTGTATTAATAGTGCTATAGTCATTAAAGTAGTACTCTTCTCTTAGAAGATCAACATAGGAACAATAAAAAATATGACTAGAAAAACTGTATTTTGTTGGATTTAACAGGTGACTGGTACTAATGTTACGTAGGTTGTCAAGGTTGCTGATTTTGGAGTAGCTCGAGTTAAGGCTCAGTCTGGAGTCATGACTGCAGAAACAGGAACATATCGATGGATGGCACCTGAGGTTAGTTTTCTGAATGATCCTTTTATTTCCTTGCAAATTACTAGCAGGCTCTTAGAATTTTTAGCTCTCGTTTTGAAATCTAGAATTCTTTTATTTATGTATTTTTTTGACTGCGCTTATCTTGAGAGATACTTGTTGAGCATCTGAAATTTAAGCTGATCCTTAATGAAAGGCCTCACAGTGCAATTTAATTATTATTTAGTATAGGAATGCTTGTATGGCAGTATAATTCAATTATGTAGCTATCGCTTGTAACAATCAGGTCTGGACTTTGTATTTTTATGATTTGGTCCTCTTATGGTAGACTGGTCTTAAATTGAGCATGGTCCAGTTCGAAATAAAGCATAACTTGGTTTGAAATTGAAACTTAAGTTTTGTTGAATTGTCTGAGTTTCGAGCATTCACCAGAAATTATCTGAAACAAATTTATTTAGTGGAATGTTTGAATTAAGTCTGAATATATTTGTTTATTGATCAATTTCATGTTTGAAGTAAATAGGAATAAATCACCATGACACCATGACGGAAAGTTGTGAGTTGTTTGTTTATTTGAAGTATAGTCCAACAATTGAGCTGTTGTCTCTTTAAAACATTTTGATTGAGCAGAATTTTATACAGCTAAATCTTGTTCTCCTATGAGGAATTATGGTCCTAACCTTTCTAATCTTTTTAAGTTGAACTTACTAAGATTCAAATTGGTTGTCCATCCTGGTGAGCTGTTAATGATAAAAGATCGGGAGTGCCAGCTTGATGTCCTTTTTAGAAAAGAGTAGCAGGACAAATAAGCTCTGGAACAATCCAGTGGCAGTTTTCGAGATTGACAGTTTCTAATATTTCTGTATAGTTGAGATATGATGAGTTTGAGTTACACTTACAAAGCAAGCTATCGGTTCTCCGTAGTAGAGTAATATAATCATTTACAACTTGAGGCGAATTTAATATGCTCAGCCATAATGGTGCAGAAGAGGAAGTGGCTTGGAAGTAGGGCTTAAACTTGTAGGAAATTCTACTCCATTAACTTAGTTACAATTCATAATACGAGGGTCTATTAGGCCTACATATGGTGGTAAGATGAGATGTTTCTAGTGTGGACATCTTCATAAGATACTTTGAAAACTCTGTAAAGATGTCAGGTGTATACTTTCTCCATTCTTCTTCAAATGCCAAGGTGGCCTATCTTATGGCAATAAGGAGACGCAAGCTTCACTTTGTCAGGAAGATTTAAATGTTAAGATGCCAGGTGTGGCCTACAAACTTCACTTTGTCAAGATACTTAAGATGCCAGTGGTAGTTTTAATGTATTCTAAAGAGAATAATCATTATTATCTTTACCCCCTCAATGATTATTCTCTCTCAATGTGATCTTGTGAACGTGCAGAATTGTTTTCAAACTTCGGACCATTGCATCTCTCCATTCTGTTGAATGAACTGCTTTTTATAGGTAATTGGTTCTTTTATGCCATTATCTTCAACCAGCACTACATTAGCATATTTTGGATTTGGCTTTCGAATTCTTGTAGACTTTCTTGTGGTCAAATCGGAAGAGGAGGTTTCTCAGCCACAATTAAGAATGTCTACAAGAATTCTCCAAGCCACATCCAAAATATGCTAATGTAGCACTGCTTCAAGATAATGGTGTAAAAGAGCCAATTACATATGAAAAAGCAGTTCACTCAAAAGAATGGAGAGATGCAATGCTCCGAAATTTGAAAACAATTTGGCATATTGACAAGATCTGCAGTGAGAGAATAATCATTGAGGGGGTTAGGAAAATAATGATTATTCACTCTAGAATATGTTAGAACTACAGCTGGCATCTTAAGCATCTTCACAAAGTGAAGTTTGCAGGCTCCACCCGGCATTTTAACATTTATCACATCTTGACAAAGTGAAGCTTGCTCCTCCTTACTGCCATAAAATAAGCCACCTTGGCATTTGAAGAACGGAGAAAGTATGTACTGGGCATCTTCACATAAGTGTAAAAGAATCTTTACAGGAGTTTTGAAAGTATCTTATCATCATGCCTTCACTAGAAACATCTCATGTTACCACCATACATAGGCCGATAAATAGCCCTTGTATTATGAATTGTAACTAAGTTAATGAAGTAGAATTTTCTCCATGTTTAAGCTTTCCTTCCAAGCCACTTCCACGAATGGCTTTATGCTGCATGCTTCTGTGGTGTTCTTTGTTACTCTACTAAATATGTTCATATGATAGTTTTCATTGTGTATTATTACATGCTGTCCATAGACATGCATACATATCTAGATAAATATACATATGCACTCACACACACACACGCATATTTATGTATATTAAAATTGAATTGATTTAAATGCTAATTTCATTTGATTTATGTTACACATCATATGTTCCTTCTGGCTATAACTGGGCAATTTTACTTGCCATTTTCCTATGCACAATTTTCTCTAATTTTCTTTTTCTGATTTCATTTTTTTCTGAAACACTTTCTAATCAAAGTTTTTCTATCCTGGAGGTCATTGAACACAAACCCTATGATCACAAGGCTGATGTTTTCAGTTTCTCGATTGTGCTTTGGGAACTATTGACTGGAAAGGTACCTGCTGCATATATTCTGGACACCTTTATCATAAAGATGACTTCTTTGTTTAACTTCCAATTTCCCTTTTCAGCTTCCTTATGAATATTTGACACCACTCCAAGCAGCAGTAGGTGTGGTTCAAAAGGTATGCATCACTTAGAAATTTTATTTTTACAATTCCATTGAAATTTTTATTCTGATCAAAACGAACCATTCTGTTATAATATATGCTCAACTCTCATTCCTTTTGCTATTAGTTTCACATGCAAAATGCCATTCATTGGGATGTTCACTTTTATTTTGGTATTTTCAGCACAACCTGCTCAAATATCAGATCTTCCCCTTTAATCTTATTTGTCTTTCCTAGAAAAGTTCCAAATTAATCATGCCAAAAATTGTTCACATGAATTACTTGTTCAGATTTCTTTTCTGCAGTGGACCTAAGAATGGTATAACTGCCATTAAAACTTACTTTGTTTCCTTTGTGTATTCACGTCCAAGTAAATGGTCATGGGCAAGAATTCCATGCTTCTGTAGATGTTCTCAAAGATATATATATATATATGGAACTTTTTGTTTGTGGTTGTTTGACATTTTGCGCATTAGACTAGATGGAATGGCTTTTACATGTTAATTACAAAGATCAAGGGTTTTCGGTATTATTTCAGGGTCTGAGACCTACCATTCCTAAGCACACTCATCCTAAACTTACTGAGCTGCTCGAGAAATGCTGGCAACAAGATCCAGCCTTGAGGCCCGACTTTTCTGAAATCCTAGAAATGCTCCAAGTTATAGCGAAGGAGGTCGAATATCCATGCTCACTATCTTCCAGACTATCAGCCATCTTCTTTTGTTATATTTTCATCGGTTCCAATAATACGATATTTTGATTGAACAGGTTGGTGATGAACCAGATGACAAGCGCAAAGAGAAGTCATCCGGCGGGATTCTCTCGGTTCTCAAAAGAGGTCTCTGAAATTACAGTAATTATTTCCCCATCTTCCCTTGTGTTATTTGTATCAGAGTGTACAGTAATTTTTATTTTCAATAACCTGCTTCTTAATTTTTGGCATCCAACTTAGGTCAGGTCACTAAACTGTGGTTTGACTCACTCATTCCATTTTGTTTATGACAAACAGTTCATGGTTAGTCTATGAGCAATGAAATTATTTGTTGGACTTAGTTTGGTCTCAATTTTTTTCTACATTTGAATTGCACCATTTTCACTTAAATATTTTGAGACATTATCATTGTTTTTTTCTCTCCTGGATGTGCATCAAGCTTATATATTATTATTAGACAATGGTTTTCCAATGATTTAGTTTAGCATTTTCTTGATATTCTGAGTCCAAGATTTTCTATAAGTTTTTGATGTTCTTTATTTCAATAAATGTGCTTTATCTATTTTTTTTTTGAAAAAGAAAAAAGAAAAAGGTTTGCAGTTCCATGCTTGTATGGTTTGGTCTGGTGTGTTACCAAATTTCACACTTATCATGTTTGTGTTTGCGTTTACGTGCAGGCTTGTCTCTAACTTTTGCATGCAAATTGTACTGAAAAGTCCATGTGACCGTTATGATGTCATACTTATATCTATTCTAAAGTTTAAAATATTATAAGGTTAAATCCACATTGTTATTACCTCTACAATTTAATAGTTGATATTTTATTTTATTTTATTTCTTTATTCAGGTGTGGGTTTGATCTTTGATCCTATTTCACAAACAAAAGAAAAAAAAAGGAATCAATCACACACACACACATATATATATATATAAACTTTAGTTTTAGTGGGTGATGTCTTTTTAAAACATTGATATCATCTTTGTATTTAGATAACAATTTTTTCACAATCATCTTTATTACTAAGGGGTTGTTTGGCATTGTTTTTGTTTTCTAGTTTTTTGTTTTTGTTCCGTTTTGTTTTTGCTTTGTTTCGTTTTATTTTTAATTTTTTAAAACAAAAACATGTTTGGTTCTATTTTAAAAAGCTTTTTTTTCAAATCAATATTTTTAATTTTTTTTATAAAACTTTATTTTTTATATTAGTTTACTTAATTATATTATTAAATAGAATTAATAACATAAATTATTATTATATTATATTATATCATAGTTTATCAAAATCAAGGTCAAACAATTATTTTCACAAATAATTTCTAAAAAGATAATTTGTATATTATATAAACTAATTTATAAAATATCAAGCTAAAATAATACATTTTTATAAATATTTTAAAAAATATATATATTTTTAAAAATTATTATTATTAATTTGTAAAAAAATTTATATTTTTTACAAAAATAAAAAATAAAAATTAAAAGGAGGGAGAAAAAGAGAAGAGTAGAAGAGAAAGGGTTTCATTGTGGGAGGAAAAGTTTTAAAAACGTTTCCAAAACAGTTATAAACATAAAATTGTTGTTTTCTGTTTTTTTGGAAACATGAAGATTGTTACCAAAATTTTTGAAAACAAAAACGAGCTGCCAAACATGTTTTAACAGGAATTGATAACAATGCCAAACGAGCCCTAAATTATCATACTAAGTAAAAAGGATATGTATTTTTAAAGTATATAATATTGATGGTTGGGTGGGTTGACATATATTTATAAACAGCTTTATCAAAAAGAAAAAAGGAAAATGTTTATACACAAAAAATAAATAATGTGCCATGCATAAGTAGCACTACTGCACAACTAGAAGTTTCAAACAGTGCCATGCATAAGTCCCTCAATCCTCAACACGTTACCACCAAAATGATGCCTTCAATAGAACTAATTCTAAGTCAACATGTCATCAAATCATCACCATCTGTCCTTTTGTTTTCTTTTTATATTTTTTCTGACAGATGTCCCTATCCTTTCTCTCATCAATCTCTAGACATATAAAAAAAACATCCCTCATCTGTCTAGGTGTTCCCCTAGTCAGTTAATTAAATTTTAATCATTTCATTAGTCAATGAAATTTTAAACTGAACAAAGCTCATATTACAGTAGTATTCATTGTGTAGTAAAAAAATGCGTGAAATATTTAAAAAAACAGATTTTCAGTTATAAATATGAATTTATTATTTGAATCTCATGTCATTGAGTGAAAATATAATAATTAAATAATTAATTATTGACTAAGGCAATGAATGTAATTATCAAAACAAAATCTTAACAGTGGTTTAAGTTCTATATTATATTATTTTTTGATAAAATTATATTATTTTATTTATATTAGTTTTATATTTTATCTATAATCCTCTGTGTCCATAATCACCACCAACCCGTTTACTTTGTTTTCCATAAAATTTCTTAATTATTGTTTTACAATTATTTATGCCTGCTGCATATAAACACATTAATTTTTCTATTTAATTAAATATTTTTAATTTTTACTCCATAAATCATGATAGTGGACGGGTAACACTGACTTTTCCAAAATGCCTCCACAAACCCTAAAATTTATTTATTTTTTTAATTCTGTTTATAACTTTTAATTTTTTTCCCATATTAATATTATTCACATAAATTAAAAAATACCAAATTAAAAAACACCAAAATAATAATAATAATAATATTTATTATTATTATTATTATTTTGACTGTCACTATCCCATCCATATATATATATATACATGCATCAAAATCCAACTGAACCTCTAAAACCCTCGTTTCCATTCCTCCACCATGGACAACAAAGACTTCATCGTCAACGTCGAGACCTCCGCCGTCGTCGCCGCCGCCTCCCCCGCCGCCAGCTCCACCACCTCCGACGGGAACCACAGTCGAGATCCAACATATGCGTCCTGGCAAGACACCACCAGCTCCGATGCAAACCTCGTCACAAGCGCCGCCTCCTTCCGCCGCCGCTCCTCCACCCTCCACCGCCTCAAAACCCGCTGCCGCTTCTCCGACGACATCTCCCACTCCCCCCCTGTCGACCAAAACGATGACGACGAAGACCCATTCCTCGACGAGGATATCTCCGGCGTTCCCTCCTCTCGATGGAATCCCAAACCCTTGAAGATCCTCCAATGGATCAGCCTCTTCTTGATCCTCACTTTCCTCTCTTGCTCCCTTTCGATCCATCTTCTCCAACGCATTAAGCTCTGGGGTCTCCATCTCTGGAAATGGGCGCTCCTAGCTCTTGCCCTAGTCTGCGGCCGCCTCTTCTCCGGCTGGGCCGTTCGCATCGTCGTCCTCCTCATGGAACGCAACTTTCTCCTCCGCCGCCGCGTGCTCTACTTCGTCTACGGCCTTCGCCATGCCGTCCAGAACTGTCTCTGGCTCGGCCTCGTCCTCCTCGCTTGGCATTTCATCTTCGATGGTGCTTTGGAACGCCGGCCGGATTCTAAGCCTCTCTCGTACATCACCAAGGTTCTCCTCTGCCTTTTGGTTGCCACTCTGTTTCGCCTTGCCAAAACCCTTCTTGTCAAAGTTCTTGCATCTTCTTTCCATGTGAGTACCTATTTTGATCGGATTCAAGAGTCTCTGTTCAATCAGTATGTCATTGAGACGCTCTCTGGGCCTCCTGTCATTGAGATTCAGCACCGTAGTTGTGAACAGAAGCTTCAAAATGGACGCTTTAAGAGTGTGAAGTTCTCTGCAGATGTGTGTAGGAAGGATGGCACTGGTAAGAAGGAAGAGGAAGGGATTAGGATTGATCACTTGCATAAGCTTAATCAGAAGAATGTTTCAGCTTGGAGTATGAAGAGATTGATGAAGGTTGTTCGATATGGGTCTCTTTCCACTCTTGATGAGAGGATATTTGAAGCAGGAGATGAAAATGAGTCTGAGAAAGAGATACGAAACGAATTTGAGGCTAAAGCTGCTGCTAAAAGGATTTTCAATAATGTGGCAAAACCTGGATCAAAGTGAGCTCTTCTTTCTTTTCTATTTCCTTGAATTCTCTTGAGTTTACATTCATTTCATTGTAAGTTTATGGAATTATATATATTTAGTTTAATGATTTTGCGAAATGGTTAAATGTGTTTCTTCGACTTCTCTTATTGACTCCCTGAATTGTATATTATTCTCTAAATCAAATGCTGATATTTTCTTTAGCTGAATTGTCTTTAACATTATATTTGGATTTAGTCTTGAATTGATAGGCTCATATATAGATGTTAATATTTTGGTTATACTCTGTTCCTTCTATTGGTTCTAGTTGATTGTTAGTTTTTATTTGGTCTTGTACAATTGAAACTTTTCATAGATAAATTGAACTTGATAGTTGAACTTAATAATCTTAGGTTACTTTTTACTTCAGTTACAACCTTGGGAAATTCCAAGTTTTCTAGCAAGTTTAAACTAATGCTAAGCTAATTTGTTATATGCCCTGGCAACTATCAGTCCATATTAGAAACCGGTATCATTTTGTTGCAAGCAACATCCTTCTTTACCAGGTGGCATTGTTATCCTTATAATTATATGTCCACTCTTACACAAGGTCCTAACAATTATATGGGCCAGACAGCACATGCTCTTTTATTTAATTTATTTGAGATTTCCATCTGTCCATGAGAAATTCAAAGGGATGCAAGCCTGCAACTCTATGTTAACTGGAATAGGGACCAGATGGGCATGTTACCCGGTATCAGCAGATTTGTATTTAGTCACTACAGATATATATATTTTTTTTTTCCAGAGAATTGGATTAGCCACTTGATATATTAGAAGTAAAGATGTTATTTATTCTCATTTTGTTTTCTTTTCATCATTTTCTAGCATTGAGTGTAGTACCAAAGTAAATGATAACTTCATTATATTGTTGGCATGTTTTACTTTCTTCTAGGTACATTTACTTAGTGGATTTGATGCGTTTTCTGAAGGAAGATGAAGCACTGAAAACTATTACTCTCCTTGAAGGATCCCGGGAACATGACAGAGTTAGCAAAAAGTCCCTCAAGAACTGGGTGGTAATGAGTCTCTCCCTTGTCGTGTTATGCATTCTTGTGTGCATTAACTTTTCTATTTCTAGTAAGATTTAAGTTTCAAAACATTTTTGTTCTCCTTTCCATGCAGATAAATGCTTTTAGAGAACGGAGAGCCCTATCTTTAACACTAAACGATACTAAAACAGCGGTAAACAAGCTTCACCAGATGGTCAACATAATTGTTGGCATTATTGTGTTTGCTATATGGCTTCTTATTTTAGGCTTGGCAACAACCCATTTTTTGGTTTTCATCTGCTCTCAACTAGTTGTCGTGGCATTTATTTTCGGCAACACTTTGAAGATGATTTTTGAAGCTATCATTTTCTTATTTGTCATGCATCCCTTCGACGTTGGCGACCGCTGTGAGGTGGAAGGAGTTCAGGTAAACCCTGAAACATTCTCAACCTCTTCACTCTCATATTAACAAAATTAAGTCCATGACTCACTGAAACATAACGATGTAAATTTCAGATGATTGTGGAAGAGATGAATATCCTTACAACTATTTTTCTGAGATTTGACAATCAGAAGATATCATATCCAAATAGTGTGCTTGCTACATTACCAATCAGCAACATTTATAGAAGTCCAGACATGGGAGACTCAATTGATTTCTGTGTCCATGTTGCAACTCCAATGGAAAAGCTTGCTGTCATGAAAGAAAGAATTATAAGGTGAGACTTTATTACATCATACTGAAATTAAGTCTGACCAAATGAGTTAATTTGACACACCAATTGAATACAGGTTTATTGAGGATAAGAAGGAACATTGGTACCCAAATCCTTCAGTAGTACTTAAAGATGTGGATGATATGAACAGGCTGAAGATATCCATTTGGTTAAGGCACAGGATTAATTACCAAAACATGGGTGAGAGGTGGGCAAGGAGAGAACTAGTGGTTCAGGAGATGATTAAAGTTTTAAGGGAGCTTGAAATTGAGTATAGAATGCTGCCTGTTGATGTAAATCTCCGCCAGATGGCTTCGTTGACCTCTGACCGCTTGCCATGCACTTGGTCAACTTGTAATTGATCATAAGTTGACAGTTTTGATTGATGGGATGAGAGTTGACAGAACAAAGTGTTGAATTCAGTTTATGAGAGGTACATAAAAAGTAGTAGTTTTAGAGTCCTGATTTTCCACTTTTATTGCTGTACATTTTGGTTGAAACTTGAATATTAAAGGTTATTATTTTTATGGGTTTAGTATTGACAGGTAATAATAACGAGAAAAGTACCTTTTTTTTTTTTTTGATCTGTTATACTGCGTCCAAAATAACTGACTTGGTTTTTTAATTCTTACTTTTTATTTTTTTATTTTTGAAGAGGTGAATAAACAACAAAATATATTGGAAGGGAAAAAAAAGATAGTTACTGTAGACATTTTCTAGGTTAAATTTCTTTTTATTAAGGCTCGCAAATAAGTAAAGCGAGTCATATGGTAAATTTTAATTAGTATGGAAGGATGCAGAAGAAATCAGCTATTAAATTGTGATTATTTTTTTTAACTGAATATTAAAAAAAAAATAATCTAAACAAGGAACACACATATACTCCTATATACAACGAAAAAAAGACATGAACCAGCCACACAATTCACGTGGCTGGTTACGCGTCATTTTATTTTATTTTTTTTAAATTAAAAAAAATAACTTTACTTTTTAATAAAGTTGAAAGAGTCTCTCTCTCACACACTCTCTCTCTCTTTACCACTCTCTCACTCTCTCTCTCGATCAAAACTCCCGGTCGCCGTTTCCCCGCTTCCGGTTCCGGCTACCTCTTTCCTCTCTCGGTTCCAGCCGCTGTCTCAGTTCAGGTTACTGTGTATCTTAATGTTATCTCATTAATAACATAAGCACCCTAACATTTCACATAATATTTTTTTAGTGAAAATTATGAACCTTAAAATGGCCGGGACCGGGGGCGGGAAGTGGTGATCAAGGGGAGGGAAGCTGTGGTCGGGGATGGGGAAAAGGCGGCCGGAACTGGGAGAGGAAAGAGGCAGCAGGAACCGAGAGCGGGGAAACGGCACTCGGGAGCTGGAGTGAGAAACGGCGGCCGGAAGATCGAGAGAGAGAGAGAGAGTGGTAACGAGAGAGAGACTCTTTCAACTTTATTTAAAAGTAAAGTTATTTTTCTTAATTTAAAAAAATAAAATAAAATGACACGTAACCGGCGACGGGAGTTGTGTGGCTGGTTTATGTCTTTATTTCGTTGCATATAGTATTACTTTATTGACAAAGGTTGAGACCTAGAGACCCCAAGAATGTGGCCAGTGATTCTGAATTTAGGAAGCAAGAGGGCAATGCATGAGCATATATATATATATATATATATATATATGATCAACCGTTTTCCTTATTGCATCACAGAATACACATGTTGCAGTGGCCATTATTGCATATATATATATATATATATATATGATCAACCGTTTTCCTTATTGCATCACAGAATACACATGTTGCAGCGGCCATTATTGCATCCTTTTAAAGCTAGATTGTCTAAATTTATGATTTTGTTGTTCACCTAGGTAAATCAATAAAAAATATTAATTTTATAAAGGCATGAACTCCTGTGGCATAGGAGCCCATCTTTACTAAGAAAATGATAAAAAGATTTAATAGAAACAATTTCATCTCTAGACTCTAGTAGAATCCCATTGACACATGGGTCAATAAAGGATAGAATCAATAATGGATACAACCATTCATCATCCATCTATATTTCCAAAAGGAAGTCGATGATCCATCAAGGACAATGGATAGGATAAAAATCAAATGATTTTTTATTTTTTTTACTTGTGTCTTTATTATGGCACATAAAATCTTAGTTTGGTAAATTTGTGAAGGTTTTAACCTTTATGCAATGTCATGTTTGGTCACCGTAAGCTCACCTTTCATAGTTTCATTGCAGGCGAAGTTTGATGGTGACCGAAGTACAATTATTTGTACTAACAATTAAATGGTTTATTGGTAGTTGGGTTTTCAATAGAACCCTTTATAAATAATGAGAGTTTGAATTTTGGGTGAAAGCATATTTCTGGGAGTGTGAATAGTGATTGTGTGCAGATGGTTCCTGTGCTCATGCGTGCGCAGACCCGTTTTTTTTTTTAACGGCTTAGCCACTCATCTTGACAAAAAAAAAAAAAAAAAAAAAAATACAATTATTTTGTATAATTGTCAGTGTACAGTCAATTTTGTTTCTTAAAAAATAGATTAGCACTTTCCCGGAGGATATATAATTAAATGTAAGTAAATAAAAGTGTTCCAACTCACTATAAACAACCATATTTACAACAATTGCAAACAACAATATGGGAGCCTTTGGATGCAAGGAAAAGAAGAAGTATGTCATAAATAAAAGATACAAATATTTAGTTTATAATCAAATACAATTTTTTTTTAACGAAACATGGACAAACCAAGTGTTAGGCCATCTCCAACCCAAAACTTTATATTTAGCGCTTCAATACTAAAAAATACAGCTTCTACAGTGAAATCTTCTCCAACCATCATCTCTATTTTTAACTCTAAAATAGAATATTCTAAGAATATTCTTCTCCAACCACTATCTTTATCAATAAATTTAATCATCTTTAATTTTTTTTCATTTGTAACCATTAAATTTAAATATGATACTATTTAAAATATATTTTTAATTTTTATATTTATTAAAAATATTTATTAAATATAAAAGTGATAAAAAAACAAACATTACATTAATTACTTAATAAAAACATAACATACAAATATAAATATAAATTATAAATTATTATTTTAATTAAAATATAAAATATAAATATAAATTACAAAATTAAAAACAGAATTAAAAAAAAATCAAAACAGAATTAATAAAAAGAAAATAAAAAAATCATATAAACATACAATTTTAAAAATATAAATAAAAAATAAAAATAAAAGATAAACAAAAATTAACAATAACATATAAACAGAATTTAAAAATAAAAAAACAAAAAAAAACCAATTAAACTGAATTTTAAAAAAAAAAAATAGCGTTGCTACAGTGGCGCGCAACATATTGCGCGCCAGTGTAGCAATTTTCTGATTTGGCGCAGAATATGGCATTGGGTTGGAATGCATCCTGCGCCAAATCAGCCCATTTACTCTATTTAGAGTTGCATTGGAGTTGGCCTTAGGGGTATTCACTGATATAAAATTACCATCTTAGCAATTTGTGCTTTTATTTTACGAGAATTGAAGTTCAAATCTGTCTTCTTAGTATGATAAGAACACTTTATAAAAAAACAAAAAACTAAGTGCCATAGATTAAAATATTATTAGCAGAAAATTTTTTTTTTTGCTGATTACAGTGCAAGTGAGAAAAAAAATCATTATAACTCTTGTAAAGGGCGGAAAAAATTCTTCATAACTCTAAATCCCACCACAAAAAAAAGCAATTTTTGTCAACTTTTCTTGGTGGTTCATTTTTTTTTTTGTGCATGAGCTAATTTTGGAATGAGTCCTGATTCGATAAAAAAAACATATATTGTTATTAATTTAATTATTATAGAAAAAGTAAAAGTTTGTTTTATTTCCAAATTTGGTTCATTTAGTCTCTCACATTTTATTATATTTTATATAAACGTTATAATTTTCTTAAAGTCTCACCTTGACTTTTAATGATTAAAAATTGTTAAAATTATTAAATTATATGGGGTAAAAATCACAAGTTTTTCAAGTTCAAATTGCAACAAGTCCAAACCAAGAAACAAAACACACA
Source organism: Dioscorea alata (assembly GCA_020875875.1). Classification (NCBI taxonomy): domain Eukaryota; kingdom Viridiplantae; phylum Streptophyta; class Magnoliopsida; order Dioscoreales; family Dioscoreaceae; genus Dioscorea; species Dioscorea alata. The sequence continues at coordinate 15,532,648 of CM037021.1, forward strand.
CTATATATATTATTTATTAATTTTATTTTTTAATAAATATGAATAAACTACAAACTCTGATCTTTTGAGTTAGAATAGTCTCAACTCTCAACAATTGATTCAAAAACAAAATAAAATACTACCTCTTCTATTATAAACATAATAAATCTATTTTTATTAAATAAAATTATACTAATTTTTTAATATATAAATACAGGTAGATATGGTTGTTTTTCTCACATATATTTCTTAATTTTAAAATTATGAACAACCTCCTCTACATACCTTGTCATGTGACTAATACAAATTTTTTTTTATAAAAATAAATAAATCATTGATTTATTGAATAGAAGACAATTGTGAAACATGATAACCATCTTTCACAAGTAACTTGACTTTATGCTGCATGATTTTCTCACTGTTCTAACATTCAACATAATTAGTTAACAGTATTAATGCGGCATGGTGATTGAATTTGAAATAGACCCTTTATCACTTGAATTCTCATGCAATTCTCAATAGTATTTATTTATTATAAGGCTCTTATATTCCACATTAGAGCGTATTCATTCTCTTTGTATCAGTGATGAGATGAGCAGCATGGACTTTGATGCTCAATTAATATTATTTTAACATCTCCACACTTTATTCTATCATTGGCATTGTTAGACATTTGTCTTGTCACTGTTTTGAAAGTCAACTCTTCCTTTGTCCAATCTCTTATTCCAGCAGGAGACTAAGCCAATGTCCATTTTATTTTGTTTTGGAAATTAGATTTTTTTTTATTTTTTGGATCAAGTGGATAAGTCTGGGCATGGGTGTGTCTATTTTGAATATAACACGAGTCCTGAGTACGAGAGGATTCTACACCGCCAGTGTATTCACTATGTGTTGGACGTGATTCGAATGAATATATTTGGAAACAAAAGTCTTGTTTGGATTGACTTATAAAAAAAGTGTTTTTTTTTTTCAGTTTAATAGAATTGTTTCTGAAAAAAAAGTATTTTTTCAGAGTAAGTTAAGCACTTTTTTGTAATATGTGTTTGTATTAGCTTTTTTGTAGAAGTAAAAATTGTAATATAAGCTAAAAAACAGTTTTTTTCAGAAGCTGGTCATGACTAGTTTTTGAAAAAAAAGCTGTTTTTCAATTTTTTTTTACAGTTTCTGCTTTTGCAGAAAAGCCAATACAAACAACTTTTTTTGAACTCAGAAGTGCTTAACTTATAAAAAAACACTTCCAGGTTTTCTAAAAGTCAATCCAAACAAGTCCAAAGTGTCTTAATCATTAGACTAGATAATAAGTTTAAAAAAAAAATTGCTTTAATACTTTGTTAAAAAGAAAAATAACTAATATAATTTTTTATAAATATGTGTGTATATATATATTATTATTATAAATTTCATAAAAATGTATAGTGATATTTTTCTCTCTTTCCACGATGATAAAAAAAAACGGAAACTAATAAATTTTTTTTACTGATTTTTAGTTGATTTTGACCATAAATTTATATATATAAACACATAAAAATGGTTTGTAAAAATGTATAAATAAATATTATTTTATCAAATTGTGCAAGTGAATTTTAAGTAAATTGTTATTTTCATATGGGTATGCAAATAAAACACTCAAAGTTAAATGGATTACTACAATTTTTAATCTTATTAAATTTCCTTGTTTACAATCAAACTCAGATTATTTGTATTTGAGGGTGGGAGAGAAAATTCTAATTTTATGGCATAAATAAAATAAAATTGATAAAACCAATATTAGCACGTGCAACATATTTTTTTATTTTGATTTTTTAAAAAAAATAAATAAATCACAATTTTGTTATAAAAAAAATAAAAATAACACAAAGAGTACATAAAGAAAAAAAATTTTAAAAATCAAAAATATCAGAAATGACAAGGGACCAAAACTGGGCTGTACAAAAAAAAAAAAAAAAAAAAAAAATCCATTAAAAATGGATAGATGATATCAAGAAAGAAACACAAACAGTATCATATAATTCTATAAAATTATTAACAACTTATTAGACCTTCTTAGTAAAATAGTGTCATATAATTCTAAAATATTATTTTTATTTTTAATTTTTTTTTAAGATTTAGATTTATTAATGATTTTTGTATTCTTTTCATTTGTTTTTTTTTTATTTAACAAAGGATTTCATGGCCCAATATATATATATATATATATATATATATATATATATATATATATATATATATATAGGGCTGTTCAAAAAAACCGCTTAAACCGTAAACCGGACTGGACCGGTTTTTTTTTAACCGCCGGTCCGGTTCCAAGCGGTTTCATTATTAACCGGTCCGGTCCGGTTTTGGAACCGGTTCCAGACCGGTCTGGTCCGGTTCCAGTTTTCGGAACCGCGGTCCAAACCAGACCGGACCGGTTTATTTATAAATTTGTAAATATGGTTATAGGGTTTATTAAAAAATTATTTTTTATAGGGTCCAAGGATGGTTGAGGAGTTGAATCTAATTATCATTTCTCTTCGGAATTCTAGCTCTCGTGTGAAGAGATCAAAGAGGACAAAGGCGAGGATATATAGATAAGTAATGTATATTAATTAATTTAATTTTGATTCATAAAAACCAGGACCGAACCGGATCGGACCAAAACGGTCCAAACTGGAACCGGACCGGACCAGACCAGACCGGTCCAAAACGGTTTGGACCGGTCCGGGTTTCCTTATTATTTGGTCCGGTCCGGTCCCAATAATAAAGAAACCGTTTAACCGGTCCGGTTCGGTTTTTGACCGGTCCGGTCCGGTTTTGGACCGTGCACAGCCCTATATATATATATGCAAGAAAAAAATACAAGTAATTGTATCATGGACAAACAAGCCTAATAGAGCAAGAAAAATATCAATCTAACTTAAGCTACAAGCTACATTGGACTAAGATTGCTAACTAAAAAAAATTAAAAACAATATACCAACAGTCTAACTCTGCATTTTATATCGTCATGCATGATGCCATCAATAAAACCATGTCCTAAACAAAGACTCAGGCAAAACTAATGTTATATTTGAAACTAGTCTTTTTAATGCCTTGCAGAATATTAATGAGTTTAACTCGTTTGACAGGTTCAAGTCAACTAAACTATATTATGTTGATGTAATAAATAAATAATAAATAATTATTTAAAATATATATAAAAAAATATTATTAACTATAGTTTATTTATTATGAAAACTTTTTTTTTTTTACCTCTTTTCTAAGTTTGATATGTTAAATCTATTAAAAGCCCAATAACAAACCTAAACTTCAATAGATAAATTAAAATGAAACAAATTAATTTAAGATTTATAATTTGATAAAAAAATTGTTTTTTAATTTAAATTATATATATTTTAAATTTTAAAAATAAATAAAAACTTAAACTTCGGTAAATATATAATATTTTATTAACGGTAGTATTTTGACCATTTTTGCATTCCTTTTTTTGTTGAGTTAGAGGCCGGGGGATAGGCCCCTGTCGCCTGTGGGGTCAATGAACCCTTTTTTGTACCCCGTCCCTCTGTCCCCCTCTGTTGTCCTCTCTTGCCTGCCCACCCGCCCTCCTCCTTCTCCCCTTACGTTCTTTCATGGATTCAACCTCTGTCCATTCCTTACTTTGTTACCTTTTATCCCACGTGTTCGTGACTTCTTACAGTTGTCCTATGTGGAAGGTGAGAGGTTTGGTCGGCATTAATGGTTTATCCAACTGAAAAAAAAAAAAAAAATATTTTTTAAAAAATTATACAGTTAGGATGATAATGATATTGATTCTTTTGGATATTCAGTGAAGGTAAAAGAAGCATGATGTTATGTGTTAACAATTGATGTATTTCATAAACTACAAATTAACACACACACACACACATATATATATATATATATTGAAAAAATAAAATAAAAAATTTCTTTTGTAAAACTTTAGAGATAATTTTTTTTCTTCAAATTTGATGAATTGATGATGCATGGATTTATTTGATATTTACATAATAAGATAGTCTCATGTGGAGGTGGAGATTTTATAGAATCTTTATTAATGTGCATCGGTACCATGTTCGATTTGGATGGACCCATCACATGTCTTACATGGACACATAGAGTTGTTGTAAGTTAAGAAATGGATCTTCAATATATTTATATATTTTTGAACAAGTTTTTAATACATTAAATATATTTCTCTATTATTCATTATTAGTTTAACAATATTTTTATTTTATATTTTAAATGTTATGCTTATTATTTTATTTTAAAATTTTAATTAATAAAAATTTTGTTAATTAAGTTATTTTAATTTATAGTTCACCTTGTTTTTCTTTGTAATTTCTGGCTCTACACATCATAAGATTAATAGTTGAGAGGAGTGATTTATCTGTTTTTTTTATTAAAAAAATTAGTATTATAGCTTGGACCTTGGAATTATTTGGTACTGGATTTAACCGGAAGATTACAGTGTGGCTTTTAAGCCACAAATTGGAGCTGAAAACTTCCTACAAAACAACAAATGGAAAATTAGTGTTTAATTTGAGCAATAAGCTTATAACTAGATATTTTTTTTATGGCAATTAATGCAGTAACATGCTTCTCAAGCAAAACCATGGGGACGTGCAACCTTTAGTCAACAACCATTATTTATTTATTTATTTATTATAAAAAAGCCACCATTAGTTTTTCTTATCTTAGTTTGCAATCAATCCAAACACCATTAAAAGAAAAACAATTGATAAATATAATCTGAAGCAATAAAAAGCAAACCAAATCACACATTGTGGCAATTAAAAAAAAAAAAGAAGAAGAAAAAGAAAAAAAGAGCTAGTCATTTTCAATTATTCTCTAAATCAAATAATAAAAACATGTCAAATGCAATGATGCAATGGCATTCATCATCAATGCTCAAGTGAATTTTATAAGAATGGTTAATTAACAAGTTCCAAAGTTCCATGATCATTGAGTGTTGTTGAACAATGGCTCAATCTCAAGCTCAAGCTCAGTTGGAAGAGATAGGAAGAAGAAGTAGTAGGAGGTTGTCTTTTCAACTCCATGGTTCCTTCTCTGAGAGAAGTTCAAGCATTAATGGTTCTTTTAGAGAAGAGAATGATGATGAGAAGGAGTTGCAGTGGGCTGCAATTGAGAGGTTGCCAACTTTCAGAAGGCTAAGAACATCACTGTTTGATTATGAGAATGGGAGTGAAGGTGGTGGAGATAATAAAGGTAAAGGTAAAAGGTTGATTGATGTTACTAAACTTGGAGCAGCAGAGAGGAGATTGTTCATTGAGAGTCTTATCAAACACATTGAGAATGATAATCTCAAGCTGTTGCAGAAACAGAAGGAGAGAATTGACAGGTAAATTTCTGTTCAAAGTATTGAAAGAAAAATGAATGCATGTACATATGTTTTGTGTATCATCCTGGTTCAAAGTATTTCTGCAGAGTTGATGTGAAACTTCCTACAATTGAAGTGCGTTTTAATAATCTTAATGTGGAAGCTGAATGCCAAGTTGTTCAAGGAAAGCCTCTACCAACTTTATGGAATGCAGCCAAAGCCAGTTTCTCTGTGAGTAGATGGATTACTGACTTTTTTCGGCTTTTTTTTTCCGATGTTTATTACTTTACAAATAGGTCATTTGTTCACTTGTTTAAACATTGTTGGCTCAGGGGTTTTCAAGGTTTGCAGGTTTAAAGCATGAAGAAGCAAAGATTACAATCATTAAAAATGTTAGTGGCATCATCAGACCTTCAAGGTAAGAGCTGAAAAAAAAAAAACTGTTTCATTGAAATGTTTTTTATTAGCAGAATCAGTGTGATAGATTTTCAATCACTAATTATATTTTGATATTGCAGAATGACTCTATTACTTGGACCTCCAGGATGTGGAAAAACTACTTTCTTTCTTGCACTTTCTGGGAAACTAGACAAATCTCTCAAGGTTTTCTGGCCATTTTTTTAGCTGTTTGTTTCAAAAATATTAAGAACAAAGTAATGAAATTTCTGAAATGCCTGCAGGTTAATGGAGAAGTTTCATACAATGGCTTCAAATTAGAAGAGTTTGTTCCTGAGAAAACATGTGCTTATATAAGCCAGAATGACATGCACATTCCTGAAATGACGGTGAGGGAGATACTAGACTTTTCGGCTCAATTTCAAGGTGTTGGCAGCAGGGCAGGTAACTCCATATCATATATGCGCTTTCTCGTTATCAAGAAATTATCTGAATGAATTGCTAATCAGGTTAAATGAATGAAATTCACAGAAATTATGAAGGAAGTCAGTAGACGAGAGAAGGAAGCCGGAATCATCCCAGAACCGGAGATTGACACATATATGAAGGTAAATCACGAGTTTCTACAACAATGACCTTAGTGTTCATATCTGTAGTTGTGTTTTTTCGGTTGTGTAGGCAATTTCGGTGAAGGGATTAGAGAGAAGTATTCAGACAGATTATGTATTAAAGGTGATTATCTCAAGTGAATCAATGAAATATTAGCTCTTCATGTAACTTCTTAATGATTATTCCTTGTTTTTGTGTATCAGATCATGGGAATGGATATCTGTGCAGATATAATGGTAGGCGATGCAATGAGGAGAGGCATCTCGGGTGGTCAGAAAAAAAGACTAACTACCGGTAAAATCACAATCTCTTCTTTATGTATCAATATTACATTGTTATTTTATATGGTTGTATCGTGTTTTTGTTTTGAATATGGTATCAGAGCTATAATTCTCTTTAATGTTCAGGAGAGATGATAGTAGGGCCAACAAAAGCCCTGTTCATGGATGAAATATCGACAGGATTAGATAGCTCAACAACATTCCAAATTGTCACTTGTCTCCAACAGTTGGCTCACATTACTGAATCAACTGCAGTGGTTTCGCTTCTCCAACCAGCACCTGAAACTTATGATCTTTTCGATGACATTATATTAATGGCCGAAGGTAAGATTGTATACCAAGGACCTCGCAGTCAAATCCTCGAATTCTTCGAAGAATGTGGGTTCAAATGCCCAGAGAGGAAAGGTGCAGCTGATTTCCTCCAGGAGGTAAAACTGGCAAACCAAGCATTTTGAATACTATACCTTGTTTTAATGAAATTTTTTCGATAATGTATAGGTAATGTCAAGGAAGGATCAGGAACAGTATTGGTATTGTGCACAAGAAAACTATGCTTATGTTTCAGTAGATCAATTCTGCCAACAATTTAAAGCATTTCACATTGGAATTAAATTGGATGAAGAGCTCTCGAAACCATACGATAAATCGCAATGCCATAAACATGCTCTTTCATTCAGTCAATATTCTCTACCGAAATGGGAACTATTTCGCGCTTGTATGGCCAGAGAATTGCTTCTGATGAAGAGGAATTCATTTGTCTATGTATTCAAAACTACTCAGGTATATGCATAAAAATAAAAAAAATTCCTCCATAAAAACAAGACTAATTCTTTTTTGGGTTATCTTTCAGCTCTCGATTGCGGCTATGATTACTATGACTGTATATCTGCGAACTCGTATGGGAGTTGATATTGTGCATGCTAACTACTACATGGGCTCTCTGTTTTTTGCGCTTCTTTTACTAATGGTGAATGGATTTCCAGAGCTAGCAATGACAGTGTCTAGACTTCCAGTTTTCTACAAACAAAGAGACTTCTTTTTCTATCCAGCATGGGCATATGCAATCCCAGCTACCATCTTAAAAATTCCGATATCATTGATAGAGTCTTTGATGTGGACATCACTGACATACTATGTCATCGGCTATAGTCCCGAAGCTTCAAGGTATGTATATACATATGCATTTTGGAGAAGATAACTCTTGGTAATAATCTAACAGAAATTGCATATATTCAGGTTCTTTCGGCAATTTCTCCTCCTATTTCTTGTTCATCAAATGTCTCTATCCTTATTCCGATTTATAGCAGCATGTTTCCAAACAACAGTTGCTTCGACAGTTGGTGGTACATTATGTTTACTAGTGATCTTAATATTTGGTGGATTTATTCTTCCACGACGTAAGTGTGCACTAGTTTTTCAGTTTTGATTTTGATTAAGACAATAGAATTCATGTACTAAACTTGTTTCCTAACTTCAGCATCCATACCAAGCTGGTTGAAATGGGGATTTTGGATCTCTCCCTTGACATATACCGAAATAGGATTGACGGTGAATGAGTTTCTTGCACCGAGATGGCAAAAGGTGACATTCATATTCATCAGATGAACCTTCTTTTGTTCTTTAATTGCTCTGTAAGTGATATAACTATTTAGTTCTGCAGATCTCAGGCACAAACACAACGATCGGTGATGAAGTTCTAACAAGCCGTGGATTAGACTTCAAGAGCTACTTTTATTGGATATCAATTGGAGCCTTGTTAGGATACTCTTTGCTTTTGAATGTGGGATTTACTCTAGCATTAACTTTCAAAAGACGTAAGTTTTTCCACTGAATTGATACTATGTAACTTAATCTTTGCTCTCAACTAATAATGTTTATAGAAGAAGTTCAGCTGTCGGAATGTCTCGTGCTATTATTTCTCGGGAGAAGCTTTCTCAGATAAGTGGATTAGATAGTGTTCATAAAACTATAGAGCTAAAGAATAGCAAGCAAGAGACTAAAAGGATCGGTGAGTTGTTTCTGTTTTTCACCATGATGCATACCAATTGAAGGTTAATAGACCCTACTTTGGATATTGCAGGGAGGATGGTCTTGCCTTTCCAACCACTAGCAGTAACATTTCAGGATGTTCAATATTTTGTCGATACACCATTGGTAAACCTTTTATAAATGTAGAACAATTACTAGATGTATTATAGCAGTAACTGGTTCTTTTTATTCAAATAGGAAATGAGAGAACAAGGTTATACAGATAAGAAGCTTCAGTTGTTGCACAATATTACTGGAGCATTTCAGCCTGGCATTCTTTCAGTGTTGATGGGTGTCAGTGGAGCAGGTAAAACTACACTTCTGGATGTTCTTGCTGGAAGGAAAACAGGTGGAGTAATTGAAGGAGATATTAGAATCGGAGGATATCCGAAAACACAAGAAACATTTGCAAGGATTTCAGGTTACTGTGAGCAGACTGACATTCATTCTCCTCAAATTACTGTCGAAGAATCTGTTATTTATTCCGCTTGGCTTCGTCTACCACATGAAATTGATTCAAAGACAAGATCTGTATGTTATATCCAGAGCCGAAAATTCTTTACTATTTATGTTGATATTGTTGACACATTGTTCCTATTTTAACTGCAGGAATTTGTGAATGAAGTTCTTGAAACAATTGAGCTTGATGGCATCAAAGACGCGCTAGTTGGAATAGCTGGAGTTAATGGCCTCTCTACCGAGCAAAGAAAGAGACTAACAATTGCTGTCGAGCTAGTTGCTAATCCATCCATTATATTTATGGACGAACCGACTTCAGGCCTTGATGCTAGAGCAGCTGCAATCGTCATGCGTGCAGTGAAAAATGTAGCTGAAACAGGAAGAACAGTTGTTTGTACCATTCATCAGCCAAGCATCGATATATTTGAGGCATTTGACGAGGTTAGTTAATTTTTTTTTCATATAAGAAGATAGGCCGGGAAACATTAGATTGGTTATCACTAAAACTATTGATGTTTTATTTGTATTGCAGCTAATTCTAATGAAAAGGGGAGGTGAACTAATCTATTCTGGACCACTTGGTCAGCATTCAAGCAAAGTAATTGAATATTTTGAGGCAAGTATTCTTATAAATTTACTCATTATTGTCTGCATTCTAATTTGAGCAAAAGAAGGTAAAATATTTATACCAGACTATATTAATTCAGATTTTTTTTAAATGATCTTCAACAGCGTGTTTCTGGAGTTCCAAAAATCAGAGATAATTATAACCCGGCAACATGGATGCTGGAAGTGACCTCTTCATCTGTTGAGGCACAACTCGGCATAGACTTTGCGCAGATATATAGAGAATCAAATCTGTACAAGTGAGTTTAAAAAGTGCACTAATTTTTTCTGCAATGCGAGATTTACTGCTTATTCATTTGCAATAATCTCTTATGAGTTATGATTTTTTTCTGCTGCAGTGACAACAAAGAACTGGTTAAACAATTGAGTATGCCACCACCAGGTTCAAAAGATTTGCATTTTCCGACACAGTTTCCCCAAAATAGCTGGGGACAATTCAAAGCTTGTCTATGGAAGCAATACTTGTCCTACTGGAGAAGTCCTTCCTATAATTTGGTTCGAATGACATTTATGTTCTTTGCATCTGTGGTATTTGGAGTATTGTTTTGGAAACATGGAAAAACTCTGTAAGTTAATAACATCATAAGTAGCTTTTATAGCACAGTTTCAACTCCATTAATTCACTTATTAACTGTTCCTTTCCTTTTGTTTATTTGAAAGGGATAACCAGCAAAATTTATTCAACATGCTTGGCTCGATGTATTCATCAACAATCTTCACCGGTATAAACAACTGCTCATCAGTCATACCGTTCATAATAACTGAGCGCGCTGTTCTTTACCGAGAAAAATTTGCCGGAATGTATTCTCCATGGGCATACTCACTCGCTCAGGTATCGCCGTGATACTGAAAAATAATGGATTATATGCAAACTTCGGTCTCTGAACTCTGCACTTTATCTTTGTAGTAAATCATACTTAATACGAAATTGCTGCATTTTCAGGTGATCATTGAGATACCTTATATTTTCATTCAAGTACTAATCTTCATGATAATCGCATACCCGGCAATTGGCTACTATTGGTCAGCTAGCAAATTCTTATGGTTCTTCTACACCATGTTTTGCTCATTGCTCGGCTTTGTCTATCTTGGAATGCTTCTTGTTTCATTGACCCCAAATGTTCAAGTGGCTTCCATTATGTCATCCTTCTTCTACCAAAACCTCAATCTATTCTCCGGCTTCCTAATACCCGGGCCGGTAAGTCTATTTATTTATTTATTTATTTTTCTCCTTCTTTACTAAGCTTAAAAAAAGAGTATAAGTTAGTTATGTATAACTAACTAGAAGCAATGTAATTGTTTCATATGAACAGCATATTCCAAAGTGGTGGATTTGGTTTTACTACATCATGCCAATGTCTTGGACATTGAATGGTCTCTTTACTTCTCAGTATGGAGACATTGAAAAAAAGATCACAGTGTTTGGAGAGACCAAACCAGTTGCCCAGTTTCTGAGAGATTACTTTGGATTTCACCATGATAGGCTTGGTTTGGTTGCTGCTATGCTTCTGGTTTTCCCTCTTTTGTATGCTTTCCTTTTTGCTTATTTTATTGGCAAGTTGAATTTTCAGAGGAGGTGAATATATATATACATGTATGTATGTATGTATGTATATCATAAGATACTGTAATAGAATAGAATAAGAAATCAAGCAAAAGAAAAGGAGGATGAAAATCTTCAGCACAATGTATTTATTTATAATGGATTTTATCAATTATATTTAGGATTAAATTTATATATAAGATTCTCTGAAGCATGTTGTGAACTGAATTATGAGCATTGCTCATATCAAATTAGATTGTATTCTGTGTTGTTATTATCAAAAAAAATTTTTTTTTTAAATCTCTTGATATATACATATAGCTCCATTATAATAGAAAATATTGTGTTTCTTTATTGATTCATATTGTCTTCAATGAAAAGCGGAAGAATTTTTGCAAAAATTCGATATCGCCTTTGTATTAGTCTTTTATAAACATTTTGTTGACAAAGGTGTTGTTACTCTGGTAATATATATGAGAATAAGGATTCTGCTGAACGTCCGCAGTTGATAACAGTGAATAGGAGGAAAAGAGATAGAGACAAAAGGGTGGGTATGAATATATTTTTTTAATATAATTTTTATGTAAGTGCTCAAAATCTACAAGTGTTATTAGACTACTCAACCTTTATTTATATATATATATATAAATATTACATGTAATGGATGAACTAAATAGTTACTCACTACATACCAGAATCTCTTTTCTGAATTTGGCTTTGACTTAGGATTAGATATCTCTTCATAATAAAAAAAATTGATTTATTTGGTATGAATGTAACTTGTGCTATTCTTTTCATAGGTTGAGCGGTTATAATTACAAATACAAAGAGCTTGAGCAAAAACAAATTAACAACGTATTGCTTATTTTATTTTTATTTTTTAATCAATTTTAAAAAAAAAAACTGTGATGGCACAAATGAAATAATTAAGACATTTTACTTTTAGATGGAAATTCAAAAAGCGATTTATCTATATTATAATTTTTTAAATAATATAATAATTATTTTTATGAAATTATTCGTATATTGATGTATGCATGACTAAAATAATTATGTCAAATTTTAAAATAAAATTTTACTTAAATTTATCTTGGAAAAAAAAAAAAAACTCCCCCCTCCCCATTAAAATTACATTTTCTGTTTATTTATTTTTGAATTTTGTTCTGAAACTCACCTTTAAAAAACATACTGATAAATCCCCAAACAGAGAACAAGATAAAGCAAAGACCTTCTTCAACCACCTTCAAGACCTTCTCTTTCTCCTCCTCCTCCTCCTCCTCCTCCTCACCATCATCCATGGCCGCCGTGAAGGTATACGGACCTCCTATGTCCACAGCTGTATCCAGAGTCCTCGCTTGCCTTTTTGAGAAGGAAGTCGCCTTCCAGCTCCTCCCCGTCGACATGTCCAAAGGCCAGCACCGATCTCCAGACTTCCTCAAACTCCAACCTTTCGGTCAAGTCCCTGCCTTCCAAGACGAATCCATCTCCCTCTTCGGTACCATTCTCTCATCTCTCTCCATCTCCATCTTCTTCATTCTAATCTTCCTGTTTCTATTTCTCAGAATCCAGAGCCATCTGCCGCTACATCTTGGACAAGTACCCGGAGAAAGGCAACAAATTTTTGCTTGGAAAAGGTGATCTCTTGGGGCGGGCTTCCATAGATCAGTGGCTGGAAGCTGAGGCGCAGAGCTTCAACCCGCCGAGCTCGGTGCTGGTTTTTCAGCTGGCTTTTGCGCCGAGGATGAAACTGAAGCAGGACGAGAATGCTATTCAGAAGAATGAGGAGAAGCTTGGCAAGGTTTTGGATGTGTATGAGAGGAGGTTGGGAGAGACTCGGTTCTTGGCTGGAGATGAGTTTTCCTTTGCGGATTTATCGCATTTGCCCAATTGTCATTGTATTGTTAATGCTACTGATCGGGGTGGTTTGTTGACGGAAAGGGAGAATGTTGGGAGGTGGTGGAAGGAGATCTCATCGAGGCCGTCGTGGATGAAGGTTGTTGACATGCAGAATGCTCCGAAGGCTGGTTGAGCACTGCTTGACTGGCTGGCTGGCTGTTCTTGGTGATGGTTCTTATCTTGTTTTACTTTTTGATGAATTCTGAATGTCTTGAACTGCAGAGCTTTGTGATGTTGTTGCTACTGTCATGTGTTTGTTTGTCTTGTTTTTCATGTCTCTATGAATGTTATTGCGGGAGAAGTGATTGAAATTTCAAAGCTTGTATTTTGGCCAGGTTTTGGTAGTTTATCTGAACTGTGGGCTGTGATCCACTGGTGCTCATTTTTGCCATTGGGTTTTTGGTGATATTGAAAGAATAGTTTGAGATGTGTGTTCTTCTTGGTTTAGAGATGACACTTCTGCTTAATTCTTGGAGATGTTTAGGTTCCTGTAGCTTTGGATTTGGCAAGGTGGAGCATTGACTAATTTAATTGACTAACTGGTTGGCTGTTCTTCGTGATGGTTTGTGTGTTGCTATTTTGGCAAAATTTTTGGATGTCTTGAGATGGATAGACTGATGATGATGATGATGATGATTTTGTTGTTGTTATTGTTATTGTTATTGTTATTGTTGTTTTTAAGTGCTTCTTGTTTTTTATGTTTCTTTGAGTATTGTTGTGGAATGGATTGAAGGTTTAGAGCTTGGATTTTTGGGGTAAGATTTTGATAGTTTATCTAAGATGCAGGATGTGATTCACTGGCAGCTCATTTTGACTGTTGGGCTTTGGGTGATATCAAAATCACCTTAGGGTGCGTTTGGATAATGGGATATTATATTCTCATGGATAGGGATATCCATGGATGAAATATCTATGGATGAGAATATCCATATGTAAATGTTTGGTTGGAGGGATTTAATAGTAGGGATAAAGATTATTTGGTGTTTGGTTAGAGGGATAAGGATATGTAAAGTTTTGGATATCTATTTTTAAATGTTTGGTTGGATGGATATGGGAGTGGTATGATAACCCTATTGAAATTTATTTTTTAATGAAAATAACGGATATTATTTTTAAATTCAATTATTATTTTTAAATTATTTTTAAATATTTTATGTAAGTATTTAATTTAAATAACGGATATTAATAAATAAAGTTTTTATTTATTAAGCATGAAAAATTTGTAATGGACTATTTAATGAATAACATATCAGTTTATTATTTAACTTGATTTTTCGAATTGAATTTAATTCAAAAAATCAAGTTAAATAAACATTTAAATAGTATTAATTGATAAACAATTAAATCATAATGTAAAGAAATAAAAAATTAACTTAATTCTTGTAGCTAATGACAAAATAATTATAAGTGAAGTTAATAACAAATAATTAAATCATAATGTATATTTTTAAACTTAATCTTTATAAACACATAAATAAAAAAAACCAAGGGAGAGGGATGAAAGATAGAGACAACCAAGGGATGAGTGGCATTCCACCAATTTGGTGGGATGCCACTCATCCAATTTTCAAGGATGGGGACCATCCCCATCCAGGCCCATCCGGGAAACCAAACAACCGGATGGGCCTATAGCTCTGGATATCCCATCCTCATCCCGGGATATCCAGGTTGCCAAACGGACCCTTAATTAACGTATATATGCTGGTAAGGGTGTTTAGTTGTAATTGGACATAAATATACATATGACAAGAGTTTCTTGAGAAAGTAGGTTTAAGGGGTGTGTGTGTTCTTAGTTCCAAGAAATAATTCTCTTTAGTTCTCTGTTGTCTTCTTCTTCTTTTTTATTCATTTTTCAATTTAAAGAGAATTGTTCTCTTTTTTTCTATTTTATAGTTAGTAGGGCGATTGTCACTGCTTATGGACCCGAACCTGGGTGATCTATCCATGACCAGGATGAAGCTTGGGTGAAACTAAGTGGAGGTTCGAACCGACTGATGTTGAAGAATCAGCGGATGAGTTGTGGTAAGGGGTGAAATGCCACTCGAACACAGAGCTAGCTGGTTTTCCCCAAAATGCGTTGAGGCGCAGCAGGAGGTGGAGCATTTACCGATTTAGTTAGTTTTAGCAAAACATTAATCTTATTGATATATAGCCGTGTTCTCAAGTTTATATGTGAGGTATCTCCATGAACTATTTTCATCTTTCATTTATAGTGGATTTTGAATTCAGTGTGTTCATTGATGTAGTTAACATATATATATATATAGAATTTACATCTTTTATGGACGTCTCCATAGATAATAAATCTATGAACGTCTTAATTATCAGCTATTGGATTGTGATCCAACGGCTGACATTGATAAATAGTATTACTGTTTATTATACTTTTTAAACAGTAATTACTGTTACGTCCTCATATATATATATATACATGTGTGTGTAAATGCGGGTGTGTGTGTGTGTTGATTAGGCCAAAAGTTGCAATAATTTCCTTCATAGAGTTCAAGCTAGATTTTTGCTGGAATGCTACAAAAGAGATTGCTGTCTTGATCTCTTTCTTCAATTGATGTGGAGTTTTGGAAATATGGGAAATGAAGCTAATCAAATTAATTGGATGAGCTGTATGTTTTATAAACTATGCATTGGATATATATGTTGTACAGAGCTTCTTTCTCATGTGGTGAATCACAGTGCATCATGTTAATCTTCAGTCATTTTTGTGGATAATTCTGCTATTATGTCTACCGCAGACTATTGTTAAGCAGAAAATTGCTATATCTGCATTCAAATAATGCCTTTTAGAAAATGGCAAGTAGCTGCATAATTTCATTCAGACAACTCTTCTTTTTCTTTTTCTTTTCTGAGAAGATGATGGATAAAGGATTGGTATTTCTTCCACATATTCAAAGAGTCTTGCTGCAACCTGGAAAGGATTTTGGAATTCAAGTAAGTGCTCGAGGAATTCTTCTGTTTTACTTGTATGAGTACGTATATGTGTTGCTCTTTGTTTAAAACAAGTATTAGATCTTTTTCTTTTCCTTTTGCTTTTCTCTTTATCTTTCTCCTTTGCCAAGAAAGCACTACTTCCTCTGCCACTTCCTCTGCCACCATGATCTATAAATTCCCTTCTTGTTAATGCTAATGCAGGTTGCAATCCTTAACATTCTCTGTGTTTGAGATAGAGAATTAAAGAGAAAAACATGGGGAGTGTGACAGTGTTTGGCCTGCCGGCATCCACTGATGTGGCCAGGGTGTTAGCATGCCTCTTTGAGAAGGATGTCGAGTTCCAACTGGTTCGCATAGACACATACAAAGGAAATCACAAAGTGCCCGAGTTCCTTAAACTACAGGCACATTCTCATGAAAATTTTTTCTCATAATTCTTATGCCTGATATTGTTCCATTACAGATTAACTTTCTTTGTTATTATTTCTGCAGGATTGCTCAGGCCAAGTAACCTTCAAAGATGGAAAAACCACTCTGACAAGTATGCAATGTTACATATTAAATCTTGCTCCGCTAACATAGTATCAGAGCCAATACACCATCTAACATTTTTTTGGTTTGTAGATTCAAGAGAAATTTGCAGGTATGTTTGCACAGAGCACGCAGACAGCGGAAACAAGAACATATTTGGGACTGGTGCACTTGAAAGAGCAACCATTGAGCAATGGTTGCAAGCGGAAACTCAAAACTTCGATCCTCCGAGCTCTGATCTGGTCTTTCAGTTAGCTTTCGCCGTCCCCTTGGGCTTGATACCAGACCAAACTATCATTGCAAATAGTGAGAAGAAGCTTGCCAAATTGTTCGATGTTTATGATAGGAGGCTTGCCGAGAGTGAGTTCTTGGCTGGTGATGAGTTCACAATTGCCGACTTATCTCACCTGCCTAATTCCCAGTACATTGTGACCAAGTCTGAGAAGGGAAGAGAGCTCTTCAAGAAAAGAAAGAATGTGCACAGATGGTGGAATGCTATATCTTCAAGGGATTCATGGAAGAAGGTGGTTGAAATGCAGCAGGAGCATCCTGGTTTGCTTGAGAAATTCACTTACTGATATGATGATGTTTGTGTCTTCTGTGTTTGTGGTCAGTGACCATTTGAACTTGGTGTTTAATCTATGATGAACCTCTGCTGGTATTAATGAATAAATTTAAGTGCCTTATATTATAAAACTAAAGAGTATTGGTTAATAACTTAATTATAATGAAGGAGGTTCAACATTTGAATATTCATGAAGATTTCAGTAAAGAAAGTGGATAAAGGTGGTTGAGGAATACACCATGGCAGGAATATATGGTTTGAATATTGTTAAATAAATAAGAATATCTATTAACTCCATGTAATTAACTAAACAATGAAGAACCTCACAGTAATTAAGTGTTAAATAATTAGCTTGAGTAAACATAAATCAGAAATCTTTTGAAGGCATTATATCCTTCATTTAAATTGGAGTTTGGAGGTGAACGTTGCATGGCACGGCACGGGGACTTATTAGCTTTTTATAATTTTTTTAAATTTTTTTGGGCATGCACATAATAGATTTTCATTGTTTGATATGGTGCTTAGGCCGAGTTAATATGTTTCTAGGGAATTGATAAGGTGCATCTCCATACTTACATATTCCTTAATAAACCCTTAAATGGGATCCTTTCTCACCTATTAGCTTTATATATATATAAGTATCCATCATCTACGAACGTTTGTAGATTTTGAATCTACAAACGTTTGTATCAATTGTTGGATTTCAATCCAACGGTTTTACACTGTTTAATGAACAATATTGCTTTGCTTATGAATAGCTGCACAGTGAAAAGCGGGATGCACACTATTTTGCTCTGAATCGTTCAATCAATTTTTGCATAATATCTGAATAAATCTATAAAAAAAAACCAAAATCTCAAACTAATCAACCCAACTAAACCCTAATTAACTATGACGGTAGCTTTCATAATTATTACTATGCTCAACTGCAAACGTCCGCAATTGCATATTATATATATATTGATAATTGTTACTGTGCTCAACTGTGAAACTTTCGCAGTTATATATATATATATATATATATATTCAATTTATCATAGATCCAAAAACAAAAAAAAAAAAAAAAAAGGGAAAGAAAGGTTGAGTTAGAAGCAGTCAGTACAAGGAATAATATTCTGACAAATTATTAATTCTTCCATTGTTCATCTGCACTGCAGCACTACAAATTAATCTTCACCCACACAAAATGCACTGCTTTAGAGTTCCTTCCTCTCTTTACTTTTGACAAAGACATCTAAGCAGTACTAACCACATCACAAAGTGTTTAAAACCAAATCCCTGAAATTAATATCAAGAACATCTTTATCTTTATTTATTTTTCAATCTTTTTCTTTTTCCTTTTCCTTTTATCTTTAATTAATACCATTTTATTCTTTTCATACCATATTAAATCTCCCACTCCTCCAAATGTTTTATTGTGTGCACTCTCAACCAAAACAACAACAACAACAAGAGGAAGTGTATTACCAAATCCAATCAAACAATGGGCAGCATCAAGGTCTTTGGATCACCAACTTCTGCTGAGGTTGCAAGAGTGCTTGCTTGTCTTTTTGAGAAGGATGTGGAGTTCCAACTTATTAGGGTTGACAACTACAAGGGTACTGAGAGGAAGCCAGAGTATCTCAAGCTCCAGGTATATATATATACATTGATAATAAAACTATTTATGAATTATTATTATTATGTGTTTATATAACTACATGCATGGTTAGCTGATAATACAATGTTGTGACAGCCTTCTGGCCAAGCCCTTACCTTTGAAGATGGCAAGACTACATTAGTCGGTAAGAAGATCGATCAAGCTAAATTATTATTTTTTCTTATTTTTGCCTATTTTATTGAACTAAACAAGCGATGAAATAATTTAATTATTGAACTAAAACTTGATATAAGTATTATTCCTGCAATATTAGAGTTAATATTTTATTTTTCTATTATATCAAAGGTCTTAGTGTTCAATTCCTTTTCAACTCAAAATTTGATGGTTGAATCTTGTGGTTTATTTATATTTATTAAAAAAAATGTAAAAAATAAAATAAATATATCATTGTCTGTATTATATTATCACATGAAACTATTGCAATAAACCATGACACTCAATATAATATTAAGCAAATGCTAGCTTATACAAACAGGCTACTAAATGAAACACATAATCATAATAATATCAGAACCATAAACTATTTTAACTATCAAAGATAAAGGATACAGACTTTTATAGTATACTGGAATGTACTAATTATTTCATATTTTTATGCTTTTAATAAAATTATAGTTTATCCACTTTGTAAAAAAAAAATTATACTGATATATTAAAATATCAATTATATTTTAAAAAATATACAACACATCTTTCTCTTGTAGGAAGAAATTGGTTCTGATTTCATTTCAATTTTTTTTTATTCCATGGATCAGAATACTTTTTTTTCTTTGCTTTTAAAATTCAAAATAAATGTAAAACTATGGTTCAAGAATCAAAAGTATGCTTTAATACCACTCTTAGAGTGTATTTTTTTTTCTCTTAAATCAAAAATAAAAAAAGACCGAATCTATAAATATTTAGTTGATATGTTCAAATAATTAATGGTTTTAGATTCCCGGGCAATATGCCGCTACATATCGGAGAGGTACCCGGAACAAGGTAACAAGGACCTTCTAGGCAAAGGAACACTAGAGAGAGCATCAATCGAACAATGGTTACAAACAGAAGCACAAAGTTTCGAGCCACCGAGCTCGGCATTAGTGTTTCACCTTGCATATGCACCAGTGCTGGGACTAGAGACCGACAAAATGGTGGTCGAGGATAGTAGAAGAAAATTGGCCAAAGTGCTCGATATCTATGAGCAAAGACTCGAAGAAACCCGGTTCTTGGCCGGAGATAAGTTCACTCTTGCTGATCTTTCTCACCTGCCCAATGCTCATAGGATTTCGACAATTGCGGGCTGTGCCGCACTTTTTAAGGAAAGAAAAAGGGTCAGTAAGTGGTGGTCTGATATCTCCGGCCGGCCGTCGTGGAAGAGGGTGGTGGATATGCAGAATGAGCCACCGGCTGCGGCATAAATTGAAGAATTGAGTTGGAATTTGGTATTTGCTTCACGAGTTTGTTTATGCATATGCATTTTGTTGTTTTGGAGTACTGTGTTTGTCACTTGTGTTTTTGTGCTGAGTCATGTTGAGTTTGGTTTGATGTTTGTTGCTTGAGGTCTGGTTGCATTGGGTGGCTTTCATGGCCCTTGATGTTTTCAATAATACAAGTCTTTTGGGAGTGTTTTTCTTTCTATTAACATTAGTGTTTATTTATTTATTTATTAAACTCTGGGTCATGGTTATAATAATTTTATTTTATCACCGCTGTAATGTGATTTACAAAAGTTGTTTTGGGAAAGCAGATGCTTATGGAGAATGGTCATAAATTAAGATAGAACTTATTATTGGGAAGAGCTAAAATTGGCAGATTACAACCAAATTTGTATCTTTTTTGTCGAGATGAGTGACTAGACCACTAAGAAAGGCACCAATAGACCACTTATCATTAGTTGATAATGTAATCTTTTGATCGAAGACTTTTTAGTTGGCAGGTGATGGGCTTAATTTTGGAAGTGAAGATTTGATTATTACTATGGATGTGCAATTTCATGAAGATTTGAATAAAACTAAATGAGGCGAGTGCTACTGATGAAAGATACTGATTAAGAAGATTGAATGTTGATTGAAGGCCATATTAAGATGGTTGAAAATTATTTGAAAGGAAGTGCTAAGTTTTGGGGCGCGTGTGAAGACCAGCGGCGGGTTTCTGCTAACATGGTACTGTTGGAGTTTAATTAGTTGTTATAACTGAGATTAGGAGAATTCAACAGTGTTTGACTTAGACTCAACCAAGAGGATTAGAGATGTTCTAATCTCATGTTGCAACTAGGTGTTGTAACTAAGCTAGTGTCAACATGTTGGCCAAGTTGCAACATAATTGCAATAGAGTTGCACCCCAGATTTGGATGTTGCAAAGAAATAAGTCCAAAAACAAAAGTTACAAGAGCTGGTATGCATGGGGACTTCATAAGACTCATTTCTAAGATTCAAGATGCAAAAGAGAGAAGCTTTGAAGGAAAGGTGCATGCATCTTTTAAATTTGAGAGAGTGTTTATTATTTTTTGTGATTGTGATCTTGGTGGAAGAGCGTCATATAGACAAGTGGTCAGGACCAGTAGGAGATTAGGCAAGGCAAGTCTTTAAGTATGAGATCATGTGTTAATCATTAGTAAGTGAAGTGTATTTTTTAAACTGTTTAGTGTTGTATCTTGCTTTGTTTCTATCCAAAGATTGTTGCTCTGGGCTTGGCGCCATAGATATGGGTACAACGCCTCAAAATGGGCTCAGAAAGCGCATATCAATTGGATGAGTGCTGGTGATTTGAATTCCAAGTTCTTTCACAATTCTACTCGTATCCGTAAGCATTTGAATTCTATTTCTCAAATTAGGGATTTGACGGGCAATATTTTTACTGATCGAGAAGGTATTGAACACGCTTTTACTAATTTTTATTCTACTCTCTGGACTGACACTCTTGGTACTAGTTTTGGTGATATTTTTAGCCTTCTTCCAAATGATCTCCCTCTGCTTTCTTCTACGGATGGGGAGTATTTGATTCGAGACGTTACTAAGGAGGAAGT
Organism: Dioscorea alata; assembly: GCA_020875875.1. Classification (NCBI taxonomy): domain Eukaryota; kingdom Viridiplantae; phylum Streptophyta; class Magnoliopsida; order Dioscoreales; family Dioscoreaceae; genus Dioscorea; species Dioscorea alata. The sequence goes on from CM037021.1 coordinate 15,554,513, forward strand.
TCGTTTGACTGTTTTTGATCTCCCTTCTGGTAAAAGCCCTGGGCCCGATGGTTTTAATGCTGAGTTTTATCGCTTTTTCTGGCCAGACATTGGTGATGCTCTTTTTGAAGCAATTCAATATTTTTTTACCAACTACTCGATGCCTTCATCTTGGGGTAGAACCTTTGTTGCTCTTATTCCTAAAAAGACTAACCCGTCTCTTATTTCTGAGTATAGGCCTATTTCTTTATGTAATGTTTGCTATAAAATTCTCTCCAAAATTCTAGCTAACAGGCTGAAGCTTGTTCTCCCCACTTTGGTGGGTTGAGAGCAGGCCGGCTTTGTTGCTGGCCGTTGTCCCTTCGATAATATTATTGCTATGCAAGAATGGCCCACTCGATTGAGAATGACTGTCGGAACCCCCCAAGGATGTTAATTAAGATTGACATAGAAAAAGCTTATGACACTTTAAACTGGAATGCAATTCTTGCTACTCTTACTAGAATGAATTTCCCCTCTATTTGGATTGCTTGGATTAGAGCTTGCATTTGTACTTCTTCTTTTTCTTTTCTTATAAACGGACAGTCCTCCTCTTGGTTTCACTCTTCTAGGGGTATTAGGCAGGGTGACCCGCTGTCTTCCTATCTCTTCATCTTAGTGGCTCAGAATTTAACCTCGTTGCTGAATTTTGGTCTTTCTTCTGATCTGATTCCTGGGTTTGATAATCGGCTCCAGGTTAATTTTAATCATCTTATGTTTGCCGATGACCTAGTGATCGTTACTAGGGCCTCTAGGAAAGCTGCCAGATGTGTGAAGCTCTCTTTAGATTACTTTGGCAATTTTTCTGGTCAATGCCCTAACACCTTGAAGTCTGCTATCTATTACCCTTCTTGGATCAACTCTAGGATAGCTTCTAGTATTTGCTCAATTCTTAGTTTTCCTAAGGGTTCTTTTCCTTTTCGGTATCTTGGTATTCTCATTTCTCCCAAGCGTCTGTCTAGAGTTGTCTTTGAAGGCTTTATTGAGGATATTAATTTGAAATGCTCTAGATGGTTGAATGCCAAACTTTCCCCAGCTGGGAAGGTCGTTCTTATCAATTCCTCCCTGTTGTCTCTTCCCATTTACTACCTTTCTGTGTACCCAGTTTATGACTCTATTATTCAAGGCATCAATAGAGTTGTTAGGAGATTCTTCTGGTCCAAGAATAGCAATGGAAAGGGCATCCATTCTGTCTCGTGGAATGATCTTGTTAATCCTAAAACTGAGGGGGGGTCTGGCCATTCGTGATTTATCTCTTGCAAAGCACTCACTTATGGCTAAGAATGTGCTCAAGTACCTTAATCGTGAAGATCTTTTTTGGGTGGACATTTTACATGTGAAGTATGGCATGTTTAATTATTGGAGGGATTCTATTCCTTCTAGATGCTCCTGGTTTTTTAGAGGTCTCTGCTACACAGCTTTGCGTATCAAGACTGGATTGAGAATTAATCTTGTGAACCCTACTCAGACTTCTCTGCTTCATCATTCCTGGTGTTCAGAGATCCCCTTGTTTTTATCTCCTACTTTTATTAATACTGCGATTGACTTAGATTCTCAGAATATTCTGGATTATTGTACTAATGGCGACTGGGATTTCCAAAAACTTGGGTTACTTTTTGGCTCTCATCTTAACTTATTTATTCCTAAGATTGGAACTATCAGTCACTCTGAAAATAATCATTATATCTGGGCTCCTTGCCCTCCCAATAGCTTTAATCATTTTGCTGATGACTGGATTGGGTGGAACATCTTGTGGGGCTTGAAAGTCGCCCCTCGAGTGAAACATTTTATTTGGCTTACTCTCAAAGGCAGGGTCAATACCACTGAGAACCTCTATTCTCTTAGATTGGGTCCCAGGAGCAACTGTGTCATGTGCAATTTGGATTATGAATCGATTGAACATCTTTTGTTTGCTTGTAATGTGGCCACTGAGGTTTGGAACATCATCCGTCTTAAAATTAACTTTTCTATTTTTATGGACGGGGGTTTTTGTTCTGGTGAGTGGCTCACTACCCCTGGGTGTTCTTCATTTATTAAGGCTGTCTTTGCTGCTACAGCCTGGCATATCTGGAAGAATCGCTGTGATAAAATATTTAGAAGATCCTCTGTTTCTCCTCTGATTGTTGCGACCAGATCTTTGGCTCATGCTAAGGACTTTCTTCATGTCCATTCTAACATGTTTTGCAGGAAGCTTTTTATTAGTAACTTTTCTCACACGGATGGCCCCATCCTCCTCGTTACTAGTCAATGGAGCAATGCCTCGGAGGTATGTGGAGCTGGTTTCGTTTGTTTGGATGCTAACTGTAAACTGTTATTTGCAGGTGCTGGTCCCATTGTTGCTTTGAGTGCTTTGGAGGCTGATCTCATTGCTTCCAGTCTCGCCCTTCACTCAGCTGCTGATGTGGGCTGCGCACCTAGGCATCTCTGTGTTTCCAATCCTGATATGGCAAAGGCTATCTCTTTTCACCGTGTGCCTGATGCTTGTCTTCAGCACTGGAATACTCATATTGGCAACTTGTTTCCTTGCGCTGGTGGCCAGAGTGTCCAAGTCATCCCTAAATCCTGGGCATCTCCTGCTGCTTCTCTTGCATCTCTCGCCGTCAACTTGCATACTCTTACCTTATATTTCCAAGGCAGGGATCTTCCCCGTTGGATTATGAAAGTGTTTTGCACTTCAGGTCTTATTTGTTAGTTTGTTTTTCTGTTTGTTTGTTGGTTTTGTAGCTTGGTCTTCTCTGTATTTTGTTTTTTGTTTGGTTTGTAACTCCCTAACTCTGTAATTTTCCCCCTGTTTTAATAAAATTAGCTCTCTGAGCTCTTCCCTAAAAAAAAAAAAAAAAAAAAAAATAGATATTTGTACATAATGCTTAATTGTGTGTTCGTGCTTAATTATATAAAAAAAAATATATAGTAACCCACCACACTAAGGGAACTGTTATATAAACACACACAGACACAAACATAAATAGGTTAAACTTCCAATGCCTTAAACCAATGTTCTGACATCCGACCCGGGGTATGACCCGAGAAGGCTTCCAGGTCATGTGCCAATGGTTGAACCGGAGTTGAACCGGAGTTGAACCGGGTTGACCCGGTTATAAATAATTAAATATAATATATATTTTTATAAGTTTAATCATATATAAATATATAAAATAATATATTATAAATTAATAAAAAAATAATAAAAAAAAAACAATACAAAATTTCAACAAACAAAATTAACAAATAGTCTTCCTTAGAATTTATAAATATCACCTTAATACCCTAAATAAAGTTTTGAAATTTAAAATTTTAAAGTTTTAAACAATAAACATATAATAAACCTGGGTTGATCCGGTTCGACCGAGCCGAGTCGACCCATTAACCGGGTACTCGGCCGGGTCAACTCTTTACCTCGGGTTTTTATGTAACCCGACTCGGTTGTCTGGCCGGGTCTGGTTGAACCGGGTTGAATCGGCCGGGTTAATCCGGGTTTTAAAACATTACCTTAAATTAGGAAAACCTTGAGCTGGGTCCATATCTCTAGTAGAGCTGTCAATTTGGGCCTAGCCCGTCGGGCCGGCCCGCCCCGCCAACTAAAATAAGTGGGTTGGGTTGGCTTTATATAGGTCCGTTTAGAGGCGGGCCTAAAAGGGCCAACCTGTGCGGGCCGCGGGTTGGGGCAGGGCGGGTCGCAGGTTGCGGCGGGCTAACCCGCCACCCTTGATTTATAAAAAAAAATTAAAAATTAAAAAATTATTAAATTAATTAGAAAGTTAGAAAAAGTAAATACATGTTTATAGAAGGGCTTCTCTGTGATAGATATTGACTTTTTTAACATTTTGATTTTTTTAAATTTTGTTAAACTTTCCAAATTTAATAGGATTAAGATAGTTTTGATGGATTAATTATTTTTAATAATAATGGATGTTTTTATTTTGCGTAAAGTTTTTTGGATTTTGTTAATTTTTTTTATGCATTGTGGCCAAATTATGTCAAATATATAAATAAATACATGAGAACTATGAAATATAATTATTTATTTATTTTTTTTATTTTTGGCGGGCCGGCCCGCCCAACCCGCAATCCAAAGTGGGTCGGGTTGGGTTGGTATTTTGCCGGCCAGCCCCGCCCCGCTTTTAAAAAAATCCAGAGCATCTATTAAAGAGAACAAATACTTGTATTGAAGAGAGAACAAAACAAAATACACAACAAAAAGAAGATTATGAGGTTTTTATCGTTGTTCCTTCTCTTTAAAAAAAAAAATTCATATTTTAAGGACCTTAAATATTTTATAATAATACTAAAACTACAGAAATTATTTTTAATTAATAATAAAAAAATATTGGCACTCATAATTTATTATAAAATCACACATTTTGAAGTCAATAAATATTTTTTGATATCTCAAAATATCAAACGAGCACATCCGTCCAAATAGTTAAACAATAAATTCATTTTTTTTTTGACAAGCTACCACACATTCATGTCTCAATTGTATGCTAGAAAGGGGTTGAATCCATGACCTCCTTGTATAAGAGTCAAATATTTTGGTGTTTGACTATTTTTTTTTTTTTTTTTCTAAATAACAATATCATATTTCCTCAAATTTTAAAGCTCTACACAAATGAATGCTTGAACTTTAGTTTTAAAAAAAAAATTCTATGTTTTCTTTCCTTAATCATACTTCTCTTCTCTAGATTTTTTTTAATCAAAATAAATAAACCACATAAAATATATACACATTATAAAATGAAGATTGCACAATAAAAGAATGCTCTTTTTTTTTTCTAATAAAAGTATCTTTGGCTTTTCTATTTAAGGGCTTTCTTTTATAAAAGTATTGCTACTATTCTTGGAATGATATTTGAGTTCAAAATAATTGGTATGCCCTCCAATTCATTAACAATATGGCACTCAGAAATATGATACCTCAAAACACTTCCCTCAATTCAATATTTTTGATTATTAATACCAACCTGATGACATATCAATCCAACAACTTACCATACTTCATGATGTTTGCAAGTTATTTAAACAATGAATCTTAAATCTCCAATTTGACTTTCATTTTTCAATTAGTAAACATTTATTCAAATCTTAAGGATTCTAAAGATCAAGATTAACTCTAATTACTCCAAACAGAGAAAGAATAGGCAAAATAATCTTAACCATTTCATACTCATGAGGCATTCCTGTTGAGAGGAAGCTTTTATTTTATAATGATTAAAGTTTCTAACAATGAATGTTTGATACCAAAAAAAAAAAAAGGATTAAATTCATTACAACAGATGCCTTCAAGAAGTGACTTGACTTGCACTCATTGCATCATCTAAATTATTAAATCATCATTTACATTCTTGCCTTCAGAACTTTGTTTCCATGAGCAACTTAAAAACAGAATAACTTCAATGACAAACTGCCCAGAACCACTTCTTTCCAGCTGAAATTATTCCTTAAGGACGTTTACAAAATAATAATCAGAAGCATACAAGCGAAAAACCGAGCTCTTTACTCTTCTTGTGTTTACTCTTTATCTTTATCTTTATCTTTTCCTTTATTCCTTTTATTTCCTTATATTAATCTACTCTCTTTGATCACTTGGCTCATCGCATTTTCATGAATTCAGTAATTCAATCTGATGGCAGACATCGTAAAGATATACTATTCGAAGCCTGTGGCGCCGGATGTGGCCCGGGTTCTTGCATGCCTCGCCGAGAAGCAAGTCAAGTTCAAATCCATTCTTATGAATAAGGATGGAAATGCCCCTCCAGAATATCTAAAGCTTCAAGTAAAATTCGAACATCATCTTATTCCAATTATATGTGCTTCTTGCACTTGCTTTTATTTTTATTTCGTTTCGGTTTTTGTTACATTGAGCAGACTTCTGCGCTACATTATGGTCCTGGTTTTGAAGATGGCGACACCAAACTTTTCGGTAATGAAATTGGTTCTATTCAAAATGAGTTTATAGGTTTTTCTGCTACCATGACGCATGTTGGATTGAAAGTAAGGTGTGAAATTGGAGGGAAAGAATAAATACCAACAAGTATAGTATATCAATAAATAGACTAGTTGTGGACCATCCTTTTTCAAATTTATATATTCAAAGTATATCTTATTTGAGCTCATAATAATCTTTATGTATTTTGATTGTCTCCGACATGATTAACAGGAAAATAACTGCTTTGTTCTACTTATTGTTATCAGAGTCCAGAGCAATCTGTCGATATATTTCAGAAAAATACGCGGAACAAGGGAACAAGTTCCTGCTGGGAAAGGATGTACTAGAGCGCGTATCAATTGAGCAGTGGTTGAAGACAGAAGAGAGTAGATTTGATCCACCAAGCAAGATTCTAATTTTTCACTTGGCATTTAGACTAGATAAACCATTGATGGAACAAAACGAGAGGAAGCTTGCAAAGGTGCTTGATGTATATGAGCAAAGGCTAAGTGAGAGTAGATATTTAGCAGGAAATGAATTCTCATTGGCAGATCTCTCACACCTCCCAAATTCACACTTCCTCGCCAAGTCGAAAAAATGGGGATACTTATTTAAATCCAGAAAGAATGTTCGGAAATGGTGGGAAAGGATTTCGGAAAGGCCTTCATGGATTGGAGTTGTTGATGATCTGATGGACGTAGAGGAACTTGTAGATGGTAAAATGAAACCAACCACCACTTTTATAATTAGTAGTCTTCAGAAAGAAAAGCCCCAAACAAAATCTCAGACAATTATTTTACAACCGGAGGTTGCACAAGAAGCAAAAATAGTAGAGATTATTGAGCCTAGCATTACCACGCCATCACCAACAAAATCACCAGAAATACAACCAGGTATGCAGATACAAAAACCAGCTTCCCAACCCGAACCAATCCATCAGCCGTCAGCACAAGAACCTCCAAAGCAGCAGCCACTTATTGACTCAGCAGACTTGAAACCTGGCAAAAAGGTGTCCCACTCAAAATCAACAAAACCTATTGATACCGGACCAGGTAAGCCATGCTCCAACAAATTCATATTCCATCAAATTGACCTTCGAATCCTGATTCTAATCCATGAATTCAAATATTGGGAAATATAGTCGTAGTTGAACCACCAATGACCCCATCAGCTCCGGTGCCACCACCTCCACCAAGGGAAGATCTCCCTTCCGTGGCACTGGCACAGGCACCAAAACTTGGACCGGGCCTTCTCGAAACACAACGCCCTCTGGCCGATTCAAAAATTGACCCAACGAGTGCACCGCTAACACTAGCCAGCCGACCAGGTAATTTTGTTCGCCAACCCAGTTATATTAAATCAAACCACGCTACAAATTTTCAATATAATCTGTGAATTCAAATATCATAAAATACAGCCACCATTGAACCCCCGGTGACCACCCCAACTACCGCATCCCCACCGAAGCACACGGAACGCGACCTTTCTAAGCTATCAACAGCACCCGTCGAAGCAGGACTTTTGGACCAACAATTGCCTCCCGTCATTTCGAAACCTTCCCCGACAACTCCTCCAGCAGCACCAGGTAATTGCGTAAAATAACCCACACATATCCCAATCAAACAGTGTTGCGAATGTGAATAGCAATCCATGAACTCAAACATTTTAAAATACAGCTGCCGATGTACAAACAAAGATCACACAACATGCCGTTAAACCCCCAGTGACTACCACAACTACCGCACCCCCATTGAAGCATGCAGAACGTGATCTTTCTAAGCCATCGCAACGTGGGGAAGATCTCAGTCCTGCGACAACAACACCACCCATCGAGTCCAGCCCTTCAGAGACACAACAAGATGCCGTTGAGCCAAAAATTACCCCAACTGCTTCACCGAAACAACCTTCCACCGGAGCAAGTAATTAATTCCATGCGCTAAACCATTCTTTTTCCATCAACCCGAGCTACAGATCTTGATTACAATTAAAGAACTCAAACATTGTGAAACGCAGTTGTTGCTGTACAGTCGATGAAGTCACCAACTGCTGCACCCTCAGAGCAGCGTGCGGAAGGCCCCCCTCCCAAGGCAGTAACACCATCCTTTGAAGCGGGCCCTTCGGATCAACGACTCTCTCCAGCCATTTCGGAACCCGCCCCGACGGCCGCACCGCCAACCGCTTCCACCCAACCAGGTAACTCCCTTCGGCAACGCAATCATATTTCATCAAACCGCGATGCGAATCTTCATTATAATCAGTGAATTCAAACATCGTGAAACGCAGCCGCCGTTGAACCCCCGGCGACCGCACCAACTGCCGCATCCCAACCGAAGCAAGTGGGACGCGGCCATTTTGAGCCATCAATGCCACCCGTCGAAGCGGGAACTTCGGACCAACAACTCACTCCCACCATTTCGGAACCTTCCACGCCGCCTCCTTCCGTAGCACCAGGTAATTGCGTTCAACGACCTAGTCATATCCCAACTAAAACCATGCAGCGAATGCCGATAGTAACCAGCGAACTCAAACATCTTCGAATGCAGTTGCTGCTGCTGCACAGACGGAGCCCGTCCCAACTGTTGCAATCCCACCGACACGTGGGGAAGATCTACGCACGGCGATAACAGCACCACCGAAACCACCTCCTACCGGACCAAGTAATTAAATTCATGCGCTAAACCATTCTTTTTCCATCAACCCGAGCTACGGATCTTAATTACAATTAACGAACTCAAACATTATGAAACGCAGCTGTTGCTGAACAGCCGGTGAAGTCACCGACTGCTGCACCTTTAGAGCAGCGTGCGGAAGGCCCCCCTCCCAAGGCAGCGACACCATCCTCTGAAGCGGGCCCTTTGGATCAACGACTCTCTCCAGCCATTTCGGAACCCACCCCGACGGTCGCACCGCCAACCGTTTCCACCCGACCAGGTAACTCCCATCGCCAACGCAATCATATTTCATCAAACTGCGCTGCGAATCTTCATTATAATCCGTGAATTCAAACATCGTAAAACGCAGTCGCCGTTAAACCCCCGGTGACCGCCCAAACTGCCGCATCCCAACCGAAGCAAGCGGGACGCGGCCTTTCTAAGCCATCAACGCCGCCCGCCGAAGCGAGAACTTCGGAACAACAACTCCCTCCCACCGTTTCGGAACCTTCCACGCCGCCTCCTTTCATAGCACAAGGTAATTGCGTTCAACGACCCAGTCATATCCCAACTAAAACCATGCAGCGAATGCCGATAGTAACCAGCGAACTCAAACATCTTCAAATACAGCTGCTACTGCTGCACAGACGGAGCCCGTCCCAACTGTTGCAATCCTATCGCCAAGTGGGGAAGATCTCCGCACGGCGACATCAGCACCACCGAAACCACCTCCAACCGGACCAGGTAATTAAATCCATGCGCTAAACCGTTCATTTTCCATCAACCCGAGCTACGGATCTTTATTACAATTAACGAACTCAAAAATTGTGAAACACAGCTGTTGCTGAACAGCCGGTGAAGTCACCGACTGCTGCACCTTCAGAGCAGCGTGCGGAAGGCCCCCCTCCCATGGCAGCGACACCATCCTCCAAAGCGGGCCGTTCGGATCAACGACTCCCTCCAGCCATTTCGGAACCCGCCCCGACGGCAGCTCCGTCAACCGCTTCCACCCGACCAGGTAACTCCCTTTGCCAACGCAATCATATTTCATCAAACCGCGCATCGAATCTTCATTATAATCCATGAATTCAAACATCGGGAAACGCAGCCGCTGTTGAACCCCCGGGGACCGGCCCAACTGCCGCATCCCAACCGAAGCAAGCGGGACGTGGCCTTTCTGAGCCATCAACGCCGCCCGCCGAAGCGGGAACTTCGGACCAACAACTCCCTCCCACCATCTTGGAACCTTCCACGCCGCCGCCTTCTGTAGCACCAGGTAATTGCGTTCAACGACCCACTCATATCATAACTAAAACCATGCAGTGAATGCCGATAGTAACCAGCGAACTCAAACATCTTCGAATGCAGCTGCTGCTGCTGTACAGACGGAGCACGTCCCAACTGTTGCAATGCCACCGCCACGTGGGGAAGATCTACGCAAGGAGACAACAGCACCACTGAAACCACCTCCCACCGGACCAGGTAATTAAATTCATGCGCTAAACCATTCATTTTCTTTCAACCCGAGCTACGGATCTTTATTACAATTAACGAACTCAAACATTCTGAAACGCAGCTGTTGCTGAACAGCCGGTAAAGTCAACGACTGCTGCACCCTCAGAGCAGCGTGAGGAAGGCCCACATCCCAAGGCAGCGACACCATCCTCCGAAGCAGGCCCTTCGGATCAACGACTCTCTCCAGCCATTTCGAAACCCGCCGCGACGGCAGCACCGTCAACCGCTTCCACCCCACCAGGTAACTCCCTTTGCCAACGTAATCATATTTTATCAAACCGCCCAGCGAATCTTCATTATAATCCGTGAATTCAAACATCGGGAAACACAGCCGCCGTTGAACCCCCGGTGACCGCCCTAACTGCCGCATCCCAACTGAAGCAAGCGGGACGCGGCCTTTCTAAGCCATCAACGCCGCTCGCCGAAGCGGGAACTTCGGACCAACAACTCCCTCCCACCATTTCGGAACCTTCCACGCCGCCTCCTTCTGTAGCACCAGGTAATTGCGTTCAACGACCCAGTCATAACATAACTAAAACCATGCAGCGAATGCCGATAGTAAGCAGCGAACTCAAACATCTTCGAATGCAGCTGCTGTTGCTGCACAGACGGAGCCCGTCCCAACTGTTGCAATCCCACCGCCACGTGGGGAAGATCTACGCACGGCGACAATAGCACCACTGAAACCACCTCCCACCGGACTAGGTAATTAAATCCATGCGCTAAACCATTCATTTTCTTTCAACCCGAGCTACGGATCTTTATTACAATTAACGAACTCAAACATTGTGAAACGCAGCTGTTGCTGAACAGCCGGTGAAGTCACCGACTGATGCACCCTCAGAGCAGCGTACGGAAGGCCCCCCTCCCAAGGCAGCGACACCATCCTCCGAAGCAGGCCCTTCGAATCAACGACTCTCTCCAGCCATTTCGCAACCCGCCCCGACGGCCGCACCGCCAACTGTTTCCATCCGACCAGGTAACTCACTTCGCCACCGCAATCATATTTCATCAAACCGCGCTGCGAATCTTTATTATAATCTGTGAATTCAAACATCGTGAAATGCAGCCGCCGTTGAACCCCCGGCGACCGCCCCAACTGCCGCATCCCATTCGAAGCAAGCGGGACGCGGCCTTTCTGAGCCATCAACGCCGCCCGCCGAAGCGGTAACTACGGACCAACAACTCCCTCCCACCATTTTGGAACCTTCCAAGCCGCCTCCTTCCGTAGCACCAGGTAATTGCGTTCAACGACCTAGTCAAATCCCAACTAAAACCATGCAGCGAATGCCGATAGTAACCAGCGAACTCAAACATCTACGAATGCAGCAGCTGCTGTTGCACAGACGGAACCCGTCCCAACTGTTGCAATCCCATCGCCACGTGGGGAAGATCTCCGCACGGCGACATCAGCACCACCGAAACGACCTCCCACCGGACCAGGTAATTAAATCCATGCGCTAAACCATTCTTTTTCCGCCAACGCGAGCTACGGATCTTGATTACAATTAACGAACTCAAACATTGTGAAACGCAGCTGTTGCTGAACAGCCGGTGAAGTCACCGATTGCTGCACCATCAGAGCAGCGTGCGGAAAGCCCCCCTCCCAATCCAGCGACACCATCCTCCAAAGCGGGCCCTTCGGATCAACGACTCTCTCGAGCCATTTCGGAACCCACCCCGATGGTCACACCGGCAACCGGTTCCACTCGACCAGGTAACTCCCTCGCCAACGCAATCGTATTTCATCAAACCGCGCTGCGAATCTTCATTATAATCCGTGAATTCAAACATTGTGAAACGCAGCCGCCGTTGAACCTCCAGCGACCGCCCCAACTGACGCATCCCAACCGAAGCAAGCGCGACGCGGCCTTTCTGAGCCATCAACGACGCCCGCCGAAGCGGGAACTTCGGACCAACAACTCCCTCCCACCATTTCGGAACCTTCCACGCCGCCTCCTTCCGTAGCACCAGGTAATTGCGTTCAACGACCCAGTCATATCCCAACTAAAACCATGCAGCGAATGCCGATAGTAACCAGCGAACTCAAACATCTTCGAATGCAGCTGCTGCTGCTGCACAGACGGAGCCCATCCCAACTGTTGCAATCCCACCGCCACGTGGGAAAGATCTCCGCACGGCGACATCAGCACCACCGAAACCACCTCCCACCGGACCAGGTAATTAAATCCATGCGCTAAACTATTCTCTTTCCGTCAACGCAAGCTACGGATCTTGATTACAATTTATGAACTCAAACATTGTGAAACGCAGCTGTTGCTGAACAGCCGGTGAAGTCACCGACTGCTGCACCTTCAGAGCAGCGTGCGGAAGGCCCCCCTCCCAATCCAGCGACACCATCCTTCGAAGCGGGCCCTTTGGATCAACGACTCTCTCTAGCCATTTCGGAACCCGCCCCGACAGCCGCACCGATAACCGCTTTCACCCGACCAGGTAACTCCCTTAGCCAACGCAATTATATTTCATCAAACCGCGCTGCGAATCTTCATTATAATCCGTGAATTCAAACATCGTGAAACGCAGCCGCCGTTGAACCCCCGGCGACCGCCCCAACTGCCGCATACCAACCGAAGCAAGCGGGACGCGGCCTTTCTAAGCCATCAACGACGCCCGCCGAAGCGGGAACTTCGGACCAACAACTCCCTCCCACCATTTTGGAACCTTCCACATCGCCTCCTTCCGTAGCACCAGGTAATTGCGTTCAACGACCTAGTCATATCCCTACTAAAACCATGCAGCGAATGCTGATAGTAACCAGCGAACTCAAACATCTTCGAATACAGCTGCTGCTGCTGCACAGACGGAGCCCGTCCCAACTGTTGCAATCCCACCGCCACGTGGGGAAGTTCTCCGCACGGCGACATCAGCACCACCGAAACCACCTCCCACCGAACCAGGTAATTAAATACATGCGCTAAACCATTCTTTTTCCGTCTACGCGAGCTACGGATCTTGATTACAATTAACGAACTCAATTATTGTGAAACGCAGCTGTTGCTGAACAGCCGGTGAAGTCACCAACTACTGCACCCTCAGAGCAGCGTGCGGAAGGCCCCCCTCCCAAGCCAGCGACACCATCCTCCGAAACGGGCCCTTCGGATCAACGACTCTCTCCAGCCATTTCGGAACCCGCCTCGACGGCCACACTGCCAACCGCTTCCACACAACCAGGTAACTCCCTTTGCCAACGTAATCATATTTTATCAAACCGCCCTGCGAATCTTCATTATAATCCGTGAATTCAAACATCGTGAAACGCAGCCGCCGTTGAACCCCCGGCGACCGCTCCAACTGCCGCATCCCAACCGAAGCAAGCGGGACGCGGCCTTTCTGAGCCATCAACGCCGCCCGCCGAAACGGGAACTTCGGACCAACAACTCCCTCCCACCATTTCGGAACCTTCCACGCCGCCTCCTTCCGTAGCACCAGGTAATTGCGTTCAACGACCCAGTCATGTCCCAACTAAAACCATGCTGCGAATGCCGATAGTAACCAGCGAACTCAAACATCTTCGAATGCAGTTGCTGCTGCTGTACAGACGGAGCCCGTCCCAACTGTTGCAATCCCACCGCCACGTGGGGAAGATCTCCGCACGGCGACAACAGCACCACCGAAACCACCTCCCACCGGAGCAGGTAATTAAATCCATGCGCTAAACCATTCTTTTTCTGTCAACGTGAGCTACGGATCTTGATTACAATTAACGAACTCAAACATTGTGAAACGCAGCTGTTGCTGAACAGCCGGTGAAGTCACCGACTGCTGCATCCTCAGAGCAGGGTGCGGAAGGCCCCCCTCCCAATCCAGCGACACTATCCTCCGAAGCGGGCCCTTTGGATCAACGACTCTCTCTAGCCATTTCGGAACCCGCCCCGACGGCCGCACCGCCAACCGCTTCCACCCGACCAGGTAACTCCCATCGCCAACGCAATCATATTTCATCAAACCGCGCTGCAAATATTCATTATAATCCGTGAATTCAAACATCGTGAAATGCAGCTGCCGTTGAACCCCCGGCGACCGCCCCAACTGCCGCATCCCAACCGAAGCAAGCGGGACGCGGCCTTTCTGAGCCATCAACGCCGCTCGCCGAAGCGGGAACTTCGGACCAACAACTCCCTCCCACCATTTCGGAACCTTCCACGCCACCTTCTTCCAGAGCACCAGGTAATTGCGTTCAACAACCTAGTCATATCCTAATCAAACCTAGTCATATTTCATTAAACCTTGCTAGTAATGCCGATTCTAAATAGTGAACTCAAATGTCATGAAATGCGCGCAGTTGCTACTAAACTACCCGTGACCCCATCAACTCCTGAACCAACTGAAATGAATAAACCACAACTTGAAGTCGATCTCTCTACAGCCACACCGGTTAAAAAACCTGGCCAACCGGAAGCAACAGATGCGGCCAACAATGAAAATCATTCATCAGTAGAGGTTGAACGTAGTGGCTCCGTAAGTTCAAAAGATGGTACAACGCCATCTTCTTCTTCCTCGTCTCAGACACGGACTGATCCGAAACCAGGTAAATCATGCACAGACAGAAGTTGGATTCTTTCACATCAAACTATAGCTTAGCTTTTAACTAGTGGATTAATACCTTGACTTGTAGGCTCCAATGCCGAGTAGATAAAAAAGGTTCCACTCCACCAGCCACCGCATGCTGCTGATTGCTTCATGACTCCGAAGGGGGCAACCACAAACTGCAATACTACAACTCAAAATTACGATCAATAAGTCCTACCGCATCCGCACAAAATAATAATAATAATAATAATAATAATAATAATAATAATAATAAAAAAATAAATAAATAAATAAAAATATACAGTTCTTGGTTATCAATTTGATGACCACAAAACCCAAGCATCCACAAACGGAAAAAGCCAAGTAACCCTTATAATGGTTTTGGCTATAGAATTCTGTTCTGCTGCCAGATAAACTAACTGCATGTCCAAATGCAGTTTCAACTAGTAATAAATATATTTATATAACCCATGAATAAAAGTATAACTAGCCACCACCCATCCATTAGACACCATGCCCACCAAATTTCCCAATGCCCTCCCCCAAGCATCTTTTACGATTTTGGCCAAACTATCGGCTGATTCTTTCGTTTCCCTGATTTATGGAGTTAAAGTGTTTTTCTTTGATTGTGGTGCTTATTTTCAAATAAGAGTTCTGTTAGTTGGATTTCAAACTATATATTAAGGTGATTCAGTGTTCTGAAAGTCTATGCTTGTTTTGTAAACCAATGTGTCCTACCTTCAAATAAGAGTTCTGTTAGTTGGATTTCAAACTATATATTAAGGTGATTCAGTGTTCTGAAAGTCTATGCTTGTTTTGTAAACCAATGTGTCCTACCTTCAAATAAGAGTTCTGTTAGTTGGATTTCAAACTATATATTAAGGTGATTCAGTGTTCTGAAAGTCTATGCTTGTTTTGTAAACCAATGTGTCCTACCTTCTTTTGGCTAAATTGAGGAGCTTGATTAAAGAAATAAATTATGTTCATCATTTGATGTGGATTAAACACTAATCTTCCTTCTCATGCCAATGATTAGAAATTTCAAGCAATGCTTATTTTAAGTGCAGGAAACTCATGCAGAGGAGCGAAATTTACAGGTATAAAGCATATTTTCATTGTTCACAATACACAAATAATATACAACAATCAACAAACAAGAAGCCTTGTGACAACTAGAAAATTTTACCACAATCATGTTTGCAATCAAACGAGTTTGCGCAAACGAAATACAATAATGTTTGTAATCGAATGAGCTCGAGCAAACTAAAACCCAAGCCAGACACAAGTTCAATTACCCACATCTGAAAAGAGAATTCAGATTATAAAGGAAAGATCAAGTAGCAAATTTCAACCTACATTGTAGTACATTTGATCTTCAAATCAGCACATTAACCAGTCTCTCACAGCCTTACCTTTAGCAACAAACCTTCCAACATTCCTCCTATCCATCCTCAATGGACTTCCCAATTGAAACATCATCTCTGAAACCAGCATCTTCACAGGTGATTCCCCAACCTTGCTACTATGCTTTCCAGAACCACAAACAAGTGAAATCTCCAATGGCACAAGCCCATCTCCACTGAACCTTTCCTTCACAACTTCCATCCATTTCAACACTATCACATACACTGAAGCCAAGTGAAATCCATGCAAGTCCAACTTCCCTTCCAAACAATCCCATTCCAGCATCTCATCCACCAATTCGGCTTCGAGCAGTTCTCGGACCAACAACACTTCCAACTCACTCCTAACCTTGACCACCTCGACAAATTTCCCGATCGAAAGCGGAAGACATCTCAAATTATGCACCATTGAAACTATCACTGGGCACGAATTCAACACCGTGTTGAATGTTCGAACAGAGTACCCAATTTGCGTTCTTTTCATGCCTTGAATCCAAGAAACCATCTCAGAGAGCTGCCCATGATCACCATAACAAGAAAGCACAATGTTTGCACACACTACATCCACTGGAAATCCAGCTTCTTCCATGATTCCAATCACTCTTTGCATATCTGAGAACAATGCCAACTCTCCATAGCTCTGCACCAATGCACGGAACTCGAAAGCCGAAGGCTTGAAACCAGAAGCTTGCATCTCTTCATCCAGCAACCTCTCTGCGTCTTTCGGCATTCTCATCAAGCACAGAGCTTTCAACATTGATTCAAAAGGTCTTCTTCCTGGGAACTGGATTTCCTTCACTAGTGCATACATTTCAAGAACCCGATCCCTCATCCCTCGCTCGGAGAATGCGTCGATGAGATCAGAGTAGAAGGCGGCAAGATCTCGAGGAGATTGGAGCATAGAGATGGATTGGGATATCAGTTCGTCGGCATCCACAATGCGGCCTTGGATCTCGAGGAGAGCAGCGACGGCGGCGGTGATTTTAGGGTTCCATTTGAACCAACTGGCTTCCCGGATTCTCTGATAGACCTGATAAGAAGAAGGGTTTGGTGATTGAGGAATTAGAGAAATCAAATTGGGGGATTTCTAGGGTTGATCTCTGTGGCAGTGCTTACGGGGAAGGCGAGAGGGGAGGAGAGGGAGAGAAGGTGGGAGAGGGCGTGGACGACGGCGGCCTTGGTGGAGGAGGCGATGAGCTTACGGATACTGGAGGATGGGTCAGTGGAGGAGATTGCCGCCGCATTGAGGGAGGAGACAAGGCGCTGGGCCTGCTTTCCTCCGCCTCCGCCGCCTCCGCCGCCGCCACCGCCGGCGGCGGCGCCGCGGCGGGTGGTGGCGCAGTGTGGGTTCGAAGGACGGCATTGGATGGAGAGCGCTGTGGTTAGCATTGCTCTCTGAAGTAACATGATAACATTTTTTAATTATTTTTTTTATTTTTATATGATTAATTATTTTTAAATAGGAGGGTATAACTGAAAAAAATAAAATCACAAGAATGCCACTGAATTTGAATTTCAATCAGCGCGGAGGAGACGAATCTGCCCTTCCCTCCAGACCGTTCATTGTGCTTCGAGATTCGTTGTGATCACTACCATCCAAACCGTTCATTTTCCCGGCTCTCACTTCCCCTTTCTCCCCTCTCCCTTCTCCCTTCTCTCGCGTAAACCCTAAAATTTCGAAAGCTTGATCTTCCTCTCTCGACGAATTCCAAACATCGGATGTAGTTTTGGTTCTCGAATACCTAAATTTTCATTCGCCTCGTCTGGGGTTTTGCAACGGGACCGATTTGGTAGCATGGCGTTAGTGGATGGGTCTCCGAGATGAGCGAAAACGAGGATTTCTTCGCGGCGCCCAGTGATGGAGGTGGGGAGAAATTCCACATCCTCCAGCCTGGTCGTGGCCTTGAATCCAACTGGGAGGTTGATCTTGCGCGGAATCTAGAGGATTATCTTCATAAGATCTGCTCCGGCGAGATATCTGGTGAACAGGACAACACCCACCACTCCATCAACTTCGCTGAGGGTTTGCTTTGCTATATCTTTGCGTTGGTTCTGAAAATTCCTTTGTTTGTTTTTCCTTGTGCGTTTTTGATGTGTTGGTTTGGTATGCAATTGTGGATGCAGCTGCGCTGCTGTTGCAAGGCTCGATTCAGGTGTATAGCCGAAAGGTGGAGTACTTGTATTCTTTGGTTTTGCACGCGTTGGAGTTTTTATCGCAGAAGAGGTAAAGTTTCTTGCTTTTTGGTCTTAGTTCTAGTTTTCCTTTTGATTTTTCATATCACTAATCAGAATATGAGCCGGAAGGTCTTTCTTGCATTTAACTCTGGAGGGTTACAGATGTCTAGCATTTCCTTTGAATTCATTTGACCCAAGCATAAAGAAGAAGTTAAAGTTTGTTGAATAGAACTATAGATTTCAATCAATTGATGATAACTTGTGGTTATTCAACTTCAAACTGTTATTTTTGTTTTTGTAGTTTACTGGTCATTTGGTAGATAGTTCACTTAAAAAGTGTTTAGTTGAGTTCTGATGTGCAAGCTTCTGAGAGATGCATGCACGAGAGACAACAGTATTTCGTTTTGATTATGTGTGGCTTCTTCTGAGTAGAGGGTTGAGTGTCTGACATGCAATTTATTCCATTAAAAGCATGTTATTGAAATTGGAACTTGTCTAGTACTTGGAAGTTGAAATTCCATCTTGTGCATCTGTGACTTCCTCGAGTTGTTGGCCCCTATCTGGGTATGTAGATTATATTGCAAGGATCGTCCTGTTACACCACTGAACTCCTTTATCTCTCTAATAAAAAGCTTAAATGACTGGGAAATGAGATGGGAAGAGTGTTGGGATACAGTTATAATATGCTTCTCCAAAAAGTATAGGTTACTTTTATGGAGTAAGATTTTTCTTATGCCCGTTTACAAAACCTGTTTTTAGCATTTATTTGAGGGAGACAATCCTGATTTTAAAAATAGCATTAGGAAGCAGATAAAGCAGTGCTTTTTTTTTTTTAATGTTTTGTTTGTTGCCCTATTGTGATAAAACGACTACTGATTCCTGACGATAAAGGTGACTCCCTAGTGTTCTTCCTTTTTTTGTTTTATGTGCATGTCATTTCTAGCAATTGTCGTTTACTGGTTTTGTTTTCCTTGTTTGTTGCGTTTAGTGTGTGTAAAAATAGTTTTTATGGTAGTTTTATGCTCAAATAGGCAAGATCCACAAGAAAATGATTTCAATCAACCTGGTGGGCAATCTGATGTGGATATTAGTGAAGAGGACGAAACGTTTTGGGGTTTAGATGATGTGCCAGGTAAGATTCTATGAAAACTTGGTTTGTTTTTTAAGATTCAAATGCAGCTTAAATGATTTGGAGAAGTGAATCTTGTTATCTTTGCAGTGGAAGCAAAAAGCTTCTTGGATGACAGGCTGAACAAAGATGAGTTGAACCAATCTGTGAGGCCTCCTGCAAATCTCTTTGTTTTGGAAGGGGACTGTCTAGATGCTAGTGGTGATGCAGGAGAATTGGAAACTTATTTGGTAATCTGAACCTAAGAATCTGGATTTTGTTTGTAGATGATTTAATAATTTATTTCCCACTTTTTTAAATAATCAAGTTCTCTCTTTGCAGCTAGCTACATGCAGCTTTTATGGTGATTTCCTACTTCTAGATCCTTGTGATGCTGGAGCAGTTAATAGCTTTCTTAATGCAGATTCATTTGAGAAAGAAAACACAGCACCCTATAGAGGCAGTTCAGTGAGGTCTAAAAGTCCGCATTCCTTTTATCCTTCTTCAACTGGAAAATCTAAGGGAGCTGCACATCTATCAAGTCCTTGTAATGACCAAGACGGCAAGCTGAATCAGGTGCCAATTAATAGTTGCAACTTCGAAATCAACAATGACAATGAATGGTCTGCACCTCATGGGGATGCTAGTTTTCATCAAGATGATACTTGGAATGATAGGGAACCATTCCCAGATGTTAGGGATGACTCTGATGGTGACAGTGAGGATCCTTGGAAGCCTTTGAATCCTCATGAACCTGGCAATCTAAAAATTAAGCCGTTCAGAAAAGGTTTTTATGATATAATTATTTCTCCATACTTATCATGGTACAAAGTCATATTCTTATGCCAATATGTTCACATTTTCTTTACCCATACTCTTCTTAATAGGTAAACAGAATGGCTGGCAGCCAATCCGTGATAATAAGCTGAATTTTATAAAATCTCAGTTCCCTCTTGCAAAGTTGGAAGGCACCATTAGCCCTGAGTTTGCTGAAGTCATGGAGGCACAGCTGCATGAAAAGGAACAGCTACATGCATCTCATCCTCCTCTATATGAAAAGGTTCCTTTGAAGAATTTTGCTTTATTACTTGTTTCTTCTCACTGATGCATTCTTAAATTTTCTTGCTTCAGACTGTTTTGTTATTTAGTTAGTTTAACTTTTCCAGCTGAGGAGGTCGCTTGTTTTGGGAGAACAAGAATATGTTTCTGGTGATAACAATGATGGAAATGATGATGATGATGATGGGGATGGCACTGACCTCCCTGATTTTGGGCAAGCTGAATTTGGCTTTGCACACAACATTGACTCCATGGATGTTGATGTTCCTTTTAACCATGAAAAAGTTGGTAGCCTGTTGTTCAGTTTGCAGTATCAGGTTTGTCAGTTAAATAGATGGAGGATGACTCAAACAGCTTTTTATATTTTATTTGCAGCATTTTGACAGTACTGTTGATCATGAAGGAGCAGAAGCATTTCCTCGTGACAATGTGGATTCTAATGCTAGCCTCGAAGATCTATGCAAATCACATCTGGTAAAGTGCAGGTGTATTTCACATTGCAATATTTACAGATTTTGTTTAACTGCACTACACTTTGGGAATTGAAATTTATGTTAAAAACATGAGCTCTTATGAAGGAAAGCATTGGGCTTGCTTAGGAGGGCTGAAGCCTAGGTCAGGGCTGTTTCTGATTTTAGTGTTGGCT
The DNA here is from genome assembly GCA_020875875.1 of Dioscorea alata. Lineage (NCBI taxonomy): Eukaryota > Viridiplantae > Streptophyta > Magnoliopsida > Dioscoreales > Dioscoreaceae > Dioscorea > Dioscorea alata. The sequence continues at coordinate 15,575,565 of CM037021.1, forward strand.
CTTTGGCTTTAATAAACTCGAGTATCAATTGTTGGTACATAGATTTTCAACCAAAGGAAGGAGGATCTCATCAGTTAAAGACATTATAATCTCGAAATGAGTTTCTTGCAGTTTCTCAAGTTTTATCACCTTTTGATTATTTTTTAAGTTACCCTTAAAATTCCCTTTTGATACTGAGATCCAGCATATGTGTGTGCGGGTGTGGTCTTTGATTGCTAACTTATGATGGAAATGATAGATGAGCCCAATTATTTTCTGACTTTGGCACATGTTCTCAGATAAGTCAAGCAAGACCAAGATCATGCTATAGCTATCAGGATATATGGTCTGAAACTTTTAGCTTCCATATAGAATCAATAAAATATGATATTTCCACTGATTTTAAGGAGCTTCATCATGGAGCAAGGCCAATTATGCAAATTCTCAGAGCAAAAGGTGACTAACCTTGTATTCACCTTTACATGAAGTTCTAATGCTGTGTCTATAATATTTTTCTTAGTATCCAAGATTGGATTTTATTGAAATTTGTCATTATAAATGTGAAGGGTGTTCCTCATCTCTATTATATTTTCTTTTATTATTATTTATTTATTTTTCTCTGGGGTCTTAAATGTCTTATTTGCCAGGATGCTCTCCTTGCTAGTATAGCTGAAACAGAGAAGCAAACAGAGATGGCAAGCCGTGTATCTTCATGGAAGCAAAGAATTGAGTCTACCTTAGAGGAACAAGTGAGTTTCTGGCTGTTACTATTGTATAGCTATTGATAGGTCTTCAATGGGTATGGTCGAAATATGCCTTAAATTTGATGATACTTTTACACTTTGTATATAGGAAAACCATTCAGCTTTTGATATCCATTACTACGGTGAGAGAATTTTGGACAAGCTGTCAGTCGAAGCTGACAGCAGAGGAAGCACATCCTTCACCAATATTGTGACGGGGCAACCTAAACATGAAGTTGCTCGGGCATTTTCTGCACTTCTGCAGCTGGTGACTACTTTTTCTTCTATGTTTAATTGTCGAATTTTCGTGCTTTGTCTTGGAGATGGTTTTCCTCCAAACCTGCTTCAACAAAGTAATACTATTTTTTTCTGATCGTCTTGTTAATGAAGAGAATAATTGTCACCAATTATCAGGTGAACAATGGGGATGTTGACTTACAAAGATCACAACCCTGTGACAAAGTTATTTGTTACACCTCCACAACTCCCTTCCATGTCAGACTTTTAAAAAATTCTAAACGAGAGGAACCAGCAATTCGATCAGCAAAGAAGCGGGTAAAATCCCCATTGAAGAAGAGGGGTGGTAAATCGACTCTTTCACCGAAGGAAACTTCCGTGCCTGTGAAATCTTCACAGCAGAATGATAGGTCCTCAGTGAAGCTCACGAAGAATAGTGCCGGCAAATGCACACCAGATGGAAAGAGGCGGCGAAGGTCTCGGTCGATAGATCCTGTAGACATCTTGTCTGCTGGATGATCTTAAACTTGGTTGTCCTGATAATGTGCATACGGAATATTGTCATGCAACAACCAGTACTAACAGGTATGTAGGATGAGGAATTCTAAGTTATGCAATATGTCTTAAGTTTCATGTAAATTTAATATTTTCTAGTCCCTGTAACTGTCATCAATTAGTTCAATAGTATGTACTTACCGCTATCATGTAAGGAAAGATAATGTTGCATCATGATTGAAACACATGGACTATTGCACAAATTCATGGCTTCAAGGTTGATGATCATCATCCGTAAGTAGGAAAAAGATTATGTGAATTATGTCATGATAATATCATTTCAGATTATTGAAGTGAAAGATATGATTTAACTAAATTATTATTTTTTTATGTAAATTATACTTTTTTATCATAGATCACTTTTGTTTGTTGTTCTCAAAATAATCCATGCATGATACAGTATAAGGCTTGTTTGTTTTAAATTTTTTTAAAAATTTTCAATTTTCCCTTTTTCACAAAACATTGTTTATTTTTGGTTTTTTTGGTTAGAAAATGCGTTTGTTTTAATTATTGCAGAAAACAGAAAACAAGAAACAAAAAAAAACAATATTTCTAATTTTTAACCATACATAATTATATTTCTACAGATCAAATAAATCACTGAAAAGGAACCATTTATTAATTTTCAATTTTTATTAATGTTACATTTTATCTATACATAATTATATTTCTATAGAACAAATAGATCACTGAAAAGAAACCATTTATTAAAGAATTAGCTTTAATTATTGTACTTTTCTAACATTATTGAACTCAGTCCTACTAAATTAAATAAAATTTAAAAATAACACTTACTTATCTTATCTATAAACCATTTCTAACATTTTTTTAATGCAGTAAATAAATAAATAAATAAATAATAATGATGATAATAATAATTAAAGAGCTTTAGATGATTTCTTAAAAGTTCATTACAAATGTTTTAGTGGCAAAAAAAAAAAAAAAAAAAAAAAAAAGATTAATTCCAAACGGCCCAAACTTTCTCACCAATAAAAGTCACCAACCTTAAGACAGAGCTCTTACTCTCACCGACGCAACCAGAACCACCACTATCAACACCGCCACCACGACAATGATTATCATGATCATCAGCACCATCCACGTGTCCATCCAATGAATCAAAGCCCTTAATCTCCCTCTCCACAGCCTCAAGATCCTCAATCACCGGAACCCCCTTCCCAATAACAATATTTCTAATAAAAAAACTAACAACCATTAACGGTTTATCAAGGGACAAGTAGATACGGTGGTGTACTATTTACAGTGGCTTATCAATCATTTATAATTTTATTAACTCGGTCAAATATCACATTGAACAATGAAAGTTCCGCCACACATGACACATATGCTCAGAAAATTTTCAAAAACCAAATTGAGCTAATAAATTTCTTTTATCATGCAATCTTAGAGGAGAGCGATATAACACTTTCACGGGAGATCCATTGGATTTATTTAATAATACCATAAACAGTACTTTAGTGCAAAATTTAAACCCTACATCTTACACACCACTGTCTTGTGATAATACTACTAAAATACTAGTGGTTTGCCTTAAAGTAATAAATATTATTATATATTTCAATTTTATTAAATCCCTACAAGCCTATATATATATATATATATAATGAAAAATAAAAATATTATGTCACCTGTGGTACAGTAGTATAAATATATGTTTTTAAAAATAAAATTAAAAATGAGTTCTCAAACAATTTGTAGTTTTTTCATAAAAAGATAAATCAAAATCAATTGCCTTTTGATCTACTGGACTAAATCCTCTTGATCAGTGGTGGTTAGCAGGGAGTCTGTTCTCTCCTTACGGCCCTGCTCTTGCCTTTTATTTCCGTCTATCTTTTGTTTGTGTCTGTGCTGTACCACATCTAGTGGTCCTTTTTTGTACTTTGATGTATGTACCTGTGTTCCGTCTCTCTGTTTAATGCATTTTGTGGTTTATCCACTTTTTCATAAAAAAAAAAAAATCCTCTGCAATAGATTGTTCATATTCTTATTGAGAAGACCGATTTAAATCTCAAATAAGTTAAAGTATTAAATCCTCAATGTACATTCTTAGTGTGGCTCGTGCGTATTTGTCAAGAGAAAAAGAAAAATCAAAACTTAGGTCAACAAATATACTGCAACTTTCTTACAAGCACATTTCCTCTGATAAAATACATAGATACAAAATACTTGCAAATAACTTAATAATTTACTAAGTAGACTGCTATGAAAAATCGTATTTAATGAGTTTTTATTCAGCATTGCATCAACTGTATTATAGTTCTCTTTCAACCTGAAAGAGTTGCATGCTATTGAGCTTAAATAACATGCAGTGATAATAAATTAACCAGATATCAAGTGACCATCTTGCATCAGCCCAAGAGAGTACAATTACTGCTCTGTAGGAAGACCTGTTGCCACCCATGCTGAATAACCGCCTGCAATGTCTACGACAGCAGTAAAACCCTGTAATAATTGAATAATATGAGCAATCAATTTTCTCAAATTGTCAGCAAAAAGATATCCTTGTAAATTTTGTAGTTTTTTTTTTTTTTGAGGTTTTTCAACGGATTTCAATATTTTTGTGAAGTACTAGATATTAATTTTATTGAAAGGAGAAGCATGTCACCCACAACTTACTGCTGAAGAAAGATCAGCAGTGGCCATGAGTGATCTTCTCCCGCTTTGACAACCCTGCATGCCAATGGGCATAAAAATATCTGTAAGATACTATAAAATTTATTCAACTGAAGAAAAGAAACACAAACTTACAACAATTATTTCATCATCCGTTTTGAACATGGAAGACACATCCTTCAAAAACTCAGGGTTCTTTGCCAACCCTATAGAAAACAGTTAATTTTTTAGTTTATAAGTAACATTGTTATTGGTGAAAGAGGTCTCTCTTACCCTTTTTGCATCTGAGATAATCCAGAAAAAGAAATTTATCAAGGTTTACTTGACAAATGGTTAGCTAAAAATTGTGCAATTTTTATACATGTAAAAAACTCTTCTATAAATTAAGAAGGGTAAGATTGTTTCTGCCACAGGAAATGGAGTTGATTTGATCAACTCACCCATTCACCCACCATAACTGTATACCTAACTTGTGTGTAGGAGTTGGTTATGGCTGGAATTTCTCGACCACTGGATACTGCTATTTGATGGAAGAAGGCTTGGGTGAGAGTAGATGGATGAGCTTGCTTGTTGTTTCGTATGTTTGTTGATTAATTCTGCTGTAAGGTATTGTCTATATTCCTCAGGTTGCAACATAAGATAGTGGTTAAAGCAGGTTAAAATTATTGGACTGACCATAAGGTGCCTTTTAAGGGTCAGAAGAGCTATTCTGCATTAAGGATCTAATGTTGGACCAGCTGCAGAGCCTTGTAGACAGACAACAACTATGCATGTGTAACTTTCAGTGCTTAGTTCTATTTAAGGACCAACTTGCAGAGTGTTAGCTGTGCTATCAGGTGCAAGGATTCTCTGCCTAAATTAACTTCATGCTAATGCACATCTAGAATATTTAATTATCACTTGCACAAAGCAAAGCACACAGAAACATGCCGCTTATTGATTTATAAGCAGATTCACAGAAGACAAGAACATTTGTGTGCACCTAGTTGTTTTCATGCATAAAGAATGTGGAACATGCAACCCAATAGTGATAAGTTTGAAAGAAAACAATAGCAACATCTCCTTGAAATGCACTATGTGCCAAAGAGATAATTTAAGTTAGATTGGGTCAACAAACCAATTGAGTGAATGTATAAGTGAAAGAGGGCAAAAATCACTTTGATTTAAGTTTAACTATTTTGAGTTGTATAAACGGAAGTCAAATAACCAACACTGAAATGAGGAATATTATAAATAATGAAACAGAGAGAATGCATAAACAACAATGAAAGTGGGAATATCCATGCAACAATACCTGATCCAGCCTTGAACATGTAAGGGATATTCATTGCTCCTACAACATGTCCAGCATTGAACTCATCCACAGTCCTAAAATACAAAAACACAATCCACCATAACTTCTCAAAATGCACTAATTGACAAAACAAACAACCATTCGAAGGTCTGCCTGAAATTAAATATGTAGAGATTCACATGAATGCAGATTATTAATGATAAACATATATATGAACTAAACCCCAATTTATAATGAAATGATCAAACACTCCACCTGAAATCAAAGTTGAAGAAATCCACACACATACCACATTATCAATGATAAACATTTCAAATTAAAAACCAATTAACAATCCACAGAAAAACACAATACCAAAACCCAAATGTACAAATTGGAACCCAAACAACGAAATCAAACACCGATTTGAGAGTCTACCTGACATCCAGGCATCGATGGCCGGCCTGAAGTAGTTCATGAGCTACAAGAACCGGCACCGATCTCGGAACACTGATGGCTTCCGTTCCACCACCAGTGACAATAAATCGAACTCTATCCAATCAAAAGAACACAAATGAAAATGAAAACCCTAATCATAAAATTAGAAAAAAAAAAAAAAAAAATCAATCCTCACAAAGAGAAACTCGCAGGACCAACAGCAACGGCAGCAACGCTCTTCACTCTCCATGGCTGCTCCAATGCAGAGATTAACTTCGATTGTGTTGATACTGCTCTGCAAAAAGCGAAAGAAAGAGCAAATTGGATCCAAAGAGGTGGTAGGGCAAGGAAGAGAGAGAGAGAAAGAGAGTAATGGTGCTGACCTATGGAAGGGGTGGGCAAGAGGAGGGATTAGGGAGAAGCGAGAAAGCAAAGAAGCGACAGCCATGGATTGGATTGGAGCTTCTTGTCTATGGTTCCAAGGGAGATGGAGATGAAGATGGAGATGAGGAGTTTGGGAGGTGGTGGCGTTGATGGTGATGCAGTGATGCGTTGGTTTTGGCTCGCTTTCTTCAAATGTTTCCTGCTTTTATGGACGACCCTGAGAAGGCAAACGGTACCCCCACCAATTTTTTTTTTTTTTTTTTTTTCAGAAAAAAAAATTATGGTTTATTTGAAAAAAAAAAAAATACTTAACACTCTTCGGTTTTTTTTTTTAAAAAAAAAAAAAGATAAACCACATTTATCAAAAAAAAAAAAAACAAAAACAAACAATAGAAAACAATATAGTAAAAAAAAAAAAAAAAAATACAGCAAACCGCTAGACGTAATTAAAAAAATCTCGTTTTTTGGTTTTTTCTTTTCATTGTCTATTTTGGGTTTCACCGTATTTTTACAGTGCATGTGATTTTTATATTTATTTTATTGGTCTTTATTTTTTGAATTTTGTTTAAATAAAATGGATGAGTCGTATTATTTACATTAGTGTGCGGTGGGACTTAAACACTAACATAATCTTTTTTTTTCTAGTTTGATTTTTGTGTTTTCAATATTTTAATAAAATGCAAAAGAAATAATCGGTTCTTTAATTTAATTATTTTATTTTTTTAATTTGATTATTTTTTAAAATTGCTAATATGCTCTTTTCTTGGTTTTCATCAGCTAGAGATGTACATCAGTACTTATCAACCGAAATTTCTTAGAAGATTAAGTTCTCCCTGGATTTCATGAGCGCCAGAGTTTCACCCAATAATGGCAATATGATTCAAGCGTCAAATAAGAAGTAGTTGACTCCTTTTTGGGCAGGGCTGAGACACCATATGGTGGACTTCGCTAACCTAACTGTTTTTCTTTCATTTGCTTTGTAGTTCCTCTTGTTTCTTCCTTTTCTTTCATTCTGCTTTACCCCTGGTGAGAGCCACTAGCTTCTGTAGTTTTTTGTTAAGCTTTTCTATTTTTGTTTGTGTGTTTGTCTATTTCTTTTTCAATAAATTTGTGATTTATTATTGTTAGTTCCGCCGGTGTAGGTTTGTGGGTTAAATGATCACTCAAATTCTCAAAGAAAAGCACACACAAACCAAACAAGAAAGAGACACAAGAAGTTAGTAACCCAGTTCGGCGTCAACTCGCCTACGTCTGGGGGGCTAAGCCCGAAGACAAACAATCCACTAAAATAGGTAATAAAAGATGAGTACAATCACTTTGTCAGTCTCTCACACAAATAAGAATACTACTCTCTCTAGATTGTCTGGTGCCTCCCTACTCCCTCTTTTAAGAGTCGCACCCAATCTCAGACCAAGGTAGTATATATATATTATAGACGCCTCAACGTCCCAAATATAGTCCAAACCTTTTTTAGAATCTCTGCGGCTACTAACTTTAGAACCTTCCGAAATTAGCTGTTGCAACTCTTGTTGTAACATATGTTGCAACATGACCCTAACTGCTAACTTGACTGAGTTCTGGTTACATTGTTAAGCGCCCTTAAGACCCATCAACCACCTGGTCATGCTTAGTCCGAGTCGATGCAGCCAGATCACCTGATCCTGACTACCAGCAACTAGCCTCCCTCCTCAGCTCCTCATCAAGCAATCCCTTCGCAAGGGGCGCACTCTTTGTGCGTCTTCATGAAACTTTCCAAACTTGATATTCAATTCATCTAAGTTTGGTCTTCAAATCTTCCAGGATAGATCTTCAATCAATCAGCTCAATCATGCCACAAATAGGCATGTCTTCAATCATACCCTTAATAGTCTTTATCCAAATCTATTAAGGTTCTTCAAATCATATCTTCAATATCATCAAAATCTTGTCATTGATAGTATCTCTTCAATTAAGCTATGTCCATATTTAGTCTTCAATCACATCTCTTATATATGGTTTTGATGAGATCTTGCCTTCAAGTTGTTGCTTGCTTGATCCTTTTGCCAAAAATAGTTTCATCAAGATCTTCAAAGATATTTGCTTCCTAACCAAGTCACCTTGCCATGTCATCATGCTTACATGTCATTAACCATGCCATGTCACTATGATTACCATGCCACCTTGTCTAGGTATCAATTTATGCCAATTTAAAGTGCTTTTGCACTAACAATTATTTTTCTCAATAAATAAATAAATAAATAAAAATCTCCGACATTAATAGTGCGGAGAAGGATGTCATTTAGGTGAGTACTGCAGTGCAATCACAAAAAGGACAAAAAGGACGAGCTCACTCTCCTTGCACCAGGATGTAAATGCAATAACACATGTAAACGAAAACATGGTAAGAAAGGTATCAAATGGAAGAATTTTGTAGTTTAATTTAATTTTGATTTAAAACCAATGTTTTGAGATTTGATATTTTAATGAATTAAAATAATTGACGGGACTCATTGTTACTTTACTTTTTTTTTCCTTTTTATAAATAATCATTCATATTATATGTAATGATAAAAATAAATTTCTTATTAAGAATACTATAGTCCTTATATATATATTAAAAAAATTAATATATTTTTTATTAATAATTATTCATAATAAAAAACAGCTAAGGAATTTTTATATTTATTTATTTATAAAAATTGGTAAATTAGAGATTTAATGTAATTTAATTCTCATTCAAGGGAGTGGTTGAGGTTCAATTCTCTCTTTGAAAATTATAGCTTGTAACATTACTTGCCCACATTTATTCCACCAAAAAAATGTTACAACTGATAAGTGAAATATATATATATAGATTAATGTGGAGTCATTTCCAACCACCAGAACTGGGTCAAATGTTTCAACAAGTTATAAAATAATATACAAATATATATAAAGGGAATAAAACCCATTTATTAGAAAAGAGAAAGATTACATTACGAGAAAGAGTTCATAGATAACAACAGTAAAGAACATGAGCCTATCTGGATGTGGAGCAAACAGATAACCCACACAAAACAAAGTGACAACATGTACATGCAAATATTATTACAACCATCTTTAGATTTCATCATATTTAAAAGCAAGGAGTTGCATGAAGAACAAGATCAACCCTCCTCCTACCTGTAAGACCTGGAGCTTCAATCATGTCCAAATCCTCCACATTCATACCCAAATTCCACTCAAACAAATGCACCAAGTTTGCAATAGTGAGCTCAATTATCAAAGTTGAAAACTGAATTCCTGGACAAATCCTCCTCCCAGCACCAAATGGAAGCAGTTCAAAATCACAGCCTTTGAAATCCACACAACTTCCTAGAAATCTCTCAGGCCTGAACTCATCTGGTGCTTCCCAAACCTCAGGATCTCTACCAATGGCCCAAACATTGGTCACAACTTGTGCATTTTTGGGGATCTTATAAGGTCCTATTTGAGCTTCCTGCATTGATTCTCTTGGAATAAGTAATGATGCTGGAGGGTGTAAACGTAAGGACTCTTTTATAACTGCCCTTAAATAGTGCATCTCTTTGAGGTCTTGTTCTTTGATTATGGTTGTAGTTGTTGCAGAAATGACATCTCTGATTTCAGTTTTTAGGGTTTTTAGTTTGTTAGGGTTTTTGAGGAGCTCTGCCATGATCCAGACCATGACTACAGATACTGACTCTGTTCCAGCGCCGACCACGTCCTGTGGAAAAATGTTAACAATGTGATAACCTCTAAAAAAAAAATTTATTGTATGTGATGGACAAACACAAGAGACAATGATAGTCTGTCACATGTGCTTAAAATAATATATAAAAGACTATAAACTTATAATATTTAATCTTTTTTACTGTACAGCCACGTTATGCAAAGATAAGAATGACTCCACTTATTATAAAAGTAATTACTTGTGTTTTTTCAAAAGCGCTTGTGCTTTTTTCATTGATTCGAAAAATTTAATTCAAGCAAAATATAGAACCTAGGAGTACATAAGAAATATATCTAATTGATTTTCTTTAATAAATAGTTCCAATCGTAGCTTTAAATATAAAATTCAAAGAGTTTTTAGTTTAAGAGAAAACACAAGGAAAATATTTAAGTATTTTTATTAAAAATCCTTGTGTTGTAAGTTAAACACAACTGAAAATAAGTAAGTGTGGTTGATGATTATAAAAATAAAAATAAATTTACATTTTTGAAGAATAAGAATAATATATATTAATAAAGAGTCAACCGTGATGTCTACAAAACCTATGTAGAGCCATTAAATAAGTATAATTAATTAAATAATTAAATAAAATAAAACCATTAAATCTCAAAATTCTAAAATAATCACTTAAAAAAATCTATATAATTTTTACTGTGGTTGAGGATTAAAAAATAAAAATAAATATACATTTTCTGAAGAATACGAATAGAGTAATGTTATATAGAGCGAACAACTCATATGAAACAGTCACACGAATAATTTTTTTAAAATTTTTAAAATTAAAAAAATAATAAAAGAGGAGAAAGAACAACTCACACATGATCAGTCACATCATTGGTGCGCTGTTTCATATGAGCTGTTCGCTTTATACAGCATGATTCTATAAATAATATATATTTATAAAGAGTCAACTGTGATGTCTACATCCAAAAAATTAATTAATTAAAATAACACCACTAAATCTCAAAATTCTACAATAATCAATTAAAAAATATTATAATTATAATTTATATTTTTTATCTATTATAGGGTTTATAATCTTTAAAACCTTCAAACAAGAGTTCTGTACTATTTTTAACTTCTTTAATAAAATTTATGATGAAGAATATTTCTTTCTTATAATTTATGATCATTTAGTTATTTCTAAACTAAAAAAAAAAATCTTTTAAATTTATATGCCCTTCTAATAACTTTAATTTTTTTTCAAATTAATTTATAATATTATAGACATTCCAGTGATTTTTTTTTCTTAAAAATCTGATAACATAAATTTAATTTTGAATGGAGAAAATAAAATATAACCCTTAAATTTGATAACAATCCGAAAGTTTACTCAATGACATTGGCCTCATTATAAAAAATATTAATTTGTGATATTAAAAAAGTGTCGGCATATTACTAGTGATGGTGTTAGACTAATGATCAATTCCAAAAAATAAAAATTAAAATGGAGAGCTAGACAAAACTAACCTTGATAATAGCCTTGATGTTCTCCTTATTGAAAGTAAATTCCTTCCTCTGATCCTCATCAATTAGAGAGATCAAGCGATGAATAAAAGACTCACCCTCACTCTCTCCTCTCCAACCTCTCATCTCATCCTCAACAATCTTATCCAAAAGCTCATCTGCTTCCTTGAAGCTTTTCTCAATCATCCCATTCAAACCACTCACACTATCCAACCATGCAAACCCTCTCAAATAATCCCCCACAGTGAAAACACCAAGCAATTTAGAACTCTCACCAATAGTCCTACGCATCTTGCCACCCCATGAACCACTCTCTCTCAAACTCTTCCCTAATGCAATCTTACTAATGATATCCATAGTCATGGAGCTCAACTCCTCACTCACATGCACCATTTTCCCATCACAACATGACTTCTTTATCTTCTCCAACATAAACACAACTTCATGTTCTCTAATGGACTTATAAGAAGAGACCATTGTAGGACTTAGAAGGTGGTAAACACTGAACTTCCTCACTAGTTTCCAATACTCACCATAAGGGGAAAAGGCAACGTCCTTGCCATTGTAGAGGAGCCTACTGGCAGCCTTGATTGAAGGTCTGTTAGCAAAGAGATGGTCTTGAGTTTTCATTATCTCTTTGGCCATGGAAGGAGAGGAAGCTACAAGGAGAGGGACTTGGCCTAGTTGGAGGAGCATTAAAGGGCCATGTTTCTTTGAAAGAGTTTGGAGTGAACGGTGAGGTAAAGGTCCTAATTGGTGGAGGTTCCCTATGATTGGGAGCTTTGGTGGAGATGGAGGATAATTGGGTTTCTTTGAGAAATGTAGGAATATTTTGGACAAGAAGGATATGGTAATTAGGAAGAAGATCAATAGTATTATTAGAGACATTGTGAGCTATATGTACGTGTTGTTTGGTAATGAGCTCTACAAGAAGGTGTTGCTTTGTTTATATAGGCCCATTGTTTGAAATTATATCTACATATTTTTGGTCCTTGGACTTCACTAGAGTGTGTGTACAAGAGTTGTGCATCACATGTGAAGCCATCATTCCTTTCTCGTACATGTTGACGTGGTTATGTTTGAATATATATATATATATATATATATAGGACATACTGAAATTCATGTGGAAATGATCCCACGGAACCGGTTCCGTGATAATTACTATAGAAGCAAGATGCGACTAAACCTTATCCGTTGGATTATCTCAATTTAATAGCTTCTAAAGTAAAAGGTATGCATCTTTTAAGATAATTACCAATCTATCCCTAAATTATATAATAAAAAACAATAAAGTTTATAAACTCATGGCTAAGAATGAGCCACGTCTTGGTTCCGTGATAGTTACCACGGAACCGAGTCTACTAGATCAAAATTCGTGGCTCACATGGTTGAAGAAAGTGACTAAGTTGGAATTTTTTTTTTTTTGGAGTCTAGGGATTAAATTTATGGAGATAAGTATAAAGTTTTAATTTTTTTTAATAAATTAATTTTCATTATGCATAATAATAATTTAAGTGAATTTGTTGTGGTTTTGACTAAGAGGCGTGTCACACGATTACTCAAATAACATTATTATTGGTCACACTCATAATCACGATCTATTGAAAATGAATTAAAAAACAGGACAATGAATAGAAGGTAAGCAAACGTGTTACATGTCTTTCGATTTCAGTTGGAGAAATTAACGACCACATATCTCAGTTTGAGGTGGAAAAAAACTCTATATATAAACATTTTTTTTTTATAAATATTTCTGAACCTCTAATTTATTAAAAAGAAGTCGTGCTAGACAAACATAAAAACGACATGTAGGAAACACAGGGATAAAACAATGAAATAAAACAAAATAAGCATAAAGACGAAACATTAAAAACACTAGGCATCCACCAAGAGTAGATGGGATGGGATGGGAGCGAATAAAAAGAAAAAAAAAAAAAAAAACAAACAGAGCAAAAAAAACAAAAAACAATTAAATGTTTGGGTTCGGAGTATCATTATTTAATTACTCTAACACAAAAATCTTATGAAGTTGAGATTTTTTTTATTGTCGAGAGTGACTGCTCTAGTGTAATCTTTCTAGAAACTAGAACTGTATTTAATTATTTATTTAATAATAAATTTATAATAATTTTACATGTAGAATATACATATGACCATGTATGAAAACATGTGGTTATTTTGTTTAAGTTAAATGTTCCACCAAAAATCATAAATGAAGAGGTCTTTTAGACTATAAGAGCCAGAAATTCTATTATTGAATCAGTAAAACTATGTTCCCTCCCCGTTGGTTTAATGATAGGGACATTGAGAATGTCCTCATAAATAATTATAATATAAAGAAATATTGGAGAAACTAGTTGCGTACCAATGTAATAATTAGTTATAATATATTCCCTCATAAAAATAATATTTCTTCATATTCTTTCATAAAATATTTTTATTTGATTTAAAATAAACTATATAAATTTTATCAAAATATATATTGGTTTATTTTTTTATTTTTATCTCTGAAAATGGAAAAAATATAAAAATATAGTTAGTTTTTAAATTTTTTTAATTTATTTTTAATCCAAAAGGTTTATAAATAATACTGGTAATTACCAAAGAAACCCCCAAAGTTTACAATATTCACAAAAAAACCCCACGAATTTTGATATCCCTAAAAAACCCCTCCTTTCTATAGAATGAATTTCAAACCCCCCAGGGCTGTAACGAAGATTGACGGAGTTAAATTTGAATTTATTTGACGAAATTGCCTTTACGTGGGAAGTTGTGAAATCGCGAGTTGGTTTGACGGTAATGCCCTTACGTGGAATAATGTTACCGCTTATAGAGGAAGCGGGTTATTTTTCTTTGTTTATTACCGAGAGGGCACCATTTACGCCGCCGGTTAACTGCGATCATCGCCTCTTCATCTTTTCAGTTTCCGAAGTTGTCATTGTTGGCTGGGTTATTTGCGATCATCTCCTCTTCACCTTTTCCGTTTCCGAAGTTGTCATTGGGTGGGTTATTTGCGATCATCGCCTCTTCACCCTTGTCTGGAAGGAGAACTCCCGCTCAAGGCTTCGGAATTTCATCAGTTTTCACACCAAGGTAAGGAGGCCGTTGATGAATCTGATGGTTGACTTTTCTGTGTGATAAATCTGATTTTGTGTTTTATAATGTTGTCTCCGTTTAAGAATTTATGTCTCCGTTTAAGTATTGAGTTTACTGTTTAACTATTTTGCTTTCTGTTTAACTATACGACTCTAAACAGATGTATTGTTCTTCTTGTAGGGTTTTGGTCATGGCAGTCAACCTAGTTAACGGTCGATGCTACTTGACACCTGTTGTCGAGACTCTGAGTGAATTGAAAGCTCACATGAGTGGACGTCACTGGGAGATCATTAGAAGGACACCGTTCGCGGCTTTGACCGAGATTGAAACCGTCCTCCAAGAGAAAACCCTTCTTGATTCTCTGCTGTAGAGGTTTGATGACCGCAGCAACAAATTCAGGATCGGGGCAAGCCTGGTCAGTTTCAGGCCTCAAGATGTGGCTCTCATCCTAGGGCTACGGTGTGTTGGAGACGCTGTCGTGTTCCACAAGAAGAAACCACGCTCGGCATTCGAATCGAGGTTTCTATCAAAAGCGTACAAGAGAAATAAAGACTCCATCAAGAAAACACTTGAGCAGCTAGTTCGGCAGAGGGGGGAAGAGGAGAATTTTGTAAAACTCCTCATGGTGTACCTCATGGGTACTATCCTCTTCCCGAACACCTCCTGCTTTGTTCCAATCTGGATCGTTGACTATGTCGACGACCTAGCGGGCATGGGACGATATGCATAGGCGCAAGCGACCCACAAGTGGATGATGGAGGACGTTCCACAAGCGGCCGCTCGAGTGCAAGCGAGGTGCGCCAGGAACAAGACCAACACGGGGTATGTCAAAGGTTGCTCGGTTGCGCTAACGACTTGGTTCTATGAGCTCACCGGAACCGGCAAGAAGATTCGTTTTGGCAAGACCACGAGGATCCTGTGCTACGGTGAGAACAGCTACCGGAAGCAAGTGTCCACGGGAAACTTATTTTCATCTTTTGAAGGAAAAGAGGTACTAAATCGATTTAAGTATTGTATTTATCGTTTAACAAACTATATTAATGTTTAAACATATAAGTTAACCGTTAACTATATTGGTTATTGTTTAACTGAATTGTTTTTGTTACAAACATAGTATTTAGTGTTTAACAGTATTGTTGATTACAATTGTCAGTTTCCGGAATTGGTCGCCGCGAACCAGGACGAAGAAATATTTCTTGGGGCGAGGCGTGTCGGTGATACAACTACACACGGAGGTGATATTCCCGCTCCCGTTCCGTTGGCGTCAAGGAGAGATGATCGGCCAACATCCTCGAAACGCGTCCGACGCCGACCATCTTCTCGGAGCCCACCCCGCGCACGGACTGATCGGCGACGGGCAAGCCCCCCTCCACCCCCCCACCCGATAGCAACATTCGATGACCTGACCGCACGTCTATTGCAGGCGTGCGAGATATTGACTGTAGAGTTCCCCAGGCTTGTTGCTCGCGTGGCGGCTCTGGAGGCACGTTCGCAGGCCGATGTTGACGCAAGAGCCCCCCCCCCCCCAATCCGCCGGTTGACTGTGCTTCCATCTCCGATGACGACGTCATTGCGAAAGCAGTCCCGCGAGGCCTGACGTCGGAAGAGGCTTGAGTGGAAGGAACCGACAATGTCGCTGCCTTCGCCGGTAGACGTCGTCGCAACGGAAGCACCAATTGATGTTGAACCAACAATGGCTGAGACTCAGCCAACTTTAACTCCGAGCGCGCCATTGGAAAAGCCGCAAGCACTGTATGCGCCGGCTACACTGGCTGTGGCCCTGCCTGTCGATCCCGCTGGCGATGTCGACAGGATAATAGAATCTCTTGCCAGTGAAGTCCCTTCGTTGGAGGCACTGGCACCGGCAACGAAGGAGAACACCATCCAGGCGGTGATTTCCGTAGAAACGGAGAAAGACCTTGGCTTGTTACCGGTAGCGGCACCGGCAACGAAGGAGGACACAATCCAGGTGACAGTATCCCTGGAATCGAACAAAGACGCTGTCGTCTTACCGGCACCGGCACCGGCACCGGCACCGGATAAAGACTCTGTGGCAGTACCGGAATCTAATAAAGTTGCTGCGGCAGGTACCGGAAATAAACAGGCTGCCACCGAAGGGCAAGGAGCTGTCAACGAGCGAAGAACGCTCACTCAAGCTGAGAGGACACTCCTTGCAAATCAACAATTCGATGACGTGCCGAAGAACTTTCTTCCGAAGAAGAAGAAATATGCCGGGTTACCGCGTCTTTCGAAATTCGAACAGGAAATCATATCGATATTCTTAAACTGTTATATGGACTCGTAAGTTCTGTTTAACTATCTATGTTATCCTTTAAGTAGTTTACGTTTATATTTAACTATCCGATTTATTATTGAACTAGGTTATATATCTGTTTAAGTATGTTACTTAGAATGTAATTTGTTTTATTTTTCGTTTAAATGTCAGGACTGTCGTATGGAGGAATGAGTATGTTTACACTACACGAGCCAACGTGTTCACGTTGTTGGACGGGAAGGAAATGGTGACAGACGACGTCGTCGACGTTCTGGTCTGCATCATCCAGAAAGCGCTGAAGAGATCGCGGTCTCCTTACAAGAAACGCGCTGCCATCACTCGGCCACTGGCCCTGTGCCTGCCCAAACAAGAGGACATGGCGGAACACGCTCTCAGCATGATCGACGATGCTGCGCGGAACGTCCATGATGTCGACATCGTGATCATGCCAATAATTTTAAATGGCCATTTCCACGTCATCGTGCTGGACAACATCAAACGAGAGTACAGGCATTACTCCTCTTGCGAGAGTGAGGAATACGACAGAGACGCGATCGATATGGTGAGCTACAAGTCACGTATAGCACACACATCGGAGTTCGTACTTGTCCATACTAACTTTAAAGCTTATTTCGTTACAGCGGAAACTATTCGAAAATTACGTCGAGATGGAATTGGGCGTGTCGGCGATGTCCTCGTACCCCATGATTCACGATAGGAGTGCTCCACGACAAAAAAAAGGAACTGTCGACTGCGCAGTGTACGTGATGCGGTTCATTGAACTGATTCTAAATGGTGAAAAGCTACGCCTACCACAAGCGGATGTCCCTTACCTACGAGCGAAGTTTGTCGCACGCATACTCATCGATGGGAGTCCAGCCGGTGTCAGTGACAAAGCCGAGAAGAGTACCGCGTCCGATGCACAAGAATAAATTAGTTTGTTAAATACAATGTAAATTTTATTCGTCAGTGTTTACGTTTATAAATACATGTTTGACTAAGAATGTCTGTGTTTAAATACGAAGGTCTCTGTTTAAATATAAATATCTTCGATTACGTAAGTAGGCTTGTGTGTGATAAACACTGATTGAGAAATAGACAAGTTTTTGTTTGAACTCTGCATGGGAATTCGTGGATTGCTCGAAAGTTGCTCGAAAGGATGTACCATATTTCCGATTAAAGTATGTTGCCCGCATACTTTTTGAAGGTCGAAGAACCGGGATCTTAGAAAGAGGCGAGTCTTCGACTATGGAGGGGAAACCGACTTGAGTTATTGTTTTAAATTATTCTGTTTAACTAAATATGTTAATTTTCAAACCCACTCGTTTCTGTATAACTATTTCCGTCTTTGTTTAAATAATGCGGCTCTGTTTAATAGACACATTTTTAATCTTGAATTTAACATGTTTACGGAGAAAACGATAATAACTTTATTGTGAAAACGAGAATAACTGGTTACATATCATCATCGTCTAAAAATGGACACGTCTTGCGCAAGTTCATCACCAGCGCTGGTGGTTGTTCAATCTGCAAACTAAATTCATGTCTCACAAATTGAACAACCACCAGGTATACTTCTGAATTCCGAGGAGCAAACAATTACACTGCCAATCGAAATAGCCAAGACGGATCCCCTGGTCGAGCAGATGTCGCAGCGATTGTTTTTGTAACTCTATAATCTAGTCACTCCACTCGAAGGCAAATTTGATTTATGTATAACTATAAGTGTATATATTTAATTTTAAAAGTTTCTATTTAAACATCAGCATGGTCATTGTACTACCGGAATTTTAGTCCTTTAACAATAATATTTTTATGGTGAAAAGCAACCGTTTGTGTTTAAATATTAAACATAGAGACAGTTTTACACATGAAATGAAATATGTTTATTGCAAATACGAGAATAACTGATTACATAACAAACAAGGCCACGTTTATTGCAAATACGAGAATAAATATTAAACAAAGACACGTTTTAAAACAATTGATGAGATATCTGATCCACCAGGACATGAGCAAGATGCAACTCGGCGATGTAATCGTTGGAATCTTGCACATCAGAGGCTTCGCAGGTAGTTGTTCAAATTGCAAGTTCAACAACCACCTGCGAAGCCTCTGATCTCGAAGAATACTCCGATTACATCGCCAAGATGTGTCCCGCCGATCCCCTGGTCGAGCAGATGTCACATCAATTGTTTTTTGTAACTTTATCCCTGGCCATTGTACTATCTTCGCCTGCAAAATCTGATGGTGTCTAGAAACCTTCATAAAGTTTTAAAACAATTGATGAGATATCTGATCGCACAGGGGATGTCCAGGATGCATATCATCAATGTCATCGTCAGAGTCTTGCAAATGTCGCATCAATTCAGGAGATCCCCTGGTCGAGCAGATGTCGCATCAATTGTTTTTGTAACTTTATAATCTAATCACTCCACTCGAAGGCAATTTATACAGTAGATACATTAAATGTAGACGGGAAATGGAAGGGTCGTTCAACTTGGCTACTTCAATTCAGGAGATACATTAAATGTCTTTGAATGAGAATTCCAAGGGTCGATCAATTTTGACCAGACAACTACGCTTTGGTATTATATGTGTTACATGTCTATGTTATCCCTTAAACAAAACGTTCTCCATTTAATTTTAACTTAACCCATTTAAATATTAATGTCTCCCTTTAACAACAATTGTTACTCATTAAAATAATATATTTATGTTTAAACTTACTGTGTAAATATCAAACATATAGACATAAATATGCTTATTATGAGTTAAAATAGGTGTTTATTTACAATGGCTAGTCGGCGACAGGTTCATTACAAGATCTACGATTATGGCCGGACGCGTGGCAGCGGCTGCACCGTAACTCGCGGACCGCGGACGCTTGCGACTCGATCCGCTTCCGTCTGGGTCGCCCAGGTTGCCTTCTCGTCGCAGGCGGACGCAGATGGAGTTCTCGATTGTCGTCCGTAGGCTTGTCATCGTCTGGTATAGGGAAAATAGCGTCCCTATACGCAAGTTTGTATGTCTCCACGGTGAAGTACCGGCTAATAAATTGATGAACGTTGGTGTCTGTCTGCATTATTGCAGCGCAAGCGTGTGTGCACGGGATACCATAAATTTGCCACCTGCGACATGAGCATGTTCTACCCGATAGATCGACGGAGTTGCTGCAATGGTCAAGGACTTATAACGATCATCGACACAACTGACCAACATAAAGATTTCGGCTTTCCGCAACCAGTTCGTCTACCTTCCTATGTATATCGAGGTACAAGTACGTGTCCCATTTGTTCGCTTGCTCACGACGTGTGCATAACATCCGCATTAATTTGAACCTGTATCATAACAAATTATAATTGATTGTTAACGTAAGCAAAGAATACGTAAACATAAACGTGGATAGTTAAACGAAAACAATTATATTTAAATAGTAACAAACGTAGTTAAACACAGACCATTATAGACACATGTAAAGTAAACGAAGTTAAAGACTGACGAAGATGTTTAAACAGATCGAAAGAATCAAACATTCAAATACCGTATGGAGTCGACCATTCTCGTAACGGGTAAATGGCGAGCTTCTTTTATCCACGCATTGAAGGACTCTGCGACATTTGAATACATATTGCCCCAACGTTGTCCTTTGAACAAAAAATTACACCAATGTGACAAATCTGACTTTTGAAGCAGCCAGCGATGTGCTTCTGGTGATATGGCCCGCAATTCATTCACCGTATCATCAAATTCTTTACTCGTTGATGCCCACGCAATACGAAAGCATATGGACCAGCACTCGTCCTTCAATGCCCTACCAAGTCCGCCATTGGCTTTCATAAAATTGGCCTCCAAGTGTCGAAGGCAATAGGCATGTGGGGAAGAGGGGAAGACCCTAGCAATGGCGTTCACAAGCCCCTTAGACCTGTCCGACACAAACGTAATAATCTCTTCATAATCGCCTTCATCGTATAACGCATCACCTAACTTGGAAATGAACCACGTCCAATTCGCATCTGTCTCGTTGTCGACGATACCGAAGGCCAAGTGGAAAAACCCATTGTTTCCATCTTTGCCTGTGGCGCCCAGCAACGTGCCACGATATTTTCCAAGAAGATGGGTACCGTCGACAAACAGCAGCGGCCTGCAACCCAGCTTGAATCCCATGATACACACACGGAACGAGAAGAATGCACGTTTAAAACGGTCACCGTCTCTTTCTACAAGAGCAATGCTGCCGGGATTTGTCTCAGCCACCTTATCGACGTACCAGAGCAGCAGATCATAGCTGGAGACGTCGCTGCCGTCGAGGATCACCCGGGCACGCTCTTTACCCAACCAGGCTTGCTTGTATGGAATGTGGACACCGTGTTCCCGTAACATGTCCTTCTGAATGTCGATTAGCCTATACAATGGCTGGCCTTTAAGCTTATCAATAACTCGAGCGCTTACCCATTTTTTCGACGCTTTAGGATGTGACACCGAGCCAATTCCACCACCGCAAGTGTGTGACGGGTGCATTGTCTTTATTCTGAACATATTTTTATTGTATTCCTTTGATGCATGAAGGCGCCAGCGACAACCAACGGCAGCGCATTCTACAGTCACCCTGTGTTTCTCATTCTTTACGAATTTGAAGTCAAAATTCCTCTTGATTGCAAAATTCCGAAGCGCGTCTCTGAAATGTTCAACGTCTATGAAACGTTGTCCGATATCCAACGACAACACTTCGGAATGATCCGAGGAGGACGGAAGGCATGCTGCAGCGTCCGGGTCGCCATGAGATGGAACAGGTGCGCTGGCAGAATCAGAATTCCTGCCAACACTTCAGACAAACGGAAAACATCAGTAACTTAATCGGAAACAAAATAAGTTCACTTCAAACAAGTATATTTAAACTAAAACATAATAAGTTAAACACAGACACAAATTTTTAAACGGTAAAATATATGTTTAAACGGGAACGGGGATGAGACCGGTTAACAAGCATAACTTATTGGTTTACCACGGGAACTTATTTTTTTAAACGGAAACTGGAATACTTAAACGGTAACTATAATAATTAAACGGTAAATATAATAATTAGGCGAACACATATGACTTTAAGAGTAAAGATGAAGGATAAGAACTTTACAATGACAAGAATTCGTTTTGACTATGATACGACAATGGCACATCATCTGTCTCAACAACGAGATCGACTGCAGCGCATTTGAAGAGTGAGTATACATGACACATGTGCTGGAAGTCAACCTCATTTTCTATTGGGCAAATCGTTTTATGTCCATCGGGCGTGATAAACTTCACCCTAACATGGGAAACATCAAGGCCCCATCGGTCACATATCTCCGCTAAGATTGAATCCCAACAAGTCTGTGCCGTGAACACTAGCACTCGTCCCTCCCCGTTGTATCTTGCAATTGCACAAAAACTCTCCATTAAAAACCTGCATGTAAATAAATATAAATTGGTACTCTCTCTTAAAGGATGATCAAATAGAGACAAAAAGGAAGACATTCTCACCTTATCTCCCCTTATCGGACAACCGGCGGAGTTCAAAAGAATGCGAACGATGACACTTCCAAACTTTGTTTCAGAAAATTCAATACAAGAAGGAATGAAAAAGATTGACAAAAGCCAAATAAAAAATGTTTAACATGATGTGACTGGGCGGTTGTTTTCCCACCATTTACAAGGGTACACACGGAATTTCACAGCATAAACCTTGTACAATGAACGACAGGGGGTAAAAATGAATTCAAACACTAACGGAAGGGCTTTCTGGGGTATTGCAAACTTGCAGGGGCTGTCTGGGAAAGTTTGCAATTCGCGAGGGATGAATAGTAATTTTCCCTAAATAATAAGAAGGGTTCATAAGAATATAAAACCAAACAAATAAATGTTTTACATTTTCATAATAATATATAAATAAAAAAAAATTAAGAGAGAGATAGTGACGCAACTTGGAATTCATTGGACGGTTAAATCTCATTAATTAAATTTGTCTTTTGCTGAAAGACAATCATGTTTGGTTGGTCAATCACGACTCACTTCTTATGTTTGGAAAATCTAAACCTTTAAACCTGAACATCTAATTTGTGAAAAATCTAAACCCCTAATTCAAGTTTGGCAAAAATTTAAATCTCTAATTTAAGTTTATCACGGAATATTTTTATAAAATATAAATCTCTAAACGAGGTCCACACAGTGGAGGATTCACAACCTAAAAAAACCAATTTGATAGGGTAGGGTAGACATGGCCACGGTTCAGGAACCGCCGGTTACGGTTCCTGAACCGCCGGTTCCGGTTCAAAAAAATCTTGAACCGAAACCGAACCGCCTAGACAAGGTTCTTGGCGGTTCGGTTCCGGTTCGGTTCTGGTTCCGGTTCTAACGGTTCGGTTCAACGGTTCCGGTTTGGCGGTTCAAACGGTTCAGGTTTTTTTTTGTTAAACTAAATAATTCAATATTTCAAATTAATGAACACAAAAATACAAACATTAATTTAATACAATATTTTATTAAAAAATAAAAATATTAATAATTCAAAACAATATTTTGCAATAAAAGTAAAATAGGGGAAGAAATAAAAAAAATAAAGGGCTTGAACTTAATTATATCAAGTTGCCTACGTATCCTCTAGTATTTTGCAATTAAACCTAATTAATAATCAATTTGGTTAATATCTTTAATTATTTATTTAAAATATATTTAAACAAGTATTTGGTTAATTAATTACTAATTAACGATTTTAACAAAATAAAAACCTAATCATTCATGACATTATATATAAGATATTTTGATTTAATTGGAACCGGAGGTTGAACCGGCGGTTGAACCGCAGGTTTGAACCGCCGGTTGGAACCGCCGGTTCCACGGTTTTCAAATTCTGAAACCAGAACCGAACCTTGTATGAAGGTTCCGGTTCCGGTTTCTGGACGGTTCCGGTTTTGCCGGTTCCGGTTCGGTTTTTGACGGTTCGGTTCCGGTTCGGTTCCACGGTTTCGGTTCAAAATGGCCACGTCTAGGATAGGGTTGCCCTTTACATATGCCAATAGATTCTCTCTCAATTAAGCAATATGGGACTAAACCGGGTTTGCAACAAAACCTTTGATTTTTTGAAAAATCTAAACCTCTTATTCAAATTTGGCGAAATGAATCCTTATTTGTTTTTTTTCAAAAAAAAAAAAAATCTTTATTTGTTTGCAATGAGTGAAATTGAGAAGAAATGAGATAGTAATGGATTAAGAATGGAATAATACTATGTTTGGTTGAAGGGTACGTATAAGAGAGTAATTTATTGGGAATAAAAAAGAAGTAAAAGAGAACATTATGGTAAAAAACTTTTTTTAATATGAGTTAATAGGGAAAAAATATTAGATTAGATGATAATTATCTTTTATAATAAATAACAATTATTTTTTAATTATAAAATATTTTTACTATTGTTATTTTTATTTAACTAAATATTTCACTTTTAATTATTTTAAACTAGATTATAATTTTTAATTATTAGTTATTATTATTTTATATTACTTATTATTTATTGTTAAAAATATTTATTTAATTATTATTTAAACTAGATTATTATATTTAATTAGTAGTTACTATTATTTCACATTAATTATTATTTATTATTCAAATGATCTAATTAATTATTATTTAAATTAAATTAGTATTTTATTTATCAGTTATTACTATTTCACTTTAATTTTTATTTATTATTAGATTTATATATTTAATTATTATTGAATTAAATTATTAGTTTAATTATTAAATAAGAGGGGTAAATATGGTATTTCATCCTAAGGAGTGAGAGAGGATTGAGCAATCCTCCCTCCAATTTCTGGGAGGATTGCCAATTTGCCACTCATTTCTCACTCCCCTCTCATTACTCATCTAAACAAGATATTGGAATCACAAAGCAATGATTCCCACTTCATGCCTTGCAATCAAACACCCCTATTAATTTTTGGAAAGTTTAAACCTTGGCACAACTAAACCTCTAATTCAAGTTTGGCAATTCCTCCTAAACAAATATATATATATATATATATATATATATATATATATATATATATATATATATATATATTAATGATATTGCCATTCTATAAATACATGATGTGGGACATATTAATCGTATTCCCTTTCTATAAATACCTAATGTGGAACATATTTAAGATTTTGCTTGGGTAAATTCTTTAGGTGAGTGTTATAATATTGCTATTTCCATTTTGAATATTAAATTTTAATTTGTATCATTTTGATCATTCAAATTACATGGAGAATTTGATGATATATATGACGAATTTGTCATTTTCAATATCAGTTTGTATCATCTACTTACGTGTATATGCTACGCCATCAAAAAGAATCACATGGTGATTCTTATTGACTAATTGGTCATGCTGACGTAACATATGTCATATCAATAAGAGTGGTCATGTGGCCTTTTTAATGGCGTGTCATGTCCGCGTATGCAAATGGAGAGACAAACTGGTATTAATCTAATAAATCTTGTGCATATCTCATCAAATTTTTGTCAGAATTTTCTTAGTACTCTTTTTTTTTTTGTTAAAAAAAAAAAAGAGTTACAAAGTAATTAGAGCAATCAAGAGAAAATAAACAACAATAAAGGACTTCCACATTGAAGATTCAACACAAAACTACACAAAAAGAAATGAGAAACTAAAGTCTGAGGCTGCAATGATGAGTAAATTTTTTAGTAGGTCACTAAACTTTAGCTTATTTTCACTTTAATCATCAAACTTCAATTTATATTAATTTGGTCACTCAACTTTAATTTGATTTTACTGGGTAGTAAATCAAGGGATTTCAACCCCAAATGAATGATGTGGCTCTTTTTCGATGACATGACACCTCCAATAGACGTAATAATGTGTAATCAGGAGGACTGGCTCATATTTTCAGATAACCATGTAATTAATTTGTGGTTGAAATCTTTTGTTTATTGCCGGTGAAATCAAATTAAAGTTGAGTGATCAAATTGATATAAATTGAAGTTCAGTAATCAAAGTGAAAATAAGTCAAAGTTTAGTGACTTAACAAAAAATTTACCCCCATAGTAATCTTCATGAATCACCGGGAAAGATCAAATCCTTTGTGATAAAGAGTTAATCTCATCATACTTTTGCCATGGTTGGAAAGCTTTTATACTAATATATTCCATTCTCTGGGTGTCAACTGCACTCCATTGCTTTGCTTCCACTCTCCAAAATTCCTTGTAGAATATTTTCTTGAATGCGTTTTAGTCTAAGTTTGTGATGTCCTGTGTGTTCTTTAAACACCCACACATCTCAGCACAGTCTGAGAAAATGTTCCCAATCTTCTGTTTAGAGTCTCTACCAGTTTGCAGAGCAATTGCCAAAGCTTGAGCTTCTGCAATTATTTTTGGTATTCTTTTGGTGAACACAAATTAAAGTTGAATAATCAAAATAATACAAATTAAAATTCTATGCATAGAATGAATAACGACCATAGTACTGAATCTACTCAAGATATTTATCCGATTTTACCTTCTATTGGATTATTATTTTAAGAATTAATGTCAAAAAGTGCGTAAAGAAAAACCTTCTTACTTGTTGAAGCATATATATATATATATATATATTTTAATACTGAATCCTCCTGCTACAATTTGCAATTGTGAAAAGAAAACCAAAATTTATCCCTTTAATGTCAAATAACAAAAGTCCTAATAACCCCCGGATATTATTAAGAAACAATAAAAAAGGGCTTTATAATAAATCTAGTTCAATCTAGTAACACAAAACAAGTCAAAGATTAATACTCAAGATAAATGCGGCTTATTTAATATGAGTCCCACACCAAATACCATCCAAATATGATATGAATGGTATATAAATTAACAAAATTACCTTTTATAATAAACATATAGTAAATAAATAGATCACATCAAAATTAATTAAAAAAAAATCATCCAACTAAAGAAAAAAAGACTTAGATGAAAACAACTAGCATGATTAATGGAGAAACCTTTAACACTTAAGCTCTATTTAAAATTTTGAAATTTATTTTTTATCTAGTTGTTGGCAAATTTTTTTTGTTCTAAGCCTCAGGTTTAAAGAACAAAAAAAATGATATAACGAAACCCTAGATAAGGGAGGGAAATCAAATACAAGTGCGTACCAAAAAAAAAACAACAACAACTTTTTATCTTAATCAGAAACTCATTGTTTTTATCTGTCTACCAAACAGACCCTGTATTTTTTTTTTAATAATCAACCCAAAATTGATAATTAAAAAATAAATTCTAAAATTTTGAATTGGTTCTCCAAAAAAAAAATGTTAAAATTAAATTAATAAGTACAAATTTTGTTATTTTATTTAAGCTAAACTTTTAGTGTCATCAAACATTTACATCCACACCGAACCATATGATGTTTTAAATAAAATCAACCACATGATATTCTGCAAAAATATTGGTCTTCAATGGCAAAATAGTCACTTCAAAAATAAAAACATTCAAATACAAATATTTATATATAATCTTAATGAAATAATCTGAATAGCAAATATAAAATTTTTAATAACTCTTTACCATACAGAAATTCTGTGACCTTCCGCCAGTGGCATCAACTTAACTTTCTATTGTATAATTTTTTTCTTCTAAATTGACTTTGTTAATTGACCACTATAATTTGCCCCTTATTTCTTGAACACTAAGGGTGTGTTTGGTTCGTTGAAGTGGGTTCCGAAGTGGCTGAATCGGTGAGTTCCGAAGCAGTTCCTTGTGTTGGGTTCGCTGAAGTGCACCCGGAAGTGGTGATTTGACTACTTCGGAATTGGCTGAGTTCCCCATTCCACTTCGGTTTAAAAAACCCCGAAGTAGGTTTTAAAGCCACTAAGTTCGGCACGTGAGGTCACGTGCATTTACATTTCCCAATGGCACTTCGAGATTCTTCTCGTGTTGGGTTCTCCGCCATCCCGTCTCCTCCATTCCCATCTCTCCCACTCGTCTTCGTTCTCTTCTAGGGTTCTCCGCCTCCCTCTCGTCTCCTCTACTCTCGTCTTGGTTCTCTTCTACGGTTGTCCACCTTCCTCCCGTCTTCGCCCGACCACCATCGTGTCTTTCTCGTCACCATCCCTTCCTCCCTCGAGTGTGACTGTGTTTTTCTTGTTCGCCAGTCGTTCAGATCTACTCGGTAGACATCTTTCCTCCGAGAAATTGTTGAGAACGACGATATTTTGTTTTGTTTTGTTGTTTACCTTTTGTTCTCGGTGTAATATATTGTTATTTGTTTTTCGTTATTGTTTGTGTTGTTTATTCAGGTTTTTGATATGCTATTATGCTTCCCAGGGTTTTTACTTTCCCGATCTGGTGTTTCTTGCAGATGTGCAATAAAACCCATTTTGTTTTTGTAGTTATTGTTGATTTTTATTTAATGTTCTTTTAGATATGGGGTTTCCATGGTATTTGTTTAGATATTAGGGTTTTTTTTTTTTTGGTGTTTTTTCCAGTATGATGTTTGTAAGCATGGTATTATCTCTGAATTTTTTTCGTGTTATATTTTGTTATTATCCTTCATCGCAGTTGTCCAAGCCATGTATGTTTCCTACTTACTGTTGATTTCTATTTGAATTTCTTGCATATCTAGGTTTTAATGGTTTTTGTTATCAGGTTTTTTATCTTCATTCTTTTTTCAGTACGATGTTTGTAATCATGGAATTATTGCACTGAAAAATTTTTCATATATTTTTTTGTTATCCTTTCTCGCAGTTGTTCAAGCTATGTATGTTTCTTTAGTTATTGTTGATTTAGATTTACAGTTCTTGAACATCTGGGGTTTTCATGGTATTTGTTTATATTTTTCCATGATTGTTATCTTCATTATGTGACATTATCCCTTACCGCAACATGTTCATGTTCTGCTGTTTACTCTGTTGTTTACTAGTGTTATTTTGTTGTATTGTTCCATTGATAGAATGTTTTATTTCTGTACTTCAATTTGTTTAAACACCTATACATGTACGATGTTATTATTATTATTATTATTGTTCTGGTATGTGTTTTTATTCTTTATGTGTTATTATTCCCTATCGCAGCATTGTTTATTCTATTCTTTATTATTATTATTATTATCTTCCATTGATATCCTGTTGAATTTGTGGTCTTTAATTTGTTTAAACATCTACACATCTAAACATGCACTGGCTTATTATTATTAGCATGTTATGTGTTATTATTTCCTATCGCAGCATGTTAATGATCAGTTATTTATTCTGTTATTTATCATTATCCTCCATTCATAGCATGTTTAAGTTGTGGTCTATCGGATTTGTTTAAACATCTAAAGGATCTAAACATTCACTAGCTTATTACTATTATTATTTATGTGTTATTATTCCCTATCGCAGCATTGTTTATTCTGTTCTTTATTATTATCTTCCATTGATATCCTGTTGCATTTGTGGTCTTTAATTTGTTTGAACATCTACACATCTAAACATGCACTGGCTTATTATTATTAGCATGTTATGTGTTATTATTTCCTATCGCAGCATGTTAATGATTAGTTATTTATTCTGTTCTTCCATTGTGGTTTTCTTAATACCTTTGAATTCTGGTTTACCCCATTATTTTATTCTTTGCCTAATATGCAATTTGTTATTAGTTATAATATAATATTACTGTGATAATGTATGTCCATATGGATTTAATGTTACATGGTGTCAATTTTTTAATGGCATTATCATGAATTCAGTTTGTAGTTGCATGTCCACATGAATAATGTTATCCTTCACTATGTAGATGGATAGCTGGATTGTTAATGACCGTGTAAGGCCGTTGGTTGCCACATTCACTACCATTGTCGTTGTTGTTGCCTGCCTAATTGAGGACATGCATGAATCTAGACAAGGGATAAGTAAGGAACCGTCCATGTTTCGAGACTTAACTAGGAAAAATCATATGGAACGTATTCTAAGGAGTGGTCGTGATTATTGTGTGAGCTATCTAAGGATGGATGTAGATCCTTTTATGCATCTAGCATCGATCATGCGTGATAAACACCTCCTACAGGACACACGCCATACATCTGTTGAGGAACAGTTAGCCATGTTCTTGCATATTGTTGGTCACAACACCAAAAATAGGACCATGAGAATTGAGTTTCTTCGATCTGGGGAAACGATTAGCAGATATTTTAATTGGGTACTCACAGCTGTTTGTGCCATTCGAGCTGATTTTGTACATTCCCCTAGCTCCAACTGTCATTCGGAAATTGAAAATAACCCCAATTGGTATCCATTTTTCAAAGTAAGTAAATTGAACATATTACATAAATTTAATAATTTCCCCTAACACATGCGTTCCATATGTTCGTTCATGCATTTTTTGTATGTGTAGGATTGTATAGGCTTGTTGGACGGGACGCATATTGATGTGTCCGTCCCCCCACAAGAAATACCTCGGTTTCGCGGTCGTAAAGGGCCAACTCAGAATGTGTTGGCTGTTGTCAACCCTGACTTGCAGTTCACTTATGTGTTGGCGGGTTGGGAGGGATCTGCTAATGACTTCACTGTCCTAAAAGATGCACTAGCAAGACCACAACCCGAAGGATTAAAATTGATAGAAGGTAGGAAACCCAAAATTATGTGCATTAAAATATTAGACGAACGAACACTTGACAAGTGTCATTGTTGTAGGAAAATATTATCTTGTAGACGCCGGTTACACCACTATGCAAGGGTTCATAGCACCGTATCGCGGTGTTAGGTATCATTTGAAAGAGCATAGTGGAAGGGCGCCAACAAATCCAAAGGAATTGTTCAACCTTCGACACTCGATGCTACGCTCTCGTGTAGAGCGGGCTTTCGGAATCTTAAAAAATCGTTTCAAGATTCTTACATCACACCCTTTCTTCCCTTTCAGGACACAGGTTAAGTTAGTTCTTGCATGTTGCATATTGCATAACTATATAGCAGGTGTCGACCCGAACGATATGTTCTTGCATGAAGGAAACACACAACATGATGACAACAACATGTCATCACAACCCCGATCACAGCGCGAGCAACGTGAAGAAAATCGGCAATGGATTGAACTTAGAGACAAGATAGCGAACGACATGTGGATGAGTTATAGTGGTTTCATTTAATTATTGGCAGATTTGTTTGTTATCATTGGCACCATGCTTTTCAGCCTTCTGTATTAGACCCTTTTTTCCTAGCTCCATCCTTTCTTGCATTCTTCTTTTTTTTTTTCCCTACCTTCTTCTGCAGTGTCCTCATAGCATGTTTTGTTTTCCTTGACTCACATGTTTTCTGAATTCGTAATCCCCCGAGTTAGTTTTTTTAACTATGATGGTTCTGTCTTCTGAATTCGTACATGTTTAAATGCTTCTTATGAATCCCATTCTGTATTTGCATTGAGTATGAGGCACATGTCGTATATAATATGATGGTTCTGTCTTCTAATATTATTTTGTTTATTATTTGTATTGTTCAGTTTTTTTTCCTTGTCCTGTAGTTTGCATGTATTATGGCATTATCTACCTGTACATGTTCAAATTCTTCTTATGAATCCCATTCTGTATTTGCATTGAGTATGAGGCACATGTCGTATATAATATGATGGTTTTGTCTTCTGATATTATTTTGTTTATTATTTGTATTGTTCAGTTTTTTTTCCTAGTCCTGTAGTTTGCATGTATTATGGCATTATCTACCTGTACATGTTCAAATTCTTCTTATGAATCCCATTCTGTATTTGCATTAATTGTAGATGAGGCACATGTCTTTTATAATATGATGGCTCTGGCTTCTGATATTAATTTGTTTATTATTTGTATTCTTGTTTTTTTTTCTTTGTCCTGCAATTTGCTTGTATTATGGCATTATCCGCTTGTCTTAATTTGTATTACGGCATTATGTACCTGTACATGTTAATATGCTTCTTATTAATCCCATTCTGTATTTGCATTATAGATGCGCCACATGTTCACTCTTATTAATTTGTTCACTCTTCATGCTTGAATGTTGCATATTCTGATGCACTATCACATGACTCATTTTTTTATCCCTGGATCCTACTTCCTAAGCTGAAATTATATCATGAAATTATCTGGTTTCCTAAGCCTTTCATTATTTTCATTTTCTACAATTCAATTTTGAATTGGTTTCTTTCCATTGTTACCTGCCTTGTTTTCTTTCCATTGTTACCTGCCTTGTCCACAACTAGCAGTGTACAATAGACAGATATAAGAATCTTACACAGTTATAATTTTGAAAAAAAAAATCCAGCTTCAATGGAGGGTATTGAGCGTGCAACATCGAGGTCATCATCAAGGGCCTCTGGCAGCAAGCGCGGTACACCTAACAAGAGATGGAAGGCTGAATACGATAATTACTTGATCCCAATTCTAGTCGAACAAGTACGAAAAGGCCTGAAATGTGACAAATCATTCAAACGAGCAGCGTTTGTCTATGCTGCTGTAGCAGTCAATTCTAGGTTTGATACTGAGTTCAGTGCGGAGAACGTTGAAAATCATTATCGAACTTTGAAATCACGGTACACTGAGATAAAGAAAGTGAGAGATCTCAGTGGTGCAGGTTGGGATGATGCCACCAAAACCATCACTCTTGATCCCATGGTTGCTTTGACCTACGTCGAGGTAACATGAGCCAACTTTAGAGTTATTTATTCGTACGATGAAAGCATTTTTCATGTGTAGCATGTTTTGTATGCAAATTTATTCTTGGCCCACCCGGCAGCGAAGCCTTTTATAAACAAGCCAATTGACCACTACGAGGCATTGCGGGTTATATGTGGAGACGATAATGCAACAGGCGTGTATGCGACTTCTATGTTCGCAGATTTGGGGGATAATAACTTAGAAAATGAAGGCAACAATATGCAAAACTTTGACGAAGTGCCCATACAACAGCCAAGTGATGATGATGCCGATGCAAATTCTGCCCCACCCGTTCTGAGCAGCCCTGCCAGTTCATCCACCCCAAGGTCACAACGTTCGAGCAGGGGTTCAAAAAATCCGTCCATGATGGGTGATCTTATTGTTGTGGTGAGGGAAATGGCATCTGCCATTAAGAACCCCACTAACTGGACAGAGAGCTTGTATGCAAAGGTCATGGAGATGGATGGCTTTGAGAAGAAGGAACTTATTCAGGTGTTTGATTTTCTGCAGTTTCGTGAGATTGAGGCAAGAGGCTTCATAGCGAAGGATATAGACCTTAGGAAGGATTGGATTGAAGGTTTCCTATCTAGGATGGGTTGATCCAGCTTTAACCAAGCGGCTGCCTGACTTCACTGAACCTGCTGCTACAGACATCTTTATTTTATTGAATGGTTGTGCATTTGCATACATTATGACTGAGTATGGTTGCATCCATTCATGCATCTATTTTGTTCTGCCATCTGCATTTGTTTTTGTCATGTGCATGTGTGTTTTGAACTTGTTGGTATGTGTAGCTGTCTGAACCTACTTATCTATATGCTCTATGATGCTCTGCAAGCTTTGGTTATTATTTGTTGTGACTAACATTTTTCTATTTTTTTTTTCTATTTGTTTGGAATTCAGGTTATGAGAGGATGGCAATGATGAGAAGCAAATAGTGACATTGCACCGAGGCACAATTCTATAACATGACACAACTCCAAAGTGGATCGCTGGCGGGGCAAAATGATGGGCATCTCGATGCCAATCTTTTGCAGCCATTGCGCATCTGATTTGGGTGCGTGTCAAGGTAGTAATTAATCATGTGTTGTTCTGCATTTCCTAACTTATGTCGATGTCTTCTGTGTTTTTCTGTATTATCTTATTTTCAACCTTAATTTGTTTTTCTGTGTTATTATACAAGTGCGGCGAGGCAATCAGGAGGCACATTGTGCCACCATTGCAGCCGCCTTGTATTTGATACCTACGTTTGGTTTTAATAAAACAACTTGCTATTAAAGAACTTGTGCCAATGAAAGTGCGTTGCTCTTGCTACTACCTGAGCCATGCCAAGCAAGGAGGACCTTTTTTTGTTCTCCAATCAGTCGGACTGCTACCAAAGGTATGTAATCTTACTTTCAAAAATCATTACGGGCACTGCTGGTAAGTTGTCCCTAATTTTTTTTTTTTTTTTTGGATCAAGAATGAAGTGCTGTTTCCTTAATTATACACTTTTATTTTGCCCTTTGGTCTGGTTGTGTGTGTAGTTTGATGTGTGCTTGATTTGGACAACCACCCTAGTGTATCACAATATAACCAGCAGTTTATGGGACTTTTATTTGGAAATTTATCTGCATTGAGTAGTTATAAACAATTTGTATTGTTCTCATCTTTTGTATTTGTCTATATTTATCTGCCTGTACATCCATTATATTATTTTTTTAATGTTATCATATATGTTTTGAATAGCAGTGTGATAATATGTGCTAGTGACATCTGTTTAGGTATTGGGACACCAGAAAAGCACAGCCAGTTCACACACAGCAACTCCCTGAACGCTGTTATTCAATCACAGTTCGCTGCTAAGCAGTCACAGTTCGATATCTGATTGTTGTGGGACTGCGGATCAGAATGTAGTAGTTTTTAATGCTTGATAAAATGTCTCCCGTGGAATATGTTGGCAAACATGAATGGCCTAATATGTTCTGCTGTGTATATTACTTGTAATTTGCAACTCACTGTATATCATGAACTCTGTTAAACCATATTCATTGTTGACAGTGGTTATCATAATAGAAGTTGTGTGGATGTTTGCTTGTATGCGTTCATATTACATGACCATTTGTTTATAATCTTCTTCTTGCATATTGTCATACTTGCTGTTAGTAAAAACTTGGGGAAAAAAAAAGTTAAACAAAATCAAAAACAAAGAAGCACTTAATCAATTTTATAAATGTACAACAACAACCAACTTTTGGGATTAAGAAAATACAAAAGTTAAAAAAGTTAACAAAATAAATTGTGGGTTTAAGTTAAAATATTGCGAAGTTAAAATTAACCCAATTCAGAAAATGTTTGTTTATATTCATAAACCATTTCAAGCCTAAGTAAAAATTTAATTAACATTGATATAGGTTAACGACCAATATTATTTGTTAAAATAATTTATAACTTAAAAAAAAAAAACCAAATATGGGGTAACCTCACCCCCCCATACCGAAGTGGTGATCTTAACCCCACTTCGGTGTTACCAAACACAAAGAACTGATGAAGTAACATTTACAAGATTTTCACTTCCACCATCCAAACACCTAAAGTGGTCACTGATGTGACAATTTCCCTCTTAACCAAACATATGGAAGTGGACACTTCCAACTGAACTCCAAACTTCCACCGAAGTGGTGTTTTCAGACTTCCCTCACTTCGGTGCCACACTTCGGAACCAAACACCCCCTAAAACTATATAATTAAACCAACTCCACTCATTTCAATTCAACAACCTAAATCCAAATTAATTTCATTAACCAATAATAGAGCACAAGTTTTTCTAATATGTCTTAAATGCTTAAATGATATGAAGACTTTCAGATTCATTCAATTAATCAATGTCGGACTTTTAGTTACTCTAATAATTACCAATAAGTACTGAAAATAAGCAAATAATAAAAATAAAAATGTCTGGATGAAATTCTAACAGATGGCAACCATAAAATTAGATGTTGATGCAAGTATTAAATGAACAGAGATGATCCAATAATCCAAACCAGACATACACATTCTTTGAAACTTCCCTTGATTGTCCACTTATCTCCAAATCAATAGCTGCAATTTACCTATAATAAAAAACAGAAGGTAAAACCTTTGCATAACTGTAAACTGAAACTAAGCTACAGAAATCAACCACATTTCCAATACATATTGGTTAATCAATACAAATAGGAACAATCCGGTATGAATAGAGGCTGAAGAAAATTACTCAAAGGATACATCCTTGAAAAATTGTCCGATATTTTCGTGATTAAACATTCAGTCCCAACAATAGAACCAAACTGAAACATATATAACCTTCACCTGCAACAGAACGTAACTAGGAAAAAGAAAAGAACGTAGCCTATGTTATTCCTATACCTTGGATAATTTACATCACCAGGCTCAACGATCATGTCGACAAGCCTGTCTAGGCACCAGTGCTGCCTCTAGCTCTATCCTCATGCAAGGAAGGCGTTCGGATCCTAATAATCCTTTCAAGTGCTCTTATAATTTAAGTCAGTCCCTTTCTGGGGCATCTCCGGCATCTTTTCTTGCACTGAGGTTTCCAGTGTATGACCAAACTCTTTCTATATCACCAGCAGCAAGTTTGCCAAATTTTCCGTCTTTTTGTCCAAGAAGGCCACCTTTACTTCGAGATGACTGTGTTCTGCCAGGACTATGAATAACTGGAGTTGATGAACAATATGTTGGGGTTGCAAATGGGGAGGCATATGGAGAGTTATGGATGGAGAAGGGGCTAGGTGAGATCCTCTTTTGAATGGGAAGCCCTCCCAACCTTCCTGGGTTAAACAATGACACTGAGTCTGTAGCAGCAGTTTTCCTTGTTGCATCATCCACGTAAATGAGATCATCTATTCTTGCTATTATGTTGAAGGCCAAACTCTCCATTACCCTCGAATAGCTTTCCAGGATGGACTGACCTACATCCTGCAAAAATATAAGAAATAAAACCAATGAAAAACACAAAATTATATGGTACACAAGCGCCAATATTTACTTTCTTGTTTCTTGCGGTCATTATGAGTTAAACCATTAATTAGGTTTTGGTTAAGGATGCCATTATCATCTGATGAAGTTCAGCTTCCATTGCATATCAGCCACTAGTCCATGAATTGACAGTATATTCACAAAATAAAGAGAGAGGAAAACCTTGTTGTACTGAATCTTGTTCATATCCAATACAGTCTGTGGGAGACCAGGATACCGAAGCCTTAGGCTCTGCAGGAGACATTCAGCACGTTGAGATAGAAATTGATTCCTTTCCACCGGACTGACAAGACCCTTGACCTTTCCGCTCCATGATGACTTCTTTGTTTTTGATTGGTTTGGATGCCTTTTGCGATCTTTAAGTCTCCATATGTGTATGGCTGCTTCGATCCTATTTGCTATTTCCAGAGTAAGGTGCTCAGATGACAGGTCTAAACAATCCATTATACATTCTGGAGAAAATTGCTCAGCTGTCATATTGCGGTATATGATCTCACCTAAACAGGCTTTTCCACTCTGCAAGATAAATAAATCACAGGAGAAATTCTTAAAAACAAATAGTGCACCAGCCCACTACAGATTTTAAAGGAGTTTCAACCACAGATGCACAAAAATATTATCTCAATTGATATGTAAGAAGATAACAAGGAAATTTGTCATTTGTATGTCATCGATATGCTCACTTCCATACAAGCCAAAAACTGAATTGCTAAGTATGATTTCAGGAAACCTAAGATGATGGTGGAAGAGTTGCTCTTGGCTTAAATATGACTCCACCTAAGCATGTCTCGTTTACATGACATGAGCAAAGTATGAAAGGTTCTCTCTGACTTAATGACATTCTAAAAAGTATAAAAAGTCAAAATCCATTGTTTCAAACTAAACTAACCCTACAGTTGGTTCCCAATTTAAAAAGGAAAAGAGCCTTTTTTTTTATCATGCAGGGTGAAATCTTAGAATTCAATTGCAAACATTTGTGATAAATCAATAAGATGAAATGAGATTTGATCAACTATTAAAAGATCATGCACACAAGCAAAATCATATACTATGATGCACAATTCAGGCAAATTTTGGATATTGCAAAATTTCCAATAATGTTTATATTTATATCTAGTATGTTAAAGAAGAAATGAGCATGCCAACAAGGGTATGTATAGTTCTATAATCTTCAGTTTAAATATATTGATATCAATGAAAGATTATGTAAATCAAAACAACCAATTGAGCAATATCTTCCAGCAAATTCCTCTTGAAATTTCAGACAGACTTCCAAATGATGTAACAAGCGGAGTATGCCAGCCAATACCTTGGGTAAAGTCTCCAAGTAAACATCAGGAATCTCCATCTCTGCAAGCACTCCACTGTTAATCGCCATAGCTGCCTTGAGTATCTGATTTGCACAATCCCTACACTGCTGCAGCCTCTTCCTTGAATCCTCAGACAGACCATTTGTTGGTACCCTCGGACAAGGGAGCCACCACTTCTCCTCCTGCCTAAAAGACGGCCTCCCAAATGACGAAGACGGACATGATTCACCACTGTCCTCATCAGCCTCAGCGACCAGGATCCCCCTATCCACATACCAAAACTCAGTGTTCCTGAACCCATCCAACATTGCAAGAAGCATGGTGTCAAGCTTCTTAAGAGCAGGGAGGTTCATGTAGAGATCTGAGCGTGGGCGTGACACCATCACCTCAAATGTCCCTCCTCCTGGGAACTCTTGCAAAGAAGGAATGAGCTCCACAATGTAATCACTCACACATAGCAACCATTCCATCTCTCGCTGCCACATTGATTTCCTCTGCGGAGCCAGTGGCTCTAATCTCCACAACTCTCCAAACACAGTAGCTGGAAATCATTCTCCCTAATTAATACACCAAAAATTGCACACAAAAAAAAAAGAAAAGAAAACCGAATTAACAGAGCTCACCGGAGAGATTTGTGATGGCGTTGGAGATCGCGAGGGCAGTGCAAACGCCCTTACCGCCGCCGGACATATCCTCACCAAGAAGAAGCTTTGAAAATCTCTCCTTCATCATCTCCACTTCTGAAACCCCAAAAAAAAAAAAAAAAAAAAAAAAAAAAGGCCCAACAACAACAACAACAAATCAAACCAAATTGATCTCAGTACTCGCGAAAAAAAAAATGGAAAAAAAAAGCTAAAATCCATCAGTTCAATCAGTCCAAACTAGATCTAAAAATTTTTCTTATCCAGTAAACAAACCGGCGAAATCGGGCTCCCTTCTCTCCGGCTTTCCCTCCCAGAAGACCAAATCAGCCCCCG
This sequence comes from Dioscorea alata, assembly GCA_020875875.1. Taxonomy (NCBI): domain Eukaryota; kingdom Viridiplantae; phylum Streptophyta; class Magnoliopsida; order Dioscoreales; family Dioscoreaceae; genus Dioscorea; species Dioscorea alata. The sequence continues at coordinate 15,614,342 of CM037021.1, forward strand.
GGATCATCGGCGGAGCCTGGGGTCGCGCCTTCGGCAGAAGCGGAGACGAAGCGAAAGAACTCGAAGTCCCAACGCCGGAAACCGGCCGGAACTCAACGGACGACTCAGACTCACTCACATCAGCACTAGGGCTATAACTCCCGCACCGATCACTCTGCCGATCGGAGACATCCTCCTCCGAAGCGCTCCCCATCTCCATGGATCACCAAAGCTCAAACAAACAATGCCGCCAGCTCACTGATCTCATGCGCAGTCTAGAAATGGCACCTCGAGCAAGGATCAAGACGGAGACCAAGAGATCGAAGCAATGGTGTGGCATTCCTCTACGGAACTCCTCCCATTCTCACGCCATTGTTGATGCTAAGCTGAAGAGACAGTGGAAAAAGCGAAAGAAAGAGAGAGAGAAAGACGAGTTTCGTTGCTTTTTCTCGTATCGGCCCGACACTAGCTTCTCTTTTAGTTTATCATTTTTTTTTTTGTGGCGATTTATATTACTTTTTTCTTTTTTAAAAAGAAAAAAGGAAAAAGAAAATTGTGGTGGGGCCGGGAATGCCATGTCAGATGACACGTCAGTGGTCGTTTAGTGTTGGACTCGTGTGTGTGTTTTGTTTTGGTGGTTAATTGGTACGTTTGTTGTAGACACTGGATCCGAAGACGCCGGATGGTGGCACCACTCCATGTGTCAGCTTTTGGATGCTGAATTTTTGTTTTTTTTTTAAATAATAATAGTAATTATAATAATTTTTTAGCCTAATCATATGACTGTGTTGTATTGGAATTATTAAATTAGATTAAGGATTAAAAAATTAATTAAAAAAGGGCTTCACTGCCAAGTGGGGTTTGCTTGTTTGATTGAGAGTGGTGCCAAATTCCCTCATGATATTTTTATATAAATGATTGGATTATTTGATCATGTCCAATTAAAATTATGTGATTATTATTTTATTTGTTTTTATAAATACAAGCTAGATGAATTAAAATAAATAGTGAGCTAACTTTTATATATATACACACACACGTCATCTCTAGAACATCCCCAGAAATTAAAAAATAAATAAAAAAACAAGTGAAAATGCATTAGATATTAATTTATCTAAAAGTTTTAAAGACATCTTTATAAAATATTTTATAAACATCTCAAAAAATGTGGCCTCATATATATAAAATTCGCATCTTCTGCAAACATTTGTAGAATTTTAAAGATATCATTGGATCAACATCCGATGAATCTTTCCTCCATTCATCTATGATCCCCATTCTCTACTCCGGCGGTTTTTTTTTAATTCAAACTTTACAAGCCACTTATACCATTGTTCTCTCTTATTTTTTTTTATAAGAATAAACTATATATCCAACTTCTCATGACATAAACTATATATATATATATATATATATATATATATATATATTATGTTAAAGCTCAAGTATTGATGTTATATATATATATATATATTATGTTAAAGCTCAAGTATTGATGTTTCAACGTGAGGTCTCATGGTGGGTATGGAAGCTTCAATGATAAGACTCGTTTGTGCGCAAATTGCTAGTATTATTAAACTGGTATGCTTGACCCAAAGCATATATGAAGCCAAGACAAAGTCAATTAAAAAAATTTCATGAATCATAAATACCCAAATAAAGCCACCTGAGAACAATACAAGCAAGAAACAATGATCAATTGCTTAAAGAAGACAGAAAATGCATCTTACAACACCCACCATAAAAGCATGCCATAGTCATGATCATTTTGTATTAATGTTTACTGATTTAAGTCATGCCTTTTTTCCGCATTTCTTAAAAAAAAAAATCATGTTTTTTAATGGTATCATAACGCTTAAAAAAAATTATAATTGATGCTTTTCAATACTAAGTTGCTTATAAATTTAAACATGCAAGTTGAGGAAAAGATTTATAAATATAAAACTTTATTAGTTTGTATTATTAATAAATAACATCTACTTAAAAATGTTTGGATTTATATATATAAGCCTAAAATATGTAGTTATATATGGGTCTCTTTTATATATATATATAAGAAAAACTTCTGATCAAAGTAGGTTTGTATTTTTTTTTTTTTTTTTTAACCAGGAGATATTTGGGAGTAATGATTTTTTTTTTATAAAAAAAAAGAGCTTGCAAATGTATTTCCTGAAAAAAAAATTATTTTAAATAAAATAAAAATAAAAAAATGGTTAATAAACAAACCTTAAATTACCTAATTACTCTTGAAAAACTATTTCGCTTAATCAACATCTAATAACTAATAAGGTGACCTCATGATCATTTTTGAAAAATAATTAAGGTCCAAAACTAACGGTTAAAGTTATTATTTATTTGATTCTTTTAAATAAAATTATATTTATTTTGATTTATGTGTTTAATTAAGCATTAAGCCGGTTGATGTGACTAACATTCCCACATTATTATGGATCCGAGCCGAGTAAAAAATTATTTTAATAAAATCAACAAACAACTAATGTTTTAAAATAAATGAATTATACAAGATTCAAGAGAAGAAGAGATGCACATATAATTGTTGGAATACGGAGATAATAAGGACAAAATAAATAGAACAACAATGACATTGAATCACTTGCCTTGTGGCACTGGGGAAAAAACATGAGAAGTTCCTTAGATGACACTCGACTACAAGATCAATAGTTAAACAATGCCTTTATCAAAAAACATCTCATAATGTCACTCTCAAAATGGTATGAGCTCGAGGCTATGTTTAATCTTATTGATCACCACCTTCAACTTTTGCTTCTTAGAATAAAGAATTGTAGACACCCACAAGATAAATATTTAAATGAACGATTTTCACAATGGTTGTAATAGGTGGTAACGGTTTTGAAGAAAAGATGTGTGTATTTCTATCCAACCAAATGTTCTAGATGATGGTTTGGGACAAAAGATGGCATATTTCTTTGGCTTGATTACTAAGGTAAAGTCACCAAGAACCTAACTAGTTAAAGAGAAATGTGGGAAGGACACAAGCCCTAAAATTTGACCAAAGTGATTCCGAATATGAGCAATAAAAGGGCACTTGATGAATAGGTGGTTGATAGACTCAATATCAACATGACAAATAACCCATGTAGCAGTTGGCAGGTGGTTACATCTTTTAATAACCAAGTTTTCGAGTGCGAGAATCTTGTTGTCCTAGGTCAGTTAGACAAAGGCGGTTACTTTCCCGAGACAAATTCCTTTCTAGATGATAGGGAGATCAAGCAATGGCAACCTCTATTGTTAAGGAATTCATGAAAAGATTTTACTATGAAGCTTCCATTAATGGTGATGCCCTACTGCTTAGTGTCCCAATTATTCAGTGAGGAAGTGAGAACCCTAGAGAGTGAGTTAACTAGTATAGGTTCTTATGCTAGCTCTCAAGATGGGAAGGAAATGAAATCTTTTACAGTGCCCCACAAATTTTGAGAGTTACTAAAAGCATTCAGCCATAAAATATCTAGGCACAAAACTAGCAGTCAAACCAAAATAAAGCAATGACACAGTCATTAATAATGGCGATCGATGAAAGTTCTTAACTTCGGGAAACAACTCAGGTTGTTATTCCATATGAAGGATCTCCTAGAAGATGGACTAGTAAAAAGGTTTCAAGAGTGGGTTCGAAGAAAATAATTAAACTAGAATACTTACAGACTGTACCAACACTGATTAGACACGATCTTCCACGACCATTTCCCCAAGATTGCATGGCAAAAGTCTACAAGATTTAGAATACTCCATCCCCATGTTCTTCTGATTTGCACAGTGGGCTCCATCTAACAAGCCAACCAGCAAACTTATCTATCGCTTGATCAAACCAAAGAAAGTCTGGGGTGATTGATTTATTGGCCATGAAGACCCAACTTGGACGCTTAATAATTAACATCCAATAACTAGGAATTGACTTGAGAATAGAGTTAATTGAGGTGAGTTTGCAGTCTAACGATGGGAGCTTGGATTTCTAAGATTAGAACTTAGCCTTGTTCACGGAAATGAGTTAATCCCAATCTTGGCCATGAGGGTTTCTCCTAGAGATGGAGACGCCAAGATAGATTTAAGGAAGAAGATTGGTGGAACAATTAAGTTCTTGAGAAGGATGTATTGTGTACTTTCCCAAATATCATGGAATATAGACATGTTTTGTTAAAATTAATAAACAATCTTGAGTTATCCTTAACAAAGGATAGCTTTATGATCCTAAAGTCTTCTCTGTCCCTTGCTAAGAAAATAAACAAATCACTAGCACATTGGAGATAGGACAATTTACTAAACCTATCTAGTTGGATCCAGTATAGGATCCCATAGGACAAAGCATGTGAGAATATTGACCTAGGGACATCAATTAGTAGGGTGAAAAGTAGGAGTAAGAAAGGATGACCCCTGCCTCGAACCTTAGCAATATCTAATGTACCCACCTGGGAAAACCACTAATGGGGATTGAAGCTTTGGAGGTATATATAATGTTCTTAATCTAATCCACCCAACAAGTGTCGAAGCCCCTAACAAACAAAAGTTCAAGGATGAAGTCCTAGTCTATCCTATTGAAAGCTTCCGCAAAATTCACTTTAATGATGTGATCAGGATGCGCTTTCCAAAGGCTAAAGATTAATTCTTATGCCGTTATGATGTTATGTAAGATATATCTACATGAGAGGAAGGCGGATTGAGAAGTGCCCACAAGTGACCCCATCATCTTGCTGAGACGCATGACAAGAATTTTAGGAATGATTTTGAGAGTAGAATTAATGAGATTAATTGAGGGATAATTAGTTGGAAGCTGCGGAGTGCCCATTTTCAGGATAAGAGTGATACATGCCTAGTTAATCCTATCAAGATTGATTGATCCCGGGGAGAATTCTTCATAAAGCCTCATCAAGTCATCATAGACTATTGGCAAAATTTTTGAAAAAAATAAAAATAAAACACATAATTAGAAAACCATATGCCCTAGTCACCTCCTTCACTCCAAGCTCAAAAATGGCATTTTTTACTTTTTACCATCAAGGAAGGGCTTCCAATAGGGAAAGGTTAACACTTTGGTTATTTCTAGAAGTTTAGACCATTCGAATTTAAAACAAGTTTAGCATTTAGATCGAAACTGGGCATGAAAATATAAGGTAAAATCTTTCCAATATACCCAAACATTATTATGTTGAATACTAGAGATAAAATTTTAATTGCATCAACCAGTGACAACTGCATAGACAAATTGTCTTTAGGTCTCTTAACTTCATCCATGTTAAACATAGAGTATTGTATTTAAAATATTTATTTTTATGGGGAAAAAATTAAACATATTTGTATACTCATAATTTACTTTTTTTTTAAATAAATACTAACAATTTACAATTATCACTCACTCATTAATTCAACCCTCACCATTTCATTTAAAAGGAAAATCAATTACCACTCTAATTAAATAATAAATAAATATTTAAAAACAACTTAACCCAAAAAAATTAATTTCTATGGCCACAAAAATCTCACATTTTATGACTTGTGTTCTGTTGGGCATCATTTCATACTCTAATTTTTCCGTAACACAACGAGTGTGATCTGCAGACGCGCTGTCGTCTTTCCACTCGTTGACGCTTCTCGCCGGAATCTCACATCGCCACCGGCTCCGACCACCCGGCGATCGACCTCGAGATGTCTATGGATTTGTAGAAAGATCCTTCCTTTCCATAGAATCAATCCAAAGGAAGTAGGGGACGAAGGTTGTCAACAGAGACCTCGATCGATCTCTTTTGAGATCCCGAGTGGAAGAGAGATGATAACCAGGTCGAATCTGGCGGAGCAATTGAGGGAGTACCAGATCCGGTCCAAGCACGACTGGGCCTCGCTCTCCCTCCTTTCCTCCTCCTCCTCCTCCTCCTCCTCCACAACTAGTGTCTCCTCCAGGTGCATCATCTCTCTAACCCTAGATCCTTTCTTAGTTTTATATCAATCTCAATTGTTGTGAATTTGTTGTAGAAATTAACATAATTTTTGTTGGGGTTGTGTAATCTCTGGATTTTAGAGTTTCTTGATTTTGGTACTTTAAGGTTTTATTCTGATTTGCTAATTTATCGGTGTAGTTCTTGTGATTTTTCTAGTTCATGTTTCGTCTTGTTTGCATTTATAATTCCTTTGTGGAGATCTTAGTGTGGCTTGAAATGTGCCTGGATTTTATTAGCCTCCTTTATCATATGCTGGCATCTATAGTTCTATGCAAATCCTTGTCAGATGTAGATGTTATCACTCTGGCTTCTCCTTTTTGTGGTTAAAGTTCTTGTTTTTGGAGATAATCAGCAAGGTTGGCATTGCCTCTACCTAAATCGTTTTGTTTATATGTATCTAAATCATGCACACACACACACACACACACACATATATATATTGACCCTTCCTTGCATACCCTGTCTCCCACATAGCTTTAAACTGATTGGTTGCTGTTGAGTTAGTCCTGGTTACTGTTATTGTTCATGGATGTAGGCCAGTCTAGTTTATTGTTTCGAGTTTCAATAAAAAGGTTCCAGAGTTCGGAGTGTGAAAAGATGGTTTGTTGTTGCTCTTTGGAAGCTTTGGATCCATATATGTTGTGTTACTTGACACCTTTTCAATCTTAAATAGCACTAAGAGTGTTTGAAGAAAAGGTTGCATTTTTCTTGTTTAGAATTCAGTGTAGGTCCAAATATGAAGTCTTATATTAAAAAGGAAAAAAATCAAGTAAAAGAGATGATTTGGTTAAACATACATAATCGCACATGGTGACATAGCTAATGTGTTTCCTCTGTTTGAACTTGTGATATCTAAGGCATTTTGAGTAATCCATTTAGTTTTCCTAGTCCTCTGTTTGGTGGAAATTCAAATTTGATAACTAGTTCTCTTAATTTTTTCCCCTAGAATTGCAAGTCCTGTGTTCAAATTGCATATCTCCATGTCAGACTTACTCACTCCCCTCCAATTTCTCTTTGCTTGCTAGTATAACTACATCTTTATTGATAGCCATAATTAGGAGCTAATTTCCTTCTTGATGTATTTAAATGACCATGGCCTTTTGTTATGGCTTTAACCACCATCATTATCACAGTGATACTCTTTTTAATCATATTTATTTATTTATTAAGGTTTTCGTCTTTCATGTCTTATTGGTGGAAGTTTGAGCTTTCAAGATTGTTGATTTTTGCTAGTCCTTCCTATTATTTCTGAAACAAAACTAAGGAAAAAAATTAGTTTCTTTAGTGTCGCATATAGGCCTTGTGAGAGTAATTTCATACATTTAATTGGTAAGTGAATCATTTAGCATAAGAATAGTTATTTCAAGAGGTGACAAGTACATAAAAATTAAGAGAATGCAATATATCTTTTTTGAAAGGGTGGACATGTTTAGTTTGTCATTTTTTCAAATTTGATTTTAAGTATCCATAAGCTGTTTTTAAAAATAATAGGGATGATTATATATATTTAGGTGATTTAAATTTTTGATAAGATGGAGGAATGGGATGGAACTTTGGTGCATTAACCATTTATGAAGATGGAAAACATTCTTGATTCTCACTCATAAACAAGATTGTACTTTGGTTAAGGGAAGGATTTGATCTAGTGCCCTACTTTGATCACTAGGTGTTAAGGTGATATTGTAAGCATGTATTATTTGCTTACTAGTTGGTATAGGTTGCATTGCATATAATGGTTATCAGGACACTTCACATGATCAACTACATAAGGTTATGTACTTGCCCCAGCTTCTTTTTGTGACATCATTGTGAAATATATTCTTTATCATGGGGAAATCTCAATGAAAGTTGACCATCATACTGTAAAAATGTCAGGATTAACAATTTGAGGCCAATGCATAGAATTCCACAAACACAAATTGAGTGCAAAGTCTGATTATTATTAACTCAATTTATTGTGTACATATCAATGTTGTTAAGGGCGCAAGGCGCACCTGAGGCTCTAGGACCCTTATATTGCCCGAGGCGCAAGGCGCAAAAAAGAGCGCGCGCTTGATCGAATATGGTATATGATAGCCAAATAGAAAGCTTAAAGCCTTAAAATCTAATATTAACGAACTTATCTTATCTTAAAGTCAGAATTCTATTCCTAAAGTCATAAGCAAGGAATAATCATCATCGTTAATTTCAAACTCTAAATTCATGTTTTCATCTTCTTTTCTTTGTTCAGAATCATAGCCATCTATATCATGCTCTTCTTCATTGTCATCTTCCTCTTCAATAGCTGAAAATTTTCTTTTAATAGACTTAGAGACTTTTCAAATGCCAACGCCTAGTAAATTGTGACTTTTTAAACAATAGAAGACCAATAGTTTTTTCAATCGCCTTTTTTGTGCCTTGGGCTTAAAAAAAACAAAAAAAAACCCTCGCTTGACTAAAAGCATCTTTCCTTAGACCCTTAGAGATTTAGCGCTGCACCTGGGCGCTCGCCTTAACAACACTGGTACATACGGATAATTCCGTCCTTATTAAAGTGACACAACATTTTTTTTTTCTTGGCAATGATCATATAATGATGTGGTTATATAGATTCTCTACCCAATAGACCATTTTTTTTAATTAAGAACATCTTTTCACTTCACAGTGCAATATGTGACAGATCAGTCACCACTATTTTCAATGAAAATAAAAGAATCGAGGGCTAATTTTGTTTTCAATTGAATGGCCTTTCTTTTTGATAGATTGAGAGCTATGCTAAAAGTTTTGAAAATGAATTTTGTGCCATCTAATTGATTTGTACTGTTAAGAGTATCTAATAGTCCCACACTAGTTAGTTTGGTACTCATGGTTGTGAATATATAAGCATGTTGTGTCTCTCATTCTATTTTGGGTTAAATCAAACTTGGCTAATGTGTTTGATTTGTATCTAGTGTGATTTAGAGCTGGGTTAGTTGGCTTAGTTGGTTCATTTGTGATGTTTTTAGTTAATATGTTTGATTTGTACCTAGCATGATATATTTACACGTTTCACTTGCTGTATTAGAGTAATCGATAGTCACGTATCCTTGAATTTGATAAATTTAGATATGCATGTATGATTATGGGTCTCTTTCATTCTATAAGTTTAAGAGTTTTGGGTTGAATCGAGTTTAAATTACATATTTGGTTTGTATCTAACATGTATAAAAGCATATATGAGCTGATTAAATAACTACTGCAATTTATAAATCAAAATTACTTTGTTGATTTTGTAGCATGATTAGTTTGGATTAGCAAGAGTTCTAATTCAGCAAATCTATTAATTTTTCATTGCAGGGTGGATGTAATGTCAGTCATATGGGAACTGGCGATTTTCGCTTTGGTGGTTTTCTCAGCAGTCTCTTTATATTTCCGGCATATGAGGCTCGCCTTTTCCTTAATGTTTGTGGCTACCCTTTTTTACATTTGTATGAAAATAACAAAGCAAGTGAGACAAAACCGGAAAAGCAAGCGAAGAATGCTCCTGCCATTGTCTATGTAAATTTTAGATGATCATGTTGTAAACCTGTCTTACCGAAGGGGACCACTTGTCATCTGTAACTTTTGCCTTGCTTACTACCAAAAATTTTGAGTTTTAACATTTGTATACATTAAATGAGTTGATTGAGAAATTGGTTTATTTGTTCTAAAGCCATTGTTGAGATGATGCATACTTGATAAACTGCAACTGCAATAAAATGAAGAGTATGATCTTTGATTCTTTCTTTGTTCATTCTTTATGCTGTTTATCTGTGTATCAGTTCAGACAATATTTACAGTGCATGTGGGCTTTTCTTTTCTTATCTTTTCTTCTTTTTTTTTTTTGGTCCAAACGCATCAATTGTTCTGCTATCTGACTACAGATTAATTTAGTATTGCAGGTTTTTAGTCAAGTTTTCTGATTTTTCAGTCTGATTGCCTTTACAGTTATGGTCACCAAAAAGTGGCTGAATTATTAATGATATCCCTGCAGGGAATTCTGGTTCGATTAGACTTATGTAAAAAATAATAATAATAAAAAAAAAACGGTGAAGAGTTCTCATTGTTTAAGTCATGCGCTCTTTGCATAAGGTGCAAGGCAGAGAACATATGCAAGGCAAAACCGAGATCAAATCATAAAGCCCATACAAATAAGGGCATATGCATGTTGAAACATTAACTCCATCACACATGTGCATTTTGGTGATTTTTTTTTTTTAAAATAAGGCACTTATATGCTTGCTCTGTTTGGTAATATAAAAAAGAATTAAGAAAATCAAAGTTCCATTAAAAATTAAAATTGAACTTCTCTCTCCCAAGACAAAAAGATAAACCAATATATCAATCCGGAATGATAACCATTCTCAAGAGATGACATCCATAGAGAAGCAGTGAACTATATATACATATAATTAAACAATATAAAACAACAAAATAAACCTGATCAAAAGCCATGCAAAACTGCATGCAATTGGGTACACCCTTGAGAAAGAAAAGGAGACGTGGAACAACGAGCAGTGAAAATAATGTTATTCAAGAAGGCCTTCTCCACATCCTTAGAGACATGCATGCTAAGAACTTGTAGGACTTGTCCCATGGAAATAGCATCACAAGGCAAAACAATAGGACCTTTTCCTGGGAGTCCAAACTCCTCTTCTGCAAGCTTGAACAATTCCTTAAAGATATCACTGCTAAGGAATGCCAAAGGGACCATGAAACGGTAGCCATCTCTTGAGTAAGCTATGAAGTGGCCTTTGCAAGCTATGGATGAAGAAGCACTCTCTGTTCTTGTTAAGGAAAGAGCAGTACTGTTTCTTCTTGTTGCTGCTAATAACCTCCATTTTCTTGCCATTTTGATGAGCTTCTTTGGGCTGACCATGGTTTGGAGTTTTGAGGGTTGTTAATGGATGATGGAGGTGCAGTGGTGGCAAGGGAATTGTTAAGGATATATAGACAAGAGAGGTACTATAAGTGGACCTTTCTACATGTTGGGTGGGCAAGGATACAGGAACATGTGCTGATTGGAAGACATGACCAGCTTTTAGTGTTCAACTTGGGCAGGTGTATCATAGTTTCGGTTATCAATTCACTAATTTCAAGAATCATATTCATATATATATATATATATATATATATATATATATATATACCCTCTTGGCTGCTATTTTTAATGGTCATATTATCCGATAATATGCCACCTCATTAATATTTATTAAGTTTTTATATTAAATTATAATTGTATTATAGTACATTAATCATTTCACTCATTAGTTTAATTATATATAATATATATTGTGTAATAAATTTATTTATTTAACAAAAAATATTTAATAAAAATAATCAATTAATATATAAAAAAATTGAAATGAATTATTGAAATATTTTAAAAAATACAAATTTCTATAAAATAACACATGGTTAATTTAAAATAATATATTTAAGTGATACAAAAGTCTTTTATTTAAGGTGCGGTAGTCATCAATGGCTCAATAGCTATTAAATACTGTTTATGAAGAGTTTAAATGTTAAATGGTTAATGAGTTTGCTCGATGAATCATTAAAAATTCCTTTAGTCATTTCTAAGTCCATTAGTATCCCTTCGTTACATAGTGTTTGTATCTTACTGAGAAAACAAATTCAAATTTTAATTTACGCAGGATGAGGGCACAATTGTATTGAGATAGTAACTCCAAACATGATTTGTTTACATGTCGTAAATAAAATAATAATAATAATAATAATAATAATAATAATAATAATAATAATAATAATAATAATAAATCTTCTTTATGTTCTTATACATGCATTTGTTGAAAATGGATTAACAAAGGTCATTTTCTGTTGGTTTCAGATGAGGATGATGTATTAATAGTGATGTGATCTTCTTAACTTTGAGCTCATTTTGAGTTGCATCTCTAAATGATAAAAAATGCTTATTTTGATTTTTGAACTTAATTTAAGAAACATGTTCGTCAAATCTTTTCATTTGAGAAAGCTAAGATGGTTATGAAGATTAATGTGGTAACTGATTTGGATAATCAAATATCATAATTTTGCAATATCACCTGTCACTTTACTATTTTAATAGTAATTTGATTGTTTACATCTGTGTTGCAAGCTAGAACTTTAAAATGAACATTTAATAAAAGTTAGAAGGGCAAATAAACGTTTTCATATCATTTATCGATTATGCAAACATTTATCTCGTTTAAGTGCTAAAACAAATATTTTTTCGTCTAGAAGCTAAAATGAACATTGACCTAAAGTTTAGAGGTATTAGAGGCTTTTATCTTTTTTAATAGATGAAAAAGTTGATTATATATATATATATAATTATCTTTTCCTTAGATTATTAATTTATATAATAATTATGTCAATGACAAGACAGGTTGAATTAGGAAAGATGTTTCATGATTTTTCCACCCTATTTTCTTCTCTCCATTCTTTGTATCAAATTTGGCTTTGATTTCATTTGAATATTTCAAAATTGGCACATAGATATATTAAAAAGTTATTACATAATTATATTACATTAAACTAATTTTTATATTACATTACAATTTTACATAGGATTTCTATACAATAAAAATAGTATTTTATTTTTTTTCATGGAAAGATCAAAATTTTAAATCTTTTCTGGCTCAATGATTGAAAATTTGTGGCTTGTATATATTTATCAAAATTCAAAATAATAAATAAATAAACAACTGCATGCACTAACTTTGTCATCAAAATCATATATATGCAACTATTTAATTTGTCCAATAACATGAACTTCATTTTTACAGTATCAATGAAATACATCTTGATGTATATATATATTAATATATATATCAATGATGGATTGATTTATGCAATTTAGAAGCGACAACGGACTTGACAAAGGAACAAGATTGTTCTTTTCAAGATTTCGGTTCAAGTGTGCATAAATATGAGCCATGGAAATTAACAAGTGATTACTCTTTTCCATGCTTTTGTTCAAATAATTGTGGAAGGTGATAAGATATATTGACAATATCTCCATGAATAATATATAGAATCATAAAGTCATCCTTGTTGTCTTCTCTAGTAACCAAAGATTTTATTCTATTATTATGGAAGTGTTTTATTTTGCATGGCCCCATTTGCATGTGAAGTTTTTCTCAAGTTAGCTTCCTTGTATTCTTTGACTACTTTTCCAACATATATATTTATATATATATAAATATATCCTACCAATAGTGAGACAAGTGATTCCACAGTTCCTTTCTTCAACTCACATTCCATACAAGGAGACAAGGTTTGATGTCTGTAGGTCTCTTTGCCCAAAAAGCCACAAATCAATTAAGCGGTTGATGAATGATGAATCTTCACACCAACTAAGTCAAGGATGAGATAACCTCATATGTAAAGTCTTAATGGAGTTGTTGGCAAACATGACCGTTGTCATATGACTCATATCTTATTTGAGAAATTGCCTGTTTTTAAAATATTCTATATGTAACATCATAGTTTTACATTAAAAAGATGGTTTTGTTTTTCCTGTTTTATCAAAGTTGAAAATCATAGAGTTTTTTTTAATAAAGTTTTACAATTTATATGAGGCCATATGATAGATAATTTTGACAAATGTATCAATTTGACTTGCAAAATTAAAAAACTTACCTGTTATTTGCAAACAAAGAACCAATGGAAAAAATCTTTGGCTTTTCACCTTAGACATCACCTTTCTCTCTAGACTTTTCTTTGATAAAAAAAAAATGCATTTTAATCATGACGTTTTGTATGGCTTGGTATGTTTTTCTGTGGTGAAAATGATTTGTTTATTATATTAATTAAAAAAGTCAAGAGTAAAATCATAAATTATATCACACATGTAAACACATTAAAATATATCCTATATTTAGATGAATTTGTCAAGTCTAAATTTAAGAATGTATCATATAAAATATTTTGTATTTTAATAAATAATATTATTATAAAGGTAATATATTTTATATTTAGTAACAGACAAATCTATATAATTCAAGAGTTTAAGTGTACTAATATTGTAATCAATAGATTTATTTAATATAATATAATATATATTTTTTTCACTTCATTCTCACATTGAGCATGATTATCTTTTATTTTATTTTTTTGGGAACTTGAAAACCATGTAATGTACTTTTATGGATCCCACTAAAACAGGGAAATAGATGTGGGACCAAATCATATGCCTTATTTGAACACCATGGACCTTTTCTGCCTACAAGTCCTGCTCCATCTCCGGCACCTCATGTGCATGATTTCCTAACTACCTCTATCCACATCTAAATGGTGAGCATATAGACATTATTTTTCGCCGTCTTTAGAAGTTTGAAACAAAGGATCAATTAACACACCCTAACCAACATCATTCATAGCCTATTGACACCCGGCTCCTCTTGGCATGGACAAAAACTGGGATCATACCTCCTGTCACGTAGGATAAGCAAGGACCATATATTTAAAAAGCTCGTGCACACTCTTGATACATGACTTGTTCATATTTGTAAAAATAAAAATAAAAATAAAAATAAAAATAAAAACTAATGAGTACAGAAGTTCATAATAATGGCAGACAAGAAAAGGGGCTATTCTTGATCCTTTTATTTCTAGGTGATTTATAAACATAACTTGTAAGTATGGTCCTCCTTCATGTCCAAACTGTCATTGCTTTCGGTGATTGACTTGTTTCTTCTTTTCAGATAAAAAGAACACTTATAATGAAATCAATATGGATTTCTAACAAGTATTTGCTGGCTAGATAGTGATGGATAATTGCCTAAAGTGACTAAATTAAGTGTTTCTATCTTCACTAAAGGTTTTTATAATTTGTTAGGTAAATGGATATATCATTAGTATCATTAGACATTCATAGAAGACATCTTAAAGTTCTAACGCACCATGATGGTTTTGCATTTGGCAATTCTAATTTTCTCCTTATTTGTTTATTTATTCAGATATAATGGATAAACTATGATATATAAAAAATTACAGATGATTAAATTCCCTTTATAAGTACATGGATGTTGTCATGACTAGTAAGTACCGTCTGAATTTCTTAGAATTTTTCATTGAACATGGTGAAATAATGCATAATCTTGATTATAGGTAAAAAATCTATTTTTGCTTCTCTCATCCTCAGTGTTACGTAAGATGAATGATCCACCTCATGATAGTTGTTTATGTTATCATTTTTTATTTATTTTTTTTTTTACTAATACGTTTTGGATTAATAGGCGACAAGCGCAACCCACTTAAAGGATTTAAGAATAGTACTAAATTCGAATGTACATTATATAAATAGTATATGAACAGTATTAGAACCTGGGTAAACAATATATGAATAGTATATAAATAGTATATAAACAGTACAAAAAACAGTACTGCTGGAGGAATATTTGAACCCATAATTAACCTTCTTTCTTTTTGGATTTAAATAGTATATGAATAATAATAATACTTTTTCAATTAATGTATATTGTTTCAAGTTGTAGATCATCCAATTTTGTTAAACATTCAAAAATAAATATATCACCAATTAAATTAAAAATTTTATGACCACAATCAAATTAAGTTTTTCATGTTAATTATTATATGTCATTAAATTAATTCGACCACTTGTCCAAAACATTATTTCTCATCTATTTTTTCCCTTGATGCTCTTGACATCAATGCTTCTATTATTTTGCGACATTCAAATTAATTTATTGCAATCAGATAATCTCATAATGAATTTAAAAAATTCAAAGAAAAAAAATATTGGCAAATTAATCCTATTACACAAGAACAGAGTATGTAAAAAAGAATGAATTTATAATTCTAGTTAATTCAAACATTCAAAAACCATAAACAACAAGCTGTGATTGGGTACAATCTCTGATATTGAATGGTTCAATGGGAATAAAAGCAAACAATAAAGGGTTCTCTTTATCTTTCTTGAGCAATGAGATGATGATCTCCATGCAAACACCATCACAAGGCACCATGATTGGTCCATCTCTAGGTAACCCAAACTCCTCTTCAGACATTCTAAGAAGTAGTCTGAAAATGGAGCTTGTTAGGTAACTAAGAGGAATCATGAATCTCTTATCATCTCTTGTGTAGATGAAGATGTGTCCTTTCCTTGCTATTTCCATAGAACTGCTATTACTACTACTAGTAGTGCTTGTGCTTTGGTGATTTGTTCTTGTTGATGAAATGATCCTTCTTCTTCTCTTCAAGGCAGTTGTTTTTTGCCACCTTTTCACCATCTCTGTGAGTTTCTTTGAGCTTATCATTTGATCGAGTGCTTTTGAGATATTGGGAAAAGTTTAGATGGAGGATGGGTTTGTGGTTTGGGTGAGATATGGTTGTGTTGTTGTTGTTGTTGTTGTTGTTGTAAGAGTTGTTATTTTATAAGTGGGAGATGGAGACAGATCAAGTGTCATGTGGAGTGGGGATTGAAGCAAAACCATGTGCTTAGTGGATGATAGAGAAAATAAGGAAATATTACAAAATGAAATTTATAAAAATATTTTTCTTAAAAAAAATTAATAGTAAAGCACAAAAGTCTTATGTTAGAAGTCCGGAGTTTGAATCTCTTCTCCATTTGGTGAATAATATAAATAGTAATTTATCTGTTTTATAAAAGAAAATCTTTCCAAAAAAAATTTGTTTGCTTATTTTTATAAAAAAGATATAATTACCACTATATTCTCATAAAAATTATTTATATATGTTTAAAATGAAACCATTTACAAATTTAATAAAAGTTAGCTTAATCTTTTTTTTTTTTTTTAATCTCAATATGAATGCAAAAAAATATAGTGAATACTAGTTTGATATTTTTATAAAATTTTTGCAAGGAGGCATGCATGCAAATAACCCACATTATTATATTAGGATGAGATACGATCCAAAAGCTATAATTTTAGGGAGTTAGAATATATATATATATATATATAAGAGTAAGTTTAAAAAACAAAATTTTAAGTTAATAATACAAGAAATAAACATTTGAAATGGTTTTGGGGTGTGTTTAATGGACAACAAGAAAGTTGTAGACCAAAGTGTGGGACACTATCATGCACCTCAAAAGAAGAGAAAATTAGTTGCCCACCTTATAAACATTTCCTGTCAATAAACATATTTCAAGCTTAAACACGACAAACAATCTCAACAATTAGTTACAAGTTATACTTGAAAAAAGTAGTATGAAGAGAAGGACTTCAAACCAAAAAAGTGAATGATACAAAGCTGGCATCTATTTGATACTTTTTAACCCCTTTATTTGACAATTTGTATCATTATTTAAAAAACATTAATATAATAAATGTATTTCAATTGCAATATATATTTGTAACATCCCAGAACATGAGGTGTATTTTATTTTTCCTTCCAACAGGTTATCCCTTGTTTATTCAAGGTTTGTGGTATGTGGGGAATTTTTTTCTGGTAAAAATTAATCATTTTTTTTCATTAACCAACACAACAGGACAAAGCATTAAGAGTTGTATATATTAACAAAAATTCTCATTGTGTAGTCCTATTAGCATGCCTCCACGTGAAAATGTCCCTCTTTGACGAGTCTATTTTAGTACAAGTTATAGTGATATTATTACACACTTGTCTGAGCCAGTGTTTTTCTCATGAATAATTAATTCATTAGCATTCAAGATACAGAAGTAAAGGTAGTACATAAGCCGTGCAACAACCATGTATAAATAAATACATATATATAATAGAGTGTGGACCATAATACTTAGAATTGAGAACAAAAATGAAAATGGTGGTAAAATATTAAATGGGTGTGGTCTCACTTGTTTTGGTGTGTTATTATTACTGATTCATTTCCAACAGCTCATGTGCAGGGACTGTATTCACTGGTCACTCATCTTCAGATATATATGTCCTTTTACTTGAAATTATTTCTATGACTAGTGGTGGAGAACCAACAACATTGATTTGCTTTTGCATTTGTTGAAATACAAAGGACAGTTTTGTCATCTGTGGCTTGTTTTCTGGTTGGAGATAAAATTATGGGGTTGAGAGGTTGTCTTTTCTCAATATGTAAATTAAAAAAGAAATTTGTTATGACTTATGAATGAAAATTTTTATTTGGGAGTTAGAATGAAAAGAATAATTAAATTAAAGTTAAGAAGTTCTATCATGATCAGCTAGGTTGATGCTGAGCAAGCTTTTGCCTTAGAGAAGAAGTGAGATAGATCTAATTAGTGCTATTTTTGTAATTATGGTCACTTTCAGATTTTAAATTTGTTGTGTTTTGTAGACTTTGGTCAATGGAGAACATGCTAACAATCAAGACTCACAAGCCTTGCTCCTGACATGTGTTTTTTCCGACCAAATTTCATCTTTTAGGTTTTGAAATTCACAAATTTATCATTTTAAAAAAGAATTTATTTTGTTATAACGTTTTATAGGAAACTCTATTTATAGTGCTATTTATGGTGTTATTTTTAATTATTTATATATTTTATCACTGTATTTATAATGTTTTTTTGTCTTTTTAATGGTCGGCCTATATATATATTTTTTAGGATTTGGGAATTGGTTTTGATGAATATTTTTTTTAGATTTTTCTCAATTTTTTTAAATTTTTAGATATTTTTAAATTAAACAGGGTTTTAGAATTTTGGAGTTAGTTTAGGCATTTTCAGACTAAACAAACTATTAATTCTATTTCTTTTGGTGGTCATTTGTTTCACCATAAATGAAGAAAGTGAGAAAAAAAATTATTAAAAATTCATATTTTATGTTTATATGAAGATAGTGTGGCTTTATCTTAAGGATATTTTGGTCCAAATAAATTTTCACCAGTACCTTTTTTTTAAGAACGTTAATTTATTAGTTCATAAAAATTAAAAAATTAAAAATAAAAACCTAAATTTTTTCCCTACACTTCAAACTTCCATTTTGAATCAATTGGTGGCAGCACACATCTCTGACACTAGGAAATAAAGAGATTAATATTTTTTTTTTCTTTTAGAAGTCAATTCAGATCAACTCAAATCGACCTAAAAGTTTTCATATAAATTAAACATTTCCAGGGGAATAAAAAACTGAACACAAACCGATCCTAAGTATTTTATAAAACATTGGTTGATAAATTTGGAGCGTTCCCATAAATAAGATAATAGTGTGGGGCTAAAAATAATTTTTGTTGAGTTTTAGAAAAAAATGTTGAAATTATTGTTTGAAGGTAACTTTTACAGTTTTACGTAAGTGTTGGCCAAACTCTTTAACATTTATAATAATAACTACATATTTTGAAATTAAAATTTTATATTTTAATTAATAAAAAAGTTTTATTAAAATTGATAAAATTATAAAATCGGTTTAGAGACTTATTTGTTTTATTTAATTAATTCTCTTGAAATAGCTATTTTGTTTTCTTCTAATTCTAATCTTTTCTGAATAAATTTTTTGGGTGGATATCATACCATAATTATTTTTTATTTTAAGTATCGAACTTCAATTTGTATCATTTTAGTAAAATTTGATGATATATACGGCATATTTGTTATTTCAACACCAATTTGATCGTCATCTGTAATGTGGATGTGCCACATTATAAAAAAAAGCTACGTGGGCATTTTTATTGACTAGTTTACCTGGGTGACGTGGCATTTGTCATGTCAATAAGAATGACTACATTACCCTTTTTAATGACATGTCATACTCGTATATGCAAATGAAGGGATTGTAAAGATATGATTGTGTAAAGTACTATAAAAAAATATCTTCACATAATAATATCTTTACAGGGATAAACCGGTGTTAACGTGGCAAATCCGGTGTACATGTCATCAAATTCTTCTTGAAATCCTCTTGGTGCTCTTTCGATGAACACAAATTGAAGTAGAGTATCCAAAATAATTTATACATACTATTAAAGTAAATATATAATCTGCTCTGCATTTAAGTTTTTGTTTATATTATTTATGATATTAATAATTTTAAAAAATATTAATTCCGCTTATTTATTTATGCAATAAATGTTCATAATTTTTAAAATCCAAGGTATATAACAATTTTCATTGCAGTAGTTGTTTAATTATATTGTTTTTTTTTATACAATATTGTCATAAAACCTTGCATAAAATTTTAAAAACTCTAATACGAAGCTGGGACATTTGTTTAGTATAAATTAAAGTTCAATGCTCAAATTGATAAATGGCCATAAAATTTTTTGGCAGGGTACCAAACTATAGCCCTTTTTGATTATGGGGTCCAAACTTCAATTTGAATCAAAATGGTTACCTAACTTTAATTTTGTTTTACCAAGTGGTTACCTGAGAGATTCCAACCTATTTTCTTGATGATATAGATGCCAAAAATTCTCTGTCAATATATGCATGACACATTGAACACCCAATTGACAATTCTATCTCACATTCTGATAGAAATTTCTAACATCAAATCATCGAAAATAGATCAAAATCTCTCGGGCGACCACCCAGTGAAACAAAATTAAAATTGGGTAATCATTTTGATTCAAATTGAAGTTTGGACCCCAAAATAAAAACGGACTATAGTTTGGTGTCCTATCAAAAAATTTACCCTACCATATCCATTGAAGATATTTAATGGATGTTTTTTATACCCTGATTTTTGGAACAATACAAAATATCCCTAAATTTAAAAAATTCTCTAAAAAAAAACTCCATTTGCATTATCTCTTACACTCTTACACTCAATCGTATACCATCTATGATTTGTGGGAAATAAAAAATCGGTTTTTTCTTGCTTGTCTTTTTTTCTTTTCTTTTCTTTACTATTTATGCGAAAATGATTAATTATTAAGATATCTCAATTTGAACAATTAAATTATAATCATGGAGTTATATAAATAAATATTAAATGTTTGCAGAGGTATAGAAGCAAATTCAACTTTTACAATACTCTATTAGTAATTATCTAACTTCACAAGGGTGTGGAAGCAAATTTCTGCATATATCTCCATATATAGTTATTGGAGAAGCCCAAGAAGACAAAGCCCAATCCAATGCATTGTTTTTCTTTTCTTTTATTTTCTTTTATTTATTTTTATTATATAGTGGACAAACAGCTCGTGTTAACCAATGTTATGAGATAGATGTGATCACTCAACCTCTAGAGCATTTATTTCCTCCATTTGTGTTTGGGGTGGTTACATTTCTCCGTTTGACACTGAAATAAATTTTGAACTAAACCTGTTTTAATAATTTTTTTATTGAAGTAAGAGTGAGGCATGCTATAAAAACCAATTTGCCCTTCATTTTCAGTATAATTTTTTGAACTTATAGAAATCTACCAAACACCGAACTCTCTAATTTCATTCTTATGTTGTGACAAATAAACACTACTAGCATTGGAAGTGATATTACTTCTCCCATTTTAGTGAAGTGATACTTTATTCCATTTTCTCACTTCTCTTATATTCTTCCGAAATAAATTCCCTTACAGTACAGAGATAAAGATTAACCTATTTTTCTAATGTTAAAGTGGTGTGGTTTGCTGGTCCATTCTCCAAATACAAAACGTGAATTTATCATGCCATTCTAACACTACGGTTCTTTATCTTGTTAAATACAAAAGGTTACCAAATTGATGAGGCAGTCAATTTTTACAAATTGCATTTTTTTTATTGAACACTCTGTTCCTTTTTTTTTTTCTGCCTTATCTAAAGTTTATACTTAAAAACAAAATAATAAATAACAACACTATTAACTATATTAAAAACAAAAAAAAAAGGGCTAATATACGTAAACTTATATTAACCAATAGCAGTGACTAGATCGTCCAAATGACAAGTGGCATGGATTAAAATTGGATATGCTAAGTTAATGTGTCCTAACATATTAATTGGCATTTACATCAATAGAAACAACACATAATTAACCAATATTTATATTAATTGGGTTGTAAAAATATTTTGGGAATATCTATTTTATAATGAAAGTTTATTTACTTTAGAGCTATAAAAATTAAATCTTAATGATATTTTTATTCATTTTCTCCCTACCATCACAAATATTTTACCCTCTATATCATTATTAAATTACATCACAAGTATTTTACTCTATAAATGATTATTAAATTACATCACAAATATTTTACTCTATAAATAATTATTAAATTACACAATCTTTTTTACATATTTTGTTAGAGTTTTTTTTTTTAATAAAGGGGATAAATCACAATTTTATTAAAACGAAAACAAAACTGTACATACACGAAAAGATAACAACCACGCATAAAAGGAAAATAAGACAGGAATTCTCACCAGAGGTAAGGGAACTACAAACAAAATAGGGCACCCAAAATAGCGAGAGAAGAAGAATGAGCTGAACTGGCGAAGACATCCATCAGGAGTCACAGGCCACTCTGGGCTGCGACAAGCGGAAGACTACTCTCGATCGATAATGTGCTCAGAGTCACTGGAGTGATCTGCAAGTCTAGTGCTCAGGAAGCTGAAAGATCGCTTGATCCTCCGAGAGGCTTCAGTGTTCTCTTAATGATGAGACTCTGAAAATGTAGAAAACCAAGAAAGAAGCATGTTAGCAGTCTTAATGAATGCTGAGTGAATAGGAGAGCAATTTAAGTTGAAAATGCAATTGTTCCATTCCAGCCAAATATTTCAGATGAAAGCTCCAACACTAAGATCCCACAGATTCCGATGGCTAGCAATAAGTGAAGGGATCCAGGTGATCCAGATGTTGGCAACCGAGGACGGAAGCGGTTCTAAAATAAGACATTGTCCAATGAAGGACCAGATTCGCTCCGAGAACTCACAATCGATAAAGAGATGGTCCACTGATTTGGAATTTTCGTGACAGAAAACACATGTGTCTGTAGCAATTAAATTACAACCTTTTTTTGAAAAGATTATCATGAGTGAGAATTTTGTTTTCCCAAGCGAGCCAGCAGAATAAAGCGACTTTGCTAGGAGAATGAGTTTTCCAAAACTGGGGATACAGCTGGCTACGGGTTTCTCCATCCATCAAGAATTTGTAGTAGGATTTGACAGAGAATTCTCCATCTTTTTCTAGTGGCCAAGTGTAACTATCATCCTGGTCACCAGAGCAATCTGAGATTGAATCTAGTAATTTGGAGAAGTCATCTAAAGATGTAGTGTGAAAAAAGTTTCCTTGAGAATTGGGTGACATGATGAATTGTTTTAGGGATAACTAGGGGTAATTACAGTCCATGAAGTAGGTTATCCAGATATCTTTGGGAGGGTGTCCATTACACCACTTGTCAAACCAAAAGGATGTACTTTCACCATTTCTAACAGTTTTGGAAATGTATGATCTAAACACTATACCATAATGGGTCTTTAGCGGCGTTTATTTATACTTTCACGGCGTTTTTCCATAAATGCCGCTAAAAATCTAATTTACCGGTGTTTTTTTAGAAGTGCCACGAAAATACTGTAATTTAGCAGCGTTTTTTGAATAAACGCCACGAAAGTAATGTAGTTAGCGTCGTTTATGAAAAAAACGCCGCTAGATTTCTGATATTATTAAATTTAAAAATAATAAAATTTATATTTCGTGGCGTTTTTAGAATAAACGCCATGAAATTAATGTCAGTAGCGGCGTTTTTGTAAATAACGCCGCTAAATTCCTGATATTATTAAATTTAAAAATAATAAAATTTATATTTAGCGGCGTTTTTTGAATACAAGCCACAAAAGTAATGTCATTAGCGGTGTTTATTACATAAACGACACTAAAGTCTTGATATTATTAAATTTGAAAATAATAGCATTTATATTTAACGGCGTTTTTTTAATAAACGCCACTAAAGGACTATCATTAGCAGTGTTTTTCTAAAAAACACCGCTAAATTCCTGATATAAATTTTTTATTTTAAAATTTATAAAATTAAAACTTGTGCGGCGTTTATACCAAAAAAACGCCGTGAAAATTTAAATATTTTTTAATTTAAAAATTTTAAATTAAACTTTAACGACGTTTATGCGTAAAAACGCCGCTAAAGTTTAATTTTTTGAAAATTCAAAATTTAGCACCAATAATTTTAAAATTTTTATTTAGCGGCGTTTTTTTAATAAAAACACCGCTAAATACCATCAGTTTTTAGTTTTTCTATAAATACCTTTGATATTGATGTTAAGATAATAATAGAGAAGATGAAGATGAAGAATGTGTTGGTGTTGGTGAAGATGATAATGATGATGATGACGCGATAAGAAGAAGAAGAAGAAGAAGATGATGATGATGATGAAGAAGAAGAAGAAGATGATGATGATGAAGAAACTAGAAGAAGAAGAAGAAGAAGAAGAAGAAGAAGAAACAAGAAGTGAAGAAGAAGAAGAAGTAGAAAAAGAAGAAGCTAGAAGGAGTAGGAGGAGGAACTAGAGATAAGAGGGAAGAGATAATAATAATAATAATAATAATAATAATAATAATAATAATAATAATAATAATAGAGAAAAGAAAAATAATTTAAAATAAAAAATTTTAAAAAAGAAATAATAATAATAATAATAATTAAATAAGTTGATATATATATTTTTTTAAATTAACATTATTTTTTAAAATTGTTTTTTAAAAAAGCCGTTAAAGGTCACTAAAACACCGCTAATTTAGCGGCATTTACAGATAAAGGCCGCTAATGTAATTGATAAATTAATTATTTTTTTAGATACAAAAGGCCGCTAAAAGTCGGAAAAACGTCGCTAAATTAGCGGCATTTTCATATAAACGCCGCTAATTGTTGGAACATTGCCGACACCATTTTTGGCGGCATTTTTGCCGGCGTTTTGCAATGCCGTTATCATATTTAGCGGCGTTTTAAAACGCCGCTAAATATTAAAAAAAACGCCGCTAAAGACCCATTATGGTGTAGTGAAAAGATGGTAGGATGGTATTGATCCCATCCCAAAAGAAAGATTAGTTTCTCATGAGGTTCTGGAATAGAATCTCAGGTGGTTCTTTGATAGAGTAGTTGGCGTCAACAATCTTGGACCAACAACTATTGGGGTTTGTTGTCAGCTTCCACCACCATTTCCCTAGTATAGCTTTGTTAAATTCCTATAGATTGAGAATTCCCCAACCACCCATCGGGCAGGGTCGACAGATCCTATTCCAAGCAAAAAAAAGGAATTCCATTAGATCCAAGATTTGGTCCCTTCCACAGAAAGTCTCTTCAGATCTTTTGGAGGAAGAATAACTCTGATTAATTCAGTATTTTCTACCATTCCAGTTTACTGAATGTCGGTTTTCAAACTCCCAGTTTGGGTCATACATAATATTGTTAGAGTTTGTAATCCGAATTTTATTTAACGCTATTTGAAAAACTAACAACATGATTTATGTGATTTTTGTGGAAAAGGTGGCTGGTTTATTTGTTGAAGATTGATATTATTTTCTATATTATAATATTTCATATTAAAATGAAAATTATTAGCGTTTGTGATCTAAAATTTGTTAGACTTAACTCAAAAAGCTTACCGTAAGACTTATGTGATTTTTTGAATTATGAGAAATTTTAGAGGATCAGGCTCATATTGAGATTTGGAATCAAACTCAAAATATTAGAGTGTAATTAGACATATTTAAGAATTTTAAATAATTTTGATAAATTAAGTTGTCATTATTGTCCTTAATTTTCATCACACTAGAATCTCTTTTCTGTCTTTTTCTGTATGTGATTTTTCCCAATTTTAAAATTTTCCACATAAATACATGCTCTTATTTGATTTTTTTACCATTATTTTTGGTATTTTTCCTTCTACATAACTGTTAAAGTGGAATGATATATATATCTTCCATACATTCTCATTCACAATCAAATTATCAATTACAATTAATCAAAACATTAAACATTTATCAAAAACTGAAAACAACTGGTTGCTGTTGCATTTGTTGCACAGGGAGCAAGTTACATGAAGAGCTGTAATTAGCAAGAATATAGCTAACAATTTCTCTCTCAGCTTCTTCAGACATCCTTCCTCCAATAGACGACAAAACATACTCCATGAACACTGCATCACAAGGCAATGTAATAGGACCATCAAATGACAACCCAAACTCTTCTTCTGAAATTTTCAACAGCTCCTGAAACACAGTGCTCTCAAGATATGCCAATGGCACCATGAACCTTTTCTTCTCTAATGTGTACACAAAAAAATGCCCTTTATCCGCAATTGCATTCATCGTCGTAGTCGCCGTCGTCGAAGATGAAGTTATCTTCTGCCATTTCTTTGCCATCTTAAGAAGCTTCTTAGGATTCATTGAGATATTTTTGGTAGATGAAGTGTACTACTAGTGGTACAAGTTTAATTTGGAGCGGTAGCAACACACACATATATATATATAGCTACTTATAAAGTTAATGTATGAAGGTGTAGCAAGCCATGTGATTGATGCATCAAGGATGTATAACAGATAGAATGACATGGTTGCATGTGTGTGTCGGCAGTGATTGCTGAGAATGTCGTCTACGTGTGTGGTTCTAAGAGGAAGTACTTGTTGCATGGCTTGGCGTTATTTGGAATTATTACAGCATGTTAGGTTGCTTTGGGACAAGCATGCAAACATTGTTTACTATCTCATGTTATTCTCTCAGCTGCTTTTATGTTTCTTTTCAACTCTGTATGAGTGATATGATTGGACACTTTGTCCACCAGTGCTGTTTCTTTTTTAAACAACTAATTAATTTTCTAAATGTAAAAAAAAATAACTTTTTGAAGAATAATTTATTTATTTCACAAAAACGAACCAGCAAATTAAAAGAATATTAAATAGTGTATTTTAACTACTCACATGGTAAACAAACTCTAACACAATATTAATTTAGTTCAAACATATTATTTAGGTATGATTCAATTAATCCAACAACTTTAGCTCATAACTCGAAAACTCAAATTGAGGCGTGCTTACTAAATTAACTTAATTAGTTCAAACATATTATTTAAATATGATTCAATTAATCAAACAAATTTAGCTCATAACATGAAATGAAGCTATTAAAGACTTAAGTTTGACATGCTTTTCATGATTTAAAATAATGAATGATTCCAAGTGTTCAAAGTTTGTTAAACTCTATTTTTAATGAAAACTAGGCTCATGTACACCTGAAATGCTACATAACCTCCCATTGTCGGATAGTGGATAATCTTGACTATGAGATTTTGAAGCGGTCAGTTTTTATATTTTACTAGATCATTCTTAGTATCGACGACACATCTTCTTGATGGATCTAATGGATATATACACTGAAAAAATTTTGGATTTTTTTGTTTGGAGATTGCTTAGGAGTAAAAAAAAGTGATAGAAGCATACTTGCATTTGAATCCATTGATGTTGATGATTGGATCTTGTGGTTCTTCTAATTCATCACATGCAGAAAGAGATAGGAACACTAATTCAGAAAACCAGGGACCACACCATATTAATAAAAAATTTTTATGGGGCTAATTACAAGTTTGCCTATCATAGACTTGACGATTTTGCCTTTAAAAATTCTACACAACATATGATTAATATGTAAATCCACACATTTAAATTAGATAATTAGGACCCTATTCAGACTTTAATTTAATTTAAATCACCTCAATTGAGTCCATTCAAAACTAAATATAATATATATAATTATAAACATTAATTGTGTATGTCTACACAACTTATACACATAAGTCCTTATATCCCTACATGATGTGTGATCGGCCACACCCAATACTTTTCTCTACTTTACAATATTTTACATCATTCTATGATTTTTTTTTAATCTTGATATTTATTTATGATTATATAAAAGAAGAAAAATTAATACTTGGTCTTCCCATGAAAGATCTCATATGCTTAATATTATTTTTATATATATGAACCAAACTACTGCTCCATCCACCTTAATCAACATAAAAAACATATGAAATACTGAGTATATAGAGAACATAAATCAATTTATTTTTCAAATGCAATTAAAGAAACACAGTTTATGATAAATTTTTAGTCCGTGATAAAAAAAATCCATTATATAAACAAGATTCACCAAAGAAGGGAGATTCATTTTTGGAAAGAAAAGAAAATTAAGTATAATGAGGTTCAGTATTTTTTAAAAGAATTAATAATTAAATTTAATAATAGAATATATAGATAATATCATATATATTTATATATATAATTCCTGTGTCACTTTCAGCGAAGGAAATGCAAGAAATACCCATAGGACAGACACAGTACGTACGTCAACCATACAAAAGGATGGACCAGAAGTAGACCATTGACAAAGATACTTCATTGAGGTTAGCGTTGCTCATGGATCACCATATAAAAAAAATATATATAGTCATGCATATGTTATATAATATACTTTTAAATCTCTGGTTGTTCTTCATTTAGATATCTCATTCATTTGAGGGCACATTAAGCACATCATGTGCAAGGCCTCTTCACCACTACCATGAACAAGCAGTACACCACATTGACATTATGGAGAGCCTTTCAGCCAGCCTGTTCTAAAAGAGTCCCAAAATGACTCTTTACTTTCATGGGGATGGCACATGGTGGGGATGTTGCGCCGTTGAGTCTTAATGAGTTCCATATCTTTGTTGGGTTTGGTAATTATTAGTGTCAATAACTTTTTATTTAGAAAAGAATTTTTTAATATATAGTTTTATTAATTAGGTTATAATAAACAGGAACGAGTTGTTGCTATCAAAAGCTGTCTCAATTTCACTGTAAGATAATTCATGTAAAAGATTATTATTATTATTTCCCTTTTTGGCATTAGGACCCTTAGGATTAAGATGGTTTTTTTGTGTTATTTTATATTTATTATTGTTGTTGATTTTTATTATTTATACTAGTGAATTTTTTTAATAAATGATTGTGATTTATCTATTTTATTACAATAAATTAATTAGCATGATTTGAATTAAGTTCAAATTGTTTTAGGTATTATTAATTCAATCAAATCTCATGATATAATTTCTAACGTTTCATTCTATACAAATTCAAATTGAAAAAGTTAAATACTAAACATTTTACTTTTGTATGTATAATTCTTTTAATATAAATAATAATTAAATATAAATATGAAATATGTCAAATGAACGACAAGACAAAAGTCACAAAATGTAGAAAGGAAAATTTCATTTTATTTTTTATTAAAAAAAGCTTGAATTTTAATGAATTTTAAGGAAGATGACATTGTAATGTTTGTCAAATGGCCAAGAGCATAATTTAAAAATTATTTTATTTTCTTTAATATTCTTCCTTATACTTTTCAATTATTTTCGTAATTATTATTATCTTTACTTTGATAGAAAAGGTGGTTTATAAATGCTTTTTTGAAAAAAAAAAGGTGAAAATTGGGCCAAACATGATTTCTAGCAGGACAAGGCTAATTTCCATCATGTTTAGATAACAAGTGCATCCAAATATCTCCTAATGAATTGATCTAAGAAGTTTATCAAATTTAAAATGCCAACTCATACACAAAAGAAAGTGGTTTATCCACTTTTTTTTTTAAAAAAATAAAATAAAATAAATAAACACAACAATTAAAAGCATAACAAATCATAATTTATACACACATTATCTCATAAATTGATTAATGGATTAGAATTTTATGCCCAATTAAATTACCTTTATTTCACACCAATAATTCCCTCTAGCGTCAACTACATCTTGTTCTTCATTTCTTTTTTTTTTTTTTTGAAAATTGTTCTTCATTTCTTCAAATAACATCTTTGTATAATACACTAAAATACTACCGACACAAATATACAAGTATATAATTTTAAAACTTAATTTAAAAGATAAAAGAAAATATACACTTAATTTCAAAATAAAAAAAAATCCTCAAGAAAAAAGAAGATGCTTTAGATGAGTCCAATAGTGTATTTCAGAAAAATATGAATTCCACTTTATCTTACTGTACTATATATATAATGTATATATGTACAAAATCTTACTCAACATTAGGTTTTTTTTTAGCATGATCAGGTACATACACAAGCAATTTTCTCAAATCATTCACTAGTAATCAGATGTAAGCATGACTTCAATTACATTCAAGGTTAGAATATTTCATCATATGCAAGTCTTCATAAGGTCATCAAAACTTTATCATGTGTGCATATGCATATATTAATAAAAATATATTAATAAACACATGTATTAAAATAAATAAAAATGTAATAAACAATGGGGGAAAGAAGCATTCAATACGACATAGATCAAAACTATACTGTACCAACAAATTATGGAAAATAGACTCATCAAAGAACTTACAAACCTTTGAGCATTTGAAGTTATTAGTTGCATTAACTCTAGACTAAAAGGAAGAAATAATATATATATATATAAATTCACTAAGATGGATGCAGTATATACATACGATGGGAAATCAAGAAGAGTTTTTCATCGACAATGTAGACAAAAGCATGACGTTTAACTGTGACAACCAATCGATCGATGAGCAAGCGCACCAGTTTGACAATGAACTGCCATTAAACTGTGTGATGAGATCCTTCTCCTTCCTAAAACAGCCAAACGTTGCCATTTCCTGACCTTGGATCTAAGTAAGTCTCTTTGACAACATTATCAGAAAAGAAGGTTTAATTGTGATTGCTAAGGATCGGAATGCACTGTGGTGTATATAAATAATGGTTGGGGGAAAGACAAGATCACTGTGTGACAGGTCTATGGTTGTGTTTAAGTAGATAAAGAGAAGATCTCAAATGTAGTTGCATGTCTGGTCTTGTTTAGAATAGATTTGCTACTTATCTATTATTTAATTTGTGGTTCTCATAACTTCGCATGGTTTAATATATGTTGTATGTGATGAAGAATTTGGTTATTTTTTTTTTTTTAATTTAATTTCTTGTAACATCTGTAGACAGTATTAGTTGAATAGTTATTTGTCATCTATAGTTGTACTACTCTGTTCATAATTAATGCATAAATATAAACTAAAACTACTTTAGCAATGCTAATTTCTCACTATCATGATGCATGAACACATGGGAGCCTTCTTAATTTAAGAGGAGATAAACCTCATCAAATGATATATATATATATATATATTTCAGGGTTAGAATATAAATTATAACATCGAATTAAAAAAAAAACTTTGCAATTATTCAATCAGAGTGATAATTTTTATGTGAGATTTTCAATATTTTAAATTAAAAATTTGTTTTTATAAACAATGATAAAATGTTTTTAATATTAATAAAAATAGTTAAACATCATAAACACTTTATATTTTTTTTTATATCTTTTAATGCATTTTGATGTTCTATTAAAAAAAAAAATTATAGATTGATACATGTGATTTTAGAACGGTCTTTCAGATTATCACTATTTTTTTAGATGGTGGAATATAGTCTACTAATAGGTATTTATATCTCATTTTCAGTATAAAGAAAATTATCAAGATAACAATCTTCTTGAGTTTGACGCTTTGTTTTCCTCCATTTCAGCAGAGCATACACAATACCAAAACTTAGCTCTGTGTCCAGTCGTACATGTTTTTTTTTTTTTTTTTTGTGTTGGCTTTTGTTTCAGTAGTATTTATTTATTTATTTATGAGAGATGTTGGAACATAAGATTAAATAAAAAAAAAAACGTGCATTTGTTCTCATACAAAAGCTTAAATAAAAAAATTAAGAACTTTTGAACTGGATCCACATCGCACTCATTGCTAAAAAAGGTGCTCCAACAGAAGTCTCTGACTTTAGACCAATTAGACTGTTAAATTCCACTTGTAAAATTGTTTCAAAAATTCTCTCCTCCAGATTAAGCTTAGTAATTGGTGACTTGGTTGAAAAGTACCAATCAAACTTCATAAAGGGAAGATGCATTGCAGAAAATATTGTTGTTGCTCAAGAATTAATATTCAATCTCCAAAAAAGAAATTACTCGGTTATGCCTTTAAATTGGATTTTGCAAAAGCATTTGATTCTCTCGACTGGAACTTTCTCTTGGAAATTTTAGCGGCAAGGGGATTTGGACCCAGATGGCAGTCCTAGATTCACACCATTCTAAAAACCGCCAAAACTCAGATTCTAGTTAATGGTACAGTTCAGGGCTATATCAGATGTAAAAGAGGATTTAGACAGGGCGATCCTCTACCTCCTCTTATCTTTGTACTAGCAATTGACGCCCTAAGTGCAATGTTCTTTTATGCTCTTAGATCCAAGGTTCTAGTAGGAGTTCCTCTTAATCAATCTGATCACATCATTCATTTTCTTTATGCGTATGATCTTATCATATTCTCAGCTGGAGGTAAGAAGACCTTCAAATCATTAAGTTATTCTTTACCTCTTCGAAGGGCCGGGCTTCTGGTCTAGCCATCAATTTCACAAAGATCTGTCTATACTTTACAAATTACGGCTATCAACCTCATAGCACTTTCTGCCATGATTCTCAACTGTTCTTCTAATTGTCTACCGCTTATCTACCTGGGGGTACCTCTCTCTAGTGGGAGACAAAAATAGACTGATTGGTCAACCAGCTTGATTGGTACAGTGCGTTCTAGGCTTTTCTCCTTGGAAATCTATATATTTATCCTTAGGAGGTCTCTTAACTTTACTCAACTCAGTACTTTCGACTATTCCAGTTTATTGGATGTCTGTATTTAAGCTCCTTACCCTGGGTATTGAAAGAAATTGATAAGATCCGAAGGGATTTTCTCTGGAAAGGCTCGAAGCTGGGACCCAAAGGAATCTGACTGGTTGCCTGGAAAAGGATATGTAGACCTCGAAATCTAGGTGGTTAGGGGTATTCTCAACCTTCAGGAGTTTAACATGGCTCTCCTTGGAAAGTGGTGGTGGAAAATATTTACTAATCCTTATAATTGTTTGGCCAAAATTTTTAAATTTAATTATTTGAAAAGAAATCTGACTGGTTTCTTTTTCAACCACCACCTAGGAATAAATCTTTCTTTTGGGGTTGGAATTCACTCAGCACTGACTCTTAGCGCTTGTATTACCAAATCAATTAATAATGGCCACAATACTTTGTTCTGGTTCAATAGATGGCTCTCGGGGTGAGCTCCAAAAGATATGTGGTTTTCACTCTTTACTGATTGCAATTGCCCATGGTTAACTGTTCATTAATTTCTACAGCAAATTCAGTCTCCAGAGAATCTATTTCATAATCCTTCCTCTAACGACTTTCCTCTCTTCTTAGCATAATCCCAGACTGCTCGAGGAATCAAGAGGCCCTTATAAATTGGACTTTGGAAAAAAAGTGGGTCTTTCTCTGTCAAATCTTTCTACAAGTTCCTCATTGATGGTGGTATGCGATGCCCACTCTATTCCCATTTTTGGAAAACAAAATGTCCAAGTAAAATTACATTATTTTGTTGGCTAGCCTGGGAGGATAAACTACTTACTCTTTCTAACCTCTCCAAAGAAGGTTGTAACTCTCATATCGCCATAGATACGTGCATTTCTTTGCCACAGAGCTACAGAGACTGTGTACCACCCATTTCTTCATTGCGAAATTTCAAAAAGAATTTGGCCATTCTACACTCAAATTTTTGAAATTCATGCACTACCTCATTCCATTTATGAGATTTGGACTACGTGGATTACTTCCTCGCATTGCTCGAACCGCTCCCTATGGGATCTTATTACGCGAGCCATCATGTGAAACCTTTGGCTGGAAAGAAACAGTCCCATATTTCAACTGCTTGCAGTACCTACTTACTCTGTTTTGATTAAGATTGTTAATATGCTTCTTTCTTGGTTTACAGCTATGGCAGTAACCACGAGGCTTCCTTGAAGATCAAGTGCTCATTCAACTTTATCAGCGTTAGGATTCCTAACCATTCAGGCGATTCTGATTAGCAGCTTGTTTTGGAGTAAGTTATTCCTCCTCTAGCCTATGTAGACCTATGTTACCAGATGGCGGCTTTCATCTTTTAAGCTTCTATTTTTTTTATTCTACTATCTATCTGTTTGCCTTCTTGTAGTTCAGCTCCCTACCTTTGGTGAGAGCCACCTGACTACTTTTTTACTATTTTGTATGTTTTGTACTTGCTTTTTATTTTTAATAAATTTATGTTTTATCCACTTTTATATATAAAAAAATTGCCATTTAAATTCCAACTAAAACATCATGAATATGTATTTTTTATATCCAAGCAATGTAGGGGGCTCCGTGTGTAAAGTGAGAGTATGTGTGGTATAGTCAAAACATATCTGCACACACCTTGATAGTAGCTTGTCTACTTTGTCCCAAAAAAAAAAAAAAAAAAAAAAAAAAAAAAAAACTCGAAATAAAATGTTAAGGCTCTAGTTACCAATTAAACAAATATCTTTTAAAAATTTAAATCTTTAAATATAAGAAAAATAAATTTATCAAATTACAAACTCAAAGGAAATATGAAGTATATATGATTTTTGTGATATTCTAAAGGAACCATGAGCTTTGTTCCCTATGAATCATGTTTTTTGACACTTAAAACCAACTAAATTTAATTAACCAATGAACATATATTTAAAAAAATATACAACCAGCTAGCCAGTGATGTATAATTTGTTTATAAAAAAATTGAATAAATCAATCAAAACATATTAAAACAAAAAAATTAATTACAAGTACGAGCATAAGAATTAAGAATAAAAATAAAGCACAAAAGAGTTAGAGTTTAGCAAACCAACAGAGATAACTAGATGACCCTATATTAAAAGGAGTAAAAACAGAAAAATACGATAAAACTCTCAAAAAATAATTGCCAAAAGGATTATACATCTATATTCACTTTGACTTGGTCTGTGAATAAAGGAGAGCTCCTACTAACATTAGAAGAGATGTATAAGAAATTAAGACTGTGATCGATAGTTATTATAGAAAAACTAGCTTTATGTATCTTTAAATCTTACCGTTAATTAATGTATAACTCATGCATATTTATACAAACACCCCCCAAGAAAGTCACAACAAGCTGCAGATTGCCAATCTCAGTGACAGTTAATTAGGGATTTTTTTAATAAAATAAATAAATCATATATATATATATATATATATATATATATATATATATATATATATATATATATATATATATATATAATTAGAAATAAATAATATTAAGAAAATCAATGATTATTTACCCTATTAACATCGATCAGATCCCTCGCACAGGGTATTCGTAATATATATATATAATTAGAAATAAATAATATTAAGAAAATCAATGATTATTTACCCTATTAACATCGATCAGATCCCTCGCACAGGGTATTCGTCTTGCTAAGAAAAGGTTATTTGAGTCTCAGTTCTGACTAGTGGAGGGATACAACTGTTGTAGAGCTTAGCTCCTCATACATACTTATCCATGACATGCATTTGTCTAAAATAAATAAATAAATAAATAATATGAAGAAAACAATGCATGGATTATGTTTGACAGATTGCCATTGAACATATATATAAGACATGTGTGCAAGACAACACCGCTGCTCCCAAAGGTGCCCCCGCATGCAGAATCATCATGCACATGAGCCATGCCACGAGCTCTTCCAGTCCATCACCATACATGCAAGCTCATTCAAACATGTTCCACAGACAAGAACATAAAACCCTACAGAAAGGTAACCATTTGAGATCCTACATCATCTAATAATCCAAACAAATATATATATTGTATAAGCTCAACTATTCTCTATGCATGCACTTGTTTTCTCCCCAGCATACAAATCTCCACAAATATGATCTGCAGCTAAACTTCTTCACATGCAATGTTCTCAATTAACCTAACAAAAGCTCTACCTTTAATTGCTAACTTTGTATCCTCTTCAGTATATCTAACCAGTTTCTTATACATACAATACCCACTTTTTCTCTCACATGTTTCAAGAGAAATTCCTCGTATTTGTTCTTTGATCTCCAAACTTTGATTCTATTCCTTGTTTTACATATATATAATTATAAGTTGCCATTTTTAAAGTTTATAACGCCAATGTCATATCTCAACCACAACTTAGAGCTAGAGCCCCTTCCTTAAAATCTCTGAAGAAGAGTTTGGAGCATGTGACAGTGGTGGAGGATAACTATTCATTGCGTGCCATTTGTGGTTCTAAAGATTCTTCCTTCATTCTACTGATCTTCTTCTATATATTTACACAATTTTGTTTGATATATTATATGAGAATTTGATGGTTTACTCCAGTTGGGTTTGGCTATGATTTTTTTATATGCAATTGAAGTAATATAGATTTGAAACTTTTTTATAGCAGTGTGTTTAGTTATTTTTTGTTTAATATTTAATTGGAAAGTGACTGCTTCAATAGTTTTTTATTAAAAACAAAAGATAACAAGTGAAATGAAAGAGCAAAAGCGAGAGGATGAGTATTCATATAAAAAATTTATTGCATATCAATGTGAGATCACTTATTAAAACCATCTCATGGTTTTGAAACCCTTCCTACAAACATTAAGTAACAAAAGGGCACATGGAATGTTTTCCCATGCTCCTTTTGTTCCTTTCTTAAGGAATATATATATATATATATATATATATATATATATATATATATATATTGTTTTAATAGGTGTCAAAAAGACATACAAGTATGGAGGTGTACTATTTACTGTGG
Organism: Dioscorea alata; assembly: GCA_020875875.1. Lineage (NCBI taxonomy): Eukaryota > Viridiplantae > Streptophyta > Magnoliopsida > Dioscoreales > Dioscoreaceae > Dioscorea > Dioscorea alata. The sequence continues at coordinate 15,650,855 of CM037021.1, forward strand.
ATTAATGACTCTGGGATAATAAAGGCTTGCTACATGTGCCTAATATGATATATCAAGAATCATACCCCACAATGGTAACTTCCTCCTATACAACTCTCGAAGGGTGAAGAATACAACTTCTCTCATAGAGGATTCACATTGAGACGTATGTTTGGATGGGGGTAATGAAGCCCTAGGTATGGGCTTCATTACCCCCACCCATTCAAATCCATGTTTGGGTAGCTCCTACTATTGAGAGAATCCCAAGGAGAAGGCCATGTGATGGCCTTGTTCAAGCTTTACCCATTACCTTGAAAATTGGGGGTAATGCTTGGATTGAGGTGGGATTTGTCAATTTTGCCCTTGCTGCTTTATCATCCCATCTATTACATATAAAATATTTAATTATATTAATAATTTCATATGAGCAATAGTTGTGAAAATAAACTTGGTTAAAATGAAATATTAATTTTAAATATTCATATACAATATTAAAATAATAATTATTAATTTAAATAATTAATTATAATAATTAAAGTAAAAAATAATTAACATAAATTGAGTCATTTAAATATTATAATAATTAAAATGAGTAATATTAAAATAATAATTATTAATTTAAATAATTAATTATAATAATTAAAATAAGTAAAAAATAATTAACATAAATTGAGTCATTTAAATATTATAATAATTAAAATGAGTAATATTAAAATACTAATTATTAATTTAAATAATTAATTATAATAATTAAAGTAAAAAATAATTAACATAAATTGAGTCATTTAAATATTATAATAATTAAAATGAATAATATTAAAATAATAATTATTAATTTAAATAATTAATTATAATAATTAAAATAAGTAAAAAATAATTAACATAAATTGAGTCATTAAATATTTAATTAAATAAAATAATTAATTTAAATAATTAGAATATTTAATTATAATACTTATTTATATTTAATTATTTTACATATTAACATGTCATTAATTATATTAAGGGCATTAAAGTAATTTTATACAATTCTCTATCCCACTTTTCCCATTCCCAATGTTTATTCTTTCCGACCAAACACCTTTTTCATTACCATTACCATTACCTTTCCTATTACCATTACCTTTTCCATTCCTATTCCGTGATCCAAACGGACCCTTAATGTACATTACTTTATCTCATGACAATACTCTATAGTACCACACTACCATGGACACTAAGTTTTAAATTCGGGTATACTCATTCACTATCAAAGTGAGAAACTAGGCTATGCCTTGATTATATATATATACCTCTTTAAAATGGTTCAAAAGACTAATTCAGGATGAATTATCTATAATTTTCCCTATTCACAATCAATTTAGCATTATTCAGAATAAAATCAAATTAGAATGGTGTCGGTTTTCAACCTAAGCCACTTAAATTAAATTATCTAACTTGAACCATAAATTCATTTTGGCAAGCTGGCCTCTAATAATTTAAATATTTGATATTGTTTTCTTGAAATATATAATACTTCCAAAAAGGTCCAATTTGTTCAGATTCTCATGTTTGGTTTGGATGTATCTGCTCTTGACTTTCTTAATTTCTCTGTACCTCAACAAATATTTAGCCAGCTGTATAACTAAAGATTCACATGAATTTGTTTGCCCACAAGGAAACTTTGGTGCGTAGGTTTGCCTCAATGCAATTAATTTAAGAGTTACACAATTAAGCTGTCTTTGAATTATTATAAAGTAAATGAACATAAAACCTAAATAAATTTCTTCACTTGAGATTAAAATATATTTTTTAATATTGATAGGCGGTGCAAAATCCACGCTCAACAAGAACAAATGCATGCACTTGAAGACTAAACCAATATATAGTATTGATCTTGATTCAACTCAAAAATTTATTTTAATAAAATGATATATTAATCAATATATAACTATTAGTTACTCTAATATGTCTTTTATTGCCTGCTAATTTTATTTGGCTTTGCTAACAAAACAAATAAATTATATTTGCATATCATACATATTAATTATTTGAATTTGATTCAATGCAAAATCTAAGACTAATAAGACGAGAGACCGAGGCTTCCTCTAATATTTAGGATATATGCATATAATTTGACCATCAACTGTATCAAATATATATATGTTTTTTCATATACAAATGAATATATTTAATTTATTTGATATAAATAAACTATAAAGTATAGAATGTAGGTGATGGCCAAAATGATCATCTATATAATTATGAGAAATATGAGAAAAGGGAAGATGACATCCGTCCAAGAAGCATTTATTATTATTATTATTATTATTATTATTATTATTATTTGATAATATAGACACCCCCACACATATATATCTTAAAAAATCTTTACCCATATTTTGGAAGGGCATCAAACACTCAATCTCTCATGTTAAAATTAATGATATTACCACTCACTTTGTTGAAGAGATAATCGACCATTTATTCTATTTATTTATTTTTTAGTAACATAAATTCAAATATTCACTTTTATTTTTTTATTTTTATTTTTTTGAAAAAGTGGATAAACTATAATCATTAGAACAGAAAGCACAAAAACCAAAAAGTACAAAAGGAGGAGCTAAGGCTCAACAAAAGTCAACCACCAGGAGTGGGTAACACAAAAAAACAAAGCTACAGCAATAAATGAGAAAAAACATAAGAGAGTCCTAAAGGATAGGGACATCCTTTTAGGGCAACAGCCACTGATCAAAGCTAGATCTCGCCCAAAGAAGTGGGAGGCACCGACGGATCCTCCTACTCCGTCACTCTGGAAGTTGTAAACTCCAAGCTTCTCTTGATCTTAGAGATAGGCTCCTCCAACTTTGCTCTTTTAAGATCCGGAGCTGCATTAAACCAAAGGAGTAACACGTGATCAATCTTCAGTATAATAGAAGTAGGTGAGAGACATTTGGAAGTAAATATGCATGCATTTCTTTCAATCCTCTTATTATGTGTTCACTTTTATTGGCCATGGAGAGAATGAAACATCAATTCTCTTATTATTGGGCAATATATAAATTCATTTTAAAAATATTTGATATAGTCCTTTTAATAGTGTGTTTATGTGTGTGTCTGTGTGCGCGTGTGTGGTTTTTTTTATTTTTATTTCATCCATGGAACTAGCTTTCTCAATGTAGTTAATTGAAGAACTATAAATTTTGATAGAGTTAACGAACACAAAATCGGAAGAAAATTCTTTTAAATTTGAAATTAAAAAAAAACTTTTCCGTATACTGATGCAAGTTCCAGAGACTACATTCAGTACTCAACAGAGTACAAGTGAAAATGTCCTAAACGTCGGTACAAGCACATATATACTTAAGTCAACGAGTACATCAAACAAGAACTTCAAGAAGAGAACAACAAAAGTTAGAGATCGATCTTGTAATATACCTTGGTTAATTTATCCTCAGTTGAGCTGGTTCCAGCATGCATACATATTAATAGATTTCTGAAAACAAACTAGAAACACTACATTTATAAACCGAGGTGATGGAACTCTCAGAGTTAACCACTCATCCACTAAAACACATGGTTCTGCCTCCAAATAAATCCAAACAAAAGAATTCTATATAAAGCTCCTCATGAATCCCCCTCCTTAATTACTCATCAAGAAGAATAATATCACTAAGATGGCAAGGAAATGGCAGATATCAGTACTTCGAAAAAGCTCGGAAAAAGGCAGTAGTTCTACTGCAGCAGTTGCTAATAAAGGTCATTTCACTGTTTACACTTCAGAAGGGAAGAGGTTCATAGTTCCTTTAGTGTATTTGGAGAGCAATGTCTTTAAGGAATTACTTAAAATTTCGGAAGAAGAGTATGGTTTGCCGCGAAATGGTCCAATAACATTGCCTTGTGATGCTGTGTTTATGGAGTATGTTTTGTGTTTGTTGAGGAGGAGGATTTCTGAAGATATGGAGAGAGCTTTACTGATTGGTTCTATTTTGGTTCCCCATCAACATATCTCTTCTTCTTCTTCTTCTTCTTCTTTTCTTGGTGTTGGACATGCTAGTACTACACATATTACAGTTTGTAGCTTTTGAGTATAGAGATTTGAACTCTGATGTCATAATATTGTTGCTATTTCTTTGATCGTCGAATATTTTTTAAAGGAATTTTTTTTATTGGTGTATATTGACATATTATTCTAAATTTTCTCTTGTATTCTCTGAACATAATGGCAAAATGATATGTATTATATGATTACATGTGATTGGAGTTTAAGATTTAATACTTTATTTTAGGAATTCAACTTACTAGTTGACTTATTTATAAAATTGAATATAAAGATTCTCTAGTTGCTTGAATAAACAAATCTATCAGAAGTGGCTCTAACACATCCCTTTGGTTTGACCGATGGCATTTTGGGTAACCACTGAAAAATCTCTAGCCATCTCTATTTTACGATTGTACTTCTCCTTGGATAAATATCAGACAATTTTTCCAGCACCCAAATACCCCAGAAACTCTCTTTAACTCAGCTTCCCTAGATGTGTTATCCCCTCTTTTAAAAATTATTCCAGATTGTTCCAATAGGCAGGATGATATTTACATCTGAGCACTGGAAAAAAGTGAAAAGTTCTCAATCAAATCTTTTTACAAATTCTTTATTGATGGTGGAGTGCGTAGTCTGCTTTATTCTCATTTTTGGAAATTTGTTGCCCTAGCAAAATAAATCTTTTTTGTTGGCTAGCCGGGGAGGATAAATTACTCACCCTAACAAATCTTTTTAAGAAAGGGTGTAACATTCAAAACTCCACAAATACTTGTGTTCTCTGTCACAAAGCCTCCGAGAAACTGGATCATCTTTTTCTACATTGCGCCTTTTCAAAACGAATCTGGGCATTTTCTCCCAAATCTTAGATTCGAATTCATCTCCACATTCAATTCCTTTGCTTTGGATTACTTGGTTACCATCTCTTACTCCTTAACATTGAAGTCTCTCGGATCTCATCTCTCTAGCAATCTTGTGGAATATGTGGATCGAACGAAATACTCTCATTTTTCATTTAAATGCTTTACAGTATTACACTATAGTTTTTAAATCTGCTAATATGCTTCTTTCTTGGTTTTAAGTACTAGAGTTTCAAACCAAGCTGGCGACCCAGACCTTGATTTAGCACAAGAGTAGGATTCTCCATCTGATATACTGGGCATGCCTGAGGTGCCAGACAGTGTTTTTCCCCAGCCTAGCTGTTATTTATCGCTTTATTTCTTCTTGTTATACTTTGTTCTGTTCCTCATCTATGTGATTTATCCACATTTATTTTTTTTTAAAAGAGTTGAAAGCATAATGATAAAAAAAAAAAAAAATAGATGATTATAAACAGAAGAAAGAAGATTAAGAATTTAAGATCACTTGAAACAGATTAATTAATATGAAAAAGAGTAATCTCCTTGTGTGCCTTAATGAAGTAAACGTTTACCACTAAAACACTATAAGTCAAACGTTTGAAAGAAAATGAGAATTTTTGTTTGGTAAATTCCAGAAATATTCCCTCTATTACAGTGAATTAACTGTTTTCTTTTATTATAAAAGTTTTTAATTTGTTTTTTTTATTATTTCGATTGAGTCAATCAAACCATAACTTTCTCTTTTTAATATAACTGACGTGGCTTAAAATAATACAAAAAAAATTATTAAAATATTATTAAAACTTCTAAAAAATTATTATTAAAAATTATAAAAATAAAAAATATTTAAATATTACTAAAAAAATAAAAAATTTAAAACATTATTAAAATTCCAAAAATATTTAAAATGTATAAAACTCAAAAAATTATGAAAATATTATTAAAATTCCAAAAAATCAGAAAAATTTGCGACATCAGCGTCTCCAGTTGGATTTATTATAATGGATAGCTATGAAATAAATAAAATAAATGAAACATTATATAAATGTCAAAGCTTAATTAAAATAACTAAATTATAACATAAATTATTTTGTGATATACAACTATTGTTGTATAATTAGAAAAATTATATTATAAAATAAATATAAATATAAATATAAATATCAAAATTCTTCTTTTGAAATTGTTATTTACTAAACTATTATTTTATGTTAAAATTTTTGAAAATTTTAATAATTATTTTAATGTTTTGTTGATTTTTTTTTGGGATTTTCAATAATTTTCAATATGACTTTAGGATATGTCAGCAATATTGAATGGAGAAACTGACGTTAACTATTAGATTTGATTGGCTCAATCAAAATAATAGATGGAGCAAATTAGGAAATTTTATAATAGAGGAATCGAAAATACAGATGGATTGTAGTAGAGGGACTATTTCATAGATTTCACCATTTTTCCTTTTAGGGACTAGATTCAAAGGACCTTTGACTAAGTGTAAGATGGAAATTGAAAAAGAAAAATGAAAAAAAAAGTATTAGGGTATTTTAAGTTTTAGGATGCAAAACATGAAGTGAAGAAATAAAATTGACACTTTTATTTTGTTGTTGTTGGTTTTTTTTTTTTTTTTTAATGATTAAAACTACCTCCTACATAAAACCACTGTTGCAAAGAGAGGGGCATAAGTCTACTTGACGATCTTTGGAAGACATCCAATGTCGGTGGTAGTGAAGGTTGAAGTGGTGTGGATGGTGGGGAGAGAGGGGGAGTGGTTGGGTTAGGTCGATCAGTGGAGGTTTACAAGGATAACAACCTTAGGCGCTAGGAGGTGATGTATTTGCAGGTGGCGAGTTCGTCCCCTTCAGGTGAATGGAAGACATCATCAGTGAAAGTCATCAAGAGTCCAAAGGGTGACCATTCCGGGAGACAGAAGTCGGTGCACATGCATTCGGGTTCAAAGCGACCTCAATCTCCCAAGGACTAGGCCTGTGGGAGATGTTTTCGCACTTCCCATAAGACTTCGGAATGTTGATCGGCTCCAGGTGGTTTGCTTACAATGTTCGTCAGTCATGTGGCGGCGTGCTACCCTGCTGAGCAGCGGTTGAGCCCTCGTAGGCAATTTGAAGAAGTTGAACCAGCATGTTAGCTACTAGGTGTAAGTGGAATTGCAGAATCCTATACCGACCTCGCAGAGGCATTCCGTTGCCAATCAAGTTTCTTAATCGCTCTTTTTATCTTCAGAAATTGTGACTGTACGCGAGGAGCTTGTAAAGGCAGCTATTCCATCTGTGGTGTCCGGTTATGTGAATGAGAACAGTATTATCGAGGTCATTCCCATAGTTGTGAACTGTTGCATGCTCGGACCTGTAACGCCGGTAAATGAGTGCACATTTCTGGTGTCTTCACAAGCAGAGATGAGGTCAAAGCGGCATGTAAACTGGACACCTTCAAGGTGAAAACCAAAGATGGTGATTGCATGCTAAAGTTGGCGCTGTGGACTGCTGAGTTAGGAGCTATTGGCTAGGCCTCGGGGGCGGGGTAGTGGGTCTAAATTTGGAACCTTCCATTGTATGGCTGGTGTTAGAGCGCCATTGAGGAGGTGATCAAATTGGTAAGGGAGTTAATCTCGTTATCACAAGTGACTGTCCCACATAAGAAGTTCATCTCTGCTCTGGTTTGTCGCAGGTAGGATGTCTCGCTGCCGATCAAACTCGACCTCAGCCTCGGTATAAGAATGTACAAGGTACTGTTAATGGAGGATCGCGGTATCTTTCCTACTTACCAACAGGAATAGGGCCATTATGGGCTTCCTGATTGCAAGGCGAAAGGGAAGGGTGATGCCGATAACTTATTTCCACGTTGCTTCACACATGACGTTCCATGGGAGGAGAAAGGTAAGTACTGCAGTCTAGTTTCTTTAACCGCTAGTCTAATGACAGATACCATGAGGCGTGATGTCGTCACACAAACGGAAAGACATATTTCTATTTCTTGAGGTTTGATGTTTGATGGCGATAGTGAAAATGCCTAGGGAGGGGTTTCGGCGATGGTGGAGCCTCGCTCCCATGGTAGCTATGAACTTTCCTCCGGTGAGACTCAGACCATGGTTGAGCCCTGCTCCTAGATTGGCTAGACCTCGTTACCAGTTGTGGTTGAGCGTCGCTCCCACGATGACGATGGTACACTGATGTCTCATCAAAGTGTGGCAGTGTGTAGAGCCGATGGTCGCACGGGATCTTTGGTTTGGACCATTGGGTAGACGAGTGATATCGGTTCGAGGATGGGTGGGCCGAGGCAGCTTGTTGTCGAGCGTTGGTTAGCATGTTCTGAGAAGTAGCAATGAACTGGAACAGGTGGAGGGACAACGTTGGTCGAGGTTAGCAAGTCCAATGTTGACGTGGTGGCAGTTGAGTCATGGGATGTGTAGGCATTTATTGTAGTCGAGAATTGTGGGGTTCAGGTTGACTTCTTTGACCCAATGGTTTTTGAAGCCGGGCCAAAGTGTGGAGTGGGCTTATTTGATCAAATTAGGCATGACTCAATGGAGGTTAGTAGTGGCTTTGAAGACCCTCTTGTTTTGTGTGAAGTGGGCCAGTTATCAGCCCATATCTAGGTGGATAAAGCTGCCAGGGTTAGGCTGGGCTGTGGATCAGATATTGGTAGCATTGAGGACAATCAGTTTTGGATTCTGGGTCTGGAATTGGTTTGGATGTTCCCACTGGGCCTTTGATTAAGTCTTCTATAGATGTGAATTTTGTTGATGGGGGTTCAAAGCCAACCTTGGCACCATCGGTGGGTTTTATATGGAAATTTGTGTCAGGAGTTTGGGCGCTTAGCCTAGAATGTGCTCAAGTGATCTGGGACAACATGTGCAGCTCAAGGGAAAAGACGAAGGATAGGGGGGGGGGGGAGGATAAACAGGAGGATGGCCTCGACTTGCATGCAAAATATTTGGATTATAACTTAGTGTCAAAATTTGAAAGAAACCTCAGAAAACTCATGCTAGGTTTATAGGAGGATAGATCCTCAGTGCATTTTGAGCACTTGGAGTATCAAAAGGGGACAAGGCGCAACAATAGGTTGAAGAAGCCATCCGCTAAGTGGAATGAGGATGCTGGGTTCTTGGTAGAACCTTCAAAATCAACCAAAAAGAAATTAGCAAGGGTGGACACGGCAAAAGGTATGTCCTCCAAATCTCTGCTTATTTTTTATTGGTCGGATGCACAAATTTTCAGTTATTGCAATACTTGTGGTATTTCTTTTACTGATTCTACTTCACATGTGAATGATTGTATCTCTCAAATTTGGTTGTTAGAGAAATCGAAAGTTGCCCCTTCTAGGAGGCAAGAGCAGATCTTCTTGGAGGTTCGTGAGAACTAATTGGTTTTTTAATGAATATAATCACTTGGAATGTTAGTGGTCTAGGTAGACCGGCTAAGCGTTTCTTGGTTAAAGACTTCATTCATCTGCATTTTGCTGATGTCTGCTGCATACAAATATCTAAGCTTGAGGAGATATCGTTGGTCACTTGGCTGACGATTAGGGGGCATCATCTTGATCAATTTATCTTCCTCCCGGCTCAAGGTTCCGTGGGAGGAATAATAATAGGGTGGAATAGTTTGGTCATGACTTGCAGGCTTGCTTAGTAGGGTGTATTTAGTTTGACAGTTGAGTTTTGCTCTAAATTGGAGAACTTTCATTAGAAGTGTATGGCAGTTTATATGCCAAATGCACGGTCTCACAAGCATGCTTTTTGGGAGGAACTCAGGGGTTGCGTTGGTGTGTCGGAAGTTCCCTGTGCAATTTGTGGAGACTTCAATGCCATCTTTGTGTAGGAGGACAAAGCTTATGGAGTCTCGAATTGGGATGACATTAGGAATGCTAACACTCTACTTCAAGATTTAGTGCTTCACGAGCCATCCTCGATGGGTAGGAGGTTTACTTGGACGAATGGTCAGGCAAGCCCAATTTTTGTTAATAATGCTTGGTCTGATCATTTTCCTAGGTTGCTTCAAAATTGCCTTCCTAGATTAGGTTCTGACCATGTGCCTATCTAACTTGAGGTTGGAAGTCATAGATCTACTTCTAGGCCTTTTCATTTTGAATTGATTTGGCTCATGGTTGAGGACTTTCAGGAGCTCGTGCATCAATGGTTGTTGGAGTTTTCTTAGGTGGGTTGTGGTGCCTTTATCTTTTCAAAGAAATTGTCCTTCTTAAAGGAAAAGTTGTGGCATTGGGCCAAGTACAGTTTTGGTTTCATTAAACTCAAAAAATTAGCCTTGTTGCACTACCTGGAAGAGTTGGATATCGTAAAGGAAATGCGAAGGCTCAATAAACTAGAGGCAAGACAAGAGCAGGTGCTCCAGGAGAATTTGGGGGAGATCCACAAACAGGAAGAGATTTATTGGAAACAAAGGTCTAGGCTACAGCTATTAAAAGAAAGGGATGAAAATACAAAAATTTTTCATGCTGTAGCCAATGAGCGCAAAAATCATAATTTCATTCTAGGATCCTGCATGATGGTAGTACTTTTATGGAGTCCAAAGATATTGGCAAAGTTTTTCGGAATGTTTTAAATAGCAATTCGGTCTTAAACACAACTACCGTTTCAGAATTGACTTCAGAAAGTTGTTGGAAAATAGATCGCTTGTGGATCTAGAGTAGTTGGATAGGCCTTTCTCGCTTGAGGAAATTAAGGGTGTGGTGTTTGATTTGGGAAGGGACAAATCTCCGGGTGCTGATGGTTTCCCCTATGCAATTTTTTAACAATTCTGGGATATGGTCAAGGGTGACCTCGTGAAGCTTTGTGATGACTTTTATGTTTGGAAAACTAATTTGGAGAGAGTCAACTGAGCTAGCATCGCCCTTATTCCCAAGGTGCAGGCCCCTGAATCTTGGGGGGATTATCGAACTATCAGTCTTATAAACTCATCTTTGAAAATCATTTTCAAGATTTTGGCTTCTAGATTGAGCAAGGTCATGAACGGTCTTGTTGATTGTGCTCAATCGATATTTTTAAAAAGGTGATGTATTCTGGATAATATTGCCACAGCCGAAGAGTTAATCTTTAGTATCCATAAGCGATGTTTGCTGGGTCACATTCTGAAGTGGACTTCACTAAGGCTTTTGACTTTGTGGATTGGGATTTTCTATTGGATCTATTGAAGGCCAGGGGATCCGACAAGCGATGGGTGGGTGGATCAAGGCAATTTTGCTCTCTTCGAAGGCATCCATTCTCGTCAATGGTTCTGCGAATGGTTATATTCGTTATCAAAGGAGGCTGAGATCGACAAGGCGATCCGTTATTTCTTCTCTTGTTTGTTTTGGTGACTGATGTGTTAAGTGAGATGTTCAAACATGCACTGCAGTCCAAAATCTTGATTGGTGTACCTTTGCGGGAGTTTGATAGCAAGTGTAATCTCTATTATTATGATGATTTGCTAATCTTAACCACGGTAGGGTTGGAGGATTTAAGGATCATTAAGTTGATTCTATATGTGTTTGAAGGTATGACCGGTCTTGAGACGAACTTTGCCAAAACTTGCCTATTTTCTAGCAATGTTGGGGATTTACCTCTTGCCGGTGACCTACCTCGATATCTCAATTTCTGGTAGAAGACCCCGTAGGCAAGACTGGGAGCGTCTTATTGTCAAAGTTAGTAGAAGGCTTTCCACTTGGAAAGCTTAACATCTTTTCTTGAGAGGTCATCTTACTCTAGTTAATTCAGTTCTTACAGCGATTCCAACATATTGGATTCCTATTTTTAGAGTGCCTAGTTGGGTGATTAAAAAAATTAACTGGTTGAGAAGAGATTTTCTTTGGGCGGGTCATGATCTTCAACCGGGATGTAGATTGGTGTATCGGTAAAACTTATGTCACTCGCGTGACCAAGGGGGTTGGGGCATTTTTGACTTATCTTCCTTCAATCAAGAGTTAATAGTGAAATGGTGGTGGAAGTTTTTGACAGACTCCTCCTAGAGTGGTGCGATTGTGGTCCAATTTAATTATCAAATGTCTAATTATAATTTGTTTCTTAGGCAGTCGAGGCGGATCTCGCTTTTCTAGAAGGGATGTTGAGATGTTGAGCTATCTTCAGGCGTTTAGGGGGTGCAACACGCAATATATTTACTCAGGTGAAGAGATGCTCTTCTGGAAAGAACGGTGGCTTAATGGGATGGCTCCTATGTTTATGTGGCCAAATGATTTCAGAGTTAATTAGTTTTAGAATGGCTGGTTAAAGATCCGGCGTTCCTTATTTCAGAGCTCTCTTTCAGGGATAACCTTGATATGGCGGCTTTACATGATTGGTTGTTAGTTAACTAAGGAGCTGACAAGGGCAAGAATTTGGTGGACTTTCACTGCTAATGGGGCATTTATGGTGAAGTCTTTTTATAATTTTCAGAATGATGGGGGTTTATGCTGCCTAATTTCTAAGTGGTTCTGGTGTAGCACATGCCCACGGAAAATTAATATCTTCAATTGGCCAGTGTGGCAAAATAAGATTCTTTTCTTCGAAATTCTTATGAAGTAGATATGTAACAGGCTTCCGACAACAACTTGTGTGATGTGTTACTCAGAGATTGAATCGACTAATCACCTGTTCCTGAAGTGCCCTTCCGCTCAGCTCATTTAGGAGTACTTTGTCTATTTATTCCAATTACCAAGATTGTCTCAACCCTTGAGTCTTGTTTGGAGTTTTGTGGCATTGTTGTCTGAGGACCGCTCTTCGGGAGTTGGGGGATTTGATTGTGAAAGCTCTTGTTTGGAACATGTGGTTTGCTAGAAATGGTCAAATTTTTAATGTGAATGTTGTGCCTGATCTTGCTATTATTTAAAAAGTGATCGTATGATTTTCTCTTGGTTATCTGCAATGGAAGAAGGTTCCCGGGAGAAGTTTGAATATTCTATTTCTTCCATCAAACGTAGTCTGAATTTCTTAGGTTAGCCATGTATGAGAAGATCAGTGGGTCTTCGATCGGTGCCGAGGAGGTGCAAGACTAGTACACGGGCTAGCTCTTTTTCTGGGTTGGGTTTCGAGGAGGCCTGTTGTTCCTCGTTTGTTTATTCGTTTGTTGTTTTGGGCTATGTTTTACCTGTGTTCCACTTCTGGTGGATAGGTTTTTGTTTCTATTGTTTCGTCTGTGATGGTTATTTGTACTTTGTTCTGCTCTTTATTTTAATTGAAGTGGTTTATCCACCTTTTTTTTTAAAAAAAACCCTACCATCGCAATAAGCAGGTGATAGTTTGATTAACTTATGTCAAAGATTTGTGATTTAACATCCTAATAAAAGCATGATTGAGAATTTAGTGTGTTCTGAAGGGGATGGATTTATCCATATATATATATATATATATTAAAAGAAGAATAATCGCAGATATGGAATTTTACCCCTAAAAGTGATTAACATGTAATTTTTTTTTAAAAACACTTTGGGGATAAGTTGGTGGACGTTATATTGGGGTTGTCCAAACAAAATTTGATCAAAGGTGGTGGAAGTTTATGATGATTCCTAATTGGTGTGGTGCAATGGTTATTCTTTTTAATTACATTGGGGCTTGTTAGAACATGTTTAAGAGACATTTAGGTCGGATCTCTTTCTTTTCGAAAAGAGTAGTCATTTGCTTACCGGCCTTAAGAGGTTGTATCATGCATAAAATCAATATGGGTGCGGAGACTCTTTTTTGGAAAGATCAGTGGCTTGATGGGAGAGTGGCGATGTACTTGTGGCATGAGGAATTTTTAGCAAGCCGAAGACCTAATGGCACTGTTCGTTACCTCGCTTACCTGCTGGAAAGGGCTCTTTTTATTGACAACCCTAATATGCTACAGATCAGAGACCAGTTGAGGACACCAAGCGGCGATTTGAGTAATCATAAACGGTGGTTTCTCACAGGGAATGATACCTTTTCGGTGAAATCTTTCTATAACTTTTTAATCGATGGAGACTTGCTGCCCGGTCACTAGGTTCTTCTGTAAAAATACATGCCCAAAGAAAATCAAGTTGTTCAATTGGTTGGTGTGGAAGACGAGATCCTCTCTTTGGAGAATCTCATGAAAAAACTTTGTAATCGGCTGCCAACGGCAACATGTGTTTTATGTCGTTTTGGCACAGAATTGGTTAACCACTTGTTCATCCAGTGCCCTTTTGCTGGACAGGTGTGGGACTATACTTTGTGCATCTATTGCAGTTGCCGGACCCACTTTCCTCTATGAGTTTTGTTTGGGGATCTTGAAGATTAGGTTTGAGACCATCGATTAGGGATATGAGAGATTTAGTGGTTAAGGTCCTTGCGTGGAACATATATTTAGCTTGTTAGAAAATAATTGCATCTTTAATGCTAATGTGGTGCTTGCTCATATTCCTAAAGATTAATAGTATGCTTTTATCTTGGTGATTAGCTGCGGTAGAAGGATCCCAAGAGAAATTAGATGATTCAATTGCTATCATTCGACGAAGCCTGGACTTCTTATCCCCGTGAGTGAAGGAGACTGGTCAGATGCCATCTTCTGAGGAGGTTCATGATCAGGGTGTAGGCTACGGGGTTTTTGTAATTAGCTTCGTGGAAGCTTTTTGCTTTCTGCTTCCTATCTTTTGGGTATTGTTGTTGTAGTTGTACCATAACTAGTAGTTTGTTTTATTTTGATTGTTTGTATTTGTTTCTCACTTGTCCCGTGGGAGCCATTGTACTTTTTTGTTTTAATTGAAATGATTCATTCACTTTTAAAAAAAAATCTACAATATCCCTTGTACGAGAGTTCAAGTTGGTCCTTTAAAATAACTGAGCTTTAACCAAAGAGGTGAGGCACGTACCTAGCATATTTTAATATATGATTAAAATAGTTTTATAATTAGGGAGCGAAGGAGTTGCAAAAATAAAAATAAATGGTTCACCAGCTCAAATGGCAGGGTGACGTGACACTTTTGTGGAACACATAATGGTCAACCAAAATTCTTTCCACATATAACATACTAAAATTGCAACTTCATGGTATTATTATTTGAAATGCGCACCAAACATGCAATAAAAGTCGAAAATAAAAAATTACAATTGTTTTTATAAAAAGTATATAAATTCAAGAAAACATCTTAAAAATCATAATTACATGAAAAAAAAAAACGAAAGAATATAGTGCCCGGTGTATCAAAATATAAATAAATAAATAAATAAATGTAAAAAACATAGTAATCCTCTGAAATGGATGACGATACCTCGTCATATAAATGATGATCTAGTATTTAGCAAAAAAATAAAAAATTAGCCAACTTGATGTAGTTTTTTCTAAAAAGAGGGGATGGATGTTAACCATTCATAAATGTCTCCATATTTGTGGTTTATCCACTTTTTATCAAAAAAAAAAAAAAAAAAATTGTCTCCATATATGCATCAAATCAAATATTCTGTTAAAATATAAATATAATTAATTAATTAATTAAAATCGTACGCAATCTTAACTAAGGCATATTTTCAAAGTCATGTAATAAAAAATATAAAATAAATTAAAATTTTATTATAAAAAAGAATAACTAAATAAAAAGAAGTCGGCGGGAAACAGTATAAAAGGGTGGCCTGAGCGAACAAGAACAGTGATATCTTCTCCGAGCTCCCATTAACATCATTCCCATTCCCTCTCTCTTTTGTTTGATCCCCAACCACCACCCCAACTCATTCCCATTTCCCAACTCCCCCGCCGGCGATGGGTTGCTGCACCTCCGCCCCCAAACAAGACGGCGATGAAGACGACCACCATGACGCCCCCGACACCAACGTCAGCCCCCCGCATCATCCACAGTCGCCGGCCCCCTCCGGGCAAACAGAGCCATCTGATACACCAGACGAGGAAACAACGCCCTTCCTCCAGTACACTCTTGCGGAGCTAATGGCCGCGACAAATGGATTCTCCGCCCAGAACATGCTCTCAAAAGGTGGCGGTCAATTCCCGAACATGGTCTTCGGCGGCCTCCTTCCTGGGCCCCAGAAAATCGTCGTCAAGAGGTTCTCCATGATCGCCTGGCCTGACGCAGAGCAGTTCAGGGTTAGTTCTTGTTTAAGTTCTTGTTTCTTGATGATCTTGTTGTGATTCTTGGTGAGATATTTGGAGTGGGGGTTTTGCAGAAGGAGGTGATTAAGGCTGGAAGGTTGAGACACCACCGGCTTGTGAACTTGATTGGGTACTGCTGCAATGAGGATGAGAGGCTTCTTGTGGCGGAGTTCATGCCCAATGATACGCTCGCTAAGCATCTTTTCAACCGTATGTTTTGTTTCCCTCGTACTTCTTGTTCTTGATTTGGTTCTATGTTGATTCTTTGCTATTTCTTAATGTGATTTGATTGAATGGAGTTTAGGATTCTTTTTTAGTAGATTCTTTGTTATTTCTTGATGTCATGTGATTGAATGGAGTTTAATATTCTTTTTAAGTCACTGTTTGATGCACTGCGCTTGAATCGGTATGCAAAGTTTACTTTGCATAGAACCGCACCAATTTGGTTATTTTGGTTTTATTATTAGTTTTTGTTAATGCATAGCCAAATTCAGCTTTCTTGGAGCAAGTAATTAATCTCATTCAGTAATTACATATTTAAGACTAGTAAACCAGAGTTTATATAGACTAACTAAAATAAATTACTGTTTGGATATGTTGATTAAAATGACTTGAGCTATAAGCCCAGGTTTTTCTCCATCTTGTAAGAACGTGTAACCTCTATAGAATTCACAACAGCATATGGGTGAGAAGTCTTTGTTAGCACCCTTCTTTTTTGGAAGAACATTAGTGGGGCTTGATTCATTTTGTTTACAAATTTGCACCGCTATGATAAAGTTAGGGTAAAAAAACATATCTTTCCAAGTGCATCTCTAGAGTGTCCAAAATGGCATCAGTAAATAGGATGGGATAGCTGTCCAAGCTTCGTGCTTTTCCTAGATACATGGGTCAGATAGCTCCTGTAATTTTCTCCATTGGAAGGGCTTTGAAGTGGAGATAAGTCCATCTGGTTTACATAGAGAATTAATGGCATTGCAGCCCCACTTCAATTTTTTCTGCTGCTTGAAAGGGTTTGGTGTAATAGTATGCTGGGCAAATCTCTTTATACTCAAATAATGCCCTGCTTTCATTATGCAACATTGTAAAATATCCTGCTTACAATTAGGCTTGCTCTGGTGTCAATTATGTTTACTATATCTTTGGAAGTTTTAAAACCCTGTAAGGACATGCAGCTCCTTAGTTAATATCCTGCTTACAATCAGTTAGGCTTGCTCTGGTGTGTTGACAGTATATCTTTTTGCTTCTTTGCCTTAAATTACATTCGAGTTTTTATAGATTTACATGTGCTTGTTGATCAATTTTATTTTCTTGAGAATGATAATGACAAGTTTCATAAGCATCTTGTACAAATTTTTTATGTATCTTCCATTATGTTTTAAGAAATTGAATGTTTTTTTTTTATTGTTTTTGCAGCTACAAATAAGACCTTGGAGTGGTCTATGCGCTTGAGAGTCGCATGCTATGTAGCAGAAGCCTTGGAATATTGCATCAATGAAGGACAAGCGATGTATTTTGATCTGAATTCATATAAAGTTCTCTTTGATGAGGTCATATTAGTAATTTTTTTTCAATTGATCTTTAAATAATACTAATGAAATAACTAAATAAACAAAGCAACCTTCGTTGCTAACCCTTTGAATGTTACATGGTATATTTGCCCTGAAAAATAAAAGTGAAATTTCAGCCGTGGCCACTTTTGCTAATATCTATTTTGTTAGATTATACTTGTCACATAAAAATCAAACATGTTATGTTGGTTCACTCAACCCAAAAGTTTAAGTTGATAAGTTGATAGATTGAGAGACGCTAACATTTATATACTTAACTACTTTGGGACTATCAATTAGTCTAATGTGCCTCGCTGATAAGTGTTAGTTCATTTTAGGTGGTCTCCTCGTAAAATCCAATTCACGAGTTCTAACATTTCTTACAGTATCTAGCTTGTGCATTATTATTATTATTATTATTATTATTATTAT
The DNA here is from genome assembly GCA_020875875.1 of Dioscorea alata. NCBI lineage: Eukaryota > Viridiplantae > Streptophyta > Magnoliopsida > Dioscoreales > Dioscoreaceae > Dioscorea > Dioscorea alata. The sequence goes on from CM037021.1 coordinate 15,668,733, forward strand.
TATTATTATTATTATTATTTTGTAGTGGAGTACTTGTGTTTTCTAACAAAAGAACTAAAAATGCTTGTAAATATGATGCATGTCTTCTTAGATTCCAATTTCTTTAGCAATGTTGGAGGTTTGTTGATGTTTTTTTTTCTTTTGCAGACTAATTTTCCTTGTCTTTCCGGTTTCGGTCTTGTGAAAAGTCACAGGAATGGCAATTGCTACAGCAGTCACACTGCTTACATACCTCCAGAGTGCGTAAATGGTATTGACCTATCATTACTTGAAATTCATTTGCTGTAGTTGGCAGGCAAATTTGACTATGCTATAGTTGCCTACACATGCTCTGATTCTATTTTAGTAAAAAAAATATTATATTAGAAAAGAAAAAGCAATTGATTTCTTTCTTTGTGCAGGAATGGAGACTTCTGAAAGCATAATATTCAGTTTTGGCGTATTGCTAAGAGATCTAGTGAGCGGAAAGGAAACTCCACAAAATAAGGTAAGGCTTTTTATTTTTTATACATGCTGGATATCCCATATACTATAAAAATTTTTGCTTCCTTTTCATCTAGTGATTCTCTTTTAGACAAAATTTTCAATTTTAAGCATAGAAGTGAATCAGCAGTCAGTGCAATTCACTTTTCTAGGACCCAAAATCATTATAACTATGCACACCTAAATTATCTTTTGCATTTCTGGACTTCTATTCAAAATAATTTGTGGTATATTAATTTGTTATATTAATCATGCTTCATGTTTCCAGGCAATTCAGATGATATTGGGTAGAAATGTCTCTGTAGATGTCGATTCTCGTTTGAAAGGTGAATATTCCATTCAAGAGAAATTTGCTTTGGTGGGCCTTGCTAATCAATGTTTGCGATATGAGGCTAAGGACCGACCCACTATAAAAGATGTTATAGCAACCCTTGCACAATTTCGAAGCAATGCTGCTGTGAGTAACTCGTGATTTCATTTTTGGTATCTATACATCAATGTTACCCGTAAGTGTGGCTTTTTTGTTTTTTTGTTTTTGAATAATGAGTTTCTTGTCGAGCATGTTGTAAGCTTGCAGTTTCTAAATAACTTCAGCGAGGCCCTATCTGCTGTGATATTTATTCTATCATCTCTTGGAAAGCCAATCTCATAACCTTCCCAATTTTGTCCTCAAATTAGTGAGATTTGATGCTTTGTCACATTCGATGCAGGGGGAAGCACAGTAGCATGAATGATGATGATGATGATGATGCAGTATGGAAGGCAAGCATGGTGCTGCAGCTATACACAGGACAGGAGCATGTTCAGTAGCCTGGGGTCCTTTACCTCAAATTAGTGAAGTATGGTGTTACTAAGTAAGACTTTAAGTGTGTACGAGGACATCATGGATTCATGGGTTGCATACCTCGAAGACTGTTTCCTTCGTTTGTTTTCCGTATATGACCAATGACGTATCGCTACGAGATTTTTTCTCAAGTTCCATGAATTACATAGCTTTTGAACAAGTGCCTTTCTTTTTTTTTTTTTTTTAATATCACATCTTTTTAAATATTTACTCAAATATGTATTTTTAAATTATTTATCAAAATACGTAAAAAATACCACGCATGGTACTTACATGTCATTTTTTACACATGATGCTTTTTCAGATTTATTTTCTTTTATAATATGTTTTTATATAATATTTTATATTTAGAACCTTTTGAATTTTTTAAATTAATTTTTTTTCTCACAACCGCTATTTAAATTTTACAATAGTTTTTATATAATATTTAACGTTTAAATTCTTATAAATTTTTAATTTAATCACAATCCTATTTATCATGGCGGTAAGGGAAATAAAGTAATTGAAACCCACCATAATCACACCAACAAGCTCTCAGATCAATGTGGTTGTCAGAAAGAATTTAAATTTAAAAAATTTATGAGAATTTAAACATAAAATATTATATAAAAATCCCATTATAAAATTAAAATAGTTGTTGTGAGAAAAAATTTAATTATAAACATTTATAAGGTTCCAAATGTAAAATATTATATAAAAAATCTACTATAAAATTAAAAAGAAAATCTGAAAAAGGAACAAAAAAAAAAAAAATCAATAAGAATGGATCAATATTCAAATTATCAATTAAGTTTTAACAAAATGAAGTAAGAAGAAACTTCTGGGGGTTGTCTTGCCTTTCAACTTAGTTTGGATTCCGATGATGAACATCGGTCATGGATCAACGTGCCAGAGAAAAAAGTGAAGTAAAGGTTAAGGTCGGAAGCTTAGAAAGAGAGAAGAGTTATGAAAATTGGATGATTTAATTTATTTATCACAAAGCTTAGGATCTCACTCCAAATCCGTCATGAGTCCTTACAAACACAAGGCCCCTTATATAGACAAGGAGGTGGCTTGGATGAGGCTCAAGGTTGCTTCGAACAGAAGCAACCAAGTGGCTGACACTAACTTGATTGACATGATAGGGAGGACATATATTCTCCATTATCTATAGTACTACTATAGTGCCCCATTTGCGGGATCTTACATTTGTTACAAGAATATTTTACACTTTAAAATGCAAATATTGTCTATTTTACATACTAAAAAAACAAATATCGCTTCAATCCTCCAAAAGATGAGCAATATTTAATTCTTGAGGTGATTTGTGATCTTCAGCAAAACCCTTGAGTCACTTCTTATCCTTCAATCATATTGTCTAAATTCTACCCGGCAATGCCAGCTAAGCCTTCTAGAGATCCTTTAGGGCTTGGTAGCATTAATGCCTTAGAGGGTATGCTTACCTTAGAATAGTCGCCAAATTTGTATTCTCTTGTCCAGGCATAAAATTTCTTCATGTGGTATTCAGTTGATGCCATTTGTGAAATTAAATTTGGAGATAGACAATACATGGGAAACATGTATTGATCGACATATACCTCCATTACTTTAGTTTGTAGTACCATGCGGCTATTGAATCGGTGGACCACCTATTTCTCCACTGCCAATTTACGATACCTCGGTTGGATCCCTTCCCACCATCTATTATTGATATGTACATGGGGCTTGTGGAGAATAAAGCTTAAGAATCCAACCTGGGAAACTTGGGACATTCTTTTGAAAACTATTCTATGGTATATCTGGCACGCTTAATTTTTGGGTTTCCATAGCTCTAGAGGTGAAATGATAAAAGTTGGAGAAGTCAATGAGCGCACTGTTAAAAAAAGTCTAGAGTTTGTTGCCTTTAGGAGGAGTAAACCTAGTAGCCCCGGAGGGATGCCTGATTAAGCCGACTAGCTTATCAGTAAATGTTCCACTCTTTTTTGAGCTCTGTTAGGAACTCTTTTGTCCTAACAATGGCTTCTATACTATGCACTACTTCTTGCTCCACTTCTAGTGGGCTTTGCTCTTATTATGTTTCATGTACTATTGTTCTCTTTTCAATAATATGGGGGTTTATCCTCTTTTTTTTTTGTTAAAAAAAATAATAACGGAACTTCAACTAAAAATGTGAGATATAACCTATCATATCTTAATATATAATCAAAATAGTTTTATTATCCAAAAAGAAAGAGTTGCAAAAATAAATGGTTAACTAGCTTAGCCTCAAGATAAAATATCAAATATATGGAAAATATCAATAAATTTGTGATTTATTCTTTATATAAAATTAAATAAATAAACTGTCAATAATCAACCAAATTAAAATTTTCCCATATAAATCATATAAAAATTGCATCTATTTAATACTATATTTGACCTTCAAAACAGTCACACAAGTCAGAAGTTATAATTTAAAAAATTTAAAAATTAATTAATATAAACAAAAATAATACATAATCTTAACAGATTGGTGCTGTTAAAGTAAAATAAAAAAAAAAATCTAAAATAAACACAAATAAATAAATCATTAAAAACCAAAGTTAAAAAGAGAGTCAGCGAAAAGCGTATAAAAGGATGGACTGATCGAACTAGAACAGTGATCATCTTCTCCGAGCTCCCAACAACATCATTCCATTCCCTCTCCCTTTTATTTGATCAGCCCCCATTCATTCCCATTTCCCAACTCCCCCTCCGACGATGGGTTGCTTCCCCTCCTCCCCCAAACAACTAAAGAACCCCAACTCTGGCGACAATGGCCACCACGACGCCTCCGGCACCAATGTCAATCACCCACATCATCAGCCGTTGCAGCCCTTCCGCGAGTACGCTTTTGCGGAGCTAAGGGAAGCGACGCATGGATTCGCCAGCCGATACATGATCTCAAAAGGAGGCGGTGAACTACCGACCCTCACCTTCAGGGGCCGCCTTGATGGCGGCCAACAGATCGTCGTCAAGAGGATCTCCAAGTACGCCTGGCCTGATGAAGAGAAGTTCAGGGTTAGTTCTTGTTTAAGTCCTTGTTTCTTGGTGATCTTGTTGTGATTCTTGGTGAGAGATTTGGAGTGGGGGTTTTGTAGGAGGCGGCGATTAAAGCGGGAAGGATAAGACACCGGCGGCTTGCGAGATTGATTGGATACTGCTGCCAGGGGGATGCGCGGATTCTTGTGGCGGAGTTCATGCCCAATGATTCCCTCGCCAAGCGTCTTTTCAACGGTATGTACGTTTTAATTGTTCTTGATTTGGTTTCTGTGTTGATTCTTTGCTATTTTTTGGTGTGATTTGATTGAATGAAGTTCAGGATTCTTTTTTATTGGATTCTTTGTTATTTCTTGATGTCATGTTATTGAATGGAGTTTAGGATTCTTTTTCAGTCATTGTTTGATGCTCTGCGCTTGAATTGATATGCAAAGTTTACGTAGGTTGCATGAAACTGCAACAATTTTGTTATTATTATTAATAATATTATTATTATTGGTTAATGTTAGCCAAATTCAGCTTTGTTGGAGCAAGTAACCTCATTCATTAATTACATATTTGAGATTTGTAAACCAGAGTTTATATAGACTGATTAGAGACTAAAATAAATTATTGTTTGGTTGCATTGATAAAACTAACTTGAACTATAAACCCAGATTTTTCTCCATATATCTTGTTAGCACCCTTCTTGTTTGGAAGAGCATTAGTGGGACTTGATTGATTTTGTTTCCAACTTTGCACCACCGTGATAAAGTTAGGGTTAAAAAATATCTTTCCAAGTGCATCTCTTTAGAGTGTCCAAAATGGCATCAGAAAAAACAGGATGGGATAGCTGTTCAAGCTTCATGCTTTTTCTGGATATATGAGTCAAATAGCTCCTGTAATTTTCTCCATTGGAATGGATTTTCAAGTGAAGATAAGTCATCTGGTTTACATAGAGGATAGCATTGCAGCTCCCATTCACATTTTTTTTACTGTATGAAAACGTTTGGTGTAATAGTATGTTGGGCTAATCTCTTTAATTATACTCAAATTATGTAACATTGTAAAACAAGATTTTTTTCTTTTTTTTTTTTTTTGCAACTACCATTCGCAATTTTATAAAAAGAGATGGTACATAGGTCCCCTTAAATCAGATGAAATCTGTACCTTTGGTACACAATTTCCTTTTTCGCGATTATGTTACCCAGTTTAGCCTTTTTTTTTGTCATATCCTTAGTTTCACCCACAGTCTACATCATAGATTTTTGAATTATACCGAAAGTAGATATTTTTGATAAAAAAAAAAATTTAAAAATCAAGAATCTCCCCTTTTCTCTCCTCAAAAATCATCTCCATGTTGTATTCATGTTCTTCCATACATCTTCAAAGTAAATCCTTCCCTATTGTTGATTTAGTTCTATAGTAAGCTGCTCCAAGTTCTCCATATTTTTTTAGTCCTCAGCATGACCGATGATTTAATAGAATACTTTCAATAGTCTTCTAGCTTGGTTGGGGAATCAAACACAAGAAGTAGCAAGTGGGAATTGTTGGGACGCAGTGGCTCAGGTCCATAGTCCCACATCGCCTGTGAGAGCCAATCTCTCTAGCCTTATATATTCTAAGTCAATCCTTCCCTCTAACTGCAGTTATGGAGAAGTTAGGGTGGTGGGTCCCTTTATTAACATGGTATCAGAGCTACTATTCATGATCGGCCGAGACTAGGATCTTGGGTCGCACATCCGCTGTGGGCCCAGGGGGTGTTGGGACGCAGTGGCTCAGGTCCATAGTCCCACATTGCCTGTGAGAGCCAATCTCCCTAGCCTTATATATCCTAAGCCAATCCTTCCCTCTAACTGTAGTTATGGAGAAGTTAGGGTGGTGGGTCCCTGTATTAACATGAATAAAGGCAATGTATTTATCTAAAATAAGTGTCAATTATTTTCACTAAATCTCTGGAAGCTTTAAAACCCTGTAAGGACATGTATCTCATCAGTTAATATCTTGCTTTCAATAGGCTTGCTCTGTGTGTTGATTGTATACCTTTTTGCTTGTTCTGCCTTCAATTTCATTTGTGTTTTCATAGATTTACATGTGCTTCTTTATGTTGATCAATTTTATTTCTTAATATTGATAATGACAAGTTTCATAAGTATCATGTACAAATTTTCCATGTATCTTCATTCCATCATGTTTTAAGATATTAAATGATTTCTTGATGTTTTTGTAGGTACTAAAAATAAGACCATGGAGTGGTCTATGCGCTTAAGAGTCGCATGCTATATAGCAGAAGTCTTGGAATATTGCATCAATGAAAGACAAGCTCTATATTTTGATCTGAATTTAAACAAAGTTCTCTTTGATAAGGTCATATTAGTATTTATTTTTATAAAAATAGATCTAAAGATAATACTAATGAAATCCATTACTAAAGCAAGCAACCTTTATTGCTTTCTCTTGCTTTGTCTTGAATAGTACACTGTATAATTGCCTGAGGAACAGAACTAAAATATCATCCATGGCAATTTTTGATAATATCTATTTCGTTAAGCTATATTTGTCACATAAAAACCAAACCAAACAAGTTATGTTGGCTCCAATCAACACGAAAGTTTAAGTTGATAAGCTAGGAGAGGCGGGCATTTATTCTGCACATTCATATCAATATATACCAACTTAATCACTTTATGGCTATCATTTACACTAATATGCCTTGTTGGTATGTGTTAGTTTATTTTGTGTTCCTTGTAAAAACCAATTCATCTAGCTCTAACATTGCTTGAAGTATCTAGTGCAATCTTTTTCTTTTGTTTAATTTTGTATTTTGTTGTTGTTGTTGTTGTTTTTTTTTTTTTTGTGGATAGTGAAGTACTTGATCTTTTATAATAAAAGAAATAAGAAATTTAAGTTAATATATTCCGAAGCAATGTTGAAGGTTGGTTGATATTTTTGCTCTTTTGCAGGTTGATAATCCTTGTCTTTCTTCATTCGGTCTTGTGAAAAATCACAGGAATGGTAAATATTACAGCACTAATATTGCTTACACCCCTCCAGAGTGTATAATGGGTAATGCTCTACCATTGCTTGCTTGAAATTCAATGTTGTAGTTGGTAGGCATATTTGACCATGCTATAATTGTTTGAATTTGCATGCTTTGATTCTCTTTTACTAAAAAAATGGAGTTGGTTTTGTATTTTAATTAAAGCTGTCATACAATAAGTCTTTGTCAAAATGATTGTGTGAACCCTTTTTAAAAAAATAAAAAATAAAAAATAAATTCTTTTGTTTTTGTTTTTGTTGTTGTTTTTTTTTGTAGGAGTGTTCAATTGGAAAAGTATGATATTTAGCTTTGGCATTTTGCTACGAGATCTACTAAGTGGAAACAAAGTTTCTGAAAGCCAGGTAATTAGCCTTTAATTTATACATGCCAGATATCTCATATAGTAATTGATTTCTGCTTAGTTTCTTTTATTGATGCTCTTTTGGATAGATTTTTTCAATTTTCATTAAGCGTATGAGTGAATCAGCAGGCAGTACAATTCACATTTCCATGAGCCAAAAGCATTATAACTATGCACACACAATTTTTTTTTTTTTTCCATTTCTGAACTTTTATTCAAAACAATTTATGATGTATTTGTTATAATCATGTTTCATGTTTTATGTTTCTAGGCAATAGACGTAATCTTGGGTAAAGAATTCCCTATCGTTCTTGATTCTCGTTTGAATGGTGAATATTCCTCTGAAGAGGCAACTGCTTTGGTGGAGATTGCTGAAGAATGTATGCAATATAAGCCTATTTTCCGATTCAATATAAATGAAGTTATTGCAGCCCTTGCACAAGTTCAAAACAATCCTGCGGTGAGTAACTCCTGATTTCATTTTTTTTTTCTATATATTTATATATCTATATTACCTAGTGGCTTTTTTTTTAAATTAAGTTCATGATGCATTTCTTGTCAAGCATGTTGTGAGCTTGCAGTTTCTAAATATTTTCATCGAGGCCAAGATATTTATTCTATCATCTCTTGGAATGCCAATCTCATAGCCTTCCCAATTTTGTCCTGAAATCAGTGAGATTTGATGCTTTGTCACAATCAATGCAGGGACCATCTAATGGAATGCCTTTGACTGAGTGGCAAGATAAAATTCACAGTGCTTTGGTCAACTCAGACGCAAGGTAAATTCACACTTTCTCGGAGCAGTCCACAGCGAGATACCAGACGAGGCACTTGACCATTCTCCACACAAGGTGTGCAACATCACGTTCTTCCACATTTGCCAAAAAGCCAAAATTGGAGTGAACTTTTAATTTGCATCAGAAACACCTATTACTACAATGATTTGTTGCTGTACATAGATAATCGAGAATATTCTTCGTTGGTGCATATAGACAAGTGTGAATAAGAATATCTCATTAATTAAGTTCTGAGCTACTACTATATGTCTTCGGTTTTCCTACATAGATTTCAGCTTTTCCATCAATGAACAGGCTCATGAATTCCTCCCTATGAACGGTCTCCTTCTGTGAGAAGTCGAGATAGTTTGGTGAAGGATGTTGATGTGAGTGGCAACGTTGAATATGCCTTCTCTACAAGTTCCCTCACCTCTGCATCTACTGTAAATCAATTTAACATCAAAAATACAAGAGAAACAATGAAGAAGAAAACCTCTTCCTGCTCTTTGATCAACCGTACCACAGCGCAAGAGAAAGCTAAAAGCCACCAACGCTCAAAGAGAGCGTTCATTCAGCTTGATTTCCACTCAATAAATCAACAGTTTATATAGTTACAGATAAACATGTATTAACGAACTAAACTATCATTACCCAACTAAACATTACTAAAGCTAATTAACCCAGCCTTCCTAGAACTTATACCAAAAACACAGATGATCACATCCTGACTGTTCGTTTCTTTACACATTCAAACACATAACTAACTTAACTGAAATTCAAAAACCTTCACACAAACGAGACTCAACCTTGTAAACACACACACAACACATGCAGCACATTCTTCACCAATTCATCTTCAGATTCTTCAATCATACTAACATCTGCTATGTGGGCCCCAGCTTTTTTGTCCTCTTTCATTTGTAAAAGTTATGCAAGCCTTAATTTCCGGACCTCATTTCCATGCAAGCCTTGATTTTGGGAAGCTTGTCTTTCAACTTTTCCTTGCTTTTGCCATGCATCCTGATGTTGTTGAGTTAAGCCATGAGAAATCTCCTCCTCTTACCCATCTTCCCTAATTGTGTGTGTGCCTTAGAGAGAGAGAGAAAGGGAGAGAGAGAGAGATTTGTGAATCTGGCCGGACTGAAACCTCCGGCGAACCTCCGGCGAACTCCGACGATGAACTTGTGAACACAACCGTATAGATTTCTTTGCTTTGTCCTTCACTCTTCCAAGTAATCTTCTAGCCTTTTATCTTCAAAATTGGGTGGTGTGGTGGTTGTAAATGCTTGGGTTAATATTATCCTTGATGCCTTAGCTAGTAGTGGTTTATTTGAAGTTTATCTTGCCTTACTTTGTGCTAAGGATTGTTGCTTGATGTTCATGTTTAAAGCCTAGCATTTATCTCTTGGAGATGATCTAAGCTGCACCTTTCTTTTTCCCTTCCTTTGATCTGACTATAACCAATATATATACAACTATATGTATATACTTGCATGATTCATGACCTGCAACATCTGAGCAAACATAGTGATGTATATATATATATATATATATATATATATATATATATATATATATATATATTTTGTATATGCATTGATTCTACATCATGGTTATGCATGCATGCATATATAGATATATATCTATATATGCTAAGCTGCCACTTGGAGATTTTAATGCATTTATATATATATATGTTAAGCTGCATCATGGTTAGATTGTGCATTTTGCTTTCATCCTATAGGATTCACATACATTGGACCTCTTAATATTTTTGAAAACCCATGCCAACACCTTCTTTGTCCTAGTGGTGCAAGGTTGCATAGCCCAGTATGAGCTGCCTTTTATTGTATTTTATTGGATCTTTGGATGCTTGTAGGTGGTGACCCTAGCTTAAATGCAAGTTATACTAGTTGATTGTTTGTTGCTTAAAGTTATGTATATATCTTGGCTTCCTTGTAGGCGATATAGTTTCGAGGAATGTTAGTTTTGTCGTAGGACCTCTTCAAGAGGGGCTTGAAATTGTTGTTCGGATAGGGTTTGGAATTTCGTCTTGTACCAGATAAGTAATCCACCGTTAACCTCGTATTTTCAGTATTTGATAAATTATTTATTGGCAAGATAATTGCCTATTATTTCGTTATGGCATTTTATTTCAAATACATGTATTTTTGTTAATATTGAAATTATTTATTTTTGAATACGTATTTTCAGATATTTTTATTTAATTGTTTTAATTAAGTGATTACTTTACACTCCATTTTGGTTATTGATTTATTATTTATGCTAGTATTGGGATTTTATTTAGTTGATTATATTAAATGTTTTAAACTATGTATTTTATATGTATCCAGATGTTGGTATAATGGTATAATCTGCTATCATTTGGGCTAATTTAATTATGCTCATTATTTGTTTATTTGTATATTTGTTTTGCTTTAGTTTGGAGAAATTAGTATTTTGAATAATTTTAAATGTTTTGTTTGCTTAATCTTTAATTTTCGTATTTTTTTCTCCCTAAAGTGGGATCCTGAAACTATCAGTATTTTTTGGGTATTTGTGAACTTGAGAAATTCTGAATATGTATCCTTGTAAATATTTTTGTATCTGAATGATTTTTGGTCTCCAAATGAGCAATATGCAACCCTGTCAGTGGGAGGTTAATCCCTGACTTTGTTGACAAGAAATTCTGGAAAAATGAGACTGCAGTTTCGCACCGTGTCCGTTCGGTGAAACAATTAACGGCCACCTGATATTCAGTCTTGGGTCACCGAGGGTAAATAAATGACCTCTGTTATTTTGGCTCGGGTCACCGAGGGTAAATAAATGACCTCCGGCATTTATAGTGAATCTGGAGACATACACTGAAATCTATTACACTCTGCTTTTTATTTATCCATTTGCTAATTACCAATATCACATTGAGTTGCAATACAATGTTATCCTCTTATAGACATCATTTGTACTTTTGAATCCGTTTTTCTTCAATGTTCTAAATTCTAAAAGGTTGCCTCTAGTACACTACTTTTTGTCAAGTGTGTCCATTGACATCTCTGGAACTCAAATAGTTTGTGAAGTTAATTTTTGCTTGTCCTTGGCCCTTGTTTAAATTGTTGGAGTATTGATATGAGCTTTGGGTGGCAAGATATCCTTTAGAAATTTGAGGAACAACATTTTTACTGTTTGATCATGTTCTAATCCTCCTTGAAACTGAGAATAATTCTGAGTGGCATGTTGTTTTAGTGTGTTAAGTTGCAATGACTTCAATTAACAAGTGATAATCATTTGAGAGTCATCTTGGGAAGGTAAAAAGGAGCCTTATTACTATAGTGTTTCATCTTGATTATGAAAGGATTCATGTCTTAATGTTCAAGTGGATTTAATTAATCTTATATGGCCATTGATGTGTTGATTTGAAGACTATTAAATATGGAAGAAGCTTAATTGAAGAGATACCTATCAATGGTAAGATTTGAAGACTTTTGAAAATATGATTTGAAGAACCTTAATAGATTTGGTTGAAGACTATTAAGGGTATGATTTGAAGACATGCCTATTTGTGGCATGATTGAGCTGATCGATTGAAGATCTTTGGTAGAAGATTTGAAGACCAAACTTGTGTGAATTGAAGATCAAGTTTGGAAAGTTTCATGAAGACACAAAAAAGAGTGCGCCCCCTGAGAGGGGATTGCGTGATGAGGAGGGAGGCTAGTTGCCGGTAGTCGGGATCAGGTGATCTGGCTGCATCAACTCGGACTAAGCATGACTAGGTGGTTGATGGGTCTTGAGGTCGCTTAGCAGCGTAACTAGAACTCAGTCAAGTCAGCAATCAAGGCCATGTTGCAACACATGTTACAACAGGAGTTACAACAGCTAATTTCGGAAGGTTATAAAGTTAGTAGCCGCGGAGATTCTAAAAGAGGTATGGACTATATTTGGGATGTTGAGGCGTCTATATATACTACCTTGGTCTGAGATTGGGTGTGACTCTTGAAAGAGGGAGTAAAGAGGCACTAGACAATCTAGAGAGAGTAGTATTCTTTGTTTGTGAGAGAGTGAGTGACAAGTGTTTGTACTCATGTTTTATCACCTCTTTTAATGGATTGGTTATCATCTGGCTTGACCCCCAAATGTAGGCAAGTGGATGCCGAACTGGGTTACCAACTTCTTGTGTCTCTTTCTTGTTTGGTTTGAGTGTTTGAGTGTTCATTTAACCCACAAACCCTAACCGGCGGAACTAACACCCACTCGTCATCCGCCAAGAAGTCCAAGTATCTAAAAGGGACGCGGGTAAAACATTGTCGAAAAAAACTGCAAAGTGGGACCAAATTTGAATTGAGAAAGCACAGTCGAACAATAGGTGGTTAGTGCCTTCCACTGTAGCATGGCAGAAGGTTCAAGTGGAAGTGGAAATACAATTGCAGCTACGTTTGAACAAGATTTTCAAAGAGAGAATCCTGTTGTACATAGCCAACCAAAAAAAAGCTTTTACCTTAAGCGGGCAGTGGCCCTTCCACAGAAAATTAATTAAAGCACAGCGTAGCCATTGTCATTAAGAAAGGAGTAGTAGTACTTGACTAAGAAACCCTTGTTATCCCACCTCCAGGATTTAAGAGTCACTACCCTATGTAAGACCACCCAACAGGGTTGAATGAAGAAGGGATAGTTTAGCAAGAATCTAAGCAAGAGCAGTGTGAAGGAAATCATCAACAGAACAGACAGGATCTTTCCACAAGGCGAAGATTTCTGGCCAACCATCCCTCAGGATGGAGTCCTCAGCCAAGCGGTACCAGAACGAGGCTCCTTTCTCATCTTTAATAGCGGAGGTGGTGCTGGCTAGAAAAGTAGATCTACATTTAAGGAGACCCGGCCAAAAGAAAGTTTTTCTAGGTCTCAAGAAGAATAAGGCGATCTGACCTTTTCTCAAGGCGTAATTGAACGAAATGATGTAAGTCCAAACAAAGCTTTTACAAGTGGAGATTTTCCATCACTATTTCCCCATGAGGGCTTGGTTGAAGTCAACAAGATTAAAGATACCCCAGCCCCCTTGCTTTTTGGATTTGTAGATGAGGGACCACGCGAAAAAGACGGCATTTGGGTCTAGATATGTCGCACCCATTGCATCTGATTCTATCGATTTCTCGAAGCAGAGAGCACAGAGTTGACCAGGACAATATGCCCTCCTAGAGAAAGATAACGCTTCTTCCAAGTTGCAAGGCATCTCAATGATAGGTAGTGTAGAGGCTTTGTTTCCTTTTTTTTTTTTTTTTTTTCTTTTAATATTTTGGAATGTTAGAATGCTAAGATTGTAATGTTAGAATGCTAATGTTACAATACTACATTAGAGCCAAGTCACAATATTAACTTCATTAATCCATTTAATATATTATAATGACATCATAAATATTACAAAGCCAAATATATTACAAGATTATAACTATGTGGATCAATAATAATAAACATAAATTAAAAAGAATTGTGGCGTTTTAGATGATTATGGGGCTATTTAATGATAAATTTACATTAGCTTTTATAGGAGGGCACGGCTCGACTTTTGGCCCGACTCGGCAGAAACCGGCGGGGCGGGCCGGTAACCTGTAACCGGCCCACAATGTATCGGGCCCGGTTATGGGTTGGCATTTTGTTGACCCGTGACCATCCGGGTTGACCCACGGTTGTTTTTTTTTTTTTAATTTTTGGGTTAAAAAAATCAAATTTTTTCAAAAAGTTGTTACTTCCAAGATTCGAGAAACCAGCTGAGCTAGCTTTTGTTGGTGATGATTTAAATTTTTTTTTAAACAAAGTTATAACGAAGATTTGAATTTAAACCATTTGACAACATACATATATACTATTAATTTTCTTGAGATTTGTTTTTGTTAATGGTTAAGAATGTTAATCTCTCAAACAAATAGATGGCAAAATTTCAATATAAAGTAGTACACTTTCATGACTATGATTTTTCATATAATATAATTTTATGACTCAAAATAATATATAAACTATTTAATTCAATAAATAAACAAACTTAGTGTAATTTATTATTATTATTTATAAATTTATTTTGAGTCGTTTCAAATTCTTTCAATTTATTAAAATTGTTTTAAACTATTTTTTTTAAAATTATTTTTAAAAAAGAACTTGTTTTGAAGTATTCTTTTTATGTTTTAATATAAATACACAAAACTTTTATAGGTTGCGTGATCCAAGTTCAAATCCCACTCATAACATTTAAATTTATTTTTTATTTTAAAAATTATTTAAATTAATAATAAATAAATAAATAACCCGTCGGGCTCAGCCAGGCTCAATGGGTTCTTTACTATCCACGTTAGCTTCTCTCATACCACACAACTAATAATAATAATAATAATAATAATAATAATAATAATAATAATAATAACTGAACTTCAACGAAAGTGTGAGATACCTAATATATCTTAATATATGATCTTAAGGTTTATTATAAAAAACAAAGATGTTCACATTGATAAATGTCTCCATTAAAAATATAAGAATAATTAATTAATTAATTAAAACCATACACAATCTTAACTAATACATATTTTCAAAATCAAATAATTATAAAAAATAAATAAATAAAAATAAATTAGTTGTAAACAGTATAAAAATAGATGGGAGTGGTTTGAAGAGATGAAACTCTTCCTTCTCCTTTTCACTCCTTCAACCAAACACACAGTTCATTCCTTAAAAAAAAAAAAACCGCAACGAAATAAAAGATTATTTTTTTATTTTTAATAAATTAGAGTAAATTCATCTTTATAAAAAAAAATAAAAATAAAAATAACTAAACTTCAACTAAAGAAAAAATATCTAGCATATCTTAATATATGATCAGAATAGTTTTATTATGAAAAAGCACAATCTTAACTAATGCATATTTTCAAAGTCAAATATTCAAAAATCTAAAATAAACTAACAATTTATTATAAAAATAAATAAATAAATAAATAAACTAACAATTTATAATAAGGATCGTTCGACTGATCGAAAAAGAACAGCGCCACTCTCCCTACAACATCATCACCCCATCATTCCATTCCCTCTCTTTTATTTGATCCTCAACAACCCCAACTCATTCCCATTTCCCAACTCCCCCGCTGGCTATGGGTTGCTACTCCTTCGCCCACAAGCAACGGGTGAACCCCAACCCCCCTCATCATCTGCCGTCGCAGCCCCCAGCTGAGGGAACAATGCCCTTCCGCCATTACACTCTTGCGAAGCTAATGGTGGCAACGCATGGATTCGCCCGCCGGCACATGATCTCAAAAGGCGGTGATGAGTATCTCCCGACCTTCGCCTACAAGGGCCGCCTTCATGGCGGCCAACAGATCGCCGTCAAGAGGTTTTCCAAGGACGCCTGGCCTGATGAAGAGCAGTTTAGGGTTAGTTCTTGTTTAAGTCCTTGTTTTTTTTGGTGATCTTGTTGTGATTATTTGTGAGAGATTTGGAGTTGGGTTTTTGTAGGAGAAGGCGATTAAAGCAGGAAGGTTGAGACACAGGCGGCTTGCAAGATTGATTGGGTACTGTTGCGAGGGGGATGAGAGGCTTCTTGTGAGCCCCACCTCTTAATTAATTGTTATAACCCAAATTTTTGGCCCATTATTGTAGAAGGCATTACTATACATGGCCGTTACTGTAGCAAAAAAAAAAAATAAATTAAAACATCAACCTTTTGTCTCCTCCAACTCCATCTCACATTCATAACTTGCAAACCCTAGCCCTATGATCTCTCTCCACGTTTTCTTTGTGGATGGTTATGGATCCTTTGAAGTAAAGTGAAAGAAAAGATTTCAGGTGAGTGGGCTAACCTAATCCTTGTTGTTTTCTTTTTTACTCTTGTATGAGATTTTGGTTTGCTTTTGAGATGATTTTTTCATTATGATGTTGGAACTCTTGTTTTGTTTTGTTGGGGTATCATACCAACTTTAATTTGGGAGATCTCCATGAATTTACTTGATTTTTATTTGATATTCAAGGTTTTATTTATATTTTGTCTCATTATTATTCTACTTGTCAAGATTCATTTTGTGTGGTATTGCAACACCATGTTCATGTTACTTTTGATTTATGAAAATTTAAGACCTTGGGAGTTAGATCCAATGTGATTTATGTGCAAGAATTTGGTGGATCTCATATATTAAATGGGTTGTATACATGTGTTGCTAGAATTGATGTGTGGAAAGTGGGTCATTGCATGCAAGATGTTTGATGGAATGCTTTTGAGTTTTAACATGAGCAATGACCAATTGTTTGTTAGAATATGATGATATGAGTTTATGGATTGTTGGAGATGATGCTTGTGTGAGAGTTTTATATTGATGTTAATGTCATGGGTATATATGTTTTTAAGAGGTGTGTTTGAATTGCTATTATAGATCGGTAGAGTGGTGAAAGAAGGCTTTAGTTTCCCTATATCTATATTTGGAATGAATAATAGTCCAAAGTTTGTGAAATTGAAAGATTGATGAGTTACTTTGGTGTTATTGCATCTTTGTTATTAGAGAGGATTGGTGTATGTGAATTGGTCATTATTGGTTATTTTGGAACTTATGTGTGAATATTTGGATAATGCATGCCAAGTGTTTGACATAATACATTGAGAATTAATTGTAAGCGATGAAGCTATGATTATGAGATGGGTGATGAAAATGATGTCATTAATGAAGTGAAGATGTGTGGTTAGAGGTTTTTTTTTTATGGTTGTATAAATTTTGGATGAATGTTTAAAGCCATACCTTTCAATTGATTGTGAAACCTTTGAAAATGATATCTCATATGTTTGCATGACTTAAGTTAGAGAGGATGAATGCATGTATCTTGAAATCTGGAAATGACATTGAGTGGTTGGAAATTGTTGCCAACATTCGGAAGTTATAGAGATAGAATTTGTGGATGATTAAAATTGAAAAGTTGCAGTGTTTTATTTAATCTATCTACCTGCAAAATTTCATATTTATTGAACGTATGTTCTATGAGATATGATCCATTCAAGTTGACATGTCATGGAGATATTACTGTGTAGACCTGCAGATTTATAGGCAAATTCCGGATTCACTATGTGTAATTAGACAAAGTGCCCAATAGAGAAAATATTTCTTATCACCTTAACTTTCAACCTGCAAAATTTCAAGTTGATTGGACTTGTAGATTATGAGTTATGATATATTAAAGAGGGCTTGTGCAGGATGATGTTTCTATGCAGAATTTTCTTATTTAGAAGAATTTTTCTCACTCTTCGAGGATGAATTTGGGAAAGAATTAAACAAGGAAATTGTTCAAGATTGTCCTAAGTTTGTTTTTGCAAAATATTTGTGCATTTGATAATATATTTTTTTTTGGAGTTACATGTTATGGAATGAGGCATGTTTAGATGTGTTTTCATGCCGAGAAGTGTGAGATGTAATATGAGTAGCTAAGTGTTTATCTTGCTTTATACCTTGGTTTCTATGTGCTTTTAGGTTGGTAAGCATGATTGCATGTAATCCAGCTTGATAATGGGAATCTTGAGGTTATTTGTATTTGGAATTGTTGGAATTGTTGGATTTTACCAATCATGTAATTATGTGTCGGAGTGTGCATTTACCTGTTCTGTTAATTCCCTGTTTTGCTTAGATTTTAATCTCTCTTATTTTTATTCGGTTATATAATGGTTTTACTCTTGATTTTGAGAGTGGTTCGATATGCATTAATGATTTGGTAATTTATTTACTAAATTCTATAATTAATTTCTGTTCATCTACTTTCCTCTAAAGTGGAATTCTGAAATTTTGAATTTTTGTTTATTTGGAATATCTGAGAAAATTTGTGAATATTTGGTATTTTAATTGCAAGTTTGTTTAAATGTTTTAGTCTCCAAATAAACTGTACTCAACCCTGTCAGTAGGGGTTAAATACTGACCTTGTCGACAAGAAATTTCTGTGAAATCGAGACTGTTGTTTCGTACCGTGTCCGTTCGGTGGTAAACGGCCATCTGATACCGTGTCCGTTCGGTAATAATAAACGGCCATCTGGTACCGTGTCCGTCCGGCAATAATAGACGGCCATCTGTTATCTATAGTAAATTTGGAGACATTCTGTTTGAAATCATGTTTAGAAGTTTCTATATTTCCAAGATTTGTTTTTCTGGATTTCGTATTTAGTTTATGGCGATTTGAGATGTGTTTGCAAAGTTGTGCATTGGAAACTTACGTTTTTGTTATCATACTTATACATGGTTTCTTGTCTAACGTTTATTCACTTGTGGTTTTTATTGATGTTTGGAAAGGATTGAATAAACTTCTTCTGTATTTGAAAGTGATCGAAGGTTTTCCACCTATTTTTCATCCCACTCACTGAGTACCGAGTTACTCAGCCTCTCTTCTTCTATCATTTCAGGTACTTGACTCTAAGGTTGTTGTGCTTAAGACCTTGACGTTCAGCCAGTGATAGGATGGATCCACTAGGGTTGTCATTTTCTTGTAAATTTTTTTAAAACTTATATTTATACTTTGGATTCTTGTAACTGTAGGTCTGTGTTTGAATTTCTATACCAATGTTTCTTCCTTGACGATTTGTCGTATTTTGTCTACTCTGTATCAGGTTCTGAGGCCTTGCAGGCTTATAGGGTTCACGCCCTGTGGGTTTGCGGCCGTTTGTCCGCGCGCCGGGTCCGGCGAGCCGGGTTCGGGGCGTGACACTTCTTGTGGCGGAGTTCATGCCCAATGATTCACTCGCCCGGCATCTTTTCAACGGTATGTTTTGTTCTCCCTCGTACTTCTTGCTCTTGATTTGGTTCTGTATTGATTCTTTGCTATTATTCATGTGATTTGATGAAATGGAGTTCAGGATTCTTTTTGAGAAGATTCTTCATGTATGTTGTTATTTCTTTTTAAGTCACTGTTTGATGCACTGCGCTTGACTCGGTATGCAAAGTTTACTTTGCATGGAACTGCACCAATTTGGTTGTTATTATTAATATTATTATTATATTTGGATAATGCAAGCCAATTATAAGTCCATCTGGTATAGATGTACAAGTTTCGTGCTTTCTCTGCATGCATGGGTGGGATAGCTCCTGTAATTTCCTCCATAACAATTAAAGAACTTCCAAAGTGAAAATAAATCCATCTGGTTTACATAGAGAATGGCATTTACATCATAGATTTTTGAATAATGCCCAAACTCCATCTTTTTTATAAAGAAAATTTGAAAATCGAGAATCTCCCCTTTTCTTTCCTCATAAATCACCTCCCCTACTGTATTTTTGTGTTTCCATACATCTTCTCAGTAAATCCTTCCCCATCCTAGATCTAAAGCTGCAACAAACTCTACATTGCTTTTTAGCCCTCAGCATGACCAATGGTTTTAATAGAATATCCTGTAATGACAAGTGGGAAAAGATGCCATGTATTTCAGTGTCAATTATTTTCACTATTTCTCTGAAGGTTTAAAACCCTCAAAGGACATATAGCCCGTTAGTTAATATCCTGATTACAATTAGTCTTGCTCTGGTGTATTGCCGGTATAACTTTTTGCTTGTTGTGCCTTCAATTTCATTTGCGTTTTTATTATGATTCTTTGTGTTGATCAATTTTATTTTTTGAGATTGATAATAGCAAGTTTCACAAGCATTTTGTACAAAAATTTCATGTATCTACATTCCATCATGTTTTAAGATATTAGATGATTTCATGATTGTTTCTGCAGCTAAAACTAAGACCATGGAGTGGTCTAGGCGCTTGATGGTCACATGCTATATAGCAGAAGCTTTGGAATATTGCATCAAAGAACATGCTCTGTATTATGATCTGAATCCACATAAAGTTCTCTTTGATAAGGTAATATTAGTAATTATATGTAAAAGAAATAGATCTTTAGATAATACTAATGAAACCAATTAATAAAGCAAGCAATCTTTATTGCTTTCTCTTTGAATATTACACTATATAATTACTCTGAGAAACATAAGCAAAATATTATTCGCGGTCACTTTTGCTAATATCTATTTCATTAGATTATCTTTGTCATGTTGGCTCAACTCAACCCAAAAGTTTAAGTTGATAGGTTGAAAGATGCCAACATTTATATTATAGATTCATATGTGTATATCAACTTAATCACTTTGGTGCTATTAATTACTCTAATATGCATTGTTGGTACATGTTAGTTTATTTTAGGTGGCCTCCTTGTATGATGCTATTTTCCGCAGCAATGTTGGAGGTTTATTATTATTATTATTATTATTTTATTTATTTATTTATTTTTTTTGCAGGCTGGTGATCCTTATCTTTCTTGTTTTGGTCTGGTGAAAAACCATACAGATGCTAGATGTTACCACACTAACATTGCTTACACGCCTCCGAGTTGCGTATATGGTATTGACCTACCATTGCTTGAAATTTATTTGATAAAGTTGGCAGACATATTTGACCAAGATATAGTTGTTTGCATGGGCTATGATTTTCATTTAGTAAAGAAAATATTATTAAAGTTGTTGGTTTGACACTTTAATTAAAGTTGCCATATGAAAAGTGTTAGTCAAATAATTGTATGAGCTTATTCTTTTCCTTTTGTAGGAGTGGCGAGTACTAAAAGCATGATATACAGCTTTGGCATTTTGCTACGACATCTACTGAGCGGAAAACAAATTTCAGAAGAGCAAGTAAGGCTTTTATACATGCCAAATATCTCTGATATTAATTAATTTCTGCTTATTTTCTTCTACTGATGCTCTTTTAGACAGTTTTTTTTTTTAATTTCATTAGGCATAGGAGTGAATCAGCGGTCATTGCAATTCACTTTTCTAGGAGCCAAAACCATTATAACTATGCATACCCAAATTTTCTTTTGCATTTCTAGGCTTCTCTTCAAAATTATTTGTGATCTATTTGTCATAATCATGTTTCATGCATGTTTCATTTTTCCAGGCAATGGATGCAATATTGGGTACAAGAATCCCTATCGTTATGGATTCTCGTTTGTGGGGTAAATGTTCCGCTGAAGGGGCCACTGCTTTGGTTGAACTTGCTCATCACTGTTTGCAATATAAACCTTTTGACCGACCCTCAATAAAAGATGTTATTGCAACCCTTGTACAAATTCAACGCAATGCTGGGGTGTGCAACTTGTGTAACCCAAGCAAGGTGTGCAGCATCAAGTTCTTCCGCATTTGCCAAAAGCCAAAAATTGGAGTGAACTTTTAATTTGCATCAGAAACACCTATTATTACATTGGTTGGTTGGTGCACATAAATTAGTGTGAAAAATCTTTGTTGGTGTGTATGGATAAGTGTGAATCCTCTTTGTTGGCTATATGGATAAGTTTGAATAAGGATATCAAATTTCTGAGATACTACATGTCTTCGGTTTTACTAAGTAGATTTCAGCTTTGCCATTATTGAGCAGGCTCGCGAATTTCTTCCCATGAACGGTCTCCTTTTCCATGAGAAGTTGAAACAGTTTCTGAAGCATGTCAATGTGAGTGCCACAAGGCAAGCCCTAGGCACACACAACCAAAGCCTATGCCTAGGGTCATAGATTTTCTAGGTTCCAAGATTTTTATTTTCTAAAAATATATATCTAAAATATATATTTATTATTATTTTACCTCATAAATATTTAGGTAGTGTTTGTCTTGTGGTATTTAAAATTAAAATGTAACTTTAAATATAATATTCAAAGATCATTTGTTTAGTTTGAGAGATTTTAAAATATTAAGATAAAACCAATTACTCCACGGATGTAGTAAGTCGAAATTCTAAGAGTAAAAAATCTTTTATATATATATATACATATACATATAGGTATATATAAATATATACACAAACACATACATATATACATATACATTTATGTATACATTTTAAAAAATATATACATATGCACATACACATACACACATACATATACATATATACGCTTATATATATGCATATATACACACATAGACATATACCTAAACATAGTATGTTTACATAAACATATACTCATATACATGTATGTATATATGCATATATGCATATATATGCACATAGACATATATATACACTTATACACGTGTTTTCCAATTTCAGATTTACAAATCCTTCCAAACAAACATAAAATCTTATATTATAGTAATTCTAGTTACATCCAACCAAACATAAGATTTGATTGCATTGTATTTTGAAAACCAAGTATTTTCAGTTACAATGTGATTGAAAATCAACTGCATTCAGAATTACATCTAACCAAATGACACCTTAAGTTGTATTTATATTATAAAATTACATTTATGAACAAACATAAAATCCTATAATACAACAATTCTAGTTACATCCAACCAAACACAAGATTTGACTACATTGTATTTTGAAAACCAAGTATTTTCAGTTACAATGTAATTGAAAATCCACTGCATTTAGAATTACATTTAACCAAATGACACCTTAAGCTGTATTTATATTATAAAATTTCATTTATGATATTATTAATATCTAATAAATTTATCATTATAGTAGGGCCTCAAAACCTTCTAGTCCCCATAGTTCTTTTTTTAAATTAAATTTAAAATTTTTATTTATTATTGTCTATGCACATAGTTATAATTTTGAACTTAAATTTTTTAAATTATAAATGTATCTTATTTAAATGTTTCATGATGATATCAATATTTAATATTTTTGGCTTTATAATATTTATGATAGCATTATAATCTATTAAATGGATTATTGAAGTTAATACTGGGGCTTGGTTCTAACGTTAGTAATGTTAACATTATAACATTCCAAAATATTTAATTTAAAAAAAAAAAACAAAGCCTCTACACTTCAATTTAAGGGTTAAACATATCATTATAATGTTTTTACAAAAAAAAGTCCTTTATTTGCACGCTCTTGGTGTCAAAATCCTTATATTTTCATAGTGTTATCAATCTTAATTAAAATAACTTTCATTAGTTGCAATCAATATTAATTTCCTACCATTTTAAAGATGTATAGCTTCAATTATATTTAATTTTAGTATTTTTTTATAATTTATTTGTATTGTTTCTTAATTTTTACTATATATCAAGTAGTTGATTGGTTTTATTTTATTTTCTTATAGGGATTGTGGAATGGTTAAAAAATAGTGTTACTTCAATCAGATGTTTCTTTTCCATTTTTTATAATATTATTTCTTTTATTATCCTTTATTGTTTGTTTTGTTAGAATGTCTAGAAGAAAATATAAATCTTGATTTGAGAAAAGAAAAAAAATAAAGAAAAAAATAAACAAATTAATTCAATCTCAAAAAGATGCACTTGAAAAAATTTGTTACTAGTATTAAACAAAATATTACATGTGATGAAAATTTAGAAATATACCAATTCATTGTAATGTGTTGGACATGTGTTTTAATTATATTCATTCAATTGTCATGCAAATCAATGACTTATTTGGAAAATGGTACTTAAGTTGGCATTATTTTAATTTAAGGGCAGGGATGAGGGAGCTAATTAAATGAAAGCAATTATGGAGTAGTGTAATAGTGAAGAAGCTCCCACTATATCAGGACAAGGAGAGCAACCAACCAATACATCTTACGACCCACTTATGGTTGTCCTTATGGCCCACTTAAGACTTATCACATACCCAGATGTTGCAAGAAAGGGGCGACCTAAAATCAAAGGCACTTCCACTTCTTCATCGACAATTACGAATAACAGAGTGCAAAAAAAAAAAAAAAAATTATCCACTTTAACAAGCACATCTTCCACTACGCCCCTCGGGTGTCGAATTGATCGATCAGCCAACTTAATTGTCATCTTGGTCGGGGTTGGCTCACCTAACCCACACTTCATGAAAATCTTGTAAGGCATTACATTGATGCTCTCACCCAAGTCGGCTAATGCACTCTCTTCAACAGAATCTCCAATCACACAAGGAATTGTAAAGCTACCCGGATCCTTCAGTTTTCTAGGAAACTTGTTCTGTAGGATAGCCGACCACTCTTCACTCAATGTCGCAGTTGATATTTCTCCAAGCTTCTTATTATTAGTGAGGAGATCCTTTAAGAATTTTGCATACTTGGGCATTTGTGCTAATGCCTCAACAAAATGAAGGTTGATATGTAGTTGTTTGAACAACTCTAGAAAATGCTTAATTGATCGTCGGTTTCACTTTGCTTAATCCAAGAAGGATAGGGAATTCTTGGTTAGTATTCCTTCGCTATATATGGGCTTCTTAATCACTTCTCTCTTGGCCTCTTCCTCTTCAACTACAATTGACATGTTCTCATTCATTCTCTCATTTCCACTTCACGCCCACTTCTCAATGTGATTGCCTTGACATGTTCTCTAAGATTCACCTCCGTATTGCTTGGGAGGCTTCTTTGAGGTCTCTCTGATAATGATCTTGCAATTTAGCCTACTTGGCTTTCCAAGTTTTGTATACAAGCTTGCTGATTCCTCAAAGTAGTTTCAATGGATGTAAGGTGGTTGTCTTGGATGTAAGGTTTTTGTTTCTATTGTTTCGTCTGTGATGGTTATTTGTACTTTGTTCTGCTCTTTATTTTAATTGAAGTGGTTTATCCACCTTTTTTTTTAAAAAAAAAACCCCACCATCGCAATAAGCAGGTGATAGTTTGATTAACTTATGTCAAAGATTTGGGATTTAACATCCTAATAAAAGCATGATTGAGAATTTAGTGTGTTCTGAAGTGGATGGATTTATCCATATATATATATATATATATATATTAAAAGAAGAATAAACACAGATACGGAATTTTACCCCTAAAAGTGATTAACATGTAATTTTTTTTAAAAAACACTTTGGGGATAAGTTGGTGGACGTTAGATTGGGGTTGTCCAAACAAAATTTGATCAAAGGTGGTGGAAGTTTATGATGATTCCTGATTGATGTGGTGCAATGGTTATTCTTTTTAATTACATTGGGGCTTGTTAGAACATGTTTAAGAGACATTCAGGTCGGATCTCTTTCTTTTCGAAAAGAGTAGTCATTTGCTTACCGGCCTTAAGAGGTTGTATCATGCATAAAATCAATATGGGTGCGGAGACTCTTTTTTGGAAAGATCAGTGGCTTGATGGGAGAGTGGCGATGTACTTGTGGCCTGAGGAAGTTTTAGCAAGCCGAAGACCTAATGGCACTGTTTGTTACCTCGCTTACCTGCTGGAAAGGGCTCTTTTTATTGACAACCCTAATATGCTACAGATCAGAGACCAGTTGAGGACACCAAGCGGCGATTTGAGTGATCATAAACGGTGGTTTCTCACAAGGAATGATACCTTTTCGGTGAAATCTTTCTATAACTTTTTAATCGATGGAGACTTGCTGCCCGGTCACTAGGTTCTTCTGTAAAAATACGTGCCCAAAGAAAATCAAGTTGTTCAATTGGTTGGTGTGGAAGACGAGATCCTTTCTTTCGAGAATCTCATGAAAAAACTTTGTAATCGGCTGCCAATGGCAACATGTGTTTTATGTCATTTTGGCACAGAATCGGTTGACCATACAACCTTCCCTATGTCAATGCTCTTGTCTGGGCATGCTCTGTGATCTTTCAAATGTACACGGGTGTGTACTTAATTTACACGGCTGTATTCTTCTTGGTAGGACGTAATCAGGAGGTCTGCGTCTTGATCAACGGTACTTGCGTGATACCCTAAATGTTACTTTGCTGAAGTTTACATGGGCCAATATAAGTGCGTGTACTTGACTGTGTATTTCTTTGTTTGATGGTTTTGGCACCAATTTGCTCCTGATTTGCTTTCTTTGGCTCTTGTTGTACTTCTTTTAACCTGTGATGTGAAATGAACAACTAATTAAGTACCGGTTATCCATAAAAAACAAAGCCTAAAATGGCTGATTAAGTGCTAAATAATATAGATAAAGTTAGTATAAAATAGCACTTATCAACACCCAAAAACTCCAATCCCACACTGAAACAAGTTTCCTCAAAATAAAATATATTTGAGAGTAAATGCTAAGGATATCAAAAATCTTTTTAATACAAGCAAGAAAATTGAAATGAGGGCTAAGCTAACCTAACTTCTAAAGCTTGTAACAACATCAGAAGGTCGTGTATAACACTGGATTATTGACCACCTAACTAGAGTGATCAATTCTACCTACTTGAACAATCAAGGATATATATTCTATATATGGACAAAGGAAACTCATTGGAATAGAACTATATGTAAGAAAATTAACCAATGCAAGGCTCAAGTAGAACTAATATCTTTGAGAATTGAATCTAGCATAACTTTGCCTATACTTTTCCAAATCACAAAATTCAAAATTCTAAGAAGATTAGACACCAAAGACTACGACATATCCAAAATTTATATTTTTTAGAATACTACTCAATCTATAACATTCATTTGAATCTCCAACTAAATCTGCAAACTTATAACTTAGATATATCCCATTCAAGCATGTATATCTCTCAACCTACAACTCCAAAAATCAATGATATTCTCTTTACAATCAGATAACTTAATAAGTAACAACTTTACTATTTTTCACCTTACGCAAATCAATCTCCATGACCATCAAAATTATCCATCAAGCTTCAAATTTTGCATAGAAATCCCATCTGAGATAGTTTACTAAAAGAATTATATCTCGTAAAGTACAGATGTACAAAATCTGAAATTTTGCAGGTCCATAGCTAATGTCAAACTCTATGATTTTCTTGTTTTACTCACCTTCAAATTTTGCCTCTAAGACCTCTAAAGGTGAAGAGCCATTTTTGTTGTATCAAAAGCAGAAATTTGAAATCAATTAATAATTTCTTTGACCTTAATTGCATAAAAGATTTTAAAAGATAATATGAATTTCTCAAGAGGTCATTGTTGAGGATCAAACAATAAGGAGTGGATCTAAGCAATGACAAGAAAAAATAAAAACAAACACACAAAAAGAGATGAGGGATTTTATGTGGTTCTGTCAAAAACACCTACATCCACGGCCGCACTAGTATCAATTTAAATCTCACCACCTGCTCTACGAAGGCTAAATAAGGAGAGGAAAGAAGAGCGCTCTGTCCTGGTTGCCTATAAGGTGAAGATTAGGTAGTGTGGAAGGAAATTATCGGTGATCACGGTCTAAAGTGTGAGATAAGGTAGAACCAACATGATTCGGGGGTTCGGGTGTTCAAGCGTTATATATATATATGATTAACATATAATTTAAATTTAATATGTAGAGATAATTAGGCACACATATTTCAAATATACTTATATTGAAATTACAACTGATGGCTAGGATCTAATCAGAAAGTGAGGTCCACACCACATTTGAGATCATCTGAATATTTTAATTTGTCTCCAAATGAATTGTACTTAACCTTGTTAGTAGTGGTTAAACATTGACCTTATTGAAGAATTTCTAGAAAAGAGACTATAGTTTTGCACCAGTCCATTGGTGAAATATTAGCAGTCTCTAATATTCAGTCTCAGGTCACTTAGGATATATAAATGACCTTTTTTATTCAGTCTCAACTAATTGAGGATAAATAAATGAACCATGTTTTCAATCTCGGATCACTGAGAGTAAATAAATTAAATGATCTCTGATACCCTGGCTTGGGTTACTAAGGTTAAATAAATGATCTATGATATTAAATAAATTTTGGAAACTTGCATTCTCTAATTATAGAATTTTTGGATAACGATGTTATTTTAGGAATAAAGATATGATTATTTATTTTATTATGTGTTTTGTATACATTCTGATAAATTTGAATTTGAGCCCCAATTATTCTTGATATTGGATTTGAGTTTCACAAAGTTTGTTAATTTCAACTTTTCTTCATTGGATTACTTATTGGGCTAGCTAGCTCATAATGTTGTTTGAAATCCTTTTAAGATAAGGAGTAGTAGCTTGGCAAGGTACTTAGTAGGCTGTCCATAGATGTTATTTCTACCTTATTATTGCATTTGAGCTACTGCAATGTCTAATCTGGATCTTAGAACTTGTATTTTGGATTGTTGTACTTCTGAAGTTTGTAATCCTAAGACTTGTTAGTTTATTATATTTTCTACCTTGAAACATGTTCTGAGGCCTTATAGGCCTACTGAGGTTCATAGGGTAAATTTTTTGATAGGGTATCAAACTATGGCCAGTTTTCATTTTGGGGTCCAAACTTCAATTTGAATCAAAATGATTACCCAATTTTAATTTTGTTTTAATGAATGGTCACCTGAGAGATTTTGGCCTATTTTTGATGATATGATGTTATAAATTTCTATCAACATCTGAAATGAAATTGTCAATTAGCAGACAGTGTGTCATGCATATGTTGATAAAGAATTTTCAGCATTTATATTATAAAAAAAAATAGATCGGAATCTCTCGGATAACCATCCTATAAAACAAAATTGAAGTTAGATAACCATTTTGATTCAAATTGAAGTTCGAACTCCATAATACAAAATAACCATAGTTTAATTTGATACCCTGCTTAAAAAATTAACCTAAGGTTCATACCTTGCGGCACTATATAAAGCCTCAACTTCTTAGGACATCACACCATTGTCCTAAGTGAAGCAACCCCAGACAGTGGACTAGGGTAGAGCACCTCGTGTCATTAATTCCATTGCCCTAACTGTTGATCAATCATTTATCGTCTCCTCTAGGATGCATAATTACTCTCTTCTATTTTATTGTTCTTATGTTATTCCTTCTTTTGTAGTAATTTTGAATATTTTTGTATAAATGTCTTATAATACCAGAATCTACAAAATTAGAAAAGAAAATTTAAAAATGAAAATTTTTGTATTTTTTATTTGAAACAGACTAGAAACTGGCTGACAATATGTTTTTAATTGGAAAATAGAAATAAAATCTATTTTTAGTTTCAAAACAACATATTTTTTGTTTCTAATACATTTCTACTAGATTATGAACGGATTTCAGATGGGCATATGCAAATATATTTATTAAAATATTATTAAAAATTTGTTTCTAATCTGTTTGTAATAGAAATGGTTAAAAATGAACATTTATAAATATATTTTATTAAAATAATAAAATATCAATTTCTAATTTATTTGTAATTTAAGAAACTGACATTTTTATAATACATTTAATATATGTACAGAAAAAATAATGAATATGGATATATATTTTTAATTAAAAATTGGAATTTAAATACATTTCTAAATCTAATATTAAACCATGCCTAACTTTATTTCTATCACATCGTTCTAAACTTTCTATCACGTAAATATTTTGATTGAATATTGCACTATGGTTATTTTTTATTTTGAGTATTGAATTTTAATTTGTATTATTTTGGTCACTCAATTTTAATTTGTATTCATTGGGAAGGTACTAAGAGGACTTCGGGAATAATTTGATGACATGCATGTATGCCGGATTTACTATGTTAACACCAGTTTGTGTCTCCATCTGCATACATGGACATGACACATCCACTCCCTCCCCTCATATTCAATGCTCTCATCCTCTCTATCCTCCGCCGCTTTCCTCACATTACCAGGTGAAATACATAGTGGGGGACTCACAACCCCAAAAGACCAATCTAATAGAGTGGGATTGCACCTCCACATATATGTATATAGACTTTCCTGTGGGACTAATCGGGCTTGCAACAACAGGCATAGTGTCTTGCCCGATGAGCACACTAATAGTTTGCTTATTGATGTGTACAAGTAGAGAGGTCGGAGAATGCAAGGATCTTGATAAAAGAAATGGAAATGAATAAGGAGAAGCCGAATTCATGCGTGTTTGGTAGGATCCTCGTGGGTTTTTATGACAGAGGAGATTGGCAGAAGTTCTGCTTTGTTTTTGAAGGAGATGAAGAGCAATGGCATTCGCCCCGATTTGCATTTCTATAATGTGATGATTGATATAGTTGGTAAGTATAATTGCCTTCATCACGCCATGAATGCTTTCAATCAAATGAGAAAGGATAATCCTTGGACATCAAACAATTTTCATCACGCCATTGATACGTTAATACTTGGTTAATATTAAAATAGTTAAACATTGAGCGGGATGTGCACTAGCATTGCCACTCACAGAGACATCTTTCACAAACTAGCTCAACTAGGAAAGGAGACCTCTGAGGAGGAGGAATTCATTGATGGCAAAACTGAAGTCTATGCAGGAAAACCGAAAAAGACATGTAGCAGCTCAGAAATTTGATATTCACATTCACACTTACCTATATATACCAACAAAGAATATTCACAGTTATCTATATACACCACGAAAGAGAAAAGCACAAAATTGATGCATTAAATAAATGTAATATAATAGGTGCTCCTGATGAAAAATTTAATCCAATTTTTGGCTTTTGGCAAATGTGGGAACATGATGTTATACACCTTGTGTGGAGAACGGTCAAGTACCTTCTGAATCTCCCGCATTAGATGGTCCCTACATAGAATGTGACAAAGCATCAAATCTCATTAATTTCAGGACAAAATTAGGAAGGTCATCAGATTGGCTTTCCAAGAGCTGATAGAATATAAATCACAGCACATAGGGCCTTGCTGACGTTATTTAGAAACTACAAGCTTACAACATGCTTGACAAGAAATGCATTATGAAATAAAAAAACAAAAAGCCACACGGGCAGCATAGATATGTAGAAATTAAAAATGAAATCACGAGTTGCTCACCGCAGCATTGCTTTGAACTTGTGCAAGAGTTGCAATAACATCTTTTATAGTGGGTCGGTCATTAGGCTTATGTCGCATACATTGAGAAGCAAGTTCCAACAAAGCAGTTGCATCTTCAGCAGAATATTCACCCTTCAAACGAGAATCCGGACGGATAGGGATTTGTTTACCTACTACCATCTCTAACATTTCCTGAAACATGATTATAACAAAACAAATAGATCACAAGTTATTTCAAATAGAAGTCCAGAAATGCAAAAGAAAATTTGGGTGTGCATAGTTATTGTTAGTGCAAATGCACTTTAATGATTGGCATAATTTGACACCTAGTCAAGGTGACGTGGCAAGCATGATGACGTGGCATGGATGAAGACATGGAATGAAGGATGACATGGCAAATATACTTGGCTAGGTGGAAAATATCATGAGAGATCTTGGAGAAGCTATTTTTGGCAAGAAGTTGCAACTCTCATGAAGATTGAATGAAGATCTTGGAGAAACTATTTTAGGCAAGATGATCAAGCAAGCAATATCTTGGAGTCAATATCTCATCAAGACCATATTTAGGAGATTGATTGAAGACTAAATATGGGTGGAGCTAAATGAAGAGAATCCTATCAATGGAATGATTCTTAAAGACTATTGAAGGCAAGATTTGAAGATCCTTGTTGAAGATTTGAAGAACCCTAATAGAGAATGATATGAAGTCTATTAAGGGTATGTTTGAAGATGCGCCTATTGATGGCAAAATTTGGATGATGGATTGAAGATCCTTGAAGACCAAATTTGGGTGATGTGAAGACCAAGTTTGGCAAGTTCCATGAAGACGCACATAGGACGTGCGCCCCTTGCGAGGGGGCTGTGTGGTGAGGAGCTGAAGAGGGAGGTTAGTTGCTGGTAGGTTCGGATCAGGTGATCGAACTACATCGACTCAGATAGGGTGTCTTGAGGTCGCTTAGCAATGGAGCCAGAATTCAGCCAAGCCAACAGCCAGGGCCAATGTCGCAACAAATGTTACAACATAAGTTGCGACATCTAATTTTGGAAGGTTCCAAAGTTAGAAGCCGCGGAGATTCTAAAAAGGGTATGTGCTACTTTTGGGACGTTGAGGCGTCTATATATACTACCTTGGTCTAGGATTGGGTACGACTCTTGAAAGAGGGAGTAGGGAGGTACCGGACAATCTAGAGAGGGTAGTATTCTTTGTATGTGAGAGAGAGTGACAAGTGTGTTTGTACTCTTCTATCTTTTACCCCTTTTTAGTGGATTGTTGATCTCCGGGCATGGCCCCCCAGATGTAGGCAAGTGGATGCCGAACTGGGTTACCAACGTCTTGTGTCTCCTCTTTGTGGTTTGTGTTTATTTTTCTTGAGTGCTTAAGTGAGTGAGTGTTCCTCTTATTTCACAAACCCTAACCGGTGGAACTAACCGTTATAATGATTTTGGCTCCTAGAAATATGAATTCCACTGACAACTGCTGATTCACACCTATGCTTAAAATTTTAAAAATCTGTTTACAAGAGAATCAGTAGAAGAAAAGAAGCTGAAATTAATTAGTATATGAGATATCTTGCATGTATAAAAGCCTTACATGGTCTTGTGGAATTTGCCTTCCACTCACTAGATCTCGTATCATATAGCCCAAGCCAAATATCATGCTTTTAGGAGTGATCATTCCTACAAAAAGAAAATAAATTAATTTCCTTTTCTCCTTATAGCAAGGGTTCACACAATTATTTGGCTAAGACTTATTGTTTGGCAGTTTCAATTAAAATACAAAACCAACTGCTTAATAATATTTTCTTTACTAAAACAGAATCAGTGCACATGCAGCTATAATATGGTCAAATATGCCTGCCAACTATAACAAATAAATTTCAAGCAATGGTAGGCCAATACCACTTCTGCACTCTGGGGGCATGTAAGGAGAACAATAATATCTACCATTCCTATGATTTTTCACAAGGCCGAAACAAGAAAGACAAGGATTGTCAGCCTGCAAGAGAACAAAAAACATCAACAAACCTCCAACATTGCTGTGGAAAATGGCATCTAAGGAGACATGCATCATATTTACGTGAATTTCTTAAATCTTTTGTTAGAAAAGCGCAAGTACTCTACTATCCAAAAAAAAGCAGCTTGTAGAAGCTAGATAATCTAAGGAATATTAGAGCTTCATGAATTTGTTTTTTTACAAGGAGACCACCTAAAATTAACTAACATGCACCAACAAAGCATATTAGAGTAATTAATAGTCCCAAAGTGGTTAAGTTGGTATACATACATATGAATCTATAATATAAATGTTGGCATCTCTCAACCTATCAACTTAAACTTTGGGGTTACTTGTTTGGTTTTTATGTGACAAATATAATCTAGCGGAATAGTTATTATCAATTATAAAGTGTAATATTCAAAGAGAAAGCAAGAAGGTTGCTTGCTTTATTAATCGGTTGCATTAGTAGTATCTAGAGACCTATTTCTTTTAAAAATAGCTACTTATATGACCTCATCAAAGAGAATTTTATATGGACTCAGATCATGATACAGAGCTTGTCCTTCAATATTGCTGCAATATTCCAAGGCTTCTGCTATATAGCAAGCCACTCTCAAGCGCATAGACCACTCCATGGTCTTATTTTTAGCTGCAGAAACAATTAAAAAATCATTTAATATCTTAAAATGTGATGGAAAGAAGATACATGGAAAATTCGCACAAGATGCTTATGGAACTTGACATTATCAATCTCAAGAAATAAAATCGATCAATAGAGAGAAGCTCATGTAAATCTATGAAAACTCAAATGAAACTGAAGGCACAACAAGCAAAAAGATATACTGTCAACAAACCAGAGCAAGTCTAATTGTAAGCTGGCTATGATGAGCTATATGCCCTAATAGGGTTTTAAAGCTTCAAGAGATATATTGAAAATAATTGACACTAATTTTTCAGAAAATACATGGCATCTTTTCTCACTTGCCGCTCCTTGGGTTTGATTTCCCAAGCAAGCTGGATGACTATTGAAAATATTCTATTAAAACCATTGGTCATGCCAAGTGCTGAAAAGCAATGAAGAGCTTACAATAGAGAAGCATTTACTGGGAAAATGTATGGAAGAACAAGAATACATTAGGAGGCGATTTATGAGAAGAGAAAAGTGGAGATTCTTGATTTTCAAATTTTTTTAATAAAAAATATCTGATTTGGGTACCTGTTAATAAGCCTATATTGAAGACTGTGGCTAAACTGAGAACGTGACAAATATAGGGCTAAACTGGGTAGCATCATCACCAAAAAGGAAATTATGTGAACCAAAAGTCAAGATTTCCTCTCCTTAAGTAGACACAAGTACCAGCTTCTTTCAAAAAATTGCAAATGGTAGTTGCAGAAAAATCTTATTTTACAATGTTACATAATGAAAGCAGGGTATAATTTGTGTACAAAGAGATTTGCCTAGCATAGTATTACACCAAACCCTTTCAAGCGGTAGAAAAAGTGAAGGGAGGCTGCAATGCCATTCTCTTTCTAAACTAGATGCACAATGGAGGAAATTACAGGAGCTTGGACAGCTATCCCATCCTGTTTTCTGATAAGATTTTGGATGCTGTAATAAAGAGATGCATTTGGAAAGATATTTCTATTACCTTAAATTTTTCTCCATTTTCTACCAAGATGGAAAAAAATCTTATTTAAAAAAAAAAAAGATGGAAAAAAATCTGGGTTCACATCTCACGTTATTTTTATCAACACATCCAAACAGTAATTTATTTTAGTCTTTAATCAGTCTCTATAAACTCAGGTTTACTAGTCTTAAATATGTAATTACTGAATGAGATTAATTACTAGCTCCAAGAAAGCTGAATTTGCTTATGCATTAACAAAAACTAATAAAAAAAAAAAAAACCAAATCCATGTAGCTTTATACAACTACTCAATAAGAATCCTAAACTCCATTCAATAAAATCACATCAAGAAATAACAAAGAATCCACTCAAAAAGAATCCTAAACTCCATTCAATCAAATTACTTTAAGAAACAACGAAGAATCAACACAGAACCAAATCAAAAACAAGGATCCGAGGGAGAACAAAACATACCGTTGAAAAGACGGTAGTCGAGTGAATCATTGGGCATGAACTCCGCCACAAGAAGTCGCTCATCCTTATCGCAGCAGTACCCAATTAAGTTCACCAGCCGCCGGTGTCTCAACCTTCCGGCTCTAATCGCCTCCTTCTACAAAACCCCACCAAGAATCACAACAAGATCACCAAGAAACAAGGAATAGTTAAACAAGAACAAACCCTGAACTGCTCGACATCAGGCCAGGCGTTCTTGGAGAACCTCTTGACGGCGATTTGCTGGGTCTCAGGAAGGCGGCCCCTGAAGACGTAGTTCGGGATTGTACCGCCGCCTTTTGCGATTATGTTGTCCCAGGAGAATCCATCCGTCGCCGCCATTATCTCAGCAAGACTGTACTGGCGGAAGGGCGTTGTTCCCTCGGCAGAGGGATGCGGGTAGTTGATATTGGTGCCCGAAGCATCTTCATCGCCGGAGTTGGGGGCGGATGGGCAGCAACCCATCGCCGCCGGGGGAGTTGGGAAATGGGAATGAGTTGGGTGGTGATGTTGTTGGGAGCTCAGAGAAGATGATCGCTGTTCATGTTCGGTTACTTCATCCTTTTATACCGATTTCTTTTATCTATTTATTTATTTATTTTTATAATAAACTTTCAAATTTTTTTTAATTTTTTATTTGATTTTGAAAATATGAATTAGTTAAGATTGTGTATTGTTTTAATTAACTAATTCATTATATTTATAGTTTAACACAACATTGGCTTTGTTGCATGTACGGACACATTTATGAATGGTGAACATCTATCTCTTATTTTTAGGAAGCGCTCATCAAGTGGGCTAATTTTTATTTTTTAAAAGAGATAAACTACGGCCATTAAAAAGAAAAGCATTAAAAACAAAAGAAAGTACAGTGGAGATCCGCTAGACTTAGAAATAAAGGGAATACAATAAAAAAACAAAAATGACAAAATAGCAAAAGGCCAAAAAAAAAAAAAAAAAAAAACAGGAGGACCTGGGTTGAACACGGGGCAGTGATCCAAGAGAAGCAGCTAAGCCAGCACATCCTCGCTTGGGGTTAACTGATCACTAAGGAAGTCCAAATTGTGTTTGGTGGATGCCGTGCAGTCTTCCATTCTTGCATTTTTTAGAATCAGGCACTGTGTTTAATTAAAAAAGGAACATATGAATACAATTGTAAAGCACATAGGAGTATGTAGAATATGAGTGTCTCTAAATATGCGGGATTTGATTTCCCTTGGGAGATAAGACCTCCAAGCTCCCCCATATTCTAAATACTATATTATTATATGGATGATAAAAAGACCATGATCCATTGTTCTTTTTTATTTTTGTGCATTAGGTGACAACATTATTATTATTATTATTATTATTATTATTATTATTATATAGAACTTTGACTTTTAATATGGTTTTTTAAATTTATTTATTTTTTAATTGTAACTTTTTTTTTTTTTTTTTTTTTTTTTTGAGAAAGTGGAAAAACCACATAGATTAATTAAAAGAAGAACAGTACAAGAGACAAAGCACAATTACATCCAAAAGAGACCAGTAGTTGTGGTACCAAAGACAAAACAAGGAAACATGAAACAGAACATAGGACACAGGGACAACACCATGCCTGGGGGCAAGAGACTACCCCCAACTCCACTCCAAAACCGCTATCCTGTTGCCTGAGAGGGTGCCTCCTAGGCATGCGCCACCGCCTCACGCTGCTCATGAAACTCCAAGCTTCGCCTGATGATGTTCATAGGATCTTCAAGTTTCTCTCTGGCGCCTATTGCAATCACTGGATACCAAGAAAGAATCATACGATCACATTTCGAGATCACAGTAGGCACAGATATAACATTAGCATTAAACACACAATCATTTCGCGCAAGCCAGATGTTCCAACATATCGCTTTCCCAACCCATTCCCCAATCGTCCTGTGACCCTGTCCCAGATTCTCCTGCCAAGAACCCCAAATTTGATGCATGCAAAGTGGTGGTTCAGGCAGATGGAGCAGCAAAACAAAGTAGTTCCAGACGGAACTAGCGAACGGACATTGCAGAAATAGGTGATCTACCGTTTCAATCCCCGCATTACACATTACAAATGTAGCCGTCGGGAGCTTATTACAACCTCGCAATGCCAGATTATCAAGAGTAAGAATCTTGTTTTTCCAAACTAACCAGTTGAAAAAGTTGATCTTCCGCGGGCATATCCTTTCGCCAAAACCAACTAGCTAATGGACATCTAATACCCCCATCATTGAGGAAATTTTAGAACGATTTAACCGAAAAACAACCATTAGCAGTAAGGGTCCAACATTTCCTATCCCCACCCCTACTCTCATCGTTTGTAGTGGGATTCAACAACGGTATATCTGACTCCAGGTTGTCAACAAAGGGGGAATCTCTCAGCAAGTGTGTCATATCACGAAGTGTGCCGAAGCTCTGAAGTGACTCGTTAAATAACTCATGTCACAGGAATTTAGGTGCCCTGTCATTGAGCCACCTGTCATGCCAAAAAAGAGTTTCTGAGCCTGAGATGACCCTTTGGGTGATACAACATCTCAATGCTGGAAGACAACCAAACACCCTTTTCCAGAAGAACGACACTCTTCCGACATACCTAGGAATCAGATTCTAGTTAGAAATATTATAATTAAATTTCACCACCGCTGAGCCACACCAGTTAACATCCGTGGAGAACTTCCACCACCATTTCCCAAGTAACGCAATATTGAATGTGTTGAGATCCAAAATACCCCAACCCCCTAGTCCCGGGCCCAACAAATTTCTTTCCACCTTACCAATCTACACCTTTTGCGTAGATCTGGAACCGACCAGAGAAAATCGCGTTGAAGTCGATCGATCTTCTTAATCACCCAACACGGCAGCTTGAAAATGGACATCCAGTAAGTAAGGAGAGCTGTGAGAACAGAGTTAACCAGAGTGAGTCTCCCACCCAATGAAAGATGCTGAGCCTTCCACGAAGAAAGACGCAATCTAACCTTATCAATCAATCCTACCCAGTCAACTTTACATGGTCTCTTTCCCGAAATCGGAATACCAAGATATGTCACAGGGAGTAAACCAACTTCACAATTTAAAGTGTTTGCCGCCTTCGTGCTTGGCAACCGCCCCCCGCAGCTCGAGTAGAGGCAAGTTTTAGTAAAGTTAGCTTTCAGGCCAAACATCCCTTCGAACACATATAACATTAATTTGATGATTCGAAGGTCTTCTAGTCCCCCACTGTGAGGATAAGAAGATCGTCCGCATAGTGCAGATTGCATATGCTAGCTGCGTCTCCCAAGCGGAATCCGTCACAAGTACAAACAGTAGTGGAGAAAGTGGATCCCCTTGCATAAGGCCCCTTTGATATCGTATATATCCATTCTATGACCCATTTACCAGGACATTTGCTTTTGAAGAAAATAAAATTGCCTTGATCCAACGTATCCATCTGTCCCCAAAACCCCTAGCCACTAAGAGATCCACCAGGAACTCCCAATCCACCGTGTCGAAGGCCTTGGCGAAATCAACTTTCAAAATGTGACCAGGCAGACGACGTTTCTGGATGCAAAATAATAGTTCTTCGGCAGTGGCGATATTATCCAGAATGCATCTACCCTTTAGAAATGCAGATTGAGCATTATCAACCAAGCTACTGATCACCAAACTGAGTCTGGTGGCCAACATCTTTGAGAGGATTTTTAGGGATGAATGAATCAAACTAATAGGCCGAAAGTCCCCAGTAGTCTCAAGCGTCTGTACCTTAGGAATAAGGGCAATACTCGCCCAATTTATTCTCTCAAGGTTAGCACTCCCAACATAAAAGTCATCACAAAGTTTCAAGAGATCGCCCTTAACAGACTCCCAGAAGGTTTTGAAAAATTGCATGGGAAAACCATCTGGCCCCGGTGCTTTTTCCCCTCCCAAGTCGAAGATAGCCCTCTTGATTTCCTCTTCAGAGAAAGGTCGTTCCAAAGAAGAAAGATCCACAACCTCTCTTCTTTCCCAGAGCTTCGGCAGATCGACCTTAAATCGGAACGTGCATTTTTGTCCAAAAATATTTTTGAATTGATCCACAAAAGCTCTGCCGATATCCTTTGGCTCAGTGAGCAAGGTACCATTACACAAAATCCTGGGAATGTAGTTTCTATTCCGTCACCCATTTGCAATTGCATGGAAAAATTTAGTATTCTCATCCCCATCTTTTAACCATTGTAAACGTGATCTTTGTTTCCAATAGGTCTCCTCCTATTTACGAATCTCTTCAAGTCTCACAAACAGGTCCCGCTGCTAACCTACCTCAGAGTCAGTAAGCCCCTGTGACTCACTAACAACATCAAGAGCTTCCAAATCATGGAGAAGAGCCAACTTCTTAAGTTTGATAGACCCAAAGCAAAACTTTGCCCAATGACGTAGCTGGGCGAGTTTCTTGGAGAGAATAAACGCCCCACACCCTTCCGGTATAATTTCCGTCCACCACTTGTGGACAAGGTCATGAAACCCATCTGCCGTTAACCAAACCAATTCAAATCTGAATTGACGACGGGGAAGCGTATGATGACCCACTCCCAGACGAATAGGCACATGATCCGATCCCAATCTAGGTAGGCTATTCTGAGTCAGTCGGGGGAAACACTCCGCAAAGTCACTATTAACAAGGAAGCGGTCCAGCTTGACCCAGAGGAGAGTCACCTGACCATTAGTCCAAGTGAAATGCTTTCCACTGGAATACGGTTCATGCAAGCCAAGCTCGTACATGAAACTACCAGCCTACCGAATATCCTCTAAATTTGGAGTTCCGGATGACTTGTCCCCCACCGCAAAAATGGAGTTGAAATCCCCGCAGATCAACCAGGGAACGCTGGGGTCAGCAACACAGCTTCGCAACTCCGCCCAGAAATCCAGTTTCCGCAACCTCACAGTCGGACCATACACACTTGTACATCTCCACCTAGTGTGATCATAGGTAGAGCAGAAGTCCACCGTCAAACTAAATTCTCCCACCTTAACCAAAGCACCCTTCAAAATCGTATCATTCCAGCCAATAATAATGCCACCTACCGAGCCGCGTGCAGGGCAGTAAAATAACTGATTGAGACGAATACCTCCAATCTCGCTCCACATCGCCGAAGAAATAACCTCCAATTTAGACTCTTGTAAACAACAAACATCCGCCAAATGTAAACTCAAAAGATCCTTAACTAAAAACCGTTTGGTCGGTCTCCCTAGACCTCTAATGTTCCAGGACACTATATTCATCTAAAACCTCTTAACATTCGCGGACCTCCGCAGAGGTCTCCGCCAAGCAGTCCACATTTGGCTACGCAAGTATCCCCTTAACAGGGATGCCCTTCTTGTTTACAGAAGCACGAATATGGGAGATACATTCAAGTAAATGAGATGCAGAATCAATAAAAGTAATACCATAAGCCTTGCAATAACTAGTAATTTGCTCATTCGACCAATCATAAATAAGCAGAGGCAAGGAGGCCGTACCTTCATCACCGTCGGCTCGTGCCAATTTCTTCCTTGCCGATCTCGGGGGTTCCGCCACAAAACCAGCTTTCTCATTCCATTTGGAAGAAGGAATTTTCTGTCTTTCACTTCTTCTTGTTCCTTTTGCCTGCTCATTGGTGACCTCGTCGCAGTCCTCCTGAAACCCTGGCAGAAGGGCCCGTATCATCCTATCGAACACCGAAACCGAGTCATCAGAGACTGAGACCGAGTCATCTGCACCTCCCCCCTCATCTACACCAACTCCTGATGTCGCCACCTCAACCCCTAAAGGTACACCCTCGGTATCCCTGTCCACTGGACTATCCTTGTCAATATTGGTCACCTTTACACTAAGTGGAACAAGGGCCCAAAAGCCTGAAAGAAATTTCCAACCAAGACCATGCGGTGGAACCAGCGAGGGTCGAACATTGGGATCGCCGAAAATGTCACCAGATGGCAACTCCGAGGTACGATCGACGATAATATCCCCCGATGACATCCCTAAACCAGGCATCGTATCAGTCCTAGATCTAGGCCCAGAAAGGGAAGAGCATGGATTCTGGGCCTGGACACCGCCCACGTCACAAAGAATTGGGTCCAAAAAACCCTCAGTGAAACCAGTCTCACAACCCATGCTCAAATCCCGCCCATCATTTTTGGGCCCAGTGCTATCAATCACCGGATCCACAAGCTATTACCCAACCCAGTCTTCACCCCTTCAGAACTTAGTCTGTTTCCCACCACAATAGAGCCCAGAACATCCGGCCCAAGAACATTAGACTCCTTAACCATCGAGCCCAAAAGATCATTGTCCAACCCATCTCCCCTCACGTGATCACTCAAATTGAGGGATTGCCCATCCACTCGAGAAACCTCGGAGCGTCCGTCCTTTGACCTAAGAGCTTTGTCCACTAAGAGATCGCCACCTGTCCCATGCAGAGTTGCATGGTCAGACCGAGGTATCCACCGATCGACAACACGGCATCTCGAGCCCATCGCCGAAGCACCAGCAACACCCGTCGGTCCATCGGGTCGTCTCCGTCGACCTAATGGATCCTCAATTCCCGGCCTCAATGATCAGAGACGCAGCATCTCCCGATCATCACCAGCCAATGGACGGTTCTCTTCTACTCGGGAGCAAGGCTCGACCTGTGCAGACTGGCTTCCGATATCGGAGCGGGAGCCAAGCTCAACTGTCCCCGCCGCAACGCTCATGTTCACAACACCTTTACCCTTCTCCTCGCGCGACACCGCATGAGTACCATGCCGCTGAACAACCTAGCCACTGTCACCTCTGCCTTCCCCATCTCCGCCAGCATCAACAAGCAGGTAACGCCCTTGTTCCCTTGAGAACTTAGGGAAAGTTCCCCGTTCCTCTGTGAATAGCACCAAATATCTCAGCATCCCATAGCTGAAATCTACCTCCATTGGAAAGACCACACCTGCTCTTCGACAAATCAACACCGAGATGAACATTTTATGTGGTTTGGACGCTTGCGATAGGGCCACCAGTTCCCCCGCCGGTTTAACCACCTCGGCAATAATCTTCCAACTCCATGCATGCAGTGGCAGGTTCCAAACCAACATCCATTGCCCCGATCCTGCTGCTCTGCCAGCAGCACCAATCTCCGCCGACCAAGGAAAAAAATTCAGCGAGCATTCCCCATCTTTAGTTGCGATCCGAGGCGAGCCCAATTTGCACACATTCTTCACCTCCTCCCTACTCCTCATGGGAACAAGAAAAGTCCAGTCATTCAATGGAGTGATTGCACCAGCGATCGGCAAGTTGATAACCGAAGGTAAAACCTCAACTACACATGCTTCGTTCACAAACCCCGAAGTCACAGACACCACAACTAGCTTAGCCAGATCCTCCCTAATGCCTGAATCCTCAGGTGAGATTGCCAGCGACAATGACACTCGTCGAACTCCATCAGCTCTCTGGGCTAGGAGCACCGGGGATCGTCTCAGCACCTGATCCACCTTATCAACAGTAGGGAGTTGTCGTTTTGTGCGAACATGAAATTTCCGGCAAGCCGGACTCCTCCTGGATACTGCCAAACACTTCGCTGCCACATGGCCAACACCATTGCACCTCAAGCACATGACTTGATGATGACACTCGGCCGTCTTATGAGAATCACGAAAGCATCTCCCGCAAGTTGCACCTTTTGGCGATCTTGGCCGCTTCGATCCAACGCCCACATTCTTTATAGTCTTACTCTCCCCTGAGGACGAAGAGCTCACCACTTGAGCGTAAGACACCACAGGTCGCTTAACCACCACCACTCCCTACCGTCTGCTGCCGTTCACGTTGGACACAACCGTCTTCTCCTTCTCCAGCCCTTTCCCACTTCTACACTAGCATCTCCCGCCGACCACAGGTCGCCGAGCAATCTCATCCCTTAATTGTAACTTTTGACTTGCTACATAGTTTTGGAGGTCAAATAGTATTATGATGTAATTTTAATTTTTTTATATGTGGGAAGAATTTTAGTTAATTGTGGAGCAGTTGAACCATTTATTTTTGCAGCTCACCCACCCTGAAAATAAAACTAGGTTGATGATATATATTAAAATGTGCTAAGTAACTTGTTTCTTTGGTTAAAATTTAGTTATTTTAACTCTGATTTTAGGAATATTTGAGAAATTTTCTTTCGAACTATTTGTTAAAATATTTGGGTAAAACAAAATAACTGTGTTTCCAATAATTATTCTAATTTGTTTGGTCCATCATTAAAATTATTTGTTTTCCTCAATTCTGTTTTGATTTTGGGGTGAGCTCAACAATACAGCCATCGACTCAATTGATTAAGTGTGATCATATTTTGTTTTACTAGCCTTTGTCTAACCTTTTTTTTTAACCTTTATTCACTTGTAGCACTACTGTTTTTCAGTGTTTTTTTGAAGTACTGATATCTGCCATTTCCTCGCCATCTTAATAATATTATTCTTATTGATGGATTGAGGAGTGGGATTCATGCGTAGCTAGCTTTATATAGGATTCTTTTGTTTGGATTTATTTGAAGGCAAAGCCATTTAGTGGATTTTGTGTTCCATAACAACTTATAATATCATGATCATATTCGATGTGGTCACTTGGAATACTTGATTGATGGGCCATTGTAAGGCGGGCATCCATGATATAACGCTATGGAGCTGTTTGAGGACATGCAGAGGAATGGTTGCCCACCATGTATAACAACTTATAATATCATGATCAATTAGATTAGGGAGCAAGAGAAATGGGAAAAGCTGGGGGAGTTGTTGCGCAGATTGACCGAGCAGTGGCTGATGCTGAATGTAATGACTTACACTACACTGTGAATGTTTATAGCAAGTTAAGGGGGTTTAAGGAAGCAATATAGTGTTTGGAGAAAATTAATGAGAAGTGGAGGGATGAAACCTTCTCCTACTATGTACCATGCTTTGGTCAAGGTATATATACATGCATGGTCATCTGGTTTCTTTGAAGTTAAATAGCTTTTCATGGAGTTTTATATCGTTTCTTATGTTCTATGGAATTATTTCTCTGTGGGATCTGTCAGATAAAACCATAAATGTATTCAGGGTCACGAGGGCGGATGGTATAAAACCCAGTGTTTTTTCTTTCTAAAAAACTAGTGAATAAACCACATTCATTGAAAAAAGAGAGGTACAAAAAGTAGAAACAGCGACGGAGACAAAACTCTAGTCTACCACAAGCAGTGGAATCCAAAAGTACAACTAAAGACATGGAAAATAAAGGAATAACCCTAAGGACAG
The DNA here is from genome assembly GCA_020875875.1 of Dioscorea alata. Lineage (NCBI taxonomy): Eukaryota > Viridiplantae > Streptophyta > Magnoliopsida > Dioscoreales > Dioscoreaceae > Dioscorea > Dioscorea alata. The sequence continues at coordinate 15,713,202 of CM037021.1, forward strand.
GGGCCCTTTAGGGAAGAAACATCAGGCCCAAGGCTAAGTCTCGTCCATAGGCGGAGGCTGCGAAGGTAGGGCATCCTGCATCGACTTCCTAGCTGATAGGAAATCCAGACTCCTCTTAATCTTGGACACAGGATCCTCCAGTTTTGCCTTCTTCGACTATAGAGCTGCATTATACCAAAAGATTAACATACGTTCAATCTTCATAATGATAGTGACAATTGGGAGACAAGTGGAATTAAAAATGCGTGAATTTATTTCAATCCAAATGTTCCAAGTAATGGCTCTCACCAACATATCCCAGAAGGGGATTAGTGGTTTGGAGACCTTACTCCTCCAAGGTTCCCAGAGTTCCTTGAGGGTCCTAGGGAGATGGCCCAAATCAATGAGATGCATAAAATAGCCCCAGATTCTCGAGGAGTAAGCGCAGTTAAGGAGAAGATGATCGTTGGTCTCCAGATCAAAATGGCATAAGACACACGTGGCATTTTGGATACTATTACATCTTCGCTTAGCCAGGTTATCTAATGTTAAAATCTTGTTGTCCTAAGCCAACCAATTAAAAAGGTTAATCTTTTTAGGGCAAGCCCCTTTCAGGATGACAACAGTTCTATGGCAACGGAGGCCACTATCATTGAGGAAAGTGTAGAAGGATTTCACTGAGAAACGTCAATTGGCAGTGAGAATCCAGAGTTTTTCACCTTTGCCAGGGAAAAGACGAGCCAAGGTCTGGAGGATGAGGTTGTTCCAGATGGGGTAATCACCCTAATGGGCCGTAGAGGGCCTGCAGGCATAGTCTTTGACCGTTTCCATCTTGCACTGAACCGAATGAAAGTGATTAGGCCAAATATGTACCGAGACACATCCGCCCTACCTAGTTCTTCAACCAGAAGAGGGTGGATGCACCATCACAGACAGTGGAGGTTAAATTCTTCTTGAAGGTAGGAAGAGAGTGCTAGATGCCACTCCAGAAAAAGGAACACCTTCTGGGGTGCTTGTGGAACAGATTCCACATAGGATCATTTTTGAAGTAATTTTGTTTAAGGATGGTCTCACCACATCAGTCGATACCCTGTGGCAATCTTCCACCACCATTTTCTGAGCAGGGCACAGTTGAAGGTGTGGAGATTGAGAATCCCCAAACCTCCCTGTTCACGAGGACGACACAGCCTTTCCCAATTGACAAGCCTGATTTTAGCTTGTTGTGGCTCAGGTCCAGACCAGAGGAAATCTCTAAGAATCTTGTCAATCTTCTTATTGACCCAAGCTGGAAGCATGAAAATCGACATCCAATAAGTTGGGATCGCAGACAGGACAGAGTTATATTGTCTCTTTTTTCATTTATGATCTTTCTTTTTTTTCCATTTTCTCTTTTATTGTTTATAATAAAATATATTTTTAAAATTATCATATTAAGAAATTATAACCTCACCTCATCATGAAGGGGTGATGTGGGCCCCACCAATTTTTTTTTTGGTAAATTGTAACATTAATTGGGAAGTTACGTTTAATTTCGTTTTAAATTTTGTATTTTAATTTTTCAGTTTTATTTGAAACCCTAGCCTCTTCACCTCCTTCCATTTAGATCACCATTTGAAAAAAAAAAAAAAAAAGAAAGAGACCTAGCCTACCCTTCCTCTCCTTGTTATTGTGTGATGCTGGCGATGGCGGCAGAAAGAATTTCTCTTGGATAGTTCTACTTTTATTGTCAAGATAGGTTGCTTGCTTCTTTCTATCCTTATGATTAGATCGTTTAAGGTTAGAGTAGTATATAATTATTTTCCTATTTTTCTTTAGAAAAGGCTTGCATTTGTGTAGATCCTTGCTATTCCATGCTTTGTGTTATAAGCCTCTTTGCATGCAAATTTCGATGTTCCTGTGGTGGTAATTTTTGTTTATTGACCATCCTTACTTGGAATCCAGTGTATGAGAGACTCGTGTGTTAAATCTGTGAGCATGTTCACCTCATCGGCTCTATTGATGGATATATATATAAAAAGGGGTTGTTTTGGCATGATCACTATAGCTTAGGTTCTATTCTAGAAAGCATAATGTATTAATTCTAGTGTATGCCTCGATATGAGTGATGTTAATGTTTTCAAAACTATATCCGCGAGTGATAAGTTAGTTTGGTCTAGATTCTAATGCTAGTAGGTATCATGTTAATTCCGTGGGGTTTGATCTTTGCATGCATGTCTATAGGTTCCACCGAAGAAATTTGACCTATCATAGGATTTGGGGGTTTTGAGCAATAGACAGTTAAGTAAACCACATATAAATCTGTATGTATATGTATATGCAAATTTCTGATTTTCGATAATGGTTTACATAACTATTTAATTAATTCGGATTTTATTGTTTAGGGGAAAAACCTATTCTTATACTATTGACAAATTATTTATTTGATTATTGATATTTTTTCCCTATTGATGATTATTTTTTAGCATAGTATGAATTATATATATACATATGTTAATCTAACATGAGCTATTCCTTTGGTTGTCATTTGTTTATTTTATTTTGTTTGTTATTTTATTAGATTATTAAAGGAAAAGAAAGAAACCTGTTGTTGAATGTGGAATTGTTTCAGGAATTATATATATAGACAGTATCGATTATTTATATTAATTTATGTTGTCACATATTGGCTATTTAATTATTGTTTTGCTAAATGTATTATTGTTGATATAATTAGAATTATTTTTGTTAGAAAACGGGATCACTGAATTTTAGTATTATTGTGTTGACAATAATTTTGGACTCGACATATTTTTGCTATAGAAACTCATAGTTCCCAATTAACTATGCAATAACCCTGTCACTAGGGGTTAAACACTGACCGTGTCGACATGTACTTCTGATATAGAAACTGCAGTTTCACACCGTTCCATCGGTGAAGAATAACGGCTTTTGATATTCTGGCTCGGACCACCGAGGGTAAATATATGAGCTCTGAAATCTGACTCGGGTCACCGAGTTTAAACAAATGAATTCTGATGTTTTGTTTTGGCATTAGTTGTTTGAGGGACTTATATGATAATTATTTTGGCAAATTAAATCTGTTTTGAATTATTTCTGATTTATGGGTTTCATTTTGATATGTATTTCATTATGTTACACTTTGTGTGTTTATTAAAATTATCGAGTTTTTTGTGATCCCGATATTTTTAGTGGTTGCTTACTGGGCTCCCAAGCTCATTAAGTTGTTCTCTTTCCTTTCCAAATCAGGAGTAGGTTTGGGTGGTGGATAGCTTAGCAGACTCGTTGAGCAAGTCTCCGTCTAGCTCTTGTCAAATTAATAAAATTTCCTTTATTGTAAACTTAGGTTTTCTCGTCTTTGTTTAAGTGTTATGTCAGACTTTGTTATGTGTTTCATTGTGTTTCAAATATTGTTGTTTCCTTTGTTTTGGAATCAGTGCTCTTGTTAGATATTGTTCACATTTATGAGACAGGTTTGAGGCCTTAGGTGCCTAATTGGTTACGGTCTTATAGGTATGCGGCAGTTTGTCAGCGCTTCAGGTTTGGGGCGTGACAGGTAAGCAAAACTTCATTTCCATCATTTTCTAAAATTTTACTTCATTAACCAAGTAAAAGAAGTGGTTGATGATTTAACACTTTCCGGCCCCCTTCAACTAAACACATAGGACGAAAGACTCCTAATTGAAATTTTCACTTCAATTGAAGTGGAATTTCAAAACTTCCACCACTTCAATGGACTATTTCTTAACCAAACATATCCTAAGTTTCTTGTTTGCTCAAAAAAACTTATTTAGGGGGCGTCATTCTTATATGGTTTCCTGGGTTACTCTTACCCCGTATAACAAGAGAAAGAGAATGTGAGTGATTAGAGTCTAAGCATGGTGAACCTTTTCTTGAATTGGTATGAAAATTTACACTATTGCTCTCATGATCATATTGTCGTCTAATTTAAGATGCTATTTTAGGTAAAATGTAGATAATAATTGGAGATGTTCCTTGTAATGGACTGCAACCATGTTTACTTATCAACTCGAACACTTGTCAAGAAATTTGGAGAATTATTTGTACTTTATCCAAGCTAATTACTAATACACTTAATTTTTTTCTACTAATGCCCAATGAGTTGATATTTTCATGTTTTTTTAAATAATAGATAAACCACTAAATTTATTAAATCAAAAGAAAGTATAAGAAAAAAAAGAATACAACAAAAGCAGAAAAAAAATTGAATTCACCACAGTTGAAGAACGAGTACACTAGGAATGAAAGCAAACCAACAGAAAACAACTAAAAAATAAATAAATAAAAGACGATGTGAGTCGAGATGTCCATCGAGAGATAGCAAAGAAACAACTCAACCGCTGGGGAAGGGTTACGGATCAAGGTGTTAGAGGGTTTGGGTTGTCTTCATTGTTGGCACTTAGGAAAAGGAAAACCAGCGGGCGTTTGATGGTATGGACAAAGTCACTTAATACTTGTTATTGTTGTGGGTAGTAAGCAGCTACAATCTAAGAAAGGAGCAAGTAAGTAATCTTAATTAATGATGATAGAGAAATGAGTAAGCACACATTATTTGAAAATTCTCCTATTTCTTTCTAGCCAAATATTCCAAAGGATTGCTCGAAGAAAGAGATCCCACATCACTCGTTGGCGGGTTTGTAGGGACTGGATCCAAAGGGTCTAGGCATCAGAAATGGATTAAGGGAATGCTTGTAGTCTAACAAATTGTCTAAAGAAAGTCTAAATACATTCAACAAAACTTCAATTGTGGAAAAGATGTTATGTGGTTTCTATATCACAATGACATAGGACATAGGTGGTCGTAGCGGAGAAATTGCAACCTTTTTTGGTAAGGTTGTCCAAAGTGAGAATAATTTTGTTGTCCCATGTTAACTAGTAGAAGAGTGTAATCTTACTCAAACTTGCCATTTTAAAAAAGTTAGGCTTTAGTGGGCAGCTTAATCCTCCATTTAAAATAAATTGATAAAAGGATCTTACAGAGAAGGATCGATTATTTTCTAAAGTCTAGACTCTAAAATCATCTTGAGAGCTTGAGCAATCCTTAAGAGAATTTAGGAGTGGCAACAAGTCAGATGTAATACCAATCTCAAAGAAGATGGCTAGGGTAGAAAAGCCCTACATGAACCGTTTTAAGGAGATCCAGGGGTAATACAATCCTAAAAAATGAAGGGCTAGATACTTTAGGAGCATGGCCTTTTAGCCATTTGTCAAACCAAATCGAAGTCTAGGCGCCATTTTTGATACTTATGAAAGTGCAAGTTTTAGAGATGGGGAGCAAAGGAGAAATACTAGCATAAAAAAAAAAAGAAGATTTTTTTTTTCTTGGGTACCATGGTGAGTGTAGTAATGGCCAAGAAAGGTTCTAATGCAAATAGTTAAATTGAATGATCTTGGACCAACATCTTTTTCCATTAGCATAAAGTTTCCACCACCATTTATCAAGTAGGGCTATGCTAAAATCATCGAGGTTAAGAATCCTCCATCCGGCAAATTTTTGGGGTCTACAAAGTTGTTTCCAAGCCACCAAATGAGTGTCTTTCGTACCAGGTCTGATCCTTTCCAGAGAAAGCCCCTTTAGATTTTAATTTTGTCGATTTGTTTAATAATCCAAGAAGGCAATTTGAAAACTGACATCTAGTGGGAGGGCATAGAAGATAATACGGAGTTGAGGAGCATGAGACTGAGAGAGTGATTACTAGCATTAATTCGAAGGTGTGAGCTTAGCTCAAACCAAGAAAATCAATTTCAACCAGTCTTGTCATCTTCCTCTTTTACTAGAGAGGGGACATCCAAATAGGTAAGTGGGAGATAGTCTCTATTACAATTGAGTGTTGCTATGAAGGTGGCACTCGTCTAAAAGCCAAAATTGACTAAATAGACACTTATATTGAAATTAATGGTAAGACCTGATAAGCCTTCTTAGAGGTATAAAATAAGTTTAATAATATGTAGGTCCTCAAAGCCCCTGGCTAGAAAAATGATCAAGTCATCATCATATTGAAGATGACAAACTCTCCCTAAAGTGCCCAAAGGGACTCCTAAAAGGACACTTGAAGAAAGTGTATATGTGAACATGGTTCTCTAGGTATCGGCAACTAAAGAGAAAAAGTAAGGATGATAGAGGATCTCTTTGCCTTAGTCCCCGATTGAATGGGACATAACCTTGAAGGTTGCTCATGCGTATTTTCATGGTTTTTGGGAAAACCTTCTTCTTTGAAATTATTCAGCGACTTTTACTATAATGGCAGTTGTGTTTGTATCCAATATTATGGCTCTATTTTTTCTTTTTCTTTTGAGCTCATAATTTTTTTCTCGCTTTTTTTATTAAAGTGGATAAACCATAACTTTATTAAAAAGAAACTAAGCAAAAACAGAAAGTACAGAGTGAACCAGCAGCTAAAAGCAAAGGAAACAATAACAACCAAGTTAGAAAGCTATCACCAAAAGTAATAAGCTTCTAACGATAAAGCAAACTAAGAAACCAAAGGAAACAAGGACACAAAAGAACAGAAATGCAGCTGAGAAGACAAAGTTTGCTAAGAGGAAGCAAAGGTCTTCATCTACTGCTGAAGAACAAGGGGTGAATTACTCTAGAGCAGGTGAATCCGAGCTATTGTTGTGCTCAGTTGAATGTGTACCCAGAAAGACAAAGCACCCTTGACTTTCAAAACAAAGTCCGAGGAAAGGTGTTGAAGATACGGGTCCCTAGCTGCAGAAAACCTGACAAGAACCATATGAATGATTTTAGCAATAATAGAGAATAAAGGCAGGATGTTAGAATTGAAAATGTTATTGTTTCTCTCAAACCAAATATTACAAAAAATTACTCTAGAAAGTAGGTTCCACAAAGTTCACTGACTGATATCTATGGTCGGAATCCAAGATGTCCAAACCTCTGAAAGAGATTGCGAATGAAATTATAAGTTTAGAACTTGCTCAAGGAATGCCCAAACTCATTTAGTGAAGTCATACTTAAGAAGGAGATGATCTATTATTTCGAAGTCCTTATGGTACAACACACAGGTGTCTATCACCTACTATGCATTACATCCCTTTTTCGCTAAGTTAGAGAGTGTTAGAAATTTATCATCACTTTCTAACTAACAAAAAAGGGATATTTTACTTGGGCATTCCATTTTCCTGAACTGAGGGTATAGAGCACTATGCATTCCTCCATTTATTAAAAAATTATAGAATAAGCGAACAAAGAAGACTCTGTTGCTCTCCAATTTCCAAATTTTCACGTCTTCCTAATTGCTGGAGCAATCTAGAGCGGAGGACCGAAAGGATAGACATTTTGACCCCTTTGCATGTGTGCACCGTAAGTGCAAGGGGTGTCAAAGTAATATATAAGGATAAAAGGTGTAGGGACTAGAGAGTACTAGTACTAGCTATTCTTCTACTATCTAACTAGATAATAATAGTGGATGAAAGAAACTAAACTAACAAAAATGAGGATTGGACTAGAATCACATGCAATTAGCACACAAGAGAGTGTCACACAAGAAAAAGGTGTAAATGGAGAAGGAATACCCCTAGGACTTCACTAAGACACGAGACTTAACTAATGCTTTCTAATTAAGACAAGTTAGATCATGGGTATCCTAAGACACACCAGTCCCTTTCTCAAGGTGCCCAATGACTAGTCCAATACAAGGCTCCGACGGTGATCTCTCTCGTCGCCTCAAACCACCTATGACTACTTAAAGCTCTAGGGACCCGAATGATCATCTAGACTCCCAAAATTAGGTTAGAACTCTCTTGAGACAAGTAACCCCTAATCCTATACAAACCCTAGTTGTGATCTCTCTTTCCACTAGGGTTCACATGATTCCTTAATGTTCACGGGAGTGCGGAGGTAGGTGTGATTAAATAGAATTTGAAAGGGAATCTCCTCTACCTAAGGTTCAATCCTCTCAATCCTCTCCAACCTTGGTAGATCTAACCCTAGTGGTGATCTCTCTCGTCACTAGAGTAAATTAAACATACAATCAAGCTCTCGCTAACATGGATTGCATGGCATTAGAAACACAAGGAAAGAACTCAACAAACCACTCAAATTAAGGAAGAACAAAAGTTAATCATCCAAATATACAAATCCTATGGTTCATCCAAGTCCAAATACACAAATGAGTTAGTTCCTCATGATAGAGGAACATAAACACACACCAAGGACTTAAAATACATAAAAAGAAGTAGAAGAAAACTACCTTTAAGCTCGAGATCCTACTTGGGTAAATAGTAACTCCAAAGGTCTGCTGATGATGCCGTCGAGATCTCCCCGCACTGCCTCTGTTGATGCCCTTAGACCTCTTATGCTCACCTCCCTCTTGGTGGAGATGTGAGATCTTGGTCCAAATGGCCACCAAGGGGCTGCCAAAATCCTCCCAAACCCTAGCTCTCTCCAAGCCAAAATCACCCAAAGCAAAACTCTTCCAATTAATCTGACAAATTGGTTTAAAAGGATAAAATCGGGCAACTCCATGGCCATGGACTTCTATGGCGTTTTGCCTTAATCAGCTATAACAACCTGCTATAGTAACCCTGCTATAGTATTCCTTGCTACAGTGCTCAACTGTGAATCGTGTCTTCATGAACTCCAATGAATGTGTGGTTAGTGATGTGATCATCTTCTATCCACAATGGACCTATTTTGTGCTTAAGCACCCTAAATTTGCTTCACATCGCCAACTCTACTCTTGTGGGGCCCACGCACACCCTAGCAAAGCAAATGAAAGTAAAAACACAAAATGAGCACATACAATTGATAAAAGTAATGTTAAATCTATGTACAATATTAACTTATAATATGTACAAACAAGCACTTATCAGGGAAGTTGTGCGAAAGAAAGTCTCATGCAAAGAAGATTCTTGTGCATAATATCTAATAGTAATCCCAGGGAAATTACAATCATTGAAGAGGTCTGGCCATAGGTCCTTGAGGGCTCGCCCCTCTAACCAATTCTCATATGAAAGCATAATGGAATTGCCATTTTTAACAGTCTTAGAAATACAAGATCTAAAGGAGGGTAAAATCAGTGTGATCCCTGCCTAGAAGCAAGATTTGTTCCTAAGTGGTAGGTGGTGCATTGGTCCTGGAGGCCCTTCATTAAGATAGTTATAATGAATGGTTCGGGACCAACAGTTTGTTTGACTAGAATAAATTTTCCACCACTAATTACTTAGGAGAGCTTTATTGAAATCATGTAGATTGAGAATTCCCCATCTTCCCATATCACGTGGTCTTGTCAATCTCTTTAACTACCCAAGCTAGTAAGTAGAACACTAACATCCAGTAAGTAGCAATTGTGGTTAAGACAAAGTTTACAAGGGTGAGGCGATCACCAATAGAAAGATAATTAGCTTTCCAGGATGTGAGCTTAGCGTAAATCATAAGAATTAGTTTCATCCAATCCTGTCTTCTGAGTCACCTACTAAAAAGCAGGACTCCTAGATATGTAAGTGGAAGACAATCCCTCTTATAATTAAGAATTGTTGCTGAGGCCAAGTTAGGCTGAAAACCATAATTTGTGGAATACAGGTAGCTCTTAGAGAAATTGATTGTACGTCCTGAAGTGCCTTCAAAGAGATAGAGAATCAATTTTGATTTGAAGGTCTTCCTGCCCTTTTGTAGTGAAGATTATGAGATCATCTAAATATTGGAGGTGGCAAATATTATCCAAGGGTTCAATGGGGACTCCTAATAAGACTTTCGTCCTGAGCACGTGCCAAAACATGGCACTCTGCGTATCAGCTGCTAAGGCAATGAGCATAGGAAAGAGAGGGTCCCCTTGTCTAAGACCTCTCTAATTAATAGTGAGTGCAACCTTGTTGCTCTCCATTGATTAGAACTTTAGCCTTGGCAGAATTGAGAATATTATGAATCCCAGTTCATTTTCTGCCACCACTTGGTGAGGGACTTCCAAGCATGCCATTCAGTAGGATAACCAGAGGGGTCTAAACCCTCTAGCGGCTAAAATGTCTAGGAAGAAGTTCAAATCCAAAGAATCAAAGACTTTCTCAAAATCTACTTTGAAAACATGCCCAAGAAGTTTCTGCATCTAAAGATTAAAAATCAATTCCTGAGCAGCAACAATGTTGTATGTTATGCATCTACCTTTAATGAATGCAGATTGTGAATCATCTATCAATAAATTAATAACCCAACTTAGTCTATTAGTAAGAAGTTTTGAAATAATTTTACAGGAAGAATTGATAATACTAATAGGCTGGTATCATTAATACATTCAGGAGAGGAAGTCTTGTCTATGAGAGCTAAATTAACCTAATTTAGCCATTCGATATTGGACTTGCCCTTAAAAAAATCATTACAAATAATAACATATGTGTCCTTGACTAGATTCCAGTGTTTTTGGAAGAAGAATATGGGGAATCCATCAAGTACTGGCTCCTTATCTGCTCCTAAGTCAAACACTGCTTGCTTAATTTCCTCAACAGAAAAAGGTTGCTCGAGGTGTGAAAGGTCGACTTTTTCTTTGTGATGGAATAGATTTTGCCAATCCAGGAGAAAATGAAATGATCTAGGTTTTCCAAGAAGATCACGAAAACGTTCTATGAAGATCCTACCTAGATTTGAATTCCTTTCAACCCAACCCCTATTATGGCAAGTGCGTGGAATAAAGTTTTTATTACACCTCCCATTGGCTATCAAATGGATGTACTTTATGTCGGCATCTTCCTCTTTGAGCCAAGTGATCCTAGAGTGTTGCTTCTAGTACAGTTCTTCTTGTCTCGCCAGAGATGAAAGCTCCAGTATAATCTGGGAGTTACGTTGGATTTCAGCATTAGAAAGAGCTCTATTGTCACTGATGGCATCAAGGGAATGCAACTCTAAAAGAAGGAAGTTTTTATGAATTCTTAAGGACCCAAAGGATTCTGAGGCCCATTTACGGAGCTTATGTTTTAGATTAATTAATCTCTTGGCGTGAATGAAAGCTCCGCATCCTTCAGGGTTGATGTCGATCCACTAATCCTGGATAAGAGATCCTAGGAAAGAGAGTAGACCGATTTTGGGAAAGAAGAAAACAATCAAGACGTACCTAGATTGGATCTGCTTGAGCATTTTTCCAAGTAAATCCTTGACCATGGAGGAGGATCAACTAGACTAAGGTCTTCTAGAAAGTTTTGCACATCAGCTAAGTCTCCTAGGTTTGGAATGCCTTTGTTGTTATCATTCAGGGAAAAAACTGCATTAAAGTCCCCACAGATATTGCAATGAGAAGAACGCAAATTTCTGACAAAATGTAATTCATTCCAGAAGTCATTTATGAGAGATCTAGCATTAGGTCCATAGACCACTGTACAGAGGCAGACTGAGTTGTCTGCTCTGTTTATGAATTCTAAGGTTAGAGTGAATGTCCCTGAATGAATTAGGGATCCATAGACTCGATCTTTGTCCCAAGCCATGACTAGTCCTTCTGAAGAACCAGAAGCCGGAAAGTAAAAATAGGAATCTAAAAGTCGACCACCAATTGATTTCCACGTGGAAGTGTGTAAGTCCTGGAGTTTGGTCTCCTAATTAAAGACAAACTATGTCTACTTTGGAATTAAATAAAAAGTCTTTAACTAAGTAATGTTTGGGAGGTCTTCCTAGACCTCTAACATTCCAAGAAAGAACTTTCATTTAGGAATATTAGGGTTTTAATTAGCAGTCCTAACTGAAGGACTTGGTGAGAGAAAATAGGAAGCATCTTTCTCCACTTCAAGGTTCTTAATCATTTTCAGGCATTTAAATTTATGATTAGGGGAACCCAGGAAATTCACACCCCATGACTTACTATAATTCAAAAATTGAGCATCAGACCAAGAATTAAGAATAGAACAATTTATAGAAGGCATACCATCTCAAGGATCCTTTGGAATCTTTTTCTTAGCAGATCTGGGTGGATGAGGAATAAATCCTGCCTCTTTATTCTAGTGGGTAGAGGGTTTCCTAGCTCTATCACTCCTGCGAATTTGGTCATATATAGGAATTGAGCTACGAGAACCTGTGAGATGAATCTTTTGAGATTTAAAATTCTCTTGAGCACCTACTTCCTCTAACTCCATCTCACTGACACAGGGTGCAGGAATTAAGTCACCCTGTTCAGCTGGAGCTAAATCCTCCTGTAAAGTGTCTTCAGATGCCTTAACAGGAAGATTAACTTCTTCTGGAAAATTTTCTTCATCTTCAAAATCTTCTGCGATGAAATGTTCATTGTCATCTCCCTAGTCAACAAGCCCTTATCTTCAATTTGGATTTTTTGAGGTGGGTCCAGGTGGGGTTGACTCATTGAATATGATTTTATCAAAAATATCACATGAAATCATTAACCATCCCCCATTTAAAATCATACCCTTATGGGATTTGAATTTTTGGAGGTTGAGTTTTTAAATAAGTGGGCAGGGTATACTTTGAAATAGAGGGAGTTAAGTTGTGTACTACTGAATTTGGAAGATCATCAATATCATCTATAGTGTGTCCATCCCAAGAAAGCACTATGTTGGGTAGAGAAGTGTTTAAATCTGAAGAGATCCCATCCCGATGCAAGATCTGAGATTTATCAGGAACAACCTCATCCCAAGGAATTTGGTCATCAACATTCTTTGTTATTGCTGGGAGATCGCAGACCTCATCCCGAGGCAAGATTGGATTTGAAGTGGGATTTAAAATCTTCTCAACCTTAGAGGCCTTATCTTGAAGCAAAGTAACAAGTGAAGGATGGTTTAGATTCTTTCTTAGATCAGAAATCTTATCTCGAGGGAGTAAGTTCGAGGATGGTTTAGATTCTTTCTTAGATCTAGAAGCCTTTTACGAGGCCCATCTACGGGTGATGGACGTGGACTGTCCATGTTCATGCACAGCGTTCCCCTTCTCATCTCGGACTTGTACCCAAGACCGGAGAAGACGCTGGTCCTCCACCCTCAGTCCGTTAACAAGAGTTCAGCCTCAAGGTTGAAAGAGGAGGCAAATGCGACACCAGCCTAGGGATAATTATGGGGACTTTGTCAACCTCCATCAACGGCTCAAATCTGGAGCTGTGCTTCACAGACTTGCCTGCAACCTCAACCAGGGACGGAACCAGGATTAATTGATAAGGGGGGCTAAGGGCAAAATGTAAAAAAAAAATTTAGTGTACATAACAATTGTTTTCGATATAAAACAGTGCGACATTGTGACATTTAATTAAAACAATTACAAAAAACATAAAATGTTTATCTATGCACACTAGAGCTAGAACTTCCATCTGTGCGACGCATGCTACTCAGAGGAGGTAACTGAATACGGCGAGTTTGCATTTTTTGAAAACACTGTAGAATTATCTCATTGTCGATATTTTCAAAAACCTCTTTCTCAATATACACAATCATGCTATCGTTCATCCACTCGTCTCCCATTTTGTTGCGCAAGTCAGTTTTCACAACATTCATTGCCGAAAATGCCCTCTCAACACTAGCTGTCGCAACTGGCAAAACCAATGCCAACTCAATAAGACGATAAACGAGTGGAAAAATAGCACATTTTCCGGTATCAACCATCTTCATAGCAAAACCTCCCAAGTCCCCGATATTTGCAAAATCATCATCATGTCGCACATCATAAATGAAAGTAGCAAGTTGATCCTCAAGCATCATACGTTCAGTCACCGAGAAGTCTTCAGGATACATCTCTGCAAGACGGAGTAGCTTATGGATGTTGAATTTAGAAAATGAGTCCCTTGGATCAAGACATGATATCAAAAGAAGTAACTCCGTACTAGCTTCAGGAAAGCGGTTGTGCATTTCTTGAGAAATCAAATCAACAACCTAACATTGAGATAGATAGAAAATATTAATAAAAGGAATAAATTAATGAGATTTATGATAAATACAAAAAATAATTACCTCACAAAAAATCTCTACACGATAATGGTGAAAATGAGTAATGAATTGTCCTTCCCGCCTAGAACGACCACGAATTGGCATATTATCCTCCATATTAGGCACATCGATTGAGTTCTCCTTACAAAAAGAGTTAACCTCTCCCAAAAATTCCTACCAACCTGTCTCCCTAAAGTGTTGAAGTCGAGCCTTTACCGCTTCAATCAATCACATGGCTTGAACAATATTTTGATCCTTTTGTTGTAAGGCAAGTGACAACTCATTTGTCATCCCCAATAAAAGCCTCATCAAGTACATCACAAACACAAACTTGTAATTCTCCATTTTGTCAATCAAACTTGCTACTATGCCTCTATTATCACTAGAAGCCCCATCATCATGCACATTTTGGAGTACCTCTAAAATTGAGGTCCACATACAAATTAGCCGGAGAATGGTAGTGTAATGCGATCCCCAACGAGAATCCCCTGGTCTTGCTAAACTGGATTCTTGATTTTTGCCTTTGCCACTGACTATCTCTACTTTCTCCAATTGCTCAACCAATCTATCATGATGATGTTGCCGAAGTTGATCTCTCCTTTTACATGATGCTCCGGTGGCATTAACAATCATATTAACATATTGAAAAAAATCACTCACAATTCGATTGTCTTTAGCGACGACAACAATTACTAATTGTAGTTGGTGAGCAAAACAATGTACGTATCTTGCATATGGATTTTCTCTTAAAATAAGTGCTTTCAAACCATTGAATTCACCTCGCATATTTGAAGCCCCGTCATATCCTTGCCCTCTTAACCTTGAAAGAGACAACTTGTGTTTAGCAAACAAACAATCAATGGCATTCTTTAAAGAAATAGCAGAGGTATCAGGGACATGAACCAATGCAAGGAATCGCTCAATCACATGCCCATTCTTATTAACATATCGCAAAACAACTCCCATTTGTTGTTTTACGGAGGCATCTCGGGCTTCATCAATCATAAGAGAGAAATAACTATCCCCAATATCATCAATAATAACACGTGTAATCTCTGTTGCACAAGCATTTGCCAACTCCTTTTGAATTTTTGGGGAAGTCAATTGATTGTTTCCAGGGGCATTTTGATTGACTGTCTTCCAAACCTCTTCATTTCGTAGGCTATACCACTCAAGCAACTCAAGAAAATTGCCTTTGTTTAGTGAGTTTGAAGATTCATCATTTCCACGGAAAGGTAAACCTTGCTTCAATAGAAAACGGGTAACATCCAAAACCGCCGTCAAACGAATACGATATGCAACCTCCATCTCATGTGAATGCGTAGCCAATAGGTGTGACACACTTTGTCTTTGAATTTGAAACCCTTGAAATTTTACTCTCGCATCATTATGCAAACTATTTACGGCACCAATATGTTCTACGAATTTTTCCAATGCTTTTTTCCAATTATTGAATCCCATTTTGGTGAATGCATCTTCTCCCATTCGGCTTCCTCTACTTGGCTTGAAAAGATAACACCAAAAACAAAATGCCGCATCTTTTGTTATACTATACTCCAACCATGGATGTTGTTTAAACCAAGCATCTTGAAAACTTCTCTTTTGTTTGCCATAATCTTTTTGTGGAAATTTGTGGCCAATTGGTTGACATGGGCCTCTAGTCAAATACTCTCTTCTAACTTGGTCTCTAATCCCAATATCAAAGTCTTCAGTTGGTTTTCGTAATCCGGGGTCACTAACAATGTCGTTGAAATTAAAATTTGTATTAATGTTCTCCTCGCTTGATTTAGAGTCCAATGGTACTTTCGGAGTATTTGATGACTCTTCACTCCTTGGTCGTTTGATAAAAAATTTGTCCATGATCTATAAAAAAATAAGTAAAAAAAACTTTAATTATAGACTACAAAAAAATAACAAGCAAAATATTATAGGTGCTAACTTGCTAACATTACATTGCTATCATGACACAACCAAGATCATTAGAACTTAGAAGAATCAAGCACACAAAATTGTTTGTATCATTAATCATTTGGTAATTGCCTAATTGGTATAGTCATATTGAATCTAATTTTATTATGTGTTATTGTGTTAATGAATATGAAATCTATAAAAAAATAAGTAAAAAAAACTTTAATTATAGACTACAAAAAATAACAAGCAAAATATTATAGGTGCTAACTTGCTAACATAACATTGCTATCAAGCCTATCATGACACAACCAAGATCATTAGAACTTAGAAGAATCAAGCACACAAAATTGTTTGTATCATTAATCATTTGGTAATTGCCTAATTGGTATAGTCATATTGAATCTAATTTTATTATGTGTTATTGTGTTAATGAATATGAAATCTTTGGTAAAACTAGTCTTATTAAAACCTATTTTGTTATGCATTTTGCTAGATAGACTTAACACTAAACATTATTTAGTTATGCATATATTAATATATACATTATGATAAATATTAATATTTGATATTTGATATTTGATATTTGATATTTTCAACATTTTAACTCATTAAGGCATTTCATCAAACACATTGTAGGCATGTTTATAAAAATAAAGTTTAGCATTCATGTTCTATTTATTTCACCCAAAAATTTTATACAATCATTCTCACTTTCATTAAAAAGTAATACACTAATACATGATACTTTGATCTAACAATTAACAAAAATAAATAATAATCTAATAGTAATACATGATCCTGAAAAATCCATACCAAGAGACAAGAGTCAAGACAATATGCCAAGCAGGCAAATTTCAAACTCACTCAATGCTTTCCCCAAGCGGACCAGGCCCAAACAATTTAAAAAAATTAAAACTCTCAATCTCTCATTGTCATTGTAACATTAACTTATTCATTGCTTTTTTAATCCCATTCCAAAGCTTCCACCTGGCAACCTTTAACCTCCACCACGTGACGTCGTGAGTTGTGACTCGTGCCCACATGGTCCACATCCCATCTTCATTCTTCAAAGCATAGAAAATCATCTCTATAACCCGATGAGGCGATGAAGATCAGACGATGAGAGCTTGAGAAGGACTGAAGGAGGGGGAATTAAATCATTCGAGCGACTGAGCGAGGCTTTGAGGCTTTGAGTTTGAGCAGTCGAGCCGAGGAGGGGGTGGGGCTGGGGAGGGCCGGACTTCGGAGGAGGAGGGCTGGTTTTGCATATTCCGGCCAAACAAAGGAGAAAACGGCGGAACGCCGGTGCCGAGGGGGGGCTGAAGCCCCTGCTAGCCCCCCCTTGGTTCCGTCCCTGACCTCAACGGAAGACACCATCAAAACAGGAGCTTTTCCTGTACACTCGCTGGGGATTTGATGAGTGCTACGAGAGGGAGGAGGAATCTAATCCGTCATCGCCACCAGAATATTAGTGCTTAAGAAGCCGCGGTTCTTTGAGCAACCTTTGAGTGAGGGATCATAATACCCGAGTCCTTCAGAAGCACTTTGAAGCTTCGAACACCCACATCGACGATGATCTCCATCGGGAAAGAGATAGCATTCTTAAGCCGTGCTAAAACTCTAAGATACTGCAGAGACGACTCTTCTTTTTTTAAGGATTTGAGGTGTGTTGGGGTGGCTTTTCCTCATGTTGAAATATATATATATATATCTATATATATATATATATATATATATATATATATATATATATATATATAATATTAAAAAGAGAATAAATACAGGGATTTTAATCACTAAAGCTGATTAAGAGGTAAACTTTAAAAACTAAAATAATAAATAATAAAGGAGATGGCACTCTGGGGCAAGTCGGCAAATGCTAGATCAAGACCACTCAAACATAATTTGATCAAACTTGATTAACTGAGCCCATGAGTGTGTTGGTAAGTTGACCCCCAAAAAAAAAAATGGTGAACAAAGGAAAACAAACTAATCCAGATAATGGACTAGCTAAATTAGAACAATTATTGAAAATACAGTTATTTTACTCCAACCAAATTTTTTAACAAATACTTGAAAAAATAAAATTGCTCAAATATTTCAAACAATTAGTAGTTCTCATGTTTTGCATTTTTAGTCTTTGTCTATTTTTGTATTAGCTTCTTTTTCCTTGTCTGCTTGTCATCCTATACTATTTTTATTTTTAATAAATTATGGTTAATTTATTTTTATAAAAAAATAAATATAAAAATAGACAACAACCTCCTTCGTCTAGGTAGTGAATCAAAGGATTGCAAATGATGTAGTCTTCACCTAATAGATTTTTTTTAGTTAAATAATTTTATAATTTCCTTCTTCTAGTTAAGATATCTGGAAAGGAATTTGTCCTAAAAATGTTAAGACATTCACTTGGCTAGCTTGGGATAACAAGATTCTTATTTTGGAGAATCTAGTAAAGTGAAGATGCAACAAACTTCCAACTGCCACATGTGTCCTATGCTACACATCCTATACTACGCGGCTATTGAATCGATGGACCACTTATTTCTCCATTACCAATTTACAATACTTATTTGGGAACACCTTTTTCAATACCTCCGTCGGATCACCTTTCCACCATCTATTGTTGATATGTGGGGCTCCTAAAGAATAAAGCTCGAGAATCCAATCCGGGAAACTTAGGACATTTTTTCCGAAAAATATTCCATGGCATATCTGGCTATAGAGAAATAGACCCATATTTGATTCATCTTTTATTTATCATACTTCTTTGATGGTTAAAATTGCTAACACATTTAATTTTTTGGGTTTCTACAACTCCATAAGTGAAATGACAAAAGTTGGAAGAGTTAACGAGCGCGCTGTTAAAAGAAGACTAGAATTTGTTTCCTCCAAGAGGAGTGAAACTAGTAGCCCCTGAGGGATGCTTGATTAAGCCGGCTAACTTGTCAGTAAATGTTCTACTCCTTTTTGAGCTCTGTTAGGAACTCTTTTGTCCCAACAAGAGCTTCTATCTTTGTACTATGCACTACTCACTCCTTGTTCCATTTTCTAGTGGACTTTGCTCTTAGGGCCTGTTTGGTACGAGTAAAAGTAACATCTTTCCCTGCAAAGTAAAGAGTGAATCATTTTCACTCATTTGAGTTTTTAAAAATAGATGGTCTCCCAGCAATCACTTTCTCTTTGACCATACAAAGTGATTCACAAGGGGGGAGTGTGAAAGTGATTGCAACATTGGGTGAGAAAGGTTGATATGGTTGGATAATATCAATCATAACAAGATTAAAACAAATAAAATTGTATAATGGAGAAAAATTTAGGAATGCATGGTGGTTTAAAGCCATATTGATGGGGATGCAAGTATACATGTCGATCGCATAATAATAGTGTGTGTAAAGCAGAATGTCGGCCTACAGAGAAGAAAGTGAGTACTAATAATGAATCTAAACCTAAAAATTAGCCTAAATGATTGAATGTTGTGTGTGAACAAGAGCGAACAAGAATAAGGAAATACAAGGAATGATAGACATTAAGAGGTGCAAAACAGAAAGTATAGGGCCTAAGCGCTACAGTCTTTGGCGCCTAGGATTTACCCCGATTTCAAGTTATAAAAGAGGCTACGGTTTGAGACCAGGGGGAGGAGAATTTCGGAGATCAAAAGGCTGAGACCGAAGATTCGGCGCGAATTCATCGTCAAGCTTAATTTTTTAGTTTTTCTTTGTTTATTTGATTATGAACCTTGTTAATATGTCAAGCTTTGCAATTATTATGTTCTAAATATATTTTCTAGGGCTACGATGTACCCAGACTATAAAAACTTAGATTCATCTTTGTTTAATTTAATTGATGCTTGTTTCAAAACTGTGTTGGATATTTTAATCTATGCTTAATGCTTGTGATTGCTTGATTATCAATTGCATGATTAGTAATTTGATTTGAGACCGAGAGGTGATAATTGAATTAGGTCTTGGTTGAAATATGGTACAATTATCATAAGATAGAGATATTTATGAGATTGTATGCATCATTATAAATTTCTAGAGCTTAATGAGTTCCATAAGTTCATAGTTATCTCAGAGATGATGTTAACTTAATTATCTAATGGAATATGCTATTGATGCTTGAGAAAGATCAATATGTAATTTAAGGAAATTTGATGACAACATAAGAAACAAACATTGATTGATTGAGCTAAATGATCTAGGTAGAATTAGTCTAGGTGAACTCGGATATCCTAGAATCTCTTGATATTGATTTCTTCTCATCTAACTATCTTTTCTCTAGTCTTTGAATTAGATTTTCTAAATTAAATCTCTTCAATCTCATTAATCAAGTAGAATTAGGGTAATTAATTTTGGTTATTAATAAACTCAATCCTCGTGGGATGATTCTCTCTTAGTACTATATTGCTTGTTTGTGATAGCATATACTTGCGTTATACTTTGAACTTACGCACACTTTATTACGCGATCTGCACGTACAATTGCGTCTCTATCAAGAGATCTTCAAAAAATAAATTAATGGTTCACCAACTCCACGGCAAAATAACAAATTTGTGGGAAAGAAACACTCGATAGTCAACAAAAATTCTCCAAATATAAAACATAAAAAAATTTGCATCTTCATAAGATAATATTTGTGTCACAAGTCTGAAGTTACAATTAAAAATTTAATAAATTAAAAAAACATATTAAAAGTCAAAGTTAGATGTAGAAGACAATATAATATGGCCACCTGGTGTACCAAAATATATAAATAAATATAAAAAAAATCTCTAAAATGTATCACTGTCCTTTATCATCTAAATGATAATATAGTATTTAGAAAGGTCAAAATTATAACCCACTTGATGTCGCTTTGTATAAAAAAGGAGATAGATGCTCACCATTCCTAATTAAATGTCTCCGTATATACATCAGAGCAAATATTCTGTTAAAATATAAATATAATTAATTAATTAATTAAAATCATACACAATATTAACTAATACATAATTTCAAAGTCATGTAATAAAAAATCTAAGATAAATTAAAAGCTTATTATAAAAAAAAAGAATAACTAAATAAAAATAAGTTGGTGGGAAACAGTATAAAAGGGTGGCCTGAGTGAACAAGAACAATGATATCTTCTCCGAGCTCCCAATAACATCATCCCCATTCCCTCTCTCTTTTGTTTGATCCCCAACTGTGAGCAACTTAATCCTGATTGTATGTGATTAGATAAGATTAGTTAGTTATCTAGTTTTATTTTAGTTTTATTTTATTATCTAATTTTTTAAAATTTAGATTTATCTTGTAAGTTAGTTTAAATTCAATCTTATCTTATTTTCTAAAAATTAATAAGAAGAAAGAAGAAAGTTTGAGTCGTTTTTCAAATTGAAAAACCCTAATCTCCCCTAGTAATCAAAAACCCTAATTCTCTTCCACAACCCTATTTTTTCTTATTTTTCTTGGATTCTGGGCTAACAATTGGTACCAGAGCAAGGTTGCATGACCAAGATCTTGAAACTTGAAGCAATGCCCATCTCCAACCAGCAAGCGGTGAAGGAGAGCGGCGGAGTGTCGTTCCACTTCCTGATTTTGAATTCCTCCAACTACACGGTATGGGCAGTAAGGATGGAGGCAATTCTTGATGCCCAAGGTTCATGGGAGGCGGTGGAGCCGGCGGATGGAGCACATGTGGATGAGAAGAAGGATAAGACAGCACGAGCACACATCCTGTAGTGTGTCCCCGAAGACATCCTACTCCAGATTGCAAAGAAGAAGACGGTGAAGGATGTTTGGGACAGTCTCAAGACAAGGTATCTTGGTGCTGATCGAGTGAAGAAGGCGTGTCTACAAACTCTGAAGAGCGAATTTGATGCCATCCGAATGAAGGAGAATGAAACTATTGATGAGTTCACCGGAAAACTCATGAGTGCCATCTCAAGTAAGTATTCTACACTTGGTGACACACTTGAAGATTCTGCTCTTGTTAAGAAGCTACTTGATTCCGTCCCTGACAAATTCTTTCCCGTTGTTGTTGGGATCGAGCAATTTTATGATCTCGAGACCATGGCATTTGAGGAGGCAATAGGGCGATTAAAAGCATACGAAAAGAGAGCAATACGGTTTCGTGACAACACCGTTAACACTGGCAGCCAACTTCTGCCCACTCAGGCCGAGTGGAAGGTAAGGCAGAAAGGGGCCGCCGGGAACAGTTCGTCAGGGGGAAGAGGCCGAGGCTCCAACAATCTAGATCATGGAAGAGGGCGTGGGCGTTGGCGCGGTCGCGGCCGGGGTGACCGGGGTCCGCCTTATCAAGATAGTGCAGGAGAAAGCTTTGGCGACGCTAGTGGTGGCTCTCGTGACAAGAGTCACATAAAGTGCTTCAATTGTGAAAGGATGGGGCATTACGCGTTAGAGTGTCGCAGCAAAGCGGCGTAATAATGAAGCTCGTCTCACACAAGTCGTTGATGAAGAGCCAGCACTGTTGATGGCTGTGTCCCAAGAAGAGGTGCACACTGTACAAGAATGTCAAGAGGCAGTTTTGCTTAATAAAGAAGGAACATTGCCAAAGATGCACTATGACAAGAAGGGAGATAATGAAGATATCTGGTACCTTGACAATGGTGCTAGTAATCACATAACTGGCCATCACGAGAAGTTTCAAGAATTGGATGAAGTTGTCACTGGGAGGGTGAGATTCGGCGATGGATCGACTGTTCAGTTCATGGGTGTTTATATAAAAAAAAAATTACATGTTCTAATTGCAAGTCAAATAAAAATTTTTAAATCACAAATAGCCAAATCAAATATTCAATTTTTGAGATAATATAAAAAATATTTAAATCTCAAGATCAGCCGAGAGCACAGATCTCGAGGCGATCTAAACAATATTTAAATCTCAAGATCAGCCAAGAGCACAAATCTCGAGTCAGTTTAAATATTAAATCTCAAGATCAGCTGAGAGCGCAGATCTCGAGGCGATCTAAAATATTTAAGTCTCAAGATCAGCCGAGAGCACAGATCTCTAAGCGATCTAAAATATTTAAATCTCAAGATCAGCCGAGAGCACAGATCTCGAGGTGATCTAAAAAATTCAAATCTCAAGATCAGACGAGAGCACATATCTCGAGGTGATCTAACATATTTAAATCTCAAGATCAGCCGAGAGCACAGATCTCGAGGCGATCTAAAATATTTAAATCTCAAAATTGCCCCTGAGAACATATCTCGAGGAAAAATGCAAGTTAAAAAATTACCCTTGAAGACATATCTCGAGGTAAAATGACAAATTACAAAATTGTCCCCGAGAACATATCTCGAGACGAAATGCAAATTACAGGATTGCCCTTGAGGACACATATCTCAAGGCAATCTCAAATCTCCGGATAGCCCGAATATAAATTCCGTGGTGATCCTATATTTCATATAGCCTGAGAACAGATCTCGAGGCAACCTGAGAAAGTACAAATCCTGAGACACCCAAACACATATCCCAAGGCAAATTGGATTTGAATTTTGAAAATTTAAATTTTAAATTTAATCCTATCCTCGTTTGAAAATTTAAAAAATAAAAAAATAAAAATTAATTAAATTAATTAAAATTTTAAATTTTGAATTTTGGTCCTATCCTTTTGAATCCGGCGTTGTGATTCGGCGGAGAGGAGGATAAGGATGATCAATTAATTCTCTTTTAAAAGAAAGGAGGAGAGACGAGAAGGAAGGGGAGAGAATTCGAAGAAAGGAAAAAGAAGAAGAAGAAAGTGAGGGAAAAAAAGAAGAAGAAAGTGAGAAAAAAAAGAGGAAAAGAGGTATACATCTAAAAAAAATAAAATAATAAAACAAAAAAATCGCCGTCGCTTCTGCGTGCCGTCGTTGTCGCCCACCGCTGCCGCTGTTAACGTCGGCGAGGGTGGAATACCCCTCGCTGGCCGTTGACTCAAAGCCGCTTGCCACTGTTGTTGCTCGCCGCTGCCCGATGCTGTTGCTGACGCTGCCATTGCCTGATGCTGTAGCGGCCGTTACCAACGTTGCATGAAGTTGTTACCACCATCGCCAACTTGGCCGCAACTAATATCGTTGCCCCGTTTATTGCTGATTCCCTTGATGAAGAGCCTGTGAAGATGAAGGAACCTAAAAAAAATGGAGAAAACCCTAGTGGACTCCTTCTGCGCGATCACATCCTCGTTCAGAGGCGAAGCTCGATTCTTCTTGGAATCCCACGATTGGGCTTCGATCAAGTGAGCCATTCATTCTATGAAGATTAGCAGGATCCTGGCGATCCCCTCGGCATTGACGAGGAGGATGACCTGGCCGCCATTGCTGTTGAAGCTCAGCCACCGTACCAAAACCCTTTGCCGGCTCCTTCCGTTTTGATCGCCACCACAAGTGGAAGTTCTAAGGATAACAAGCCCTCTGGCAGCTGCCTTGCCATTTGGAATTTTGCTGATTTGAATCGTCAGACTGGGCCTGGGTCTGATAGTGATTCCGATGGACCTCAGGAGTATTACACTAGGGTGAGAAGAGTGGAATGCTTGTTCAAGATCCTACAAAGGGATGGAATCATGATGTGAATTCAATCTTTGATAAAGCTAGGTAGATGGGGCTACACAGGGACCCTTTGAGCAACATCCATCTTTAAGCTTAAGAAGTTTCACTGGGACTAGTCGGTTGCTCACAGGTGAAACAGTACCATCTGTCCCCCCTTTTCTCCAGACAATATCCTTCACAATATCTACTTTTGGACTAATGGATTTAGTCGAAATGATGATCCACTGTGGAGGATTGATGATCCTGAGAATGCTGCCTTTTTAGAAAGCATCAAAAGATCTGATTGGCGCCATGTTAGACGCCAAACTACAGCGTCCATGTTAATCTCATCAGAAGAGAAGAAAATTATCCTGAACCTGTTAGACACCAAACTACATTCCAAAGTGTTGGAAGAACGCTCGACGGTGGATCATCCACTGGTTCTGTTCTGGCATCTGCTTCCAGTTTTCCCCCTGTCGGCCTTTTAGTGGACAAGTCCTTGTCATCCACATCATACAACTCAGGTTGGCAGATGGTACGCGGATGATCGCTCACTTAAATACTCATCACACAATATCTGATATTCGGGCATTCATTGATGCATCAAGGCCTGGTGCTACAAGAACCTACCAACTTCAAACTGTCGATTTTCCACCAAAACAACTTACTGATATGTCCCAGATGATTGAACAAGCCGAACTTGCCAATTCAGTGGTTATCCAGAAGTGCTAGCTTTGTTCGTAAGCACGCAAATATTAGTGATCATGAAACTTAATAGTCCCTTGATATTGGTTCTCGGCAAACTTCATGCAGTTCTTCTCATGTTCTCATTTTTTTTTCTTTTAAAAAAACTTGGATGTTTTAAAGATGGTGAACAGATGTTACTGAATATTCAGTATATGCATCTTCTGATGTGGAAATTGTAATGTTTACAAGAGAGAGACTTTGACCAGTTGACCGAAGCTTTAATTTGTGGCGGAGCCCGCACTTTGTTTGCATGCCCGGATTTCTCGGATCTTGTTGGGAGGGAGAAAGGCCAATAATTGGCTTGTTCTTGGTGTGGTTAGCTCTAAGAGAAAGCTTGGGCTGAGGGTTATTTAGCTGTGTTTGTGTTTCTCCTTGAAGCCTCTTAGAAGTCTCAACTTCAAGGATCGTTGCTTCTCTGGTGATCTTTGGGCATTCGAGACTGTGTTTTTGGTTTTAAGGTTAGCCGATTTCTGTTGTTTCCTTCCTTGCTCAGTGCTTTAGCTTTTGTTGTGATGTTTAGCTATGTTTTCCATTATTAAGCTTAGTGTTCAGCATACTTGTATGTTAATCCTTGTGTTCTTTTCTTAGTTTGAGCTTATGTGCTTAGTTGTATCTTGGCTGATTTTGTGTGGATTTGTAGTGTTTATTGCCTTGTATTTCATTGGCATACCAGTCTAGTTAATTCATGTATTTGGTTTGGTGTTTGTGAATTTGTATGCTAATTGTGTATGCATACTTAGTCTTTTGGATTAGAGACCCTGTAAGCTTGTTTTTGAATCTTCAATTTAAAATGTTTCATGTGTGTTTGATTAGGCGAGTGTGATCCATCCAGGTGTGAGATCACTCTCATTTGTTTTAGTTGTTGAGTCTAATTTATAGAATGATTATTATTACTTCCTGATTTTTTTCTCTTGGGCTTTTTATATTAATTGTTTTAGTTAAATTTCTGGGTTGTGTGGCCTTAATTATTGTTTGCCTAGTGTGACCCTCTTCAAGCCGTGGGTTGGTTGTGAGTTAGGCCTGGCCCAGGATTGCTATCTAAGTATAATTTATTTTGTTGGATTAGATTTATGTAGCGAGTCTTAGATCGTGGGATTTGGTGAACTTGAGCTTGTAGCCCAGAACCAGGTCGGCTCTCGCACCTGTTTAATTTTGTATTGCCATTGTAAGGTAAACCAGTGGTAATTTTATTTCAGTTATTTAAATATTTATTTATTTACTTTATACATTTTTTATCTTGTATTATTCAGTATTTTCTGTATGTTCGTTGTATTCTCGCGGTTTTTTAGTACATCTCCATTTCTGGTAATCTGCCCAGCTAGGAGGAGTAGTCCTAGCCATGTGCACATGTTTTCTGTAGTAGCGCTACCCCCCGACTGCGGTCGATGATCCGACTTGGGCCGTCGATATTCTGTTATGTTCTGTTCCGACTTCACAGTCGAAGATCCAGCCTAGTGCTATTGATTTCTGTTATTAGTCAGGGAGATGTACCGCTTGTTTTCGTGTTATTTTCTGAATTTCTGGATTCTGTTATTTCTGGCATTTTCTGCATTATCCGTCTGGAATTTAATTATTCTGCAATACCTGTATTATTCTGTGCTATTCTACATTATCTGTTTTTAGTTGCGATCCTACTGGGCCTTTGTGGCTCATGCACTCTGTGGACTCTGTTTTTTCACAGGAGAAGATCAGGCTTAGGAGCAGGGGTGGTATCTGGGAGTCACTTCTTTTCCTGCTTGTTGTAGTCAGTTTATACTCTCCTGTGTGAGTGAGACTTGTATTCTGTCTGTATTTTATTCAGAACCTGTATGTGTGGCACTGTTGTGTGTTGGGCTGCTTAAGGCCATATCTGTATCGACTCTGTTTCTGTTATTTTTATTTGTAGTTCTTGCTATTATTCCTGTTTTGCTTGTTAGGTTGACTTTGACCAGGTCATATCTGAGGCCTTGCACCCAGTGGGCCCCGCCTCGTTGGATGCGGCCGATCTGTCAGCAGGCCCGGCCGTGGGGCTAGGACGTGATAGAAATAAACATGGTAAATCTATGTAGTAGTATGAACATTATTTTCCATCAGGTTTTAAATTGTGTTGATAAAAAAAAGGGTAAATTACACAATTAGTCACTGAACTATTCACCAGTTCCTATGTTGGTCACTAAACAAAAAAAAAATTCTATTTTGGTCACTAAACTTATGAATTGATTTCAATTTGGTCACTGACGCCAACGCTGTTAACGGCAATCTGACGTGGCTTAGCCATGTCAGTAGGCTTAACCACGTCAACATAGCTACTTAAGCCACGTATGTTCAAAGCTTTCTTCTTCTTTCCCTTTCCCCTTTCTTTCTTCTTCCCTTTTCCCGTTGCTTTCTTCTTCCTTGCCGTTTCTCCTTCAAATACCTTGGCATTGATCTGCCCCCCTTCATGGAATCGCCCGATAAAGTAAGAGATTATTGTAGTGGCGACCCTGTGGATGAGGAACCTGAGGTATGTTCCATTTCTTTTACTTGTTCCCTTTCTCTTTTGGTGCCCTAATATTTAGTATTTCATCTCATTAGGTAAGGGTAAGGGTTCAGTGCCTTAATTTACCAGAGTATGTTCAAATGCATGCTATTTTCTTTCAAATGATAGTTTTGATGCATCTATTCATTTGATGTGTTGATTTTTCTTATTCTTTGTTGTTATTCCTATTCCTATTATAATAGTTTAATTTCTTATACAATATGGTGTTGTCTTTATGTCTACAGTTGAATGTTTTTTTTAAATTATAAATAAGTTTCATAAATTGATTCAATGTGAGTCTTTCCATGACTTTATTCTTGCTGATTGATGCAACTCATGTCCATGAATCAGTCCCTTCAAGGTATTTGAGAGATTTATCTCAAGATAGAAGCAATGCCCAAAAGAAAAGAAAGGTGCCTCAATTGTCTGTCAAGGCTTTTCTAGCAAACAAGAGAGAAAAAACCAAGGGTGCATATGAAGAGAAAGATTGCTATTGGGGAGGTTGTGCACATTGTAGTTTTAAATGAGAAAAGTGTTTATTGAATGTCATCTGCAAGGGTTGAACAATTCTGAATGTCATTATGTAAGGGTTGAACAATACTGATTAATTTTGTAAGGATTGTAAAGACCAAATTCTATGTATTACCAAAATGTCATCTACAGAATTCTGTGTATTACCAAAATTCTGAATGTCATCTGTAGAATTTTGTGTATTTTCAAAATTCTGAATGCCATTATGTCATGATGTAATTACCAAATTACTGAGTAATTCTGCAAAATTCTATGTATTACTAAAATTCTTAATGTCATTATGTCATTACAAGTTGCTTATTTTGTATCATCTGCAGAATTCTGTGTATTACTAAAAGTACTGATTAATTATATGTATCATCTATATTTAGTATCATCTGTAGAATTCAGTGAAAGCCATAAGATGCAATTTTACAGCCATAACATGGCAATATAATTTTATAGCTCTCAATCCTGAAGAAGAAAATATTTTTCCCTATCAAATACAAGGACATTTAATTCAGAATAAATAGCAAAATCTTCAATTCAATTGAGAATCATTTACACCAAATTATTACAAAATAGATCAAATAATTTATATCTTCACCATCTTCACCATCTTCAACAATGATAAATGCAAACATTTCAGAAATTTAACTATCTTCACTATGATTTCCACCATCTTGACTATCTTCATCATGATTCTGAGATAAGACACGATTAGTTTCTAATGCATTGAGGGAAAGGAAGAAAGGGAACTAGACAAGAGCGGGAAAAATAAAAAGAGAAGAACAATACTTCACCAGCTGCACGATGCCATGGCGAGAGGAAGATCAGGATTCACCCTGCTAACATGGCTGACTATGTTTAAAAGAGAAAGGGAAAGAAGAAAGAAAGGGGAAGGGGAAAGAAGAAGAAAGCCTTGAACATACGTGGCTTAAGTAGCTATACTGACGTGGTTAAGCATGCTGACATGGTTAAGCCACGTCAGATCGCCGTTAACGGCGTTGGCGTCAGTGACCAAATTGAAAGCAATTCATAAGTTTAGTGACCAAAATAGAATTTTTTTTTGTTTAGTGACCAAAATAGGAACTAGTGGATAGTTCAGTGACTAATTGTATAATTTACCCAAAAAAAAACAGGACTGTATGAGACAAATGCTCATTGCTGTAAGCTCAACTTTACTGAGGTTTTCAACCATGCTAATGTTAAATGGCAACAAATAATGAGCATAGGCATGAACATGGCAATGTATGATTCAACATTTCTTGATGAAAGGCTTTTTACTGAAAGTTGGGCATGGACGTTCTTGTTTTCTCCGAAAGGACAGGTTTATGATCCAAAAACCAACACTAGGGAGTCAATGACTACTGGCATGCGGGAGGATTGGTATGGATTGAGTATGGTTCTCAATGGTCATTTGTTTGTTATATCTGAATATGAGGATATGAGGGTGAAGGTCTATGACATGAAAACTGATTCATGGGATATTGCTGAAGGGTCTTCGTTGCCGAAAAGAATGATATCAAAGCCTCTCTCTGTGAGCTCGTACGATTCTAGGCCAAATGAATTTTCCAACTTAACACGGTCGAGCTCCCAAATTTTGTTGTTCAAGTTTATCTTGTTCATTCATCCTTATTTTCTATTGAATGGCTAAATAAAGCTACTGACATTATTGGTCCTGCTTGTAAATTGTGGCTGGTCTTGTGTCGCATTGGTCAAGTTTAGCCTTTCATATTGATGCCATTGGAAACTATTGTAAGTCCATAATATCACAAATTATTTTATGAATTTGTTGGAAGACAATGAAATATGATGATGTTTTGACTGCAAAAAAGTGGCATGCATACTTGCATGACATGAAAAGAAAATGTAAAAAAAAAAAAAAGAGAAATCATGACATAATATATATATATATATATATATATATATATATATATATATATATATATATATATATATATATATATATATATATATAATTTTCAAAAGGGTGGCTCCCATCTTTAAAGAGAAGCATGAGTTTATCTCAAGGCCCAAAAAAAAAAAAAGAAACAAAAATGAAAAAAAAATGAAACGAAAAAAATTAAAATAAACTAAAATGATGAAAGGCATCCAATTCTATCCATAAAGAAAACATGTGTACGTGCATGCATACATGCATGATGAATGAGAAACATATACCCACGTGCATGATTAAAATAAAAAAAATAAAATAAAAAATAAAAAAAAAAAGAAAATGAGAAGAAGGATGAGAAAAACATGCAATGCTATAAATTAAAAAAAAATGAAAAAAAAAACAACATGCAATGCTGTCCATGCACGGGTGCATGATTAAAAAAATAATAATAGTAAAATAAAAGTAATAATTATAACAAAAAAAATGCTTACGTGCATGACAAAATAAAAAAATTAATTAAAAAATGATGAATAGCATGCATATTGCATGATTTTTTTTAAAATAATAATAATACAAAAAAAACAAAAAAAAAACATGCACACTCATCCACATGGCCCCCACCAAAAAAAGAAATGTATATGGGAATAAAAAAAATTAAAAAAAAATGACAACATGAGGCTTAAGCTAAAAAGATGAAATAAAATAAAATAACTAAAAAAAATCCCTTAAAGACCAAGATAGGCTTGTCCTTTTACTGGACTGCCAATTTTTCTTTAAGCCCAAGCCCAAATTTCACAATGGCGCTTAACATGATGAGATTTAAAATGGCAGAATAAATGACAATGACCGTGGTGGCTATGGGATATGAAGCAGTAAAAAAAGGCCTAAGCAAAGACCAAGTGGTGCAGCTTTATGTCAACACTCGACAACCTGCACTTGATGAAATCCAAATCCTGAAGGCACATGAATTTTAAGGAGAGATACAAGTTTGAAGCGGCAATAAAAAATGCATCTTGAGGCAGCAAATAGAGAATGTGAATTTTAAAAGTGGCATGAATTTCAGAACGACAGTGAGATATTTGAGACAGTCAATCTCAAAGCAGCAATGAGGCATGAGACGGCGGCGAAGCATGGCGGACGACGGCGTTTTAAAATAAACTAAATAAATTAATAATAATAAATAAATAAATAAAATATGTATGCCTATATATATATGGCGATATTCATATGTAATGATCACCATGTTTTGACAATAAATTTATCATTTTTATTTGCCTTTTTTATTTGTACTTTTGCCCTTAATCGGAGGTTCCCAAGACACTGTCTGGGGTAATTAATAATAGAGTCTTGCCTCTATTAGGAATGAAGAAAAGCCACGAAACAAATATGATATTTGTGCTTCGATGTGCCGTCTAGTGTCTTCTTCACAGACACGATGCCAGGACGCGTATTTTCGATTCCACAATGGGCAAGGGAACAGTCGTGTTCGCTTGCAAGAACAGCGAACACAAGGCTCTCCAAGAGGTATACTACATTCCAAAACTGTGTAGTAATATTATAAGTCTTGGACAGATGACAGAAGATGGGAACAAGGTGCTCATGGAAGGAGACACCATAAAAGTGTTCGACAGGAGTGGGAAGCTGATCCTAATGTCAGTAGAGAGGATGCAGAACAGGTTATACAAGGTGAACCTGAAGATAATCAAGCCGGTTTGCTTACTAGCAAGCATCGAAGATCCAGCATGGTTGTGGCATGCAAGGCTTGGTCATGTTAACTTTCAAGACTTGAAGCTTTTAGGGGAGAAGAAGATGGTGATTGGCGTGCCATTGTTGAATCGGCCGAACCAGCTATGTGAGGCGTGTGTAATCACAAAGCACACGCGGTTGCCATTCCCGCGTCAGACGAATTTTAGAGCAGAGAAACCGCTTGATCTTCTTCATGCTGATATAGGCGGACCTATCTCTCCTTGTACACTTACTGGTAATAAGTACTTTTTATTGATGGTTGATGATTTCACACGTTGGATGTGGGTGTATGTACTGCCAGCCAAGAGTAAAGCATTCCATGCATTCAAGAAGTTCAAGATGTTGATGGAAAACAAGACCAAGTACAAGATCAGAACACTCCAGACGGACCGCAGAGGTGAGTTCTTGTCTACGGAGTTCACTCGCTTCTGTGAAGATGAAGGCATATAGCGACATCTCACTACTCCCTACACACCGCAACACAATGGTGTTGTGGAGCACCGAAATCGTACCGTAATGGCCATGGTGAGATCCCTGTTCAAAGGAATGCACGTGCCCGTAAAATTTTTGGGAAGAGGCAGTCAGGCATGAAGTCTATTTGTTAAATCGTCTCCCAACCAAAGCGCTAGGAGAGCGCACCCCGTTTGGAGTTTTGATGGGGAGAAAGCCAAATCTTGCACACTTGAGAGTCTTTGGCTGCATGGCGTATATGAAGAACAACAATCCTCACATCAAGAAGCTTGACGACAGAAGCTCCCCCATGATTTACTTGGGTGTTGAGGAAGGTTGCAAAGCACATAGGTTGTTTGACCCAAGTCTGAACAAACTCCAAGTAAGTAGAGACGTTGTTTTTCAAGAAAATCTTGAATGGAGATGGGATGCAGGTGCTTGCAATGAGGAGCTGCAGGAAGAATACTTCGGAGTTGCACCCGTGACAGCCCCGTATGCAGCAGTCTCTTCTCCGGCAGAGCCCGCAACCGCAGAAGCCTCCCAGCATGTGCAACCACGCGCAGAAGCTTCCCAGGGCACGCAGGAGCTCTCCGAGGCGCGCAGGAGCGCCCCCACACGTGCAGCTGCGCGCAGACGCCTCCCCACACGCTCAGCCGCGGGCAGACGCCTCCTCGCGCGCACAGCCCACTAGGTTCGCCCACGACGTTCTCCTGCGCGTTACCCGCGTCACCAGACTCCCGAGATGAGGTAATCCGGTTTAGAACACTTGCAAACGTCTATGCCAACACAGAAGAGATTACACTTGAAGAAGAAGAAGAATTGATGATGGTGTTGTCTGAAGAGCCAACCTGCTACCAAGAAGCTGCGAGTGAGGCCTGCTGGGTTGAAGCAATGCAGAAGGAGTTGGAGTCCATTCAAAGAAATCATACTTAGACCCTGACAGAACTCCCATCAGGCCACAAACCCATCGGCCTGAAATGGGTGTTCAAATTGAAGAAAGATTCAGATGGACATGTCGTCAAACATAAAGCGAGGCTGGTGGCTAAAGGCTATGTATAAAGGCAAGGCATCGACTTCAAAGAAGTATTTACGCCTGTTACAAGACTTGACACAGTTCGAGTCATTCTTGCACTCGCTGCAAATTTGGGATGGGAGGTACACCATCTAGACGTGAAGTCAGCGTTTCTTAATGGGGAGTTAGAAGAAGAAGTTTATGTTATTCAACCAGAGGGTTTTGAGATACAAAACCAGAAGCACAAGGTGTATAAGCTATCAAAGGCTCTTTATGGCTTGCGGCAGGCTCCATGGGCATGGAATATTCAGTTGGATAAAAGTTTAAGGAGACTTGGATTCAGTAAGTGCACTCAAGAGCAGGCATTATACACTAGAAGGGAAGGAGAAACCAATGTGATCGTCGGAGTTTATGTTGATGACCTTATTGTGATAGGAAGTATCTCGGAAGAAATCAAGAAATTCAAGGAACAAATGATGATGGAATTTGAGATGAGTGACTTGGGGTTACTTTCCTACTACTTGGGAATTGAAGTTGAGCAACAAAAGGACCGAGTACAACTCAAACAGTCAGCTTATGCCATGAAGGTTTTGACTCAATTTGGGATGGCGAATTGTAATGCCACAAAGTACCCTATGGAGCCCAAGATGAAATTGCACAAGGACTTAGAAGGAACACCAACAGATTCCACAGAGTATAGGTGTATTATTGGTTGTCTAAGATATCTACTACACACACGGCCAGACCTATCATATGCAGTCGGGATAGCAAGCCGGTATATGGAAAGACCTACTATCACACATCACAAGGTGATTAAGCAAATTCTCAGGTACTTGAGAGGAACAGTTAATTATGGACTTGTTTATGTGAAGGGAAATCAAGAAGTAGGCATTGTTGGGTATTCATACAGTGATTTGGCAGGAGACCAAGATGGGAGAAGAAGCACAAGTGGTATGGTTTTTTACTTAAATGAAAGTTTAATATCATGGAATTCTCAAAAAAAAAAGACAGTGGCATTATCATCATGCGAGGCAGAGTTTATGGCGGCTACTGCAGCAGCTTGTCAAGGGCTTTGGTTGAGAAATCTTACTAGTGAATTAACAAGTCTAAAATTAAAGCCTGTAATTTTATTTATTGATAACAAATTAGCCATAGCTCTCATGAAAAATCCTGTTTTTCATGGTCGTAGCAAGCATATAGACACAAGATTTCATTTTATTAGAGAGTGTGTGGAGAGGGGGCAGATTGTGGTGGATTTTGTAAACTCTGGAGAACAGCGTGCTGATGCGTTGACAAAAGCTTTGTCAGGGGTAAAGTTAGCTTCCATGTGACAACTACTTGGTGTTTGAGATTTGAATGCAAATCAGGATTAGGGGGGAGTATGTGAGCAACTTAATCCTGATTGCATGTGATTAGATAAGATTAGTTAGTTATCTAGTTTTATTTTAGTTTTATTTTATTATCTAGTTTTTTAAAATTCAGATTTATCTTGTAAGTTAGTTTAAATTCAACCTTATCTTGTAGTTTTATTTTCTATAAATTAATCAGAAGAAAGAAGAAAGTTTGAGTCGTTTTTCAAATTAAAAAACCCTAATTCTCTTCCACAACCCTATTTTTTCTTATTTTTCTTGGATTCTGGGCTAACACCAACTACCACCCCAACTCATTCCCATTTCCCAACTCCCCCACCGGCGATAGGTTGCTACATCTCCGTCCCTAAACATGACGGTGATGAAGACGACCACCATGACGCCCCCGACGAGGAAACAGCGCTGTCTCAGCCCCCTACTTGGCAAACTGTCACGCCCCGAACCCGGCTCGCCGGACCCGGCGCGCGGACAAACGGGCGCAGACCCACAGGGCGTGAACCCCATAAGCCTGCAAGGCCTCAGAACTTGATACAGAGTAGACAAAACTAAAACAAACCAACTGAGTTACAGCACTACAGACTCTACAGAGTATACAAAGCAGGGGTACAAAAAGTATAAAATACCAAATACAAAAATACAGGATTAGACAATGACAAGAGCTTAAACTATACATTGGAACAAGACAACACCTACAAATAGCCTTTCAAAGTCCACACTGGTCTACCGTCCTTGATCTGAAAAGGATTTAAAACAAATCCATGAGCTCACTAGCCCAGTAAGTTATCCAGAAATTGTTTAGAAAAACAACCGTGTTTATAAATCTCAAATTCAAATACCGAGGGCAATTAAGCTTTCAAACTTAGACTAAATAGAGCTTAACAAATACAAAATAAATGGTCCGCCAGAGGTATAGTTCTCAAGTAATACCGCATTTTCAGAAATAATACAAGTCTTTGAAATCATAATTTAAACAAAATACGAAGTATAATATTCTAATAAAAGAATATTTCCAAATATGTCATTCATCAAAATTAGAAACCCAGAAATGCGATCTCAAAAATGCCGAAATTAAACTTCAAGGTAGGATAAAAAGTGCCTGTGATATACCCGAAAATCAATAACACAAATAGTGAAATCGAAGAACATCAAAATCAAAAGTCAAAGCAAAGTGTAACAGATTTCAATATACGTCTCCAAATTCACTATGGATGCCAGAGGTCATTTATTTACCCTCGGTGACCCGAGACTGAATATCAGGTGGCCGTTGATTATTTCACCGAACGGACACGGTGCGAAACTGCAGTCTCATTTTTCCAGAATTTCTTGTCGACAAGGTCAGGGTTTAACCCCCCACTGACAGGGTTGCATATTGCTCATTTGGAGACCAAAATCATTCAGATACAAAAATATTTGCAGAGTATGAGTTCAAAATTTCTCAAATTACTCAAGTTCACAAATATCCAGGAATACTGATAAAATATAATATCCCACTTTAGGGAAAATAAGTAGATAAACAAAAATTCAATTACATAAATAGTTAAGCAAATAATACATTATATCATTCAAATAAAACTCATAATCGAAGTACATAGTATTCATAAATTTTTCTCAAATACTCAAATGAGCAGAGATTCAAAATTTCAGGATCCCATTTTAAGGATAAAGAGAAAATACGGGAATTAAAGATTAAGCAAACAAAACATTTAAAATTATTCAAAATATTAATTTCTCCAAACTAAAGCAAAACAAAACATTTAATATAATCAACTAAATGAAATCCCAATACTAGCTTAAATAATAAATCAATAACCAAAGCGAAGTGGAAAGTAATCACTTAATTAAGACAATTAAATAAAATATCTGAAAATACGTATTCAAAAATAAATAATTTAAATATTAACCAAAAATACATGTATTCAAAATAAAATGCCATAACAAAATAATAGGCAATTATCTTGCCAATAATTATCAAATACTGAAAATACGAGGTTAACGGTGGATTACTTACCTCGAAATTACTCTACTCCAAGACACCAGACGAAGGCCCAAAGTCAGTTCTCAAATGGCCCTATAACCCAGGGATTGGCAACCAATTAACTCAAGAGATCATGGACTACTCAAAACATAAAAATGAAAACCATAAACTAGAGTCATTGCTCAACATCAAGGCAACTACCTAAGAACACCCAAAGACTGCATGGTTACTTTCAAATGCAAAAACACACCTTCTAAGGCTGCTGAAGTTAGGAGGTGAGTGTGTTCTTCTATGCATGCACCATTCGCCCCTTAAGCATGCTTGAAAGAAAACATGGAGACATGCAAGTCAACCAAAGGTATATGCATATAGTCACACCACATGAGAGCATGCATCTTGAAGCTTGGGTTCCCAAGATTGGATTTTCTAAGAGTTCAAAACACTACAAAGCCTGCTGCATGTCTTCATGCAAGTAAAAACCCATATAAACCTCAAAGTGGGGTGCAACTCTTCATGCAACATGCTCTCTCTATATATAAATACATATATAGATTTATAGTACAAAAACACAAAACCAAAGGAAGCCAAAATATAAAGAGGATGTTTTCAACACACTTCTCAAATTCAAGGCTTAAAACTTAAGCATGCTCATACAAAAACATTAGCTATAAACCCATGAATGGTTGGAACTTTGGATTTACACCTAAGTTTAAGAGTGTGGAAATACTCAAGGTTGCACATACAAAATTTGATCATGTGAACAAACAAGCATGGGAACCAACCATCATAAGGATATTGGCATCACTTAAACTACCAACCTAAAACTTAACACTTCCAACATATATGCAAGAAAAGAAAGAGCTAAAACAAGAGTAAAAACAATCAAGTAGAAGGAAACTTACTTGGTGAGAAGAGTAGGAGGAACTACACTATCAAGGTGGTAGCCCTTAAGAAGAGAAGCAAGGTTTCTCTTGAAGCTAGGTTTAAAGAGAGAAGTGGCGACCAACTCCGGGCTATTCGGCTCAAGCTTTCAAGAAATCTAATGATCATCTTGATTAAGTAATGCAAAGAGAGAAGAAATCTCCAATGCTCACCGGAGGTTCGAAGGTTGGAGGTTTTCCGGTATCGGAATTACATCTCTCTCTCTAACTTTGTCTCTCTCTCTCCCTCCCTCACTCTTCCAGAAAAAGGTAGAAGATGGGGTGGGTTGCTAGTGGGGTTAATTTTTTGAACAGTCACCCAACTTTGCCTTATTTTCAGTTCAGTCATCCAACTTCAAAACGTATCAAAGTGGTCACTCAAGTTTTTAAAAGCATTCACCGGCCAGTCACCCGAGATTTTCCGGCAATTATAATCCTACGTGGCTGCCGTAATGGCTGACTCACCAAATGATGGCCGAATCAGCAACTGGCCACGTCATATTACATGGCTGACTGGGCAAGGCAACCGACACGTCAGCCCTTCTAACCCTTCATCACCTTTCATCTTCTCTGCGCTTTCTCTTCATCTTCTCTTCGCTGGTTCTTCTTCTCTGCCGTCTTCTTCTTCACGCCATTGTTCTGGAGAGTGTAAGCTGGTGAGTTTGAGTGTATGAACTGGTGATCGAGAGGAAAAAAACATCGCTTTCATCCGTGAAAGTAAACAACAAACAATGTCAATCGATTGGGAGATCCGACAAGCAGGAGAGGCGCCGCCGGAGTACTGTAAGTAAAACCCAAATTTGAATCTAGTTTATTTCCTATTTGTGTTTTTAGGGTTAGGGTTTTTAGGAGTTAGGGTTTTTAGGGTTTTTAGGGTTTTTAGTTGGGTTGGGGGTTTTCACTTTTACCCTGAATGATGTGCCTTTTTTGAGTTGGTGATGTTGTTGAAGTGTTAAAGTAGGAGTTGCAGGCGAAGAGAACACAAGTTACATATAACATGTGGAATGTGGAATGTGGTCTCATATGGAATATAATATGTCCTTCCTGTGGTCCCAAGTTGACCAGAAATTGAAAAAGATGCAAAAACTTTGAATTTTTGTATATGCTATGGTTTTTCCTGTATATATATATAACCACAAACTTTGCTTGATTTGTTACTTCATCAAATGATCAATGCCATATGTGTGTATATTAGTTATCTCATATTTGAACCAAAGCTTTGTAGATTATGTCTTTAGTTATCTCATATTTGAACCAAAGCTTTGTAGATTATGTATTTAGATTATGTGGAATATAATATGTCCTTCCTTTGTCTTCATTTTTTTTATATATAAAATGAGATTAACACTGTATATAATCTAAATTCAGATAAGAATGCTGTATTGGTAAATGCCTGATTGGCTTCATAACCTTCTAATGACATTATGTTCTTGTTAACATTGTAAGTGTCAATGAATAAGTGAATGCTGACTGCTTTGTTCTAGTTTTCTGCATGGTTATTGGTTTATAGACAACCCATCTGAGTAGTCTGTTCTGTCATCTATTTCTTGCTTTATAAGATATTGGTTTATAGCTTATTATAAGGAGGCCATGAGTACACTACTCTTCTGGGAGGCCTGGCCTGGTCCAGCTACTTCTCAGGGATAGAAAGGGCTCAATTTCCATACCTAAGTCCTCCTGGAAAGCACGAACCAATATTTAAAATGTTTTCTAGTTAACTTGTCAAAACCCTTGTGATACTTGTTATTTGCTTAATAATACTGTTATTATAAAAAATTTGCTTACCATTACTTGTTTTGCAGAAGAGCTGTATGTGTTGATAAATGTATGTGTCCATAAGAGTATGTGACATGATAAGTTTACAGTGTGTGTTCATAAGTGTATGTGTTCATAGTTATTTATTAGAGATCTTACAATTGATGTGTTCAACTACTTCGTTAGAACCTCAGGAGCCATGGGAGTTAGTTTTAGTTGTATGTGTTCATAACTTTTAATTACATTATGTTCTTCTTAACATTGTAAGTGTCATTGAATAAGTGATTGCTGACTGCTTTGTTCTAGTTTTCTGCATGGTTATTGGTTTATAGACAACCCATCTGAGTAGTCTGTTCTGTCATCTATTTCTTGCTTTATAAGATATTGGTTTATAGCTTATTATAAGGAGGCCATGAGTACACTACTCTTCTGAGAGGCCTGGCCTGGTCCAGCTACTTCTCAGGGATAGAAAGGGCTCAATTTCCATACCTAAGTCCTCTTGGAAAGCACGAACCAATATTTAAAATGTTTTCTAGTTAACTTGTCAAAACCCTTGTGATACTTGTTATTTGCTTAATAATACTGTTATTATAAAAAATTTGCTTACCATTACTTGTTTTGCAGAAGAGCTGTATGTATTTCTTACAATTAGGTATTGACATTAAGTGTACAAGTTCTGTGTTTATTTTCAGTACCAACAGCCGACTTGTTTACCATTAAGATCCATTATAGAATACATGGTGTAGAAGATCAGTTGGTTGGCTTAGTGGATTATTGCAGTTCAGATCAAATTTCAAAAATTGAATTGTTATCAATGGGTAGGAGTCTTATGTTAGATGTACAATGTTGCACCATATGGTGGTTGGATATAAGTCATGGAGCCAAGGAATTAAGAGAAATTAAAAATGACCAAGATGCACTGAATATGGCCATGTCGGTAGATTCCAGTAGGGAGGTCTGTGTGTTTTTTAGGAGTGGAGATTGTGGTAATGAACAAGGTGGAGCCAATAAATTCAGTGCAAAGGATAGTATAGTCAGTGAAGATGATAAAGCAAATAAATTGGAGGAAGAAATATCAGAGGAAGCAGAGGAAGCAGAGGAAGCAGAGGAATCAGAGGATGTAGAAGAAGAAGATTTGGAAGATACAATTATTGGAATGGAAGGTATAAGAAAAAATGATGGAGATGATAGTGACCTCCATGATTCTGATTACAGCCTCAGTGATGAGCCAGAACAAGATCCTGTCGAGGATGCTGAACTAGTTAGGGATGTGGATGTTTTGGGAAAAGAACCTGAAGAAAACATTGGTGGGGTGCATAATGACTCAGACTATGCTGATTCAGATGACTTGAATTCTTGCTCATCAACAGATGAAGATGACTTAGTACCAAGAAAACCTAAATACTCAGAGTTCAATGAAGAATGTGACATGAAAAATCCTCAATTCAAGATAGGAATGAAATTTAGGAGCTTTAAACAATTTAAAGATGCTGTCAAGAACTATGGGATAAAGAATAGATATGTGTTGACATTTAAACCCAATTCACAGAAAAGGTGTAAAGCAATATGTAAGAAGGGTTGTCCATTTTATTTATGGGCATCACCAATGGTGAAGGATGGGAGTACAGTCCAAATAAAATCAGGGATATTGCAACATGAGTGTTCAAGAGAACATCATAATAGGCATGTGAATGCAGCATGGATAGGAAGAAATTACTTGGAGCAGTTCAGAGCTGATCCTGCATGGAAGATCTCTGGCATCATCTAGGCTGTTAAAACTAATGAAGAGGTTCACATCAGTGGATTAGTGGCTTATAGGGCAAAGTGTTTAGCACTCAAGTAAGTCACACCCTATATGAAATATTTTCAAGTAAATGACATAGTTTCCATACAGTTATATACTTGTGAATTTTTAATTTGTCATGTTTTCAACTAGGTTGATTGATGGTGATGAGGAAACACAAATGA
This sequence comes from Dioscorea alata, assembly GCA_020875875.1. Lineage (NCBI taxonomy): Eukaryota > Viridiplantae > Streptophyta > Magnoliopsida > Dioscoreales > Dioscoreaceae > Dioscorea > Dioscorea alata. The sequence continues at coordinate 15,754,333 of CM037021.1, forward strand.
AGAGCCTGTATGACTATAGATTAGAACTGATGAGGACTCATCCTAGATCAACTGTGATTTTCAGATGTGATGTCGGTAAATTTCAGTGCATGTATATATGCTTAGCTCCCTTGAGAGAGGGTTTTTTGGCAGGTTGTAGACAAATTATATCAGTGGATGGGTGCTTCCTCAAAGGCCTATATGGTGGACAACTTCTGTCTGCTGTGGGGATAGATGCTAATGATTGCATCTATCCTGTTGCTTGGGCCATAGTTGATAAGGAGAACAAAAACAACTGGAAGTGGTTCTTAGAGTTACTGGCAGAAGATCTTGGGATAACAAATAGCTTCCATTGGGCATTCATGAGCGATAGACAAAAGGTAAATGTCTGACCTATGTTCAATTAAAACTTGATGTCATTTTTATGATTAACTTCAGAGTGAATGACTGTCCTGTTATGGTTTTTTTATCTTTGTGTTCATAACTTCAGAGTGAATGGCTGTCCTATTATGGTTAATCAACATAATTATATTTACCAATCTAATCTGCTGATGTGATTAGATATCAGATAATTAATTCTGTATCCAGATTCTTAAGACTGGATGCTTGATAATTAGATTCAGTGCTTCAATTGTTAGGGTTTCATCCAGAGGGCTGATCTGTTCTGTCTGTTTTTTCCAGATTGCTATAATGCCTGCCCAATGTATTCTGTTATTGCTGGATATCTAGATTTTCATTATGCTGCTAGGGCTGGATATTGATGTTCTTAGTGATTTATCCAGATTTTTTATATTGATGTTTGTATCAAATATATCTTATTGACAATCCTCTTCTCTTTTTTTGTTTGTTTTTGTTTCTTCCTCTCCCCATCTTCCTGTGGTGTGTGAATTAAATAAACACTTAGGGTTTAATGCCTGCTATTGAAGAGCTTTTCCCCAATAGTGAACACAGATATTGTGTGAGGCACATCCACACTAATTTCAAAAAAACTTATAGAGGAAAAGCCTTAAAGGACCAACTCTGTAATTGTGCCAAAGCAAGCAACATCCCTTCATACGAGAAATCCATGGAACAATTAAAGGATATGTCTCTAGGTGCCTTTGAATACCTGAAAAAAATAGATCCCCATCATTGGAGTAGGTCTTATTTCCAAACCAAATACAAGTGTGACATACTACTTAATAATATGTGTGAATGCTTTAATAGCCAGATTCTCGAGGCCAGGGTTAAAGGCATAGTCACAATGAATGAGATCATCAGGACCACATTAATGGTTAGGATCTAAAAAAAAAGAGATGACATGAAGAGATGCCAAACAGTCTACTGCCCTAAAATACTAAAAAAACTAGAAAAAATGAAGCAGCTCAGTTGGTCTTATAACACCATTTGGTCTGGGGGGAGCCAATATCAGGTTGTAGGGCCTGATGGTCAGTTTGTGGTTGATAAGAATGGGGCAAGTTGTTCGTGTAGGAAATGGGAACTTTCAGGGATTCCTTGCAATCATGCCATTTCAGTCATCTATTACAATCGAGAGAAACCAGAAAATTACATACATGATTGCTATAAAATCAGCACATTCCTAGATACATATAGGCACACATTGAATCCCACACAAGGCAGACAATTTTGGCCAAAGAGTGATCAAGGTCCAATGGTACCACCTGACCCAGCACTCAAGAAAAGAGGCAGGAAGACTATTTTACGAAGAAGGGAGCTAGGTGAGGAGACCAGTGGCTTCACACATGGAAAAGACACCAAAAAAGGAGTATCCATGAAGTGTAGTGTCTGTGGTGCTAAAGGACATAATAAAAGACATCACAAGGGAAGCAATGTGAGTATATGTTATGCACACCTTCAACTTCAACTATGTTATTATTATAATTGTGCCTGCAGTTAAACTCATATTTTCCATCTATATGTGTTTAGGTTACTGCTGGACAATCAACTGAGCAGGAATATCAAGGATCAGTTGAAGCAACAGATCCTTTGACTACAATTGATTCCCAGGTTTTACATGCACATTTTCAAATGGTGAGTAAAGTTAACTTTGGTTAAATTACTCTGTATATGGCTCACATGTCCTTATGGTTTTTGTAAATGTCAATTAAATGATTCAACAGGTTGACAATTTAATTGGAGGCAACCAGCACTTAGAAGATGCTACACATTGCCAAAATGCTGGAGAACCAGTGTCACAGGTAAGGTTTATTATAACATACTTTAGGCTGAATTTTGTTCATCAAGATGGATTCTTTTCTCACCATTCATGTTTTACTAAATTCGTTCAGGTTATTAATGAACTTGACCAGAGCATGGGGTTTGGGGCTATATTATCTGATGGCCATGGAAGGAAAAAATTGACAACAATAGGAGGCAAACACACAGCTACTAATGATGCAAATGCTGGACATGTAAATCAGGTTAGTAATGCAAAGGAGCCATCAAACAAGAATTCTGCAGGAGTTGCAGTCAAACATCCTCCATTGAAGCATCAAGGTAGACATAAGGACACTGATGACAGGCCCAAAGAAGGAGATCTTAGCAAAAGGAAAAGGAATTGGGTCCCCCCAGGAGCTTCCACTAGTGGAGTTGGGAAAAAGGGTAGGAAGTGAGAAACAGAAAAGCTACTGGCGGAAGATTTTGTATATTGCCATGTTTGGCTGAAAACAATGCTTTCATAATTTGTCATGTTTGGCTGAAAACAGAATGGCTACAAATAGAAAGGGTACATTATGTTTTGTAAGTTTTTGGAATTTGGCTGACAATCTCCAGAGCCGAAAGTTGTAAACATTGGTTCCTTACATGTGAATGAGTATATGAAGTTGTAGTTTTATAATTAATCTTGTTGTACAGTTTGGTTTCTTACATTTGAATGAGTAAATGGTGAATGAAATTGCTAATCTGCAATACTCATGCACATGTGAATGAAATTGTAGCTTTAATTTGTAATGAAATTGCAACTCCTGCAGGTGTGAATGAAATTATAGCTTTATGGGCATCACCAATTGTGTGTATTTAATATGTAAGAAGGGTTGTAAAGCAATAGCCAGGTTGTTTAGCCAGGTTGTTTTAAAACTTTCTGAGAATAGCCAGGTTGTTTTAAACAAAATGTGTGTATTCAATATGAACAAAATGGGTTCTTGCTCTGTTTCTGTTAGGACCGACAGAGCAATGTTACAAGCTAAACAACCTGATGAGGAACCTGCAGAATTCACACTCTATCACTTAATTTCACTTAATTAATGTAAACAAGCAAACAACAGAATGTATAGATGAAGAACCAGAAAAATTTCTCAGAATTTTATCCTAAGCTTCTTCAATATGCTCAACAAACTATACAATCAATTGGAAATAAATATTACAATCAACTTAATATTAACAATATAACTCTGACCAAATCAAGCAAAAACAAAAAAAAAAATACAGAGAGGAAGAAGAACATCTTCCACTCGGTCCTAGGCTGTTTTGTGGACTCTTAAAAAGCTTGAAGTTTATCTTCACAAATCGCTCTATCCAAATCGCTCTATCTTCATAAAACTTCATGAATAGATCACCAGCTTGAAGTTTCCACAGCAATGGCGCGAAGAAGAAGAAGACGCCAAAGAAGAAGAAGATGGACCAGAGAAGAGACGGAGGAGGCGTACAACTTAAGGGCTGACGTGTCGGTTGCCTTGCCCAGTCAGCCATGTAATATGACGTGGCCAGTTGCTGATTCGGCCATCATTTGGTGAGTCAGCCATTACGGCAGCCACGTAGGATTATAATTGCCGGAAAATCTCGGGTGACTGGCCGGTGAATGCTTTTAAAAACTTGAGTGACCACTTTGATACGTTTTGAAGTTGGATGACTGAACTGAAAATAAGACAAAGTTGGGTGACTGTTCAAAAAATTAACCCGTTGCTAGTGTCTTTGGCTCAACATGCAACCAACAAGATGGCAACAAAGCTTCCACAAAACAAGGCTTAAGACAAGGCTTCTTAATTCAAGGGTTTTGCATGAAAAGAAGGCCAAGGATCCGGTTTGGATTATTGTGACAAATGGATGGGGACAAAAAGACCGGGGCCCACACAAACAACGCCGTTACAGCCACCAGCCTTGGGAACAACACCCTTCCGCCAGTACACTCTTGCGGAGCTAATGGAGGCGACGCATGGGTTCGCCGACCGGAACATGATCTCACAAGGCGGCGATGAGTACCTCCCAAACTTCGCCTACTGGGGCTGCCTTCATGGCGGCCAACAGATCGCTGTCAAGAGGTTCTCCAAGGACGCTTGGCCTGATGAGGAGCAGTTCAGGGTTAGTTCTTGTTTAAGTCCTTGTTTCTTGGTGATCTTGTTGTGATTATTGATGAGAGATTTGGAGTGGGGTTTTGTAGGAGAAGGCGATTGCAGTGGGACGGTTGAGACATCGGCGGCTTGTGAACTTGATTGGGTACTGCTGCCATATTGATAATGAGAGGCTTCTTGTGGCGGAGTTCATACCCAATAATTCACTCGCACGGCATCTTTTCAACGGTACATGTTTTGTTCTCCCTCGTACTTCTTGTTCTTGACTTGGTTCTATGTTAATTCTTTGATATTTCTTAATGTGATTTGATTGAATGGAGTTTAGGATTCTTTTTGAGTGGATTCTTTGTTATTTCTTGAGGTCATGTAATTGAATGGAGCTTTGGATTCTTTCTAAGTCACTGTTTGATGTTCTGCGCTTGAATCGATATGCAAAGTTTACGTTGCATTGAACTGCAGCAATCTAGTTTTTTTTTTATTAGTTTTTGTTAATGCATAGCCAAATTCAGCTTTCTTGGAGCAAGTAATTAATCTCATTCAGTAATTACATATTTAAGACTAGTTTGGATATACTGATTAGAGACTAAAATAAATTACTGTTTGGATGTGTTGATTAAAATAACTTCAGCTATAAGCCCAGGTTTTTCTCCATCTAGTAAGAACGTGTAACCTCTATAGAATTCACAACAGCATATGGGTGAGAAGTCTTTGTTGGAACCCTTCTTTTTTGGAAGAACATTAGTGGGGTTTGATTCATTTTGTTTACAAATTTGCACTGCCATAATAAAGTTGGGATAAAAAAACATATATTTCCAAGTGCATCTCTTTAAGAGTGTCCAAAATGGCATCAGAAAATAGGATGGGATAGCTGTCCAAGCTTCGTGCTTTCCCTGGATACATGAATCAGATAGCTCCTGTAATTTTCTCCATTGGAAAGGATTTTAAAGTGAAGATAAGTCCACCCGGTTTACATAGAGAATTAATGGCATTGCAGGCCCCCTTCACTTTTTTGACTGCTTGAAAGGGTTTGGTGTAATAGTATGATGGGCTGATCTTGACCTTTGGTTCACATAATTTCCTTTTTGGTGATGATGCTACCCAGTTTAGCCCTAGATTTGTCATGTTCTCAATTTTATCTACAGTCTATATCATATACTTTTGAATAATTCCCAAACTTCATCTTTTTGATATAGAAAATTTGAAAATCAAGAATCTTTCCTTTTCTCTCCTCATAAATCACATCCCCATGTATTTCTGTGTTTCCATACATCTTCCCAGTAAATCCTTCCCCATTGTACGTAGATTTAAGCTGCTCCAAACTCTACATTGCTTTTTAGCCTTCAGCATGACCAGTGGTTTTAATAGACTATCCTGTAATGACAAGTGGGAAAAGATGCCATGTATTTCTGAAAAATGAGTGTCAATTATTTTCATTATTTCTCTACAAGGTTTAAAACCCTCTAAGGATATATAGCTCATTAGTTAATATCCTGATTACAATTAGGTTTTCTCTGGTGTGTTAACTGTATATCTTTTTGCTTGTTGTGCCTTCAATTTCATTTGTGTTTTTATTGTGATTCTTTATGTTAATCAATTTTATTTTTTGAGATGGATAATGACAAGTTCCACAAGCATCCTGCACAAATTTTCCATGCATATACATTCCAACGTGTTTTACGATATTAAATAATTTCTTGATTGTTTCTGCAGTTAAAACTAAGATCATGGAGCGGTCTAGGTGCTTTAGAGTCGCATGCTATATAGCAGAAGCTTTGGAATATTGCATCAAAGAACATGCTCTGTATTATGATCTAAATCCGCATAAAGTTCTCTTTGATGAGGTCATATTAGTAATTATATTTATAAGAAATAGATCTTTAGATAATATTGATGAAACCAATTAATAAAGCAAGCAATCTTTATTGCTTTCTCTTCGAATATTACACTATATAATTGCTCTGAGAAACATAAGTGAAATATCATTCGTAGTCATTTTTGCTAATATCTATTTCATTAGATTATATTAGTCACATAAAAACCAAACAAGTTATGTTGGCTCGACTCAACCCAAAAGTTTAAGTTGATATATAGGTTGAGATCGAGATGCCAACATTTATATTATAAATTCATGTGCATACCAACTTAATCACTTTGGGGCTATTAACTACGCTAATATGCCTTGTTGGCACATGTTAGTTTATTTTTGGTAGCCTCCTTATAAAAACCTATTCATGAAGCTCTAACATTGTTTAAAGTATATATCTAGCTTGAGCATGTTTTTCTTTTTATTTGGATAGTGAAGCACTTGCACTTTTCTAACAAAAGATTTAAGAAATTCACGTAAATATATGATGCATGTCTCCTTAGATGCATTTTCCTCCTCAATGTTGCAAGTTTGTTGATGTTTTTTATTTTTTTTGCAGGCTAGCAATCCTTGTCTTTCTTGTTTTGGTCTTGTGAAAAACCTCGAGGATGATAGATGTTTCCATACTAACATTGCTTACACGCCTCCGGGGTGCTTATATGGTATTGACCTACCATTGCTTGAAATTCATTTGCCATATAATAAGTCTTAGTCAAATAATTGTGCGAACTTATTTCTTTTTTTTTTTGTAGGAATGGCCAGTGCTAAAAGCATGATATACAGCTTTGGCATTCTGCTACGAGATCTAATGAGCGGAAAGCAAATTTCAGATGAACAAGTAAGGCTTTTATACATGCCAGATATCTCATATATTAATTAATTTCTGCTTCTCTTCTTCTACTGAAGTTCTTTTAGCCAGATTTTTTTTCAATTTTCATTAAACATAGGAGCCAAAATCATTATAATTAACTACGCATACACAAATCTTCTTTTGCATTTCTGGACTTCTATTCAAAATTATTTGTGATCTATTTGTCATAATCTTGTTTCATGTATGTTTCATTTTTCCAGGCAATGCATGCAATATTGGGTACAAGTATCCCTATTGTTATGGATTCTCGTTTGTGGGCTAAATGTTCCGCTGAAGTGGCCACTGCTTTGTTGGAACTTGCTTATCACTGTTTGCAATATAAACCTATTGACCGACCCTCCATAAAAGATGTTATTGCAACCCTTGCACAAATTCAAAGCAATGCTGCAGTGAGCAACTCGTGATTTGATTTTTGATATCTATATATGATCTATGTTACACATGTGGCTTTTTTTTAAAAAAAAAAATGCATTCTTGTCAACGTCAGCGAGGCCCTAAGTGCTGTGATGTTTATTCTATCATCTCTTGGAAATTAAGCCAAACTCATAACCTTCCCAATTTTGTCCTGAAATCAATGAGATTTTGATGTTTTGTCACATTCAATGCAGGGATCATCTAATGCAATTCCAGGGAATGGGGCAAGATAAAACCACACCAATGCACGTGGGAAACTCAGAAGCAAGTTAAATTCTCACAAGAGGAGCCACCTGACCGTTCCCCACACAAGGTGTACAACATCACTTTCTTCCACATTTGCCAAAAGCCAAAAATTGGAGTGAACTTTTGCATCAGAAACACCTATTACTACATTGATTGGTTGGTGTACATAGATAAGTGCGAATATTATTTGTTGGTGTGTATGGGTAAGTGTGAATATTCTTTGTTGGCGTATATAGATACGTGTGAATAAGAATATCAAATTTCTGAGCTACTGCATGTCTTCGGTTTTACTACATAGATTTCAGCATTGCCATCAATGAGCAGGCTCATGAATTCCTACGTAGATTTCAGCTTTCCCCATGAATGGGTCTATTTTCTATGGGAAGTTGAGATAGTTTGTAAAGCATGTCAATGTGAATAGAGGGCCGGCGCTAGACATAGGCACATAGACGATCAAAGCCTATGTCTAGGGCCCTGAGATTTTTATTTATGTAAAATTATATATTAAAAATTTTTATTTATTATTATCTTATCTCATAAAAATTTTAAATATTTTTTAAATTATAAAACTTAATTTATGATAATATTACTATCCAATGAATATATCGTTAGACTCCTCTGGTAGGACTTCACAGTTCTTTTGTTAAAAATATATTTAAAATTTTCATTTATTATTATCTATCACATAGTTATAATATTGAAATTTTTTTTTAAACTACCAAATTTATCTTATCTTGATTATATACTAAATTTTGCTTTATAATATTTATGATGTCATTATAATCAATTAAATGGATTAATGAAGTTAATATTAGGACTTGATTTTACCGTTACAATCTTAATATTCTAATATTAAAAAACACACACTCACACACACAAATATACCATCTCATATTATATACATGATATGTGAGAGACCGACCCACCTCAGTGAGACTCGGAACAGAACTCTGCACAAGCCAGGTATTGTTTTGCTTAGTCGCACAATAATTCGCACTCCCTCGGAGTCGAACCTGCGACCTAAGCCTTTTGTCTCACTTAAAGTGAGCTCCTCTCACCAATTGATCATAAGCAAAACAATACCTGGCTTGTGCAAAGTTATGTTCCGAGTCTCACTGAGGTGGGTCGGTTTCTCACAAAAAAAGGCGCCTTTTTTTGTGAGAGACCGACCCATCTCAGTGAGACTCGGAACAGAACTCTGCACAAGCCAGGTATTGTTTTGCTTAGTCGCACAATAATTCGCACTCCCTCGGAGTTGAACCCGTGACCTAAGCCTTTTGTCTCACTTAAAGTGAGCGCGTAGATCAATTGGTGAGAGGCGCTCACTTTAAGTGAGACAAAAGGCTTAGGTCGCGGGTTCGACTCCGAGGGAGTGCAAATTATTGTGCGACTAAGCAAAACAATACCTGGCTTGTGCAGAGTTCTGTTCCGAGTCTCACTTAGGTGGGTCGGTCTCTCACATGATACTTGAAAAGTTGCCATGGATACCCATGCATGCATGTTGATTCTCATGATCGACACATGCAGCTTGACTATATCAGACACGAACTGATACAAAGCCTTTACACTTATTTTTAAATCAAAAAACTCTCCTTTCATTTCCCTCCATAAAATTTGTTTATCCAAACAAGGGTTGAACCCTTCCTTTCCTTTCCCTTATTTTTTCTCCCCTTACTTTCCCTTCTACTTTTGAATCCAAACACTATGTAAGAGTTAAACATACCATTATAATGTTTAAAAAATCCATTATTTGCTCTTGGTGTTGAAATCCTTATATTTTCATAGTATTCTCAATCTCAATTAAAAATTTTCATCAGTCGTAATCAATGCCAATTATCTAATAATTTCAATTTTATTTAATTTTAATATATTTTTTTAATTATATGCATTGTTAAGTAGTTGATTGGTTTTATTTTTATTTTCTTATAGGGATAATAGAACCGTTAAAAAAAAGTGTTACTTGAATTAGGTGCTTCTTTCTATTTTTAATAATATTAATTTTTCATTATCTTTTATTGTTTGTTTTTGTTAGAATGTCTACTGGAAAATATGACTCTAGATATGAGAAAATAAAAAAACAAAGAAAAAGAAAAGAGTAGACGAGTTAATTCAATCACTCAAAAAGGTGTACTTAAAATTTTTGTTACTAGTAGTAAACAAAATAATACATGTGATGAAAATTTAGAAAATTAACCAATTCATTATTAATAAGGACGCAAATGTGGTGCTGATCAAGTAGTAAAGTGTGTGTGAAAACAAGGTATCAATATATCCACAGGGAAGATTGAGATTATTAATACTAATTCTAATCCTAAAATAGTGATGTGTGTGAATAAACTCAAAAGCAATAGCAATGAAATAAAAGAAGTCAAGAAATCAAGGGGAGAAGGGATGCCCTGGCATAGTATCCCCCTAAGGTTTGTTAAGTTCGAAACAAAAGTTGTATAAGCATGCAATCTTATTTGAACTGAGAGAAATCCTAAAATATACTAAACCCCTCTTGCAAGGGTGATTATTAACTGATTCAGTACAGTGTTGATACAAACACCCCACGATCACATTGTACTGTATGAAATATCAATGTGGATTAACAAGAATTTTTGAAATAGGTAATCCTTCTTGCGAAAAGATTACCCTTTATCCCATACAGAATAGAAATATGATTTCTGTTAAAATTTATTCCCTATGATTGCAAAGAGCATGGAAATCACTTATTAATCCACTCAGGGAGGATTAAGGGAGGAGAACTCTTAACTCTAAATTACCTCATTACTAGGATTACTCACAATCCACTCTAATGGCGGCATGTCTATACTAGGTGGATATTTCTACACGTCACAAAACAAATCAAACATAAGAACCAGGGCTTTTGCCTCAATAGCAATCAAGCAATATAAAACACGCAATTAGATTCAAATAACATGGATTGTAATTAAGAAGCAAATTAAAATCAACAAGATCCACAACAAAGTCAAATAAAATGAAACCATAGAGTTTAACTATGCCCGAACATCTACAAAATTAGTCCTTCATTAATGGAGAACAAGCATCCATACAATAAGACATGAAGAGAATAAACATAGACATAAAAACCACTTTCTCAATCGTAGCGTAGGATGATTGCCGGAGAAAGCCCAATGACCTTCCACAGATGTCGCCAAGCTAGTCTTGACGACTATAATCCTTCCTCTCTATGATAGATGAGTCAAATCTCCCTCTAGAATCGCCTCAAAAGCCCTAGAGATTCGCCCATTTCCTTCCCCTTTGCCTCATCTCTAAAATAAAACAAAAGCTATCCTCATCAGGAATATTTATATTATGCCACTTATGGGCAACTTATGGGCAACTTACGGGCATAAGGACACGGCCGAAAGGAGCTAGAAATGAGGCATAGCTAGCCTTACGGGATCACTTACGGGTGCAAGTCCCATCCATAAGTTTTTTTTTATCTTGTGTTATGGTCCAGCTTACGGCCATAACCGCTAGGCTGTAAACTTCTTTGTATACCTCTTGCGACTGCCCTTACGGGTGTAACCTCTGCTCGTAAGCTCCTCTAGATTATCCTTAAGGTTACATTTACGGACATAAGTCCTGCTTGTATATCCCTCTGAATATCTATATGCTCTTCCTTATGGGTATAAGCATGGTTCTCTGGAAGAGGTTTAATTATGGCCATAAGCATGGTCGTAAGTAAGCCTGCTTGCTTGTCCTTTTTTGATTGATGCCAAAAAAGTTCCATCTTCATCATTTTGGCACTAGAACGCTTCTTTTTGCTTTCTCTTGTCTTTAAATATTGTCCGAAGCCTAAGAATGCAAAACACACCATGTTTAACATCTAATTCCACAAAATAACTCACAAGTCTAATGAGTGTACAAAATGATATAAAATAATGAAGAATTATACACTGATCAATTGTAATGTGCTCGAAGTAGATGAAACATGCAAAGAACAATATCCTCACAATATATAGTGACAATATTGAGAGTCCTTCAATTTCTAGTGAAAAGAATTAATGAAGAAAATACATTTCATATGGAAAAATAATGATTTCCAAAATGAAATAACTTCACAAATAGAATTAGATTTATATGATCTTGGAAATTGGAAGAATGTCAATTATAACTTAAGAGGTTTGATTGACCTATAAGAGATATAATTAGTATTGTAGATTTTCCAAAAGATGAGAACTCTTGACATTTTTCCAGTATACATTACACTAGAAAATTCCTAAATGGAGAAAGGCATGATAAAAAATGGTTAGATTATTCAAAGAAATTAGATAAAGTTTTTTTTTTTTTTTTGCAAGTTATTTTCAAATTCATTAAGTTCTCAACTAGTTAATGAGGGGTGTGATGATTGGAAAATTCTTAGTGCTATATTCAAGCATCATGAAACATCTAATCAACATATTATTAAAATGACCACTTGGATAGAATTTGAGGTACAGTTACAAAAGGTAAAAAGAATTTACAAAAAATTGCAAGATCAAATCAATAAATAAAAAGAACATTGGAGAAATGTATTGTTGAGATTTTTTTTTTAAAGGTGGATAAACCACTTCAATTAAACGAAGAGCAAAAAGTAACAACCACTAGATGTGGTAAGAGAACAGGAAAGAAGACAACAACAACAAAATAAAGATACAACACAGCCCACACACGGACCCTAGCCGAGCCGAGGCCCAATCCAACCTGACACCTACTAGCCCATTTGAGCCATGACCTCCTCATCAGTTGTGGAAGCTCTGGCTCCACCAACCTAGAGGGTAGAGAAACTCCAAGCTTCTCCTGATGGTAGCGGTTGACTCTGCCACCTTCACACATGCACCATCATTCACTGAAGAAAGCCAAGAAAGAGTCATCCGATGAATATTTAGGAGAATACAATGCAAAGGCAACACATTGGCATTAAAAATACAATCATTTCTAACAAGCCAAATGTTCCAAACAACCGCTTTTGCAACAAGAATCCCTAAATCTCTCGAAGCTGGAGACAGGTTCTTCCTCCACAACCCCCAGAGGTTGTTCACGGTGGAGGGAGAGCGTGGGATCGTCAAAAGTCTATAAAAATAATCCCACACAGGTACGGCCTTTGGACACTGAAGAAAGAGATGATCGACAGACTCTACTGTCGCATGGCACATGACACATGTGTCTGTCGGTAACTTGTTGCATCTTCTACGAGCAAGGTTTTCCAAAGTAAGGATTTTGTTCTGCCATGATAGCCAATTGAATAGGTTAATTTTCCTCGGGCACCAGTTTCGCCAGAAGAATTTAGCCACCGGGTAGCGCAAGCCTCCATCGATAAAAAAGTTATAGAAGGATTTAACAGAGTAAATCCCATTCGCAGTCAGCTTCCACCTCTTGTTATCCTCCACATCCAAGGGTCAAATGAAAAATTTGGCATCCAAGGGCAAATGAAAAATTTATGAGGATAGCAATGAAAAATTTTTGAGTCATATTGAAATGATTGCAAATTTTGATCTATTGATGTAAGAGCATGTTAGATGTATTTAAATTAATGAAATACGTGATGATTATCTTGGGCATAAAATACAAAGTGAATTGATTGATTTATTATCAAATGAAATAAAATGCCAATTGTGAATAAAATTAGACGAGAAAAATATTCTTCTACTATACTTGATTGTAATCCTGATGTAACTCATCATGAACAAATGTTTCTAACATTAAGATGTGTAGGTGTTTCATTATCTCCAATTAAAATAGAAGATATTTTATAGAATTTTTAAAAGTGGATGATACATATGGAAAAGGATTTTCCGAGGAGTTCATGAATATAATGAAAAATCTTTATCTTAATATTGACAATATATGGCGACAAGAATGCAATAATTGGTCTAACATGAGGGGAAAACATCAAGGTGTACAAAAACAATTGCTTGATATCAATTCTAGAGCTTTTTATACACCATGTGGTTGTCATTCACTTAATTTTTTATTTTCTGATATGGCTAATTGTTGTCCAAAATATATTACATTTTTTGGAGTTTTACAACATATTTATTCAGTTTTTTTTCTCTTCCACAAAAACAATTAATAAATTTAAAAGATCATGTTCCTAGTTTAACTATTAGCCACTATTACAAACTCGCTGGGAGAGTTGTATTAAAAGTTTTAAAGCCATTAGGTTTCAAACTCCTGAAATAAGAGATGCTTTACTTGAGTTAACAAAAGCTAGTGATGATCCCAAAACAAATAGTAAAACTAATTGTTTGGCTGCATATGAGCTCGAAATCTTTGAATTTTTGGTGGGCATGGTTAATTGGTATGATTTGATATTTGTTGTTAATATTGTTAGTAAAACCTGACAAACCAAAAGACATGCATTTCTAAATAGCTATTCAAATGAATATAGAACTTGTGTTTCGTGAGAAAAGAATAATTCATAGAAAAAACAATTTGAGGAAAATGATACTGATGAGGTAACACATTTGCCAAAAGATTTAAGAATTAATTATTTTAGTCGTGTAGTTGATCAAGCTATTTCTTCTCTTGAGAGTAGATTTGAACAATTCAAAATATATGAAGATGTTTTTGGTTTTCTACATGATTTACAAAAGTTAAACTTTTTTATGATAATTAATTGAAAGTATAATGTCCCAATCTTGCGAGTTTTTTTTTTTAAACAAAACACATCTTTTGATATTGATTGTTTGGATTTATTTTCTAAGTTGAAAGTTTTAAAAGAAATTTTTCAAAAAGACACAAAATCACCATTAAATATTTTTAATTTTATACAAAAATCAAACTCATTTTCAAATGCTTGGATTGCTTATAGAATATTATTAACTATACCTATTACTATTGTGTCAACAGAAAGAAGTTTTCAAAATTAAAGTTAATAAAATTAGTTTTACAGTTAGCTTTATAACAAGAAAGATTAAATGGATTGGCAATTATTTCTATTGAAAAAATTTGGTATCTCAACTAGAATATCAAAATTTAATCAATAATTTTGCATCTTAATAGAGAAGAAAAGTGAACTTTAATTTTTTGCAAGTAATTAAATAAAAACTTGAAGGATATCTCTAGATTTTTTTTCCCAGGTTGGTATTTTATTTATCATAATTATTAATAATAATTCATATTTTATTTTTATTTTGTAATTTATTTTTTAATAAAATAAATTTTAAAAACAAATTATTAATTGCCTACAACCCCATTTTCACTAAGATCGACCCTTGGTAGAGGATTGGTGTTCATTGATCAAACCTAGATTGTCCAATTTGAATTCCTTAATGGAGACAAAGGTCATTAATTTTAGCCCAAGATTGTTTTGGCCAAGACATTTTTGGACATGATGAAGGCACCACAACCCTTCACTTGGGGTTCATTCTACCACTCCCAAATCATATCAAAGTGTTAAAACCTTCTATGGTGCACATTAGCAATTCAAATTTAAATTGCCTCTATTTGAAAGGATGGTTTTCAGATTCCAATCGAATTGGGACATGGTTGGAGTTGAATCTTGGGATGGAGATAGAGATCTAGTGGAACTTAAGAAAATGAGAGAACCAGTTGAGATTAACCACAAACCTGTCCAACCGGACCTAGATTGGGTGCTTTTGTCCTTTAGGCTAGGTAAAGTTTCTATGTCACATGAGTGGTTCAAACAAAATTAAGGTTCCTAATGAGATTTTAGGGATTATGGATGTCTTCTAAGGTTGGGTTTCTTCTATTCTTATCTTGAGCTGAGAAGATCACATTAAAAATAGCACATATGACCTATGGGAGTGATCAAGAGACATTATTGGAGTGAATTTCCCTTCCAAAATTCTTCTTTAAGTGCCCTAGAATTTAGGCCATACATTGAGGTACATAACCACTAAAATTGGTTACTTAAGTTATTAAATCTGAAGGTCAGGCACAGAAGGTCCGAAATGTATCAAGTTCTTTTTAATATATAGTGAGCTTTTCCATCCATCTATCATTCCTCTGCATGCATCTTGTGAGGGGGGGCAAAATAGTGGTAGTCTTTAAGTGAGAGCACTAATAGCTCCCTAACTAAATTTATTAACCTTTATCAGTTTCAATTCTTAAAGGCAGCCAATGTCAATGTTGTAAAGTTCTAGAAAGCCTCTAACTAAGAATTTCTTGGAGGACCTGCCAAAACCTGGAACTTTCAAGGAGATGATGCTCATTACTTTATGTTATTATCCTGTGTTGGTCTACCATAAGGTTCTTGTTGTGCTGTTAAATGGTCATATTGTCATGATTCTAATAGTCTAATGGGTTGAAATAAGGTAATATCTCTATCACCCCTCCTCCCTTAACTCAAGCTTCTCCTTCTAGGATGGAAGTGCCAAAGCCTAAACCCTACTCGGGGGCAAGAGATGCCAAGGAGATAGACAACTTTTTGTGGAGCTCGGAGCAATGTTTCAGGGCATTTGGTGTGAAGGACACCAAGAAGGTAGATCATGCCACACTCTACCTTGTCGATACCGCCATAGTTTGGTGGAGAAGAAGGTGTGGTGACATGGTGAGTGGGACATGCACCATTTCTACTTAGGACGATTTCAATAATGAGCTAAAGAAGCAATTCTACCTCGAGCATGCCAAGAGATATGCAAGAGCCAAGCTCCGGCGTCTTGTCCAAAAAGGAAGCTTCTGGGACTACGTCAAGGAATTCTCAGAGGTACTTTTGGAGATACCATACTACTCGGAGAAGGATGCTTTCTTCAACTTTTTGGATGGGCTTCACATGTTGGCAAGGATGGAGATCAAGCATCGTGGAGCTCAAGACCTTGCCACCGCCATGTCTATCGCTGAGTCCCTCATTAAAATCCATTGGGAAAGACCGAGGCCACCCAAGGAGAAGGATGGCAATGGCAATGATGGGGGAGATGACCATCGTGAGCATAAGGAGCACAAGTTTGGGCACAAATTTAAGAAGGGCAAATAGAACCCCAAAGCACACCATGAGCCCAAGAATGGTGGTACACCACCCCAATTTATGTGCTATTTTTGTGATGGTCCCCATAAAGCAAGAGATTGCCAAAAGAAGAGCAAGCTCTTCACCATGATGCAAGAGATGGAGCATCAAGACGAAGAGAAAGAAGAGTCCCACTATGAGAGGAAGATTAACTCCATGCAAACCTGAAGTGATCTTAAGGCCAAGATGGAGAAGCCAAAGTTAGAGAGTAAGGGACGCATGCTTGTAGAATCCAAGGTGGGAAGCTATGGAGTGAAGGCCTTGAGCCATCCCGGTGCTACAAACAACTTCCTTGAGGAGAAGGAAGCAAGGAGGCTAGGAATCCCTTACAAGAAGGAGAATGGATTGCTCAAAGCCAATGTGAGAGGCCATGGAGTGAAGAACTTGATCGATCCCGGTGCTACAAGCAACTTTCTTGAGGAGAAGGAAGAAAGGAGGCTAGGAATCCCTTACAAGAAGGAGCATGGATAGCTCATAGCAATGAACTCGAAGCCAACACCAATCTTTGGCGTAGCTAAAGGTGTGAAGGTAAGCCTAGGAGATTGGTGTGATGAGTTAGACTTCTCCATTGTTTCCATGGATGATTACCCCATAATACTCGGTATGGACTTCTTTGATCAGGCTAGGGCTATGCCAATCCCCTTTATTGATACCATGTGAATACTAGAAGGAAGAATGAGGATGATTCCCTTGGAGAGGGATTCACATCTCAAGGGACACAAAATCTCGGCCATGACCATTATGGAAGATGGAGGACCAAACTTCAATAAAGGTAAATAGACTGAGTCAAGGAAACCTCGTTCGAGGAAGCGACGAGGACTTCGCCATGATGGTGGTGGAGGATGTCACGCTCGGCGCGACATGGTAGCTGTACGGTGTGCCCATGATCGAGAAGCCGCGCTAAGACCAAGAGGAAAACAGGTTCCCTTCCATACTTAGAAAATATTCTAAGTGTTGTAATGTAACCTTATATAAAGAAGTATGTGGAAGGGTGTTGGTCTTTCTAGACTTCTCTCCATGATCCTAGAAGAAGAAAAGGAAATTTCTAGGAAAGGGGAGAAGACTAGATATTTGGGTAGAGTTGTGTAGAGAGTTATAGAATACTCTAGAGGGACAATTGTAGCCATCGGACTGAAATGATCCCCACCGTCCATTGAGGAGATGGGGTTCTATAAATACCCCTAAGGGGCTAGACTTAGGGATCAACCAAGCATCCAAGAAGTGTTGTAAACATTGGAGTTCTTAAGGAGAATACGAAGTTTTCCGAGCTCTCAAGTCTCTTGGTAAGTTCTCTTCCTAGCCTTTGCTAATTCAAGTTGCCTTTGAGTTTTTTTGTAGGCAAACCAAGGCAAAGGAAGGAGTAGGCTGAACTTGATCCAGAAAGTGATCAAGTGCCAGCATGCGACGTTGGTTGAAGTCCAAGTCCGTGACATAGTGCCTTGAGATGTACCCCTCCCCCTCCTATGTGCACCATCTGCGCTCTACTGTATGTGTTGCTCAGGAGCTCACCAAGAAAGTTATCCAAAAGAATTTACATTTTATTCATGTAAACATGTATTGGCATTAATGGTCTAAAATCGATTATATTGGCATGATTGTCTTAAAATTTGGTATAGCAAGGACTAGACTAACAAAAGATAAACACCAATAAAAATGTTTGTCACATGAAACCTAACGGTGTTCATAATTAGTTTATTAAATACAAATAAATTACAAAGTATATATAGATCATTTCATAAAAATCATGGAATTATAATTAACAACCACTACTTAGTGTAGTGGTATGTTACTAGGATAGTGAATTGACAGTACTGTTATAGTACTGTGTAAATAATGTGAATACTGTATAAATACTGTGGTACTGTTCATTCAATGTTTATGGGTACCTTGTGGGAGGATGTCGTTTCCCTCTCCTCCAGGGTTGCAGGACAGGGGGGATTTATTAATTTGTTTTGGTTTTTGAAATATCTTTTGAGTGTGCACATGGTAGGAATCTAATTGCCCCATGTGACGTCTGGCTCAGTTAATAAATCTCTAGGGGGTCGTTAAACCACCGTAACTGGAATCTAATTGCCCCTTGACACCCCATTGTGGGGCAGCGCTTCTCGCCTTTGTCCAAAAAAAAAATCATGGAAACATGGAAGCTACTTGTCAAGGAAATCTTTTAGAATAGCCAGTTGGAGTAAAATACTTGTATTATTTATTATTGCATACTTCCACCAACCGTATGCTTCTTTGATGAATATATATTCGCAGTCCTAGATGTGAAAAGGATCAAATTGGAGGAGACAACACTAGTAGTTAATTGAAGCTTCAATTTCCTAGGGTATTACACCACTTCCTTCAGTGGATCGACCATAAACGAACCAGATTAGAGTGCTTAGTATCATTATTTTTTATGCCTCCATTGTTGATTGATCCTCCCTTGGCCATATATTCTAGCTAAGAGGCATGAATGCTCTCTTCTATTTGTTAGATTTTCTTCTGCCATTCTACTTCTAGTGAGAATTTATCATGACAATTCTTCTATTAATGTTATTTTGCTTTTCATTAATTTCAGTTTGTTTGCACTAGTCTTTTATTTTAATAATGTTGGAAAGGTAATACGGCATCATCTCCTACGTTTACGTAGCACCTTCCTTGTATAGCTTTTCCATGTATATATGCTTGCTATACTTAGTCTTTCCATGCATAAATGCTTGCCATGTATAGTTGATTGGTTCATTCCATGCATAGATGCTTGCCATGTATAGATGATTGGTTCTTTGTATAAGATGAATACAACTCCAGCGCCTCAAGGTGTGGCGTCTTTCTCATTCTCCTTCTATCTACATTAATTCACAAATAAATCAATAGTTTGAAAAAAAAAATATAGATCATCATAGAAAAATGGCCATTTAAATAATTATGAGAAAAGAGAAGATAACATTGAAATAAAGAAGCATTTATTCTGATTTTCTTACCAATACATTTTCAAAATATTCAAGACAAGACAACCCTTCTATTTTTTTCATTTTTTTTAATCACTTTCATCCATCCAACCGGCTTTCTCAATACAACTAATTGAGGGGCTATAAATCTTGATAGAATCACCCAAACACAAAATCTGAAGAAAATTCTTATAAATTTGGAATAAAAAAATATTTTTCGGTGTAATTATGCAAAGACTGTATTCAGTATATTCAGTGCTCACTTGATTTCCTGAGTGCCAAATCGGCTGACCTTGCCAGGAGTCTGACGCCTTCGTAGTCCCAGGAGTGATCCTCGTCCACCTGATAGCAAAGACCTCTATTGTCTCTTGGTGGACTTTGTCTTCTCGGTCTTCGTTTGTCTTTTTGTTTTGTTGTTTCCCTCTATTTGTTTCATTGTTTTTTCTTAGGGTGAAACACTTCTGGTGATGCACTTTTCTGTTTTTTTCTGTTTGTTTGTTGTGTTTTCTGTTTTTTTTTATTTTTATGTTGTTTGTCTGTTTTGGTTTGGTTTTCTAATAAATCTGTGGTTAATCTATTTTATTAAAAAAAAACTATATTCAGTGCTACAAGTGAAAATGCCCTAGACGTTAGGACATGCACATATAACCTTTGGTCAACGGGTACATCGAACAAGGATCTAGAGAAGAGAAAAACAAAATCCGGACATCTAGTAATTCATATTAATAGATTTCTGAAAAAAAATTATAAAAACTACATTTATGAACTAAGATGATGGAACTCTTAGGGGTCGTTTCGTTCGTGGTAATAACATATTACCACATAATGAGATTACCATGGTAATATGGGTGGGAATGTAAGAATGTTATATGGTTGGAAATATTGTGGTAATTTAATATAACCATGTTTGGTTGGGAACTCTTATTAATGGGAATAGTTCATTATCTTGTTTGGTTCATGGTAATCAATTTGGTAAAATATAAAAAATTATGAGATTACCATCCAGATGTTTGGTTCATGGAAAAATGTTTGGTTAATGGAAATATTGTGGTAATTTGGTTCTTGTTTGGTTCATGGTAATCAATTTGGTTGGAAATATTGTGGTAATTTGATATAACCATGGTAATCCAAGATAGACACCAAATTTGGTGGTAATTATCATCTTTTTGGTAATATTCTCATGTTGGTAATGTGATATTACCATCCAGATTACCATGTAATAAGTGGTAATCTTTCTCAATGCAATGTCAAACGTGGTAATATTTTTAGATTATCACGTAACACATGGTAATCTTTCTACATTACCGCGAACTAAACGACCCCTTAGAGTTAACCACTCAATCACTAAATGGTTTTGACTTGAAATAAATCCAAACAAAAGAATTCTATATGAAGTTCCACATGAATCCCATTCCTCAACACATCAATAACAATAATATTACTAAGATGGAAAGGAAATGGCATATATCAGTTCTATGACAAAGCTCGAAGTGTTACTATTAGATCAGTTGCCAATATGGTCAAAAAAAAAAAAAAAAACAAGTCAGCAAATATTAGACTTAGGCCGGCCAAATAAAATTTTATCAAACTTCAACTGAGTATATATGGTTGTATTAATAGCCTCACCTCAAACTAAAAAAAATAACTTAGGAACAAATTAATTTTGATGATGGGCTGAATAAATTAAAATAATTATTAAAAATGCAGTTCTTTTCCTCTAACTAAATGTTTTAACAAATAACTCGAATGAAGTCGCACAGAGGATCAAGCGCTCCCTCAGCTTCATGAGCGCTAGACTTGCAGATAACTCCGCCACTTCTTTGCGACCGTCAGATCAGGAGTAGTTCCCATGTTCATTGTTTGGGCATGCTTGTGTTTCCAGTAGGCAGACTTCACCAGCTTAGCCTCTCCTCCTCGTTTACATCTTTTTTTTTTTACTTTCGTTGTTTACCTCACCCCTGGTGAGGCCTTAGTATGTACGCCTTTTTTACTTTCCTTGTTTTTTTATTGTGTTTGTCCTGTACTATTGCTCTTTTTTTAATAAAGTTGTGGTTTATCCGCTTTTATAAAAAAATAAATAAATAACTCGAATGAAAATCTCTTAAATATTCCTAAAATAAGAATTTAACTTGCTACTTTAAAATAAATGAACTCAGACCAAAAAAATGAAATGGCTAGCGCATCATGATCAAAATAGTTTTATTATCAAGAAGAGACATCGCTGCAAAAATAAATGGTTCACTAGCTCTGTCTACATATGAATTGATGTAGTTAATTGTATAAGACGTTTCATGGTGTCCTATCACATCATATTTAGGTGATTTTAAAGAACTAAACAAATAGGAAAGAAATGACATCCTCTTGTACTATAAGGATTTTTGTTTTTTTTGGAAAGGTGGATAAACCACTTCAATTAGAATTGAAAAAGGACAGTACAGAACCCAAACAACAAAAGGGGATAAAAGAACCATTAAATGTGGTGCGACATTCAGAACAAAAGAGAGATAACAAAAACACACAAACAATGGGCAGCCAGAAAGGCCCCCAAGATAGGTAGTCAGGCAGAATCTAGTTTGATATCTAAACAGACGTCTCCTCGGGAGTTGCACTCACACCGGGATCATCCGACATAGGAATAATTGCATCTTCATAATACTAATTGATCTTCCAAACTGTGTAGCAAGTCAAAAGTTACAATTAAAAAATTAATAAATTAAAGAAAAAATATTAAATAAAAGTCAAAAGTTATATGAGGAAAACATCCCCACAAAATAAGGGGGCGAACTAAGGAAGGAAGAGATGAGCGGGTCGCTCCACGACGACCTTCTCGGCGGCGGTGCTGGGGACGGAAGAAGACATAGGAGAGCAAGCGGCGGCTCATGGGACAGTGGGCGGTTCGACAGCAGGGGAGGTTGGACTCGGCGGACTGGTCCCCACATTCGTCAACCGAGCTCAAACTTCTCTTCAAGGTCTGGTCGGCCCTCTTCTCAGGGCAGCTATGTTCGGGAGGGCATCACTTATGCTAAGGCAGTATGTCCCCATAGTAAGCAAATCTCGGCTGAGGAGACCCAGATGACTTCCGATATGGAGCCAGTGGAGCACTGTGAAGATTGGGAAATTGTTAGGTCGCGCAAACTGCGCGCTAGCCCAACCTTGGATAAGCAAAGCTCTCTTCGCACATCCCCCTAAGGTTTCCTTCCGGTCTCTGGAGCCAAACGACCTCGGTCTCCAAAGGCTTGTAACCACTGCTTGCGTACTACCCACAAAACCTCGGAATGCCATTACTGGATCTCGTGCAAATGATGTGGTGGGGCTGGTCATATGGTAGCAAACTGTAGGGTCGAGATTCAGTCACCGCCGAGACATAGGCAAGCCCGACCCAAGGCTAAGGCAAGCTCATCCGTGTGGGATCGAAAATACGCCTCTGGCATCATGTCTGTGAGGAAGACACCAGAAAGCACATCGAAGCACAAATATCATATTTGTTTCGTGGGTTCTTCCATTCCTAATAGAGGCAAGCCTCTATTATTAATTACCCCAGACAGTGTCTTGGGAACCTCCGATTAAGGGCAAAAGTACAAATAAAAGAGGCAAAGAAAAATAATAAATTTATTGTCAAAACATATGGTGATCCATTACATATGAATATTTCCATATATATATATATAGGCAGACATATTTTATTTATTAATTATTATTATTATTATTAATTTATTTAGTTTTTTTATAACGCCGTCATCCGTCATGCTTCGCCGCTGTCTCATGCCTCATTGCCGCTTTGAGATTGACTATCTCAAATATTTCAATGCCGTTCAGAAATTCATGCCACTTAAAATTTGTATTCTTTATTTGCCGCCTTTTTATTTCCGCTTCAAACTTGTATATCTCCTTAAAATTCATGTCCCTTCAAGATTTGGATTTCATCAACCGTCTCAGGATATATGTTCCAATATTGCATCAAAATAAATGTTTTTTATTGCTTCGAAATAAGGAAACACAGGTTGTCAAGTGCTGACATAAGGCTCCACCAGTTGGTCTTTGTTTGGGCCTTTCTTTACTGTTCCATATCCCATAGCCACTACGGTTATTGCCATTTATTCTGCCATTTTGAGTCTTGTCATGTTAAGCGCCAATGTAAAATTTGGGCTTGGGCTTAAAAGAAAATTGCCAGTCCAGTCAAAGGACAAGCCTATCTTGATCTTCAAGGGATTTTTTATTTATTTATTTTATTTATTTCATTTTTTTTAGCTTAAGCTCCATATTGTCATTTTTTTATTATTTTCTTTATTCCCATATACATTTCTTTTTTATGGGGCCACATGGGTGAGAATGCATGCTCCTTTTTTTTCGATCTTGTACTTTTATTTTTTTATTTTTTTTTTAAAAAATCATGCATGTATGCATGCTATTCATCATTGTTTTTTTTAATTAATTTTTTTTTTATTTTGCCATGCACGTATGCATGCCCTTTTATTTTCTCATTTTTATTTTATTTTATAGCATTGCATGCTTTTTCTCATTTTATTTTATTTTTTATTTTATTTTATTTTAATCATGCACTTATGCATGCCTTTTTTTATTTATTTTATTTATATATTTATTTATTTATTGCACGTCACCATGCATGGGCGGCATGCACTCGTGTTCACTTTCATTTGCATTCACGTCTTTTATAACCCCTCCAATTGTCAGGTACACTATGACTTTACTTTTTTTTTTTTTAATATACAACGCCAGCATAGTGAAGATGCATAATCAAATGGATCGTTTGGTGGTTCTTAGCCTGACAAATGGATCAATCAACACAAAGACCTGGGAAAAGAAATTAAGCATAGGTAAAGCAGCTTAATAACAATGACACTAATTTATTTTCCACATAATGCAACCTATGGAGATCTAATTTTCCCAACATTGCATCCATATTTATCACTGAAGTTTCGTGTGAGATTAAAATGGTACAGCATATGGTATTCCCATGCTAGATAGAACACTCTCTCTAGCTGCAAATGCAAGGATATCAGCACATGAGACTATGCCTTTGCATTCAGTCTTGAGCTGGGATTTTACTGCATTGATGATTTAAAAAAAACCTTGGAGACTTGGATTATTTGTGGGTGAGTCTTTTTTCTGCTATGTTGTTGCTTGTTGAATCTATCAGAACTGATCCATCAGCACCCCTGACAAATGCATCATGGATATGCATTCTAGCAAGGCCAGCAGCCAAGCCAGAATCATCATTAAGAGCTTTCATAACTTCTTCTTTGACTGTAGATTTAACTACAGGGCATGCGCCATTATAGGAACCAATTTGAAGCTGAGCACTTGAAGGAGCACAAGACAGGATAATGACAGCAAAAGCTAAAAAAAAAAACACATTACCAACGACCATGTGGTCTATTGGTAGTCGGGTTCTCAATAGAACCCTTCACAAGTGGTGAAAGTTCGAATTTTGAGTGAGGGCATATTTCTGGAAGTGTGAGTAGTGGTTGTGTGCGGGTGGTCCCTGCGCCCATGTGTGCGCGGGCCCCTCTCCCACTTGCTCCGCCGAGGCTTGTGCACGCCCCTGTCTTAGCGGTTAGACCGCTCATCTTGGCAAAAAAAAAAAAAAAAAAAACACATTCATTCTTCCAAGATTCATCTCTTCAAACCTTAAAGATGTTTTCAGATGTTATGCAGTGCCATCATGTT
This sequence comes from Dioscorea alata, assembly GCA_020875875.1. Taxonomy (NCBI): domain Eukaryota; kingdom Viridiplantae; phylum Streptophyta; class Magnoliopsida; order Dioscoreales; family Dioscoreaceae; genus Dioscorea; species Dioscorea alata. The sequence goes on from CM037021.1 coordinate 15,779,567, forward strand.
GCTTCTGTTCTCTCATCACCTTTCTTTCTTTTTTTTTTTTTTTGTTGTAGATTTCATTTCTAGCTCACATGATCTTCTAATAAGAATTCACATCAAAGCTTGCCTTTGAAGAACTATATTTTCACCTTATGCTTCTTGTGGCTTTTGAGCTTTCCTTCACCAGTACTATACCAATTGCATTAAACTTCATTTTCCTTGACTTCTACATCTAGGGATGCAAGTGGGGCGGGGAATCCCCGTTCCCCGCGGGGCCCCGCCCCGACGGGGCGGGGATTCCCCGAAACACTCCCCCCGCAGGGCGGGGAGTGGGGAAAAAATCCTCCCCGCCTAGCGGGGCGGGGGCGGGGGCGGGGATCCCCGCCCCGCTCCCCGTGGGGAATCCCCGCGGGGCACAGGTATATATAGTGTATTTATTAAAAATTATTGCAAGATTAATATAATATTATATATATAACTAATAAGTTTTTTAGTTATTAATATATATATTTGATAATATTTTTTAGTTATTACTTATTAAAATAAACCCTATTCATGTTTATGTGGTGGAGTTAAGTGAATTGGTGGTATTGAAGGGGGATTTGATTAATGAATGAAAATAAAGTTTTACCACAACTCTTTGTTTAAAAAATTTATTAATAAATTTAATTAATAAAATATTTGTGTTGACTAAGTTTTTTTGAATTCACTTGGTTTTTGTAAAAGTATTTGGGTATAATTACAAATTAAAAACAATTTCATTATATTTAGTTTAAGTATAGGCCAAATAAAATTTTTTGATGGTTTTTAATTACAATTTTTGGATCAATATTTTGGGCGGGGTGGGGATTCCCCGACCCCGCGGGGGAGTGAGTGGGGGGAATTTCTCCCCCGCGGGGAATTTTCAGGCGGGGAATCCCCGCCCCGTGGAGAGCGGGGATGGGGACGGGGATCCCATTCCCCGCCCCACCCCGCCCCACTTCCATTCCTATCTACATCATCAACTCTAGTCTCCGGGCTGGCTACACTAAATACGATTTTGTTACCATTAATAACAACCTGCTTGAGTGGGTGGCTGAATCCCTTCAACAATTTCACAGGCATAAGTAGCAGTAACCTTCAGTGACATCCTTGTTCTCTGATGAAGACATCACCTTTCTTGCAAAGGTCGACTTCCTTGATTCCAAGCTTGCACTGTGACACTACAACTTGAAAAGCCTCGTTAACGATATCTGCAGCGCTCTTGTATTTAATGACAACATTTGGGGAAGGAAAGAAAAAAAAAAAACAAGTTCCTTCCCCTCCTTATTGGCTTCAATACTCGACATCTCTCAAACCTTGTAAAGGGAATACAACAAGAATTGAGGCCGAGAAAATTGGAAGAGATTTGAAAAAGGATGCAAGTCTAGGGTTTTGGCCTTAGAAAGCAGAGAAGTGGGAGGCAATCGAGGCTAGCCGTGGGGGTTTGCATTGTGAAGAGGAAAGCGGACAGGGATGAATGGAGGGTTAAGGAGCTACTCAAGGAGAGCTTGGGGCTTCGAGGATGAAGAGGACCCCGCGGTGCAGAGGACTGATCTGAAGAATGGTGAGGTGGATCGACTCGGGGATAGCAACAGCCGCAATGGACTTCATCGGCTAAACGGGCATAGGGACGGCGAAGAGGAAGCCGGTGACGACGTTGTAAACAGATGTAGGTGCCGAGATCTCCGACAACGCCATCAAGGTCGACCTCAAATGAAGGTCCTGATGGCGAAGCTGGAGGGAAGCAGCGTCGTCGAGGAAGGTGGTTTTCTTGATAGATTCAGAGGAATCGAAGATGACAAGGGGAAGCTCGGGAACGGATTCAATGCAGTGACCGCAAGCAGCAACCAGGAAGGGGATGGCAAAGGCAACAAGAGTGGAGGCGACGTCGATAGCATCAAGCGGCGATTTTTTTTTTATCAATTTTTTTAGTTTTTTTCGCCCTTTTTTATTTTTTTTCTTTTATTTATTTATTATATATATATATAAATATATATTTATTATTTTTTTATAGAATATATATTAATATATAATATTTATATCACTCTATTTTTTTTTTACTACTTATGACTCCCATCCTCACACACCCTCGATCTAGGTTTACTTATGTCCCCTGTGACGCTTCCCGATCAAATAAAATAAAAAGAGGAGGGGTTCTAAGGCTTTATATATATATATATATATATATATATATATATATATATATATAATAATAATAATAATAATAATAATAATAATAATAATAGTAATGAGGGGAAAAACAAAAAAATTCACCTTCGGCTTTGACAATCAAGATCGTAGTTTTTTTTTTTTTTTTTGTCTGATTCTCTTTTTGTCTGGTTGAGAAAAGAAGAAAAGAATCCGAAGCTTTTCACTCACTTTTTTTCTCTTTCTTTCTTTTTGTCTCTTTTTTTTTCAGCCAATCCTTCCAAAAATCCCTTCCCCTTTTTAAAAACCTCTTCCTGTTCTTATCCTCAATCCAAAACCCCCTCCGTCGAATCACAACCTCTTCAAGACCAAATCAACAAAGAAGATAAGATTAATCAAAATTCAAAATTTGAATTTTAATAATAATTTTTTTTAATTAAACGAGGATAGGATCAAATTTAAATTTAAAAAAATTTAATCCAATTTGCCTCGGGATAGGTGTTTGCGTGCCTCGGGATTGGCACTTTTCTCAGATTGCCTCGAGATATGTTCTCAGGCTATATGAAGTTTAGGATCGCCTCGAGATGCGTATTCAGGCTATCCTCAAATTTGAGATTGCCTTGAGATATGTGTCCTCAAGGGCAATCCTGTAATTTGCATTTTGCCTCGAGATATGTATTCTCGGGGATAATTTTATAATTTGCCATTTTTGCCTCGAGATATGTTCTCAAGGGCAATTTTGCCTCGAGATATGTGTTCTCGGGGGATAATTTTGTAATTTTCCATTTTTTTTGGCTCAAGATATGTTCTCAGAGGCAATTTTGTAATTTTCATTTTACCTCGAGATATGTTTTCGAAGGCAATTTTGTAATTTGCGTTTTGCCTCAAGATATGTTCTCAGGGGCAATTTTGTAATTTTCATTTTGCCTCGAGATATCTTTTCGAGGGCAATTTTGTAATTTGCATCTTTTTTCCTCGAGATATATTCTCATGAGCAATTTTGAAATTTAAATATTTAGATCGCCTCGAGATCTGTGCTCTCGGCTGATCTTGGGATTTGAATATTTTAGATCGCTTCGAGATCTGTGCTCTCAGCTGGTCTTGAGATTTAAATATTTTGATTGCCTCGAGATCTGTGCTATCGGCTGATCTTGGGATTTGAATATTTTATATCGCTTCGAGATCTGTGCTCTCAGCTGATCTTGAGATTTAAATATTTTGATCGCCTCGAGATCTGTGCTCTCTGCTGATCTTGGGATTTGAATATTTTAGATCGATTCGAGATCTGTACTCTCAACTGATCTTGAGATTTAAATGTTTTCTTATACGTGATTTTAAAATTTTTATTTGATTTAAATTAGGACATGCAATTTTTTATGTAAACAATCCCACTCTGACGCTGTTGGGGAAGAGCCTAAGAAACAACCAGAGGACTCCTATGTGAATAACAATAGACATCGATCTCAGATCTCGTTATCATTGACTCAGGAAACATCAAGGCTCCGAAAAGATTTGGCTAAAATTATTGTTCTTGATGTTATCTCTGGACAAACAAGTGAAGATCTCTTGCTTTAATTCCTCCTGGGAGCTCTGAATACTCCCCGAGTAGATGCTGTATATAATTTCAAAGGAAACTCATACTTAGCAACTTTGAGTTGTGAGGCGGAAGCCATTAAAGCTTGTAAGATCGGCGAACTTAGTCTGCAGTCCAAGATGGGCCCCTGCATCATTTCTATCAAACCTTGGTCGGCTGATATCGGTTCTGTGGGCTCGGTGACGGGGAAGCCACAGGTCTTACTTATTTGGAACCTTCCCCTCCATGCTTGGACATGGACGGTATTAGTGGACTTTCTTAAACCGATTGGGGAATTGGTGGCTATCCCTCAACCCAGTAAACCCCGTAAATCCTTTATCTCAGTCCTCGTCAGGTGTCGGCCGAGAGTTGTTCTCCCACATGAGGTCATCTTTAGTTTTGGTATGCGCAAGTATGTCGTTCTGATCATCGTCAACCATCTCCCATTTCCGACGTTACGGAGGGACCTAGAGAGATATGTTGTGGACTCACCAACGACTGTCGAAGCCCCACTCCACACTTCACCACCGCCTCCTGACTTTGGACGGACCTCCAATTCTAAAGGCAAAGATGTGATGCAAGACATTGAAATCCGAGGAGATCACAAGAAAAGCATTGACAACGGCCGTTCATCGCTACAACATCCACAAATCTGGCGTCCTCGTACACAGACGACTCGTCCGGTGAGCTGAGCTCCCGGGGTCCTACTGAATTCGTCGGAGGCGGCCCGACCGGTGAGCGTAGCTCCCAAGTCCACAAAAAGCCTACCTGAGACTCAGCCGGTGAGCATAGCTCCCGGAGTCGAAGGAACAAGGATGACGTCGGAGGTTGCTCGCCGACAGGCCTCACGGTGAGCCCTGAGTCCTCAGAACTCGGACAAGGCTATTGCCCTGCAGGTAATGTCCAGCGAACAACCGACGTTGGATGCATCTAACTGCGCCTCGCACGAAATTCCAAAGCCGTATAATGGTGTCGATCAGCCATTGGTTGACGATTCCGCTAATTTAGTTGGAAGCTCGTACGAGGAAACAGAAGGGACTGCTGAAGTAATGACACGTGGCAAAGAAGTTTTAATTACACCACGTGTTGTTCAAACAGCTTAGCCTCCCACCCATGTGCAACCTGATCAAGACACACATGGCCCAAGTCCAGCACACGATCAGGCATCACAGGGCCCATCTATTCTTCAAGGCCAGGCTCTAAATCAGGCTCCTAAGAGTCCTTCTTGTGATCAAGGCCACTCTCTTGATCAAGGCCCACTGGATCCAAGCCCAACCTTAACCCATGCAGTGTCTGAACTGGTGAATTTGGGGCAGCCTTTTTCTGCTGAGAAAGGCATAATTGGCATAACCCCAAAAAATGGGCCTGATCACAATAGCTCTCTTGATAAGGCCCAAGCCTATCCCATAAATGAAAAAGTTTCAATTAATAATGAAAGCTATTGTAATCCGGCCCATCCACCTTCTAATTTCACTCTACCACCAAATTTTGGTTGGGCATTTCTTCATGGATATTGGACTCTTGTTCCTCATATTTTCACTCATGAAGATGCTTATCGTCCTATTCAGGAAGAGGAGTTGCCTCTGCAAGGACATAATGATACATGGAATGAGAAAAATCAGGTTGTAGACTCTCTCCCTGGATATAATGGGCTAAACTCTGATGAATCAGGGCAAGAGGGGGACAGTGTGGGAAGTCATGAATACGAAGATTCGGAGTCGGATTTTGAGGAGAAAATCAAAAGACTTCTCCACACAGGACAGACTGAGGACCCTGCCCTGGGCACACGTAGGAGCGAGAGGAAGTAAAAACCATCCTCGAGGTGGAATGAGGAAGCAGGATTCATCCCTCAACCGGCAAGATCTTCCAAAAAGAAGGGGACGGTTAACACAACATCGGAAGGTACCTCTTTAACCCCCCTTCTTATAAATGATTGGAATGATTTACAATTATTAAATTACTGTAATGCATGCGGGATTACATTTGATGACTTGCAACATAGAGATAAATGCTTATCACACTTGGGCATGATTGAAACTACTAGATCAAAACCATTGAACTTCGTAGTGGATGCCTACAACTTAGGCTCCACCTCAGGATCTAATTAGTTCTTCCATGAATATCATTAATTGGAATGTACAAGGCTTGGGAAGGCCCTCTAAGCGCTTCCTTGTTAAGGACTTTCTGTATTTGCACCATGCTGATATTTATTGTCTCCAAGAAACCAAACTTGGATCGATTGACCCCTCCACTTGGAGGTCTATAGGTGGACCTAGGATTGATAAATTCTTTTTTACCCTTGCAAGTGGTACTACGGGAGGGTTGATTATTGGTTGGAATAATAACCTTTTTGAGGGACAACTACTTTTTCAAGGATCCTTTTGCCTCTCAGTTAAATTCCAATCCAAATTCAATGACCTTTGCTGGGTTTGTACGACTGTTTATGGACCCAACCTTCGTCATTTAAAGCTGGATTTCTGGAACGAAATTAGATCTTGCCAACCTAATGTGGGCTTGCCATGGGTTATTTGTGGGGACTTTAACGCTGTATTCACTCATCATGACAAATCAAATGGTAACCCTAATTTGGATGACATTAGGCAAGCGCAGCTACTCTTGAGAGACCTCCACCTTATTGAGCCCCTTTTTTTTTGGGAAATGTTATACTTGGACGAATGGCCAATCTGATCCGATCTGGGTTAAGCTTGATCGCTTCCTAGTTAATCTGGACTGGAACTCTCTCTTCCCAAGGACTTCCCAAAATTGCCTACCTAGGTTAGGTTCGGATCATGTCCCGATTCGTTTAGAAGCTGGAGCTCACCCCCCGGTGCAGCGTTCTTTTTGTTTTGAAAGAACATGGTGCACTGTGGATCATCTCTCAGATCTCATCAGGGGCTGGTGGAACTGTCCACAGTACCAAGGGTGTGGGGCCTACATCCTTGCTAAGAAGATCACTAATACCAAATATAATCTCAGACTTTGGGCTAAAACAGAATTTGGTTCCGTGAAACTTAAAAAGTTAGCCTTATTAAATGAGATTGATTTGATTGATAACCTAAAACAGTCACGCCCTCTCACGGAGGAGGAATATGGTAGAGATTCCACCTTCAGGGCTGAGTTGTACCAAATCTTAAAATTAGAAGAAATTTATTGGAAGCAATGCTCTAGGGTGAATTGGGTACAATAGGGTGATGAGAACACCAATTTCTTCCATATGGTTGCCAATGGAAGAAGGAAGAGGAATTTTATCCCTTGGATTGAGCATAACAATTCTAGGGTGAGTGACGTGAAAGGCATTGGTGTTTCCTTCACCAATTATTATAAGAATATTTGTGGAGCAAGACAAGATTTCCGCTACAAGATTAATTGGCACAATCTCCTAGGCCCCAAAGCGGACCACGACCTCTCTTCAATTGACCATCCATTCTCACAGGATGAAATAAGAAGAGCAATATTTGATCTGAATGCTGATAAGGCCCTTGGGCCCGATGGCTTCCCAATATTCTTCTTTTAAAAATACTGGGATATTGTCAAGGAGGATCTTTTTAAACTCTGTGTGGATTTCCATGGGGGCATGCCAACTTAGAAAGAATTAATTGGGCTAATATTGCGCTTATTCCTAAAAGCCAAGGTCCTGAGAATCCCTCGCATTACCGCCCAATTAGTTTGATTAATTCCACGCTCAAGATTATCTCCAAGATATTAGCAAATCGACTGAGAACTAAGATCGACTCCCTTGTTGATGAAACCCAGTCGAGTTTCATTAAAGGAAGATGTATCACTGATAACATCGTTACTGCAAATGAATTAATTTTTCACATGCAAAAATATCGTCTTCCTGGGTTGATTTTTAAAGTTGACTTTGCAAAAGCTTTTCATACTATGGACTAGTGCGCACTATTGGAGCTCCTTCAAGCTAGAGGCTTTAGTGAAAAATGGATCATGTGGATTAACTCCATCACGAAGGCCAAATTCCTCATCAATGGTAGCCAAAGTGGATATGTTAGGTACCATAGGGGCCTAAGGCAAGGGGGCCCTCTTTCTCCTCTTCTCTTTGCCTTAGTGGTTGATGTTTTGAGCACCATGTTCAACAACGCGCTCAATACTGGTATCCTTCATGGGGTCCCTCTACCTAATACGGGAACTAAGATGTGTCATTTGCAGTATGCAGATGATCTTCTTATCCTTACGACTGGGGGATGCGAGGACTTGTGCATTATCAAACTTATACTCTATATCTTTGAAGGCATCACAGGACTCAAGGTTAATTCAGAAAAAACCTGCCTTTATGCCTCTCAAAGAAACCTCATTCCCCACAGTACTTTGACTCGAACCATACATTGTAGGTCGAGTAGGTTACCAGTGACGTACCTTGGTATTCCTATCTCTGGGGAAGGCCAAGAAGACAAGATTGGGACATCTTGTTGAGCAAAATTAGATCCCGACTTGCCTCTTGGAAATCTAAACTCCTCTCCTTAGGTGGGAGACTTACATTGGTAAATTCTGTCTTGATGGCTATCCCCACCTACTGGATGTCGATCTTTAAATTGCCCTCATGGGTGGTTAAGAGTATTGACAAACTTCCTAGGGATTTCCTTTGGTTTGGACCGGATGCGCAACATGGAAAAATTAGACTTGCTAACTGGTCAAGACTATGTCATCCTAGAGAGCAGGGTGGGTGGGGCATTCTCAACCTACAAGCTTTTAATTGTGCACTGTTGGGTAAATGGTGGTGGAACGTTGCTATAGGGGATCACTGGTGTGGAGAGAACATCTTTTGTGAAAACTACTACAGAAACACCCCTATATGGAACCTACACTATAGACACTGTCGTAGGCGATCCTACTTCTTCAATGATATCCTTCAATCCCTCCCGGCCTTTAAAAAAAATTTATCTTCTCTCATCCGGGATGGTGTCACTACTCTTTTCTGGATGGACAACTGGGTGGATGGAAGGGCCCCGGTGGACATTTGGCCTTCCCTTTTCCTGATCGCTCACTGTAAAGAGATAACTGTTTGGGATTATGCCAGTGCTACAACCTTGACCCAATGGAATGACTTCCCCAATTGGCTCATAACTGATGTCTTATCGCATCTTTCAACTGAGCGAGATGAGAAACGGTGGACTTTAAATGCTAATGGAAGATTCTGTGAAGTCCTTTTGCAGCTTCCTAATTGATGGAGGTCTAAGATGTTTTCAAACCCCTATCATTTTGAGGGGTGCCTATCCCAAAAAAATTAATGTTTTCAACTGACTAGCTTGGGATAATAAGATTTTGACACTTGAGAATCTTGTCATGCGTAAATGCAACTTTCTTCAAACAACCACCTGTGTGATGTGTCACAAAGCGGTGGAGACTAATGAGCATCTCTTCATTCAGTGTTCCTTTGCTTCTCATGTCTGGAACTACTTTGGACAGTTATTTGGGGTTTGCTGCCTCCCCAGTTCACTCTTGGACCTGTGGGGGGATTGGAGAAGGAAGGTTGCTAAATCTTTAGTCCCCTTCTGGGACTTGCTTGTCAGAGCTATCAATTGGAATATTTGGATAGAAAGAAATGCTCGCATCTTTAATTCCAATTGCCTTTCAACTGCTTCTATTATTCTGAAGATTGATCACATGTTAATCCTCTGGTTTAATGCAGCTCCAGATCCCAAAAGAATTAAGCTGGAGGAACCGATGTCAAAGATCAAGAGAAGCTTGGAGTTTACGACTTCTAGAGTCGCGGAGCAGGAGGATCCGTCGGTGCCCCCCTCATTCCCGGGCAAGAGTTAGCTTTGATATGCTATTGGTACCATTTAAGGATATCACTATCCTTAGGGTTTTTCTAATCTTTTCTCCTGTTGTTGGTGTCCTTTTTGTTTGTGTTACCCACTCCTGGTGGATGACCAGGAGTGGAATTCGAAACGAGGAGCCACGTTCGACTTCCAAGATGAAGATCCAATGCTTTTTAGGTGGCAATGTGACATACCAATGCATAATAGTCATTCAAAAAATTTTCCCATTTTATCTAAAGAAAAAAAACTCCAATATATATAGAACATAGGAATAATTGCATCTTCATAATACAAATTGATCTTTCAAACTATGCAGCAAGTCAAAAGTTACAATTAAAAAATTAATAAATTAAAGAAAAAATATTAAATAAAAGTCAAAGTTATATGAGGAAAAACATCCCCACTATACTAAAATAAATAAATAAATAAAAAGAACATACTAATCCTCTTAAGTGGATCACGGCCCTATAATAATGTAGTATTTAGAAAATTAATTAAAACAATACACAAACTTAACTACTACATATTTTTAAAATCAAATAAAAAAATATTAAAAGTTTATTATAAAAATAATAAATAAATAAATAAATAAAAAGAAGTCAGCTGAAAACACTATAAAAGGATGGACTGACCGAACAAGAACATCACCCCCATCATTCCCATTCCCTCTCTCTTTTGTTTGATCCCCAACTCATTCCCATTTCCCAACTCCCCCGCCGGCGATGGGTTGCTGCACCTCCGTCCCCAAACAAGACGGCGATGAAGACGACCACCATGACGCCTCCGTCACCAATGTCAATCCCCCCGCTCATCCGCCGTTGCAGCCCCCAACCGTGGAAACGGCACCGTCGAAGCCCCCAGTAGAGGTAACGGCGTCGCCGGAGACCCCAGTCGAGGAAACGGCGTCGTCGAAAGCCCCAGTAGAGAGAACGGCGCCGTTGCAGCCCCCAACCGTGGAAACGGCGCCATCGAAGCCCCCAGTAGAGGTAACGGAGCCGCCGGAGACCCCAGTTGAGGAAACGGCGTCGTCGAAACCCCCAGTAGAGAGAACGGCGCCGTTGCAGCCCCCAACCGTGGAAACGGCGCCGTCGAAGCCCCCAGGAGAGGTAACGGCGCCGCCGGAGACCCCAGACGAGGGAACAATGCCGTTCCCCCAGTACACTTTTGCGGAGCTAAGGGCGGCGACGGATGAATTCTCCCTCCAGAACGTACTCTCACGACTGATCGGCGATGAATTCCCGAGCTTCGTCCACAGGGGCCGCCTTCATGGCGGCCAACAGATCGCCGTCAAGAGGTTCTGCAAGGACGCCTGGCCTGATGCCGAGGAGTTTAAGTTTCGTTCTTGTTTAAGTCCTTGTTTCTTGGTGATCTTGTTGTGATTCTTGGTGAGAAATTTGAAGTGGGGTTTTTTATTGTAGGAGGTGGCTACTGCAGTGGGACGGTTGAGACACCGGCGGCTTGTGAAATTGATTGGGTACTGCTGCCATGAGGATGAGCGGCTTCTTGTGGCGGAGTTCATGCCCAATGATACGCTTTCCACGCATCTTTTCAACCGTATGTTTTGTTCTCCCTCGTAATTCTTGTTCTTGATTTGATTGTGTTGATTTTTTACTATTTCTTAATGTGATTTGATTGAATGGAGTTTAGGATTCTTTTTGAGTAGATTCTTTGTTATTTCTTGATGTCATGTGAATGAATGGAGTTTAAGATTGTTTTTAATTCACTGTTTGATGCTCTGGTCTTGAATCTGGCTTACAAGGACTGATTAGAGATTAAAATAATTAATGTTTGGATATGTTAATAAAACTAACTAGAGCTATATACCCAGATTTTTCTCCATGACGTGTCACCTCCACAGAATTCACAACAGCATCAATTCAACAAAAATATGGCTGATAAGCCTCTGTTTTTTTTTTTTTAAAGAACTCCAAAAAAGGAGCTAATTTATTAGTTACTGAAAAACAAGATACAAGGGACAGAGCTGCTAAAAAACAAAACAAAAGATGAAGATTAAGAGAGGGGAGACTAACAAAAACAAGAAGCTAAAAGAGCCTAGTTACAGAAGCTGAAACCGTCAAGGAAGAAGCTCTGTTAGCACCCTTCTTTTTTGGAAGAGCATTAGTGGGGCTAAATTGATTTTGTTTTCAACTGTGCACCACCATGACAAAGTTAGGGTCATAAAATATCTTTCTAAGTGCATCTCTTTAGAGTGTCCAAAATGGCATCAGAAAACAGGATGGGATAGCTGTCCATGTATCACGCTTTTTCTGGATACATGGGCCAGATAGCTCCTGTAATTTCTCCATTGGAAAGGACTTTCAAGTGAAGATAAGTCTATCTGGTTTACATAGAGTATGGCATTGCAGCTCCCCTTCACATTTTCTGCTGCTTGAAAAGGTTTGGTGTAATAGTATGATGGGCAAATCTCTTTATACTCAAATTGTACCCTGTTTTCATTATGTAGCATTGTAAACTAAGATTTTTTTTTTCTGCGACTACCATTTGCAATTTTTTGAAAGAAGGTGGTGCTTGTTGCTCCTTAAGCTGATGAAATCTTCATCTCTGGTATACATAATTTCCTTTTTTAGGTGTTGACCCTACCCAGTTTAGCTCTTTAATGTCATGTTCTCAATTTTAGCCACAGCCTACATCATAGACTTGCTCTGGTGTGTTGGTGGTATATCTTTTTGCTTGTTGTGTCTTCAATTTCATTTGTGTTTTCATAGATTTTCATGTGCTTCTTTACATTGATCAGTTTTATTTCTTGAGATTGATAATGACAAGTTCCATAAACATCTTGTACAGATTTTCCATCATGTTTTAAGATATTAAATGATTTTTTGATCATTTCTACAGTTAAATTTAAGACCATGGAGTGGTCTAGACGCTTGAGAGTCGCATGCTACATAGCAGAAGCCTTGGAATATTGCAGCAGTGAAGGGCAAACTCTGTATCATGGCCTGAATTCAAATAAAGTTGTCTTTGATGAGGTCATATTAGTAATTATTGTTTAAAGAAATACATCTTTCTTGAAGTATCTAGCTTGTGCAAGATTTTTCCTTTTTCTTCTTTTATTTTATTTGGAGAAATTGCGCTTTTCTAACAAAAGAATTAAGAAATTCACGAAATTATGATGCTTGTCTCCTCGAATGCCATTTTTCGCAGCGATGTTGGATGTTGATGTTTTTGTTTTATTGCAGGCTGGCAATCCTTGTCTTTCTTGTTTCGATCTTGTGAAAAATAGTAGGGATGGTAGAAGTTACAACATTAACATTCCTTACATGGCTGCTTACATGCCTCCAGAGTGCTTAATTGGTATTGACCTACTATTGCTTGAAATTCATTTGTTTTAGCTGGCAGGCATATTTGGCCATGTTATAGTTGTTTCCATATGCTCTAATTCTATTTAGTAAAAAAAAAATTATTAAGTAGTTGGTTTTGTACTTTAATTAAAGCTGCCATATAATAAGTCATACCCAAATAATTGTGTGAACCCTTCCTACAAAAAGAAAAAGAATTTAATTTCTTTTTCTTTTTGTAGGAATGGTCACTCCTGAAAGTGTGATATTCAGCTTTGGCATTGTGCTACTAGATCTACTACGTGGAAAGCAAATTTAAAAGATGATGTAAGGCTTTTATACATGCCAAATATCTCGTGTATTAATTAATTTCTGTTTCTTTTCTTCTACTGATTCTCTTTTAGACAGGATTTTTTCAATTTTAAGCATAGGAGTGAATCAGCAGTCAGTGCAATTCACTTTTCTATGAGCCAAAAGCATCATAACTATGCACACCCAAATCTTCTTTTGCATTTGTGGACTTATATTCAAAATAATTTGTGATCTTTTTATTATAATCATGTTTTATGTTTCATGTTTCCAGTCTCTAGACATGATAATGCGTAAAGAAATCCATACCTTTATGGATTCTCGTTTGAATAGTGAATATTCCTTGAAAGCGGCAACAGCTCTGAAGGAACTTGCTTCTCAGTGTTTGCTAAATAACCCAAAAGACCGACCCACTATAAAAGATGCCAATGCAGCTCTTGCACAAGTTCAAAGCAATACTAGGGTGAGCAACTTGTGATTTCATTTTTGATGGCTCTATATCTATGTTACCTGTGCGGCCTTTATTTTTTCCAAATGCATTTCTTGTCAAGCATGTTGTAAGCTTGCAGTTTCTAAATAACTTCAGCAAGGCCCTATGTGCTGTGATATGTATTCTATCATCTCTTGGAAAGCCAATCTTATAACCTTCCTCAACAGATTTCCTTTCCTATGGCTGAAGCAGTTACCAGAATGGACCTCACAGCCATTCATCAGATTCTGGTTTTGGCACACTACAAAGGTGATGAAGCAAGTAGCTAGGGAGGTATGTAACATTATCGATCATCTTCCTTAAATTATGAACTTGAGTTTCTTGGGCTCCTGCTAGTGTATAATTAATTACCTATCAAGTTTTGGAGAAGGGGTTCACAGCTGCTACTGAAAATAGAAAGAACTTGGTTTCATTCTATTGTGGATCCGTTAAGGACTAATAGAAAAAAGACAAAAGGGATGATGGAAAGTAAACATCAGCGTGTGAGTTCAGATTTAGAGTAGATTTTCACACTTTTAAATCTGGGAAAAATCATGCTGATATAGGTTAAATGACTTGTATACGTTATTCATATATTTTAGCAATTATTATCCTAAGGTTTAATAATAGAACACCTACTAATAGTGTGAACTGTCACACATGAATCTCACTTACTAAAATATATCTTATCAGATGTTATCAGTCAGTTTGATTTCCTCCTTTTCCTTTTTTAGTTGTCTTTTCAGGACTGGCAACACATGAGAGAAATGCTGGAGGCTAGGAACAGAGGAGACTTGGCCTTCAATGATAAAGATCTTAAGACAGCCATTGAGTGCTATTCTCAGGTAATTTTTTTTTTCTTTGTAGTTTTGCATATCCTTGTAAATATGTGAAAAATAGAATATAAATCATGCTTTTCATCTGATCTTGTAACTTTCTAAACATAAGGACTTGTTCTCTTATGTAGTTACTAGATAAGGGAAAATTAGTTTCAGCTACGGTGCATGTGAGAAGAAGCCTATGCTACCTCATGTCTGCTCAACCTGACAAAGCCCTTCATGACGCCATGCAAGCACAGCGCATTCAAGCAAATTTGCCTATGGCATTATACATGCACGCAGTTGCCCTATGCCTGCTGAATATGACCAGAGAATCCTCATACATGTTGAATGAAGCAGCTGCACTAGAAAAGCAAAGGCCGAGGAATAGCAGACTAGGCGCTTGAATGTTCTCTGCACAAAGTACATGGCATCATGTTTCTACATTTGCCAAAAGCCAAAAATTGGAGTAAATTTTTGCATCAGAAACACATATTACTTAACATTGATTTGATGCAAGTTTTGTGCCTTACTCTTTGTTGGTGTATATAGATAACTGTGAATATGAATATCAAATTCCTGAGCTAGTACATATGAATATCAAAGTTGAGCTAGTTTGGGAATGATGTTGATGTGAGTGGCAATGACAGTCTTTTACGTTGAATAAGCCTTACCTACAGCCCAGAAAAGGGTTGCCGCCAGGGCTACACCTGTATGAAATCATTTGAAGCTCCCATTTTCAAAAATCACTTCTTCAGCAGCCCTGCAGGAGGGGCAAACACAGTGATATCATATAATACACGAGAAAATGATAAATCGGGATATATATATATATATATATATATATATATATATATATATATATATATTTCAGAAAAAATATATAGAGTGTTTTCTTCAGAAAAAATATATATAGAGTGTTTTCTTATAAAAAAATTTAAAAAAACTGCAATGAAAATTATCGCAACAAACATAGATTTGGGAAGCTGTATAAGTAAGTACCCATGGTACTCTGGAAGAATGGCAATAGTCTCATGAGATTAGTAAGGAAACTAACTAATCAAAAGTAGTTATTATGAAATTAACTGAAGGCCATATATAAATCAAGTGCATCTTGATACAAACTTTGAAATCACATTGCTTGTAATGATCACAATTTCTTCTATGAAAAATAATCAGAATAATCATCATAACTATTACAACCCTTAATTAGTAGTCTTCACTACCATTCACTCTACAAAACAATGACCCAAGGGTGATGGTCACTGGCTTTCATGTACATAAGAGCATATAGAACGTCAGAATCATTACTTGATCATAAGCTTCAAATACAAAACAATGGTGTATAGGAAGAACAAACAAATTAAACAAAAAGAGCAAATCCTTATAACTTACAACCAAAGAACCTTCCCAAGATTCTTGTTAGAGTTATGTTATGGTTTATATTTAGTTAATGTGCCATATTGGGCCCATACCACAAAACCCTAATATTTCTCTATATATATCCTTGTACTCTTTTATTAATGATATATACAAATTAGTTTTCCTATCTTCACATGGTACCAGAGCACTGGGTTAAACCCTAGCCGCCACCCAAAACCCTAGCCGTCGCCACTGCCACTACAAACCCTAGTCTTCCACCCGCCGCCGCCACCTCTACCGCCAACTGCCGCTCATCTCTTGCCGTTCTTGTTGGTCTATGGGCACCTGATGATGTTTCTCAGTCCTCACCGGTGATGCCTTTGTCTCGTTGCTGAAGGATTTGTCTCTTCGTCGTCATGTCTTCGTCTAATGATTCTTTAGTTAAGAATCTCCATTGTATCTCACAAAAGTTAGATGGGAGGAACTATGTTTTTTGGGCACAGAGTTTTGAGCAGTTCCTTATGGCTCATAAAAAATCATCGTACCTTACGGCAGATCCGCCGAACTCTAAGGATGCTAAGTATGCTGATTGGCTTGCTGAGGATGTTGTAGTTCGCTCATGGTTGACCAGTAGTATGGAGCTAAATATTGCCCGAAGTGTGGTGATGTTGATTACTGCGAAGGCAATTTGGGAGATGTGCAGATTGACATATGGAAATGAAAATAATATCTCCCGCGTTTTTGAGTTGTATGAGCAACTGTTTACAGTCTGTCAAGGCGATCGTACTGCCCCTCAGTTCTTCACTCATATCCGTAGCCTGTTGGATGAGCTAGATATTTACCAGGCATTAGTTCTTGATTTGGCCATCCTTCGTCGTTACTGGAATGAAGTTGCAGTCATCGCATATCTTTCTGGGCTCCCTCTTGAGGTGCAAAACTAGGTGAAGGGTTCTATTCTGAGTTATGAGAGAATGCCTGATCTTGCTGCTATTTATGCTCGCGTGCTTCGCCTGTCTTCTACATCCACATCCACATTTCCATCGCCCGTTGTGTCCTCTGATCAATCCTCCTTCCTAGCTTCTCGAAGGCGTGGTGGTAGAGGCTCCTCTCGTGGTGGTCGAGGAGCTGGCCGTGGTGATTCTCGGGGTAGGTTTGTGTGTACCTTCTGTCGACGGACAGGCCACACTAAGGATCGTTGTTGGGATAAGCACGGTCGCCCAGCATTGGCCAATGCTAGTACTGAGGTGGTCAATCCGTTACCCACTTCTGGTGCTGAACAGTTAGTGTCACGCCCGGAACCCGGCTCGCCGGACCCGGCGTGAAGACAAACGGCCACAGACCCACAGGGAGTGAATCTCATAAGCCTGCAAGGCCTCAAAACTTGATACAAAGTAGACAAAACTAAAACAAACCATCTAAGTTACAGGATTACAGACTCTACAGAGTATACAACGTAGGGGGGTACAAAAAGTATAAAATACCAAATACAGAAATACAGGAACAAACAATGAGAAGAGCTTAAATTTTACTACACAACAAGACGACACCTACAAACAGCCTTTCAAAGTCCACACTAGTCTACCACCATTGATCTGAAAAGGATTTAAAACAAATCCATGAGCTCACTAGCCCAGTAAGTAATCCAGAAATTATTAAGAAAACAGCAGTGTTTAAATGTCTCAGTTTCAAATACCGAGAGCAATTAAGCTTTCAAACTTAGACTAAATAGAGCTTAGCAAATACAAAATAAGTAGTCCAACAGGATTATAGCTCTCAAATAATATCGTTAACCAAAATATTGTAGGCAAAGAATTATCAGATTTCAAAGCTGAAAATCAACAATATAGTATATCGTCAAATAAAGGCATAAGTCTCTAATGCACAGTTAGACTAAACCATAAATTACGGAGGTATGTTTCAAGTATACCGATTTTCAAGTTTAATACAAGTCTCCAAAGTGAAAATTTAACAAAATACAGAGTATATATAATATTCTAATAAGAGAATATTTTCAAATAAGTCATTCAAAAAGAAATACGATCTCAGAAATATAGAAACTTCAAGGCTGGACAAAAATTTGTGTCTGAAATAGACACAGGAATCAATAACCCAAAACAATAGTGCAATTGAAGAAAATCAAAATAAAAAATCAAAGCAGAGTGTAACAGATTTCAGTGTATGTCTCCAAATTCACTATGGATGCCAGAGGTCATTTATTTACCCTCGGTGACCTGAGCCGGAATAACAGAGGTCATTTATTTACCCTCGGTGACCCGAGACTGAATATCAGGTGGCCGTTAATTATTTCACCGAACGGACACGGTGCGAAACTGTAGTCTCATTTTCCAGAATTTCTTGTCGACAAGGTCAGGGTTTAACCCCCCACTGACAGGGTTGCATATTGCTCATTTGGAGACCAAAACATTCAGATACAAAATCTTTACAGAGTACAAATTCAGAAATTTGTAAATTCTTCAAGTTCATATATGCTCATGAATACTGATAAATGTCAAGCTCTCACTTTAGGGAAAATAAATAGATAACCATAAATGAAATATAAAAATTAACTAAATCAATCTAAATGATAGCAGAATCGCCAACTCGTGCTTGTAAATAAATGAATTTAAAAAATGTTGAAGTAATCATTTGAGTGCAATTACACACTTAGTATAAATAATAAATCAATAACCAAGTTAAAATGAATAGTGATCATTAAATAATATCACAATAACGTAGATTTACTAAGTCAAAAACTAAGTATAAATAATTAATTTAAGAAAATATCTCAAAATACATATTCAAGATAAATACTTTCAATATTAACAAAAGTAACAGATATTTGAAATAAAAATAATAAAATATATACTAGATAATTATTTTACCGAATAAAATAATTTCTCAATTACTGAAAATACAGAGTTATCGATGGATTACTTACCTGGTATTAGCTTAAGTCCCAAAAATGAGATCCAAGTCCACTCCCTAAAAAGATCCTAAAACCCAACGATTTACCATAGTTAAAACAAAATCACTCCAATCACAAGTTTAAACACTCTTCAAGTATTACCCTAAGCATTCTCTAGAGAGCAACCAAAAATATTAAAATTTAAACAAAAACTAATTAAATAACAATAATTGCCTTGCATGCACTCATGCGGGAAATTAAAGCACACCTTAAAAGTTTAATTAATTAACATGATTAAAACTTAAAGTGATCCAATGCTTAACCTCCACTCATTGATAATTGCCTTGAACTAATACTTTTTACTAGATGAGAACATCTCCACCATCCAAATCTAAATACATTCCATCACAAAACTTCTTTCATTCTCTTACATTGCTTTCAACTTTACAAAACCACTCCACCAAGCTTGGGTGAGCAAGAATCATGCAACTTATCACTCATTAAACTAATACCAAGGTCAAACCTATCTTAAAACATGGATGGTTAAGCACAAGCCCTTGAGCTAACACTAAGCTCCATGGATTCCAACAATAATTTGAGCTATAAACTAAGAACACCACAAGCATGAACAACTCTGAATTTAGCCATCAACATGCCAAGGTTTCTAAAGAGTTCAAAAACACTAACAAGCTACAAGTTTTCATGCTAGGATGAGCCCATAAAACACTCAAATGGTTGTAGCTCTTGATGTAAATATAAGTGTATATGTACCTACAAAAGGCTGCAGCCCTCCATGCAAATATATGCCTATAAACACATTCAAAAGGGGTACAACTCTAGAAGCAAAACTTAAGCATATAAACAAACAAGTTTTCATCTTGGCATGCAAACATATATGCCATGAATGGAGAGTCAAGCTTTGGATCAAGGTGGATAATCATTGGTAACTACCTCTAGGTTTACCGACAAGTTGCGATGATGAGCTCTTCTCCGACTTCATTACTGTTGCTACAGTGCTCTGGCAATGTTCCTCTCCCCTCAAGCCACAAGTGGAGAAACAATGGAAACCAAGGAGATGAAGCAAGCAAGGAAGAGAGAAAGGAATCAAGGAGGTTGAAGCTTTGTTTGATAGCAAGCATGGATGTGATGGAGCCCATGAAATCCTCCGGGAATTCCTCCTTTTCACAACCCTTTCATAGCAAGATGACAAGGAGAAGAGGTATTTTGGGAGGAAAAGTAACAAAGGATTAACATCCTAAGCAAGATTAATGCATGGGCGGGGTCCACAGTTAGTCACCATCTATCAGGATGACTTTGCACGGTTCCAGCAGCTACAAGGCACAGCTTCTCAAGCCACAGTCTTTTCTTTTGTTTCCTCAGGTAATGCTTTTCTTGCTTCTAGGGACAGTTCCTGGATTATTGACTCTGGGGCCTCCTCTCATATGACAGGTATAAAACCTTTTTCCAAAATCTTTCTCCTTCTATTTTTCATTCTGTGGCAATTGCCGATGGACGATCGTGATTAGTGTCCTGGGGAGGGAGTTGTGCAGGCTTCCTCTCAGCTCAAACTAAATGATATTCTTTTCGTACCTGAATTTCCTGTCAACTTGCTATCCGTTTCTACAATCACCAAACATTTGAACTGTAGTGTGACATTTTTCCCTTTTCACTGCATTTTTCAGGATCTGCAGACGGGGAAGAGGATTGGTTTGGGGCCATAATCGTGGTGATGGTGTGTATACGTTGGTGCATGATGATATTCCTCATGGTTTGACAGCTTCTGTTTCTACCTCCGAGTCATCACTCATATGGCACTGTAGATTGGGTCATCCTTCTCTTAGTCATCTTCAGCAGACTTTGCCTTGGATTCGGGTCGAGCCATTTCAATGTGAGTCGTGTCAGTTGGGTAAACATCACCGTGCTACCTATAAACGTTCTACTTTAGTGTCTAGTCGGTCATTATTTGATTTAGTTCATTGCGATGTTTAGGGATCCTCTAATGTCGCGTCTATTTCTGGTCATCGTTACTATGTTGTGTTTGTTGATGATTTTTCCCGAGTGTCATGGGTATATTTGTTAAAAGACCGTCGATCTATTGCTGATGTTCTTAAAACATTCATTTTGGAAATAAAAAATCAGTTTTCTACTATTCTCAAATGTCTTTGCACCGATAATGCTTTAGAATTTGTATCTTCTACTGTAAATTCTTTATGTGCGTCCTTTGGGATTATTCATCAAACCACCTGTCCACACACCTCTCAGCAGAATGGGGTTGCTGAAAGGAAGCATCCTCACATCTTGGATGTTGCGCGCACTCTCTTGGTAGAGCATAATGTTACTATATATCTATGGTCTGTTGCTATCTTAACTACAGTCTATCTTATTAATCGTATGCCTTCTGCACCCTTAGGGGGAGAGGTTCCTTTACGTCATCTTCTACCTGATACTGAGTTGTTTCACTTGTCCCCTCGTGTTTTCGGTTGTGTTGGTTTTGTTCAGGATTTAACTCCTAGTTTGGATAAGTTGCACCCGCGTGCGCTTAAATGTGTCTTTGTTGGATATTCCCGCACCCAACGCGGATACCGTTTGTTTCACCCAACTAGTCGGAAGTATTATGTGTTTGTGGATGTTACGTTTTTTGAGTCTCAATCATTTTTTTCTGACTCGGTTTCTCACGATATGTTGACTACGTCATCTGATATTGTTCTCCCCATCCCTATTTCGGTCTCTCCGCATGTGCCTATGCCTAGTGTGACGCCTCCTCTAATGGATACAGATGATGACTATTTTGGACAGGTTTATCATCGCCACCAACATCTACCACCGCCAGCTCCACCCCCTCTGATCCTCTCTCCGGACGATGCAGATCCATCTCTTGATCTTCCCATTGCCTTTCGCAAAGTATTCGTTCTTGTACTAAACATCTCATCTCACTTTTTGTTTCTTATGATAATCTTCACCCGTCCTTCCGCACCTTTGCTCTTCTTTGTCTGCTGAGTCAATTCCCAGGAACTACCAGGATGCGTGTTTGCTTCCACAATGGCAGATGGCAATGGATGAGGAAATGGAAGCCTTGAGATCTCGTGGTACATGGGAGCTCGTGCCTCGTCCATGCTGATGCCAGCGTCGTCACTTACCAATGGGTCTTTTCTGTCAAGCACAAAGCGGATGGTACAGTTGATCGATATAAAGCCTAGTTGGTGGCCCGTGGTTTTACTCAAACTTATGTTGTTGATTATGCTGAGACTTTTTCACCGGTTGCTCGTCTGAATTCCATTCGTATTCTACTGTCAGTAGCTATAAATCAATCATGGGCCCTCTGTCAACTCGATGTGAAGAATGCCTTTCTCTATGGAGATTTAGTTGAGACTGTGTTTATGGAGCAACCTCCGGGGTATGTTGCTCAAAGGGAGAATCTAGTCTGCCAGCTCAAGAAAGCGATCTATGGTCTGAGACAAAGTCCTCGTGCATGGTTTGACAAGTTTTGTGTAATTGCAATTGCAGATGGTTTTCGCAGGTGCAATGTGGATCATTCTGTGTTCTATAAGAACACTTCTTCTGGATGTGTTGTATTTGCGGTATATGTCGATGACATCTTGTTGACGGGTAGCGATCGCCAGGGCATTCAGAAAACTAAGGAGCATTTGATGAAGCATTTCACAACCAGAGAGTACACTTATTGAGCAGTCACCACCCTTGCAATTACACGAGACATGGGACGACCCAGATACTTCCTTGGTATTGAGTTTGCATATGCCAAAGGAAAGATGACGCTCTCACAGCGGAAGTATGTGTTGGACTTACTTGAGGAGACTGGGTTATTGGGTTGTAAACCAGATAGTACACCTATTAAGCAGTCACCACCCTTCTGGGAGACATCTTCCCCATTTCTCAAAGATTCGGGTCAATACAGGCATCTGATTGGCAAGCTCATTTATCTGACAGTTACTCGTCCTGATATATATTACGCAGTTGGACTCTTGAGTTAATTTATGCATGAGCTACGAGAAGTTCATTGGCAGGGTGCTCTAAGGGTTCTTGCATATGTTAAAGGAGCTCCTGGCAAAGGTTTTCTCTACAAGAATCATGGTCACCTAGACGCTATAGCCTATTCTGATTCGGGTTATGCTGGCGATAGAGGAGACAGAAAGTCTACGTCGGATTTCTGTACGTATGTTGGAGGAAACTTAGTTACTTGGCGAAGCAAGAAGTAGAATGTGGTTTCGAGATCAAGTGCAGAAGCAGAGTACAGATCGATGGCACAGATAGCTTGTAAGATGGTTTGGGTGCAGTCTCTTCTATCTGAGTTGGGATTCTCCATTACAATGCCTATGCATATGTTCTGTGATAACCAGGCTGCCATCTTCATTACAAATAATCCAACATTCCATGAGCGTACCAAGCATGTGGAGGTTGATTGTCACTATGTACTTGATATGGTACTGAAGGGAGTCATCTCTACGCCATATACCCAGTCATCTGAGCAATTGGCGGATATCTTCACCAAGGGTTTAAATGTTAAAGTCTTTAGTAATTTATGTAACAAGCTGGGCATGCTCGATATATATGCTCCAGCTAGAGGAGGAGTGTTAGAGTTATGTTATGATTTATATTTAGTTAATGGGCCATATTGGGCCCATACCACAAAACCCTCTATATATATCCTTGTACTCTTTTACTAATGATATATACAAATTAGTTTTCCTATCTTCACAATTCTAAAGTGCCTTACCAAACAATTATTAAACAATCTTCATCCACAAATGAAAGCATGACAAGAAAAACAACAATTCTTGTCATGAAAATAAGTAAGGTATTATACAACTAGCAATTAGAAGACAGTGGGCAAGTTCTTTAGAATTAAAATGCCAAACCAAACAACTATCAAAGGTGAAAGATCTGTTGAGTGGAGAGAGTTTATCTGAAAAATTATATTTATTAATCCAAACCATCCCTAAGCTTTGAACTTCTTGGTTATCATCTTTAAATCCCCAACGCCGAAGCTTCTGGGACCTCACCTCACGAGCCATTTTGTGGAATATTTGGCTTGAACAAAATACTCGTATCTTTCAATTAACTGCCTTATCTTATTATTCTATAATCTTTAAAATTGCTAATGTGCTTCTTTCTCGGTTCTTAACAGCTGCAGGCAGTTAACAATAATTTCTCAATGAAGCCACTCAGTGGATTAAGAGCTCTCTCAATTTTTTAAGAGCATGAGTCTCAAACCATGACTTAGCGCAAGAGTAGGATACTCCACCGGACAGGCTGGCCCCGCCTGTGTTACCATACGTTGTTCTTTGCCAGCCCAGTTATTGTTTATTTTCATGCTTTTATCTTCTTGTTTTATTTTGTTTTGTGTACCTCACTTTTGGAGAAAGTACTTCTACTGTGTTCCTTTTTTTTCAATAAACATGTGGTTTATTCACGTTTATTTTAAAAAAATATATTCTCTTTCACTTGCTTATCACTACTCTATTTTCCTATTTTTTAATCCAAACCCTCCAAGAGTAGAGAATGCATTTTTTCCATTCTATCCATTGGGATGCAAGGCCACGTGCTTGGAGGAGTTCTAAAAGAAAATTCCAATCTACCATGTCAAATGATTTCACAAAGTCTACTTTGACAATGTTGCTTGGCAACTTACGTTTTTGCAGGCTAAAAATGGTCTCTTCAGCGGCCACCACATTATCCAAGATGCAATGTCCTGCAATAAACACCAACTGAGGTGTGTCAATAAGAAAATCTAAAACTTTGTTGAGTCTTGAAGCAAGTATTTTTGAAATGATTTTGAGAGAGGAATTAATCAAATTAATTAGGCGGAAATCTAAGGGGAGTTCAGGAGATTTCACTTTGGGAATGAAAACAAGATTCGGCCAATTGATGTGTTCGAAGTTAACTGTGCCATTATAGAAGTCTTGGCACGCACAAGGAAGCAAGATCGTTATTAATAATGGACCAATTAAAATTAGAAGAAGACAAGGAAACCGTCAAGTCCAGGAGCTTTGTCAGTCCCAAAGAAAAGGTGACATTTGATTTCCTCTAAGGAGAAAAGGCTTTATAGAGTCTACAAATCCACCATAGGTTTGTTGCCCACTAGCCTATCCCACTCGATTCTAAATCAAGAACTTTTGGAATGAATTGAGATTGGAAATTTAAATATATGTGAGTACATGTCCAATCTTCTCCTTGGGACCCTCTATCCTAGCATAGCATTTCCTACATTGATAAGGGGGCGTTTGGTTACAAGGAATGGAATGTAGAGGAGTAGAAGAGTAATGACAATGAGGGGATTAAAGAAAGAATGTGATTAAAAATTATGTTTGGTTGGAAGGATTGGAGAGATAGTTTATTGGGATTGGAAAAAGTGAAAAGAAGAAAATATAATAAAATTACTATTATGCCCTTTATCCAAATGAATATTATACAAAGTGAAAAAAATAAATTAATTGTTATAAATAAATATTTAACTTTAAAGTCACCAAATCTCAAAATTTTTGTTAATATCATTAATTAGAAATATAAATATAATAATGCGTTAAAATATCACTATACATGCATCAAAGCAGATTATGCGTTAAAATATAAATATAAATATAATAATTTAATTAATTAAAACAAAGCACAATTCTAACTGATATACATATTTTCAAAGTCAAACAAAAAACCTGAAATAAATTAAAAGTTTATCAAAAAAATAATTAGTTAATTAATCAATTAGTTAAAACCATACACAATCTTAACTGATACATATTTTCAAATTCAAATAATAAAAAATCTAAAATAAATTAAAATTTTATTATAAAAATAAATAAATAACCATTTTTATAAATAAATAAATAAAAAGAAGTCGGCGGGAAACAGTATAAAAGGATGAACTTTTCTCCAAAAAAAAAAGTGAACAAGAACAGTGATCATCTTCTCCGAGCTCATCACCTTTCCCCAACTCCCCCGCCGGCGATGGGTTGCTGCACCTCCACCCCCAAACAACAGGAGAACCCCAACTCCGGCGACGACGGCCAGCACAACACCGCCGGCACTAATGTCAACCCTCCGGATCATTCGCAGTCGCCCGCCGGGCAAGCAGGGCCTTCGCGACTCCCCCCCGGGCAAACAGGGCCATCGCGGCTCCCCTCCGGGCATGCAGAGCCATTACCCCTACCCCTACCCCTACCCCCACCTCCCGGGCATGCAGGGCCATTGCAGCTCCCCTCCAGGCATGCAGGGCCATTGAACCAACCCCCCGGGCATGCAGGGCCATTGCATCTAACCCCCGGGCATGCAGGGCCATTGAACCCACCCTCCGGGCATGCAGGGCCATTGCATCTACCCCCCAGGCATGCAGGGCCATTGCATCTACCCCCCGGACATGCAGGGCCATTGAACCCACCCTCCGGGCATGCAGGGCCATTGCATCTACCCCCCAGGCATGCAGGGCCATTGGAGCCAATCCCCGAGCAAGCATGGCCATTGGAGCCAATCCCCGAGCAAGCAGGGCCGTCGCAGCCCCCAGCCCAGGGAACAACATCCTTCCGCCACTACAATTATTTGGAGCTAGTGGCGGCGACGCAGGGATATGCCAACGAGAACATACTCGCAACTGGCGGTGGTCTAATCCCGAACTACATCTACTGGGGCCGCCTTCGTGACGGCCGAAAAGTCGCCATCAAGAGGTTCTCCGAGGAAGCCTGGCCTATTGTCGATTTGTTCAAGGTTCGTTCTTGTTTAAGTTCTTGATTCTTGGTGATCTTGTTGTGATTCTTAAGTTGGAGTGGGGTTTTGTAGGAGGAGGCGATTAAAGCTGGAAAGTTGAGACACAGGCGGCTTGTGAGCTTGATTGGGTACTGCTGCCAGGGTGATGAGCGGCTTCTTGTGGCGGAGTTCAAGCCCAATGATTCACTCGCCAAGCATCTTTTCAACGGTAAGCTGTTTCATTATGGTAGATTTGGAGATGATGATGGTTAATTGTTAATTGTGCTGAAGATCGGTGACTTGTGAAGTGATTTACTGAATGTCCTCTCAATTTCTGGGTGATTTACTTGAAATTCAATAGATCTGCTGTTTCTGATTTCATTGAGATGATTGTTCTGTTCTGAATTTACTGGAGAAGCAGTGATTTGAATTTTCCTTGTGTGCTGGGAGAATTATTCATAACATATGCACGTTTTAATTGCTCTTGATCTGGTTCTGTGTTGATTCTTTGCTATTTCTTAATGTGATTTGATTGAATGGAGTTTAGGATTCTTTTTTAGTAGATTCTTTGTTATTTCTTGATGTCATGTGATTGAATGGAGCTTAGGATTCTTTCTGAGTCACTGTTTGATGCTCTGCGCTTGAATCGATATGCAAAGTTTACGTTGCATGGAACTGCACCAATTTATTTTATTTTATTTTTTTGTTTATCGCTAGCCAAATTCAGCTTTCTTGGAGCAAGTAATTTCATTCATTAATTGCATATTTAAGACTAGTAAACCAGAATTTATATAGATTGAGTTGGGGCTAAAATAGCTTACTGTTTGAATGCGTTGATAAAAAAAAATAACTGAAGCTATTATAAACCCAGATGTTTCTCCATCTTGTAAAAAAGTGTCATCTCTAAAGAATTCACAACAGCATCAATTCAGCAAACATTTGGCTGAGAAGTCTCTGTTAGCACCCTTCTTTTTCTAAAGAACAGTAGTGGGGCTTGATTGATTTTGATTCCAACTTTGCGCCGCCATGATAAGATTTGTAACATTGTAAAATAAGATTTGTCTGCAACTACCATTTGCAATTTTTTGGAAGGAGGTGATACTTGTGCCTCCTTAAATAAGCCAATAAAATCTTGACCTTTGGTACACAATTTCCTGTTTTGGTGATGATGCTACCCAGTTAGGCCTATAGTTGTCATGTTCTCAGTTTTAGCCACAGTCTACACATAGACTTTTAAATTATGCCCAAATTAGATATTTTTTATAAAGAAAAATTTGAAAATCAACAATCCCCAATTTCTCTCCTGACTAATCATCTCACTAATGTATTCTTGTTCTCCCACGCATCTTCCCAGTAAATCCTTCTGTATTGTAGAGTTAGCTCTATAGTAAGCTGCTCCAAGCAATATTTCATTGATTTTTAGCTCTCAGCAGATCAATGGTTTTAATAGAATATTTTTCGACAGTGGAAAAAGATGCCATGTATATTTAAAAAATAAGTGTCAATTATTTTCACTATCTCTCTGGAAGCTCATCAGTTAATATCCTGTTTACAATTAGACTTGCTTTGGTGCGTTGACAGAATAATTTTTTTTTTTGCTTGTTGTACCTTCAAATTCATTTGGGTTTCTCATAGATTTACATGTACTTATGTCTGCTGATCAATTTTATTTCTTGCGGTTAATAATGACCAGTTACATAAGTGTTTTATGCAAATTTTCTATGTATCTTCATACCATCATGTCTTAAGATATTAAATGATTTCTTAATTGTTTTTGCAGGTAAAAGGACCATGAAGTGGTCTATGCGCTTGAGAGTCGCACACTATATAGCAGAAGCCTTGGAATATTGCTGCAATGAAGGACAAGCTCTATATCATGATTTGACTCCATATAAAGTTCTATTTGATGAGGTCATATTAGTAATTATATTTAAAAGAAATAGATTTTTGAATAATGCTAATGAAGCCGATAAAAAAAGCAAGCAACCCGTATTGCTTTCTCTTTGAATATAATACTTTATAATTGCCTTGAGAAACAGAAGTGAAATATCAGCCTTGACCACATTTGCTAATATATATTTTATTAGGTTATATTTGTCACATAAAAAACAAACATGTTATGTTTGCTCAACTCAATGAAAAAGTATATATATATATAGACTTAAAGGGACTATTGATTACTTTAATATGTCTTATTGGCACGTGTTAGTTTGTTTTAGTTGGCCTCCTTGTATAAACCAATTCATCAAACTCTAACGTTACCTTAAGTATCTAGCTTGTGCAAGCTTTTTTTTCTTTTTCTTTTTTGGATAGTGGAGTATTTTTGCTATTCTAATAAAAGAAGGAATCCATACAAATATGATGCTTGTCTCCTTAGATGGCTTTTTCCGCTCCAATGTTGGAGAGTTGTTGATGTTTTTATCCTTTTGCAGGGCGGCAATGCTTGTCTTTCTTGTTTTGGTCTTGTGAAAAATAGGAGGGATGGTAGATGTTTCGCCACTAACATTTCTTACTATTCTCCAGATATCATAAGAGGTATATTGATCTACCATTGCTTGAAATTTATTTATTGTAGATGGCAAGCGTATTTGATCATGTTATAGTTGTCTGCATATGTTCTAATTCTCTTTTAGTAAGGAAAATGTTATTATATAGTTAGTTTTGTATTTTAATTAAAGCTGACATACAATAAGCCTTAGCCAAATAATTGTGTGCATCCTTCCTACAAAAAGAAAAGATTAAAAGATTTTTTTTTTCTTTTTGTAGGAAGGACCACTCGTGAAAGCATGATATTCAACTTTGGTCTTGTGTTGCATGATCTACTGAGCGGAGAGCAAATTTCAGTACAACGGGTAATTAGGCGTTTATACATGCCAGATATATCAAAGATTAATTCATTTATGCTTTTTTTCTCCTACTGATTCTCTTCTAGGCAGATTTTTTTCAATTTTAATTAAGCATTGGAGTGAATCAGCAGCCAGTGCAATTTAGTTTTCTATGAGTAACATCTAGTGGTATTTTACTGTTTTTGGGTTTAATAGAAGTGATTTATTCACTTTTTTTTCTTAAAAAAAAATATTATAACTATGCACACCCAAAACTTATTTTTGCATTTCCGGACTTCTATTCAAAATAATTTGTGATCTATTTGTTATAATCATGTTTCTTGTTTTCATGTTTCCAGAACGTAGAATTGATAATGGGTAGAAGAATCCCTATAGTTCTGGATCCACGTTTGAAGGGTAAATGTTCCGCTGAAGAGGCAACTGCTTTGGAGGAACTTGCTCATCAATGTCAGCTATATAACCATACTGACCGGCCCACCATAGAAGATGTTATTGCGACCATTGCACAAATTCAAAGCAATGCTGCGGTGAGCAACTCCTGATTTCATTTTTGATGTCTATATATCTATATATGTTACCTGTAAGTGTGGTTTTTTTTTTTTAATAATGCATTTCTTGTCAAGCATGTTGTAAGCTTGCAGTTTCTAAATAACTTTAGTGAGGCCCTATGTGCTGTGATATTTATTCTATCATCTCTTGAAAATTAAGCCAATCTCATAAGCTTCCCGATTTTGTCCAGAAATCAGTGAGATTTGATGCTTTGTCACATTCAATGCAGGGACCATCTAATCCAATGCCAAATACTGGAGCAAGATAAAACCACACCAATGAGAGTGGGAGACTTAGAAGCAATATAAAACCTCACTTTTTCGGGGAACTCAGAAGCAAGATAAAACCTCACTTTTTCCGGGAACTCACAAGGTGTACAACATCACCTTTCCACATTTGCCAAAAGCCAAAAATTGGATTAAATTTTTGCATCAGAAACACCTATTACTACATTGATTTGATGCACCAGTTTTGTGTTTTTTCTTTGTTGGTGTATATAGATAAGTGTGGATGTCCTTTGTTGGTGTATATAGATGAGTGTGAATATGAATATCAAATTTCTGAGCTACTACATAACTTCGGTTATCCTACATAGAGTTCAGCTTTGCCATCAATGAACAGGTTCATGAATTCCTCCCCATCAGCAGTCTCCTTTCAATGAGATGTTGAGCTACTTTGTGAAGGATGTAAGTGTGAGTGGTAATGAATAAACCTTTTCTACCTCAGCATCTGCTGCAGCTGCAGTTGCCATTGAAACATACTCTTAATCAGAATCAATTGGCACTCATTACAACAATTATTTTCATTTATTTATTCATTAATAAAGTGGATAAGTAGTCACTCATCCCAACTAATCTTATTGAGAAAACTGTGATTCCATTCGAACAAAATATCCTAACAAATTGCTCAAATGAAAACAGATTGGTGTTCAGGATAACAAAATCTCTATACAACTAAATAACAAGGTAGTGAAACCAGCTGGAACAGCTGTCAGATAGGAAAAACTGGGAACCGGCATTGCTTTTGAACCAGCTCTAAAAAGACCCGATTAAAATTCTGTAACTTGGTTCGACAGCGCGGCAACTCGGGATGAACCGGCCGGGTCATAATTAAAGGAGTGGATGCGATGAACTACAATATGGACAGGACGGCAATGAAATTTCACTTGAGATGGCCGAGGGTGATGAGTTTTAAAACCGAGGCCTTCTTAGTGGAATGGAGAAGATGTGGTTCATACCGAAGAAAAGAGATTACCAACCGCTACCAATAGGGTTTGGTCTTAATATATTCATTTGATGGGAACTGAGGTATAGCCCAGCGATACCTATCTAGTATTGGGTTAAGACCCTCTAAGGGAGATTTGTATAAGGAGCATTTTTTCCCTTTGAGATTAGATGATAGGGAGATATATCACTAGAAGATCTACAAGTCATAATAACTAATAAATCTCCAAGCCTATTGGTCCCTTAACTAACAATTCTTATCACTTTTGTGAAAAGCCTATTTTCACTTGATCTTTTAGGACTTTGAGCATTTTCTTCGATCACTTTCTTATGAAGACGAAAATAATGTAAAAGAAAGTTTGAATAAAAATATTCAATGTTTACTGGAATATTTTTGTTACGGAGATGCAAAAAAAATTTCTCTTCCACTTCTGGTGGACTTTTGTACTTTGCTTCCGTTTTTAATATATGCTGTGGTTTATCCACTTTATCAAAAAAAAAAAATTTCTTATGGAAAACCTCACTTTACATAGATGCAGAAGACTCCCAACATTTACTTGTGTCCTTTGTCCATTCATTTTGTTTGCCTCAGTTATCTTGTCCCACTTTAATCAGGTCCTTAGAATCTCATGTCTCCTGCACTCACTCAAGGATCTTTGAGAAATATGGCTTTTTCATCTGCTGCTCCGAGAATCTTGGGATCTTTTAGTTAGAGCCCTTACTTAGAATGTTTGGTTACCTAAAAACGACTTCATTTTCATTCATAAAACTCCTAACTTGCATTCGATTATTTTGAACATAAGGCTGATTTTTGTCTTTTGGGTTTCAACTTCACTGGCCGACAAGAGACAAAAGTTGGAGTTCTCTCTTGGCCCAGGAGTTGTTTGCATTTTGGTGTGCTTTTGTTTTTCCTGTTTTTTGTTTGCACCTTGAATGAATCTATGTACTTTTTTGTTATTGGCATGCTTGTGATTTTTATGTTTTTTTCTCCACTCCAAAAAAAAAATTATATATATATATATAAAGAGTGCTTTGCTTGTAGATTGAAAATCAAAGTAAGTTCTTCATTTTTGTCACTGTGCATATGAATAGTAGCACAATGCTTAAATCTAAACCATTCAATCAAATCAAACCAAATGTAGAACATAGCACTTGTGGAATACATAGTGTTTTGAACCTACAACATCCTTACAAAAACTAAAATAAAACTAATCAATCCGAACAAAAGCCTAATTCACTCTCACTGTGCTCCATAATTATTCCTGGGTCTACTGCTCTTGATCTGAAAAGGATTTAAAACAAATCCATGAGCTCACTAGCCCAGTAAGTAATCCAAAATAGTAAACTGAAACGAAAGTTCAAAACTAAAATTTGCACAAAATCAGAAAACACAAAATAGTGTAAACACAATCAAGAGACGAAGCAAGATGTAACAGATTCCTGAGTGTGTCTCCAAATTTGCTATAGCTGCCAGAGGTCATTTATTTACCCTCGGTGACCCGAGCCAGAATAACAGAGGTCATTTGTTTACCCTCTGTGACCCGAGACTGAATATCAGGTGGCCGTTGATTATTTCACCGAACAGATGCACGGTGCGAAACTGCAGTCTCATTTTCCAAAATTTCTTGTCGACAAGGTCAGGGTTTAACCCCCCACTGATATGGTTGCACAATGCTCATTTGGAGACTCAAAATATTCAGGCAAAGTTTCAAGGCCACAAAATATAGAATATTCATCGGTAACTCTCAAAAATTCATGCAATAATATAAGGTAAAAGATAATTAAATAACAATTATTTAAATAATTAACTAAATTAAAAGGAAAAATACCCAAATTTTCCGAGCCTTAGCCTGGTTCCCATTTGAAGGAAAAATAATACCATAATTTTAACATAGAACCATTATGTAATAACATAAAGGAAATAATTAAATAAATAAATAAATATAACAATTTGTGAATATAACTTGCCAAGGAATCAGCTTGATACTTTTATTAAGGTAACAGTAATAACAATATTATTGATAATAATAACAATGATAATATAAATCCAATTAACTAATTAAATATAACCCAAAGAATAAAATAAAATTTCAGAAATTTCACAAAAATAAATTAAAATATTTAGATTTTAAATATAAGAGTTCAAAGGATTACTTACTTGATGAGCTCCTAAATCCAAAAGAAATCCAAGGTTCTCTCAAGGTGGTCCTATAACCCAAGAGAAAAACAACCAACACGAAAAATAAGAATACTAGACATGGGGGGTTCATGCACAAGGGTAGAGGTAACTAGTCTAATACTAACATTCTACCACAAGGCATGACCTTTCTAACCACAAACACATCTATAGCTTCAAAGGAAGCAACACAAGCAAAGCAATCAATATGCACAATTGTACTCATTAAGCATGTGAAAAAAACTTGGGTTTCATGCAACAAATGGGTGTGGTAGGTCAATGCATGCATACATGTGTCCGGATACTATACTTTAAAAAGGTTTGAAAAAAATCAGGATATATATACATTTGAAAGGTTTGTAAAAATTAGAATGCATGGATGTGCATGTATACAGAAATCAATATGCATGCATGTACGTGTGCGTGTATATATATATACCAAACTACACAGGTTAAATATATATATTTATATTTAAATCAGTATATATATGTATATATATTTCAAAAGTGGTTCAGGATGCATGCATGTGTCCGGATATATATATATATATATATATATATATATATATATATATATAAGGATATATATATCTCACTATAATACCAAGGTTTGCCCAAAAAGATGCATGCATGCAAAACATATTCAGACCAAGAATGCAGGCATACATATATTCAAAAGCTTGGCAAAATCATGATTCAAGCAGGTACGTATATATATGTGGACTCTGTTTTTCACAGGAGAAGATCAGGCTTAGGAGCAGGGGTGGTATCTTGGGAGTCACTTCTTTTCCTGCTTGTTGTAGTCAGTTTATACTCTCCTGTGTGAGTGAGACTTGTATTCTCTCTGTATATTATTCAGAACCTGTATGTGTGGCACTGTTGTTTGTAGAGCTGCTTAAGCTCATATCTGTATCGACTCAGTTTCTGTTGATTTGTTTGTAGTTCTTGTTATTATTTCTGTTCTGCTGTTAGGTTGACTCTGACCAGGTCAAATCTGAGGCCTTGCACCCAGTGGGGTCCGCCCGTTGGATGCGGCCGATCTGTTAGCGGGCCCGGCTGTGGGGCCGAGGCGTGACAATATATACATATATATATAATCAATAGACTGCCCAAGTATGCATAACCACACTCACACACACACATATATATATGCTACTATAAACAACAAGTGCAAATATGCATGAATATATACATATATGTATATGCAACTACACATACAATGGCTACACTAACAAGTATACAAAAAAAAACCATAGGAATGCTAACAAACAACCAGCTTGAGGTAGGATCAAAATCTATAAATCATCAAGCAACAAACAACTACACACTTGGTTCAAGCAATAACTCCCACTACTCAAACACATCTACTAACTAGGCATCAAGGAGCCTACCTAGTTTCGTGGAAGCGTCGGTAGCTCTCCGCTCCTCTTCACCTCGCCTCCGGCCGACGAACACTCCGGTAGAAGCTAAGCTCCGGTGGTGGATCTTCTCTCCTTCAAGCTTCCAAGTGGTGTAGGAGAGTAGGAGAATGGAGGGAGAGGATGGAGATGGAAGAAGAAGAGAGAACATGATCTCTATGGGGGAGAAAATAAGCCAAGAAGGGAGGCATGAAATGATGGAATCCGGGAATCCCTCGATGTTTTCCTCTTCCAAGTTGCAGCCAACAAGAGAAGACAAGTAGAAAAAAAATAAGGGTGATTACTGTTAGCTTAACAGTTAACCTTGATTAAGAATGGGCTGGGGCCCACACCCCAACTCCGGCGACGACGTACTGCCAGCACAACGCCCCCAGCACCAATGTCAACCCCGCGCATCATCAGCAGTTGCAACCACCCGCCGGGGAAACAGCGCCCATCCCCCACTACACTCTTGTGGAGCTTATGGAGGCGACGAATGGATTCTCCTTTGGGAACATCATCCCAGAAGGTAGCTTCGGTAGAGAAGGCGGTGCTAAAGTCCCGAACACCGTCTACAGGGGCTGCCTTCGTGGTCGCCAGCAAATCGCCGTCAAGAGGTTCTCTAGGGACGCCTGGCCTGATGCTGAGCAGTTCAGGGTTGGTTCTTATTAAAATGCTTGCTTCTTGGTGATCTTGTTGTGATTCTTATTGAAAGATTTGGAGTGGGGTTTTGTAGGAGGAGGCGATTGCAGTGGGACGGTTGAGACACCGGCGGCTTGCGAACTTGATTGGGTATTGCTGCCATGAGGATGAGAGGCTTCTTGTGGCGGAGTTCATGCCCAATGATACGCTTGCCAAGCATCTATGTATGTTTTGTTCTCCCTCGTACTTCTTGTTCTTGATTTGTTTCTGTGTTGATTTTTTGTTATTTCTTAATGTGATTTGATTGAATGGAGTTTAGGATTCTTTTTTAGTAGATTCTTTGGTATTTCTTGATGTGATTTTATTGGATGGAGTTTTAGGATTCTTTTTGAGTCACTGTTTGATGCTCTGGGCTTGAATCTGCATGCAAAGCAGTTGGATGGAGCTGCATTGGTAGTTTTTTATGCTAGCTAAATCCAGCTTTCTTGGAGCAACTAATCTCATTCACTGGTTACAAATTTAAGGCCAGTAAACCAGAGTTTATAAAGACTGATTAGAGATTAAAATAAATTAATGTTTGGATGTGTTAATAAAACTAGCTTGAGCTATAAACCCAGATTTTTCTCTATCTTGTAAGAACGTGCCACTTCTATAGAATTCAAGACAGCATCATGTCAGCAAACATATGGGTAAGGAGTCTCTCTGTTAGCACCCTTCTTTTCCTGGAGAACATTAGCAGGGACTTGATTGATTTTGTTCCAAATTTTCACCGCTATGATAAAGTTGGGTCAAAAAATATCTTTCCAAATGCATCCCTTTAGAATGTCCAAAATGGCATGGAAAACAGGATGGAAGCTATCCCAGCTTCAAGCTTTTTCTGGATACATGGGTCAGATAGGTCCTCTAATTTCCTCCATTGGAAAGGACTTTCAAGTAAAGATATGTCCATCTGGTTTATGTAGAGAATGGCATTGCAGCTACCCTTCACTTTTCTGCTGCTCAAAAAGGTTTCGTGTAATAGTATGCTGGTCAAATCTCGTTATACTCAAATTATACCTTGCTTTCATAATGTAACATTGTAAAATAAGATTTTCCTGCAACTACCATTTTCAATCTTTTGAAAGGAGATCATACAAATTTTCCATGTATCTTCATTCCATCATGTTTTAAGATATTAATGATTTCTCAATTGTTTCTGCAGTTAAAAATCATAACATGAAGTGGGCTAGGGGCTTGAGAGTCGCAAGCTATATAGCAGAAACCTTGGAATATTGCAGCAATGAAGGACGACCAGTGTATCATGATCTGAATTCATATGGAATTCTCTTTGATAAGGTCATGCCAGTAAATATTTTTAAAAGAAATAAACTTTTAGATAATACTAATGGACCAATTAATAAAGCAAGCAACCTTTATTGCTTTCTCTTCAAATATTTCACTGTATAATTGCCCTAAGAAACAAAAGTGAAATATCAGCCATCGCCGTCTTTGTTAAGTATCGATTTCAATAGATTGTCTCTATCATATAAAAACTAAACATGTTTTGTTGACTCAATACAACCCAAAAGCTTAAGTTGATAGGTTATGGGACTATCAATTACTCCAATATTAGCCATGGCCGCCTTGCTGTTGATGTAGGACTATGGGATACCCTCATAATATCATTAACACAATTGTGACTATTTCCCTAGTTTTGATAACAAAGTTTTTTTAATTGTTTGCATAATTTTGATTGTTATAATAATCATCCACTATATTAAGAAGTTACATGATTATCTGTTTGTTGTTATGCTAGGACAATTATGAGTTTGCTTATTGGGTGGCAAAAGATAATTTATAATTAGAACTTAAAAGTGGGTATTGCTAATAGGGAATTTGGGTTGGGTATTTTCCATGAAATCCTTAAATTTGGAGGAGTGCTTCTAAGGAATAGAGTGAAAGATATGGGGAGGGAGTGACAGGAGATTTTTTTTTTTTTTTTTTTTTTAAAGAGTGTGCGAGCAAACTTTTCTTTTTAGTAATTTAGTAGTTTGTTCACATTTTGTTCCTTTGTAGGATGGTATTCCTTGTCTTTCATGTTTCGGTCTTATGAAAAATAGCAGGGATAGTAAATGTTACAGTACTAACCTTGCTTACAATCCTCAAGAGTTCTTAAACAATGGTATTGACCTACTAATTTTTGAAATTCATTTGATGTAGTTGTCAGGCATGTTTAATCATGTTATGGTTGTCTGCATGTACTCCAATTCTCTTTAAAGAAAATATTATTAAGTAGTAGGGTTTGTATTTTAATTAAAGCTTCCATTCAATAAGACTTAGCCAAAAATACAAACCCTACTAAAATAATATTATGGTATTGACCTTTTGGTTTGACAGATGGTATAATGGTATTGACCTAATTCTCTTTAAAGAAAATATTATTAAGTAGTAGGGTTTGTATTTTAATTAAAGCTTCCATACAAACCCTAATAATGGTATTGACCTTTTGGTTTGACAGATGGTATAATGGTCATTCCCCCAAAGATCTTTGGGCAAATTACTTCACGCACTGTTTTTATCCTTGCTTATCTTTAAAACAATTTGTCCAGATTATTACCTCTCATGGAAATCTCTTTCATAATGCTTCCCTAGATGATTTTCTCAGTTTACTTGACACTTATCCAAACTGTTCAAATGATCAAGATGATTCTTATACTTGGTTACTAGAAAAAAATGGAATCTTCTCTGTCAAATCATACTACAAATTCCTTATGGATGGAGGTATCCGTACCCAGCTGTATTCACATTTTTGGAAAATTCATTCCCCTAGTAAAATCACTTTATTCTGCTGGCTTGCTAGTGATTACAAAATTCTCACTCTCGACAACTTATTCAAAAAAGGTTGTAATCTTCTAGCTACTGATACTTGCGTATTATGTCACAAAAATTCTGAATCAGTGGATCACCTCTTTCTTGACTGTGATTTCTCCGATCGAATTTGGTCCTTCCTCCGACATTCCCTTGATCTTGAACGGCTACCGACCTCAGCTGCAACCATTTGGACTTCTTGGATCTCTTCTATAAATGCTTCCCGTCGGACACTGCTGGATCTTAGCATCCGTGCTTTCTTTTGGAATATCTGGCTTGAGAGAAACAATCGAATTTTTAATCTTAATTGCTCTCATGTTCATTCAGTTCTCTATAAGATTGCTAACATGCTTCTATCCTGGCTTTCTGCAGATTCTGAAACTAACCCGCAAGAGAACGCCGATGCATCTAGCAGGATCAAGATATCTCTCAGCTTCCTGACCTCTAGAATTGCTGATCACTCTGGAGACCCATACCTCCCTCTGGATCGAGAGTAGTTGCTTTCTCCTCCAGCCTGGACTGACCTGTGACTCCTGCTGGACATCTTCGTTAGTTCAGACTTGTTATCTTTCTTTGTTGTTGTTTTCCTGCTTTCTTTCTTCTTGTAGTGTTCCTCACTTCTGGTGAGGATCTTTTTTTTTTCTTTCTTTGCGGTTTGGTTATCAGGTTTGTTTTTCTGTCTGCACTTTCTCTTTTTTAATAAACTAGTGGTTTATCCACTTTTTATCAAAAAAAAAATTTGTGAGAAATTACTGTGATTTAGATAACTCCTGAATGTGTGGAAAATTACTGTAATTTATTTTCCTTTTGTAGGATGAATCACTCCTGAAAGCGTGCTTTTCAACTTTGGCATAGTGCTACTAGATCTACTTATTGGAAAGCAAGTTCCACCAGGTCAGGTCAGGCTTTTATACATGCCAAATATCTCATAGATTAATTAGTTTCTGATTTTTTTTTCTTCTACTGATTCCCTTTTAGACAGATTTCTATGAGCCAAAAGCATCATAACTGCACTGCTCACACCCAAATTTTCTCTAGCATTTCTAAACTTCTACTCAAAATAATTTATGATCTATTTGTTATAATCATGCTTCATGTTTCCAAGCTCTAGATATGATGAGGGATAATGATATCCACACCTTTCTGGATCATCATTTGAAGGGTAAGTATCTCATTGAAGAGGCAACTGCTTTTGTGCAACTTGCTTCTCAATGTTTGCGTTATGAGCCTAAGGCTCGACCCACTATAACAGGTGTTATTGCAACCCTTGTAGAAGTTCAAAGCAAAGCTTTGGTGAGCAACTAGTGATTTCATTTTTTATATGCTTTTGTATATATATATATGTGTGTGTGTGTGTGTGTGTTGTATGTGGCATTTATGCATTTCTTGTTAAGCATGTTATAAGCTTGCATGCAATTTGTAAATAACTTCAGCGAGGCCCTATATATGTGATGTGAGATTTTGATGTTTACTTTGTCACATTCAATGCAGGCAATGTGGAGGACTGAGAAGCAAGATAAAACCCCACCAATGCTGAGGAGCAGTCCAAAGCCAAATGAAACCTCACAAATGCAGGAGACTCAGAAGAAAGATAAAACATCACCTATGCAGGAGACTCAGAAGAAAGATAAAACATCACCTATGCAAGGGACTCAGAAGAAAGATAAAGCCCCACTAATTCCTCAACTGACTTCTTTTCCTATGGCTGAAGCTGTTGCCAGAATGGACCTCACAGCCATTCATCAGATTCTGGTTTCGGCGCAATACAATGATGATGAAGCAAATGGGGAGGTTGATATCATTCTTAGTAGTCTATGTTATATTCTGAACTTGTGTTTTTCGGCCTCTACTAGTGTATAATTACATATCAAGTTTTGGAGAAGGGGTACGTAACTTCTACTCATAATGGAAAATATTTGGTTTCGTTCTATTGTGGTGCCAAGTATTAATAGAAAGATATGAAGTGGATTTTCACACTTTTGAGGCTGGGAAAAACCGTGCTGATATAGATTAAATAACTTGTATACGTTATTCAATTATATTTTAGCAATAATAATCATAAGTTTTAATAATAAAATGGCTACTAGTTACATGAACTGATACAACACAAGAATCTAGCTCACTTGCTGAAATGTACCCTTTTTTTTTTTTTGAAAAGGTGGATAAACCACTTCTATTGACTGAAATAAAGCAACCACTAGATGTGGTTAGGGTACATAAAAGGGGCTGACGGGGAGAACAAAGAGACAAAACGCGGAGACAACAGACCCTCCTTAAGGTCAAACAAAACTAAACAAACCAGCACCAGTCACAGTATCTGATCCGCCTCCTCCTCAGGCATCGGTGATCCCCGTGGTCCAATGTCCTGTGGGCCAAGGAACTCTAAGCTTCTTTTGACGGTAGTGAGAGTCCCCTTAAAGTTCTCTCTAGCGCCCTCCGCAACTGAGGAAAACCACAATAGAAGCATCCGGTTAACATGCAGAATAATACCGTGAGAATGCAAAACATTGGTGTTAAATATGCAATCATTTCTAGCAAGCCAAATATTCCAGACAATTGCTTTCACAACTAAGGACCCCACATCCCATTTGACCGGCTGCAGGGTCAGTCGCCATTACCCCCACAGATCACGCATAGTGGTAGAAGGGGCTAGGATCTCCAGCATCGCAGTGAAGTAGGTCCATATCTGCATGGCGCGAGGACATTGGAGGAAGAGATGGTCTACCGATTCAACTGCCGCATGGCACATAACATAGGTGTCCGTCGGTAATCTATTGCATCTTCTTCGAGCAAGATTTTCTAGCGAGAGAATTTTGTTCTGCCAGGCCAACCAATTAAAGAGATTAATTTTTTTTGGGCACCAACTTCGCCAAAAGAACTTTGCCACCGGACACCGTAACCCCCCATCGATGAGGAAGTTGTAGAATGTCTTAACAGAGTAGATCACGTTGCTAGTCAACTTCCATCTTATGAGATCCTCCAACTCGTGGGATGATGCCCTGATTTTCTCACAGACTGTGCGAATTTCCTCCATCTCAGAGAAGGGGTAAGATTCAAGTAAATGTGCGAGGTCCTGGATGGTGCCGTTGGGAAGGAGACAATGTCTGTATTCCATAGGCCACAAGTCCATGGGAGCATGCCCATTGAGCCAGCAATCCTTCCAGAATAAGGTATCCTTCCCTAAGATGATACTGTAGTTGACACACTTACTAAGCGCCGGCAGCCCTTGTAGTGCACCTTTCCAGGAACAAGAGACCCTACCCAATCTTGTTAAGCCAGGATGTCCACCGGGTAAACCATAATTGAACCTAATCACCTTGGCTCCACCCCAAGAAGGATCCCTCGTGAATTTCCACCACCATTTTCCCAAAAGAGCTTGATTGAAGGTAGCCAGATCTAGGATGCCCCATCCGCCCTGGTTACGTGGTCTACAGATAGTACTCCAGCTGACCAAACGACAGCCCGAATGCTCTATGTCCGGGCCGGACCACAGAAAGTTCCGTCTAATTCAGTTGATCTGTTTAATGACCCGGCAGGGGAGACGGAAGATAGACATCCAATATGTCGGGATAGCAGAAAGTACTGAGTTCACCAAGGTGAGCCTGCCTCCCAACAAGAGATGTTTCGTTTTCCAGGATAGGAACCGCATCCGCACCTTGGCAATAACACCCTCCCAATCTTGCCTTCTAGGTCACTTACCAGAGATGGAAATGCCCAGGTAGTTGACCGGGAGACAGCCAGTTGTACAGTAAAGTGTTTTCGCAGGCGCCTTGCTTGGTAACATCCTCAAGCCACAATCATACAGGAAAGTTTTGGAGAAATTGGTCTGTAGCCCGGACATACCTTCAAACAGGTATAGAATGAGTTTGATAATTCTGAGGTCCTCCATTCCCCTCGTCATGACGATCAGCAGGTCATCGGCATATTTGAGATGACGCATACTATCCGCCTCACCGAGAGGGACCCCTACCAGGATCTTGGACGACAGAGCATGGTTGAACATAGAGCTGAGGGCATCCGTCACCAGAATGAATAGCAGAGGGGATAAAGAATCCCCCTGCCGCAATCCCCTTTTGTATCTAATATAACCATGGGGTGAGCTGTTAATCAGAATGGAGGCTTTTGAGGAGTTTAAGATGCTACGTATCCATCTCATCCACAGCTCCCCGAAGCCCCTGGCCTCCAAGAGATCCAGGAGGAAACCCCAGCCCACCGAGTTGAAGGCCTTAGCAAAATTGACTTTGAGCACATGACCCTACAACCTGCCCTTATGAATACTGAATAACAGTTCTTCAACAATAACAATGTTGTCTAATATGTAACGTCCCTTCAAGAAAGCTGATTGATCAAAGTCCACCAGCATATTCATGACCTTGCTCGGGCGAGTAGCCAGGATCTTCAAAATGGTTTTCAAGAAGGCGTTGATAAGGCTGATTGGACGATAATCACCTGGGTTCTCCGGGGATTGGATCTTCGGGATAAGGGCAATGGAGGCCTAGTTAATTCTTTCCAAATTTGCCCTCCCAGAACAGAAGTCATTGCACATCCGAGCAAGGTCAAGTTTGATAGTCTCCCAGAATTGTCTGTAGAAATGTAATGGGAAGCCATCAGGGCCTGGGGCTTTGTCTTTCCCGAGCTCAAAAACAGCGAGTTTGATTTCCTCTAAGGTGAAAGTCCTGCTCCAGATGGGATAGATTGATCTGTCTTTTGTTCCCAAAAAGTCTACAAAGATTGATCATAAAATTCGATGATCTATTGTCGTCAAAATGCCGTTGAAACTGATCCTCAAAGACCTTCCCAATATCCATGGGTTCCGAGAGAAGGGCACCGTTAAGGCGAATATTTGGGATGAAGTTTCGGTTCCTACGATCATTAGCCATCGCATGGAAGAAACTGGTGTTCTCGTCTCCTTCCTTCAACCATTGCAACCTAGATCTTTGTTTCCAATAAATTTCCTCCTGTTTTCGGATCTCATTCAGTTTGGAGTAAAACTCCTCCTCATGCTTGCGTTCCGTGATGGTCAGTCTTCTCTGCTCCTTAATCAAGTCAAGACTTTC
The DNA here is from genome assembly GCA_020875875.1 of Dioscorea alata. Classification (NCBI taxonomy): domain Eukaryota; kingdom Viridiplantae; phylum Streptophyta; class Magnoliopsida; order Dioscoreales; family Dioscoreaceae; genus Dioscorea; species Dioscorea alata. The sequence goes on from CM037021.1 coordinate 15,822,653, forward strand.
CAGGTCCTGTAACAAGTTCAGCTTTTTTAGCTTGATGGACCCAAAAGAGTACTTCGCCCAGTATCTAAGTTGGTCTCTAAGGTGCATCAATTTTTTGGACCAAATGTAAGCACCACAACCCTGTAGGGCCACCGACTCCCACCCTTGTTGAATCAACTCCTGGAAGCCGTCCGCCGTGGTCCACGCCAATTCGAACCTAAACTGTCTGGGGTAAGAGAAGTGATTACCCATCTCAAGTCGAATCGGCACGTGATCCGATCCCTATCTAGGTAGACTGTTTTGTATCAATTTTGGGAAGCGGAGAGCACAATCTCCGTTCACAATGAATCTATCAAGCTTCACCCAGATCGGATCAACTTGCCCGTTTGTCCACCAGAATCTAGGCTCCATTAACCCCAGTTCCTGAAGATAGGCATTTGCAAGCCCGATATCTGCAAGATTTGGTGGACCCGCGTTCTTATCTCTCACATCGAAAATGGAGTTGAAGTCCCCACAGATAATCCAAGGGATCCCAGGTATCACCGCTGAGGTCTTTAATTCCTCCCAGAAAGTTGCTTTCAAGAGTCTGGAAACCGGCCCATACACCGTGGTACAACACTAGTGTAGGTTGTCACGCTTAGAGATGAAATCCACCGATAGACAGTGGCTACCTAACTGCGCGATAGTACCGGTGAGAATGGAGCTGTTCCACCCTAAGATAATACCACCCGCAGTACCTCGGGCCGGTATGAATTCGAACTGGTCTAGTCTACCGCCACCGATCTCTCTCCAGAGCATCGGGGGAATCGCATCCAGTTTGGATTCTTGCAAGCAGCAAACGTCAGCGAAATGTAACTGAAGAAAATCTTTAACCAGAAACCTTTTGGCCGGTCTCCCCAGCCCCCTAATGTTCCAAGTTATGATGTTCATGGAGAAACATTAGATCACACGGTCCTTTGACGAGGCCGCCCGCTCCCTAAAGGAGGTAACATGCGACTTTTCTATGTCACGTAAATGATTAATACAATCATGCGCTGAATTCAAAAAGACAATACCACATGTAGTACAATAACGTTCAGGTTGTGCATTTGACCAATGAAAAATAAGGAGGGGCTTGGAAGACATACCTTCCTCCATGGTCTCCCTATATGCTTTTTTCTTCGTAGATCTGGGCAGCTCCGCTATGTAACCCGCCTCCTCGTTAAAGCGTGAGTAGGGTTTCTTCGTTCTTTCACTTCTACGTGTCCCCAGAGAAAGAGCAGCAGTATCTACCTGAGTGTCCTTGCCAAAGTCAGGTAGCAGCTTCCTAATGTTAGTCTCGAACTCAGAAATCAAGTCATCAGACTCTGCAAAGTCATCGATCGGCTAGTTGGCAATAGCTGGTGAAGAGTTTGGCTCACTCGACTGAAGGGGAGTCGAGTCCGTCTTTTACAAGGACGGCTTAAAAACCTGCAGTGATGAGTTCTGTTCCGAGTCTAACTGAGGTGGGCCGGTCTCTCACAGAACCCATCCCCCGGCAACAAATTCCCATATGAAGTCGCGTGCGGCACAGTCGTGATGTCATCAAAATTGAGATTCTCTAATGCTTGAGTTTCCAAATGTGATTTGACCTCCCTGTTTTAGCTAGCTTCGTTGGATAGAGGCTCAGTCTCTGAGCACAAGTTGCTGGTGTCCCAATAATTGTCCCGAAATGCCGATATCGGGCGCAAGTGGCGGCCCACTTCACAAAGCAAAAGCGGGTCACCAAACTCCGAGCTTGATCCATGTGCAGGGCCCAGAAGATCACACGGCCCATCAAGGATTGGGTCTGGTCCACCAACCTTTGGCCCAAGAGACACAATAACACCATGGTCCACCAAAGCCTCCACGTGCGAAGGAGTGTGGTCATATAACATTCCTTCGTTGACAATAATAGTAGCTGCATCCTGGGAGACAACCTCGTCCAACCCACTCTCGGCAAGTGGCTTTGGACACCTTCGGACCTCTCGATATTCGACACGTTACCCTATTCGAGCCTCGTGCCAATGTTGTCCGTGAACGGTCACCATTACGAGACCCGGGTAACCGAGCCCTGTTATGTCTATCGGTCCGTCCCTGAGGAGCAGGTTGCCGGGAGGGTATGGTGGCCGTCGCCTCCGCAGGGGAGCGACCCTCGACCCTCGCCGTCGTTTCCATGGGGGAGCTGCGCTCTACCCTCGTCGGAACAACGTCAATCCCCGCCCCAGCAGTCATGAGGGAGCCGCGCTCCACCTCCTTCAGCTTCTCCGAGCTTCCATGCTGTTCAGCGTCTGCCGGAGAGAAGCGAATCCCGGCATGAACTGGGCGGGAGCGGCGCTCAACCTGCCCAAGCTCCTGCGCGATAGGCTGTTTCCCTTTTTCACTGCGAGCAATCTCATGCGTACTACGCTGACCAGATGGCCTTTCCAGCATCCATTCCCCCATCTCCGCTAGAGTATAACGACCCAAATCGCGTCGGAAAGTCGGCAGCTGCCCTCATCTCCGGTAATAATGATCGTATATCGGCACATACCAAGACTAAGGTCAATCTCGGCAGGAAGCATCACCCTCGGTCTGATTCTCACCAGTGTGGAGAGGAAGCTCTTATTTGTCGAGCTTACCTGTGAGAGAGCTACCAGCTCACCGACTGGTCGAAGAACCTCAGCGATAGTCGACCAGCACCACCCATGGAGGGGGAGATTCCAAATTACCGTCTATTTGCCTGCCCCGGAAGCCCTGCCTTCTGCACCTATCTCCGCCGTCCAGGGGGTTAAACTTAGCGTGCACGGTCCATCTCTCATCGCCACCTTGAATTTTCCCAGCTTACAAATGTCTTTAGCCTCCTACCGGCTGGACAGAGGTATCAAGAAGGAGCAGTCGTTGAGTGGAGTGATTGGACCGGCCAGTGTTCTATTGAGGATAGATGGCGCCACCTCGAGCACGCTAGCCTCGTTCACGAAACCCTCCACAAGAGATAGGACGGCGACCTTCGCAAGTTCCTCCCTTAGCTTTTCAGTCTCCGGAGATAGTGACAGTGAGATGGAAGCGCGAGTGGGTCGCCGACCCAAGGGGGCCTCCTTCATCTTCAAGCACTCATTCATCTTTTGAGCATGACCCTCCTGTGAGTCCTAAGAAATTGTCTGCTTATCCTTTGGTGGAGCCTCTTCAGGCTGTTTCTTTGATCGAATGTGAATCCTCTTTCTTCGCGGGCTGCGTACAACAGGGCACCGAGCCGCCACGTGACCAACCCCCGCACATCTCATGCACACCACTTGGTGTCGGCATTCGGCGGTCTTGTGTGAAGACCGGAAGCATCGTCCGCACGTCCCCTCAGTTGGCGATCTAGGTCGTTTGGATCCAGAAATCCTCTGCCAGTACGGCTGCTTGTGAGAGGTCGCGGATTTTTTCAGACCCGCCATCTTAACTCCAAAGTTCTCGTCCGAAGGAGAAGAGCAAACAGCCTGAATGTAAGTCATCCTCCTTTCCTTCTTCTTAGCTTCCTCCTCGTCGCCCTGCCCAATACCGCCGCCTCCTACTCCTTTGTCAACTTCCTCTCCGGAGCTACCTGCCTTCCCTTTGTTGTCCCCCCCCCCCCCCCCCCCACAATCGCCGTTGTTCCCCCCGGTCCACAGGTAACGGATTTTCTTCTTTTTTCTGTTTTAGGCATCTTTTAGGGAGTGGACACAACAGGTGAGAGATATGCTGGAGATAAGGAAAGAAGGAGACTCGGCCTTCAATGATAGAGATATTAAGACTGCCATTGAGTGCTACTCTCAGGTAATTTATTATTATTTTTTAAACAAATAGAACCCAAGTACCCTAATCAAGAGAGATAAAAAGACATGCGCAAACGTGAAGTTAATACATCAACACACATATATTTTCAACTTATGTGGATTTTAGAATTAGATCTCGGGTCTTTATCAAAACGCAAGAGATCTGGTGTCAATAGACCAAAAGACCATTGGCTTTTTTTTTTTCATTTTTCTTATGTCTTTTTTTTTCCATTTTTCTTCTGTCTTTTTTTTTTCCCTTTTGTAGTGATATATATCCTTGTAAATATGTAAAAAATACAAGGTTCAAATAAAAAGTCTGATCTTGCAACTGTGTATGTGAGGAGAAGCCTATGCTACCTAATGTCTGATCAACCTGATAACGCCCTTCAAGATGCCATGCTAGCACAGTGCATTCAACCAGATTGCCCTATGGTATTCTACATGCAGGCAGTTGCCCTGCGTCTGCTGAATATGAACAGCGATTCCGCAGACATGTTGAAATAAGCAACTACACTAGACGAGCAAAGGCTGGCGAATACCAGATAAGGCACTTGACCGTTCTACGCACAAGGTATATATAACATCATGTTTCCACATTTGCCAAAAGCCAAAAATTAGAGTACACTTTTGCATCAGAAACACACATCACTACATTGATTTTGATGATGCATCAGTTTTGTGCTTTTTCTTTGTTCTTGTATATATATACTGCATATCTTTGGTTATCCTACATAGAGTTCAACTTTGCCATCAATGTGTTGGAGTTAAGACGACGGAGATCAGGTGAAGAACACAGGTGTTCGACGAAATGCTTTGTGTAAAGATAGCTGTTTGATAGAATGCCTCAAAGAGGCTTGGTTGCAGACACACAGTTGACTGGAAAAATATAGAGAGAAAACCTCTTTTGGTCAACAACACGGCCCAATAGCCTTTCGGTCATATATATATTAAGAGACAAAAAGAAACATTAAATAAAGGCACAAATCTACTCAACCATTGGTTGAGAGAAACCTAGTACACACACATTGGGTATAGGTTAAGATACGTTGTCCCTCATTGGCTGGTGTTACACTCAAGATGATTTGGTTTTAATATAATATTCATAAAGCCAACGAACATAACTTCCACTTTATCAAAACAAGTACCATACTTTACTTCAAAAACTGAACACCATGCTCCTCAGTACAGTCGCTCACCAACACAGCAGGTGCCCATCCTCTTCTCACCCACTTCTTCAGCACCACTCTCAGACGCCATCACCCATGCTGGTGCTGCACTGCCCATGCTCCACCTTGCTGTTACCTTGTCCATTTTCTTCAATCAAACCTTCAACACAATGAACAGACTCATGAATTCCTCCCCATCAACGGTTTTCTTTTCAATGAGAAGTTGAGCTAGCTTGTGAAGGATGTCGATGTGAGTGGTAATAATAGTCTTGGCCCTTGAATAAGCCTTTTCTACAAGTTCCCTCACCTTGGCATTTACTACATCAGCAGTTGCCATTGAATAATCCTTCTGGGTAGACATCTGCATGGTTTGAATTAAATGTAGTTTAGATAAATATACATGAGTAGTTGCCTCTTCTAATTGGTTAAGATGGTGAATCAAATCCATTTACTGGTGTAGAGTATTGATGCAGGAGCAGAATCAGAAAGACCAAGTGTTGAACACTTGGACATTCCATGCCTCCCAAATAAACACCCAGTTTTTGGTGAACTTCTTCATGAAAAATGTAGCAACTGTGCAGTCCATAAGATGCATATAACCTATGGCTGGAAAACCAATGAAGTCTAGTTTCCAACCCAACAAATTTCATCTTAATTGGATATTCCTAGAAGGAGTTATGGCTGTTAGATTGAAGACATATCAAGTTCACTGGTTTCTGGAAATTCTTTTTACATTCTATTACTGTTGTACTTCTTTTAGTTTTAATTATCTCTTAAGTGTGTGTTAGCTTAATACTTGTTTATCTTTTAGTTTTCCTATGCTTGGAGGGTTGTTCCAAGGGTTCATATACTTGACTTGTGGACCAAAAAGGGGGATGAATGTGTTTTGTTTGGAGAATAGGAGGCTGTGGCCTTTGTTGGTTCTTTTCTCTGCAGGTTTTTGCAGGCCATTGAGGATAGAACCCATCAACTCTGTATCCCTTAGCAAAATTAGAGGGTGGTGAGTTGTGGATCCTGTATCCGTTCGTGGACACCGATTGGTGGTGGATCTTTTTCAGTTTTTCAACCAGCATTTCAGCTTTTGCAGCATTTCAGCAACCAGCATTCCAGCTCTTGCAGCATTTCAGAAACCAGCTTTTGCAGTATTTCAGCAACCAGCATTCCAGATCTTGCAGGATTTCAGCAACCAGCTTTCGTAGCATTTCAGCAACCAGCTCTTGCAACATTTCAGCAGCCAGGTTTGTGAATCTCTTACCCTTATAGCAATCGGCTCCGCATCAGAGTAGCAACCTGCCTATTTACTGGTGTAAAGTTGCCTCTTCTTGTATAGAGCAGCCCCAGAAAAGGGTTTCCACCAGGGCCGCCTATTGCAACCTGCCCAATCTTCTTACTAAAACCAAATCTTTCCACCATTTGCCGCGCCACACGTGAAACCTGCATGAAATCATTTGAAGCTCCCGTAGTAACATTCTCATCACCAAAAATCACTTCTTCGGCAACCCTGCAAGATGGGCAAACACATTGATATACATGAGAAAATAACAAATCAGGATTTTTTTTTTCTTCCTCAGAGACTTACCGTCCACCCAGAGCAACGGCCATCTGGTTCTCTAGGTAGCTCTTGCTGTATAGGCCAGACTCCAGCCTCTCCTCACTGGGAGCAAAGAAAGTTAGGCCACCAGCTTGACCTCGTGGAATAATGGAGATTTTGGCAACAGGATCATATTCAGGCATCAAAGCACCCACAAGAGCATGTCCTGCCTCTGCATATCGGAACAACAGGCTTGTTACCATTCTGAAATGTATTGACAGGGTCTGCAATAGGAGGACTATATTGAAACAGCATTTTACCATGATACGCAACTAGTCTTTTCTTCTCATCAGACACAACAGCATTTTTCTTCTCAGGTCCGGCAATTATCCTCTCCAGGGCATCTGAGATTTCATCTTTGCTTATCTCCTTAAGGTTGAATCTTGCTGCAAGAATAGCTGCTTCATTCATCAAGTTTTGAAGATCAGCTCCAGTGAAGCCAGGTGTTCTTCTAGCAATTTTCTCAAAGTCAACATCCTTGCCAAGTGCTTTCCCTCTGGAGTGAACCTACCCCGATCACGCATGGAAAAAGAATAATTCACCAGAACATGTACTGGCATTAATGTCCTAAAAGAGGTTATATTGCCATTATTGTCCTAAAATTTGTTATAGGAATGATTGGCTTAACAAAAGATAATCTACCAAGTCCCACAGCTTATGAGCACCTGTAAAAATGTTTGTCACATGAAACCTAAACAATGGTCAAAGTGTCAGCTTCTCTACCAAGGGTGTCAAGACCTTATTTTTGAAGCTTCTCATTTTTTTTCCTTTAAAAAAAAAATGAGAAGCTTCAAAAATAAGATTGAGCAGATACTAGTTGCGGTGTCCAAATATTTTTGAATTAGCAATTTGGAAAATAGAAATTATAGAATGTTTTCTAAAAAATGAATGAAAATGATTGTAATGAAAAATTATTATTCTCCCCCGTTTCTTAATGTATGTGATTTATCCACTTTTTCAAAAAAAAAAAAATTATCATTCAGGTATAGTAAATTTTCTGCAAAAAACCATCATGCAGGTAAGTTTTAGTTGTACAAACACCCATTGGTCTTCAAAAAGAATGGAGAACTGTCAAGTAGGGTAACTAATGAATCAAAGTAGTTATTATAAAATTAACAGGAGAACAGAAATCAAGTGCATGTAGATACAAAGTTGAAATTACATAAATAAGAAGACTCCCGAGCACAATAATCACAGTTACTTCAATAAAAAGTAATCAGAATAATCGTCATGACTATTATAACCCTTAATACTCTTAACTACCATTCCCTCCCCCAAAACTTGGTCCAAGGGTGATGATTAATGGTTTTCATGTACATAGACTATAACTTAAGAATTATAACTTGATCATAAGCTTCAAAATCAAATAAGTGTATAGGTAGAACAAACAAATTGAACAAAGAGACAAATTCTAATAACTTAGTACTAAAGAACATCCCATAGATACTAAAGTGCCCAACCTAACAAGTATCAAACAATCTTCACTCACAAATAAAAAGCATGACAGCAAAACTCTTGAGCACCTACTACCTCTAACTCCATCTCACTAACACAGGGTTCAGGAATTGAGTCACCCTGTTCAACTGAAGCTACATCCTCCTGTAAAGTGTCTTCAGGTGCCTCAAGAGGAAGATTAACTTCTTCCGGAAAATTTTCTTCATCTTCAAAATCTTCTGCATGAAATCTTCATCGTCATCTCCCCAGTTAACAAGCCCCTCATCTTCAATTTGGATTTTTTGAGGTGGGTCCAGGTGGGGTTGACTCATTGAATATGATTTTATCAAAAATGTCACATGGAATCATTGACCATCCCCCATTTAAAATCATACCCTTATGAGATTTGAATTTTTGGAGGTTGAGTTTTTAAATAAGAGGGCATGGTATACTTTGAAATAGATGGAGTCAAGTTGTGTACTACTGAATTTGGAAGATCATCAATATCATCTATAGTGCGTCCATCCCAAGGAAGCACTATGGTGGGCAGATAAGTGTTTAAATCTGAAGAGATCCCATCCCGATGCAAGAACTGAGATTTATCAGGAACAACCTCATCCCAAGGAATTTGGTCATCAACATTCTTTGTTATTGCTGGGAGATTGGAGACCTCATCCCGAGGCAAGATTGGATTTGAACTGGGGTTTACAATCTTCTCAACCTTAGAGGCCTTATCTTGAGGCAAAGTAACAAGTGAAGGATGGTTTAGATTCTTTCTTAGATCAGAAATCTTATCTCGGGGGAGTAAGTTCGAGGTAACACAATGAATCTCTTCCATTTACGGGTTCTGATCCCTAGGCAGGGAATGTGCCATTTGCAAAGAGAACGTCAGATCCAGATCGAGGCCCATCTACGGGTGATGGACGTGGACTATCCATGTTCATGCACAGCGTTCCCCTTCTCATCTCGGACTTGCACCGAAGACAGGAGAAGACGCTGGTCCTCCACCCTTAGTCTGGTCGCCAGAGTTCAGCCTCAAGGTTGAAAGAGGAGGCAGATGTGGCACCGGCCTAGGGATAATTATGGGGACTTTGTCAACCTCCATCAACGGCTCAAATCTGGAGCTGCACTCCACAGAGTTGCTGGCAACCTCAACGGAAGACACCATCAAAACAGGAGCTTTTCCTTTACACTCGCTGGGGATTTGATGAGTGCTACGAGAGGAAGGAGGAATCTAATCCGTCATCGCCACCAAAATATTAGATGAACTCTGACGTGCAGAAGTTTTTGGAATGGGATTTGAAGAAGCCGCGGTTCTTTGAGCAACCTTTGAGTGAGGGATCATAATACCCAAGTCCTCCGGAAGCACTTTGAAGCTTCGAACACCCACATCGACGATGACCTCCATCGGGGAAAGAGATAGCATTCTTAAGCCGCACTAAAACTCTAAGATACTGCAGAGAAGACTCTTCTTTTTTTTTTTTTAACATAAATCAGATCCCCGAGAGGACACAGCACCACCATGATCAAGTCCCAATTCCAGAAATGAAGTGGCATGTTTGAAATCATGATCCAGTGATAATCTCCGGTAGCTACTGCGTGAAATCATGAAAAAGCAACAATGCAACAACCGAGAATGGAGTCAATGGTGACTACATTCCTTTTGGCGATGGCTGCAGCAATTTGCATCGACGGCATCATAAGAACAAAATGGTTGTCAAAAGGATTTATCGTCCCACAATGATCTAAGTTCAAAATCTCTAGTAAGGCAAGAGAGAGAGAGAGAGAACCGTAGTGTTGCTAGATTTGACTTTAATGATGATCATCATACGGAGCTCTTCCTTCGATTATTAATCTCCTCAGAGATATGAAGAGAAACACGCAGTTGTGAAGACTCTGATGAGGCTTGGTGTATACCCGAAGAGCGCGCGGTACAAGCATATGGAGGAGCGGCCTAGCTTCAGAGCCATATTTCTTAGATCGTGCTTTCCTCTTCTCTGAACCAATAGAGTTTCTCGGCGGAGTCTTCATGGGATATCTTGCAGCAATTTGGCCTGCGCCAGAGCATCTTCTGCACATCAGTTGGTGTCTGCAATCTTCCATGCCTTATCCTTAGTGAATTGACGCCAAGAGAGTTCCACTCTCTCGTTTTCACTCCAAAATTCTCTCTAGTTTTTTAGTACTACTTGAAGCTTAAGAATGCAAAATACACTATATTTAGCCTCAAATTTCAAAATATAATTCAAATACATGCCAAATCAGTGTACAAAATGATATAAAATATTAAAGCATCGTACACTCATCAATTTATTTATAAAATTGAATATAGAGAATCTCTAATTGTTTGGAAAAAAAATAAAGAATATTAAAACAAATAGATGATTATAAACTAAAGAAAGAACATTAATTAAGATCACTTGAAAAAAAATTAATAAATGGGTAAAGAGCAATCTCCTTGTGTAAATATAGAGATTTCAAACTTGGGAAGTGAAAAATAATGAATTAAACCTTTATTACTAAAATTTTTAAGTCAAATGATAGAAAGAAAAATGAAATTTTTGTTTTTAAAAACTAGATTCAAAGGATCTTTGACTACCAAGATGGAAATTGAAAGAAGAAAAATAAAAAGAAAAGAAATCAAACCGATATTTTATTCAATTTTTCTGTTGTTAAAAAAATGAATAAAATCACTTCTTGCATTAAAATACTACCGCAATAGATGAGTGGTAATTCGATTAACTCTTGCGCAGAAGATCAAGGGTTCGACTCTTTTTCCAAAGTGTAATGGAGAGCGCTTTGGGGCAAGTCGGCAAATGCTAGATCAAGACCATTCAAACATAATTTGATCAAACTTGATTAACTGAGTCCATGAGTGTGTTGGTAAGCTGACCCCAAAAAAATGGTGAACAAAGGAAAGCAAACTAATCTAGATAATGGACTAGCCAAATTAGAACAATTATTGAAAATACAGTTATTTTACTCCAACCAAATTTTTTAACAAATACTTCAAAAAAAAAATCGCTCAAATATTTCAAACAATTAGTAGTTCTCATGTTTTGCATTTTTAGTTTTTGTCTATTTTTGTATTAGCTTCTTTGTCCTTGTTTGCATGTCATCCTATACTATTTTTATTTTTAATAAATTATGGTTAATTTATTTTTATAAAAAATAAATATAAAAATAGACAACAACCTTCTTCATCTAGGTAGTGAATCAAAGGATTGCAAACTATGTAATCTTACACCTAATGGATTTTTTCTGTTAAATAATTTTATAATTTCCTAAATGATGGGGATACTTGATGGCCATCTAGTTAAGCTATCTTGAAAAGAATTTGTCCTAAAAATGTTAAGACATTCACTTGGCTAGCTTGGGATAACAAGATTCTTATTTTGGAGAATCTAGTAAAGTAAAGATGCAACAAACTTCCAACTGCCACCTGTGTCCTATGCTACACGTCCTATGCTACGCAGCTATTGAATCGGTGGACCACTTATTTCTCCACTGCCAATTTACAATACTTATTTGGGAACGCTTTTTTCAATACCTCCATCGAAACCCCTTTCCACCATCTATTGTTGATATGTGGGGCTCCTGAAGAATAAAGCTCGAGAATCCAATCTGGGAAACTTAGGGCATTTTTTTTAAAATATTAATCCATGGCATATCTAGCTATAGAGAAATAGACCCATATTTGATTCATCTTTTATTTCTCATACTTCTTTGATGGTTAAAATTACCAACAAGTTTAATTTTTTGGGTTTCTATAGCTCCAGAGGTGAAATGATAAAAGCTGAAGGAGTTAATGAGCGCGCTGTTAAAAGAAGACTAGAATTTGTTGCCTCCAAGAGGAGTGAACCTAGTAGCCACTGAGGGATGACTGATTGAGCCAGCTAGCTTGTTAGTAAATGTTCTACTCTTTTTGTACTCTATTAGGAACTCTTTTGTCCCAACAAGAGCTTCTATCTTCGTATTACTCACTACTCACTCCTTGTTCCATTTTCTAGTAGACTTTGCTCTTATAGGGCCCGTTTGGTACGAGTAAAAGTAACAACGTCCCTGCAAAGTAATAGAGTGAATCATTTTCACTCGTTTAGATTCTTAAAAATAGATGGTCTCCCTGCAATCACTTTCTCTTTGACTATACAAAGTGATTCACAAGGGGGGTTGGTTTGAAAGTGATTGCAACATTGGGTGGGAAAGTTTAACATGGTTGGATAATATCAATCATAACAAGATTAAAACAAATGAAATTGTATAATGGAGAAAAATTTAGGAATGTATGGTGGTTAAAAGCCATATTAATGGGGACGCAAGTGTACATGTCGATCGCGTAATAATAGTGTGTGTAAAGCAGAGTGTCGACCCATAGGGAAGAAAGTGAGTACTAATAATGACTCTAAACCTAAAAATTAGCCTAAATGATTGAATGTTGTGTGTGCGAACAAGAGCGAACAAGAATAAGAAAATACTGGAAATAATAGATGTTAAGAGGTGCAAAATAGAAAGTGTAGGGCCTAGGCACTACAATCTTTGCTCCTAGGATCTACCCCGATTTCAAGTTATAAAAGAGGCTAGGATTTGAGACCAGGGGAAGGAGAATTTCAGAGATCAAAAGGCCAGGACAGAAGATTCGGCGTGGATTAATCGTCAAGCTTTATTTTTTAGTTTTTCTTTGTTTATTTGATTATGAACCTTGTTAATATGTCAAGCTTTGCAATTATTATGTTCTAAATATCTTTTCTAGGGCTACAATGTAGCTAAACTATGAAAACTTAGATTCATCTTTGTTTAATTTAATTGATACTTGTTTCAAAACTGTGTTGGATATTTTAATCTATTCTTAATGCTTGTGATTGCTTGATTACTAATTGCATGATTAGTAATTTAATTTGAGACCGAGAAGTGATAATTGAATTAGGTCTTGGTTGAAATATGGTACAATTATCATAAGATAGAGATAATATTTATGAGATTGTATACATCATTATAAATTTCTAGAGCTTAATGAGTTCTATAGATTCATAGTTATCTCAGAGATGATGTTAACTTAATTATCTAATGGAATATGCTATTGATGCTTGAGAAATATCAATATGTAATTTAGGGAAATTTGATGACAACATAAGAAACAAACATTAATTGATTGAGCTAGATGATTCAGGTGGAATTAGTCTAGATGAACTCGGAAACCCTAGAATCTTTTGACATTGATTTCTTCTCATCTAACTATCTTTTCTCTAGTCCTTGAATTAGATTTTCTAAATTAAATCTCTTCAATCTCATTAATCAAATAGAATTAGGGTTATTAATTTTGGCAATTAATAAACTCACTCCTCGTGGGACGATTCTCTCTTATTATTATATTACTTGTTTGTGATAACTTATACTTGCGTTATGCTATACACTTAGGCATATTTTATTACGCGATCAGCACATACATTTACATCTCTGTCAAGAGATAAAAAAAAATAAGTAAATGATTCACCAACTCCACAGCGAATAACAAATTTGTGGGAAAGAAACACTCAATAGTCAACCAAAATTCTTCAAATATAAAACATATAAAAAAATTGCATCTTCATAAGATAATATTTGTGTCACAAGTCAGAAGTTACAATTAAAAATTTAATAAATTAAAAAACATATTAAAAGTTAAAGTTACATGAAGAAGACAAAATAATATGGTCACCTGGTGTACCAAAATAAATAAATAAATAAATATTAAAAAAAACCTCTAAAATGTATCACGGTCCTCTACCATCTAAATGATAATATAGTATTTAGATAGGTCAAAATTTTAACGCACTTGATGTAGCTTTCGATAAAAAGAGGAGATAGATGCTCTCCATTCCTAATTTTTTTTTTTTTTTTTTTTGATAAAGTGGATAAACCACATGCATTAGAAAAAAAAGGAGGATACAAGCTACCACAAGCAATGGTAGCAAAGCAAAAAGAAAAAGAGCAGAAGGGTTAAAAGAGCCCTAAGGAGGAGTACAAAAAGAGGAAAACGAAGAAACGAGAGCACACAATCCCCACGCAGGGGGAAAAGACCAAAGAGCACCCAACAGTGACTACTCGATCAGGGGTGGGTCAACTGCCTGGCTGCTGAGAAAATCCAGGCTACGTTTGGCAGTAGAGTCAAGATCCTCCAGCTTGGCCCTTTTTGCTGCCGGCACTGCAAGAATCCACGAAATGAGCATGTGAACACATTTTATAACAATAGTCGAGCAAGAAGAGTCAACAACTCTAAAAATTCGTGCATTTCTTTCCAGCCAAATGTTCCACAGAATGGCCCTAACAACAAGGTCACTAGCACTCCTATTGTCATTAGGGCAGGAAGCATGCCAGCGGCCCCAAAGAAGTTTGACGGAAGGGGGTGGATTAGGAACGTTGAAGCGCGCACTGAAAAAATCCCAGATCCTAGATGTGAACGGGCAAGAGAGGAACAAATGGTCCACCGTCTCAATTGCCGCGTTGCACAGGACGCAGGTGGCAGTGGGTAGTTTGTTGTAACCTCTAGCTGCGACTTTGTCGAGGGTGAGAATACTATTATCCCAGACCAACCAGTTGAAAAGGCGGATTTTCACTGGGCAAGGGCTCTTCCAGATCGTGCTAGTGGTATTACAAGTGGTCCCACCATGAATAAGGAATTGATAGAAAAATTTGACGTTGAATATTCCATTAGCGGTTAGGCTCCACCTCTTCTCGTCTTCCAAACCTCTTGAAGGTAAGGCCGTGTTGAGAGGTACCAGGAGATCACCTTGGTCTTCAAACCAGTGAGCGTGAGTAAGATGGAATAGATCCTTAAGGGTACCGAAGGGGAACTCAGACTCGCGGAAGTGGGCAAGCCAAAGGTACTGAGGGGCACGGCAGTTAACCTAATTGTCTAGCCAAAAAAAGGTACGTTCGCCATTATGTATGGTCTGGTGGATGCAAGCCCGGAAGGCAGGACAGCAATGCAGGAGACCATTCCAAACAAAAGACTTTCAGTGAGGCGGTTGAGAGAAAAGGTTCCATTGGGGGTCTCTTTGGAAATAATTAAAAAGCACAATGTCTCGGCCACACCAGGGAATCCCCGTGGAAATTTTCCACCACCATTTTCCCAGGAGAGCGGAATTGAACTCTACCAAATTTTGAATCCCCCAACCACCCAACTCCCTTGGTCTGCAGATTCTTTTCCAACTTACTAATCTCGCTTTCGGGCGATCAAAATCAGGACCGGACCAAAGGAAATCTCTACGAATTCTGTCAATAGCTTTGATAACCCAGGCAGGGAGCTTGAAGATTGACATCCAGTAGCTTGGCATGGCTGAAAGGACAGAATTTACCAACGTGAGTCTACCGCCAAGGGAAAGAAACTTATTCTTCCAGGGAGATAATCTAGCTCTGATCTTTGAAATTAAAACCTCCCAATCTTGCCTACGGGGCCTGCAACCCGAGACAGGGACCCCCAAGTAATGGATGGGGAGAAGCCCACTCTCACAGCCCAAGGTCGAAGTCGAGGAGATGTCAGGGAGGAGATGTCTGTCAGAGGTGTAAAGGCAGGTTTTAAGAGGGTTGATTGCCAGACCAGACATTCCTTCGAAAAGGAAGAGAATGAGTTTTATAATACGCAAGTCTTCCTTCCCTCCCGCAGTCATGATGAGTAAATCATCAGCAAACTGGAGATGACAGATCTTGCCCAAGTAACCCAGGGGAACACCAAGAAGAATGCCAGAATCCAGGGCGTGGTTAAACATGAGACTAAGGACGTCCATGACTAAGGCAAACAAGAGCGGGGAGAGGGGGTCTCCTTGTCTAAGGCCCCGTAAGTGTCTAACATAGCCTTTTTGTTCTCCATTGATGATGAAATTAGCCTTAGAGGAGAAAAGAATGGCTCTCACCCAGGCAATCCATCTGGAGCCAAATCCGTATTCCAACAAGAGTTCGAGCAGGAAGTCCCAATCCACTTTATCAAAGGCTTTGGCGAAATCCACTTTGATGATATGGCCAGGCAGTCGCCGCTTTTGAAAGCTGAAGATAAGCTCTTCAGCGGCGAAGATATTGTCGAGGATGCATCTGCCCTTAATGAAAGCCGATTGTGAGTGTTCAACAATCTTGTCAATGACCTTGCTTAGTCTGGAGGCTAGAATCTTAGAGAGGATTTTCAGGACCGAGTTAATAAGACTGATAGGTCTGAAATCGGAAGGCGTTTCCGGAGAGTGACACTTAGGGATTAGCACGATGCTAGCCCAATTGATACGCTCCAGATTGCAGGATCCGTCGTAAAATTCAGAGCAAAGACTAAGAAGGTCGTCTTCGAGGATGTGCCAAAATTTCTGGAAGAAAAAGATAGGGAAACCATCAGGTCCTGGTGCCTTATCGGCCCCAAGGTCGAAGATTGCACCTTTAATTTCCTCCTTAGAGAAAGGAGCTTCCAGAGTCGCAAGATCCATAAGGTTTTTGCTCCTGAGAAGCTTTTTCCAATCAAAGTGGATGCGGAAACCCATTTTGGACCCAAACATGGTTTTAAAATGGGCAGCGAAGGCTTTCCCCATTTCGTCAGAATTATCCAGGATGATTCCATCATCCACAATTTGCCGGATGAAGTTCCTGTTCCTGCGACCATTGGCATAAGCGTGGAAAAATTTTGTGTTTTCGTCGCCCTCAGTGATCCAGTTGATTCTTGATCTTTGTTTCCAATAAGTCTCTTCTTGTTGCAAAATAGCGTTCAACTCATTGTTGAGAGATAGCTCGAGGGATGTCTCATCCTGTGTGAGAGGACGGCCCTCCTTTAGGTGATCGAGACTATCTAACTCATGCAACAGACCTAGCTTTTTTAATTTGATAGAACCAAAATTGAATTTGGTCCAATCACGCAGCTTAAGCTTGAGAAGTTTGAGCTTTTTGGCTAAGATGAAGGAGGCACAACCCGTCGGTGAGAATTCGCTCCACCAAGTTTTAATAAGGGGTTCTAGGTTAACATCCGACAGCCAGCATTTTTCAAATTTGAAGCGTTTTGATTTGGGAAGGAAAGGTCCGTACTCAAGACGGAGCGGGACATGGTCCGAGCCCAAGCGAGGGAGGCTAGACTGGTGTGCTCGTTAGAACATAGAGGACCAGCTCGAATTAACAAGGAAACGATCAAGGCGCACCCAAGTGGGTTCACGCTGGCCGTTGGTCCAAGTGAATTTTCTACCGAAAAAAGGCGGTTCAGTAAGGAAGAGATCGCTAATGAGCAATTGGGCGCACCGAATATCCTCAATATTGGGGGTGCCCCTACTCTTGTCATTCAGGGAGAAGATGGCGTTGAAATCACCACAGATAACCCACGGTTTATCGGTAAAGCAATTCCTAATTTCCTCCCAAAAGAGAGCCTTGAGGTGTTTGTAATTTGGACCGTACACAGAGGTACAGATCCAGACAGAGTTATCAGAAAGATTGGTGAACTCAACGGAAAGACAGAAGGAACCGGAAAAGATAACCTTTGCTTTCCGGAGATTACTATCCCAACCGATAATTTGACCTCCAGCGGTACCGGTGGCAGGGAGGTAACAGTAGCTATCGAGTCTTGATCCACCGATGAGCCTCCAGGTGGATTGGTCCAGACAAGAGAGTTTGGACTCTTGGATACAGACTACATCAGCTTTATGAAGAAAAAAGAAATCCCTAACCAAGAATTTTTTAGCAGGCTGTCCCAAGCCCCTAACGTTCCAAGTAATTATGTTTAAATTCATGAGGAAACAATGCAAAGGACGGTGACAGTCAATTAGACTACAATTCATGAACTCCCAGAAGGGGTCGCCCGGCTATGTTCAAGTTGTCTAAGAAATTCGAAACAAGCATTTTTATGATCAAAGGCATCCACTAGGTCTATACCACATGCATTACAATAATTATCTAATTGCACATTAGACCAATCAGAAAGTAAAAAAGGGTTAGGGGCAGTACCTTCTGGGGAGATGGCGCCTGTTCTTGTGCCCTTTTTCTTAGCTGATCTTGGAGCCACAAAACCTGCTACCTCGTTCCACCTGGAAGAGGGCTTCTTGTGCCTTTCACTCCTTCTAGTGCCTTCCAAGGATGGTTTCTCTTGAGCAGGGACTGGATCAGGGTTAGCATCTCCATAGGAACCCGGGAGGATTTTCCTGATTTTTGCTTCGAAATCAGACCCAGAGTCATTGGCAACATCCTGACTAGAGCTTTGCGATCCGAAGGATAGTTGGGTGTCGGGGACGCAATCAATGTCTCCTACTTGGCCCCCAAGATTTGTGTCACAAACCTCTTCATTGGCCCAACTATCAATGGTGTCTTTCCCATGTTGAGGTGGATCGACAGCTAGGACCAGATCAATAGGAAGGAGACACCAAGAACCACTGTGCAAGGACCATTTATAACCAGGAATACTCAGACTGGGAGGTGAAGAAATGGAGAGGCTCATCTTCTCTTTACATTGCTGGCCTTGAATCTCAATGGGCCCAGTGGTAGGAGGATCTCCAGTTTCTTTAAGGGCCCCCGGTGAAAAGTCTGGTAAATGGACTGAAGTGGCTTTTGGTGGGCCGGCTAGGCCCAAAACCTCAGGAGAAACAATTGAGATGGGCTGGGCTAAAGAGTCATCCACACCATCTGAAGGTCTCCTTTCCTCGTGCAAAGACGCATCTTGAGACAAGAACACATCTTGATGCACAGGTGTCCCCGAAAGAGGCTTGGGGTCAGCAAGAGGCAACGAAAAGTGTGACAACTCCGGAAGAAGAGGTCGAGAGTTGACAAGGCCACCACGTGTCGTGCTCTCGTTGTTCTCAGAGCGATGGGCATCGGTCGCGGCCAATCCCACTTCGACAGCACATTGAGTTGGATCCATTGGGTCGACGTCCAAGAACCTGCGGACCAACCACAGGACACACGCTCTCAACGGCAGCCGCCGGAGACGGGTCCGGCACCGGTCTAACTGGGGGATTGGGACTGTGGGAGTTATGATCCTCGACCACAACGTTAACTATTTCTTCGGTGATAGACGGTCGTCGAGCATGCGAGGGATCTCTGCTAGGCTTCGACGGAGGAAGACATCCGTCCGTTGGCAACAAGACACCATTGCCCTTGGAGATCGCCGGTATGTTATGAGTGTAGGTTGACCTGCACGCACGGGAGTTGGACACCTCAACCGTGCGTGGACGAGCATGACCATCCACAACAAACCGGTGCAACTCGTGATTGAAAACTGGCCAAGACTCCTTCCCCCCTGTAATCAAAACAACATACCTTCGCATTCCGATGTTTAGTTCAACTTCCTGAGGTAAGGAGGTGTTCCTTCTCTGACGGACGAGGACCCCCAGGTACCTCTTGTTGGTCTGAGCGCTCTTGGAGATCGCCACCAACTCCCCCACAGGACGAATAATTTCAGCGATCACCCTCGAGCTCCAGCAGTGCAACGGAAGGTTCCAAAGGTTCACCCAGGACCCCACACCCCTTGCTGCCCCCTCTGCGCCAATATCTCCCGACCATTGGGAAAAACGGATCCAACACTTACCAGAACAGGAAGAGAACTCGACTTCGTTGAGCTTACATGCTCGCTCCACCTCCTCCTCGGATTCCAGATGGACCACGAAAGAGTCTTCTCCAAAGCAGGCAAGCTTGCCCACCTCCTTGCCGTCGAAAAGGGCCTCCAGTTCCAGTTGCAGTGAACTTTGGCTAATATAGCCTCTTGAGATGGTGACAACAAGGAGGGATGCCAGTTCGGCTTTGAGCTGGGTCACCTCCGGAGTAATGGAGACTGAGATAACCGACCTTTTGCAAGGGACAGGCCTGTCACTCTCTGCCACTGGAAGGTTATGAGAAGCCTGCCTCTCCTTCGCCGCCACCCTCTGCTCTCCATTGCGATTTCTGATTCTCCGGCGTCGAGAGGTTCCTTGCAACTCCAACGGTCTTTGCCCGGGGCAGTTGACAGCCAGGTGACCAGATCCCTCACAGCGACGGCAAGTGAGAAGATGACGACATTCATTGGTCCTATGGGTATCTCTCAAACACTTACCACATTTAGGAGAAGAAGAGATGGGGGACCCTCGTGGCCTCTTCCTCCCGGCGAGGCCAAACACAGGAGCAGGAAGTTCCTCCCGAGAACGGAAGGACCTATTTTTTTTTCTCTGCGAGACAACACCTCCTCCCAAACCGCCCCTTCCTCCTGAGAAAGCACAATGGTCGTCTTCGGCTCCTTCTCCACCGAGGGAACGACTCCTGCCGCGGCTGCGTAGGAAGTGTTAGCACGTAACAGACCCTGTTTGGACGAACCCTGCCCCCCGATGAAGCGACTACTCCCCGCCTGTGGTCCGCTGTGGTTGAGACCCTTCTTTCCCTGCTTGCTACCTCCGGTCATAACTACTGCGCCAGCTCGTCTACTACGATCTTCGTCAATAGAAGAGCGACCACCTTCAGCACCGCCGCACGCGCCGCCCAGGAGCACCCCGTGAAGATTCTCCATTAGTTTTTACTAATTCCCCATTCCTAATTAATGTTTCCGTGTATGCATCAAAGCAAATATT
Organism: Dioscorea alata; assembly: GCA_020875875.1. NCBI lineage: Eukaryota > Viridiplantae > Streptophyta > Magnoliopsida > Dioscoreales > Dioscoreaceae > Dioscorea > Dioscorea alata. The sequence continues at coordinate 15,843,111 of CM037021.1, forward strand.
CTGTTAAAATATAAATATAATTAATTAATTAATTAATGAAAATCATACACAATCTTAACTAATACATAATTTCAAAGTCATGTAATAAAAAATCTAAAATAAATTAAAAGCTTATTATAAAAAAAAGAATAACTAAATAAAAAGAAGTCAGCGGGAAACAGTATATATAAAAGGGTGGCCTGAGCGAACAAGAACAATGATATCTTCACCGAGCTCCCAATAACATCATCCCCATTTCCTCTCTCTTTTGTTTGATCCCCAACGACCACCCCAACTCATTCCCATTTCCCAACTCCCCCGCCGGCGATGGGTTGCTGCACCTCCGTCCCCAAACAAGACGACGAAGACCACCACCATGACACCCCCGACGAGGGAACAGCGCCGTCATAGCCACCAGCCTTGGGAACAACACCCTTCCGCCAGTACACTCTTGCGGAGCTAATGGCGTCGACGCATGGGTTCGCCGATCGGAACATGATCTCACAAGGCGGCCATGAGAACCTCCCGAACTTCTCCTACAGGGCGTTGGAGATATGCTACTAAGGTTTTAATGAATTAATTTTAATCATTTGCATTACACTGTAATCCAGCTGGCGTGTTTGTTAGGACAACTGGCAATTATTTACAGCTAGTGCCAGCTCAGTTCCTATATAACAGAGCCTTGAGCTCATTGTAAGATTGATGAAAAACCTTGAATTCCATGAATGAAAAACCAATGCTTCTTTCTTCTCCCAATTCCTTCTCTACTTGATTTCTTATATCTTTTCTCACTGTGATGGATTTGAAGAACCTTGTGGGAGGATTGCTACTGCAGGATTGAAGATTGTGAAGCAGAATCAGTGAAGAATGAGCTCTGTTTTCAAGGTTTTTCTACGGGGCCGCCTTCATGACGGCCAACAGATCGCCGTCAAGAGGTTCTCCAAGGACGCCTGGCCTGATGAGGAGCAGTTCAGGGTTAGTTCTTGTTTAAGTCCTTGTTTCTTAGTGATCTTGTTGTGATTATTGATGAGAGATTTGGAGTGGGATTTTGTAGGAGAAGGCAATTGCAGTGGGACGGTTGAGACATCGGCGGCTTGTGAACTTGATTGGGTACTGCTGCCATGAGAATGAGAGGCTTCTTGTGGCGGAGTTCATGCCTAATAATTCACTCGCACGGCATCTTTTCAACGGTATGTTTTGTTCTCCCTCGTACTTCTTGTTCTTGACTTGGTTCTGTGTTAATTCTTTGATATTTCTTAATGTGATTTGATTGAATGGAGTTTAGGATTCTTTTTGAATGGATTCTTTGTTATTTCTTGATGTCATGTGATTGAATGGAGCTTAGGATTCTTTCTGAGTCACTGTTTGATGCTCTGCGCTTGAATCGATATGCAAAGTTTACATTGCATTGAACTGCACCAATTAAGTTTTTTTTTTTTGTTTTTTTTATTAGTTTTTTTTTTAATGCATAGCCAAATTCAGCTTTATTGGAGCAAGTAATTAATCTCATTCAGTAATTACATATTTAAGACTAGTTTGGATATACTGATTAGAGACTAAAATAAATTACTGTTCAGATGTGTTGATTAAAATAACTTCAGCTATAAGCCCAGGTTTTTCTCCATCTAGTAAGAACGTGTAACCTCTATAGAATTCACAACAGCATATGGGTGAGAAGTCTTTGTTGGAACCCTTCTTTTTTGGAAGAACATTAGTGGGGTTTGATTCATTTTGTTTACAAATTTGCACTGCCATAATAAAGTTGGGATAAAAAAAACATATATTTCCAAGTGCATCTCTTTAAGAGTGTCCAAAATGGCATCAGAAAATAGGATGGCATTGCAGGCCCCCTTCACTTTTTCCATTGCTTGAAAGGGTTTGGTGTAATAGTATGCTGGGCTGATCTTGACCTTTGGTTCACATAATTTCTTTTTTGGTGATGATGCTACCCAGTTTAGCCCTAGATTTGCCATGTTCTCAATTTTATCTACAGTCTATATCATATACTTTTGAATAATACCCAAACTTCATCTTTTTGATAATCAAGAATCTTTCCTTTTCTCTCCTCATAAATCACCTCCCCTACTGTATTTCTGTGTTTCCATACATCTTCCCAGTAAATCCTTCCCCATTGTACGTAGATTTAAGCTGCTCCAAACTCTACATTGCTTTTTAGCCTTCAGCATGACCAGTGGTTTTAATAGACTATCCTGTAATGACAAGTGGGAAAAGATGCCATGTATTTCTGAAAAATGAGTGTCAATTATTTTGATCATTTCTCTACAAGGTTTAAAACCCTCCAAGGACATATAGCTCATTAGTTAATATCCTGATTACAATTAGGTTTGCTCTGGTGTGTTAACTGTATATCTTTTTGCTTGCCTTCAATTTCATTTGTGTTTTTATTGTGATTCTTTATGTTGATCAATTTTATTTCATGAGATTGGATAATGACAAGTTCCACAAGCATCCTGCACAAATTTTCCATGCATATACATTCCATCGTGTTTTACGATATTAAATAATTTCTTGATTGTTTCTGCAGTTAAAACTAAGATCATGGAGCGGTCTAGGTGCTTGAAAGTCGCATGCTATATAGCAGAAGCTTTGGAATATTGCATCAAAGAACATGCTCTGTATTATGATCTGAATCCGCATAAAGTTCTCTTTGATGAGGTCATATTAGTAATTATATTTATAAGAAATAGATCTTTAGATAAAATTGATGAAACTAATTAATAAAGCAAACAATCTTTATTGCTTTCTCTTCGAATATTACACTATATAATTGCTCTGAGAAACATAAGTGAAATATCATTCGTAGTCATTTTTGCTGATATCTATTTCATTAGATTATATTAGTCACATAAAAACCAAACAAATTATGTTGGCTCGACTCAACCCAAAAGTTTAAGTTGATATATAGGTTGAGATCGAGATGCCAACATTTATATTATAAATTCATATGTGTATACCAACTTCATCACTTTGGGGCTATTAACTACGCTAATATGCCTTGTTGTCACATGTTAGTTTATTTTTGGTAGCCTCCTTATAAAAACCTATTCATGAAGCTCTAACATTGTTTAAAGTATATATCTAGCTTGAGCATGTTTTTCTTTTTATTTGGATAGTGAAGCACTTGCACTTTTCTAACAAAAGATTTAAGAAATTCACCGTAAATATATGATGCATGTCTCCTTAGATGCATTTTCCTCCTCAATGTTGCAAGTTTGTTGATTTTTTTATTTATTTTTTTTGCAGGCTAGCAATCCTTGTCTTTCTTGTTTTGGTCTAGTGAAAAACCTCGAGGATGCTAGATGTTTCCACACTAACATTGCTTACACGCCTCCGGGATGCGTATATGGTATTGACCTACCATTGCTTGAAATTCATTTGCCATATAATAAGTCTTAGTCAAATAATTGTGCGAACTTTTTTTTTTTTTTTGTAGGAATGACCAGTGCTAAAAGCATGATATACAGCTTTGGCATTCTGCTACGAGATCTACTGAGAGGAAAGCAAATTTCTAATGAACAAGTAAGGCTTTTATACATGCCAGATATCACATATATTAATTAATTTCTGCTTCTCTTCTTCTACTGAAGTTCTTTTAGCCAGATTTTTTTTTCAATTTTCATTAAACATAGGAGCCAAAATCATTATAACTAACTACGCATACACAAATCTTCTTTTGCATTTCTGGACTTCTATTCAAAATTATTTGTGATCTATTTGTCATAATCTTGTTTCATGTATGTTTCATTTTTCCAGGCAATGGATGCAATATTGGGTACAAGTATCCCTATTGTTATGGATTCTCGTTTGTGGGCTAAATGTTCCGCTGAAGTGGCCACTGCTTTGTTGGAACTTGCTTATCACTGTTTGCAATATAAACCTATTGACCGACCCTCCATAAAAGATGTTATTGCAACCCTTGCACAAATTCAAAGCAATGCTGCAGTGAGCAACTCGTGATTTGATTTTTGATATCTATATATGATCTATGTTACACATGTGGCTTTTTTTTTTTAAAAAAAAAAATGCATTCTTGTCAAGCATGTTATAAGCTTGCAGTTTCTAAATAACGTCAGCGAGGCCCTAAGTGCTGTGATGTTTATTCTATCATCTCTTGGAAATTAAGCCAAACTCATAACCTTCCCAATTTTGTCCTGAAATCAATGAGATTTGATGTTTTGTCACATTCAATGCAGGGATCATCTAATGCAATTCCAGGGACTGGGGCAACATAAAACCACACCAATGCACGTGGGAAACTCAGAAGCAAGTTAAATTCTCACCAGAGGAGGCACTTGACAGTTCTCCACACAAGGTGTACAACATCACTTTCTTCCACATTTGCCAAAAGCCAAAAATTGGAGTGAACTTTTGCATCAGAAACACCTGTTACTACATTGATTGGTTGGTGTACATAGATAAGTGCAAATATTATTTGTTGGTGTGTATGGATAAGTGTGAATATTCTTTGCTTGCGTATATAGATACGTGTGAATAAGAATATCAAATTTCTGAGCTACTGCATGCCTTCGGTTTTACCACATAGATTTCAGCATTGCCATCAATGAGCAGGCTCATGAATTCCTACGTAGATTTCAGCTTTCCCCATGAATGGGTCTTCTTTTCTGTGACTGTGGGAAGTTGAGATAGTTTGTAAAGCATGTCAATGTGAGTAGCAGGGCCGGCTCTAGACACAGGCACATAGATGATCAAAGCCCTGAGATTTTTATTTATCTAAAATTATATATTAAAAATTTTTATTTATTATTATCTTATCTCATAAAAATTTTAAATATTTTTTTTATAAAAGTGATAAATCACAACTTTACTGAAGGAAAACAAAAGGGTACATAAAGATAATCTGCTCACCAGAGTTGAGGGAAGCGATAAAGTACAAATTTTAAATATTTTTTAAATTATAAAACTTAATTTATGATAATATTAATATCCAATGAATTTATTGTTAGACACCTCTTGTAGGACTTCACAGTTCTTTTTTTTAATTGTATTTAAAATTTTCATTTATTATTATCTATGCACACAGTTATAATATTGAAATTTATTTTATTTTAAAGGTCAAAATATCAAAATGGTCCCTCTATTTTACATTTTCCGCCCTTTTAGTCCCTCTAATATAAAATTCGCCTTTTTTGTCCTCGTATTTGCACATTTCTGTCCTTTTAATCCTCTAATTGACGGATCAGCCCTTTTGGTCCTTTCAGCTAATAAATTAGAGAGACTAAAAAAGATGAAAATGTGCAAATACAAGGACCAAAAAGGCGGATTTTACAGCTTAAGGACGAAAATGTGCAATTATAAGGACCAAAAGGGTTGATTTTATATTAGAGGGATTAAAAGGGCGGAAATCGCAAAATAGAGGGACCATTTTGATATTTATACCTATTTTAAACTATCAAATTTATCTTATTTTGATTATATAATAAATTTTGCTTTATAATATTTATGATGCCATTATAATCGATTAAACGGATCAATGAAGTTAATATTAGGACTTGATTATACCGTTACAATCTTAATATTCTAATATTAAAAAAAACACACACACACACAAATATACCATCTCATATTATATACATGATACTTGAAAAGTTGTCATGGGTATATAATATTTGAAAAGTTGCCATGGATACCCATGCATGCATGTTGATTCTCATGATTGCCACATGCGACTTGACTATATCAGACACCAACTGATACAAAGCCTCTACACTTATTTTTAAATCAGAAAACAATCTTTTCATTTCCCTTCATAAAATTTGTCTATCTAAACAAAGGTTGAACCCTTCCTTTCCTTTCCCTTACTTTTCCTCCCCTTACTTTCTCTTCTACTTTTGAATCCAAACACTATATAAGAGTTAAACATACCATTATAATGTTTAAAAAATCCATTATTTGCTCTTGGTGTTGAAATCTTTATATTTTCATAGTGTTCTCAATCTCAGTTACAAATTTTCACCAGTCATAATCAATATCAATTATCTAATAATTTAATTTTATTTAATTTTAATATATATTTTTAATTTATATGCATTGTTTATTATTTTTACTATGTCAAGTAGTTGATTGGTTTTATTTTTATTTTTTTATAGGGATAATAGAACCGTTAAAAAAAGGTGCGTTACTTGAATAAGCTGCTTCTTTCTATTTTTAATAATATTATTGTTTTCATTATCTTTTATTGTTTGTTTTTGTTAGAATGTCTACTAGAAAATATGACTCTAGATATGAGAAAATAAAAAAAAAACAAAGAAAAAGAAAAGAGTAGACAAGTTAATTCAATCTCTCAAAAAGGTGTACTTAAAACTTTTGTTACTAGCAGTAAACAAAATATTAAATGTGATGAAAATTTAGAAAATTAACCAATTCACTATTAATAGGGATGCAAACTTGCGCCGAGATCAAGAAGTAAAGTGTGTGTGAAAACAGGGTATTGATCCACAAGGAAGATTGAGATTACTAATACTAATTCTAATCCTGAAATAGTGATGTGTGTGAACAAACTTAAAAGCAATAGCAACGAAATAAAAGAAGTTGAGAAATCAAGGGAAGAAGGGATGCTCTGGCATAGTATCCCCCTAAGGTTTGTTAAGTTCGAAATAAAGGTTGTATAAACATGCAATCCTATTTGAACTAAGAGAAATCCTAAAATATACTAAACCTCTCTTGCAAGGGCGATACAGACACCCCACGATTGCATTACACTCTATGAAATATCAATGTGGATTAACTAGAATTTCTTAAATAGGTAATCCTTCTTACGAAAAGATTACCCTTAATCCCATGCATACAGAATAGAAATATGATTTTTGTTAAAATTTATTCCCTATGATTGCAAAGAGCATGGAAATCACTTATTAATCCACTCAGGGAGGATTAAAGAATGAGAACTCTTAACTCTAAATTACCTCATTACTAGGCTTACTCACAATCCCCTCTAATGGCGGCATGTCTATGCTAGATGGGTATTTCTACATGTCACAAAACACATCAAACATAAGAACTAGGGCTTTTTCCTCAATAGCAATTAAGCAATATAAAACAAGCAATTAGATTCAAAAAACATGGATTGCAATTTAGAAACAATTAAAATCAACAAGATCTATAACAAATGTCAAATAAAATGAAACCATAGACTTTAACTATGCCTAAACATCTACAAAATTAGTCCTTCATTAATGGAGAGCAAGCATCCATATAACAGGCATGAAGAGAATAAACATAGACATAAAAACCACTTTCTCAATCGTCCCGAAGGATGATTGCCGGAGAAAGCCCAAGGTCCTTCCACGGATGTCGCCAAGGTAGTCTTGATGACTACAATCCTTCATCTCTAAGATAGATAAGTCAAATCTCCCTCTAGAATCGCCTCAAAAGCCCTAGAGATTCGCCCATTTTCTTCCCCTTTGCCTCGTCTCTGAAATAAAACAAAAGATATCCTCATCAGGAATATATACTGTGCCACTTACAGGTTGCTTACGGGCATAAGGACACGGCCGAAAAAACTGGAAATGAGATATTGCTAGCCTTACGGGATCACTTACGGGCGTAAGTCCCATCCATAAGGTTTTTTATCTTGTGTTACTGTCCAGCTTTGATAAGTGCTCGTGTATAAGTGATACAAAGTATACTTTTCTTGTATTGAGCATCACTTTTCTCAGATTTTATCACTCATTCGTTTGTATTTGTGTTCTTTTGTGCATTTAGGGTTGTGGAGATGAGTTGGAAGAAAAGAAGAAAAAAAAAGGTTATGGACACACTGGTTAAGAAGACTCTTAAACTAAATAAGGACCAAGGCACAAGTTGTAGACATGTGAGTGTGTGCCAACCTCCAAAGTGCTCAAGTGATTATACACATTGGAGGGGCACAAAGGTAGTCACACTCATATAGTCCAACTTGTGTAACATCGAAGAGCTTCATCAATATGTTGAAAGCAAGAGGTGACATGATCTACCACATAGTTGTGTGCCCAACTCAGCGGCCTCAATGAAGAAAATAAAGTCGGGAGCAATTTTGGCATGAGTAGCAATTACTATATCAAAAATTGTAGCAGATTACCGTTCATAGCGCGCAGGAAATCAAATTCCAGAGAATCCACACAGCCGTGTGGAAATTCCATATGGCCATGTGGATGCCTAATTTTAGTCCCATAAATACTGCGATTTGAGATTTATTTGAGGATTCTTTAATTTTCCTATCTTTCACTAATCTTTCGAGAAGAGCGCGGCTAGGGTTTGGAGAGGTTTTTGCAAGGCTTTTGGAGCGGTTCTATGGCATCGACATCGAGTTCCTTTGGAGGAGAACTATTAGGGGAGCTTTCGTCAGTATCGATTCGGCGAGGTGTACCCTAGGTTTGACAAGAGAACCTTTGGAGAAGACGAAGCGGCTCCTTAAGACCGTCAACACGGACGACAAGAGGGTTTTATTTATGGTTTCTATGCACATGATTTCAATCTATTTATTGATCTTGTATTACTCCATGGAGAGATAAACCCCTAGTGGGTGCTTGGACTTATAAACCCTATGATGACTTTGTTTCATTGACCTTTATTATACTTCTTTAATTGATGATTTTAATTGAGTTTCAATCTTGAATGATAATTATATGATTTTCCCTTAGATGTGACACTAGGGTTGAGAATCCATCTAGGTAATCCTTTGAAGGTGTGACAACTTCATTAGGGTTAGACTAAACAAGATTGAAGAGGGTCGAGATGGTGAGTCGAGAGGTAGCAGAACACCCCCTTTTCCTTCTTATGTGATTTATCCTACCTCCTCATTCTAAGAGTTCTTTGCGGTCACAATAGAGTGAAGCGCTAAGAGATGAATTCCACTGGGGCTTAGTTGCGCGAGCAACAGAGTGAAGTGTTGTAGTGAATCTTAGTGTTGGGGCTTAATTGTGACTAGGGTTCTTTCGCCTGGACCAAAGGGTTAGAACTATATTAGGGAATGGTTTTATCACTTGGAGTCCCCAAAACCCCAAGCAGTCCCACACAGTGTAAGGTGTTGAAAGTATCTCTTTCCACGGAGGTATAATGTAGAGGGCTAGTCACTGTTGACCTTAGGTTTGGGACCGTGTGTCTTTGGATTTCCACGACTTATTAAACATCAATTAGGAGGTATAATATTAGTCTTGAACTTGAAATAATAGTCCTAGGGTGAGCATTGTCCGGGTGTCCCATCTTATCATTGATTGCCCTCGCCTTTACTCTTGCTCGTTTTCTTCTCTCTTTTACTATTTTTTACACTCATATATTGATCTCTCTCATCATTGATTTTCTCTATAGCTAAATAGTGATAACTTTTGTTTCTAAGCACTATTCCTTGTAGATACGACTACCCACTCACCAGGGTATATTTTATTACTGTAACGACCCATGCACTTGCAGAACACCCACACAAGGGGTGTGTCAAGCTTAGAGCCATAAACTCTAGCTGTAAACTTCTTTGTATACCTCTTGCGACTGCCCTTATGGATGTAACCTCTGCTCGTAAGCTCCTCTAGATTATCCTTACGGTCACACTTGTGGGCATAAGTCCTACTTGTATGTCCCTCTAAATATCTATATGCTCTTCCTTATAGGTATAAGCATGGTTCTCTGGAAGAGGTTTACGGCCATAAGCATGGTCGTAAGGTGGTTATAAGTAAGCCTGCTTTCCTTGTCCTTCTTTGATTGCCAAGAAAGTTCCATCTTCATCATTTTGGCTCTAGAACGCTTCTTTTTACTTTCTCTCATCTTTAAGTATTACCCGAAACCTAAGAATGCAAAACACACCATGTTTAATATCGAATTCCACAAAATAACTCACATGTCTAATGAGTGTACAAAATGATATAAAATAATGAATAATTATACACTGATCAATTGTAATTTGCTCCAAGTAGATGAAACATACAAAGAACAATATCCTCACAATATGTAGTGACAATATTGAGAGTCCTTCAATTTCTAGTGAAAAGAATTAATGAAGAAAATACATTTCATAATGATTGCCTAAATGAAATAGCTTCACAAATAGAATTAGATTTATATGATCTTGGAAATTGGAAGAATGTCAATTCTTACTTAAGAGGTTTAATTGACCTATAAGAGATATAATTAGTATTGTAGATTTTCCAAAAGATGCGAACTATCGACATTTTTCCAGTATACATTACACTAGAAAATTGCTAAATTGAGAAAGGCATGATAAAAAATGGTTGGATTATTCAAAGAAATTAGATATATATATATATTTTTTTTGTAAGTTATTTTCAAATTCATTAAGTTCTCAACTAGTTAATGAGGGGTGTGATGATTGGAAATTTCTTAGTGCTATACTCAAGCAATATGAATGAAACATCTAATCAACATATTATTAATATGACCACTTGGATAGAATTCGAGGTACAGTTACAAAAGGAAAAAAGAATTGACAAAAAATTGCAAGATCAAATCAATAAATAAAAAGAACATTGGAGAAATATATTGTTGAGAATTATTGCTATTGTGAAAACTCTAGCAAAAAATAATTTGGCATCCAAGGGTCAAATGAAAATTTTATGAGGATAGCAATGAAAATATTTTGAGTCATACTGAAATGATTGCATAATTTGATCTATTGATGTAAGAGCATGTTAGATGTATATAAATTAATGAAATACCTGATCATTATCTTGGGCATAAAATACAAAGTGAACTGATTGATTTATTATCAAATGAAATAAAAATGACAATTCTGAATAAAATTAGACGAGCAAAATATTCTTCTACCATACTTGATTGTAATCCTGATGTAACTCATCATGAACAAATGTCTCTAACATTAAGATACTTAGGTGTTTCATCATCTCCAATTAAAATAGAAGATATTTTATAGAATTCTTAAAAGTGGATGATACATATGGAAAAGAATTTTCCGAGAAGTTCATGAATATAATGAAAAATATTATCTTAATATTGATGATATAAGGCGACAAGAATGCAATAATTGGTCTAACATGAAGGGAAAACATCAAGGTGTACAAAAACAATTGCTTGATATCAATTCTAGAGCTTTTTATACACCATGTGGTTGTCATTCACTTAATTTTTACCTTCTGATATGGCTAATTGTTGTCCAAAATCTATTACATTTTTTGGAGTTTTACAACATATTTATTCTGATTTTTCCTCTTCCACAAAAAAAAAATAAAATAAAATAAAAGATCATGTTCCTAGTTTAACTGTTAACCACTATCACAAACTCGCTGGGAGAGTTGTATTAAAAGTTTTAAAGAAATTAGGTTTCAAACTCTTGAAATAAGAGATGCTTTACTTGAGTCAACAAAAGCTAGTGATGATCCCAAAACAAATAGTAAAACTAATTGTTTGGCTGCATATGAGCTTGAAAACTTTGAATTTTTGGTGGGCATGGTTAATTGGTATGATTTGATATTTGTTGTTAATATTGCTAGTAAAACCTTACAAGCCAAAAGAGATGCATTTCTTAAAAGCTATAGAGAAAATGGATTTGCAACAATATTAATTTCAGTTAAAGAAATAGCTATTCAAATGAATATAGAACTTGTGTTTCGTGAGAAAAGAATAATTCATAGGAAAACAATTTGAGGAAAATGATACTGATGAGGTAACACATTTATCAAAAGATTTAAGAATTAATTATTTTACTCGTGTAGTTGATCAAGCTATTTCTTCTCTTGAGAGTAGATTTGAATAATTCAAAATATATGAAGATGTTTCTGGTTTTCTACATGATTTACAAAAGTTAAACTTTTTTATGATAATTAATTGAAAGTATATTGTCTCAATCTTGAGGGTTTTTTTAAAACAAAACACATCTTTTGATATTGATTGTTTGGATTTATTTTTTGAGTTGAAAGTTTTAAAAGAAATTTTTCAAAAAGACACAAAATCACCACTAAATGTTCTTAATTTTATACAAAAATCAAACTCATTTTCAAATGCTTCGATTGCTTATAGAATATTATTAACTATACCTATTAGAAAAGAAGTTTTTCAAAATTAAAGTTAATAAAATTAGTTTTATGGTCAGCTTTATAACAAGAAAGATTAAATGGATTGGCCATTATTTCTATTGAAAATTTTTGGTTTCTCAACTAGAATATCAAAATTTAATCAATAATTTTGCATCTTAAAAGACAAGAAAAGTGAACTTTATTTTTTTGCAAGTGATTAAATAAAAAACTTGAAGGATATCTCTAGATTTTTTTCCAGGTTGGTATTTTATTTTTATTTTTAATAATAATTCATAATTTTTAATAATAATTCATATTTTTATTTTTATTTTGTAATTTATTTTTTAATAAGATAAATTTTAAAAACAAATTGTCCAATTTTCACTAAGATCGACCCTTAATAGAGGATTGGTGTTCATTGATCAAACCTAGATTGTCCAATTTGAATTCCTTAATGGAGACAAAGGTTATTAATTTTAGCCCAAGATTGTTTTGGCCAAGACATTTTTGTACATGATGAAGGCACTACAACCCTTCACTTGGGGTTCATTCCACCACTCCCAAATCATATCAAAGTGTTAAAACCTTCTATGGTGCACATTAGCAATTCAAATTTAAATTGCCTCTATTTGAAAGGATGGTTTTCACATTCCAATCGAATTGGGACATGGTTGGAGTTGAATCTTGGGATGGAGATAGAGATCTAGTGGAACTTAAGAAAATGAGAGAACCAATTGAGATTAACCACAAACCTGTCCAACTGGACCTATATTGGGTGCTTTTGTCCTTTAGGCTAGGTAAATTTTCTACGTCACATGGGTGGTTCAAACAAAATTGAGGTTCCTAATGAGATGTTAGGGATTATGGATGTCTTCTGAGGTTGGGTTTCTTCTATTCTTATCCTGAGCTGAGACGATCACATTAAAAATATCACATATGACCTATGGGAGAGATCAAGAGACATTATTGCACCGAATTTTCTTCCAAAATTCTTCTTTAAGTGCCCTAGCATTTAGGCCATACATTGAGGTACATAACCACTAAAACTGGTCACTTAAGTTATTATATCCGAAGGTCAAGTACAGAAGGGTCCAAAATGTATCAAGTTCCTTTTTAATAGTGAGCTTTTCCATCCATCTATCATTCATCTAGATGCATCTTGTGAGGAGGCAAAATAGTGGTAGTCTTTAAGCGAGAGCACTAATAGCTCCCCAACTTAATTGATTGACCTCTATCAGTTTCAATTCTTAAAGGCAACCAATGTCAATGTTGTAAAGTTCTAGAAAGCCTCTAACTAAGAATTTCTGGGAGGGACCTGCCAAAACCTGGAACTTTCAAGGAGATAATGCTTATTACTTTATGTTATTATCCTGAGTTGGCCTACTATAAGGTTCTTGTTGTTCCTTTAAATGGTCAATTGTCATGATTCTAATAGTCTAATGGGTTGAAATAATTATATTTATGATTGCATGATCCATATATAGAACAATACCACTTGCTTTGTAGTAATTATCTAACTGAATATCAGACCAATCAGATAAAGACAAAGGCTTAGGAGGGATACTTCTAAGTATCGGTTCTAAGTATTGGAGTTCTTAAGGAGAATAAAAAGTTTTCCAAGCTCTCAAGTCTCTTAGTAAGTTCTCTTCCTAGCCTTAGTCAATTCAAGTTTCCTTTGAGTTCTTTGGTAGGCAAACCAAAGCATAGGAAGAAGTAGGTTGAACTTGACTGAGGGAGTAATCAAGTGCCAACATGCCACGTTGGTTGAAGTCCAAGTCCGAGACAAAATAGTATCAGAGCTTTTTGGTTGAAAATCTTGCAGCGACCATGTCGAGTGAGATCAAGCAAGTGGAGGTCCAAAAGGAGGTCTCCAAGAAGGGCAAGAAGACACCAACCAAGGACAAGGCCCAAGAGGAGTTGGGGGATGTCTTGGCTAGGCTTGCCAAGGTGGAGATAGCTATCATTGAAGGCAAGAAGAAGTTCAAGCAGGTGGACTCAAACATGGAGGACTTGCATGAGGAGATGCAAGGCACCTTGAACATGGTGATGAATACTTGCTTCAAGCAAGTTGTGGAGAGGTGCGAGCCCCTTGCTAGCAAAGCCACTGCTCTTGAATTGGAGAACAAGGCTTTAAGGGAAGAGGTTGTTCCTTGAAGGAAGAGTTAAGAGCATTGAAGAATGAGATGGTGCTCATCAAGAGGGACCTTAGCATAAGGTAATATCGCTATCACCCCTCCTCCCTTAACTCATGCTTCTCCTTCTAGGATGGAAGTTCCAAAGCCTAAATCCTACTAGGGGGCAAGAGATGCCAAGGAGATAGACAACTTCTTGTGGAGCTTGGAGCAATGCTTCAAGACAACTTCTTGATGGAGAAGAAGGTGTGGTGACATGGAGAGTGGGACATGCACCATTGCTACTTGGGACGATTTCAAGAAGGAGCTAAAGAAGCAATTCTACCCCTAGCATGCCAAGAGAAATGCAAGAACCACGCTCCAGAGTCTTGTCCAAAAAAGAAGCTTCTGGGACTATGTCAAGAAATTCTCGGAGGTACTTTTGGAGATACCAGACTACTCAGAGAAGGATGCTTTCTTCAACTTTTTGGATGGGCTTCACATGTTGGCAAGGATGGAGATCGAGCGTCGTGGAGCTCAAGACCTTGCCACCGTCATGTCTATCGCCGAGTCTCTCATTGAAATCTATTGGGAAAGACTGAGGCCACCCAAGGAGAAGGATGGCAATGGCAATGGCAATGGTGGGGGAGATGACCATCATGAGCATAAGGAGCATAAGTTTGGGTACAAATTTGAGAAGGTAAAATGGAACCCCAAAGCACACCATGAGCCCAAGAATGGAGGTACGCCACTCTAACTTAAGTGTTATTTTTGTGATGGTCCCCATAAAGCAAGAGATTGCCCAAAGAAGAGTAAGCTCTTCGATCACCATGATGCAAGAGATGGAGCATCAAGACGAAGAGAAAGATGAGTCCCACTATGAGAGAAAGATTAACTCCATGCAAACCTTAAGTGCTCTTAAGGCCAAGATGGAGAAGCCAAAGTTAGAGAGTAAGGAACACGTGCTTGTAGAAGCCAAGGTGGGAGGCCATGGAGTGAAGTCCTTGATTGATCCCGGTGCTACAAACAACTTCCTTGAGGAGAAGAAAGCAAGGAGGCTAGGAATCCCTCACAAGAAGGAGCATGGATTGGTCAAAGCCAAGGTGAGAGGCCATGGAGTGAAGGCCTTGATCGATCCCGGTGCTACAAACAACTTCCTTGAGGAGAAGGAAGCTAGGAGGCTAGGAATCCCTTACAAGAAGGAGCATGGATTGCTCAAAACAGTGAACTCGAAGCCAACACCAACTTTGGCGTAACTAAAGGTGTGAAGGTAAGCCTAGGAGATTGGTGTGATGAGTTATACTTCTCCATTGTTTCCATGGATGGCACCCCATAATACTCGGTATGGACTTCTTTGATTGGACCAAGGCAGTGCCAATCCCCTTTACTGATACCATGTGGATACTAGAAGGAAAAATGAAGATGATTTCCTTGGAGAGGGAGTCACATCTCAAGGGACGCAAATCTCAGCTATGACCATTGTGGGAGATGGAGGACCAAACTTCAACAAAGGTAAATGGACTTAGTCAAGGAAACCTCATTCAACAAAAGAATTCCTCATGATTGCCTTTATCTTCAGCTTCCACAATGAGAAATTAATCCCACTGAATTTTTCAATCTCATATTTTGCCACCATTGCTTCTATTAGAAATTGCTGCAAAAGCAGTAATCAGTCTAAGAAAAACAGCGAATAATAATCTAACTTATTTTCTGATATGGAGGATCTACATATAGTGGCAACCATAGAGCATACGATAAGTATATATATATATATATACACCCAGATAAGCTCTGATACCACTTGTTATAAAATGTATGACCGAATAGAGTAGTACTACAACAAAATAAATAAGAATAATGCTGAAAAATAAAGGACACAAAGATGTTATGTAGAAAACCCCTAAATAATTAGGATAAAAACCACGGGCAAGGATAGAAGAATTTACTAAGTGGAAAATTTCAGGAGTTACAAACTCTCTCTAATAACAAGGAGAAAACCAATACTTTCTTTTATACTAAGAGAAAAGACTAACTCTCAAAATATTTTCTCACACTTCTCACTCTTCTTTTTTTTTTTTCCTCTAATTCACTCACTTTTCTCTTGGTTGTGTGTATGAAGAATGAGAGCTTCATTCTTCAATTAATAGAGAGGAACCAGCCCACATATTTTCAACAAAACAATGACTTAAGTGAGGTAATGATTTGATGAGCCATTGGTTTACAATCCATGGATTAAGCTCATGGTTTAGTTGGAGTTTAGAGAAGTATTCATATTAGACCAATGGTTTAGGCCAACAAAAACACCTCTGGTGATGCACTTTTCCTATTTGTTTGTTGTGTTTTTTGTTTTTTATTTTTGTATATGTTTGTCTGGTTTGGTTTGATTTTCTAATAAATCTGAGGTTAATCTATTTTATTAAAAAAAATTATATTCAGTACTAAACGCAGTACAAGTGAAAATGTCCTAGAAGTTAGGGCATGCACATATAAACTATGGTCAACTGGTACATTGAACAAGAGTACTCTTGAGAAGAGAAAAAAAAAATTCGGACATCTAGTAATTCATATTAATAGATTTCTGAAACAAACTTCAACTGAGTATATATGGTTGTATTAATAGCCGCACCTCAAACTAAAAAAATAATTGAGGAACAAATTAATTTTGATGATGGACTGAATAAATTAAAATAATTATTAAAAATGTAGTTGAGGAACAAATTAATTTTGATGAGGAACAAATGTTTTAACAAATAACTCAAATGAAAATCTCTTAAATATTCCTAAAATGAGAATTTAAGTTACTACTTTAAAATAAATGAACTTAGACAAAAAAGATGAAATGCCTAGCACACCATGATCAAAATAGTTTTATTATCAAGAAGAGAGATCGCTACAAAAATAAATGGTCCACTAGCTCTGTCTAGGTGGCAATGTTTTTTTTGTTTAGGGGCGTACACATGGGTCAGTCACGCTCACCACTAACCATGCACTCACTTTGCATGAGGCGGAATTCAAAACAGAGAGCCACGTTGGACTTCCAAGATGAAGACCCAATGCTTTTTAGGTGGCAATGTGACATACCATATTTGTGGAAAACCAATGCATAATAGTCATTCAAAAAATTTTCCCATTTTATCTAAAGAAAAAAAAACTCCAATATATATAGAACATAGGAATAATTGCATCTTCATAATACAAATTGATCTTTCAAACTTTGCAGCAAGTCAAAAGTTACAATTAAAAAATTAATAAATTAAAGAAAAAATATTAAATAAAAGTCAAAGTTATATGAGGAAAACATCCCCACTATACTAAAATAAATAAATAAATAAATAAATAAAAGAACATACTAATCCTCTTAAGTGGATCACGGTCCTATAATAATGTAGCATTTAGAAAATTAATTAAAACAATACACAAACTTAACTACTACATATTTTTAAAGTCAAATAAAAAAATATTAAATAAATTAAAAGAAGTCAGCTGAAAACACTATAAAAGGATGGACTGCTAAACTAGAACATCACCCTCATCATTCCCATTCCCTCTCTCTTTTGTTTGATCCCCAACTCATTCCCATTTCCCAACTCCCCCGCCGGCGATGGGTTGCTGCACCTCCGCCCCCAAACAAGACGGCGATGAAGACGACCACCATGACGCCTCCGTCACCAATGTCAATCCCCCCGCTCATCCGCCGTTGCAGCCCCCAACCGTGGAAACGGCACCGTCGAAGCCCCCAGTAGAGGTAACGGCATCGCCGGAGACCCCAGTCGAGGAAACGGCGTCGTCGAAAGCCCCAGTAGAGAGAACGGCGCCGTTGCAGCCCCCAACCGTGGAAACGGCGCCGTCGAAGCCCCCAGGAGAGGTAACGGCGCCGCCGGAGACCCCAGACGAGGGAACAATGCCGTTCCCCCAGTACACTTTTGCGGAGCTAAGGGCGGCGACGGATGAATTCTCCCTCCAGAACGTACTCTCACGACTGATCGGCGATGAATTCCCGAGCTTCGTCCACAGGGGCCGCCTTCATGGCGGTCAACAGATAGCCGTCAAGAGGTTCTGCAAGGACGCCTGGCCTGATGCCGAGGAGTTTAAGGTTCGTTCTTGTTTGAGTCCTTGTTTCTTGGTGATCTTGTTGTGATTCTTGGTGAGAAATTTGAAGTGGGGTTTTGTATTGTAGGAGGTGGCTACTGCAGTGGGACGGTTGAGACACCGGCGGCTTGTGAACTTGATTGGGTACTGCTGCCATGAGGATGAGCGGCTTCTTGTTGCGGAGTTCATGCCCAATGATACGCTTTCCACGCATCTTTTCAACCGTATGTTTTGTTCTCCCTCGTAATTCTTGTTCTTGATTTGGTTCTGTGTTGATGTTTTTTTGCTATTTCTTAATGTGATTTGATTTAATGGAGTTTAGGATTCTTTTTGAGTAGATTCTTTGTTATTTCTTGATGTCATGTGATTGAATGGAGTTTAAGATTGTTTTTAATTCACTGTTTGATGCTCTGGTCTTGAATCTGGCTTACAAGGACTGATTAGAGATTAAAATAATTAATGTTTGGATATGTTAATAAAACTAACTAGAGCTATATACCCAGATTTTTCTCCATGACGTGTCACCTCCACAGAATTCACAACAGCATCAATTCAACAAAAATATGGCTGATAAGCCTCTGATTTTTTTTTTTTAAAGAACTCCAAAAAAGGAGCTAATTTATTAGTTACTGAAAAACAAGATACAAGGGACAGAGATGCTAAAAAACAAAACAAAAGAAGAAGATTAAGAGAGGGGAGACTAACAAAAACAAGAAGCTAAAAGAGACTAGTTATTGAATGGATTCTTTTTTAATTCACTGTTTGATGCTCTGAGCTTGAATCTGCTTGCAAAGCAGTTGTATGGAGCTGCATTGGTAGTTTTCTAATTCACTAGTTACAAATTTTTAAGACTAGTAAGCCAGAGAGAAGCATGGACACGGATACGGTAACACGATACGACACGACACGGACACCGCGACACGGTAATTTCTAAAAATTAAGGACACGGGTACGGCAGGACACGGCTACAAAAAAAATTATATATTTATATAAAATATTTATTATAAATGCAAATCTATATAATTTTCATGTAACATATGTCATATATTTACTTATAGAATAATTTGGTGATTTTGTGTATTGGGAAATAATTAGAAAATATACACGAGTAATTTAAAAAAATCATTTACAAAACATATGAGTATCTGGAGGTGTCCATGGTGTGTCCGGGTATCCGTGTGTCTGTGCTTCATAGGCCAGAGTTTATAAGGACTGATTAGCTATAAACCCAGATTTTTGTCCATCTTGTAAGAACGTGTCACCTCCACAGAATTCACAACACCATCTATTCAGCAAAAATATGGCTGAGAAGCCTCTTTTAGCACCCTTCTATTTTGGAAGAGCATTAGTGGGGCTTGATTGATTTTGTTTCCAGCTGTGCACCACCATGATAAAGTTAATCTTTCCTAGTGCATCTCTTTAGAGTGTCCAAAATGGCATCAGAAAACAGGATGGGATAGCTGTCCAAGTTTCATGCTTTTTGTGGATACATGGGTCAATATAGCTCCTGTAATTTCTCCATTGGAAAGGACTTTCAACTGAAGATAAGTCCATATGGTTTACATAGATTATGGCATTGCAGCTCCCCTTCAAATTTTCTGCTGCTTGAAAAGGTTTGGTGTGATAGTATGATGGGCAAATCTCTTTACACTCAAATTGTACGCTGTTTTCATTATGTAGCATTGTAAACTAAGATTTTTTTTTTTCAGCGACTACCATTTGCAATTTTTTGAAAGAAGGTGGTGCTTGTGGCTCCTTAAGCTGATGAAATCTTCATCTCTGGTATACATAATTTCCTTTTTTAGGTGTTGACCCTACCCAGTTTAGCTCTTTATTTGTCATGTTCTCAATTTTAGCCACAGCCTACGTCATAGACTTGCTCTTGTGTGTTGATGGTATATCTTTTTGCTTGTTGTGTCTTCAATTTCATTTGTGTTTTCATAGATTTTCATGTGCTTCTTTACATTGATCAGTTTTATTTCTTGATATTGATAATGACAAGTTCCATAAACATCTTGTACAAATTTTTCATCATGTTTTATGATATTAAATGATTTTTTGATCATTTCTACAGTTAAATTTAAGACCATGGCGTGGTCTAGACGCTTGAGAGTCGCATGCTACATAGCAAAAGTCTTGGAATATTGCAGCAGTGAAGGGCAAACTTTATATCATGGCCTGAATTCAAATAAAGTTGTCTTTGATGAGGTCATATTAATAATTATTTTTAAAAGAAATACATCTTTCTTGAAGTAACTTGTGCAAGATTTTTCCTTTTTCTTCTTTTATTTTATTTGGAGAAATTGCGCTTTTCTAACAAAAGAATTAAGAAATTCACGAAATTATGATGCTTGTCACCTCAAATGCCATTTTTCGCAGCGATGTTGGATGTTGATGTTTTTGTTTTATTGCAGGCTGGCAATCCTTGTCTTTCTTGTTTCGATCTTGTGAAAAATAGTAGGGATGGCAAAAGTTACAACATTAACATTGCTTACATGCCTGCTTACATGCCTCCAGAGTGCTTAAATGGTATTGACCTACTATTGCTTGAAATTCATTTGTTTTAGCTGGCAGACATATTTGGCCATGTTATAGTTGTTTGCATATGCTCTAATTCTATTTTAGAAAAAAAAAAATTATTGAGTAGTTGGTTTTGTATTTTAATTAAAGCTGCCATATAATTAGTCTTAGTTAAATAATTGTGTGAACCCTTCCTAAAAAAAAAATTAATTAATTTCTTTTTCTTTTTCTTTTTGTAGGAATGGTCATTCCTGAAAGCATGATATTCAGTTTTGGCATTGTGCTACTAGATCTACTAGGTGGAGAGCAAATTTCAAAAGATGATGTAAGGCTTTTATACATGCCAAATATCTCATATATTAATTAATTTCTGTTTCTTTTCTTCTACTGATTCTCTTTTAGACATGATTTTTTCAATTTTAAGCATAGGAGTGAATCAGCAGTCAGTGCAATTCACTTTTCTATGAGCCAAAAGCATCATAACTATGCACACCCAAATCTTCTTTTGCATTTGTGGACTTATATTCAAAATAATTTGTGATCTTTTTATTATAATCATGTTTTATGTTTCATGTTTCATGTTTCCAGTCTCTAGACATGATAATGCGTAAAGAAATCCATACCTTTATGGATTCTCGTTTGAATAGTGAATATTCCTTGAAAGAGGCAACAGCTCTGAAGGAACTTGCTTCTCAGTGTTTGCTAAATAACCCAAAGGACCGACCCACTATAAAAGATGTTAATGCAGCTCTTGCACAAGTTCAAAGCTATAGTAGGGTGAGCAACTTGTGATTTCATTTTTGATGGCTCTATATCTATGTTACCTGTGCCGCCTTTATTTTTTCCAAATGCATTTCTTGTCAAGCATGTTGTAAGCTTGCAGTTTCTAAATAACTTCAGCGAGGCCCTATGTGCTGTCATATGTATTCCATCATCTCTTGGAAAGCCAATCTTATAACCTTCCTCAACAGATTTCCTTTCCTATGGCTGAAGCAGTTACCAGAATGGACCTCACAGCCATTCATCAGATTCTGGTTTTGGCACACTACAAAGGTGATGAAGCAAGTAGGGAGGTATATAACATTATCAATCATCTTCCTTAAATTATGAACTTGAGTTTCTTGGGCTCCTGCTAGTGTATAATTAATTACCTATCAAGTTTTGGAGAAGGGGTTCACAGCTGCTACTGAAAATAGAAAGAACTTGGTTTCATTCTATTGTGGATCTGTTAAGGACTAATAGAAAAAAGACAAAAGGGATGATGGAAAGTAAACATCAGCGTGTGAGTTCAGATTTAGAGTAGATTTTCACACTTTTAATCTGGGAAAAATCATGCTGATATAGGTTAAATGACTTGTATACGTTATTCATATATTTTAGCAATTATTATCCTAAGGTTTAATAATAGAACACCTACTAATAGTGTGAACTGTCACACATGAATCTCACTTACTAAAATATACCTTATCAGATGTTATCAGTCAGTTTGATTTCCTCCTTTTCCTTTTTTAGTTGTCTTTTCAGGACTGGCAACACATGAGAGAAATGCTGGAGGCTAGGAACAGAGGAGACTTGGCCTTCAATGATAAAGATCTTAAGACAGCCATTGAGTGCTATTCTCAGGTAAATTTTTTTCTCTTTGTAGTTTTGCATATCCTTGTAAATATGTGAAAAATAGAATATAAATCATGCTTTTCATCTGATCTTGTAACTTTCTAAACATAAGGACTTGTTCTCTTATGTAGTTTCTAGATAAGGGAAAATTAGTTTCAGCTACGGTGCATGTGAGAAGAAGCCTATGCTACCTCATGTCTGCTCAACCTGGCGAAGCCCTTCATGACGCCATGCAAGCACAGCGCATTCAAGCAAATTGGCCTATGGCATTATACATGCTGGCAGTTGCCCTACGCCAGCTGAATATGAACATAGAATCCGCAAACATGTTGAATGAAGCAACTGCACTAGAAATGCAAAGGCCGAGGAATAGCAGACTAGGCGCTTAAATGTTCTCTGCACAAAGTACATGGTATCATGTTTCTACATTTGCCAAAAGCCAAAAATTGGAGTAAATTTTTGCATCAGAAACACATATTACTTAACATTGATTTGATGCAAGTTTTGTGCCTTACTCTTTGTTGGTGTATATAGCTGTGAATATGAATATCAAATTCCAGAGCTAGTACATATGAATATCAAAGTTGAGCTAGTTTGGGAATGATGTCGATGTGAGTGGCAATGACAGTCTTTTACGTTGATTAAGCCTTACCTACAGCCCAGAAAAGGGTTGCCGCCAGGGCTACACCTGTATGAAATCATTTGAAGCTCCCATTTTCAAAAATCACTTCTTCAGCAGCCCTGCAGGAGGGGCAAACACAGTGATATCATATAAGACACGAGAAAATGATAAATCAGGATATATATATTTCAGAAAAAATATATATAGAACGTTTGGGTAGCCATATATTATAGAGTGTTTTCTTATAAAAAAATTTAAAAAAACTGCAATGAAAATTATCGCAACAAACATATATTTGGGAAGCTGTACAAGTACCCATGGTACTCTGGAAGAATGGCAATAGTCTCATGAGATTAGTAAGGAAACTAACTAATCAAAGTAGTTATTATGAAATTAACTGAAGGCCATATATAAATCAAGTGCATCTTGAAACAAACTTTGAAATCACATTGCTTATAATGATCACAATTTCTTCTATGAAAAATAATCAGAATAATCATCATAACTATTACAACCCTTAGTAGTCTTCACTACCATTCACTCCCCAAAACAATGACCCAGGGGTGATGATCACTGGTTTTCATGTACATAAGAGCATATATAACTTCAGAAGCATTACTAGATCATAAGCTTCAAATACAAAACAATGGTGTATAGGAAGAACAAACAAATTAAACAAAAAGAGCAAATCCTTATAACTTACAACCA
Organism: Dioscorea alata; assembly: GCA_020875875.1. Taxonomy (NCBI): domain Eukaryota; kingdom Viridiplantae; phylum Streptophyta; class Magnoliopsida; order Dioscoreales; family Dioscoreaceae; genus Dioscorea; species Dioscorea alata. The sequence goes on from CM037021.1 coordinate 15,866,750, forward strand.
AAGAACCTTCCCAAGATTCTAAAGTGCCTTACCAAACAATTATTAAGCAATCTTCATCCACAAATGAAAGCATGACAAGAAAACCAACAATTCTTGTCATGAAAATAAGTAAGGTATTATACAACTAGCAATTAGAAGACAGTGGGCAAGTTCTTTAGAATTAAAATGCCAAACCAAACAACTATCAAAGGTGAAAGATCTGTTGAGTGGAGAGAGATTATCTAAAAAATTATATTTATTAATCCAAACCATCCCTAAGCTTTGAACTTCTTGGTTATCATCTTTAAATCCCCAACGCTGAAGCTTCTGGGACCTCACCTCATGAGCCATTTTGTGGAATATTTGGCTTGAACAAAATACTCGTATCTTTCAATTAACTGCCTTATCTTATTATTTTATAATCTTTAAAATTGCTAATGTGCTTCTTTCTCGATTCTTAACAGTTGCAGGCAGTTAACAACAATTTCTCAATGAAGCCACCCAGTGGATTAAGAGCTCTCTCAATTTTTTAAGCACATGAGTCTCAACCCATGACTTAGCGCAAGAGTAGGATACTCCATCGGACAGGCTGGCCCCGCCTGTGTTACCAGATGTTGTTCTTCGCCAGCCCAGTTATTGTTTATTTTCATTCTTTTATCTTCTTGTTTTATTTTGTTTTGTGTACCTCACTTTTGGTGAAAGTATTTCTACTATGTTCCTTTTTTGTTTTTTTTCAATAAATCTGTGGTTTATTCATATTTATTTAAGAAAAAATATTCTCTTTCACTTGCTTATCACTACTCTACTTTCCTATTTTTTAATCCAAACCCTCCAAGAGTAGAGAATGCATTTTTTCCATTCTATCCATTGGGATGCAAAGCCACGTGCTTGGAGGAGTTCTAAAAGAAAATTCCAATCTACCATATCAAATGATTTCGCAAAGTCTACTTTGACAATATTGCTTGGCAACTTACATTTTTGCAGGCTAAAAATGGTCTCTTCAGCGGCCACCACATTATCCAAGATTCAATAAGAAAATCTAAAACTTTGTTGAGTCTTGAAGCAAGTATTTTTAAAATGATTTTGAGAGAGGAATTAATCAAATTAATTGGGCGGAAATCTAAGGGGAGTTCAGGAGATTTCACTTTGGGAATGAAAACAAGATTCGGCCGATTGATGTGTTCGAAGTTAACTGTGCCATTATATAAGTCTTGGCACGCACAAGGAAGCAAGGTCGTTATTAATAATGGACCAAATTAAAACTTTTAGAAGAAGAAGACAGGGAAACCGTCAAGTCTAAGAGCTTTGTCAGTCCCAAAGAAAAGGTGACATTTGATTTCCTCTAAGGAGAAAGGGCTTTCTAGAATCTACAAATCTACCATAGGTTTGTTGCCCACTAGCCTATCCCACTCGATTCTAAATCAAGAACTTTTGGAACTGAATTGAGATTGGAAATTTAAATATGTTGAGAAAAATAAGGCTAATAAACACAAGAATAAAGAAGACAAGGATTTAACGAGGTTCGGCAATGTGCCTACATCCTCGGGAGCGATGAGCGGCGGCCACTTTTATTAATCCAAAGGGAAAAATAAATTAGGGTTATAAATACAATGTATATTTATAAAAAAACCCCCTGTACAATTTACAAATTTATCATGTATCATACTGCGAAGGCGTTACCCCCGCACCCCAACCCACTTTCTGCGAAACTCCCCAATGGGACAGATGTTGTTGCTCCACTCCGTTCACTAGCTCCGCTCGCTCACTTCGCTCCACTCCAACATATGTCCGTTGTCTAGTATGAGCCATACCTAACAAATCTCCACCTTGGCGAATATCAAGCCTCTTAGGAGATTAAACCATGGAGTTTCACACACACCAAAATGGGTTGAGCTACCTTGCTTGTCTAACAGCAAACAACATTCAACAAGTCCAAACAATGCATGAACTTGTTGATAGTAACCAGCTTGGTCAAAATATCAGCTGCATTCTCACTAGTATGAACCTTTTGCAATAGTATCTCACCAGATGCAATCAACTCTCGAATCTTGTGGAACCTCACATCAATATGCTTAGTTCTAGCATGATACACCTGGTTCTTATCCAAATAAATAGCACTTTGACTATCACAATGCAACTGAACTCCACCTTGCTCAACACCCAGTTCCTTCACTAGCCCAGTAAGCTATAAGGCTTCTTTAGCAGCTTCAGCTAATGCCATGTACTCAGCTTCAGTTGTAGATAATGCCACAATAGACTGAACTGTTGATTTCCAACATATAGGCCCTCCACCAAGAGTAAACACATACCCAGTTGTAGATCTTCTGTCATCCAAATCACCAGCATAGTCTGAATCCACATATCCTATAATCACAGGATCATTCTGCTGACTACCAAAAACAATTCCATGCCCTACAGTACCCATCAGATACCTGAAAATCCACTTGACTGCTTCCCAATGTTGCCTGCCTGGTTTAGACATGTACTTGCAAACTTGACTAACAGCATGAGCCAAGTTAGGACGAGTACATACCATAGCATACATCAAACAACCAATTGCACTGGCATATGGAACCTTTGCCATGTCTTCAATTTCCTTATCTGTCTTAGGCTACTGTTCTGAAGAAAGCTTAAAATGATTTGCCAACAGAGTGCTCACTGCCTTTGCTTTGCTCATCTCAAATCTGTCTAACACTTTCTCAACATAGCCTTGTTGAGATAGCCACAGTTTTCTTGAGCCTCTATCTCTGTGAATCTCCATTCCAAGAATTTTCTTTGCAGCACCTAAGTCTTTCATGTCAAATTCCTAGCTCAACAAAGCTTTCTCAAACCAAGGACATCATGCATGTTCTTTGCAGCAATCAGCATATCATCAACATACAGTAACAGAAAAATAAAAGAACTATCATCAAGGCTCTTAACATAAACACAACAATCATACTCACATCGCCTGTAGCCAATCTGAATCATGTAGGAGTCGAACCGCTTGTACCATTGCCTTGGAGACTGTTTCAACCCATACAACGATTTCTTTAACCTGCAAACCAGATGCTCATGTCCAGGTTGAGTGAACCCATCTGGTTGCACCATATAAATCTGCTCCTCTAGATCACCATGCAAAAAAGCAGTTTTTACATCCATCTGCTCTAAATGCAAATCCCAACAAGCCACTAATGCAAGTATAACCCTGATTGAAGTATGACGAACCACAGGAGAAAAAATTTCATCATAATCTATCCCCTTCTGCTGTGAAAATCCCTTTGCTACCAATCGAGCCTTGAACTTTTCCCCTTCTTTTTCTGATACTGCTGGTTTCTTTTTGTACACCCACTTGCACCCAATAGCCTTCTTTCCCTCAGGAAGTTGAACTAGCTCCCATGTATGATTTTTCTGCAAAGACTCCATCTCCTCAATCATTGCACTCATCCATTCCTTTTTCTCTTGGCTAGTTATAGCTTCTTGGAAGGTAGCTGGATCATCACTAGTAATGAGAAGTGCAAAAGAGACCATATCTTCATAACCAAATCTGCTTGGAGGCTTTACATTGGTGCGTCTCTGTCTATCTCTGGCTAGATTATAATTTTGCAGATCATCTGTATTAGAACCACTAGATGTTGGATTTAAACTTTCAACTGCTACTGGATGAGATTCTAAATCCATCTGCAATGTATCTGAACTGGAACTGTTTTCTGGCACTTTGTCTTGATGCTGCTGCAACATAAACTGCTCATCAAAAACTGCATCTCTACTGATCACCATTTTCTTTGCAATCGGATCCCAAAACTTGTATCCTTTAACACCTTTCTTGCAACCCAAAAAGATGCACTTCCTAGATTTTGGATCAAGCTTTAATCTTTCATCACAAGGTACATGCATATAAGCAGGACAACCAAAAATTCGTAAGTGATAAAAAACAATTGCATTACCTGTCCATACCTCTTCTGCAACCTTTCCACCCAATGATGCCTCTGCCCAAAAACTTTTAGGAAGCTCGGCATTCAGTCTCAAGCATCTTGCCCTTTCAGTCAAAGACCTGTTCATCCTTTCTGCAACACCATTTTGTTGTGGTGTCTTGCGCACTGAAAAATGCCTCTGAATCCCATGCTCCTCACAAAATTTCTGAAACTACGAATCTGTGTACTCTGTGCCATTATCAGATCTCAAATACTTGATCTTTCTACCAGTTTGGTTCTCCACCTCAGCTTTCCATAGCTTGAATTTGGCAAAAACTTCAGATTTCTGTTTTAAAAAATACACCCAAACTTTTCTAGAAAAATCGTCAAATAAAAGTAACATAATATTGTGATCCTCCCAATGACAATTCTCTCGTAGGCCCCCACACATCAGAATGAACATAATCTAGAATCCCTTCAGTTTTGTGCTTTCCAGTCGAAAAACTAACTCTAGACTGCTTTCCAAGAACACAAAACTTACAAAATTCAAGCTTGCAGCTTTTAACACCATGCAACAGATTTCTTTTATGTAATTCAGTCATCCCACATTCACTAAGATGACCAAGACGCATGTGCCATAATTTAGTATTATCATCATATGACTCAACCGAATAAACTCTACCTACAACTGTATTCCCTAACAGTTTGTAGATATTCCCTGCAGTTAGCTTTCCTTTCATCACAGTCAAAGCACCCTTAACAATTCGAATAGTTTCCCTATCCTTATCTGCCTCAGGAATGAAACCATTCTTATGCAAAATGCCCAAGGAAATTAGATTCTTTTTCAAATCTGGTATATGCCTAACATCACAAAGTGTTCTAACAGTACCATCATACATCTTAATTCTGACTTCACCAATACCAACAATATTGCAGCATCTATCATCACCTAAATAGACAGAACCAGAATAAGCTGACTTGTATGACGAGAACCACTCCCTGTTAGGCGTTATATGATAAGAGCATCCGGAATCCAGAATCCATGCATCCATGAACTGATTTGTTGAAACTGAAAGCATATCACCATTAGTGCAATCTGAATTGTCACTCTACACCACATTCGCAAACTTGGATGATTCATCACGTTTTTCATCAATCTGCTTTTTCAACTTTGGACAGTCTCTCTTCATATGTCCTGGCTCCTTGCACTTGAAGCAATGAATCGTCTTTCTGCCCTTAGACTTTGATCTGAAATTTTGTTTTCCAGAGCCCTCCTTCTCTAACTTCCTTCGACAATCTTGATTACCCTTAACATATAAACTGTCACCATGAGAGCTTTCCACTGCACTTTGCTTCCGCTGACTATGAGCCAACAAGGCTGCAGTAATCTCTTCAACTTTGATTGCTTCTTTCCCATATGTAAGAGTAGTCACCAGGTGTTCATAAGAAGGAGGTAATGAATACAACAGAATCATTGCTCTGTCTTCGGCTTCAATACTCACATCAAGTCGAGCTAAATCTGTGATTATTTGATTAAAGACATTCAAGTGTTACGCCAAATCAGAACCTTCCTGCATCTTCAGCCCATACAACCTTTGCTACAGATACAGTTTATTCGTTAGGGATTTGGACATAAACTGTGTTTCCAACTTCGTCCATACTTCGCCTGGAGATTTCAGATTCATTACGTGATACATGATCTCATCTGCCAAGCATAGTCGTATGGTTCCTGCCGCTCGCTGCTGCAGTTCTTCCCAATCTTCAGCCTCCATATTATCTGGTTTCTTCGGCCGCAAAGCCTTTAGAATCCCTTGCTGCGCCAACAAATCCTTTACCCTTGTTTGCCACAATCCGAAATTGCCAGTTCCATCAAACTTCACCACTTCGAATTTTGCACCAGACATAGCCATCTCAACCACGCTCTGGTACCAATTGTTGAGAAAAATAAGGCTAATAAACACAAGAATAAAGACAAGGATTTAACGAGGTTCGGCAATGTGCCTACGTCCTCAGGAGCAATAAGCGGCGGCCACTTTTATTAATACAAAGGGAAAAATAAATTAGGGTTATAAATACAATGCATATTTATAAAAAAACCTCCTGTACAATTTACAAATTTATCATGTACCATACTACGAAGGCGTTACCCCCGCACCCCCAACCCACTTTCTGCGAAACTCCCCAATTGGATAGATGTTGTTGTTCTCTGCTCGCTCACTTCGCTCCACTCCAACATCTATCAGTTATCTAGTATAAGCCATACCTAACAAAATATATGTGAGTACATGTTCAATCTTCTCCTTGGGACCATCTATCCTAGCATAGCATCTCCTGCATCTCGAAAGAGATAAATGTTCACCATTCATAAATATCACTATACATGCATCAAAGCAAATTATGCGTTAAAATATAAATATAAATATAAATATAAATATAATAATTTAATTAATTAAAACAAAGCACAATTCTAACTGATATACATATTTTCAAAGTCAAACAAAAAACCTGAAATAAATTAAAAGTTTATCAAAAAAATAATTAGTTAATTAATCAATTAGTTAAAACCATACACAATCTTAACTAATACATATTTTCAAATTTTTTTTTTGAGAAAAACATATTTTCAAATTCAAATAATAAAAAATCTAAAATAAATTAAAATTTTATTATAAAAATAAATAAATAACCATTTTTATAAATAAATAAATAAAAAGAAGTCGGCGGGAAACAGTATAAAAGGATGAACTTTTCTCAAAAAAAAAGGTGAACAAGAACAGTGATCATCGAACAAGAACAGTGATCATCTTCTCCGAGCTCATCACATTTCCCCAACTCCCCCGCCGGCGATGGGTTGCTGCACCTCCACCCCCAAACAACAGGAGAACCCCAACTCCGGCGACGACGACCAGCACAACACCGCCGGCACCAATGTCAACCCCCCGGATCATTCGCAGTCGCCCGCCGGGCAAGCAGGGCCTTCGCGACTCCCCCCCGGGCAAACAGGGCCATCGCGGCTCCCCTCCGGGCATGCAGAGCCATTACCCCTACCCCTACCCCTACCCCCACCTCCCGGGCATGCAGGGCCATTGCAGCTCCCCTCCGGGCATGCAGGGCCATTGCATCTCCTCCCCGGGCATGCAGGGCCATTGAACCTACCCCCTGGGCATGCAGGGCCATTGCATCTACCCCCCGGGAAAACAGGGCCATCGCGGCTCCCCTCCGGGCATGCAGAGCCATTACCCCTACCCCTACCCCTACCCCCACCTCCCGGGCATGCAGGGCCATTGCAGCTCCCCTCCGGGCATGCAGGGCCATTGCATCTCCTCCCCGGGCATGCAGGGCCATTGCACCTACCCCCTGGGCATGCAGGGCCATTGCATCTCCCCCCCGGGCATGCAGGGCCATTGCACCTACCCCCTGGGCATGCAGGGCCATTGCATCTACCCCCCGGGCATGCAGGGCCATTGCATCTACCCCCCGGGCATGCAGGGCCATTGAACCCACCCTCCGGGCATGCAGGGCCATTGGAGCCAATCCCCGAGCAAGCAGGGCCGTCGCAGCCCCCAGCCCAGGGAACAACATCCTTCCGCCACTACAATTATTTGGAGCTAGTGGTGGCGACGCATGGATATGCCAGGGAGAACATACTTGCAACTAGCGGGGGCGATATATTCCCGAACTACGTCTACTGGGGCCGCCTTCGTGACGGCCGAAAAGTGGCCATCAAGAGGTTCTCCCCGGAAGCCTGGCCTATTGTGGATTTGTTCAAGGTTCGTTCTTCTTTAAGTTCTTGATTCTTGGTGATCTTGTTGTGATTCTTAATTTGGAGTGGGGTTTTGTAGGAGGAGGCGATTAAAGCTGGAAGGTTGAGACACCGGCGGCTTGTGAGCTTGATTGGGTACAGCTACTGGGGTGATGATGAGAAACTTCTTGTGGCGGAGTTCAAGCCCAATGATTCACTCGCCGACCATCTTTTCTACGGTAAGCTGTTTCATTATGGTAGATTTGGAGATGATGATGGTTAATTGTTAATTGTGTTGAAGATCGGTGACTTGTGAAGTGATTTACTGAATGTCCTCTCAATTTCTGGGTGATTTACTTGAAATTCAATAGATCTGCTGTTTCTGATTTCATTGAGATGATTGTTCTGTTCTGCATTTACTGGAGAAGCAGTGATTTGAATTTTCCTTGTGTGCTGGGAGAATTATTCATAACATATGCACGTTTTAATTGCTCTTGATCTGGTTCTGTGTTGATTCTTTGCTATTTCTTAATGTGATTTGATTGAATGGAGTTTAGGATTCTTTTTTAGTAGATTCTTTGTTATTTCTTGATGTCATGTGATTGAATGGAGCTTAGGATTCTTTCTGAGTCACTGTTTGTGCTCTGCGCTTGAATCGATATGCAAAGTTTACGTTGCATGGAACTGCACCAATTTATTTTATTTTATTTTATTTTTGGTTATTGCTAGCCAAATTCATCTTTCTTGGAGCAAGTAATTTCATTCAAGTAATTGCATATTTAATACTAGTTAACCAGAATTTATATAGATTGAGTTGGGGCTAAAATAGATTACTGTTTGGATGTGTTGATAAAAAAAATAACTGAAGCTATTATAAAACCAGATTTTTCTCCATCTTGTAAAAAAGTGTCACCTCTAAAGAATTCACAACAGCATCAATTCAGCAAACATTTGGCTGAGAAGTCTCTGTTAGCACCCTTCTTTTTCTAAAGAACAGTAGTGGGGCTTGATTGATTTTGATTCCAACTTTGCGCCGCCATGATAAGATTTGTAACATTGTAAAATAAGATTTGTCTGTAACTACCATTTGCAATTTTTTGGAAGGAGGTGATACTTGTGCCTCCTTATTATATAAGCCAATGAAATCTTGACCTTTGGTATACACAATTTCCTTTTTGGTGATGATGCTACCCAGTTAGGCTTATAGTAGTCATGTTCTCAGTTTTTGCCACAGTCTTAGACTTTTAAATTATGCCCAAATTAGATATTTTTTATAAAGAAAAATTTGAAAATCAACAATCCCCAATTTCTCTCCTGACAAATCATCTCACTAATGTATTCTTGTTCTCCCACGCATCTTCCCAGTAAATCCTTTTGTATTGTAGAGTTAGCTCTATAGTAAGCTGCTCCAAGCATTTCATTGGTTTTTAGCTCTCAGCATGATCAATGGTTTTAATAGAATATTTTTGGACAGTGGAAAAAGATGCCATGTATATTTAAAAAATAAGTGTCAATTATTTTCACCATCTCTCTGGAAGACCATCAGTTAATATCCTGTTTACAATTAGACTTGCTTTTCGTCAAAAAAAAAAGAATAATTTTTTTTGCTTGTTGTACCTTCAAATTCATTTGGGTTTCTCATAGATTTACATGTACTTATGTCTGCTGATCAATTTTATTTCTTGCGATTAATAATGACCAGTTACATAAGTGTTTTATGCAAATTTTTTATGTATCTTCATACCATCATGTCTTAAGATATTAAATGATTTCTTAATTGTTTTTTAGGTAAAAAGACCATGAAGTGGTCTATGCGCTTGAGAGTCGCACGCTATATAGCAGAAGCCTTGGAATATTGCTGCAGTGAAGGACAAGCTCTATATCATGATTTGAATTCATATAAAGTTCTATTTGATGAGGTCATATTAGTAATTATATTTAAAAGAAATAGATCTTTGAATAATTCTAATGAAGCCGATAAAAAAAGCAAGCAACCCATATTGCTTTCTCTTTTCTCTTTGAATATAATACTTTATAATTGCCTTGAGAAACAGAAGTGAAATATCAGCCCACATTTGCTAATATTATATTTTATTAGGTTATATTTGTCACATAAAAAACAAACATGTTATGTTTGCTCAACTCAATCAAAAAGTTCAAGTTGATAGGTTTATATATATATATATATATATACACCGACTTAAAGGGACTATCGATTACTTTAATATGCCTTATCGGCACGTGTTAGTTTGTTTTAGTTGGCCTCCTTGTAGAAACCAATTCATCAAGCTCTAACATTACCTTGCAAGCTTTATTTTTCTTTTTCTTTTTTTGGATAGTGGAGTATTTGTGATATTCTAATAAAAGAAGGAATCCATGCAAATATGATGCATGTCTCCTTAGATGTCTTTTTCCGCAGCAATGTTGGAGATTTGTTGATGTTTTTATCCTTTTGCAGGGCGGCAATGTTTGTCTTTCTTGTTTTGGTCTTGTGAAAAATAAGAGGGATGGTAGATGTTTCGCCACTAACATTTCTTACTATTCTCCAGAAATCATAAGAGGTATATTGATCTACCATTGCTTGAAATTTATTTGTTGTAGCTGGCAGGCGTATTTGATCATGTTATAGTTGTCTGCATATGTTCTAATTCTCTTTTAGTACGGAAAATATTATTATGAAGTTAGTTTTGTATTTTAATTAAAGCTGACATACAATAAGTCTTAGCCAAATAATTGTGTGCATCCTTCCTACAAAAAGAAAAGATTAAAAGATTTTTTTTTCTTTTTATAGGAAGGACCACTCGTGAAAGCATGATATTCAACTTTGGTCTTGTATTACTTGATCTACTGAGCGGAGAGCCAATTTCAGTACAACTGGTAATTAGGCGTTTATACATGCAAGATATATAAAAGATTAATTCATTTATGTTTCTTTTCTCCTACTGATTCTCTTCTAGGCAGATTTTTTTTCAATTTTAATTAAGCATTGGAGTGAATCAGCAGTCAGTGCAATTTACTTTTCTATGAGCAACGTCTAGTGGTATTGTAATGCTTTTGGGTTTTAATTGACATGGTTTATCACTTTTCCAAAAAAAAAAAAAAAACATTATAACTATGCACACCCAAAACTTATTTTTGCATTTCCGGACTTCTATTCAAAATAATTTGTGATCTATTTGTTATACTCATGTTTCTTGTTTTCATGTTTCCAGAACGTAGAATTGATAATGGATAGAAGAATCCCTATAGTTCTGGATCCACGTTTGAAGGGTAAATGTTCCGCTGAAGAGGCAACTGCTTTGGAGGAACTTGCTCATCAATGTCAGCTATATAACCATACTGACCGGCCCACCATAAAAGATGTTATTGCAACCATTGCACAAATTCAAAGCAATGCTGCGGTGAGCAACTCCTGATTTCATTTTTGATGTCTATATATCTATATATGTTACCTGTACGTGTGGTTTTTTTTTAATAATGCATTTCTTGTCAAGCATGTTGTAAGATTGCAGTTTCTAAATAACTTCAGTGAGGCCCTATGTGCTGTGATATTTATTCTATCATCTCTTGAAAATTAAGCCAATCTCATAAGCTTCCCGATTTTGTCCTGAAATCAGTGAGATTTGATGCTTTGTCACATTCAATGCAGGGACCATCTAATTCAATGCCAAAGACTGGAGCAAGATAAAACCACACCAATGAGAGTGGGAGACTTAGAAGCAAAATAAAACCTCACTTTTTCGGGGAACTCAGAAGCAAGATAAAACCTCACTTTTTCAGGGAACTCACAAGGTGTACAACATCACCTTTCCACATTTGCCAAAAGCCAAAAATTGGATTAAATTTTTGCATCAGAAACACCTATTACTACATTGATTTGATGCACCAGTTTTGTGTTTTTTCTTTGTTGGTGTATATAGATAAGTGTGGATGTCCTTTGTTGGTGTATATAGATGAGTGTGAATATGAATATCAAATTTCTGAGCTACTACATAACTTCGGTTATCCTACATAGAGTTCAGCTTTGCCATCAATGAACAGGTTCATGAATTCCTCCCCATCAACAGTCTCCTTTTCAATGAGATGTTGAGCTACTTTGTGAAGGATGTAAGTGTGAGTGGTAATGAATAAACCTTTTCTAACAGTTCCCTCACCTCAGCATCTGCTGCATCGATCTGCCGTTGCCATTGAAACATACAGTCAATCTTAATCAGAATCAATTTGCACTCATTAAAACAATTATTTTCATTTATTTATTTATTAATAAAGTGGATAAGTAGTCACTCATCCCAACTAATCTTATTGAGAAAACTGTGATTCCATTCGAACAAAATATCCTAACAAATTGCTCAAATGAAAACAGATTGGTGTTCAGGATAACAAAATCTCTATACAACTAAATAACAAGGTAGTGAAACCAGCTGGAACAGCTGTCAGATAGGAAAAACTGGGAACCGCCATTGCTTTTGAACCAGCTCTAAAAAGACCCGATTAAAATTCTGTAACTCGGTTCGACAGCGCGGCAACTCGGGATGAACCGGCCGGGTCATAATTAAAGGAGTGGATGCGATGAACTACAACATGGACAGGACGGCAATGAAATTTCACTTGAGATGGCCGAGAGTGATGAGTTTTGAAACCGAGGCCTTCTTAGTGGAATGGAGAAGATGTGGTTCATATCGAAGAAAAGAGATTACCAACCGCTACCAATAGGGTTTGGTCTTAATATATTCATTTGATGGGAACTGAGGCATAGCCCAGCGGTAGGTGGCATAGCCCAGCGATACCTACCTAAGGGAGATTTGTATAAGGAGCATTTTTTTTCCCTTTAATATTGGATGATGGAGAGATATATCACTAGAAGATCTACAAGTCATAATAACTAATACATCTCCAAACCTATTGGTCCCTTAACTTACAATTCTTATCACTTTCGTGAAAAACCTATTTTCACTTGATCTTTTAGGACTTTGAGCATTTTCTTTGATCACTTTCTTATGGAGACGAAAATAATTTAACAGAAAGATTGAATAAAAGTATTCAATGTTTACTGGAATATTTTTGTTACGGAGATGCAAAAGAAATTTCTTTTGGAAAACCTCGCTTTACAGAGATGCAGAAGACTCCCAACATTTACTTGTGTCCTTTGTCCATTCATTTTGTTTGCCTCAGCTATCTTGTCCCACTTTAATCAGGTCCTTAGAATCTCATGTCTCATGCACTCACTCAAGGATCTCTGAGAAATATGGCTTTTTCATCTGCAGCTCCGAGAATCTTGGGATCTTTTAGTTAGAGTCCTTACTTAGAATGTTTGGTTACTTAAAAAAGACTTCATTTTCATTCATAAAACTCCTAACTTGCATTCGATTATTTTGAACATAAGGCTGATTTTTGTCTTTTGGGTTTCAACTTCACTAGCCAACAAGACACAAAAGTTGGAGTTCTCTCTTGGCCCAGGAGTTGTTAATTTGTATTTTGGTGTGCTTTTGTTTTTCCTGTTTTTTGTTTGCACCTCGAATGAATCTATGTACTTTTTTTTTTATTTGCATGCTTGTGATTTTTATGTTTTTTTTTAAATTGTGGTTTATCCACTCCACTCCAAATATATATATATATATATATATATATATATATATAGTACGTTGCATGTAGATTGAAAATCAAAATAAGTTTTTCATTTTTATCACTGTGTTTATAAATAGTAGCACAATGTTTAAATCTGAACCATTCAATCAAATCAAACCAAATGTAGAACATACCACTTGTGGAATACATAGTGTTTTGAACCTACAACAGCCTTACAAAAACTAAAATAAAACTAATCAATCCAAACAAAACCCTAATTAACTCTCACTGTGCTCCATAATCATTATTATGCTCAACTGCGGACGTTCTATGAAAATCCTCAATTGATGTGTGTGTAAAAAAATAGAAAATGGGAGAAACTCTCCCGTTTTCTATTTTTTTTTTATTAAAAACAGCCCATTTTTATTTTTTTAAAAAAATTTGAAAGGAGATTCTCTCCCGTTTTCATTTTTTTAAAAAAAAAAAATTCTTAACGGCAGTCAAGCATGGCTGCCATTAAGAATTTTTAAAAAAATATATTAAAAATAATAGTTCAATTATAATTTTTTACGTTTTATTTTAAAAAAATACAAATCCCGAAAATATTAGAAAATCGGACAGTCAAACCTGCATCAATCAAAAATTATTACGAAGTTGGTTAATTCAACCTACACTAGTCAGTAATTATTACAAAGTAGGGCGATCAAACCGACATCGGTCGAATGGTCAAACCTGCGCAGATCAGTAATTAGTACAAAGTAGGATGGTCGAACTTGCATCGATTAGTAATTAGTACAAAGTATGGTAGTCAAATCTGTATTGATCAATAATTATTACAAAGTAGGGCAGTCAAACATGCACCGGTCAGCACTTAGGACAAGGTAGAATGGTTAAATCTGCACCAATCAGTACTTAGTACAAAGTAGGACGGTCAAACCTGCAACGGTTTGTACTTAGCACAAAATAAGATAGTCAAACTTGCACTAGTCAGTAATTAGTACAAAATAAGACAGTCAAACCTACACCGTCAATAATTAGTACAAAGTAGGACAGATAAACTGCACCGATCAATATGTAGCACAAAATAGGGCGGTCAAACCTGCAACAGTCAGTAATTAGTACAAAGTAGGATTGTCAAATATGCACCGATCAGTAATTAGAACGGTCAAACCTGCAATGATTATAAATGAAAATAATCAAAATTAGAACTCCTTATATAAACCAATCTTAGTAGCCCATTTTCACTCTTGCACACAATTTACTCTCTTTCAACTCACTCACCTTTACTTCTTCTTAAAGTGGGAAGTGGGGGTTATATAAGAAAACAAAATAAAATAAAAAAAAAAAAAAAAAAAAGTGAAAATGGGATATTCTGTCCCGTTTTCACTTTTTTTTTTTTAAAAAAATAAGTGCTCCCATTTTCACCTTTTCTTTTATTTTTAAAAAATAAAAAATAAAAACAGGAGATGCTCACCTAATTTCTGTATTTAAAAATAAAAAAGAGAAACCTGGAAAACTTTTCCGTTTTCCCAAAAATGCTTAATTTAATAATTTTTTTTTTTTTGCAATATTAAATAAAAGCCTTTATCAGAGCTATTAAATGTACAAGTTACCCAATAATAATATATCAAATTCAAATGATTAGCAAAAAATAAAAGTAAACAAATCCTCCCATTTAACATTTTTTTAATATATTGTGCAAATGTAATTAGCATGATTAGTAGTTTTTAATTAATCATTTGTCATAGAAAAGTAAATTCTGATAGCCTTTAAAAGGTAGCATTTGAAATTTTTAGCTCAACCATATTTAAATTATTAGGTTATTGGAAAATATTAATGCTTGTTTCTATTGTGTAAAGAGAGATATAAATTTTGCCACCGCAATAGTTTAGTAGCAAGGCATTTAAGATTTTTTTTTTTTTTTTTTTTTGGAGGAGATGGAGGATTTGATATGATTCCTCCAAGAAAAATGTAACTACTTCGTCTTAGTCACATATATACTTTGCTTGGTTGGCACCAACACTGTCAATTCTAGTTTGAATGTGTATAACAGTTTTAAGTTTTCTTTTTCTTTTTATGCTTTGCCTTTGCCTAGTGATTTATGGTTAGGCAATTACTACAATGTAATTTTATTTACAGAGGGTTAATTTGTTTAGTTTTTCAATTTAACGCTCACTTGAATGAAGTTTCACAATTTGTCTTTTTTTTTTAAAAAATTCATTTCTACTTAGAATCGTAAATCACATGTTTACTGAGACACACATATATATAGTATTATGCAAAACAATTTATTAAATTTTTGTATGCAAATCATATATTCTTTATATTCTTCTGGTCCTCTAACTTTTATAAAAAAAATTTATATTTTATTGTTGAAGTTGGTTCAATCTAAGGTCAACCCTGTTGAACCCTTGACCGGTTTCTGGTCAAGAAGTTTAACCACATCAATAAATACCTGGCCCATCTTAATATATAATCAAAATTAATCATGTTCTGGGAGCAAACTGGAAAAGAGTACCAGCTTCATGACAACATGACACTGACTAACCCTTAACATCACCCAAAAGTTGTAGCTCCAAAATATTATTTGACTTTGGATACTGAGGATGAAACATGTAACAAAAGAATACATATAGAAAGCTAAAGGAAAAAAAATTTTTGGCTGATAGCCAAGCCTTACTATTTGCTCCAACAGCAGACACCCTAAGCACCATGTTCTTTCATGTGCTGTGTTCCAGAGTCTTACCGGGAGAAACACTGGAAGGGGAGGAAAAGATTTGTCATCTTCAATATGCGGATGACCTGATTATTTTTTCAGCAAGAGGACAGGAAGACCTTCAAATTAACAAGCTAATCTTATATTTATTTGAAGGTGCTTCAGGTGTTACAATTAATTTCTCAAAAAGCTGCCTAGTTTCCACGAATTACAAATATCAACCAATTGCTTCTTTAGCTGCAATCCTTAACTGTAAAAGAGATTGTTTACCTATTACTTATCTAGGGGTCCCAATCTCATGAAGGTGACCTAGGCGACAGGACTGGTTGAAATTGATACTTATGGTTCGTACAAAACTTACATCCTGGAAGGCTAACTACCTTTCCCTAGGGGGTCGCCTCACCCTCCTGAATTTTGTTCTTTCCTCAATTCCAACTTATTGGATGCAAGTTTTCAAACTTCTAGTTTGGGTTATCAAAGAGATCAATAAGATTCGAAGAGACTTTCTTTGGAAAAGCTCGGATATGGGATCAAACGGCATCAGGCTAGTAGATTGGAAGCGAATCTGTAGACCTCGTGAAATGGGAAGGTGGGGGATTCTGAATCTTTTTTAATTTAACAAAGCTCTCCTAGGTAAGTGGTGGCAGAAAATTTTTTTCAGGGCAT
Source organism: Dioscorea alata (assembly GCA_020875875.1). Classification (NCBI taxonomy): domain Eukaryota; kingdom Viridiplantae; phylum Streptophyta; class Magnoliopsida; order Dioscoreales; family Dioscoreaceae; genus Dioscorea; species Dioscorea alata. Next base: position 15,883,311 of record CM037021.1, read on the forward strand.
AACGGTTGTTGATCTAAAATAATTCAAGCTAACTACCTAAATGAAGGGCACCTGGGAACACTTCTCCACTCATCAGCTCGGTTTAACTCCTTCTGGGCGGGTATTCACCCAATCTTGCCTGTCTTTTGATTCTGTAATTCCAAAAATGTGAGAAATGGGGACTCTACATTGTTGTGGTTTGACAACTGGGTCAGGGATAGAGCTCCAAAAGACATTTGGGTCAACCTCTTTAATGACTTTAACTTTCCCTAGATAACCATTAGATAGTTCACCCAAAATGTTTTTCTGCAAGACTTGTTCTTTCGAACATCAACCTCCTCCGAGATGCTTCCATTCTTGACTTCCATCCCAGATTGTTCAAGTGATCAAAAGAATGTTAAAACTTAGAATCTTGAGAAAAAAAAATGGAGGTTCGATCGTTTTATAAATTCCTTATATATGGAGGAACTCGCAGTGCCTTATACCCATCTTTTGGAAACTGAATTGTCCTAGCAAAATTACTCTCTTCTGTTGTCTAGCTAGTGAAAATAGAATCCTACCCATGGATAATCTAGCCAAAAAATGGCTACAACACGCAAATTGCGACGGACGCCTGTGTTTTATGTCATTGAGCCTTAAAATCAACAGAGCATCTTCTTTTAAACTATGACTTTACAAATGGGATTTGGGCTTTCTTTAAACAAATCTTAAATTTACAATCTCATTCGAAGGTTATTTCTGAGGTTTGGTCTTCCAAGATTTCCTCCATAGTTGTTCGACATCGAACCATGTGGGATTTACTGGCCAGGGCAATTTGTTGGAACATTTGGCTTGAAAGAAACAAGCGCGTCTTTAATTTTCATGCTTTGACTTCACATTTAGTAATTATTAAAATCATTCACATGTTTCTAGATTGGACTTCTGTAGCTAGGGACTTACTCTAAGTTCCGGCTGACTCCACTCAAAAGTTGAAGCGCTCACTTGTCTTCCTGAATGCGGGGCTAGAAGGAAACCCCAACGTCACCGAGTTGTCATCTTGAGATTTCACAAACGTTTTTGGCAGTTTGAGTAAATCTTTGTTACTTTCTCGGCTCAACTGTGTTTCCCCCTATCCTTCTCTTTTTTGTGTCTTTGTTAGTTTTGTTGTTCCCTTAGGAGTTTATCACCTCTAGTGACGGACTCCTTTTGTGGCTTCTTTGTCATTTACTTTTTGTTGTACTTGTTGTATTTAGTTGTTTGTTGTTCTTTTATGCACTTTTATAAAAATAAACAGTAACCTCTCATAAAAATTTTATTCAAAAGATAAAAAAGGTAAGAAGGTTCCCAACAATAATTTAAAGACCTCCTGCCATTTAGGCCTTGCTTGGGAGAGGTGTAGAAGGGGTTCATAATGGAGGGTAGGGTAAAGTAAGGTAAATGGAGGTTTTAAGTTATATCTTGTTTGGGATGAAGGTAAGGTAAATGTTACCAAACCTTGTAATGTTTGGATTGAAGGTAATAGAGAGTAAGGTATTATGGTAATATTACTAAAATACCCTTATAACAAAAAAGACATGTTGATGAAACACCAACAACAATTAAAATTATTTTTATAAAAAGATATAAGTTGTATTGGAAATCTTTGGAAAGATTTATATGATAGATTAAAAATAAATTTAAAAAAAATTATGTTTGCAAATCTTTGGAAACACTATTTATATTGATAACATTATTATTAAAGTTTTCCCAATTTTTCTTTTCTTACATGGGTGGTCAAACTAGCAAAAAAATAAATAAAATTGGGGTAATTTCTTAGACTGGGCAAGGGCATTTTGGTCCAGGAAAAATATAAAACCTCCCCAACCCCCCAATTTGGAGGGTTGAGAAAATGGGGTAAGAGGAGATTTCTCAACCCTCCAAATAACCCCCTCAAACTTTACCCTCTCTAAAACCTTGGATCCAAACAAGGATTTGTTCATAACCCTACCTTACAAAACCTCTCACAACCCTCTCCCAAGCAAGGCCTTAAAGAAGGTGTAGATTATGCAGATCTCCTAAGAAATCCTGTGCTTTTGTCCCCTCAAGGAAAAAATCTCAACAGAAAGTCAACAGTTACCAATTTTTTTAATAAAAACTTAAATTATGGAAAATATATTTAAAATTAAAATTATAAGAAAAAAAACAATATGGTGATAAAATATGACTAAAAAAGTAAGACTAAAAAAATAAGAAAAAAATTTTGCTCACTTGATGTAGCATTTCTAGAAAGCAGAGATAGAGGTTCACCTTAAATACATGGAAGCAAATATTTTGTTAAAATATAACTAAAATAAATTAATTAATTAAAATGATCCATAATCTTAACAGACAGATATTTTTAAAATCAAAGCATGTAAAGTCAGCCAAAAAGCGCATTAGAGGATTGACTGTTCTTTATTCAAGAACAGTGCTCTCGAACACCTCCCCGGCGATGGGCTGCTGCGTCTCCTCCTCCCCCCAACCGGAGAACCCCAACTCCAACAACGACGACCACCACCACGCCCCCGAAGCCAATGCCAACCGCCCTCATCACCCGCCGTCGCAGCCCTCAGCCGGAGGAACAGCGCCCATCCCCCATTACACTCTTGCGGAGATTATGGAGGCGACGAATGGATTCTCCTTCGAGAACATCATCTCAGAAGGCGGCGCCAGTAGAGAACCCGGCGCTAATGTCCTGAACTCTGTCTACAGGGGCTGTCTTCATAGCGGCGAACAGATAGCAGTCAAGAGGTTCTCCAGGGACGCCTGGCCTGATGAAGAGCAGTTCAGGGTTAGTTCTTGTTTAAGTTCTTGTTTCTTGGTGATCTTGTTGTGATTTTTTGTGAGAGGTTTGGAGTGTGGTTTTGTAGGAGGAGGCGATAGCATTGGGACGGTTGAGACACCGGCGGCTTGTGAACTTGATTGGGTACTGCTGCGATGAGGATGAGCGGCTTCTTGTGGCGGAGTTCATGCCCAATGATACCCTTGCCACGCATCTTTTCAACCGTATGTTTTGTTCTCCCTCGTACTTCTTGTTTTTGATTTGGTTCTGTGTTGATTTTTTACTATTTCTTAATGTGATTTGATTGAATGGAGTTTAGGATTCTTTTTGAGTAGATTCTTTGTTATTTCTTGATGTGATATTATTGAATGGAGTTTAGGATTCTTTTTAAGTCACTGTTTGATGCTCTAGGCTTGAATCTGCATGCAAAGCAGTTGTATGGAGCTGCATTGGTAGTTTTTGTTGCTAGCCAAATTAAGCCATTCTTGGAACAACTAATCTCATTCACTAGTTATTAATTTTTAAGACTAGTAAGCCAGAGTTTATAAGGACTGATTACAGATTAAAATACATTTCTGTTTGGATGGTGTTAATAAAATTAACTAGAGCTATAAATCCAGATTTTTTTTTCCGTCTTGTAAGAACGTGTCCCCTTAGCAGAATTCACAACAGCATCAATTCAGCAAACATATGGTTGAGAAGTCTCTGTTAGCAATGCACCCTTTTTTCCTTTTTTGGAAGAACATTAGTGGGGCTTGATTGGTTTTGTTTCCAAATTTGCACCACCATGATAAAATTAGGGTTAAAAAATATCTTTTCAAGTGCATTTCTTTAATTAGAGTGTCCAAATGGCATCAGAAAACAGGACGGGAGAGCTGTCCAAGCTTGGGCTTTTCTTGATACATGGGTCAGATAGTTCCTGTAATTTCCTCCATTGGAAAGGACTTTCAAGTGAAGATAAGTCGATCTGGTTTACATAGAGAATGGCATTGCAGTTCCCCTTAACTTTGTTAGTTGCTTGAAAAGGTTTGGTGTGATGGTATGCTGGGCAAATCTCTTTATACTTAAATTATACCCTGTTTTCATTATGTAACATTGTAAAATAAAATTTGTCTGTAACTACCATTTGCAATTTTTTGAAAGGAGGTGGTACCTATGTCTTCTAAAGCCGATGAAATCTTGAACTTTGGTACACATAATTTCTGTCAGAATTAAAAATATAGTCCCACATCAGTTAGCTAAAGAGAAAATATAGGGTATAAATATAAGTTTAGGATTAAGCCAATAAACCTTGGGGCTTTTTGGTTTAAGACCCTATTATCATGTTTAACCAAAAGACACACGACACATAAAGATCCTCAACTGAAAATAAGAATAAGTGAAAAAATAATAAATAAATAAGACAAAAAAGACCTCTAAGACACACAAGCACAAGATAGGCTTGGCCTACAAACCTAGGCAACCAGACCTGTGACTTCTGAGATCACATATAGACCATGTATAAATCTAAACAAGGAAAAGCAAGGTCAACTAAAGATAAAACAACCCGATTGAACTTAAGGGGGGTGTTGGAACTAAAAATATAGTCCAACATCGGTTAGGGACAAAGAAGGTTAAGTCAATAAGCATTGGGCCTCTTTGGTGTAAGACACTATTATTTAGTTTAACTAAAAGCCACACCTCCCAACATGGGACCCATTAATGCACTTATAAAATTCTAACAATTTCTTCTTTTGTGATTATGATGCCGAGTTCAGCCATGTATTTGTCATGTTTCTAGTTTTAGCCACAATCTACAACATAGACTTTTGAATAATACCTTTTTTTTTTCACAAAATGCGACAAGGACGTGCACAGGCATCGAGCAAGCTCAACAAGCACCTGTGTCATCTTTCATGGGCTTTGCAGTTCAATCTCAAATTCTTCCCACAACAAACATTTTATATAAAGGACCCAGTACCAATAAGCCAAGATGCTGTTGATAATTTGAATAATACTCAAATTAGATATGTTTGATAAAGATAATTTGGAAGCAAGAATTTCCCTTTTCTCTCGTCATAAATAATCTCCTTGTTGTATACTTCTTCTTCTATAAATTTTCCTAGAAAATCCTTCCCTTGTAGATTTAGGTTTCTATTAAGCTCCTCCAAGCTCTTCATTGGTTTTTAGCCCTTAGGATGACCAATGATTTTAATAGAATAATATCCAGTGGTCTTCCAACTTGCTTGGGAAATCAAACCTAAGGAGCAACTAGTGGGAAAAGATACCATGTATTTATGAAAAATGAGTGTCAATGATTTTCACTATTTCTGTTAAAGCTTTAAAACCCTGTAAGGATATGTATAGGTCATTAGTTAATATTCTAGCGACAATGAGACATGCTTGTCGCGCCTTCAATTTCATTTGTGTTTTCATGGATCTACATGTGCTTCCTTATGTTGATTAATTTTATTTCTTGAGATTGATAATGTCAAGTTCCATAAGCATATCATACAAATTTTTAATTTACCTTCATTTCATCATGTTTTAAGATATTAATTGTTTCCTTGATTGTTTCTACAGCTAAAACAGAGACCATGGAGTGGTCTAGGCGCTTGAGAGTTGCATGTTATGTAGCAGAAGCCTTGGAATATTGCAGCGATGAAGGGCGAGCTGTGTATCATAATCTGACTCCATATAAAGTTCTCTTTGATGAGGTAATATTAGTAATTATCTTTTAAAAAAATAGATCTTTAGATAATACTAATGACATCGATTAATAAAGCAAGCAACCTTTATTGCTTTCTCTTCGAATACTACATTGTATAATTGCCTTGAGAAACAGAAGTGAAATATCAGTGCTGACCACTTTTGCTAATATCTATTTCTTAAGGTTATATTTATCATATAAAAACCAAACATGTTAAATTGGTTCAACTTAAGCCAAAAGTTTAATTGATCGGTTGAGAAACGCAGGCAGATTCATCCATATTGGAATAATCAATTACTCTAATGTGCCTATTGTTATGTGTTAGTTTATTTTAGGTGACCTCCTTGCAAAAACCAACTAATAAACTCTAATTTTATGTTAGATATAAATCAAACATATTATGTGGGTTTTATTTAACCTAAAAACTTAAACTAATAGGACATTTCTTAAGAGACTGAGGCTTCTCTATTAATATCCATATTTATTAGCTTAATTGATGCGGGACTTTTAGGTCCTCTAATAATATTATCAACACAACGATGACTATTTCCCTAGCCTTGATAATAAAGTTTTTTACTTGGTTGCATAATTTTGTTTACCGTAATAATACTCCACTATTTTAAGCAGCCGCATGACTGTCTGTTTGTTGTTATGCTACGAGGAACTTTTAGGTCTTCTAATATTATCAACACAATGGTACCTATTTCCCTAGACTTGACAATAAAGTTTACTTGTTTGCATAATTTTGCTTACCATAATAATGCTCCACTATTTTAAGCGGCTAAGGGACTTTTAGGTCCTCTAATATTATCAACACAATGGTGACTATTTCCCTAGTCTTGATAATAAAGTTTTTTAATTGTTTGCTTAATTTTTCTTATCATAGTAATGCTCCACTATTTTAAGCAGCCACATGACTATCCGTTCGTTGTTATCCTATGCTAATTATGAGTTTGCTTATTGGGTGGTAATAGATATTTTGTTAGGACTATTTTTTCATGTTTTAAATAGAAAAGTTGGAACTTATAAGCAGGTGTTGCTTATACTGAATTTAGTTTGGTAATTTTCTTTTAAATCCCTTAACTTTGCATGGAGCACTTCCAAGGCATAAAGTCAAAGATATGGGAAGGAAGTTACGGGAGATGTTTTCTTAAAGTATCCTACTTAATTCTGCAAGAGCATTGGTTTTTTTTTTTTTTTTTTTTTTTTTTTTTTTTGTGATAGTGAAGTACTTGCGCTTTTCTAACGAAAGGATTAAGAAATTCAAGTAAACATGATGCATGCCTCCTTAGATGGCATTTTTCTGCAGCAATATTGGTGGTTTATTGATGTTTTTTGTTTTTTGTAGGCTAGTAATCCTTGCCTTTCTTGTTTCGGTCTTGTGAAAAATATCAGAGATGGAATAAGTTGCAACACCGGCATTGCTTACATTCCTCCAGAGTATGTAGAAGGTACTGACCTACTATTGCCTGAAATTCTTTTGCTCTAGTTGGCAGGCATCTTTACCCATGTTATAGTTGACTGCATGCGCTCTAATTATCTTTTAGTAAAGAAAATGCTATTAAATAGTTAGTTTTATATTTAATTAAAGCTACCATACAGTAAGTCTTAGCCAAATAATTGTCTGGAATTACTGTTATTTCTTTCTTTTTGTAGGAATGATCACTTCTGAAAGCGTGATATTCAGCTTTGGCAATGTGCTACTAGTTCTACTAACTGGAAAACAAATTCCATCAGACCTCGTAAGGCTTTTATACATGCCAAAGATCGCATAGATTAGTTTGTTTCTGCTTCTTTTATTCTACTAATTCTATTTTAGACATATTTATTCAATTTTAAGCATAGAAGTCAATCAGTCAGTGCAATTCACTTTTATACAAGCCAAAAGCATCATCATAACTATGCACTGAATTTCTATTCAAAATAGTTTTTGATTTATTTGTTATAATTGTGTTTCATGTTTCCTATTTCCAGGCCCTGGACAAGATAGGGAGAAATAATATGCATACCTTTATGGATTCTCGGGTGAAGGGCCAATATTCCATTAACGAGGTAGTTGCTTTGGTGAAACTTGCCTCTCAATGTTTGCAATATAGGGCTAAGGGCAGACCCACTATAAAACAAGTTATTGCAATCCTTGAACAAGTTCAAAGCAATGCCAAGGATGCTGGGGTAAGCAACTCGTGATTTCAATTATTTTCTTTTTTTTTAAATTTTGTTGTCTTGTTTTTTGTAACAAAAATGATAAGCACCCTCAAAAGGATAGGCAGGTGCGAAGGCGCACATGTTACTGTGGCTTAATGACCCCCTAGAGATAAATTTTTCATGTAATGAGTGGAAATAATGTTCTTTCCACGGAGGACCCACACCATAACCAGCAAATAGCACTGATGAACAATACTAAAAAATAGCCCCCAAGGGATAAATTCTTCTACCATGCAACCCTAAAATAGAAAAAATACAGTTCCTCCCACAGGGGACCTATACTATGACTAGCAAACAAAACAGTATTAGACCCTAGCATATAGTTCGTGAACAATACTGATAACCAGTATTGCTGGAGTATGGTATCAAACTCTCGGCCTCTTATGCACTTTGTGGTGAGTTACTAGTGGTTTCTCACTTGTGATTTCATTTTTGATGCCTATATATTTATGTTACCTGTGTTGCTTTATTTTTTTAATTTCTTTTTAATGCATTTCTTGTTAAGCATGGTAAAATCTTGCACTTTCTAAATAACATCAACAAGGCATTATCTGCTGCGATATGTATTCTATCATCTTTTGGAAAGCCAATCCTATAGAAATTAGTGATATTTGATGCTTACTTTGTCACATTCGATGCAGGCACCAACTAATGCAATGCTAGGGACTCAGGGGCAACATAAAACCACATCAAAGGCTCTGATGAAAGATAAAACCCCACTAATGTCGAGGAGTTCCAAGCAAGATAAAACCCTGCAAATTCCTCAATTAACTTCCTTTCATATGGCTGAAGCTGTTGCCACAATGGACCTCCCAGCCATTCATCAGATTCTAGTTTTTGAAGGCTACAAAGGTGATGCAACAAGTCGGGAGGTATATAACATTTTTGGTTATTTACGTTAAATTTTGAACTTGAGTTTCATGGCCTCCTACGATAAAACCCCCATATCAAGTTTTGGAGAAGGGCATCATAGATGTTACTAAAAATAGAAAGATCATGGTTTCATTCTGTTGTGGAACCATTAAGGATTAATAGAAAAAAGACATACGGGGTGAAGAAAAGTAAAATTCAACGTAGGAGTTCAAGTTTAGAATGTATTTTCAAACTTTTATTATGGGAAAAATCATGTTGATACTAACTGTATACGTTATTCATATATTTTAGCGATAATAATCCTAAGTTTTAATAATAGAATACCAACTAATAATGTGAATTGATGACATATGTGATCTCACTTACTAAAATATACTTCATCGATGTCATCAGTCATTTTGATTTTCTTCTTCTCTCTTTTAGTTGACTTTTAGAGACTCAACACAACACATGGAAGAAATGTTGCAGACTAGGTGGAAAGGTGACTTGGCCTTCAATAGTAAAGATCTTAAGACAGCTATTGAGTGCTATTCTCAGGTAAATTTGTACTATTTTTCCTTTTCTTTTTTTCCTTTGTAGTAATGCATATCCTTGTAAATATGTGAAAAATACAAAGAGTCAAATAGAAAATCATGTTGTTCATCTGATCTTGCAATTGTCTAAACATAAGGACTTGTTTTGTTATGTAGTTTCTAGATGGGGCAAAAGTAATTTCACCTACTGTGTATGTGAGGAGAAGCCTATGCTACCTTATGTTTGATCAACCTCACAATGCCCTTCGTGATGCCGTGCAAGCACAGCGCATTCAACAGCACATTAAAGCAGATTGGCCTACTGCATGCTACATGCAGGCAGTTGCCCTATGCCAGCTGAATAGGGACAATGATTCCGCAAACAAGTTGAAGGAAGCAGCTGCAATAGACGAGGCACTTGACGCTCTCCTCAAGAGGTATACAACCACATGTTTCCACATTTGCTAAAAGTCCAAATTTGGACTAAATTTTTTGCATTAGAAACATGTGTTACTATTTTGATTTTTTTTTTTTTTTTTTTTGACACGATATTACTACATTGATTTGATGCATCAATTTTGTGCTTTTTACTTGTGTGTATACATTGATAAATGTGAATATAATATCAAATTTCTGAGCTACAACATATCTTGGGTTATCCTACACAGAATTCAGCTTTGCTATCAATGAACAAATTCATGAATTCCTTCGCCAGAAGTTGAGCTAGTTTGTGAAGAATGTCGATGTGAGTGCTAACGATAGTCCTGGCCCCATTTGAGTTGACGGGGCAGTGGTAATGGGGGAGAATTTATGTATCCTTAACAAACTTGTGCCATGCCATCTCTATCTCGTCTCCTGTAACTTGGAATTCTGAGATAGAGATTGGCACCGGTTTCCATGGTTTTGGATTGAATCTTACTATATGTTTTGCAGGATGTTATCATGTACCAGTTAAGGTGGAATTGGACGCTGAGGTGAAAGCTCTACTTGTTGCCTTATATCAAGCCAGCTTGGAGTGTGTGAGGATTAGAAGAATCTTTATAAGCAATTCGGATATTGTAAAATTGGTTACTGGAGGGAGTTGTGTAAATGTATGGCGTGCTCATCAGTGGACTATAGAGCTTCAAAATCTCCTCATCTTGGCAGGCTCCCCGAAGATTTATACTATACTTAAGACTTGGAACCATATGGCGTCCTCATTAGCCGATCATGGCATCAATTCTATCTCTGTTTCTCTATTCCACAGAGGTCAAGAGCACCTAAGATGGCCTATGAGGGTTACACAGAGAGTAGGATTTATCTTAGTTTTAACTTAGTTTCTTTGATTTTGTTAGGCCTGTATTGTAGATGGGTTGTTTTGATGTTGTGATTGTTCTTCCTGCCCTTATTTTCTTTGTATTTTTAGTTTATCTCTTCTTTAATAAAATACCTATGTTGTAGCTCTTTTTTCTTTAAAAAAAATTGATAGTCTTGGCCCTTAAATAAAAGGCTAATCTTGTAAAAGCCAAAGGGTTCATAGCCCAGCAATATTGGCCCCATCACTATAAGAAAAATACCAAATTGGTACCCCTAAAATTGCCACGGAAATAAGTTAGAAAACATGTCAAATAGATTTTACATGGTATTTGGCACAGAAAAAGAATCTATACTTATAGCATGGGTGGAAAATATATTTTGGCACTATTTCTTTGTGTCGTGCCAAATTTTATCGCCATTTTTAGCATGGTTTTTATTGCCATAGTAAACATTATTTTTTTATATGGTTCTTGGTATTTTCGCATGAATTTTTGCACCGTTTTCTTCATTTGATATTTGGCACAATATTTGCCACAATTATGGCATGGCTTTTTGTTACAGCACAGTGTTGTATATACTCTGTGAAAAAATAAATTCATATAAATTAATTTTATTAAAATGTATTTTGTATTTCATATTGATTTATGGGCAAAATGAACAAAAACGTTATTAAGACCATAAATTTACTAGCAATTTCAACAAAGCAAAACTCAACAAAGCTCTAACATATATCTTCATCATTTGGTTATTTAAGAGGGTTGATGGCAAGTGCAATGCAAGGTCTCTTTAGTGTCGGAGAATGCTCGTCAACATGTGATTGTGCATTTGCTGTAGGGGACCTATAGATTATCAACACATTAGTGACTACAAATAAATGATCAACATATTTATTGATTATAGATCACATAACCTTCAACTTACTGGCAAACATGAAGGTTTTTTTAAATTGGAGTAAATTTTTGCATGAAAAACACGTAATACTATATTGATTTGATGCATCAATTTAATTTGTGCTTTAACTCTGTTTGTGTGCATAGATAAGTGTGAAAATAATATCAAATTTCTAAGCTACTACATATCTTCGGTTATTCTACATAGAGTTCAGCTTTGCCATCAATGAATAGGCTCATGAATTCTTCCCCCCTCGACGGTTTCCTTTTCAATGAGAAGTTGCACTACAAGAAAAATCTCAAATCGGCACCGAAAAATCAGCACGGAAATGAGTTTAAATACAGTGCCAAACTAATTTTGACAGCATATTTGACATGGAAAAATAACCGTACCTATAGCAATGGTGGCAAATGTATTTTGGCACCGTTTTTTTAAACGGTGTCAAATTTTGTCACCATTTTTGGCACAGTTATTTACTTTTGTGCCAAACATTACAAATGATTTTTGGCATGGCCTTTGGTTCCATGCAGGGGCGGAGGAACAGGGGGGGGGCAGGGGGGGCGGTCGCCCCCCTGTCGCCGGCGAGGTCTATGGACCTCCCCCGCTCAATCCTTTCACCCTCCCTCCTTCGCCCCCCTTCGTCCGCCTGAACCACCTCCACCCCCCGGCCGAAGCCCATGATGATGAGTCTGTCCTTTCTAATTGCCTGCGTTGACGGGCTTTGGTGAATCATGACCCATCCCACCACGGCACCACCCCAGATCTGGCTGTTAAAAGCTTTGAGCAAAGAATAGCAAGGGTCAGAAGCAAAGGAATAACAAAAATTATTAAAACATCTCATCATCTGAATTAAAAAGAAAAAAAAAACAGATTCCAAAGCATTCCGATTTCCAAGAAATATCTTTTCAACATATTTAAATATATAAATATAATATATATGTATTATTTCTTATCGTAAAAGAGAGTTTTTCAATCTCCCTTGATATATATATATATATATATATATATATATATATATATATATATATATATATATAATGTGTTTTATTGCATAGGGGCAGCTTCTCTTCTCATTTTTTTTAATTTTTTTTTTTCATAAATTCTCTTCTCATCCTCTCTTGTGTAGTTGTTTTTATAATTTCTCGTAACATTTCAAATTTCTCCTGCAATTCAAAGAAATTCCATTCTTCGGAAAGACTCTAGTCTGTCCGATGAGTCTCCAAACTTTTGAAAGAGCCGAAGAGGGATCCGTTTGTTTGTTTGTTTTTATTTAGATTGATCTTGATTTTTATTTGTTTGTTTTTGCTATTCATGAGATGTTATTTGGGATGTTGTCATTTGAATAATTTGAGAAATTTTGTTGAATTTTTTATGAAATTGTGATTAATTAATATGGTATGTGGATTGATATTATTGAACTTGAAATGTTTGGTAAAATTGATGAAAAATTAATATTATAATATTTTTAAAACATGCAAAATTGGAGGATGCAACTCCCCTTCTCAAGTTTTTTTTTTTTTTTTTTTTTGATGAAATCCCCTTCTCAAGTTAGCCGTATTTTTATTTTACATTTGAAAACATTGTTCTTAGTGTATTATTTTAAATTTTAATTTATACAATTTTTGGTAATTCATAAAATTTTGTTTGTGTACAGTAGCTCGCCCCCCTTTTGTGCAATTCCTGGCTCCGCCCCTGGTTCCATGTTTGCCACCGTTTTGGCACGGTTTTATTGGTTTGGTATTATGCATGGTTTTTTGGCACGATTTTGTTTATTATAATTTTTTCACGGCATTTGGCACGTTTTGATAAACTTTTTTTTGTAATGACTTTTGGCACCGTTTTGTTTATTCTGTGAAAAAATAATTTATATAAAATTAATTTTATTTAAATTTTCTTCAATTGCATCAGTACAAATTGAAACTGAAAAGTTGCAAAATGCAATACAACACAAGAAATAATACCATTCATCTATTGATTCATTCTCAACATTCAACAACAAACTATAAATTAAAAAAACCAACTGTGAAACCACACATACAAACAAAAACATGACAAATATCACCAAACAATCAAGTCAGAATGAATTCAAACAACTCTACCAACAATTGCCACGATTTGGACCTCCTGGATACCAATTCCCATATTCGAACCCTCTGGGACCTCATCTCAAGGGCTATCTTTTGGAACATTTGGTTAGAAAGAAATAATCGGATTTTTAATGTATCCTTTGTACCTGTAAATTCGATTATTTGTAAGATTGCTAATATGCTAATTTTTTTGTTTTCGGCAGCTTCAAACCCTCATCAACAACTGTCAAGCAAAACTACACAGAGGATTAAGCGCTGTCTGACTTCATGTGCGCAAGGGCATCAGATCTTGCAGGTGAGATGAACCAAGATACTACTCCGGAGTAGGATACTCCATGGTTCAGATTAGGCAATTATTGGACGGTGATTCAGATTAGGCAATTATTGGATGGTGACTTCATCAGCCTTTCTGCTTTCTTTTTTCTTTTCCTTCTTTTCTTGCTTGTTAGTTTGTTCCCTAAGAGTGCTTTACCTTTGGTGAGAGCTTCTGTGTTTTTACTGTATTCTTGTTCTGTTTTCTTGTTCTATTCTCTCCTTCATCAATAAAACAATAGTTTATCTACTTTTATCAAATAATAATAATAATAAAATAAGGGAGAAGGCTCTCCTGGGAGTCGGCAGAGATCAAAAGCAACCCAAACAAAACTTGGGTGTAGCTTGATCAACTAAGTCCATAGTTGCGTTGTCAGGCGCATCAAAATTGAAACGAGAACTGATGAAATCCAAACTGATTTTGATGGCTGACACAGCCAGTTAGTTTTTCCTTCAAATCCATGAGTATAGATAATTAAAAAAAAAATGGATCTTAATCAAAATACTGCTTTTTTAAAAAAATAATAAAATAGCCCAACAAATTGGCCATATGAAAATCTCTATGCTATCCCGCCCGTGGGAGTTTAGATTAGTCCTCCGGGACAACTAAATCTTTAAAGAACCAAATGCGTGGCATCACTTAATATATAATCAAAATAGTTCATGTTCAGGGAGCAAACTGGAAAAAAGCACCAGCAATTCATGGACAACGTGACACTGACTAACAGTCAACTAAAATTCTTCCCGTATAAAAGATGCAAAAGTTGGAGCTTCATAATAGTATTTGACCTTGGACACCATGGTGGATCAAATATATGACAAAAGAAGATAAAGCTGGAGGAAAAACGTCAACATAAAGTCGACAGTTATAATTATCTTTTATTAAAAACATATCATTTATAAAAACATATTAAAAATTAGAGTTATTTTTTGTATCGAGTGCCTTGCTGCTGATGAAAAATCTCTGACTTATGTTATTTGCTTTATTTTTGCGTGTTTATTTTTTTTGTCAAAATATCAAAATGGTCCCTCTATTTTGCGTTTTCTGCCCTTTTAGTCCCTCTAATATAAAATCAGCCTTTTTTGTCCTCGTATTTGCACATTTCTGTCCTTTTAGTCCCTCTAATTGACGGATCAGCCCTTTTAGTCCTTTCAGCTAATAAATTAGAGGGACTAAAAAAGATGAAAATGTGCAAATACAAGGACCAAAAGGGCGGATTTTACAGTTTAAGGACGAAATTGTGCAATTACAAAAGGACCAAAAGGACTGATTTTATATTAGAGGGATTAAAAGGGCGGAAATCGCAAAATAGAGGGACTATTTTGATATTCAATAGTTTATTTATTTTAATAAAATAAAATAAAATAACACAAAATAATACCCTCTTTTTATAAACGCAAGTAGTTTATCAATTTTTGTGTAGCATTTATTGAAAGAAGAGATAAAGGCTTACCATTAACCAAATATTGTGATAAATTATAAATATAACAAATTAATAAATTAAAATAATACATAATCTTAACAGATTGATCCTTTTAAAGTCAAATTAAAAAAATCTAAAATAAACAAAATAAATAAATAAATCATTAAAAAAAGTGTACCATAAAAAAAAGCTAAAAACAAAGTCAACAGATCGAAAGTATATAAAAGGATGGACTGACCACCCGAACAAGAACAGTGATAATCTTCTCAAGCTCATCACATTTCCCCAACTCCCTCGCCGGCGATGGGTTGCTGCCCCTCCGCCCACAATCAACGGGAGAACCCCAACTCCGGCGACGACGGCCAGCACAACGCCGCCAGCACCAATGTCAACCCCGCGCATCATCAGCAGTCGCAACCACCCGCCGGGGAAACAGCGCCCATCCCCCACTACACTCTTGCGGAGCTTATGGAGGCGACGAATGGATTCTCCTTTTGGAACATCATCCCAGAAGGTGGCTCCGGTAGAGAAGGCGGCGCTAAAGTCCCGAACACCGTCTACAGGGGCCGCCTTCGTGACCGCCAGCAAATCGCCGTCAAGAGGTTCTCCAGGGACGCCTGGCCTGATGCTGAGCAGTTCAGGGTTGGTTCTTGTTTAAGTTCTTGCTTCTTGGTGATCTTGTTGTGATTCTTATTGAGAGATTTGGAGTGGGGTTTTGTAGGAGGAGGCGATTGCAGTGGGACGGTTGAGACACCGGCGGCTTGTGAACTTGATTGGGTATTGCTGCCATGAGGATGAGAGGCTTCTTGTGGCGGAGTTCATGCCCAATGATACGCTTGCCAAGCATCTATGTATGTTTTGTTCTCCCTCGTACTTCTGGTTCTTGATTTGTTTCTGTGTTGATTTTTTGTTATTTCTTAATGTGATTTGATTGAATGGAGTTTAGGATTCTTTTTTAGTAGATTCTTTGGTATTTCTTGATGTGATTTTATTGAATGGAGTTTTAGGATTCTTTTTGAGTCACTGTTTGATGCTCTGGGCTTGAATCTGCATGCACAGCAGTTGTATGGAGCTGCATTGGTAGTTTTTTATGCTGGCTAAATCCAGCTTTCTTGGAGCAACCAATCTCATTCACTGGTTACAAATTTAAGACCAGTAAAGCAGAGTTTATAAAGACTGATTAGAGATTAAAATAAATTAATGTTTGGATGTGTTAATAAAACTAGCTTGAGCTATAAACCCAGATTTTTTCTCCATCTTGTAAGAACGTGCCACTTCTATAGAATTCAAGACAGCATCAAGTCAGCAAACATATTGGTAAGGAGTCTCTCTGTTAGCACCCTTCTTTTCCTGGAGAACATTAGCAGGGCTTGATTGATTTTGTTCCAAATTTTCACCGCTATGATAAAGTTGGGTCAAAAAATATCTTTCCAAATGCATCCCTTTAGAATGTCCAAAATGGCATGGAAAACAGGATGGAAGCTATCCCAGCTTCAAGCTTTTTCTGGATACATGGGTCAGATAGGTCCTCTAATTAATTTCCTCCATTGGAAAGGACTTTCAAGTAAAGATAAGTCCATCTGATTTATGTAGAGAATGGCATTGCAGCTACCCTTCAATTTTCTGCTGCTCAGAAAGGTTAGGTGTAATAGTATGCTGGTCAAATCTAGTTATACTCAAATTATACCTTGCTTTCATAAAACATTGTAAAATAAGATTTCCTGCAACTACCATTTGCAATTTTTTGAAAGGAGATCATACAAATTTTCCATGTATCTTCATTCCATCATGTTTTAAGATATTAATGATTTCTCAATTGTTTCTGCAGTTCAAAATCATAACATGAAGTGGGCTAGGCGCTTGAGGGTCTCAAGCTATATAGCAGAAGCCTTGGAATATTGCAGCAATGAAGGACGACCAGTGTATCATGATCTGAATTCATATAGAATTCTCTTTGATAAGGTCATGCCAGTAAATATTTTTAAAAGAAATAAACTTTTAGATAATACTAATAGACCAATTAATAAAGCAAGCAACCTTTATTGCTTTCTCTTCAAATATTTCACTGTATAATTGCCCTAAGAAACAAAAGTGAAATATCAGCCATCGCCGTCTTTGTTAAGTATCGATTTCAATAGGTTGTCTCTGTCGTATAAAGACTAAACATGTTTTGTTGACTCAATACAACCCAAAAGCTTAAGTTGATAGGTTATGGGACTATCAATTACTCCAATATTAGCCATGGCCGCCTTGCTGTTGATGTAGGACTATGGGATACCCTCATAATATCATCAACACAATTGTGACTATTTCCCTAGTTTTGATAACAAAGTTTTTTTAATTGTTTGCATAATTTTGATTGTTATAATAATCATCCACTATATTAAGAAGTTACATGATTATCCGTTTGTTGTTATGCCAGGACAATTATGAGTTTGCTTATTGGGTGGCAATAGATAATTTATTAGAACTATTTTTCTATTTTCTAAATGGGAAAGTTGGAACTTAAAAGTGGGTATTGCTGATAGGGAATTTGGGTTGGGTATTTTCTATGAAATCCTTAAATTTGGAGTGCTTCTAAGGAATAGAGTGACAGGAGATTTTTTTTTTTTTTTTTTTTTTTTTTTTTAAGAGTGTGCGAGCAAACTTTTCTTTTTAGTAATTTAGTAGTTTGTTCACATTTTGTTCCTTTGCAGGATGGTATTCCTTGTCTTTCCTGTTTCGGTCTTGTGAAAAATAGCAGGGATAGTAAATGTTACAGCACTAACCTTGCTTACAATCCTCCAGAGTTCTTAAACAATGGTATTGACCTACCATTTTTTGAAATTCATTTGCTGTATAGTTGTCCGGTATGTTTAATCATGTTGTGGTTGTCTGCATGTACTCTAATTCTTTTTTAAAGAAAATATTATTAAATAGTTGGATTTGTATTTTAATTAAAACTGTCATTCAATAAGTCTTAGCGAAAAATGGTATAAAATTACTGTAATTTAGATCACTCCTGAAAGTGTGGAAAATTAATGTAATTTATTTTCTTTTTTAGGAATAATCACTCCTGAAAGCGTGATTTTCAGCTTTGGCATTGTACTACTAGATCTACTTATTGGAAAGCAAGTTCCACCGGGTCAGGTCAGGCTTTTATACATGCCAAATATCTCATAGATTAATTAGTCTCTGATTTTTTTCTTCTACTGATTCCCTTTTAGACAGATTTTTGCAATTCACTTTTCTATGAGCCAAAAGCATCATAACTGCACTGCACACACCCAAATTTTCTCTTGCATTTCTGAACTTCTACTCAAAATAATTTATGATCTATTTGTTATAATCATGCTTCATGTTTCCAGGCTCTAGATATGATGAGGGATAATGATATCCACACCTTTCTGGATCCTCATTTGAAGGGTAAATATCCCATTGAAGAGGCAACTGCTTTGGTGCAACTTGCTTCTCAATGCTTGCGTTATGAACCTAAGGCTCGACCCACTATAGCAGGTGTTATTGCAACCCTTGTAGAAGTTCAAAGCAAAGCTTTGGTGAGCAACTAGTGATTTCATTTTTGATATGCTTATATATATATGTTGTTAAGCATGTTGTAAGCTTGCATGCAATTTGTAAATAATTTCAGCGAGGCCCTAAATATCTGATGTGAGATTTTGATGTTTACTTTGTCACGTTCAATGCAGGCAATGTGGAGGACTGAGAAGCAAGATAAAACCCCACCAATGCTGAGGAGCAGTCCAAAGCCAAATGAAACCTCACAAATGCAGGGGACTCAGAAGCAAGATAAAACATCACCTATGCAAGGGACTCGGAAGAAAGATAAAGCCCCACTAATTCCTCAACCGACTTCTTTTCCTATGGCTGAAGCTGTTGCCAGAATGGACCTCACAGCCATTCATCAGATTCTGGTTTCGGCGCAATACAATGATGATGAAGCAAATGGGGAGGTTGATATCATTCTTAGCAGTCTATGTTATATTCTGAACTCTAGTGTATAATTATCTATCAAGTTTTGGAGAAGGGGGTACGTACCTTCTACTCATAATGGAAAATTTTTGGTTTCGTTCTATTGTGGTGCCAAGTATTAACAGAAAGATATGAAGCAGATTTTCACACTTTTGAGGCTGGGAAAAATGAGTTCATCTCCCCTAATTTTGGAACCAGGGAATACTCTGGTTCCAGCCTATCATATTTTGACACGTGTCCCATGTGATGTTATTATATTTTTTTCTATTATAATTGGGGACACATGTCAGGTTTTAATAGGCTGGAACTATGGTATTCCCTGGTTCCAGAACCAGGGGAAATGAGTTCGGGAAAAACTGTGCTGATATAGATTAAATAACTTGTATATATTATTCAATTATATTTTAGCAATAATAATCCTAAGTTTTAATAATAAAATGCCTACTAGTTACATGAACTGATACAACACATGAATCTAGCTCACTTGCTGAGATGTACTTCATCAGATGTCATCAGTCAGTCTGATTTTCTTCTTTTTCTCTGTTTTAGGCATCTTTTAGGGAGTGGACAAAACAGGTGAGAGACATGGTGGAGATAAGGAAGAGAGGAGACACGGCCTTCAATGATAGAGATATTAAGACTGCCATTGAGTGCTACTCTCAGGTAAATTTTTTTTTTTTTTTAACAAATAAGACCCAAGTACTCTAATCAAGAGAAATAAAAGACATGCACAAATATGAAGTTAATACATCAACTCACATGTATTTTCAATTTATGTGGATTTTGAAATTCGATTTCGGGTCTTTATCAAAAATGAAGATGTTACACAAGAAATCCGTTGTCAATAGATCAAAAGGTCATTGTCAATTTATGTGGATTTTAGAATTTGATCTTGGGTCTTTTATTTATTTATTTATTTCCCCTTTATAGTAATATATATCCTTGTAAATATGTAAAAAATACGAAGGTTCAAATAAAAAGTCTGATCTTGCAACTGTCTAAACATAAGGACTTGCTCTGTTATGTAGTTTGTAGATTTGGAAGAAACCACGTCACCTACTGTGCATGTGAGGAGAAGCCTATGCTACCTTATGTCTGATCAACCTAATAACGCCCTCCAAGATGCCATGCTAGCACAGAGCATTCAACCAGATTGGCCTATGGTATTCTACATGCAGGCAGTTGCCCTGCGTCTGCTGAATATGAACAGCGATTCCGCAGACATGTTGAAAGAAGCAACTACACTAGAAGAGCAAAGGCTGACGAATACCAGATAGGGCACTTGACCGTTCTACACACAAGGTATATACAACATCATGTTTCCACATTTGCCAAAAGCCAAAAATTGGAGTATTTGTGCATCAGAAACACACATTACTACATTGATTTTTGATGAGATGCATCAGTTTTGTGCTTTTTCTTTGTTCGTGTATATATATACTAAATATCTTTGGTTATCCTACATAGAGTTCAGCTTTGCCATCAATGAACAGGCTCATGAATTCCTCCCCATCAACGGTTTCCTTTTCAATGAGAAGTTGAGCTAGTTTGTGAAGGATGTCGATGTGAGTGGTAATAATAGTCTTGGCCCTTGAATAAGCCTTTTCTACAAGTTCCCTCACCTCAGCATCTACTACATCTGCAGTTGCCATTGAATAATCCTTCTGGGTAGACATCTGCATGGTTTGAATTAAATGTAGTTTGGATAAATATACATGAGTAGTTGCCTCTTCTGATTGGTTAAGATGGTGAATCATATCAAATCCATTTACTGGTGTAGAGTAGCATACCTGCTGGCCCAGAAAAGGGTTTCCACCAGGGCCGCCTATTGCAACCTGCCCAATCTTCTTACTAAAACCAAATCTTTCCACCATTTGCCGCGCCACACGTGAAACCTGCATGAAATCATTTGAAGCTCCCGTAGTAACATTCTCATCACCAAAAATCACTTCTTCAGCAACCCTGCAAGATGGGCAAACACATTGATATACATGAGAAAATAACAAATCAGGATTTTTTTTTTCTTCCTCAGAGACTTACCGTCCACCCAGAGCAACGGCCATCTGGTTCTCTAGGTAGCTCTTGCTGTATAGGCCAGACTCCAGCCTCTCCTCGCTGGGAGCAAAGAAAGTTAGGCCACCAGCTTGACCTCGTGGAATAATGGAGATTTTGGCAACAGGATCGTATTCAGGCATCAAAGCACCCACAAGAGCATGTCCTGCCTCTGCATATCAGAACAACAGGCTTGTTACCATTCTGAAATGTATTGACAGGGTCTGCAATAGGAGGACTATATTGAAACAGCATTTTACCATGATACGCAACTAGTCTTTTCTTCTCATCAGACACAACAGCATTTTTCTTCTCAGGTCCGGCAATTATCCTCTCCAGGGCATCTGAGATTTCATCTTTGCTTATCTCCTTAAGGTTGCGTCTTGCTGCAAGAATAGCTGCTTCATTCATCAAGTTTTGAAGATCAGCTCCGGTGAAGCCAGGTGTTCTTCTAGCAATTTTCTCAAAGTCAACATCCTTGCCAAGTGCTTTCCCTCTGGAGTGAACCTGCCCCGATCACGCATGGAAAAAGAATAATTCACCAGAACATGTACTGGCATTAATGTCCTAACAGGTTATATTGCCATTATTGTCCTAAAATTTGTTATAGGAATGATTGGCTTAACAAAAGATAATCTACCAAGTCCCACAGCTTATGAGCACCTGTAAAAATGTTTGTCACATGAAACCTAAACAATGGTCAAAGTGTCAGCTTCTCTACCAAGGGTGTCAAGACAATGAGAAGCTTCAAAAATAAGATTGAGCAGATACTAGTTGCGTTGTCCAAATATTTTGGGATTAGCGATTTGGAAAATAGCAATTATAGAATGTTCTCTAAAAAATGAATGAGAACGATTGCAATGAAAAAATTTCATTCAGGTATTGTAAATTTTCTGCAAATAACCATCATGCAGGTAAGTTTTAGTTGTACAAATACCCATTGGTCTTCAAAAAGAATGGAGAATGGTCAAGTAGGGTAACTAATGAATCAAAGTAGTTATTATAAAATTAACAGGAGAGCAGAAATCAAGTGCATGTAGATACAAAGTTGAAATTACATAAATAAGAAGACTCCCAAGCACAATAATCACAATTACTTCAATGAAAAGTAATCAGAATAATCGTCATGACTATTATAACCCTTAATACTCTTAACTACCATTCCCTCCCCCAAAACTTGGTCCAGGGGTGATGATTAATGGTTTTCATGTACATAGACTAAATATAACTTAAGAATTATAACTTGATCATAAGCTTCAAATTCAAATAAGTGTATAGGTAGAACAAACAAATTGAACAAAGAGAGCAAATTCCAATAACTTAGTACTAAAGAACATCCCATAGATACTAAAGTGCCCAACCTAACAAGTATCAAACAATCTTCACCCAGAAATAAAAAGCATGACAGCAAAACCAGCAATTCATAAAAAACAGAGCAATTTTGAACATGAAAAATAAGATATTATACAACTACCAATTTGAAGAAAGAAAACAAATTCCTTGGTACTAGAGTACCGAACAAAACAACTATCAAACAATCTTCATCAACAAACATACAAACAATAAACAAATCATCACAGCAAAACCAGTAATCAAACATGAATATAAACCAGTATTAAAGCACCAAATTAAGTCAGAGAAAAGGCACAAACCTGCAAAATCTTCACTCTTCCCGCAACATCAGGACGATCCACAGTGACCTGTCGATCAAACCTCCCCGGTCGCAGCAATGCAGCATCAAGTACATCCGGCCTGTTCGTCGCCGCAAGAACAATCACCCCACTGTTCCCTGAGAACCCATCCATTTCCGTCAACAGTTGATTAATGGTTTGCTCCCTCTCATCATTCCCACCACCAAGCCCAGCCCCTCTCTGCCTCCCTACTGCATCAATCTCATCAATGAACACAATGCACGGCGCCTTCGACTTCGCCTTCTCGAACAAATCACGCACTCTCGACGCCCCAACTCCGACAAACAATTCCACAAACTCCGAAGCTGCGCACGAGAAGAACGGGACACCGGCCTCTCCGGCCACTGCCCTGGCCAACAACGTCTTCCCCGTTCCCGGCGGGCCAACCAGAAGACACCCTTTGGGGATTTTCGCGCCCAGAGCTGTGTACTTGTCCGGATTCTTCAAGAAATCCACAACTTCCTGGAGCTCGAGCTTGGCTTGATCAGCTCCGGCGACGTCAGCGAAGGTCACTCCAGTCTCCGGCACCTCCTGGAACTTGGATTTCGATCGACCGAAATCCATCGGCCCTCCGAGTCCTCCCGGGCCACCGCCGGGCCCGCCCTGCGCGCGCCGGAATAGAAGGAACAGCCCGGCGAAAGCGAGGAATGGGAACAAGAGATTACCGATGAATCCAAGAAGACCGTTCCCCCCCTCGCCCTCAGCAACGGAGATATCAACCCCGTTCATCGCGAGGATGTCGATGAGATCTGGGTCATTAGGGACGATGACGGAGGCGCGGCGGCCATCGACGGCAGTGAGCTGGAGGACGCCGCCGTCCTTGCTGAAGCGAACGCGCTCGACCTTGCCCTTCTTGACAGCACTGAGAAACTCGCTGTAGCGCCATTGGGAGCCCTCAGGAAGGTCAGAGGAGGCTTGGGGCTTGGGGGCGGTGAGGAGAGCTTGGGAGAAGGGGTTGGTGAGCTTAGAGGCGGTTTCCGATTGGGCAGACGGGACGGGAGTGACGACGGGAGGGGGTGAGATCTCGTCGGCGGCGAGGGCAGGGTGGGCGAGAGAGGAGATGAGGAGAGCGGTAGTGAGGGGTTTGGTGTGGTTGTGGAGATGGGAGCGGATGGGGTTGGAGGATCGCCTGAGAGTTGTGGGGAGGAGGAAGAGAGAAGGTCTTGGACGGAAGGGGAGGGTGTGGAGAGTGGAGGTGAGGAATGGGTTGTTGTGTGGTGCCGCCATTGATGGCCCTTTGATGAGCTTCACCCGTTGAAGACTTAAGAATGTAAATAAATAATTAAATAATTAAATAATTAAATAAATAATATGAGAATTGTGAGGAGATGGAGGTGTACGTGGACAGGTTATGGCCAATGGTTATGGTATGATATTATGTGGAATTTTCGAGGATGGAGTGTAATGTGTGTATATATATAATTAAAATTTATCAAATAAATCATTGGATAGCCCACTAGTATAACACCAAAATGTAAAATGGGGAGATCATGGATTCAAATCATTCCCTAGATAATACTGTTCATATATTGTTTCTATTCTATTCATGTATTGTTCATCCGGGTTTAATACAAAGCATATCTGGGTTTAATATTATTTTTAAAATCTTTTGAGTGGGACGTTTATTAATAAAAAAACAAAAAAAATTATCAAATAGATGTTGTCATGATTTTTGACTCCAAAATAAGTAGAAATTTTTGGAGAAAATTTGATGCTTTTGTTTTTAGAAATTTTCAGTAATTTTATTTATTGTTTTTATGTATTAAGTGTTATTATTTTGTTGGAATTTGAAAGATGAGGTTTTGGAGAAAGGAAGACTTGGCATGATGTGAGCTTGACAAGCGTTTTGCTGGTGATAGTTGCTCGTCAGGGTTTTCTTGAGTGAGCGTGCAGCATAAGATGGGCCATTTGGCAACATGAGAGCCATACCACATTATTTTAAATTGTGGTTATTTTGATTACAGATACTTACACTGTTAACGCAAGATGATGTGGTGTAGTTTGCCTCTTCCTTCAGGCCATCTCCAATCCTGCGCCAAATCTGCGAAATCTTCAGATTTGGCTCAAGATTACTCTAATCTGACGCCAAATTGGAGATTTGCTACAAAGACGCGCAATTTATTGCGTGTCACTATAGCAACGCTATTTCGATTTTCTTTTTTCTTTTTAATTCTTTATTTTTTAAATTTAAATTTATAATTATCTATATATATTTAAAAATTTTCTGTTTATTTTTTTTTCTTTTTTAAAATTCTGTTTTGATTTTATTTTTTAAATTTTTTTAATTTTGTTTTTTATTTTTAAAATTTATATTTATAATTATATATATATATATATATATATATATTTTAAAAAAATTTTGTTTATCTGTTTTTTTTATTTTCTTTTTTTAAATTCTGTTTTTTATTTTTAAAATTTTAAAATTATAATTTTATATTTTAATTAAATTATTAACTTATAATTTAAGTTCATATTTTTTGAAAGATTTAAATATATTAAATTTATTGATAGAGATGGTGGTTGAAGAAGAATATTTTTAGAATATTATATTTTAGAGTTAAAAATAGAGATTGTGGTTGGAGAAACTTTCACTGTAGAAGCTGTATTTTTAAGTACTGAAACGTCAAATATAGAATTTTGGGTTGGAGATGGCCTCAAATTAGTAGTACTTAATTCGTTTAGCTCTCCAATTAAGTTGCTTACATATTCTCTTATTTTAAAAATATTAAAATAATTAAGATATCATTCATTAAATACAAAATTAGAAAAATGAACTACCTTAAGGAAGTGAAAATAATAAAGAAAATAAATAAAATAACACTAAATTAATTAGCTATAATTAAAATAATTGACTATAATTACTAATAAATTATGTAACAACTAATAGACTTATTAATAATAATAACAATTAATACGTGTTATAACTTAATTATATAACAACTTATAGACTTATAAACAGTAATAACAATTAATATGTTGCATTGTCGTTATTATTATGCTTTATGGCATTGACAGGGGCGGAACCAAGGGGGTATTATGCTTTATGGCATTGACAGGGGCGGAACCAAGGGGGGGCTAGCAGGGGCTTCAGCCCCCCCTCGGCTCCGGTAAGCTTGTTTCCGGCACCGATGAAATTAGGGTGTATATATATATATGTTAATGGTAGATAATATTTTATTTGTGCTTAGTTGTTGTAAAATGGTAATGTGCTTGAGTGGTTGGTGGGGAGTTGATAGTTAGAGCTCACCTTGGTTCAAATCCCATAGCCTACAATCTTGAGTTTTTTTAATACTTTTGCTAATTAAATTTTTTTTTTTAATTTTTAAAAAGTTGCTGAAATTTTAAATTTTAAAATAATTTAAGGAAAAAATTAACTTGATAATGAGGGATTGAAATTTCAAGTTTTTAATAAAAATTTATGAATAATATTAATAAAATTTATAAAATAAATTAATAATTTAAAAAAATTAAGTTAATAATGGGTTGGAATGTTAAGTTTTTGATACTTCTATTAATTAAAAATAAGTTTTCTTATTTTCAAAAAGTTGCTGAAATTTTAAATTTTAAAAAAATTTAAGAAAAAAATTAAATTGATAATGAGGCATTGAAATTTGAAATTTTCAATAAAAATTTATGAATAATATTAATAAAATTTGTACAAATAATTTAATAATTTAAAAAATTAAGTTGATAATGGGTTGTAGTGTTAAGTTTTGATACTTTTACTAATTAACAAGTTTTCTTATTTTCAAAAAGTTGCCGAAATTTTAAAGCTTATAAAAATTTAATGTGGCATTTAATTTTTCAATAAAAGTTTATGAATAACATTAATAAAATTTATAAAAACAAATTAATAATTAAAAAAATTAAGTTGATAATGTTGCATAGTAAATATAAATTAGTTGTTATAATATAATAATATACATGTTAGAGTGAATGAATGATTGTTTAGCTGTCTAGTTGAACATAGTTATTTTTTTAGTCAGATACATCATGACAACAATAGTAGTTTAAATTATAGTTAATGTTTTTTTTTACTATATGTATATTAAAATTATAGTTATATTATTGACCTATTTTTACTGTAAATAATTATTTTATTTGATAATTTTTTACACTTTGACTTTAGTCCCCCCTACCGGTAAGTTCTGGTTCCGTCACTGGGCATTGATGCCAAGTTTTTCAGTTTTGAGAGAAATGCAAATGTTTAAACATTCAGGTATGAAGATGATAATGTTGGTTGCAAGGGTTTTAAGAGGTGTGTTAAAAAATATATTTTACGCAAGAACTAGAGTCTTCAATTAAGTGAAGCAAGGTGTTAATGACCAGGCCCTGTATAAAAGAATGATGGATCTGGTAGCATCGTTGAGGAGGTTGGGAATAAGGATGAAGATGAGTTTAGTGGGCTACATTTGAATATGGAAATATACAAGGGTGGGTACGCTTAAAGTTTTGAAGAAAGATTATTTTTTTTTATTTTTTTTTATTTATTTTTTTGTCAAGATGAGTGGATAAACTATTTAAAAAATGAGGGCGTGTATAAATCTCGACAAAGCAAATAAGGACGGACCTATGCACACATAGGCGTTGGAACCACTCATGCATAACCACTACTCGTACTCCTAAAAATATACCTTCACCCATGATTCAAACTCTTACTATTTTTTAAGAGTTCTAATAGAGATCCGGCTACCAATAGACTACTTGTTTGTTGGTAAAGTTTCGAATAAAGTTAAAAAATGATGTTGGTATGATTATATTGGGTGAAGAGGAATGAAAGACAGCGGATATGCTATAGCTGAATTTGGAGCTTGATCATGTTGTGGGCTATAATGTGCTTGGAAGAATATATATAGATATATAATATTTCTATGCTTGGATGACTTGGTGTTTTATGTTATATTTATCTGGTCGTGTTATGACAAATTCTGAAATTCTTGAATTCATTGAGCTAGCATTGTAGATTAGGGATTGTAAATTATGTGGTTTGGTATAGCTTGAAATTTTGTTGGAATTTTATAATAGTTTAGATTGAATTATCTTATTAAGGAGGGGTGTTGAACTTGTGCGCTGAAGTACTTTGAGAGGGAGATATTGGAGAACTTAATCATGTTATTGTTGGGGTTGTTGGTGTTTTTCCTACTATGCAGCAGTGAAAAAACCTGCGGAAGTATTGTAGCAATAGACTATTCACTATACTATCACACTGTTATTATTTATGTGCGGTCCGTTTATGGGCGCACACTTGCCCATATATCCTTCCATCAATCTTGTGCAACCTGTATGCAGCCCGCACGTTCTGCATCCAACAAGTTACTGTAGTAAAGTCAATGTTTATGGTAATGTTCACTAATACTGTAGCAAAATTACTATTCTTGTGAGGGCCTTGTGCGGCCGGGAATTGCCCACACACTTCACTGCCAATCCTGTGCGGCCCGCATACCTCACAACCAAGCTTGTTGAAATTCTTTGAGGATTCTATTGTCTTCCCAAGCCTCCTACAACCCTTCATAGCTTCAAAACAAGTTTAAATCTCTACCAAACCCCTCAATTCTTGTTAGAATGAGATGATCAAACATACAACAATGCAAGACAATGATTTTAACGTGAAAAACCCTTCAAATCGAGAGAAAAAACATGGGACTCCTTAGAGCAACTTACAAATGCTTCACTACATCAACAATGGGAAACAAAAGGGTGTTCTCTCTAGTTATAGCTGAAGGATTACAACAATGAGAGCATAACAAGTTAAGAGCTCACTCTCAACAACATATACATCATCACTATGATAGATTTACATAATTAAAACATCAAGAAGAGATTAAGGGAAGATCAAACCTGGTAGATTAGGAGAGCCACCAGCAAGGATTCTCTACCCGAGATTTGGGCAAGATCTGGCACCGATTTATCGTCCGATGGTCTTGCTTGCTCAAGTCCTAACCCCCTTTTTCTTCCTCTTCTTCTTGGCTTCTTACCTCTCTCTTTCTTTCACCCTCATGTTCTACTCACACCCTCTCACTCTTTTCACTTGGATCTTAATCCAATGGCAATATTACCATTGTGCCCTCAAGTGCTTCCACTATTGATGTAGTTTTTTTTTTTTTATACATTAAAGGATTGGGCCAAAACCCCAATCTTATTTCTTCTAACTCAAATGGGCTGAAACCCAACAGTTATGAAGTATTTTTAATATATAGTGGTAACGTTGATGATGATCAAAATGATAAGATGATGAGGATGATGGTGGTGAATGTAATAAGACCTATAAGTTTGGATTTTGATATAATTGTGAGGGTGATCGAATTATTTAGTGATAACTGATATTTCAGAGTGATAATAAAAGAATGTATTAGGCGTTAGAAAAAGAGTATATATACATATGCAAGTTAATCCGCATGATTGGGTTGGATGCTAATTTATAGTCAAGTCTGATTTTGAGAAGCTAAGAATGGCAAAATGTAAGTATACCCCAGCTTCCATGCAGAGATTTATCATGAGGAAATCCAGTTTACATTGATTTTATTCCTTATTTTATTTATTTATGTTTCATTAACTATTTTAAAATGCTTTTTATTAGTGACCTGTTATATTTTTATTAATATGTGTTTATAACTTAATTATTTTACGCTTTTACTACTTTGTTTGTAAAGTCTTCATAACCTGCTTTATAATATTCTACAACTCATTTCACAATATAAAACTTGAAATCTAAAAGGTTATTAATTACTATACCAAATGTTTTATTTCATTATCTTAGTAAATGTTCCTACATGTATTGGTGTCCAAGGAAGGTTTACCAAACTAAACCATATGCCTAGGCTCCAAATGAAATCATTTCATATAAATATTCCATGATTTGCAGAATTGGAGGCTACTATAGAGCTGAAATCTTGGGTATTCATACTCATTACTAAATGAGTTTGACATGAAATATGTTTATCGCTGATTGTTTAGGCTGACTTACTGATGCTGAGCTTAAGGATGCTTGGGAGGTAACTTGGGCTTCCTCCACCTCTTCCATCCTATGCTCTTCCTCAAAATACTTTTCCACTCTCTCCTTGTCATATTTTGGAGAAAATATATGACCTAATTGTCTTAGTTCCATGGTTAGGATGTTACTGGGAAAACAAGCTGGCACGTCATGCATGCATGTTACCATTTGATGGTGTAAGGTGTCAGCATTGCCAATACTTAAAGCCAAACATGGGATACTTAGAAGAAACTGATAGGTTATGATCTGGTCACAAAATGTGGATGCTCAGGTCACTGACATGAAACCACACATCTTTTGACAGCAACTGAGACTCTGAGAGGTGATAAGATCAATTTACTCCCACTCACCAAATCCAACTTAAACAGGGGTAGGTGTGATGTATCTCCTTAATTATACTACAACCCACGTTCCATATTTTGGATGTTTTATTATATATTTAATAAAAATAAGTATTAAATTGCATTAAACACTTAATAACAGGGATCATATATATGTTGGTATTAATTAATAGAGATCAAAACCTCATTTGTGGTCCTATCTTGTATTTATATTTACCTTTATAAGGCTGAAATATAAATTTATAAATATATTGGATGACGTATTAAAATATTTATTATAAAAATTGAGAGAAACTAAATATGTGATGATGCATTTTGAAATATAAATTATGTTTTAAAAATGATTGAATATTGAAATAATAAAAATTATGTAAACATAAAATCAATTTATATCACTTATATTATGAACAAAATCTCTATAAACAAAATTAGTGTCTTAGGCACTTTTCTCTATATTTATCCATCATTTTTTATCATTTTATAAATATATACCATCACAGATAATAATTTGATTTTTTTTAAAATTAACAATTAAAAACATTCTTTAATTAAAAATCATATTTGCATAAGTATACTCTTATAAAACAAAATTATTTGTTGTATCCTAGAGTTAGAGATTTTCTTTTAAAAAACTCCATGGCATGGTCTGCAGATAAAAGTAAGAGAATTTATTTATTATATATATAATAGACGCTTATTTATATAAGTTGGTTTTGAAAAAACTTTTTTCCCCCTTTTATTGCTTATATATCATGTAGATATGAATTAAGGATTCAATGAAATGGTCACAATGTGACATCATGTTGGATTTTATCGCACTAAATCAAAAGTTGAAACACCAAAATTTAAGCTCTTATTTTTTTAAAACAATTAATTTCTCCTTATTATTTAAACATGTAAATGATAAATTGAAAACCCCTTCCTAAATCGGTTTTGGGCTTAGAAATTAGGGTTTAAGTTTTAAAATTTTGGATATATGTTTTATAACAGTTAGGTTAAAGATTTTAAAGTTAAGTAGGGTTTTATAATCTTTTATAGTTTAAAAATTTAGGGATTTATACCATTTCAATTTGAAGTTTATAGAAAAAAGAATAATGTGGATAATGGCCTAGACACCAACTTGGCATTAGCATTATTCGAAAAACCTATTAGATCTTACATGGTGATTTCTAATTAAAAAAAAGATATAATCTGACGTGGTGTCACTATTTCATATAATCCTTGTAGATATTATTAATTGTCTAATTTATTCCCATATGTTAGATGGAATTCTAAACCTAGGCTTTATGCTCAGAAGATTACTACCGCTAAGAATGATCTTAAACTTTTATTCTTACTACAGTACAATGTGTTATATATATATATATATATATACCATTAATTATTGTATACACTATATTATACATATTATAGTAATTAATGGTAATTAGTTTTTGAGGCATTGGTGTGTAGCAATATTACTAATAAACATTAGTATTGCATAAATAAGTGATTATACCATAATAATTTACCAATTTGTTATACAGTTATATGCTATTAAGAGTATAAACATGCAATAGTAATATTTATAATATTATTATACTAAATTTATGGTATACATGAAGAAAATTATAACAATAATAAAAATAAAAAACACAAAAACAAACCATCATATACAAAATATATGTAATAATGTAATAATATTTCATTATTGAATGGATGATTATGGCAAACATTTAAAAAAACAAAAACAAAATAAAGTCAAACACCCGACCAATAACTTACGATTGCTAAATATACCCCAAAAAAAGAGCCAAAAAAAGAGATTAAATAACAAATAAAATAAAAAGAAGAAGAAGAACAATAAGCAAACATCCGACCAATAAAGGATGAACAAATGCCTTTACCAAATGAAGAGTTTAGAAGGGGAGATATTTGGGATGCTTTTAGGGGATGCTTGGTTTGTGATAATTTTTTATATTTTCGCTTATTATATAATAATTTGAAAAGATTATCATTTTAGATTACCATGTTTGAATTAGTGGTGATAGTAATATTGATTGTAATATGTGATTATCAACCTTGGAATACTACTAATAGGGATGTCAATGGGCCCCGGCCTTGAAGAGGAACCCGATTTCCCATCCTGTCAAGGCCGGGGTTGGGGAATTTTTTCGGGGGTTGGGCCGGGGCTAGGGTTGGAAAAAAAATTTTCAGTCGGGTCGAGGTCAGGCCGGGGAATATCTTCCCTGCCCGGCCTTGAAATATTAAATATTTAATTTCATTGGTAACTCTGTTGCTTACCAAGTTGTGACCTATGACGGTGTATTTAAAATGTAAAGGAGTTTCTTAGTAGTAGGGTGGACATTTACCAGTTTGTTCTATTTCGAGTCTATTTTTTTTAGTGTGAGTGCTATTCTTGATGATTCGCTTAATTAGAGCACACAACCTCTCTATTGTAGCCTCTTATACCATGTTAGACTTCCTTTAGTTTTATTTATTGTACTTCATGTGAAGAAAAGTTTTGAAAATTTGAAAAAATTTGTTTAAAAAAGATAGCAAAAAAAAGAAGTTGAGAAACGAGAAGAGCTAACCCTATTAGAAGTGTGAAGCTACTCTTGACAAGTCGGATACTGTGTATGCCCTAACGAGAGAAAGAGCTACCTCTATATGTGAGTGAAATCTACCGTAACTTTGTTAGTAAAAGATGCAGAAAGAGCTACCTCTCTTGTAAGTGTGAAAGCTGCCCGTTGAACGTTCACGGGAAAAGGATTACCTTGGAAGATGTGTGAAGTTACTGCCTCGTGCATGAGAAGTTGTTTTTTGTAGTTATTTGCTTTTGAAAGTTCTCTACGCCGAAAGAAGTGAAGTAGAAAGTTATAACACCCACACGCAATCGCCGTGACAACAAGAAGTGGGTCCTACAACAGCCCCACCTTCAGGTCGTCGTAAGGCTCAATACAAACCTGCTATCACAATTACTAAAGTAGGAGACAATACCAACAATAAAGACATAACATGGTTCCCTTACACTAGGGACCTAAATACAAATAAACATCAACAACAGTACAAGCGAGGGTTTTCAAATACAACCAGAAAATAAAAATACAAGAACAATACATTAAAGGTCAAATCTAGTGGATCTATAGAGTTTACATCCACACTGCAAACTAACCTAAACAAGGAGAATAGATAGGTCACTCAACTACCTGCCCAGCATAACCCAGTCCAATGTCACATTCTGAGAAAGAAGAAGAAAGGGGAGTAGTGAGAAACATATGTTACCCAATGAGTGGTGACAGCATAGATATAACAGAGTAATAAAGCATTTCAAATTGTAATTACCACAATAATGATAACATATAAAAGTAGTTCCAAGTATTCAACAGATTAACATATAACACAATGATTTATCAATAATACAAGCAAGTAACATTTTCCAACACATTGAACACAGCTTGAAATACAAGCTGGCCTCAAACAATTCACAAGCTAATCGTAGCCACGACTAGCTACGAGTCCACCAAGGTATTTCAAAACCTTTCAAAATTTAAAATGCTGCCTTCCTTGGTGTTGGCCACTGAGATCCCCATATGGTGACCCCAGTTTCTCACATAAAAAACCCCTATTAATGGGTCTATAGTTTAGGACTAAAGTTCGTAGCCACCATCAAAATCAAATCCACCAATGAAATTCTTTCCAATTCCCAACTCAAGGAATCCATCATACAATGTTTAAATATGGAAATGTACATCAAACCATATTCCATTTGAACGTAAATGCATACACATGTAAACATGTTTCTTTCAAAATAAATACATATATTCTAGGTTTAACCATTTCAGATAAATTCATATGAAACCTGATTTATCATCAAATTTATGTTATAAAACACATAAAGAAATATTGTAATATTCTTATTAAATCTGTGCTATTAAGAATTGAACCACTCACAGAACCAATCGTCTCGCCTCAAGACGCACTCACTGGTCTGCGATTTCCTTCCCCTTGGAGGATGCTTCGCCACCTAGATACAAGTAAGGAATCCAAGAACCAGTGAACACCAGAATGAGAACTAAAATGCATGCGAATGCAAATGTCCATGTCGAACATATAACTCTAGAGTTTTTTGGGGCAAAACGACATCATTTTGAATCCAAATGACCTTAACCTGGAGTAAAACTAGTTCCAATGAATTCCAAGTAAGACGGGGTTCGATTTGGATCAAAGAAATACAAGAAAATGTCAACAATTTTCTCCCGATTTACATCATCTAATCAAGAACTTTTTCACAAATGTTCACACAAATGAATAACAATGACATTGACTTCAATTTGAGCCTACAAACAACCCAATCTATGTTGTATTCTAAGTTTTCAAAAATTTTCAAAAACAAGGAAATACAAGAAAAATACGGAAGAAAAACCTTGGATTAAAGCCTTACCGTATTCACAAGTGAAAGAGGAAGAGAATGGATGCTTGGCTCGCTAGAAAATGTAGCCGGAAAATGTCGCTGGAAAAATTTTCTCTAGGTTTGGGTGGTCGGCAGAAAGGAAGAAGGAAAGATTAAAGAAGAAGAAAGAAAGTAAGAAGAAAGAAGCCAAGTTCTTAACTGTAATTTCTTTTTTTTTTTAATACAAGAGAAATAACCAAATTGCCCTTCTATAAGAGAATAAAATAAAAAAGGTCCAAAAGATTGAATTGCCCCTGGTTTTTGGCTAATTCTCACACAAAAGCTACTATGCAATCATGCAAGGATGTCATTAGTGCTCAATGACCATTTTACCCCTAATGCATGCACAAGACTCTAAAGAGACCCGAGGTCTAAAATCAGATGATACAATAGTAAGTATAGTCTAGAAAACTTTGCATACATGCTTATGCCCATAAAGAGGATTTAGATTCAATTTAGAGGGCCTTATGGTCAAGGCTTACGCCCGTAAGAATGCCCATAAGGACTATACAGAGAAGCTTATGACCACAGTGCATGGCGTAAGTCCAGTAGCAAGAAGCAAACGTAGAAGCTTACAGTCTAGCGCTTACGGTCGTAAGCTGGACCGTAATATATTTAAAAGAACTTACATATGAGGAATATGGCCATAAGTGTGCCAGTAAGGGTCACGACTATCTTCCCCAGCTCTTTTACGGCCTTGTTCTTACGCCCGTAAACAGTTGGGTATAAATAAAATTTATGAGGTTTTTAGGACATCATCTATTGTATTTCATATTCTTTGGGGGTGATTCTTGGAGGCGAGATTGAGGGAGAAAAGGCCCGAATCTCCACAATTTTAGGTAATATTTGGAGAGGGATTTGGCCTAGCATTCAAGGGGATTGGAGATCGTAGCCGTCAAGCTCATTTTGGCGCCATGCATGGAAGCTACCTTGGCGACTCTCCATCCTAGGGATTAACAAGAGGGTTTTCATAGATCCTATGTATAATCATATTCTTTTTATCTTGAATGCTTACCCTCCATTAATGGAGGGCTAATTTGTAGATGTTTGGGTGTAGTTGAACTCTAGAGTTTATTTTTATTATTTTGGTTGTTGGATCTTCGATGCTTGAATTGATTTCTCATTTGCAATCGCATCAATTTGAATATAATTGTGTGTTTGAAAGCTTGGTTACTAATGAGGCGAAAGCCCTAGCTATCATGTTTGATGTACTACATGACAAGAAGAAACACCCACCTATCATAGATATGCCGTGATTAGAGAAAATTGTGAGTAAGCCTAGGTATAGGGTACTTTGGAGACTCCGTTTTCCTCAATTCTCCCAAGTGAA
Source organism: Dioscorea alata (assembly GCA_020875875.1). Taxonomy (NCBI): domain Eukaryota; kingdom Viridiplantae; phylum Streptophyta; class Magnoliopsida; order Dioscoreales; family Dioscoreaceae; genus Dioscorea; species Dioscorea alata. Next base: position 15,919,164 of record CM037021.1, read on the forward strand.
TTGTTGACAATCTTCGTGCTTTTTGCAATTATGTGGAGTGGATCTTTTAGGGAGATTACCTACTTAAGAGATTGTCAATAGCACTGCACCTATTTAGTTGCTCTTCACTTGAGAAATCGAGATTTAGTATAATTTTAAAAATCTCTCGATTCAAATAGGATTGCATACCTAGACAACCTTTGTACCGTACTTCATAACCCTAAACGAATATTATGCCTAGACATTGTCTCTTCCCTTAATTTCTCTCCGCTTTATTTCCCGTATTTTCTAGTTTCTTTTGGTTTTGTTTACACACACCACTTCACTCGTTAGGCTAATTTTCGGATTCAGAGTTATTTCTAGTATTCACCTCTTTCCCTGTGGACCGACACTCTGCACTTTAAGCACACTTTATTACGCGATCAATAAGTACACTTGTGTGCATCCCTATCAGTTACATTTTAATTAAGTGGACAATCAACTCATTTTCTAGCTTGTTAGTACTACTCGTAAGCTACTCGAGTTCGATTCGGGAAAAACTCAAACTTGACTCGCTTATGGTCAAGTCGAGCTCGAGTAGTCGAGTAAGCCGAGTTCGAACATCTTAATACTTGACTCGAGTACTCGTGAGCTTAATCGAGTAGTTGTATTTGTGTGTATACATACTATATATTAGTTTGTTTTACATATATAATTGCATTCGAGCTCGAGCTCAAGTTTAAGTTCAAGTTCGAGTATAACAATATCTATGATTAAATCGAGTTTATTATCTTTTATCGGGCTTACTCGAGCGGGCACGAGTAGCTCGATTTATGTATTGAGTCGAGCACGAGTTACAAAAACAAAACTCGATCGAGTTTAAGCCGAGTATTGAGCAGCGAGTTTTCAACCGAGTTCGAGCTCGAGTAGCTTACCGCTTAGCTCGAACTCGATCGATTACACCCCTACTTATTAGTGGAGATCTTGTGTTTTCATTAGACACCAAAATAGTTCTTACTTTTTCCTATATCTATTTAAATACATTATAAAAATAAATAGTTAGCTTTTATTTGTATAGACAGATTAAAATTTAGTTTGTAAACCAAACTACTCAAATTGACCCTTTGGCATCAGTTTTTTAAATTTATAGATTAAAATTTTGTTTAAAAAATGGCTTGTTAGTGTAAATAGGCTTAATATATGAAAATTGAATTAAAAATCTTATTATGCATAATAATTAGAAAAAATAAATAGGGTAAAAAAAAATATAATTCAATACAAATTCATGATGACAAATGATATACAATTTGTTTGACTATTAGAATTACTACATGATAAATTTTACGATATATATTTTGTAATTATTTCTATTTAGAAATTGACTCGTGTTAATTGAACTAAACCAAATAGGTTAATTAGTATCACAATAAGATCATTACTTATTACTTTTATTTTTAAAATACATGATCATAATTCTTAAAATACTTCCTTTACTACTTACTAAGAAAAATTATTTAATAATAATTTAAATTATTGGAGTATTTGGTAAAAATAACCTATTTGTTAAAAAATATTCACAATAATTAATTCATTAATTCTTTTGTACACAATATTAATGTCTCACAATAAAGACAAGAATTTGATTGAGATTATAAAGGCTTTTATTAAAATAAAAATAAAGATAAACGAAAGGCAAAATATTATCTTATATTTTTAAAATATCACTTATCTATTATAAAAAAACCTTTAAATAAATTATATCAAAAGGAAAGTAAGAAGAGGTCTTCAATTTTTTTTTTTTTTTGAATAACCGGTATATAAATAGTGTTAAAGCCCGGTGTACATTGTATAAACAGTATATAATAGTACAAACATCCCAGTTGAACAATGTATGAGCAGTATAGTGTATAGTACTGTCAGGGAAAAGATTTGAACTCATAACATCCCCTTTAATATATTGGTGTCATACCATTGCGCTATCTAATGGTTGACAGGTATTAAACTCTTTCAATTTCCTAAGACATCATTCAAATTTCTCGTACACCAAAACATCTTATTTTCAAAATTTTTATTTTTAAACTTAAATTAAATTAAAATTACAAAATGACACATGTTTTACCACATCATCTGTACTCTCATGCATGTGATGTTGCATTTGCATCCAAGAGTGAGGAAGACGACTTTGCTTTTTCGCATTTGAGTCTACAGTAGTGCTCAATGTCATTTGACACTTTTATCATAATTAATGTTAAAAATATTTTTTTAGTACGAAAAAAGAAAAATTTAAAAACAAATTAAAAAGTTAAAGAAGTTATTTGAGCAAAATGGCACCATTGCAACAGGTATTTAATTTCTAACATCAAAAGGACTTGTTCACATTTCTAAAGAAAAAAAAAATTGATTAAAAAAACATATAATGAGATTTTTAAAAAAAATACATAACTGCAGAGTTAATATTTTAATATGTTTATGTTTTTATTGAGTGTTATTTGAAGGTCAAACTTACAATCTTTCTTTAAAGACACAATACTGTTTTACCAAAGATTAATGCCCATGGATGAAGAGTTTATTTTTATTATTTTGGTTGTTGGATCTTCGATGCTTGAATTGATTTCTCATTTGCAATCGCATCAATTTGAATATAATTGTGTGTTTGAAAGCTTGGTTACTAATGAGGCGAAAGCCCTAGCTATCATGTTTGATGTACTACATGACAAGAAGAAACACCCACCTATCATAGATATGCCGTGATTAGAGAAAATTGTGAGTAAGCCTAGGTATAGGGTACTTTGGAGACTCCGTTTTCCTCAATTCTCCCAAGTGAATTGTTGACAATCTTCGTGCTTTTTGCAATTATGTGGAGTGGATCTTTTAGGGAGATTACCTACTTAAGAGATTGTCAATAGCACTGCACCTATTTAGTTGCTCTTCACTTGAGAAATCGAGATTTAGTATAATTTTAAAAATCTCTCGATTCAAATAGGATTGCATACCTAGACAACCTTTGTACCGTACTTCATAACCCTAAACGAATATTATGCCTAGACATTGTCTCTTCCCTTAATTTCTCTCCGCTTTATTTCCCGTATTTTCTAGTTTCTTTTGGTTTTGTTTACACACACCACTTCACTCGTTAGGCTAATTTTCGGATTCAGAGTTATTTCTAGTATTCACCTCTTTCCCTGTGGACCGACACTCTGCACTTTAAGCACACTTTATTACGCGATCAATAAGTACACTTGTGTGCATCCCTATCAGTTACATTTTAATTAAGTGGACAATCAACTCATTTTCTAGCTTGTTAGTACTACTCGTAAGCTACTCGAGTTCGATTCGGGAAAAACTCAAACTTGACTCGCTTATGGTCAAGTCGAGCTCGAGTAGTCGAGTAAGCCGAGTTCGAACATCTTAATACTTGACTCGAGTACTCGTGAGCTTAATCGAGTAGTTGTATTTGTGTGTATACATACTATATATTAGTTTGTTTTACATATATAATTGCATTCGAGCTCGAGCTCAAGTTTAAGTTCAAGTTCGAGTATAACAATATCTATGATTAAATCGAGTTTATTATCTTTTATCGGGCTTACTCGAGCGGGCACGAGTAGCTCGATTTATGTATTGAGTCGAGCACGAGTTACAAAAACAAAACTCGATCGAGTTTAAGCCGAGTATTGAGCAGCGAGTTTTCAACCGAGTTCGAGCTCGAGTAGCTTACCGCTTAGCTCGAACTCGATCGATTACACCCCTACTTATTAGTGGAGATCTTGTGTTTTCATTAGACACCAAAATAGTTCTTACTTTTTCCTATATCTATTTAAATACATTATAAAAATAAATAGTTAGCTTTTATTTGTATAGACAGATTAAAATTTAGTTTGTAAACCAAACTACTCAAATTGACCCTTTGGCATCAGTTTTTTAAATTTATAGATTAAAATTTTGTTTAAAAAATGGCTTGTTAGTGTAAATAGGCTTAATATATGAAAATTGAATTAAAAATCTTATTATGCATAATAATTAGAAAAAATAAATAGGGTAAAAAAAAATATAATTCAATACAAATTCATGATGACAAATGATATACAATTTGTTTGACTATTAGAATTACTACATGATAAATTTTACGATATATATTTTGTAATTATTTCTATTTAGAAATTGACTCGTGTTAATTGAACTAAACCAAATAGGTTAATTAGTATCACAATAAGATCATTACTTATTACTTTTATTTTTAAAATACATGATCATAATTCTTAAAATACTTCCTTTACTACTTACTAAGAAAAATTATTTAATAATAATTTAAATTATTGGAGTATTTGGTAAAAATAACCTATTTGTTAAAAAATATTCACAATAATTAATTCATTAATTCTTTTGTACACAATATTAATGTCTCACAATAAAGACAAGAATTTGATTGAGATTATAAAGGCTTTTATTAAAATAAAAATAAAGATAAACGAAAGGCAAAATATTATCTTATATTTTTAAAATATCACTTATCTATTATAAAAAAACCTTTAAATAAATTATATCAAAAGGAAAGTAAGAAGAGGTCTTCAATTTTTTTTTTTTTTTTGAATAACCGGTATATAAATAGTGTTAAAGCCCGGTGTACATTGTATAAACAGTATATAATAGTACAAACATCCCAGTTGAACAATGTATGAGCAGTATAGTGTATAGTACTGTCAGGGAAAAGATTTGAACTCATAACATCCCCTTTAATATATTGGTGTCATACCATTGCGCTATCTAATGGTTGACAGGTATTAAACTCTTTCAATTTCCTAAGACATCATTCAAATTTCTCGTACACCAAAACATCTTATTTTCAAAATTTTTATTTTTAAACTTAAATTAAATTAAAATTACAAAATGACACATGTTTTACCACATCATCTGTACTCTCATGCATGTGATGTTGCATTTGCATCCAAGAGTGAGGAAGACGACTTTGCTTTTTCGCATTTGAGTCTACAGTAGTGCTCAATGTCATTTGACACTTTTATCATAATTAATGTTAAAAATATTTTTTTAGTACGAAAAAAGAAAAATTTAAAAACAAATTAAAAAGTTAAAGAAGTTATTTGAGCAAAATGGCACCATTGCAACAGGTATTTAATTTCTAACATCAAAAGGACTTGTTCACATTTCTAAAGAAAAAAAAAATTGATTAAAAAAACATATAATGAGATTTTTAAAAAAAATACATAACTGCAGAGTTAATATTTTAATATGTTTATGTTTTTATTGAGTGTTATTTGAAGGTCAAACTTACAATCTTTCTTTAAAGACACAATACTGTTTTACCAAAGATTAATGCCCATGGATGAAGAGTTTCTTCTCCATTCCCATTTACTATTTACTTTACCACACAAAACTTTTTAATGAAAAAATTCAACATAATGTTTTTGGGCTCACTTTAAACTGTCAACAGGTTGGCAAGTGGTAATTAGTAGTAACAGTGGAGCAGCCAAAATGGCCGCAGTGTGAACCCTTTTCACATTGGTCGCTCGTTTGCATGATGTGAGTGTTGCCATCTTTCCCAAGAATTCCAAATCACTGCCACCAAAATTAAATGCTGACGTGATGTTACCACTCAAACCCAGTTTTCCACAGATTTTGCTGCTTGTGGTCCAATTATTTTATTTAAATTACACATTTCTTCCGTATTTCATATGTTCATACTTAAAATAATAATAATAATAATAATAATAAAATTCTCACATTAGTAATGAGCCAACAAGTAAACATTTTGGAAGTATTTGGTAGTGTTTTGACATTGATCATAAAGTCATCCTAGCCTACCAATAATCAAGTAATTAAATTATTTAATTTATATATAAAAAATTAAAATTTTAATTTTTTCTTAATAAATAATTTAATAATAATAATAATAATAAATTCTCACATTAACAATGAGCCGATAAGCAAATACTTTGAAAGTATTCGGAAGTGTTTTGACATTGATGATAAAGTTATGTAGCCTACCAATAATCGAGTAGTTAAATTATTCCACTTCTACGTGAAAAAGTAAAATTTTAATTTTCTCTTAATAAATAATTAAAATAATAATAATAATAATAAATATGTATGAAATAATTTGTTCACAATGAAAAAATTAATAATTATTGTTAATTTTTTTAAAAAATAATCAATATATTTAAGTTTATATTCAAAACCGAAATTTATATCTAATTAGAATTATATTTAAACTAATTCTTAATTAATCAATTATTAAAAAATTTACTAAAATAATTGGTTTAATCAAGTATGTAATTAAGAGCGTTCATGTGTAGCGGAGTTCTACTAATAAAAAAAAATATGCTCAACTGTCATACATTTTCATTTTTTAAGAGAATAAGAGAATTCAAACTTAAATCACACCCAAGTAAAAAAAAAAAAAAAAAAATTCCTCCAATACTATTAGGACACATGCCTTTTGGTAGCTATTAACTTTCATTTAAAGAAAAAATAGAAAAACAAATATAAATCTAAGATAGTTTTGGACGTCGATATCATTATGCATGTGATGTTGATGTCCTTCAACGTGTGATAAATGGGAAAATAACATGTCGTAAGTTCACTATCAATATGAAAGATAAAGTGGGGATGCTTTGCATGGCGGCGTATCTCACCCAATGAGTCATGTCATGAGCCACCCCACTACCTCATTACCACTTGCTTTAAACTACTACTACTACTACAAATTAGCCACCTATAAATTAAAGCATCTAGTGGTGAGGTACAAAGCGTGAGCCGGCCTCGGAGATGGTGCGTTCGAGTCACATCGGGTTACCAAGTTTGGGCGTGGCCGGCTCGCAGTTCCATGCCACATTGTTTGTGATCTTTGATTTGGTAAAAATTTTCTTTTTTTCCATTGGCTATAGAGATTGAGACTTGTAACAAGCCTTTCTCTCTTGTAATTGACTAATTCCAAATCTAATCTATTCCAATCTATTCTTATCTAATTTTGGTTGTTGTTACATGTGGGTGGAAGGGTGAAGTAGCCGCCAATGTTTTAAATGTAAATTTAGATGTGTAGATATAATATTAAGTATTACAATTTTTTTTTAGCTTAAAAAGATTTAATGTACCATCTTCACATTGGAGTGAGGGCTTGCAAAGGGGACTAACTCTTTTTTACCCTATGTTTAGTTCACGGAATAATCATGGTAATGGAAATGGGAGTGGTTTATAGGGATTGGAGATGTGAATGAAGATAATGTTTGGTTGAAAAAATTAAAAAATAGGAATTAAAAAAAAAATAAGTAAGAGAAATCATGTAAAATTACTTTTATACCCTTTAATATAAATAAATAATATTATATACAATAGGTAATTATATTTAAATATAACTAATTATTTTAATTTATGAAATAATTTAAAAAAAATTATTCATTTTAATTATTATAATTAAATATTTTAAATAAAATATAATTTAATTATTATATTTTTTATTATAATTATTAAAATAAATAATCTATTTAACTATTATCCAATTTAATTTTTATAATTAAATATTTAATTAAATAATACATTTTAACTACATTTTTATGATAATTTAAATGGACAAAATTTCTATTTTTTTAAAATAATTTCAAAGTCTCTTTTAATTATGATTATTAAATGTTTATTTTTTTATATAATTATGATAATTAAATATTTTAATGACATAAATTAATTTAATTAAAGAGTGATTTAATTATAGGATGTATTGGGTGTATTATAAAAATATTTTTTTATTTATTAAAGGTAAAATGGTAATTAAAAGGTAAAGAATACTCATGGCCCTCAAAATTGGGGGGCATGAACAATATGGGTTTTGAGGAGATGAAGCATCCCCTCAATCTCATCCCCAACCCCATTGGTGCATATCCAAACCCGGGTATACACCAAAAGTGAGAGTGATTCCCATGCTTTGGGGATCACTCTACAATCCAAAACAGAGGGTTAGTATATTGGTTGGGCTTTGTGATTTTTTCACTTTATCAAAATATATAAACTAAATAACTTAAATGGCCTTCACCTTTAACTATGTTTTTATTTCGATCACCAAATTTTAAAAAATAATGATTTAATTTTTTATATTTTATTTTTTTATAATTTAGTCATTTCGAACATATACTGTTAATGACAATCACATACAGCATATTACGTGACAAATTTTTTCTCAAAACTAATATCTGAATTGGTATATTTGTATATGCCATTTGTTTATTATTATATTCGTAATGCTTCCACTGTTTTAGAAATCTTGGTTATTAATAAGTAAAAAAACTGTTTCTATATATATATACACTAAACAATGCATAACTCTTGAAAATAATAATAATAATAATTAATTAATTAATTAATTAATAAACTCAGGGTTCTATTCGTGCCATAGGAGGACACTAGGACCTGCTTCCTCTTGAATACAGAGGAGGCCATCTCTGAACTCTCATTTACTCATGTGCAGCAGGTTGCAAATTAACTCCCATAATAAATACAACAGTTCCAAATTCTCAAACATTAACAACTCCATAGATTACTAATAAATACAACAATATTATTCACCATTTGTTCTTGCAATCTATCTCCCTTCCCTTTGGAATACCAGGTGCTTTAATCATTTAAAATATTTAATTGAGATATTTTTTAATAAAACAGATGACCCACTCATCTCAACCAATATTATAAGAGAAAATAGATCTTTCAACCATCCGTTTGGTCAGAAAAAGAGTTATGACCTTCTAATATCAAGATGGTTATTTTTTATTTTTTGTCAAGATGAGCAGCTAGCCTCTAAAATAGGGGCGTGCGTAAACCTTGACGGAGCAATTAAGAGTGAGGCCCATGTGTGACGCAGAGACCACTTACACACGTACAACCACTTCTCACACACTCAGAAATATGCTCTCACCTATGATTTAGACTCTCACCACTTGTGAAAAGTTCTATTGGGACAGGCTATTAATGCCAAGGTGGTTATTGAAATATATTTATATTAGTCCATTTTCAATTTTGGCTTAAAAAAAAAATATAATAAAGTTCGTATGGATGGTTGTTGACACAATGTTTAGTAAAAAAAAAGTACTATTATATATCTTATAATTTAATAACTAAATTTTTAATAAAATCTTATAATTAATTTTAACTCTTATTAGTGAAAAAGTTAATTTTGAAATTTAAATTATTTAATTGTTATTGATATGTATTGAATAAGGGATGGTTTGGTCAGCACCAAGTAGGTGTGTGGTAAATAGGTTTACATGTAAGTGTTATTTTGTATTGTTTGATTTGCTGTTAGTATTCCACTTATATCCAGTTACATTGAAAGTTAATTTTACTATATTTTAACTTATTACAAAATTGACCATAAATTGAAATGCGGTAAAAATGTAAAACTCACAGCTACTCTGATTATTTATTCTAGTTCTTTATTGCATCAATAATATTAAACCAAATCAAAGTTGTCCATCAGTTCCATTAGCATTTGTAACACCTAGCTTTCTTGTTGCTCAAAATAAAAAATTTAAAGCCATTATTTAATTTTAATTTATATTTATAAAAAAAATTATGCAAAAATAGCACCACGACAGAAAGAGTTTTTTTAATGCAGACACATATAAAAATATGAAATTGACTATGTATTCATGAAAAAATGATATTTGTTTGTACACCCTTGTAAAAATTATTTTTTGTTATATACCCCCATGGATCATTTTTATTTGGATATATATATATATATATCAATTAGAAAATTTTGTTAAAAAATATTTTTTTAATCTCATTCATCTTACTAAATAAAAAAAATAAAAATCAATCTATACTTGGATCAAAATTTGCAAATTAATTGTTATTCGTAGTGGTATATAAACAAATAAAAATATTTTATATGCATGTCAGCAAATGTAATTTTTGTGGGGGATATGCAAATCATATATTGCATGCAATTGGGATGCAAGGAATTTTCTCAATTAGAAAAACCTTGTTTTTTTTTCTTTAATCTTTTATATTTGCATATCTAACGTCTAAATTTTTGTACAAGTTGTCTCCTCTCAAATATCAAGGATAATACTATTCAAAAAATATATTTTTAATTTTTTACAAAAGTACAAAATTAATTAAAGTTTTCTAGTAAATATATTTTTTAGTTAATATGATTTTTAATTATTAATTAAAGGTTTTAAAAGGTAACTCACCATTTTTCATTTAAATGAGTAATTCTATATAAAAAATTATAATAAATAAAAAATCAAATGTATCAAATTTATTTTTGAGAAATCAAACACCAAACAATAAGTGAAAAAAATAAATATAAAACCACTCACTGAGTTAGTACAACTGTTATAACATTGTGTAATATTATATAAATATTACAAAAATGCAATATTATTTATTGGATCCATGTGCTAGCATATAATGCTATATATATGAGGATCTTTTTTATGGATGTCTATAGATTAAAAAATCTATAGATGTTCATTATCAGCCGTTAGATCGAGATCCAACGGCCAATATTAATAAATTGCAATCACTGTAGTAATATATATAGTAATTACTGTTTAAAATAGAAAATACTGTTTATCAATATCAAGTGTTAGATCGAGATCTAACGGCCAATATTGATAAACAATAATTACTCTGATAATATGTATAATAATTATTTATATGTTATTTAACTTCCACTGAGTCACTGACATGTGGTTTATATTTTATATAACTAAATGTATGCCAAGTTAAAAGTTGGTAATTTTTTTTTTTAAAAAAAAAACTGCACTTGCGTCCTCCGCCAAATATTTTTTGGGATAAACAAAAAAAAATATATATTTTTTTTTAAAATTGAATACAATTGATAGAAGATGGTACAAATGAATGATTTGCCTCTACTCTTACCATGCCTTTCTGAGCAGCTATGTACAGAGTCTTTGATCACTGGAACATGGTTCTAGGCTCTAGAGGCATGATCATAATAGTACACAGTCTTTGCGCTACAAGAATAAATTTGCAAAATTGCGTTTAATCCTTAACTGATGTACTTCATCAACAATCATATCTATCCTATTATAAAAATATATTTCACTGTTTTGTGAAGAATTATATAAAACATAATTAGAATTAAAAATTTATAAATATTCAATTTAATTTTTTTTCATTGATCAATTTAATTTACATAGTTTTGGGAGAACAATGTATTTAAATAAATTAGTAAAATTTATAATTAAATTAGTTATGTGGACAAATAATTTAAGACATGACAAATTTATAGAAGTAGATGTTTTCTAGGTATGTAATTAGTTTTTAAAGTTAAGGAATGTTTGATGATAATGATTTAACTACTATGACAGATTGTGTATAAATACTACTATAAAATATTTCAAGATTTTTTCAGTTCCTTGCCGGGTGGTTTTAGATTTCAAATCTAATATGAGACTCCCCTCTCTCTCTCTGTATATATATAGATTATATATTTATATATATAATGGAAAGTAAATAAATACTGTAGTTGTAGTGGCACAGTAGTGATAGATTATTAAAACAGTGGATGCGCCTGTTTCCAAGGCAAGGCAGGAAAGCAGGCGAGATGAACGGTCCACACGTGTGGACGGCTGCCTCACCATGATTGCTTAGTTCTAACCCCGAGGCAACACATGTCTCTCTTGTTTTATATCTATATAAATATGGCCTTTTATGTTTACATATTCGTCTTCAACTCAAGACCTCTACTTTTGTTTTTTTATGTTGGGTTGTATAAATCCGTCTATTTATATATTAAAAAAAAAAAAAAAGGATAAACTGTTGTATACAGCCCATATACAAGATGCATAGGCAGATGACGCCCTAATATGATACAGGGGTATTTTAATAATTTGTGTTGGGTATGGTTTATATATATATAACCTAATTTAATTTTAATAAGAGAATTGACAGCCACTCAGCTTACGAGGACGTAAGCATATTTTGCCGAACCTTGTTAAATCTCTTGTGTTTGTGTGATTGCTTTCAGATTTTTGTTTTTCGTCATCGTTTAAATTTTCAACATAAACACTTATTTCTATCACGTATGAGTATAAGTTGTGACATCACCCATAAGTTAATTTATCCAATGTGGATTCAAATCCTCACCACTCTACACATCACACAAAAAAATTATTTTTTGTGTTGCTAACTATTTGAACCAAGTAGTTTTGGTGTATATATATATTTCAACACAGTGTTGAAATATGTTGAATATGATAGTTATGTATATTTATGGAAAATTTTAAACTATTTCACAATAAAACCAAGCGTAAGGGTAAGATATTGATATATTGTTGAAATTTCTATACGAACACACACAGGGTGGGGTTAATTTATTTATTTAAGTTGATCACAAAATGGGCAAGTATTTAAAAATTTTATAAAAAATAAATATTTTTTAGTGAGTGTTTTTTTTAATACTAGACGATAAGCATAAAGTTAATAGTTAGGGATATGCATTGATGTGAAGCACATTCGCGAGCTTAACAATATCAAGCTCTCATCTTACGTAGATTTTGATCCTGGATTTCTCCTAAACGAGAACCTTAAGTAAAGAACCCGGTATCAATAGATTAAAAAACCATTTGTTTTTATCTGTAACAATATTTTGCCCTCAACTTGTGTAGTATTTTTTTTTTATCTACACAGATATTTATACTTAAAACCACATATTTTTTTTAACTAATTGAAAATTTTTAAACCCTAAAGCAGTGAACGGGTTTTTTTTTTTAAATTTATTTATTTTATAGTCAGAGACCAGTTGTTTTGGGATCAGAATTAAAATTAATTAATCAACAGTTCAAGAACCAATCGTGGACCTTCTCCTTTCATATATATACATCTCTCTATATATAGATATATCTATAGAGGGGACAATAAGGAAGAAGTTTGTTTGGCTGTTTTTCATTTCATTCCTGGGTTTTGAGGAGAGGGAAAGGGATGGAAACAGTGAAGTCAAGGTTCAAGAGAGTGTGTGTGTTTTGTGGGAGTAGCAGTGGCAAGAGGACCTGCTACAAAGATGCTGCTACTGAGCTTGGAAAAGAGTTGGTAATGAAAAACATCCATTTGTTCTTTCCTTCTTTTTTTTCTTAGTTTAAGTTTTATCTACTTCTTTTGTGTATCTAAGTAAAGGAAATGGTTGGCAGGTTGCTAGAAAGGTAGACTTGGTTTATGGTGGTGGGAGTGTAGGATTGATGGGTCTTGTATCTGAAGCTGTTCATCAAGGAGGTGGCCATGTTCTTGGGTAATTACTATGATATGCATAGCTATTAATTTGATTTATATAAAGTTTGTATTATTCTTCATCTTTGCTTACCTTTCATCTCTGTGTTCTTTTTTTTTCTCAGAATCATTCCAAAAACTCTAATGAACAAAGAGGTATATATATAATTATATATTTATATGTATGTACATGAAGTTAATTTGGTTTTGGCATACATTTCATTTTCCCCTTGCAATCTTTGAGAATGTTTGTGACTTTGTGAAGATAACTGGAGAAACAGTGGGAGAAGTGAAAGCAGTGTCAAGCATGCACCAGAGAAAGGCTGAGATGGCAAGCCATTCAGATGCATTCATTGCTCTTCCTGGTTTTCCTTCTATCTTTGTTTCTTCTTATTGTCCTTTGGTTTCAATGAGAGTTTGAAGTCATTCATTGTGGATTTTTGATTCTTAGGTGGGTATGGAACACTGGAAGAGCTCCTTGAAGTGATTACCTGGGCTCAACTAGGCATTCACAACAAGCCAGTAAGGAGCAAATCCATGGCGCTTTAAGAACATACAAAAATGTCACATTTTCACTAGTTTATAAAACATTAAACTTTGATTTGATCTGAATGGCAGGTGGGATTGCTTAATGTGGAAGGGTATTACAACTCTTTGCTAGCTTTCATTGACAAAGCAGTGGAGGATGGCTTCATTCAGCCATTTCAGCGCCAGATCATTGTATCAGCTCCCACTGCCAAAGACTTAGTCCAGAAACTTGAGGTTTATTAACTTAAATTCCTCAAAACAAGCAGAAAAAGCCAAACATTTGGATCATTTTCAAAGCATCTTATTATTCTTCTTCTCTTTGTTTTCTTTTGCTCTAAACAGGAGTACGTGCCTGTGCAGGATGCTGTGGTGGCCAAACTATGTTGGGAAATGGAGCAGGTTGGTTATAATTCATCACTGCATTCTGAGATTTCAAGATAGTACATGAAAACAAGGAGTGAAAAAAACTGGTTGTTTTTATTTTGGTGAATACTAATTTGTATGCAGAAAAGAGTGGCACTTTAGTAGTAGCACTGGTGGTAGTACTTATATATGCTTGTTTCTGGATCAATACATCAGCTTTTCCTTTTGTTTTTTTGTTACTTTCTTTCTCAAAGGCAAGCATGCATGCTCAAGAGAGTGTTTTTCTGTGGTGCTTATGTTCTTTTCTTGTCTTCTTTTTATCCTTACTGGTTATTGGAAAGACTGGATGGTAATGAGTTTGCAGAAATAATGATGATGTTCTAAAGGAAATCATGGTTTGCAGACAACCTTTGGATAAAACCTGTTGATCTCTCTCATGTTCCTTCTCATCTTCCCTCTTTATATATATATACTCTATTGTTTGTTTTGGTTTTGAATGTTATAGTGGGGTATCTGTGAGTGTTTTCTTTTGACTGAGTTTTATGAAACTATTTATCTGCATTTCTCTTGATATGTTACAGAGAAATAAATGATATGGTACATTTTTCTGCTGTAATAGATAGTGTTACAGTGGTAGGTGGTGAAGAAGGTTTGGTTTTGATTCATGTTAATATATATATATATATATATATATATATATAGAGAGAGAGAGAGAGAGAGAGAGAGAGAGAGAGAGAGAGATGTTAATCTTAAGATGTATGTTGTTATCTAGTGGATAACTGGTTTTGCAAGCACTGGCACTGTGCTATTGTTTATTGTCATCTGCACAAGCTTGGCTTTATCTTTTGCCAAAAATGGTAAGCCATGAAAGGAACACTGGGGGAAACCCTTCAGTGTATGTGTATACATATAATTAAAAAAAAAATAGGAGAACTAATCAATGCCTTGTCTTTATAAATAGAAGACTTGAGGATAAAGTTATTGCAAAAGAAAAATTAATTAGTATCCTAGGTTTCCTATTCCCATCATTTGCTACTTCTCTGGCCATAAGTTTGGCTTTACTTGTATTTAAGTACTCTTGCATAAATGAAGTTTGAATGTGTATGTTTGGCAAGATTGAAGTCAATTTTGGCATGTAAATGTCAGTAGTGCTCATAAATGAAGTTGTTACACTACTCTTTGGTTTGTGATATATTTTTTTTTAATAAAATAGACAAGTAACTCAGATCGAGGGGAGACTCATAACTTTTTTATTTGTCATAAGAAAAGTTACCATTTTTTAAATACAAAAAAATAGTCCTTGCGAATTTGAGAACTATTTTTTTTTTTTATAAATTCTAACATACAATATTGACATTGTATTTTACAGAGAAATATTATGTTAGTGGGAGAGATATTTACACCCTTTTTGGTTAGAAGGGCAATTCAATTATTCTTTAAAAAAATGACTTTTTCATCATATTTGGGATAAAATTCAATTAATTGGGATATAATATTGAAAGAAAATTATAATAGATTAGATTTTACAGAGAGATATGATGTTGGTGAGAGATATTTACACCCTTTTTTATTAGAAGGACAATTCAATTATTCTTGGAAAATGACTTTTTCATCATATCGGGGAAAAAATTCAATTAATTGGGATTTGATATTGAAAGAAAATTATAATAAAAAAGGTATAGATTAAGTCAAAAGGCATAAAAACAGCTAAATAATTTTTTTTTTTATAAAGTGGATAAATTACAATGCATTAATAAAAACAGAGTACAAATACAAAAAAACCTCCACTAGACGTGGATACAAAAAGCAGAAAAACACAGAACTAGAAAACAACGAAAGAGAAAGGAGAGAGGATCTCCAAAAAGGGACACGAACACAGGGACAAAGAGCCACGAACGAGGGGCTAGTCGGATGAATCAGCAATCCTGGCCGAGTCCGGGTCCGTGCGAGAAAGAGAGCCAGAGAACTGAATGCATCGACGAACAACCACAATAGACTAATCCAGCTTGTGCAGCTCCCGAGCTATTTCTTCTCTTTTCTCCTCTCCCTCTCACCATTTTTCGAACCCTTGACCTAATTGAAACACACACATGCTTTTAACAACTAGGCAACAAGGAGATTGGTAAAACAGCTAAATAATTGTAATTAAAGTTTTTATTAGTAATATAACCTGTTTGGGCAAGAACCTATTTCTAGCAGTCCAGGGCCTCACCTCTGGTGAGTGCCTTTAGACTTTTATTTTATTTTCTTTGTGTGGTTTGTATCGTTTTTTTTTTTTCAGTTTTAATAAATTTGTGGTTTATCTACTTTTATTAAAAAAAAACCTTATTTAATTTTTACTAATCAATTTTTTTATAATTATCAAAATTTTATATAAATTTTAATAACTAGCAGTTATATTGAGATAAATATGAATTCATCCTCTTCTTTTAAATTTTTTCAATTGAAAATTAAAATTCTCAATTTAATGAGAAAAATACAGATTTTTTTTTTAATAAATTGTGGTTTAACTACAAGTCTAAGAGGGGTTCTTAATCCTTTTCTTGACAATACAGTTATTGCACAATTTATACACTATACATTTAGATCAAATACTGTTCATCAATATTATTTACTGACCGGGTGTAGGTCCCATTTGAGGATGTTTTTGAGAGGTTTAGAAGTCATGGTAACTGACACACCTTCGTATATATCTTTTTTGACAATCCGTTAAAATAGGCATATGCAACATTTAATTTATAATTTTATTAAAGAAAATTATTATTATTATTTAAATAAACTATCGCAAGATAACAGATAAATTCATCCAGTACATAAATATACCCGGCCATTGAATATAGTTGTAGGAAAACTCAACATGGGCCAAACAACAGCCCAACTCCTGAAACTCAAAAGGGCCGGCCCACAGCCTAACTCTTGTTTCAGCCCAATTCTCAAGCCCTGAACAAAACCCTAAACCCTACAACCACCAAGAGAGAGAGTGCTCGAGCTTCAGCTCCGGGTTGAAGAATGGGGAAGATCCCTCCTGCCTTCCGATCCACCAAGCTTCCCATCCCTCTCCTCCATCCACCTCCATCCTCCTCCTCCTCTCCTCCTCCCCACCACTCCAAACCTCATCCCCCTTTCCCCAAATCCAGAAAGCCACAGCCACCCCGCCCTTCCTCATCCCCTTCTCCATCCCCTCTCTTTTCCTGTCCTGATATCACCACTGCTCTCTCTCTCCTCTCCTCGCCTTCGCCTCCATCCCCTTCCTCCATCCTCCGCTCCTTCATCTCCTCCGGTGCCTCCCTCTCCTCCCTCCTTTCCCTCCTCCCTCACCTCCCCTCTGACCGCTCCACCACTGACATCGCTGTTCGATCTCTTCTCTCCTCCTCCCGCCTCGACGATGCTCTTTCTCTTGTTCGCCACCTCTCCTCCGATCTCTCCTCCTCTCCCGACCAATTCACTTTCAACTCCCTTATTCGCCACCTCTCCAAGTCTCGCCCCATCTCCTCCGTCTACTCCTTCATTGAAGAGATGCGTCTACTTCCATCTGGCCCTAAACCTAATGTCGTCACCTATACCATCCTTATTGACTCCGTCTGTCGCTCTGGCAACCTCCGCGAAGCCACCCGCTTGCTCTCCGTCCTCAAAGATTCTGGCTTTAAACCCGATTGCTATGTCTACAATGTCATCATGAAAGGGTACTGTATGCTTGATGCTTGCGGCGAGGTCATGGAGGTTTATAACAAGATGAAGGATGAGGGTGTTGAGCCTGATTTGGTCACCTATAATACTCTGGTTTTTGGCCTGTCCAAGGCTGGGATGGTTGATCAGGCGAAGAAGATTTTGAATGTGATGGCTGGGATGGGGCATTTTCCGGACGCTGTCACGTATACGTCTTTGATGAATGGGATGTGCAGGAAAGGTGATGCCTTGGGAGCGTTGAGGCTTTTAGGGGAGATGGAGGAGAAGGGATGCAGTCCCAATGAATGTACTTACAATACATTGCTTATTGGCTTATGTAAGGCTAAGTATTTGGATAAGGGCATGGTGTTGTACGAGGTGATGACTGCGGGAGGCATGAAGGTGGATTCGGCCGCTTATTCGACATTTGTCAGGGCGTTGTGCCGGGCCAATAGGGTTGCTGAGGCCTATGGGGTGTTTGATTATGCATTGGAAAGCAAGAGTCTGACAGAGGTCACTGCATACTCTGCTTTGGAGAGCTCTCTCAAGTGGCTCAAGAAAGGTCAGGCCTAAGTTGTAGAGCTTGATTAATTAGTTGTTATTACCACCATTGTCTTTTTCATTTACTTGTTAGAAGAATGTATTGGGTTGTACATGAATATTCCCATGTATTTTGTTTCAATTGATAAGAAGAATGATTTTGATATGTTTTTTCTGGTCAATTGCTACGAAATCCATGTTAGTTTTATGATTGACATGTGCCTTGACTTGTTGGGAATTATCCCAATGTTTACAAATTTTTCTTTGAGTTTGTGCTTTATTTGGTTGTCTTCTTTGTGATGTCTTAAATGCTGTCTTCGTTCCTTTTCTGCCAGCTTTTCTTTATGGTTCAAACTTTGGACTAAGAAATCTGAAAACTAGATTGTGGGTTTCTTTTAATTGCGGTAACATCTGTTGCATGGAAACTCCCTGACTAATATGTGTAAGATGAGTGAGAAGTATTGGAAGTTTGAATATGAGCTTGTCCATGTTCTGTGAATGCTCCAGTGTCATTTGTTTTTGTGGAAAATATTGCTAACTATCCATTGTATTGTGTATTTGAGCTCTAGTTAATTCTACATGTTTTCTAACTCTTACTAGGTTTGTAATAAGCAAATAATTTGGTTGTGCTTGGTAATATTTAGATTGACCCAAAAATTCTGATTGGTTTAGTGCACAAAGCTGAATGGCTGTTGGGGATGGAACTAAATGTAATTCTCCAAGGTCTATTACAATTCGTAGATCTCACAAGAGTAGATGTTCTCCTGGTATTGGGAGCATTCTCGATCTGTTCTCATTGCAAGTTCCTTAATGGCTTTTACTCTCCATAGATCTACAAATTACCTTCCTGTTAATCCGCTTACCGCTCTTGGAAAATCAAGTTTGTCATAGATTAATAAATGATTGCTTTGAAAGAGCATTTTAGCAAGTAGTGTTCAAGGTCTTTTTTTATTTTTTTATTTTTTTAATGTTATTGCAACAGTTGTTTTGCAATTCTTACTTCTTTGGCCTTCTTTCTATGGTTAGTGATTTCGTTGTATCATAGAGTGGTTATTCTACGTATTTGGCAAATATATATTGCTTTTCAATTCAGTAAGACGCAAATTCTGCGTGGCCTTTTACTGATTGATTCAATTCTGTTCTGTAAAATGCTACAACCAACAATGTCTGGTGTCATTGGTTTGTAATTTCAATCAAATAATCAAATCCAATGGTAGAATGTCTTGCCTTCATTTTTCTAAAAAACAATTAGAAATTCCGTGATTCTGAGACTTGATTGTTGGTAACGATGTGGACTTTTCCTAGCAGATGTTGGCGGGAACCTTTGACAAGAGTTTTTTTTGGTTCTTTTTAAGTAAATTTTTTTATTGTGCAATCTTCAAGGGAAGGCAGATTTAGTTTTTTTATTTTTATTTTTATAGCTTGTGCTTCAAAATTTCATCCAACGGGTTTATCATCCAACAGTATAATAAATCGCATTACTTTACGCTACTTATGTTATAGAATGCACATAGTATGACACATTGTACATATTCATTCGTGTGTTTTCCTCCTGTAATACTGCAAGATTGTTGGCTCGCATATTATTTAGGCCAGGCTTCGAATATTTTTATTCTGACAAGGCCACAATGATAGGTTCTGATAGATAGACAGTCTGTTGGTGGAGCACTAGTGTTTTGGGGGGCTGCATCTTTTGGTAATGCTGATCATCTGGAGAGTCAGTGTGGTTGCTCCTGATGCAACCCTTGGGTATTATGTTAATGAGAAAGCAATTATTTGTTCTGGAATTGGCTGTCCAACCATTGCAAAACATTGCATTTAGATTTTGTGTATATTGATTGCTTTACAGATTAAAGGCCAGCAGGATTGCATTCATACACAATTCATAATTGAGAATGGAGATAGTAAATTACAACTAACTATTAGGATTTGTCTGGTCAGGAACTCAAACTTATGAGGAGTGCTACAAGAATAGTAATGCCAACTAAGACTGGGATTCTGGTCGTTTTCTCTTCTTTGGTCAAGTGCATCAATTGTTGCTCTATAAGTGGAGGTGTGCGATTGACATTCTGAACAATCGTCCTTTTACGTCAAATTTTCACAGTTAAAAGTAGAGCTGGAACACCTGAAGTGAAAAATGGCCGTTGCTGATGAGATACCTGTGCAGAGGTGCCATGCTAGGTCCACCAGCATGACCTTGAGATCTCATCCATTCGTTTACAGAGTTGAAGAAGAGCTTTACAATATGAAGGTTCATATTTTATATGTATCAAGGCCTGTTTGGATGGGTCAAAATTATGGCATAATCCATACGATATACCTTCAGTTAATATTTTTTGAAAATTATGTCATATTGGCTGTTTGGGTACTTATTATAGAATATAAAATTATGACATAATATAGGTATTATGGCATAAAATATTCCACTAAGAGTGAAATATTTTCTTATTGTAAAAAGTCTCTCTTTTTTGATCTAGCTACTGGTAGATCGACTGTCCGGCCGGGCCTCTGGTGACCGGTGGCCTTCGGTGACCGGCGACCAGGCCACTGGTGGTCTGGCCATCAACTGGCCGGTCCCCCAGTGACATGACGGTGGTCCACTGGTGGTCCGATCGCCATCCGGTGAACAACCACCAGTCCATCGGTTGTTCGGTCGCCGACCAGTCGGCCTCCATAATTTTTTTTTTTTTATTAACCAAACACTTATTTTTGTAAGAATAAAATATGCCACAATTTCTGTAATAATCACTTGTACTTCCTACATAATAAAATTATGTCATATTTTTTTATTTTGCAGCCAAACAAACCCTCACTGTTGCCATCCTCTGGGAGTGCATAATCTACTCAAATTGCACTGAGAGGGCTCAGAGATCTGTACAACAGTATCAAGGATCTTCTACGCTTGCCAAGAAGCAGCCAAGAAAGTTGTTCCCAACCTCAGCAAAAGAAATGATAAGAAGAACTGGATGTTTCTCAGGTTAATGGACCTGTGTAATGCCGTGAAAGATATAACCTGTTACCTGTTGCAGCCATAGAGCATATTCAAGATCTTCAGTTCACTTGCGGAGGAAAGTAAACATGATTTCTGTAAGCAATGCTCGTACTAGTGTTTGTTTAGCAAAGAAGGTGAACAAAGACATCAGTAAAAGCCTCAAAGGATGATGGATTGTAAATGTGGATCTTATTTTGCTCTGGGTGAAGATCCCACACTCTGAATGGTGGTTGTGCTACTGAAGGCAGCAAGAGAAATGACTTTTTCTATCTGAAAATCATCATGACTTATTTACCAGTGTGATATTCTCACCTTCTTCCAAAGAGTGCACACAGGTAATTTCTTTTATTGTAATTTTTATGATTTTTCTTTGTTTCTTAAATTGATTCACTTGCACACTAATGTTTTGACCACACGTGTGCTTCTTGACAGTTCTTTTAGCTAATTATCTTGCCAATGCTTGTTTCCAACAAGCACATCCAAGAATGGATCCCAATTAATGTGACAATGGTTGACATTATTAATTTTCTCATGAATAACAACCTGCTACATTGCCCATTATTGTATTATGAGGCCACGAGTGCTCTACTCAGTATCAGATGAGATAATCATTTATTAATCATCTGGTAACTAATCTGATGGCATGTTGGGGAGACAACCTGACAATCTGATGCTCGTGCATCTTATATTATCATGAGTTAACTCAACCACGCAATGCAAAGCATATAGTTTTAAGTGATCTGTAGCTTTGGTTCCTGCAACAGACAAGCGGAATCTATAGTGATCAGGATTAGCCAGGTTCATTTAATAATACAGGAAGTTATAATAAACACACATTATTTGGTAGCAACCTGCCTGGGAGATGTGTTACAAGTTGGTAAGTGCCAGCAAGGAGATACAAAGGTGACACATGATCATGATTCTTGTTGTTTCCTGTATAATCTAATTGAACATTAATTGCTAGGAGCTAGCTGCCTTGTATAAGTAGATGGGTTGAGAGAGCTAATCAGATCAACTTCTTGTCATTGTTTCTACATTAATTAACTTCTTCTTTGAAGAGAAGAGCATCAAAAATGGCAGACCAAAGTTTCCATGCTAGATCAAATAGCTTGCCTACAAGATCCCATCCAATGATAGCTACAGCAGAGGAAGAGCTGAACAAGCTAAAAGCTTGTGTCATGGTATCACCAAAGATGATCTGCAAATCATTGAGCAGTCTTTGTGTTTTCTATGACTGCGTTGAAGACCTTCTTCACTTGCCAAGCACTCAACAAGTTCTTTCTCATTCTCAAGAGAAGAAATGGGTGGAAGAGGAGTTGGATGCTTCTCTAAGGTTGGTACAGCTCTGTGGTATCATAAGAGATACCTTGGCTGTGACCAAAGAACATTCTCAAGAACTTGAAATGATTCTAAGAAGGAAAAGAAACTTGAATTCGGAAAGCAAAGCGCCGGGTCACATTCGATCAGCTAAGATGGCAAGAAAGAGTATCAAGGATTGTCTTAAAGCAATGAAGCAAATGGATGATAAACATTCTGATGAATCAACAATAACCAAGATGTTTAGTGAAGCAAGAGATGTCACCATTTCACTATTACAGTCAGTTGCTTCCTCTTTGTATCCAAGTTCTACACACAATAACAGCAAGTGGTCTTTTGTCTCAAAAGCATTGCACAAGAAGAAGGTGGTGGATGCAAATGGTATTGATTTCTCATTGAATTCAATATATGAGTTTGTTTCATTCAAAAATGTTGATGGATTGAGGATGGTGAAAGCACAAGATCAGTTGACAGAAATGATTAGGAACTTAGAAGGCATTGAGATGGAACTAGAATCTCTCTACAAGAGACTCATCCGAAATAGAGTTTCCCTTCTCAATCTTCTGAGCTTGTAGTGTTACCATATGCTTTAATTATAAGTTTTGGCCAGCACCGCATTTTAAAGGAAAATGCTGGTCATCTTTGTACATCTTCAACTTTCTTCTTCATGGCATGTAGTAATGCGTGACCTGATTTCAGTAAAAGATTCAGACCTTTTTTTTGTTCTTCAATTTCTTCAAATAAACCAATAAATAAAATAATTTTTATTTTTAAAAAGTATAGGCGAAAATAAATTGATTAAATAAAAAACTAATGTGTTGTACTTTGCCGGTCTTCACTCTTCATTACGCAAAAGATAAAAGAGATTATGTGCTTATATGTATGATTTTAACTTATAAAGTGTTGTAATATTATAAAATCGTGAGACTAGATAGTTATTAAAAGGTGTAATTTTTTGAATAGTTGTAAATTTATTTATTTTTTTGTAGTCCCTATGCTTTAAATTGTAATATTTTAGTCTCTTTACTATTATAATTGAGCGATGTAAATCTCTCTAAATCCAAAATCTAAACGGTTATAATTTAAAGTAGATTGGCTAAGAGATACATTTGAAAAATTAAAAGAACCATTCAAAACTTATATCTTACTAAAATGATATAAACATGATGACAAATATACATTGTAAACTCATAAGAAAGTAAGAATTTTGAGTCATCTTATACTTGATTTCTATGAAAGGCTATGATTGACCAGGGAGACAGATTTTTTTAGTTTATCATCTTCAACTCATCATTTGACAGAATAAACAAATTAAGGAATTTGAGATAAACTAATATAAGAAAATTATATTAGCAATATTTAGTTATAAGATATTAATGACAAAATAATTTTTTTGGTAGCTTGGTCTCCATTATAACTTTTTTACAAGTGATGAGAGTTCGAATTATAGGTGAGAACACATTTCTGAGAGTGTAAGTAGTGGTTGTGTATGGGTGGTTCCAACACCCACATATACGTTAACCCTTACCTTATTTGCTCGGCTGAGATTTGTGCACATCCCTGCCTTTTTTAGTGGTTATTTTTATTTTTTATTTTAAATAAAAATGAATAAATCATGAAGATTAAATAAAAAGATTTAGAGTACAAAACTTAATAAAATACTAAGTAAAAATGGTAGGAATGGCCTAAGTAAAAAAATAAGAGAAGAATTGGGAAAAAGATGAAATTGTTTGTATCCTAACAGGATTTGACCTTATTATGGAAAAAAAAAAGGGTAAAACATTTAAAAGATCTCGAGTTCAAGACTTGTTGAAAACAATAATGGTAACGGATTGTTGATTATGAGTGCGAGCTCACTACCCAAACCCCTCATTCTCAATTGAGGGTATACTGATTGGACAATTAATTCTCAGTTCTTGCGCAAGGCCATCATGTATATAACGCTTGTCACTTAAAATATATATATATATTACCTCAAGAAGGCAAGTACAACAACTAAAAAATACTAACTAAAAATTGTAGGAACAACAAACAAGGCTTCCGTTGACCATTGACTTTACTTTTGACAATTTGGGTGCTTTAGTTAGTATGTGAGCTATATCAAATTATGAAAGTATGATGAAACTAATGATAAGACTAACTTTTGTACACACAAGATGATTATTATCAGAATATTTATTATGCTACACTTGTTCCAAAAGATAAAAAAAAATTTGACCCACCCGGCAGTGGCTTCTCCATTCTTGGAACGCATGTGGGCCTCCAGTATTTATTTTTTATTATTTTATTTTATTATTAATTTTTTTTATGTATAAATACATGTAAGTAATCTGGGTAAAATTTAAAGTTGTAAGTGAGGAATACCACCTTTCCGTTGGAAAGTGGGTATTTATTTTCTCTTTAATTCAAACATCTCACCAATATTTTTCTATGTTTTCAATCTATAATTTATTCCCATTTATATATAAAAAAAACTAGAGGAGAAAGTACACCTAAAGGCATAACTAACGGGTAAATTTTTTGGGAGGGTCCCAAACTTTGGGTTGGTTACATTTTGGATCCCAAACTTTAATTTATTTCAAAATGGATACCCAACTTATAAATGTATGTCACCGGCTAGATACCCGTGTAATTCCGGCCATTTTGTTACCTACGTGGCTGTTGTGAAAATCTTGTCATCAACTGGTTGAATACCACGTGGATATTAAGGCCACATAAGCTTTCTCTCACGTGAGCACTATACCCTCTTTGTCGACGAGCTCCGGCTGTGGCACCGGTGAGCATGTTGAGTTTGAAGGGAATATCACATGATACATTGTCTCGTGTGCTATCATTGCTGCCACCGGAGGACTCATGTTCAGAAATGATATTGGAATTTCAGGAGGAGTGACATCAATGGATGATTTCTTACATAAATTCTTTCATGGAGTGTATGTGAGAAAACATGAAGCCAAAGAGAGTAACTACTGCAAATATAATAACCAAGGCCTCCAGCTTTTCACTTCATCATTGTATCTGGCAGCCATTGTTGCTAGTTTCTTTGCTTCCAAGGCCTGCTCAAAGTATGGCAGGAAACTCACAATGCAAGTTGCTTCTGTTTTCTTTTTGATTGGTGTTGTTTTGAATACTGTAGCTGTTAATCTTCTTATTCTTATCATTGGAAGAATTCTTCTTGGTTTTGGAGTAGGATTTGCTAATCAGACTGTTCTGTTGTTCTTGTTGGAAATGGCGCCGGTGAGAATCAGAGGAGCATTGAACATTCTTTTCCAGCTTCAAGTCACTATTGGGATCTTTATAGCAAACATTGTGAACTACTTCACATTTGATTTACATCCATGGGGATAGAGGCTCTCTCTTGGTCTTGCTGGAGTTCCGGTGCTCATCCTCTTCCTTGGCTCTTTGCTCATCATTGGGACTCCAACAAGCCTTATTGAGAGAAATGAAGAAGCACAAGGCTGATGTGGCCTTAATATCCACGTGACATTCAACCGGTTGATGACAAGGTTTTCACAGCAGCCACGTAGGTAACAAAATGGCCGAAGTTACCTAGGTATTCAGCCGGTGACATACATTTGTAAGTTGGGTATTCATTTTGAAATAAATTAAAGTTTGGGATCCAAAATGTAACAAAGCCAAAGTTTGGGACCCTCCCAAAAAATTTACTCCATGACTAACATTTTACTCCGTTTTAGCTAGACATTTGTGCTTCTTATAAACACATATTTTATTTTAATTTACTGATAAAATCGATAAACCATAAATATACTTAAAAAAACCAAAAATATAATATACAGAGATAAAGAAGCAATCCGCTAGCATAGAAAAGATAAATGACAAATGATATAAAAAATATGATAGAAAACAAAGAACAAAAACTACAGCAAAGCACAACGTATAAATCGATAAGATCCACTTAAGTGTAATGTAATAGAATTAGTTGGTATAGTGCCCATCAGGTTTTTGACACATACCCCAAAAATATATTAAAATATAATAATTTTTCTTAATTCTTTATTTTTTTTATTAAATTACACATCTTAGAGCAAGTGCTAAAAATTTAATGGTGAATTACATAAACTTCACCTATTGCACTTCAAAATAAGATCACACATCAAAGTATACCTCATCCATGACAATAGCATTTTGCATATATAGGATCGCTTGCCTCATCAATGCAGGACCCCAGAAAATCTAGATTGAATTTCACCACACTAGCCACAACCTCAAGCTTCATACATTTAGGATGAGGAGGCATAGAGAACCACAAAGAAAAAAAAAACATATGATTGATTTTAACTATAATTGAGACTAGCGGAAGTGAAGTGTGGTTAAACATGCGCTCATTTCGCTTAAGCCAAATACTTCGTATAATAGCTCTAATTAACAAGTCCCAAAAATCCCTTAAGGAGGTTCACTAGCTGTTTGGGCCTCCAAGAGGACCAAAAGTCTTCCGAGAAGGGGGATTAGAGGTCCTCCCTTAAGGAGAGGATTTAGAGCCGGCTTTAAAAGATTCTTAAACGTGTCTATCGGATGATAGGTTCTTGTAATTAAACTGGATGATTAGCACCACACCAACTCATGTCTGCAGAGATTTTCCACCATCACTTGATGAGCAGGGTGAGGTTAAAATCTTTAATAGCCTGTTCTTTTTAGGCCTACAATACACATATTTTATTGTTTTAAAAAGAAAAACTATGCTCAACAGCAGCATTAATTTGCTTGTTAAAACGAGGACAACCAAGTCCGGTACGTGGGACAATGGATAACTTCATTAAATTTTTCATAAATAACAACCTCCACCATCGTCCATTGCGGCATTATGAGTCCACGAGTGGAAGATGAGATAATCAATTATTAATCATGTTATAAACAAACTGATGGCTGACTTGTTGGAGAGACAACCAGACAATTTGGTGCTCGTGCATCTTATAATATTTATCATGAGGTGTCAACTCAGCCACGCTACCCAAAGCAAATTGTTTTAAGTGATCTGTGGCTTTGGTTCCTGCCAGAAGTGAGACAAGCAGAACCTATAATGATCAGGAGTAGCCAGGTTCATTCAATAATTCAGGAAGTAAACAAAGATTATTTGGTAGCAACTTGCCTGGGAGATGTGTTACAAGTTGATCAGTGCCAGCGAGCAGATTGAAAGGTGACACATGATTATGATTCTTGTTGTTTCCCATATAATCTAGTTGATCATTACTGGGTGCTAGCTAGCTGCTGGTATAAGTAGATGGGTTGAGAGGGTTGTTAGATCAACTTGTTCTTATTGGTTCTTCATTAACTTGTTCTTTGAAGAGAAGAACATCATAAATGGCAGACCAAAGTTTCCATGCTAGATCAAACAGCTTGCCTACAAGATCCCACCCCATGATAGCCACAGCAGAGGAAGAGCTGAACAAGCTAAAAGCTTGTGGTATGATGCCACCAAAGATGATCTGCAAATCATTGAGCAGTCTTGGTGCTTTCTATGGATGCATTGAGGAGCTACTTCAGATGCCTAGCAACCAACAAGCCCTTTCTCATTCTCAAGAGAAGATATGGGTGGAAGAGGAATTGGAAGCTTCTCTAAGGCTGGTAGAGCTCTGTGGCATCATTAAGGACACCTTGGCTGTGACAAAGGAGCATGCCCGAGAACTTGAGATGGTTCTAAGAAGGAAGAGAAGCATGACCAATGAAAGCAAACAACAGTATCACATTCAGTCTGATAAGAAGACAAGAAAGAACATCAAGCATTGTGTAAAAGCATTGAAACAAATGGATGGGAAGGACTCTGATAGATCAACAGTATCTAAGATGTTCACTGAAGCTAGAGAAGTCACCATTTCTCTCTTAAAATCAGTTGCATCTTCTTTACCTCCAAGCTCCACAAAGAAAAGCAGCAGGTGGTCTTTGGTCTCAAAGGCATTGCACAAGAAGAAGGTGACATGCGAAGAGTTTGAAGATGCAAATTGCAGAGATTTCTCCTTCAATTCAATATATGAGTGTGTTTCATGCAAAGATGTTGATGGCTTGAGAGTGGTGAAGGCACAAGATCAATTGGCTGAAATTATGAGTAGCTTAGAAGGGCTTGAGATAGAAGTAGAGTCTCTCTACAGGAGACTAATCCAAAACAGAGTCTCCCTTCTCAATCTACTAAGCCAATAAATCTGTGTCTCTCCTTATGATCGGCATCCACATTTTAAAGGCAATTGCTGGTCATTCTTTGTAAATCAAAATTGTCCATAATTTGTACTATATGACTTGCAGTTTCAGTAAAAGATCGGTACTTTCAGCAATTTTTGGTTTTGCACTTTCATATATGAATTCTCATGTCCAACACTTGAAGGATTTTTTTATTTTTCTGTCATTTACTTTTATTTAAAATTAATTAGTTGCACCCTTTTGTTGATGGTCTAAGTTCATTTCTATTCATATGAGACCATAATTGGCTGATTCATACATCATTTTAATTCTAACTCAATAGGTTCTGCTTAATATTATAAAATTTTAATTCTCAAGAGACTTTTCTTTCCCACGTTTCTCCTATTTCTTCAATTGATTATGATATCTACCCTATTAACGCTGCCGGAGATAAAGAAAGCCACCTTTAACTTAGGTGTGGATAAAGCATCGGTCCAGGTAGGTTCTTGACGATGTTATTCCAAAAACACTGATCAACTGTCCAACTCGACCTAGTATGTTTATGTGACAATTTTTATAGTGAGAGAGCCAACTTAGAGTGGTTAAATTGGGCAAACATTGGCCTTATCCTTAAAAAGACTGAAGTTACACTATAGCTGACTACTGACCGATAAGTCTCGAAAACTCCTGGAAAATTATTTCGAAGCTTTTAATGAACCGTTTGAGTAGAGTTAGACACTGTAATTGATCCACTCAATCATTTTCATAAAAAGCAAGAGTATCATAGATAATATCAACGATGCAGAGGAATCAATATTCAGTATTAAAAAATGCAACAGATACGTCTTGAGAGTTAATTTTATAAAATTTTTGATATAGTGGACTAGGATTTCCTCCGAGAATTGCTTGTTGTATGTAGATTCGGTAACCTCTTGATTGCTTGAGTTGACAACGGTCCTCAACACATTCAAGCAAAAATCTTAATTAATGAGACCCCAATTGGTTATGTTTGATATCAACATGGTCTTAGGTGGAGTGACCAACTCTTCCCCCTACTATTTGTCTTTGTCTTAGTTGTTGATGCACTAAGAGCAATGTTTAACCATGCTCTTGCATCTGGTATCTTAAATAGAGTCTTGCTTGGAATGCATGAAAAGATGTGTCATCTACAATATGCAGATGATTTTCTCCTAATTACGGCTGGAGGTATTGAAGATCTAAAGATCTTTAAACTCATCCTTTACCTATCCGAAGCCATTTTTGGATTGCCCATCAACTTCCTTAAAAGTGGCCTAGATCCCTCAAAGTGCGGCACTTTACCATACCCATAAAGAACTCTCATGCTTAATTATTTAGCTATGTAACTCCCATTTACCTGCTTAGGCATTCCTATCTCGGGTTAAAGCCCTTGACACCAAGATTGGCTAACTCTCACTCAAGCAATTAGAAATATCCTAGCTCACTTGTGGGAAATTCTAATACATGTCTACTGAGGGAAGACATGACACTAATTAGCTCTTTGCTCTCAACCATTTTCACTTATTGGATGCCAATATTTGAGCTAACAAAATGGGTAACTCAGGAGATTGATAAAACTCGTAGGGACTTCTTATGAAATGGCAGTAATCCCACTCGAAATTTTAGCTTGTCTCGTGATTGCGAATATGCAAATTGAGAGAGCAAGGGGGTCAGCTATAGCAGGTTTGAACGACCATAATCTATTCCATACTTCGCTAAATGGGAAGCCATTTTTTTTTAGAAAGGCATACTAGATTTGTGAGCCCCACCCCTTGATTAAATCTTAGCTGTTGTTGCTACTTTTAATCCTAGCCATTAATTTTGTTTTTAGTTTTGAAACCCTATCCGTCTCTTTACCTCCTTCGGTTTTAGATCGTTGTTTAGGGGAAAAAAAAGAGACCTAGCCTCATCTCTTTCTCTCCCTATTTGGGAGTGGTGTTGGCGGCAAGGGCGGGAGAAGGGTCTCTTCGTCAAGGATTTGTTTAACTGCTGTTGCTGAGGTTAGGTTCTGATTTATCTTATTTATACTCTTTCTTATAATTGTTGTGATGTGATTCTAGTTAGGGATAGGGTTTGGTGAGAATGTTGAATTGTTTTCTTTGAGGATAAGATTAAAAAATTTCCAGTTAGTATAGCAGAGATCCTTCTTTAATTTTGGGAGACCTAGAGACAGAATTTGGAAGATATCGAAAAATTGTAGATTGAGGTCTTATTTATCTTTTGACAAATTTTAGAATTTTGCACAAGTATCTTGTAAATTATAGCCTTTGAATGCAGGTACCTCGGGTAGGATTTCTGTGCAGGTCTTTAAGCATTTTTGATTAATGTTATGGTTTTTGAGTATGATTTAGATTTAGATTTATATAGAAAAGTTGTAGAAATCGACATCATACATAGATTTGCAAAATTTCAGAATTTATGTCTCTGTAATGGTTGAGTTATAGTCATATTACTATACTTGTACTCAAATAATATTTTTGCGGAAAACATGAAGGTTGGTTAGACAATTTCATTGTTTTATAGGTGGAATTTGGAGAAGAGTGAAATAATAAAGTTATAGAGTTTGATGTTTTTTATATACCTGCAAAAATTCAGATTCTTTAGATCTGTAGTTTAAAATTTATAACATTATTAGTGTAGTTGTGCCAATTGATATTATTATGCAGAATCCGAAGTTTGTTTGGTGATTTTCATGGTTTTAGATGTTGTATTTGGTAAAGTGTAAAATAAGAAAGTGATGAATTACTGAGTTATCTGATTTTACGTAAAATATTATTGCTTTTGAACTTTTATATTGAGAGATTGAGTGTTTGAAAGGGATGTGTCTGAATTACAAGTCTGCAGAAATAGTTGGAGATTCTTTTGGATGGTATAGATTGAGTAGTACTCTAAACAATGTGAGTTTTGGATATGTCCTAGTTTTAGGTGTCTAATTTTCTCAGTATCTTGAATTTCATGATTTGAAAAAGTATAGAAAAACTTATGCTAGATTCAGTTCTCAATGGTATGAGTCCTACTTGAATTATGCATTTGTTAATCTTTTTATATGTATTTCTATTCTAGTGATATCCTTTGTTAATGTATAGAATGTTTGATTTTTTAAGTAGGGAGAATTGATCACTCTAGTTAGGTGGTTAAGAATCTAGTGTTATGCACGTTCGTCTGATATTGTTTAAAGCTTTAGAAGTTAGGTTACCTTAGTACTTCTTTCGATTTTCTTACTTGTGTTAAATAGGCTTTTGATATCCTTGGAAATTATTCTCAAATATAGGGTTTTCTGAGGAAAATTGTTCGATTTGGGATTTAGAGTTTTTGGCATTAAGCAGGTAAGTATCTCACATATAAATACTATTATATGTATATACTTGAAAATTCTAATTTTCTGAACTTCTGGAATTTTTGAGAAAGATACTGATTATTTTGATTTATATTTTGAATTATTTATTTATTATTATTTTTGGAATTACTTTTAATTATTTGAAATTTTGAGTTAATGATATTTTATTTTGGATTAGAATTATTTGAAAGGTTTAAATATTTGTTTAAATTCAGATTATTTAATTTCTAAAGTATTTAGATAGTTTATCTAAATACGTATTATTTAAATTTTGTTAATTTTTTTATTAATAATTATTATTTTTTTAAAAATTATCTGTTCATGTTTGGATTCAAATAACGGGTTTATTTTGATATAATAAAATGGGATCACGGGACTGCTAAAATTTTTGCCTGGCAAATTACTCATTTTGCCCAATCTGAATTTTGATAGTTTATTGTTTTGTGAACATGAAGTATTTTATCATAGAAACTAGTCCCCAATTAATTATGCACTAACTTTGTCACTGGGGTTTAAACATTGACCGTGTCGACATGTACTCTGATATAAAAACTATAGTTTACCACCGCTTTCCGTCGGTGAAGAATAACGGCCTCTGATAACTCTGGCTCGGATCACCAAGGGTAAAAATATGACCTCTGATAATTCTGGCTCAGGTCACGGAGGGTAAATATATGAATTCTGTTAATTTGTTTTGACAATAGTTGTTTGGGGGACCTATATGCTTAGTTTTTGACATTTGTGTTTATTTGAACTAAATTTGATTTCTGATTTTTTATTTTGATAAATTATGATTTTTGTAAATGATTCCTATATTTTTAGTGGGTACTTGGTTTTTGAGCTCATAAATGTTGCTGATATATCTTTTCAGATGAAGAGTAGAGTTGGGTGGTGGATAGCTTAGCGGGGATGACAATCGCTAAATTATTAGCATATAATAAGTCCCGGTTATTGTGGGCGCCGCCTAGGTTTTATTTGAATATTTTTGCAAAACACTTAGTCTGATTCTATCAATGTTAAACTATATTCTTTTGTTCCTAATTTTGGCCTCCTTATTAGATTCTTTGTTCTGTTTTAGATCAGGTTTTGAGCCCTTGTATGTCTATTTGGCTTCGGCCTTGTAGGTGTATGGCTAGGGGTGGCAAAACGGGTTGGCGTGTCGTGTTCGTGTCGTGTTGACCTGAGATTCTGACACGTTTATCCATGACACGAACACGACACGATTATTAAATGGGTCATTTTTCATAACACGAACACGACACGGTTTTTTAGCCGGGTCGACACGACACGACACGTTTACTATTAGTTAATAGTTATATTCCTAAAATTCTTTATTTCAGAATTTTGTTAACCTCAATTGTATGCAATTATAAAAAAATTTCCATCTAATCTTTAAGGTTGATTGAACAATTCTTTCATCAAGCCTGCCCATACTTGTTTATTTCATAAATAAATAAAAAAAAAATACTCTGCAAGCACACTAGTATGTGAATGAACTAGGCTGAATGGTGATTGATTAATGGGCATTTTGTCAAGCATAGTGTTTAAGCAGGGAGGACTCAAAAGTCTCAAACCAGCTGATTTTTACAAGGTGGCTGCATAATCCCTGGCCCATAAATATTAAATCATAATGAATGATCTCTTCAAGCGAAGGACTGATCACCAGCTCCTTCATATGTGCTTCACAGGTGACCTCCACAACCTTGAAAATGTCCAAATAACTAATCCTGAGAATCTGAGATATCAATAAAAAATAGTCAAATACCTTTCTTTTCAAAAAAAAAAAAAAAACAATTATATTACCTTCAATGCTTGCCCAGCTAAAATGATGAATCCAGTATTGATCATGAAAAGATTGACATACTGCAACGCCCATGTAAAAGCATACATTTTTCTACCTGCAAACATAAATTATTTCTCAAAAAAAAAAAAAAAAAAAAAATACTATAACAACTCAAATTAACAAAGCTTATACTGAGTGAATTTGGTTATATATTATCAGGCAGTTGCATGCTGATCATGATAGATCCACTAGATAAATGTGAGAAACAAAATCATAACAAGAATCCCTTTGAGGAAAATATATTGTTTCTAAAGGGAACACCCACAAACGAAATCTACTTTGATGGCTAAGTTTTAAGACAAGACATTTAACAAAAAAGCAGTGTCTGTCTTAGTAATAGCACACCAAAAACTCTGAAGTTTTCAAACGCACAAAGAACTTAACAGTTTACAGTCACATAGTAACATACCAATTTATAGTCTGAATGAAAACCTAAATCTAAAAGCTGACCAGCAATATCTGAGAATTTTCCAGTTCCCACATTTTCTCACAATTTTCATTTTAAGCAAAAATTAGAATAAAGAAGCTGGATAATTGATTTATAAGCAAAATAAATGAAATTAATTTTACTCTAAAGTAATTAAGGACAAGGGAATTAGATAATTTACCAGATGCTCATGTGACACCTCTGAAAAAAATAAAGCCAATGGCTTGAATGGGGAACTGAAAGAAATACAGGAAACAAGTTTCTTCTCAAATATCTTCACAGAAATAGCAAGTGAACTAAGTAGCATGTAATTTAGGGCTTGAAATTTCTAGCCTCCAAATGTTTCAGAACCAAGCAAATAAAAGTGAAATAAAAAACAATGCAATACTTGTCCAGCAAATAAGAGGATGTGACACATACGAGGATAAATCATGCTTGCAAAACAGAAAGTAGATGAGTTGCAGGAAGTGCATTAACTATAGTCTTGTAATGGAGCAGTGAGAAATATATTGCATACCATGCATCTATGCAATAATTTATTTCTAAAAAAAAAGCATACATTTGGTTATATATTATCAGACAGTTGAATGCTGATCATAATAGTTCCACTAGATAAATGTGAGAAACAAAATCACTCAAGTTGTCCTCCGGCAAGTCCTGGATACACTGCAGCCAGAGAAGTAATTCATTATCAGTATCACAACACTTGCACAACCATTTCTAAGATACAGTCTACTTAACCTACTTTTGTACCTGGAAGATTGCAGAATGTTTTGAATCTGCAGGATGTTCTGAATCTTCTACAACCTATTTCAACATTATCTTAAAACAAGAAACAAGTTACAAAAGATAAGCAGAACAATGACAAGGATATGCAGATTTTCAAAAACGTTGATGTCCATGAGCATAAACATACAATAAAATCATATTTAGCTAATATAACTGGAGTTTCAATGTCCATGAGCATAAACATACAATACAATACGAAAGATGGAAACATGATGGTTACAGGATTAAAAATGAAAAGTATTGCAGCTGGTCTTCTTCAATGTAAGCAATGCCTTGTCTTTCCTCTTCTCTCGAATAAGATCTTTCGCCACTTGCTTTTCAGGTTCAATCACAGTTTCAAGCTGAAGCCACAAAACTATCTTAACAAAAGCTCAATTGGATCACAAAAAATTTCTCAATTGGACCACAAAAGGTATGGATTCTCACAAATAATTGAAGTAGAAGATGATGGACATCCTTCTCTATCATTGGCATTAAGCTCTATCATGGTTGCCAATTCTTCCACCTCATTTTGCGAAACATCTACAAAACAATAAATGGATAACAAAAAATATATATATCAAAATTATATTGAAATAGCACAAAAGTAAATAGAACATACATAAAAAATTAAAAATATAATACCTTTTAGTCCATATATCCAATCTCGAGTACAAACCAATGCTTCAACCACATCAGGCTTCAACGCACTTCTATATTGGTCAAGAATCCTTCCTCCAGTACAAAATGCGCTTTCCGAAGCAACAGTCGTGATGGGAATTATAAGAATATCACGAGCCATAGATGCAACACTAGGATATCTAAATTCATTCCCTTTCCAATATGTCAACACATCAAGTTCAATCTTCCTATCCAATCTAGGTTCATCTAAGTATAGCTCAAGTTCACACTTCTGCGGAGTAGTCTCATCACTAGTAGCAGCATCAAACATCTTACAAAAAAAATTAAAAACAATTCAGATTCAAATTGATATTCAAATAAAATATAGTACCAAAAGAATATTAACAAATACCTTCATCAAATCTTCTGAAGTATTATCCAAGCAAGATTCTGATGCATTATGAATTGTTGGAGCTAAACTGGTTGATTTAGATGTCAACTGAGATATATCCACATAATGATCAAAAAGAGACTTAAGATCCCACCGCAATTCTTCCACCTTAGTTTTTCCCATCTCCACGCCATATATCATTTTATAGCTCCAATCCACAAAATGAAACTTATATCGAGGATCCATAATTATAGCCATGGCTAGTACCTTATTGAAATCTTCCCAATATTTCTTAAATTTTTCAAGCATCACAGCAACCATAGAACTCATGTACTCATCAAAGCCATCCACCTCATCTTTCATTCTCAAGTAAGCGGTCACCACTAAAGGGAAATACATGTTTACAGTCGGATACTTTGAACCATAGAATAGATTGGTAATGGCATAAAAGAGAGCTAAAATTTTTTTAATTTTATCCACTTTCTCCCATTCATCTCTCGACGGACAATGCTTGAAGTTTGAGTCACTCAACTCTAAATGCATGAATGCGCGACGATAATAAAGTGCACTTTCAAGCATGATGTAAGTTGAGTTCCATCTAGTAGGAACATCTTGCCTTAATCCTTTTTTGCTATCAAGAGAACTATGAGAAACACATTCAAGAAACTTTTGCTTCCGAACTTGAGAACCTTTCACATACTTAACACATTCACGAATTTTAGTGACACAAGAATCTATGCATTTTAATCCATCTTGAACCACTAAATTCAGAATATGAGCCCAACAACGCATATGAAGATACTTTCCACCACATACAAGTCCATTTTTGTTAAGTAACTGAGTTTTCAATAAACTAGCACAAGTATCATTTGCAGAAGCATTGTCCAATGTCAATGTAAAAACCCTTAAATCAATCCCCCAATCACATAGAAAATTGTGAATTTTTTCAGATAATGATATCCCATTATGAGGAGGTGGCATATAACAGAAGTTCAAAGTTCGCTTACGCAAAACCCATTCCTTATCAACAAAGTGAGCAGTCAAACATATGTAACCATCCGTAGTTAAAGATGACCAACAATCAGAAGTCAAACAAATCCTTCCAGGTGACACCTCTAACATACTTTTAATATTCTGTTTTTCCCTTTTAAACATCTTAAGACAATCAGCCTTACAAGTATTTCTGGTAACAATATGCAAATCAGGCTTCAAATATGTCAAAACAGCTCTAATTCCTTCAAACTCCATAAATTGAAAAGGCAAATCATGCATAATAATTGCACCAGTCAACAAATCTCTAAATGTTTCAGCATCAAACTTATTACCAGACAAAGACATAGATCCAGAATTAATAAGTAACTGACCTACATCACGCATATCTTTTCTAACACAAGTGGAGATGTGCCGCTTCATGTTTCCTGTCCCATATTTTGAGTCAGCAAGATAAATTATTCCACAGTGTTTGCATTTGCACCTCCTCTTTTTATCTGGTTGCTCTGGTAGAATATCAAAATGATTCCACACTGTTGAAGTAAACTTTCTTTTACGAGTCATTCTTTTTGTTGTTGTTGTTGCTTCTCCAGGAGTAGGCATTTCCTCCAAGTCAATTAAATCATCATTTTCCTCAACATTTATGTGGGAACCATCAGTTTCACCAACATATGGACTTGAAGACATATTTTCTACAAAATTAAAACAATTTAAAAACAAAAGTTATAAGCTATTCAAGAATAATAACAATCAAGAATATAAAAACAAGAATTATAAAACCAATCTAAAAAGAAAGGAGGAAAAAGAGACTTGATGTCAATATTGAAGCTCTTAAGGAGAACCTGGTTGGTGAAGAGGGAGCAAAGGCAATGGAGTTCGTTCTTCACAACCTCCTTTAGGCCTGCAGCACGCCGCCGGTGGTCTGTTGATGCTGTTGAGGTATGCCGCGTAGGACACGAGCTTGGTGAAGGGGTCTAGCTCTACGTAGTGGTCGACGCCGCCAGCACCGCAGTGAAGAGCGCTATAGCCACGAAGTTCGCCAGAGAAGAAAGCTTGATGAAGGGAGAGTTGAAATGGAGGTGGAGAAAAGTTAGGGCTTCAGAACAAAAGAAAGGCTGCCGCTGGCACTGGATTGATGCCTTGATGGATTCTCATTTCTCATGTGATTTGAATCAAGGGTAGAGATGAGTTTGGAGAAAAATCAAATGGCTGAAATGTGTTTTGAATCAAGGGCAGAGATTATTTTGGAGAAGAATCAAGGGTAGAGATGATATATTTATATTACATTATTTACAAAAATAAAATTAATGTAAACATTAATATACTATATACTCTAGGCTGGCAAAAATCATTAAAGACCCAACAACTCTAGGCACTAGCATAATATACTTTTCTAGAAATTTTTTTTTATATAAATATTTTTTTTAGAGGAATGTAATAATTAAAGACCAAACTAATAAAGGTTTAAGTCATGTTCACAGTTCACTTATTTCATTTTAGAATTTTTTGTTGTTTTTTATACATTTATTTAAAAAAATCTAAACATTAAATAATTGTTATCAAACTTATTTTTTATATTTAATGTATTTTTATATAATTTCAAGTAAATTATTTTAAATTACACTTTTTAGTTTTTATTAGACGTATAAAACTTTTAATCATAGAATTTTTAGCAAGAACCTTTTGAAGAGGGAGTCTTGATTTTTTTATATGACCCTTTCTAAATTATTTGATGCATTAATTATTTTTTTATTAAAATTTAATTACTTAAGAGTTTTTTCCTGGTCAATAAAACTTAAATGCATAATAATTACTCTTATAGGAAAAATAAAAAATGCACGCCTCTTCCTTTTAAGCTTTCAAATTCCTCTCTCATTCACTTTGCCACATCCTTTATAATGTCCGAGATTCTTTTCTTTCAAATTATGTTTTAAAAATTAAATCTCCAAAACCATTATATTTAAGTGGAATAATTAATTAGTTGGAAGGAAAAATAATTGATGACTGCCAATAATTTGATGGATAAAAGTGAAAACAAACATTATTGACAAATTAAATGCTTTCACTAATTAACTAGATTTTTTAATTATTTAAAGAGTTTTGATGGGTAAAATGATCGTTGAGTTTGTTTGTAATATTAAAAATTATTATTTAATAATTAGTAAAAATAATTTTTTCTAATAAATTTCATATATAAACAAAACCATGCAATTTTATTAGTTGATATGATATTTTAATTATATATATATATATATATATATAACAATTTCAATATTGCATACTCAATTATTTATAATTTACTAAAAACAGGTTAAACGTGTCATAAACGGGTGACACGTTTATAACACGAATTCGTTTAATTTTCACGTGTCATAAACGTGTCAACCCGTTTATGACACGAACCCGTTTATCCCAAACCCAAACCCTTATAAGAACGTGTCGTGTCGTGTCGTGTAAACGTGTCGTGTCAAAAATTGCCACCCCTATGTATGGCCGTTTGTTGGCGTCCCAGGTCCATTGAGCCAGGTTCGGGGCGTGACAAGATTGCTAACCCACTTTCCATCAAGGAGTTGACTCAATGTTAAAGGATAGTAAATTCACTTTGTTCTAGATTAATAGATGGCTCAAGGGAAAAACCCCTTTCTCACAATTCATGAATTTCAGTTAATACAGGTAGCTTATCTCAACAATGCTTTTCTTGAACTTTAGGCCCGAGTTAGCTCAATATGCTTATTCAAGGAATATGCTTTGCATTTTTAATTGCACAACACTTACACATCTTTCTACTATCTGCAAAAGTTAATCATATGCTTATTGCCCAGATAAATGTAACTCTAGATGCTAAAAGTACCAAATTGGGGGAAGATTATCCCGACGATTAAAAGAAGCCTCAACTTTGTAGAAAATTAGCTTTCTACTCGGGAAAGCCTTAGAATACTGCAGAGCGACCCGAGTGATTCTGACAACTGAAGGGAGTCTAGCGGTTCTCATTGTATTGTCTAGCTTACTTGTTTTTCCTATTTTTGTGCCATATTTTATTTTTTTAGCTGTTGTCTCATATGATGCTTTTTATGTTTCGTTTCTCCACTTATGATGGACTTGTAGTTGATGTTTTAGTTTTTTTTCCTCTTGTATTTTGTACTCTGCTGTGTGTGTTGTTGTCGTATGTTTTTGCACTATGTTTTTATGTTTTCTGCTTATTATGTGGCTTTTCCACTTCATTATTAAAAAAAGGTAGAGCTTGGGAGTAAAAAGATTTGTTGTACTAAATGGCATCTCATATGAATGAGGTGAGTGGGTCTTCAAGTTCTATGTTTTCAGATCTTAGAACAAGACCAAAGTATCAGACTTTATGTTGGCATCTCATATGAATGAGGTGATTTATATATGTGATCATTACTATAAACAAAATCAGCATTATACTCAATTTTTAACATAGTGAATTGGTCTTCTCAACTACTCTGTTTTCAACGATTTTGGGTTTTCCATGTAAAGATATGTGTCATTATTTTATTTTTTATATTATCAGTATCATTTTTAATTAATTTATTATTATGTATATACAATCAATGATTAGGATTGGTGATAACTCATCTCCAACAAATAAGAAATCCAGAGTTCAACTATCTCTTCCAACAATGGTTGAAAATTGTACCTTATATATATATATATAAAGCATGGCCATCAAGTACTTTTAGCAGTAAGATGAAACAAAGACAAGACCCTCGTTGCCAAAGTCAACAACAACCCAACATTAATTTATACGAAAATGGACAAAATAATAATTTTGTTTGCCAAAAGCCCTGCAAGAGGCATAATAATAACAACCCGGTTTCCTAGTGACAAAGAAATACCGGAGCTTCCAAGTGTCTTCCGTCCAACATCTCCATGGTGATATATATATATATATAAGAGACCATGCTAAGCTCAGCCCTACCAATTATGCAGTCCATGAACCACTGCTCCGCAGTTTATCCTAACTAATTGATCTTATCCTAGTCCTATAATAATTCTTATCTTATCAGTTTAAAATTGATATTTTATGAATATATTACCAAAGCTTTGTACATGCGAGCGGAGAGCTCACACACTATATATATATATATATAATTAGGAAATCAACATCATCAATAATGTTAAAATAAATATAGTTTTTATTATTAAATATATTTTATTATGTTTTTTTAATAAATGTGGATAAATAACAGCTTTATTGAAAGAAATACAAAAGAATAGGACAAACACTGGAATGAAAGAAAACAGAATAAAACAACCAGAAAAAAAAGACAAATACCTCACCAGGGGCGAGGATTACAAAATCCAAGAGGAGCAAGAGCAGAAGTAGAAAAGAAGAGA
Organism: Dioscorea alata; assembly: GCA_020875875.1. NCBI lineage: Eukaryota > Viridiplantae > Streptophyta > Magnoliopsida > Dioscoreales > Dioscoreaceae > Dioscorea > Dioscorea alata. The sequence continues at coordinate 15,960,644 of CM037021.1, forward strand.
GAAAGTCGGGCTCCTGGAGACACAAGCCTTCCCAAACTATTGAAGAGAGTGGATTACTCCTGGGTGAGGTTGATCTCTGAGTCGCCAGTGTGATCAACAGACCTGACGCTTAAGAAGTTGATAGAGCTCTTTATCCTTTGAAAAGCTTTAAGGTTGTTTTGCTGTGAAAAATCGGGTTGCAGAAAATCAAGATAGAAGTATATTAGTAGTCCTGAATAAAATAGAATGTAAGGGTAAGCAATTAAATTGGAAAATTTGATTATTTTGCTCCAACCAAATATTCCATATAATTGCTCTAGAAATAAGGTCCCAGATGATCCAGCAATTTGAATTTAAAGAAGGTATTCAAGAGGTCCAGATACTAGAGATTGTAGGAGGAGAAAAGTGGTTGTTCAAAATTCGTCTAAAGAATGACCAAATTCTCTCCGAGTATTCACAATCAAGGAAAAGATGATCTACAGTTTCTGAGTTTTTGTTATGAAGAATGCAGGTATCTGTGGCAATTATATTACAACCTTTCTTGAAAAGGTTGGATAATGTGAGAATTTTGTCCTCCCAGACTTACCAGCAGAATAGAGTGATTTTGCTTGGCCATTTGATTTTCTAGAACTTGGAATAAATTAGACTTCAAACACCTTCATCTATTAAGAACTTGTAAAAAGATATAACAGATCAGGAGATTCCATTTTTTTCTAGAGACCAAATATGTGTATCCTCTTGGATGTTAGAGCAGTTTGGAATTAAGTTTAATAAAATTGAAAGATCGTTTATTGAAGCTGAGAGAAAGAGGTTCTCTGGGGAATCTAATTGAATGAAATGCCTTAAAGTTATCCAGGGATCAACGCAATCAGAGAATAGAGTAGCCCACGTGTCTTTAAGAGTTTGCCCATCAAACCATCGATCGAACCATAAAGACGTATTGGCATTATTTCTTATATGTTTGGTGAGACATGCTCTAAATGAAGGTAGAATGGGATTGATCTCTACCCAGAAGAAAGATTTATTTTGAGGAGTCTGAAATAAAATTTCGGGTGGCTTTTTGATGGAATAGTTAGCACTTATAAGTTTTGCCCAACAGCTATTTGGGTTGGAAATGATCTTCCACCACCATTTCCCAAGTAAGGCTTTGTTAAATTCTTGTAGATTTAGAATTCCCCAACCTCCCATATTACGAGGTCTGCATATTCTTTTCCAAGCAACCAGGTGGATTCCCCTAGAGCCGAGTTCTAGTCCTTTCCAAAGAAAGTCTTTTATGATTTTATCGATTTCTTGAATCACCCAAACAGGGAGTTTGAAAACCGACATCCAGTAAACTAGTGTTGATGATAAACTGAGTTGAGAAGAGTTAAACGTCTCCCTAAAGATAAGTAAATTGCTTTCCAGAGAGAAAGTCTTGATCGAACCATTCCAATGAGTTTTGTCCAATCTTGATGTCTTGGTCTTCTTCCTGAGAGTGAAACTCCTAGGTAAGTAATAGGAAGACAGTCTCTGCTGTAATTTAGTATTATTGCTGAAGTTATGTTTGGTTGGAAACCAAAATTGGTAGAATAAAGACAACTTTTTGAAAAGTTTATAGATAGACCCGAAGATCCTTCAAAGAGGTAGAGAATTAATTTGATTATGTAAAGATCTTCGTGACCTCCCGCTAAGAAGATTAATAAGTCATCCGCATATTGCAAATGACAAATATTGTTTGAATGATCTAGTTGTACTCCTATCAACATTTTAGATCTGATGGCGTGTTTAAACATTGCGCTAAGTGCGTTTGCCGCTAATGCAAAAAGAAGAGGAGAAAGCGGATCTCCTTGCCTTAATCCTCTTTTGCATTGTATAAATCTTTGGGTTGCCCAATTTATAAGGATATGGGCCTTTGCAGTTTTTAGAATGGTGTGAATCCAAGATATCCATCTTGAACCAAATCCTCTAGCTACTAGAATATCAAGGAGGAAGTTCTAGTCTAGAGTGTCAAAGGCTTTTGCAAAGTTCATTTTGAAAGCAAAACCAAGAAGTTTCCTTTTTTGAACATCTTTATTATGTTAGATCATAGGTTTTAAAGAAACTTCTTTTTTTATTCATAAAAATAGTGAATAAATCACTAAAAAATATTAAAAGAATCCAATAAGGACAAAGCTAGTGCTTAGAAGATGGTCAAAATAAGAGAGAAGATAGTTTATAATAAGATAACAAATACTATAGTTTACAATAAGACATAATAGATAGAAGATAGGAACAACACACATCATATATAGGGAAGAGAAGGACAAAATATCAAACCATCATGGATGGTTAGACACACGTAAAAAGAACTACCATAGATGTGGACACAAGGACTAGCAATTAGGTAGCTAGGGCCGCCTTGCCCAGTAGAGAATCAGGGTTGATCAGGCACTTTCTTAATGGAGTGGAGGGTCATTAACTGTGACAATCAAGGAACAACTGATGAAATCCGTACTTCATTTGATAATCACCTCATGAGTATCTTCCGATGCAAGTCTTTTTGTGTTTTAGATTGCAGAAAGCCAAAAAACCAATATATGATAAATACTAATTATGATTGAAACTGATGGCAAGAAGCCTGATGGCAAGAGGCGTTGATTGAAAATGCAATAGTTTTTTTTTTGCCAAATGTTTACGAAAATTGTTATTATGAGTAGGTCCCAAATATATTTCGAGTGGTGGTTAAAATAGAGTTTTCAAGATGACCAAACCTCCATAAAGGATGCTAGGAATCTAGTGAGATTGAAAAAATTATCCAAGATGATGCAAGATGTTAGCAGCTAAGGAACACCCAAAAAAAAGGGGTGATCAATTGTTTCTGCCTTCTAATCAGCTTTGTCTAAACATTTACTATAACATTACTGGTCAAAAGCCAAATTTAAACAAATATGCAATTTATCTTACGTCTTGGTGTAACATCAAAATTGCTAAATCCATTTCCATGATCTTGGGCATTAAACTTGGAAACTTCCCCTTCACTTATCTGGGTGCTCCCATCTCTCCAAAAAGACTTCACATTTCTCACTTCATGCAATTTCATTACTAATAGAGTCAATAATGCAATTTTATCCTGGAATCACTCATCTATCTCCACTGATGGCCGAGCTGTTCTTTTGAACAACAGTATTTTCTCTATCGCCACTTATTTTCTATCTATTTTTCTCATCCCTAATTCAATTCTTAATGAGATCTCCAAGCTTGCTTGAAACTTTCTTTTGGGTAGTACAAGCAATTGAAGTGGCTTTCATACTATAGGTTGAAACGTTGTAACTCTTTGTAACTGCAAGGGGAGGATGGGTCTCTGAAATTTGTGTTGGGTTTTAAGGAAAAGAAAGGAGATAAAGGAATAATAAAAACCATAATGATCATTCTCCATTAATTTTATTGAGTACTCACTTGCTTAAATACGCCTTACAAAGCAACAAAAAATCTATAAAATCTAAACTAAAAAACAAACACAATCAAGAAATTAACAAGATTTTAACCAACTTTGAATTATTCTCCAACAATTTGAACCATACTAAGTATGCTCTTATGCCTGAAAATATTTTCGTGATTTTAATTATGATAATAAGCTCTAGATCGATATTTTTAAAAGCAAATATGGTTCTTGGAATGTTTGGAGCTGAAAAACTTTTGCGAATTCTTCTTGGGTTTTTAAATCAGTTTGCAAATTTGCTGATCTTCTCAAAACCAATTTTTGTGTTATTTCCTGCAACCACAGTTTGATCGATTTATGGAGGAATCCTTGTTTAATGGATCTTCCTATAAATTTAAAGCCTACATTCATTAACATGAGCATTGATTTTGAGAACTTGACCATTCATGATTTATCTGCTAATGGCTGGTTTGATTTAGACACTCTGGAAAGCCTGTTTGGTATCAATATTGATTGGAATTGGATTGAAAAGATCTCTGTTGATAGCTCCTCTACTTCCACTTGGATTTGGAGTCCTTCTTCCAAAACTTCTATTGTGCCAGTTATTTATGATCATTATATTTAAATGGAGCCAATGCCTTTTCTGACCCTTGAAAAGGATGGGCAAATATTTGGAAGCTCTGGGTTGTCCCTTGAATCAAAGTCTTTATTTGGAAATTGGCTCACGGTAAACTTCCCATGGGGGCTTACCTGTACAACATAAATGTGGGTCCTCATACCCTCTGCAACTTTTGTGGGCTTGAGTTTGAAAATGATAACCACTTGATTTGGATTGTTTCAAGATCAATTTCGGTTGTAATAATCTTCTAAAATCTTTTGGTCTTGGCCCTTATTTCATAAACACCATTAAAACTGGGGATTGGCTTACAGTTAAAATTAAGTCTTGGGCTGGTGATGCTTTTGCCAAAACTTTAATCACCACTACTGCATGGATGCTATGGAGGGAAAGGTTCAATCTTGTGTTTAAACATTGGAATCAAAATTTTGGTTCCATTCTTATTAAAGCTTAGGCACAATGCACATATTACTTCAAATGCAGAAAATTGTCAAATAGGGAGTATCCTCAATCCACTTTTTTATTTGCATTCATAATCATTAACATAGATGCTTCTTGGGTTAATCCTTCAGAATCATGTGGTTTAGGTTTGATTATAACTCTTAACGACAAAGTTGTCCTTCTTGCAGGATCTCTAGGATCTTTTCTAGACTCCCCCATTCAAGCTGAAATGGAGGTCATAAGCCTGGCACTAGAACATTGCAATCTTAATAATTAGAAGCCTGACAAGATATTCTGTGATAGTCTTGGAGTTGTCCAAGTTGTAACTGGATTCACTACAAGGAAACAAGCATTTAGAGGGTATTTTTGGATGATTTACCGGTGGTTATACCCGCCGCTAATTGTCCTTGGTGGCAGTTAATAAACCGTCATGAATTCAGGCGTCACTACCGCATTTCGCGGTAGTTTTAATCAACGGTCGGAATGAATTGTCCTCGGTGTATGAATGAATTCACAGCAGTTGTAAACCACCACATAACCCGCCGCCATATGTCACCATCGCTTCCCTGGTACGCATTTTGCGACGAGTGTAAACCACCATGGTAAGTGCCGCCAAATGCAAAGTACAATTAATCATTTAAGTTTCTCAGCTATTACAACCGCCGCGATTTTGAAATCATTAGTTTTTAAATTATTTTGCAGACATTCTGAATTTTTGTTTGGGGGCTGGTTGAACCACCGCCGTGAATGTGAAACGCTTTTTTTTAAAAAAAATATTATTATTATTTTTAGGATAATAAAATTTTTATATTAATGATGAAGACTACAATATTCAAATATCACCAAATAGTTCATAATGAATACCTGACAAAATTCATTGATTGATGAAAAATACAAATATATATATATATATATATATATATATATATATATATATATATATATATATATATATATATATATATATATAATGAAGTTTTTTTCGACATTGTTAGAGAACTATTTTCTCGATAACTAGTTAATCAAATGAAGAATAATTTAAATAGATTCTATGCTGAATCTGTTCATCAATTTATAAAAAACAATTGTGACAATGAGCTGCACTGTGGAACAATTGGTGACACCAGTGAATAGTGAAGCTGCTGCGTACATCAACTCAATAACTACTCTGAGATCAATAAGAACTCTAACAACATAAAACATGATAAAACAGTACTCTCAAACTGAGTTTTTCTTGAAAAGATGAACATCCAGTACTCTCAAACTGAAACAGTTAAAAGAATTACAGATCCTGAACCAACAAACTTACTTTGAATGATCAACTGCAGCATCCCTATAGAATAGAACTTCACAGACATGTCCTGGAATCTGGAAGAAAGATAAAACAGTACTAATTCACAACATCCACTAGCCTTCTTCTGTAAATCCAGACGGATGAACAAGGAACTAGCAAAGAAGCCAAGGTTGTAAAAACCGGACCGGACCGGCCGGTTCAACCAGTTGAACCGGGAACCAGCCAATAAACCGGTCCGGTTAAGCATATAAAACACCAAATAACCGGACCGGCCAGTTCAACCGGTTCAACCGGTGAACCGATGAACCGGTTGGACCGGACCGGCCAGTTAATTTATTTTTTAAAAATTTTTAAAGTTAAATATGTTCCAAAAAACAAAAAGCAAGATATTATATACTTGTATTTTATTTTATTCCTCATTTTTTATTGTTATTCTTTTTGTTGTTATTGTATACTTATATTTTATCTAATTATTTATTTTTGAATATTTTTTTTGTATAGTTGCATCTTTGTATATTTGTACTTTGAAAAATTCAATTTTATGTAGAATTGACATTTGACACTTTGTGACCTTGTAAAGGCAATATGACTCTTGTCTTGAGTTTTGTAGATTTGTAGTTTTATATTTGTATTTTAAAAATAAAATTCATTTCTTATAGGGATTGTAACTTGTGAGCTAGTAAAAATAATAAAATTTAAATTTTGTAGTTATATTTATTAAATTTCTATTTTTCCCCATTTTTCTGATTTTTTGGGATTTTTTATAATTTTTTGAACTTTTCTTTCTTTTTTGAAATTTTATTTATTTTTAAAAAAAAAAAAAAACATAAAACTGTTAAACCAGTTGGACCGGTTGAACCGCGAACCGGTTGGTCAACCGGTTCACCAACCGGTCCGGTTTTTAAATCCTTGAAAGAAGCATCCTCTCTGTTCCTTTCCCCCTATTTCTAGTGCAGTAAAACATGGCACGTTAGTAACCAACAACATAACAAACTTAACATGCAATTCACATACTAATTACTTAGTTCCTAGAAGCTGAATTATCACTACAAATATTCATACTTGTGAATATACATACATACATACATACATAGTTATAGAAAACATATAGTTACCTGCCCCTGTTACCAACAACTTGAAACTGAGCTGAAAAGTCTAGTATCTCACCACTGTCATTTTAGGAATGTGCATGTCATTCTAGCCAATATAAGCACATGTTTTCTTAGGAACAAAATATTACCAGAAGCAAATATTAAAATAAAATAAGAAAACATGAGCTAATAGGGGGATTTGTCAAAATTATAAGATTCTCAACAATATGCACTTTGTTTTTTTGGTCTTACAATGATTATAAAGTTTACCAGGGCTTCACAACAATTCCAAAAAAATTCCAAATAGAAATCCAAAAATGAAACGTATTGAAAAAATAAATGATATAATGAAGAAAAAAGAAAGAATTTCTCACCAAGATGTGACTTCTTCTAGAGCAAATAGCACACCTCCAACATGAGCTCTAAACGCATCAGAAACACTAGCAACATATCCACAAGTTACCTTTTAAATATAGAAAAGAATCAAGAAAGATGTAAAATTAACACCCAAACAAAAAAGAATAATAATAAATTTCAAGGAATTCGATTTGACAAAAAATTAATTGAATATAAATGGAGAAATACAGAAACACAAAAAGTAAATGTTATAATAAATATAACAATATAAAAGTGCATGAGTACTACATAATCTAGTTAACACAACATTTTAAACATTTCAATACCAAAACACAATGTAATACCCTAAACCTTTAGATATTAGTTGGAAATTATATCTAGGATATTATCACAGTTGCAGTAAGATTTTCCTACAGAACAGTTTTATTGAGAAACCCAAGTGGAAAGCACAAGGACTTAGGTGTGAGAGTTTATATAAGATTTTGGGTCACAAGTAATTAAAAGGATTTGATCGAATTTGTTTCCAAAGACCAAGGACTAAAAGGTAAGTTTGCAGGGATCTTTTGGAAATATTATTTCATGATTCAGGAACCGTTGGTCACTTTCCAGAGTCTTTTTTGTAAGAAATCTTCTTTTTAAGGACTAACAGTAAATTTTGGCAGAAATTTAAGTTGAGAGAAAGGCTTTTATGTTGGGCTTTCTTTTTCTCGTTTAATAGAGGCTGCATAGTGTTTTGAGAGAAAAAAAAAGAAGAAGAAAAGAATGGAAAAATGAGAGGTTTTGGAGAAGAAGAGCTTGAAGATCGCCGGAGATAGTTCGTTTGGAAAAATCTTTGTTATAAGATGATTTTGTTTGGAAAAATCTTTGTATTTGAGAGGGATTTTGCTTGGAAAGGTGGATGAATTCTCGGATTTACCGTAGATTACTGTAGATACCGGGATTAGGTTTGTTTTGGTTAATTAAGTTGATGATTGTTATTAAGATGGTAATGATAATGTTTGGAATGGAGAGTTGGTTGAGTTTAGCCAATTTGAGATGAGATGTTTTGGTTGGATCAAACCAAGTGAGAGTAAGTTGGTTGAGTTTAATTGATTTGGTTTAGTTGGGCTTGATCAAATCAAGTGAAGTGGGTTTGATCTATTGAGTCAAGTTCATTAAAATGGATTGGAGTTGGATTTGGATTTGGATTAGAGTTGAAGTGGTTGGGTTCAATTGAATTAATTTGGTCTAGGTTTGATCAAATCAAGATGAGTTTATGGTTGAACTTGAATTATTTTGGTTAAGTTAAGTTGGTTGAGATTGATTTGGGCTTGGGTTAGGTTTTGAGCTAATGATTTTGTCGTAAACCAAATGAAGGAGAATTGGGTTTAGTTGAACCAAGCTGGTTTAAGAGATTTTGTATAAGAATTGGAAAAAGTTCAAGACTGGTTGGTTAAATTGAACTTGGTTAAGTGAAATTGAGATTGGTTAAGGAGGGTTTAGCCTAAATTGAGTTGATTTAAGTGCAATTGGAGACTAGTCTAATTATGCAAGGTCGGGTTTTAATCAATTGGAGTGAGCATGTCCAATTGGAGAGTCAGTTATTTGTTTCTTGTATTTTTTTTTGTTCAGTTATGTCTTTAGTTTATCGTATTTATTCATTTTATTCCATTCTCCTGATAGGTGTTGTTCAGACTTGGGAAGGAGTTTTAGGTCTAACAGAAAATCCAAGGGAGACTAGCTGAGTCGGTAATGGCTATTATTTTGAATAATTGGTTAATTGTTATTATTTTGAAATAGTTATTTAATAGCTAGTATTTTTGAAATAATTGTTTAATTATTTCATTTTATTATGTTTAATTATGTATAATGTTAAAGGATAATTATATTTATTTGAAGTTGTTGTGCCATAACAATCGTATTAATACATCTGGTTTTGTATAATTACACGCAGTTTAACTGTAGAAAAATACATGTATATATGTTTTAGTTATTCATTTCATGTATTTATTTTAAGATGATTTTTTATACCGACCATACTTGTGTAATTGGTTTTCATTCCTGGTATATGAATGGTATCATAGATTTGGACTTTACAGGTATTATGCATATATTGTGCTACTGAGTTTTTACAGGATTTTAATGGTAAATACAGACTTTAGTCCGACACTGCAGTAGGGGTCCCACGGTCCAGCCTGATGGATGGAGGAGTGGTCAACCTTGAATTTACCCCTGGTCAAGAGGTGCGTAGAGCCATTGATAGGGTTTAGTTCTGTTGAGAAACCCGGGGTCACCACACGGGGATCTCAATGGCCAACGTCAAGGTTACGAAGACCTTGATGGCTCTCAACCTAGTTTTGACGACAGCTAAGTCGGGGAGTATTTTTTTAGGCTAATGATTTGATATCGGTTTTACAGTTCAGTCGTAAAGATGTTATTTTGGATTGTGATGATGATTCGTGATGAACTTATGAGGGCAATCTCTCACAAAAATCTTATTTCCTTAGAAAATTGATTTGATGATGATTCATGATGAATTTATGTTTTAAATGCTCTTAAAAGTTGTATTTTGCCAAAATTATGATATTTGTGAAAGTTGGGAAGTTATTTGAGAAATTTATCCTGATTTACTTTATATACGTTATATTTAATTATTTGAAATTATTGAGCCACTATCAACCAACTGAAATGTGTTACAGTTGCAGAAGCAAGACCTTACTAGATTGCCTGTGCAATTATAGAGCTTGTCAAGGTTAAGTTCAGAGTTACAGTGGGTTCCTTTTCTTTCTATTTGCTGGTGTTGTGATCTTGTAGCGGTTGCAACCACATGGTGAAGTAATTATGTTTGTTGTATTTGTGTATTTGAACTTTTAGTCTGTATAAAGTTATTAATTATGTTCTGTAAGTCTGATTTGGTTTTTCAGGGGTGTTAGTTTTTCAGCTAGAAAGAGTTTTTAATTGATGGGTGCCACATTTACCTCGGTAGAAGGGGTGGGTGTGACACACAACAATTTCATTCATTTCATGCTGGCATACTATCCTGACAGTCTTATGACAAGAAAACATGGTTACAAAATATGAAGTTTCTTTGAACAATCTAACTACATGTTTTGAATTATTTATATATATTTCTTGAATGTGAGCTCAGCGAGCAACTCAAGCTCAGTTAAAAATTGGATAAATCAACCTTGAGCAGAGCTCCTTAACTACATCTAAAGTTCATCAAATTGGTCTAATCTTCCTTAGCACAAGCTGCGCTTGCTCAAGCTCAGCTTGTTTCTTGCCCTATTCATATATGACCAATACAGAAAGTATTTCTTTTCTACAAGATAAATTATAATGCTTACACAGTAAAAAGCTATAGGTGTATTAACAATATTCTCTAAGATAAACAAAAAAGAAACGTTAATGACCTTGTGCATTAAGTAGAACTTTAATTTGATATCTATCAATAACACAACATCCTATAACAGTGTTGCCTTTGTAACAATTAAAGTTTAGAGTTAATCAAATCATAAATAAAGTACTGAAGAAATAGGCATTTGAAGAAAAGGACTTGCGACAGTTTTGTAATAGATTTTTGAAATACATCCACTACCAACAACTTTTTAGAAGAATTGCCATTGGCATCAATTGAAAGGCTAACCAATAACCAGGCAATACCACACAGGATGATTAAATAGTAGTATCTCTTCTGATTAACAAATTTACCACTTCAATAGGCACAAGGCTAGCTATATATATATATATATATATATATATATATATATATATATATATATATATATTAAAAAAATGCTTACCAAGTCACAACGATCATGATCACTCTCAAAAACTTGTAGCCACCTTGGATTTAGGTGATATTTTGTAGATCCACCCTGTAACATTCATAATGTAATAGTGGATAATTGCACAACCAAATAGACAGTTTCTAATGCTTTGTTTGGTTGGGGGTTTTGGGAGGTAGGGTAAAGTAAGGTTTTGGGTATAACTATGTTTGGGGGAGGGGGTAAAGGTGGAGGTAAGGTTTTAGAGAGTTAGATGGAGGTTTTCCAACCCTCATTTTCCAACCCCCCAAATTGGAGGGTTGGGGAGGTTTTGAATAGTAACTTTTTTTTTTGTTGACCAAAATGCCCTTGGTTATTTCCAAGAATCCCAACATAATATTATTAAGTAATATTATTATATTAATTAATTTAAAAAAATAAACATATTAATATAATATAATATTCATATTATATTAATATAATTTATATTAATATTATATCAATATTATATTAATATAATATAATATAATATTAATGTGTTATTTTTTAAAATTAATATTATATTAATTAAGATAATAATATATTATTATATTAATTAATATTATTAATTAATTAAAAATAAACATATTAATTAATATTAATATTATATTAATATGTTTATTTTGTTAATTAATTAATATAGCAATAATCAAGGGAGATGTTTACGTAAACAATAAAAAAATTATGTAAATTTCATGCAATTGTAAATAAAGTTACAATTTTTGTCTTTCAATATAAGGGTAATTTGGTAATATTACTATAAACCTTACCTCCAATTACCTTCAAACCAAACACAACAAGGTTTTAAAACCTTCATTTACCTTACCTTGTCCCAAAGAAGGAAGGGTTTCAAAACCTCTTTTAACCTCCCATTACTTTACTTTACCTTACTTTACAAAACCTCACAAAACCCCAAACCAAACAAAGAGTCAGACCTCTAGCAAGTCACAAGATAGTTGTATAAGAAAGATATAAACCTGGGCTAAGGGAATATCAATAATAGATGACAAAAAGAAAATTCATCTTTTATTAACTGGAAATTTAATCACAAGTTCAATTTTTCATAACAATTCCAAGGAAAATTTAGAGTGTGGGAAGATCCAAGAAATTTAGTAACTGTTCAAGGGAACTTTTTAATTTGCCATAGAAGTAACATGTAATGTGTTATTTGCTGATTTTTCCCAATTTCTTCTATTTTAATAATCAAATTTGTTTTTTTTTTAGGAGAAGGGAGCTCATAGAGCTATTTTATTAGAAACAAAGAAAGTTTACAAAAGGTTCCAATATACAATAGAGAAACAAGACACACACAGCAAGAACATAAAAAAGCAACAAACAGCTCAAGAAAAAATAAAACCTAGCTCAGAGATACATTTCATAAGCCATTGAGGCAGGTCCCGGCCTGAGTGGAAGAGGCTAATCTCATGCAGATTTCGGTTCAGCACAGCAAACCTGAGAGCAAGGTTCATCCAGTTCCGGGGAACCACGTTGATGCCCGGATTGGATGCCACATTCAAAAGAGCTTTGAGGCGATCAATGCAAGGAGTAAGGCGCCACAAACAAACGTCCACAGAAGACTGGATAACAGCAGATACAATGTAGTTACTGATGAGGATGTTCTGAATGCGCAGCGGCAGAGCAACAACAGCTTGAAGAGCAGCAACCAAGGTTTGAAGATCAGAGTCAAGCTGAGATTTAGCATTGATGAGAATGCAACCTGCACAAACAATATCATGGTTAAAAGTAGAAATGAAAAAGCCCCCCCGACCCACCTGCGTTCGATCACACCAAGAGGAGGCAGAGAAGAGGAACAACCCATCAGAAGAGGTAAAATTAGAAAGCAGCAACTTCCTGTAAACAAAATTACACTTGGCACCAATGAGATCATTAGCATAACTAGAAGCTTTGTAGGCAATAGCAGTAAAATTGGGTTTGATATTGCGAAAAATTGCATTACACCTGGCTTTCTAAAGGAACCAGGCCACAAAAGCAATGTGGCATTTAATTTTACCAGAAAAAGAGTTGGCAGTTAACCAATTACCAGAGGTGAATCCACCAGGGAAAGAAAACTGCTTACCAGTTATCACAGACAACAAGCACCAGACACCTTGAGATTTGCAACAGGTATATAGTATATGCTCAGCAGATTCAGGCCACAAATTACAAAAGATACACATGCTTTGAGGGCCAAGATTAATTGAATGCAGAAAGTCAGTGGTGGAAAGCTTACCACGGAAGGTAAGCCAAAGAAAATATTTAACACGAGGGATAACGTTAAGAGACCAAAGTATTCTCCACCCAGCCCAATGATTGGAATTCCCAAATCTGCAATTAAGATAGTGGTAAACAGAAGAAGCAATTGATCTACTACCAGACTTTGGAACCCAGACCCACATGTTGGTCGCATTGAAATCAACTTTTCCCAATAAAGGCAAAATGTTTTCCACATTAGAACCAAAGAGAAGATGAAGCTTATGGTAGTCCCAATCGTGTCCAGAGCACAATTCATCACAACAGATTTGGTTTAAGTCAACGTTCATATTAAACATCATAGGTTTATAGGCAATAGGAATATCACCACACCACTGATAAAAAAGGACAGAAGTACTAGAGGGATTAACAGTTTTAATCCAACAGAAGGGTTTAAGAGTAGCAGCAGTTGAACATAACCCCCGAAAAAACCATGAGCACTTGCTGGGGATAGGATCATGCCAAAAATTAAGGAATCCATATTTCTGTCTAAGAATGTCCACCCAAATGAAGTCCGCAGAATTAAGGTAGTGGAACATAAATTTAGCCTTCAAAGAATGCTTCACAATCAAGAGATTCTTAAGAGCAAGGCCCCCCTCAGTCTTAGGATCTAAAATACAATTCCAAGCCACAGCCGGGACGCCCTTTCCATTGCCACCTTTATGCCAGAAAAATTTCCTAACAATCATAGTGATTTCCTGAAGAATAGAATCTGGAACTGGGTAAACTGACAAATGATAAGTAGGGATAGCCAGAATAGAAGAGTTGATAAGAGTAGCCTTAGCAGCTAACGAGAGTTTGGAATGTTTCCATCTATCGCAAGTACGAGAAATCTTATCCACCAAAGGTCTGAAGTGAGAAACACCAAGACGCTTAGGGGATATCATCGCACCAAGATAAGTGAAAGGAAAGCAAGACTTGACAAACCCTAGGATGGAGCAGATGCTCCTAGACACCCTAGTGTTAAACCAAGAAGGGAAAAATAAGGAGGATTTAAAGGTATTGGCCTTCTGACCAGTAATTTGCTCATAAATAGTTAAACACAGCTTGATATTCCTAGCAACTTTCCTGGAGGCATGAGAAATAATAATTAAATCATCCGCGTACATAAGATGATTAAAATTATACTTAAGGTTAGGATTGAATCCAGGAATCATGTTGCTCCGAAGAGCAAAATTAAGCATAGATGACAAATTTTGAGAAACAAGGATGAACAGGTAGGGGGAGAGTGGATCCCCTTGACGAACACCTTGAGAAGAAGTAATCCAAGAAGAAGAGGACCCATTAATCAAGAAAGAGAAAGAGCTGCAATGAAGGCAGGTTCTAACCCAAGAAATCCAAGAAGGAGGAAACTTCATCTTGGCTAATGTGGCAAGAATTGCGTTCCAACTAATAGTATCATAAGCCTTCTCAACATCAATTTTAGTTAACATCCTAGAGGGGCCATTAATGTCATGCTCTAAAGAATGGACTATCTCTTGTAAAGCAACAATATTATCAAAAGAGCAACGACCCGGGACAAAGCCAACTTGCTCACAACTAATCAGCTTAGGAAGGACAATTTTAATGCGATTGGCAAGAATTTTGGTAACTATCTTAAAACAAACATTACAGAGCGAAATGGGGCGAAAGTCAGTGACAAACCTGGGATTGTTAACCTTGGGAATGAGAGCAATAAAAGTTTTACCCCAAGACGCCGGCATAACAGAATTAGAGAAAAAGTAACTTATAGCATTAAAAAGATGATCCCCAATATCTGTCCAATAAAATCTAAAAAATTCCGCATTGAAACCATCGGGACCAGGAGACTTACCAGAGGGAAGTTCCCAAACCGTAGCATATAGTTCCTCCCTGGTTAGCTCCCTGATGAGACTCTCACCATCCGAAACACAGAGAGATGGGAGGTCACTAGGCAAGGCGTTAAAAACTTCAAGAAAATTAGAAGGAGATGAGTCTGCCCACAAATTGGAGTAAAACGAAATAAACTTATTCTCAATATCAGAACTATCAGTAAAACAGTTACCATCAGAATCAAAAAGCTGAGCAATAGAATTATAATGAGTTCTCAAACGAATAGAATTATGAAAAAACGCAGTATTCTGATCCCCATTATTCAGCCACAACATATGCGCACGTTGAGCCCAACGGGCAGAATTCTGTCTCTGAAGAGAAGCATACCTGGAATACCATTCAGCAAGCTGGCCAGCAGCAACAGCATCTAAATAATCAACACATTCGAGCTCAGATATAGCAGATTCAGTATTCTTAATGGCAGAGTCCAGAGGAGTAAAGCCAGATCTCAACCAAGCATTAATTTTAGCACGAGTACGATAGAGACAGTGAGAAAAAGCATGAAGAGGATTGCCATGAGGGGAAGCAATCCAAGCATCTCTCACAACCTCATGGCAACCAATATAGTCACACCAAAAATTCTTAAACTTAAAGAAAGACTTACGATAATAGGAACCGGTAGAGACGGAAAGCAGGAGCGGAGCATGATCCGAGAGGATCCTCGGAAGATGCGAAAGAGAGTAAGAATAAACCTTGGAGATCCAGCTGGAGTTAATTAATACTCTGTCCAGTCTAGCCCACCTGCGTGCCAAACCCCTTTGGTTGTTGCACCAAGTGAATCTAGCACCAGAAAAAGACATATCAAACAAGTTATTAGAGTCAATAAAATCCAAAAAAGAGTTAGCTTTGCGAGAATAATGAACAAAAGAACCCCCTTTGTGCTCGCTACGATGAGCTATCACATTGAAGTCACCAACGATTAACCAAGGCAGCTCAACGGAAGCCAACCTGGAAAGCTCAAGCCAAAGATTCTGCTGAGAGCGAAGCCGACTAGAATTATAAATAACAGAAATTAACCAGCTATCAGAAGGGAAAGGAGAGATAATGAGGTGAAGCGCTCGGCGGGAGACTGCAATAGGTGTAACGACACCCAGAGCACTACTCCAGGCGACAATAATCCCACCAGAATACCCATCAGCCAACAGAGCAGCCTATTTCCAATTACGGGGCAACTTCACGCAGAAGCGGTCCACGCGATCGGAGTTCGCCCTGGTTTCAACCAAGCATACCAACATAATCCGATGAACCCGAATAAGATTCATAATACGAGAAGAAGTGGCTATCGCCGAAACCCCCCTACAGTTCCAACAGAGAATTTTAGAATTAATCATAATGCACAAAAAGAGCGGAAAGAAGATAAGTAAAAAAGATATTTCAGGAGAGAGGACTTCCATGAATGCTGACATAAACAGCACCAACCAAAGACCACTAATAGGTTCAAGGGCAAGAACCACCCAGATCAACTCTTCCTTTCTTCAAGGAAGCAACCACGGCATGAGAACCCTTACGAATTAACGATTCACGACGCACTTCTTCCTGATATTTGACAAGTGTCATCGAGTCATCCGGTCCTTCGCCATCAGTCATCTCATCGTCTGACTCCTCAGGTTCCTCCTCCTCCTGGCTATCACCATCCTCCAAAGGATCTCCCTCCAAGGCAGCAGAAACCCGTTCGACTGCCAAAGCATGGGAAGACATGGGAGTGGGGGAAGGCTGGTCAGGGGGGAGGGAAGGAGAAGAACGAACAATAGGCGGAGGAGAACCCAAGCGTAGAGGAGCTACAGGTTGATCCTGAATGGGGACAAAAGGCGGTGGACCAGAAGACATTGGGACGTCCGTCATCAAAAAAGGAGGTCTGCTATTTTCAAGAAAGGAGGGCTGGCTCTCCATCATAGGGTTGCTTTTGTCAGAGGAGGCAACGGCTGGATCCGGAGGATCCAAAGAGTCATCCATCGGGAAGGAGTCCGTATTGGAATACTCAACATGGAAGGAACGACGCCCAATAGACCCACCCTGTCCTCGAAACCGGGCCCCAGTCCTACCGCCTCGGGATGGAGCACTTTGGAAGTCGAAAGGTACAGGATTCTCTTCGGCTGCCACGCTACCGGTCACGTGAGTGGTACGAGGACCAACTCCGCGACCACGAGCACGGCCTCGCCGTCGAGAAACCAGCAACCACGAGCCAAAGTCGGCATCCTCCGGAGGGCCAGAACCAGGACCATGACCCTCCGAACCAACTGGCTCCATTACCGTATCTCGATCAACAACATCCACAGAGTTTCCTGAGCCGACCGCCGTCCCTCGTTGAAAACGGGGGGGTGGAGAAACTCCAGAGACTCCGGTTGTCGTTGCATGAGAACAAGCTTTAGAACCATGCCCGATGATACCACAAGAATAACAGAACGTAGGGAGTCTTTCATAAAGAACAACAACAAAGACCTTGTGAGCATCATCCCCAACCCAGAACCCTCGACTCAATGGTTTAGCAAGGTCGATTTCCAGGCAGACCCTGGCAAACTTAGACCTGGATAAAGAACTTGTAAGATCATCAATTTTAATAATATTACCAATATGCGCAGTTACCATCTCAAGAGATTCATCGTCCCACAGCTCAATAGGAAGATTGTGCAGCTGAACCCACACAGCCGCCGTGGAGAGCTTAGCGAAGGCAGGTTCAAAAAAAGGTTGCCAGGGGGATAATTGTAGAATTAGACCGTTAAGAGACCACGGGCCTTCGCAGAGAAGGTGGTTCATGGTTTCATGAGAAGCACATCTGATCAGCAAGTAACCATTTGGAAGGTCGGAAATAGACACTTGTCCAAACGCCAACCATTTCGCCGAAAGGAACGCCTTCACTTGCTCAAACGGGGGAGGTTTGCCAAAGAACTTGCCGAACAGAGCATGTTGGAACTTCATCCGAGCACGAGCAAGGGTTTCACCATCTAACCGAACAAATTCAGACGAAGAACTCTTAAGCTTATCCAAAAGGAGAGGATTTTGCAGTGGTGAAGGAACATGAGGACGAGGATTAGCGGAAGCAACTTGAGCCCAGGACTGGGGCCTGTGTTGCAGGGAAGGGGACGGAGAGCCTTGGCCCCCACTCGCCATGGCAAGGGGGAGGCCCAGGAGAAGTCCCAGAAGGGGTCTCAGAGCAGGGGACGAGGAAGTGGAAGAGGAAGGGAAGGAGCGAAGTGGATTGGCTCAAATTTGTTGACACCTCCTAAATATTCTCTATATCTAAAGAAGAAATCAACTAGAAATATTAAGCAAGAATAGCAAATGCAAACATCTTCATAGTCATTATGACAACTTTTGCCACTAGAAAGAGAAGCCATCTGAGCAATTCACGGTCAGTAAATACATACTTGTTCAAGTAGTGAAGCAATACAAGTACCGGTATGAACAAGGGGACCTTCTTTTCCAAGTGCAAGACCACCTCCAACAGAACCAATACTACCAAATATCTGAAGTTACCAAAGCAAGAAGAAAGAATACGAACGAAGTCAAACCAGTCAGCAAAAAGCATTTGTTACATCACAAAATCAGGCAAACCTTTCTAATCAATGTTCTAACTAGGAGGATTCCATGTGTATCAACACTTGCATATTATGTATACCATTCAGAAGATCATAGGAGAAACTTATGGGGGTTTTTAAAGAAAAACATATCATACCATTTAAGTAGCGTTTGATCTCTGGGATACCAGACCCAACTGCTGTTGGGGCAAACTGGGTAACATAAATACTGAAGAAAATACCAAACCTAAGTTGAATATTATGCACACCAAGAAACATCAAAATAGGAATGCTGTATGATAGAGAATGTTGTAGCATATTTCAAGCCAGAAAAGTTTTTAACAGCTAGAATTATGACAACTGTAGATAATCTAGTGCCTGAAAAAATCAGAATCAAATGCATGTTATTCATTTAAAGACTTCAATCAAATTAAGAATTAAATGCTTAAGAAATAAGCTATCTTAACTCACCAACCACAATGCGTTATGCAAAAAATTATTTGAAAGATTCATGATAAAATTCTATTTATTTTTCATGAAATAATCAATTAAAAAGGAGAAAAATGTTTGTAAAAAGAATCATTTGAGACCAGAAATTATCATAGCTTTGTGTGTGAACAAAGTATCTCACCCTTCCCAAAGAACAAATATAATTACACATAGCGTTTGACATATGAACTTAGGTCAGTGTATGACTAGTGCAAATTTTAGGGTTTGTTTGGATTAGCTTTTGGAAAACCTAGAAGTGCTTTAAGTTAAGCACTTCTGGATTCAACAAAAATTGTTTGTATTTGCTTTTCTGAAAAAGCAGTTGTAAAAAAAAGCTGAAAAATAGCTTTTTTTTTTCAGAAGCTAGTCATGACCAGCTTTTAAAAACAGCTGGTTTTTAGCTTATTTTTATAGTTTATGTTTTTACAGAAAAGCTAATGTAAACACAAAATACAAAAAAGTGCTTAACTTACTCTAGAGAATCACTTTTTTTTCTAGAAGCACTTCTACTAAATTGAAGAAAAAAAACACTTTTTTGAAAAGCCAATCCAAACAAGGCCATAATAAAAGAAAAAAAAAATGAGGCTTTCTTTGGTAAATGGGAAAGGATAAAAGATACATTCTTGATAATGCAACGAGAACTGCACGATTGCTGAAAGGTATGATCTCGAAGCAAAAGGAAGATTATTTTTTTTTTATTTTATTTATTTATTTAATATGAGATAATGTATGTCTTCTTTGCCATAATGTTTATGATTTGAATTGATTACTGTATTTTAGAAAATAAATTGAATTTAAATTAAGAAGTATTATACTGTGCAAGTATGGATATCATTTTATTTATATTATACTTTACATGTCGTTTATGTTGTTAAATCTTGGAATAAACCTTGTATTTTTCAATCTTATCCTTTATATCTATAGAGAATATTGTTTGTATACACTAAAAGAATGAAAAAAAAATTTAAAATTCTATATATATATATATATCTTTCCCTCTTTTTTTCTTAATTTTCTGAAATTTTCTATAATTTATGAATTTTCTTTTGAAATTTTGTTTATTTAAAAAAAATAAAAAACGGAAATTGTTGAACCGGCCAGTAGAACTGGTTGGACAGGTTGAACCGCGAACTGATTGGTCAACTGATTCGCCGACCGATCCAATTATTAAACCCTTGATAATAGCACACATAAGACAGTATGCCCATTTTAGCACCTTCAAAAAAACAAAAAAAGACAGCATACTCATGATGGAAATCAGATCAACCAAAGAATTTGGTTGGCTCACACTAAGCAATGAAAAACGAATATCCTATTTTGATTCATTCTTCTTTATTATATAGTGATTAGCAGTTACATCAGTGATCAATCCCTTCTAAAATTTCCAAAATTTTCTTCTTTTTAGCCCTAGATCCACCATGAAAATGTAACCATGGATCATCTCATGCCTAATTAGTAAAATACATAAAAAAGAAACAATTTATGAATCCTAAACTTCAGAGGAAAATGTTAACTCAACAGACCACAAAAACAAGAAAAGATTGAAACTTTTCTTACCTCACGAAATAGCTTCTCTCTCACCTTTCTCATTTGGAATATAACTGAATGAATGTATCTTTAATTGCAAAGTGAAAATGGATAACATTGTTCATTTACAAGTCCTGAAATTTATATGGGATGGTTCAACCACAGTTCAACCACAAGACCTCTCAAATGAACTAATTGTAAAGCAATAAACATTTAAAAAAAAAAACAGAAAAAAAAACAGTAATCCATCTACTCAGAGAAACTGGCTTTGGTCGCATTCCATAAAGTCGGTGGAGGATTTCCTTGAACAACTTGACATTCAGCTTCCACATTAAGGTTATTAAAATGCACTTCAATTCTAGGAAGTTTCACATCAACTATGTAGAAATACTTTGAACCAGATGATACACAAAACATATGAACATGCATTCATTTTTCTTTCAGTGCTTTGAGCAGAAATTTACCTGTCAATTCTCTCTTTCTGCAACAGCTTGAGTTTATCATTCTCAATGTGTTAGATAAGACTCTCAATGAACAATCTCCTCTCTGCTGCTTCAAGCTTAGTAACATCAATCAACCGTTTACCTTGACCTTTACCATCTCCCCCACTTCACTCACACTGTCATAATCAAACAGTGATGTTCTTAGCCTTTTGAAAGTTGGCAACCTCTCAATTGCAGCCCACTGCAACTCCTCATCATCATTCTCTTCTCTAAGAGAACCATTAATGCTTGAACTTCTCTTAGAGATGAAACCAGGGAATTGAAAAGACAACCTCCTGCTACTTCTAAATGCAGCTTCAATTATCACACTCTAACGTTAAAACAAAAGACAGTTTCCAATAATAAAAATTCTAAACGTTAAGCAGCTTCAATTATCACACTCTAACGTTAAAACAAAAGACAGAGTTTCCAATAATAAAAATTCTAAAATTCTAAACGTTAAGCAGCTTCAATTATCACACTCTAACGTTAAAACAAAAGACAAAGTTTACAATAATAAAAATTCTAAATGTTAAGCAGCTTCAATTTCTAAAACTGCCAAGAACAAGAACATAAAAGGAAGTCAACAATGTTCAAAACATGGATCCCATATGTACCACGCTCCAGCTCCATTTAAATTGCAATTCCTAAGAACTCTGCAAAAAAAAAAAAAAAAAAAAAAATCAATAAAGTGGATGAATGAAATTTAAGAGTTATAAGGCAGTATTCCCTTCAAATATGTAAAGACTAAAGTCAATATCACCTATGCATCAGGGTCTGAACTATGTTCACCATGAGCTGAATGACTATCCTGCGATGAACGTCTTCCAATACTTGCGGACCCTGTATTTTTCTGATCAAAATTTGTGAAATTTTAAATGTTAAAACTAAATTGAATCCCATTAAATATTAGACACCCAACAAAACTCTACAGTAATTTGTAATAATAACTCTAAAACAGAATGCAAAAACCAAACCATATTAGGTGCAGCATTTTGGCCTTGGTTTGCTAGTTGTTGGGTAAGGAATGCTATTTGGTGCTGATGTAATTCAACTTGCTGGGTTAATTGTCGCACTGTTTCCCTAAGGGCTTCAAGTTCAGATGGTGTACCGCCACTAGCTGAATATCTGCCACTTGAACTGCTTGATGCCCCATATACTTGGGTTGGGACAGCTCCAAGCCCTAACCCTCGTACATAACCAGAGTGTTCCTTCCCCAAAACATTAATAAATGCTCCATTTTCAAATGAATTTTGACTTTGAATAACTAACTCTTCCTACATAATTAAAGTTATAGATTATATAAATTCTGATTATCAAACAACCATCAATCATAACGTATAACACTATCCGCTACTTACATGATTTTGCCTTTGCTCCAAAGGAATTTCTGTAGGTTTCTTTGCAATGTTAGACTCAAGGGAAGCATCAGGATCACATTGCGTATAGCTATATGGATTATAGCGATGGTCCTGCCATTTCTTCGCCAAACTTTTGAAAATGTAATCCTTGTGTTCGTCATTGTTAACCTCCATTTTTGTCTACATGTAAATATAGTAGCACACATTGGAAAAGTACAGAATGATACAATCCATAAATTCTCAACTATGAATACCATT
The DNA here is from genome assembly GCA_020875875.1 of Dioscorea alata. Classification (NCBI taxonomy): domain Eukaryota; kingdom Viridiplantae; phylum Streptophyta; class Magnoliopsida; order Dioscoreales; family Dioscoreaceae; genus Dioscorea; species Dioscorea alata. The sequence goes on from CM037021.1 coordinate 15,983,337, forward strand.
ACAAACCTTTATAATGTTATTCCACACATGATCTTTATAGCTTTGTGGAATCTTTTTCCACTTCTCGTATCTGATGGGGAAGTTTTGACAATTGCCTGCGATGTGGCCTAGAAATTGAGCAAGCATCTCCCTAGACAAATCAACTGGTTGGTTTTGATTATTCCATTCCACAATAACCCTCTCTCCCGGAGGAAGAGTGAATATGTCAATTGCTCGCAGTTTCCGTCGCTTCATTTCCCCATTCCCATCTACTATTTATAAAAATTTGTAGGACATCATCATGTATATGCGGTTATTGTTTATAACATATAGCCATGGAAAGACACTTGAGAAATCAAAATCTGAATTTAATTAATAAGTTATATATGTGAATCACCTTTGATTTGCACGTCCCATGCCCTTGCACTTCTTTTATTGCCCCTGACAAGTGAAGGATCAGTAGTCTCAATTTGCTCTGGCTGTACGGCAACATCTTTATGTTCTTCTGTAGTTATAGGTGGCACTAATGAAGTTGCACATGGGGCATCAGAATGGCCGGAGTCCTCATTAGGATTCGTTGAAACATTGGAGGTAACATGTCGTTTTGTCCTAGGCATATTGCAAACTACTCACATAAGCAAAGGATTAGTTTGGTAGCATGTAAAGACAACAAAAATAATAAAAGAAGTACAATTAAAAGCAACAGTAGGCAATAATTACCAATTCATAACATTGTTCTCAAATATTTCAAAATTACATATCATTTATATCATCAATCATTGATATCATCTACATCATCTCGACTCAAACGAAGATGTGTATCTTCATCAATAAATAAAGTATCCAAATTTTGCTCCGGTCGCCTTCAATATTAGCCATGGTATCTTCTTCACCCTCACCCATGTCATACAAGTCTCTAGGTTTTAGATGTATTGGTATACACCATCCATCCTCTTTTTGGTCATCAACATAAAATACCATCTGTGCCTCAGAAGTTTTAATGTATGGATCATCGTCTTCGAGCGCTCCAGTGTGTATAGGTCTTCCAAAATTGATAGAAGTAAAACCTAATTTGTCAATTTTTATACCTCTCAGGTGAGTTGTGTTGGCCCATTCACATTTGAACAAAGGTACCATAAATATTCCGTTGTAATTAAGTTCAATGATGTTAACCAGTTTTCCATAATATGGCACACCTCCATACCGCATGTTGACATCACTGCCACTAGAGTAACTCCTTGTTCCAAATGTGCCAAAAACTCCACTATTATGTGTCTTTAATTCTCTCTCATGTTCCAAAGTAACTTTTATCAGAATCCTGGATCTTGTCGTTATCTCGGTTGATCTAAACGCAAAGTTATTTGAAAGCATATTATCAAATAAAATTCCTTATATCAATAGGAAGCTTACTCGATTTGCAAACCACTGATTAAACTCTCTGTGAACCATCTTGTCTACCTCAATAGGATTTCCTACTTCGAGTCCTTAATTGTCGTCTTGCAACAATTCTGAACTCCCTGTGGAATTTGAATTAGTAGTTTACTAGCTAGATCAATTTCTGCAGTGTGTAAAATGCACGGCTAATAATACTTACTAGACATAAGAATCAATTGCAGGGCAATTTATTAGAACGTGTTGATGGGCCTGTAATCTCTCAATATATGTCAAGGTGAACCACGTAAAACCACCAATTACTTTCCTACAATACGGAAATAATTCTGCAATTTGAGCATTTAGATACTGAGAAATGGCAGGTTCGTCATCGACACATCTAGGTCGGTTTCAAATTGTCTCAATATTTTCAAAATATTGCAAACAAAAAGTAAGAACTTCTTGTGTGATATTACCCTCTGTAATAGATCCTTCTGGTCGTGCTTTGTTACGAATGTATGATTTCAATATTCCGAAGTACCTAAAGAATTATATACTGGGTGGTTATAATATATACATATTTTGCTAATATTAATTACAAATAAAGCAGTTCACCATTAATTACCTTTCTATTAGATACATCCATCGATAGTAGATCGGACCTCCAAGTTTCGCTTCATCAATCAAATGAATGACTGTATGAATCATCAATGTGAAAAATGATGGTAGGAAAAGCATTTCCATGTGGCATAATGTTACTACAATTTGATCTTGTAGTTTATCTAACTCTGTGGCATTTGATACTTTGCTAGATATTTGTCGAAAAAATGAGCATAACTTAAGTAATGCTGCAAAAACGTTATCATGAAGCCCTGCGCGCATGGCTAGTGGTAAAAATTGTTGTACAAGTGCATGGTTGTCATTCTTTCCAACGTCCCAACAATTTTATGATTAGTAGCATCAATGCACCAAGAAATGTCACTTGCGTATCTATCTGGCACACAAATATTCTTTAAATATCTAAAAATAACTTCTTCCCTTTCTTATTCATTATATAAACTGCTAATGCAAACTTCCCATTATCATCTAGCCATCAATTTGGCTTGCAACACATGCTTAAGATCTTTACGAGCATTTACATGATCTTTTAAGCGTGAACTATCATTCAACAATGTGAAAAGTATATTGTCACAACCATTCTTCTTTATATGCATCACATCGAGATTGTGACGTATCAAGTTATGTTCCCAATACGAGAGTTCAAAGAATATGCTCTTCTTCTTCCATAGTTGTGGTTCATCTCGAGAAGTGCTTGCACCGTCTTCTTCCCCCCTTCCCCCCCCCCCCCCCCCCCCCCCCCCCCCCCCCCCCACACACACACAAATTGATTATCCACAAACCAACCAAATGTGACGTTAATATCCTTAACCTGTTGTAATATTTCTACCCCTGATATTATTCTTGAAGGATTGCGTAGTTCTTGCTCTCCATTGAATCTAATTTTGTTTAATCCGAATTTATGACCAGCGGTAAGAAAGCGTCAATGACCCATGAAACACCACTTTTTAATGTAAGGCAGACGACAAGGATCAGAAGCATAGTTGCAATGCACACAGGCACGACCAGTATAATCATTCCACCCAAATAGCTTTCTGAGACAGGGATAGTCACTAATTGTCCATAACAGAGCATCATGTATTTTGAACTTCTCTTTTTTAAAAGAATCATGTGTTAACCCCTTTACACCACAACTCTTTCAACTCCCTTATCAAAGGCTGTAAGTAGACATCTATATCATATCCTGGCATTTGTTTACGTGGTATTATTGTTGAAACGATAAATGATGCCAGCTTCATGCACATCCACAATGGCAATTTGCATGGGATGAAAACAATTGGCCAAATATTGTAATTTTGGCTCATACTGCCGTAAGGATTAAATCCATCTGTAGCTAATGCAAGTCACATTTTGGGGATCTGTTGCAAAATGAATGTTGGTTGAATCGAACTTTTTCCATGCTTCACAGTCTCTTGGATGTCTTAATAATCCATCATTATTGGTGTCGAAGTTGTGCCATGCCATATCCTTAGTCGTTTTTAACGATAAGAACAATAGTTGCAATCGAGGTTTCAATGGAAAATATCTAACCACTTTCACAGGAATCTTTCTTCCACCTCTATTACTGCTAGAAATGTCATTTAACCTGTCAATTCTTCATTTTCCATCTAGAGGTATTTCAAACCTTAGAAATTTGTCTTTCTTCATCTACTATGTTTCCCCAATAAAGCATGCAATTGTTTGGGCATGCACGTACCTTCTCGTAATTTAATCCAAGCTTTGTGATGGTTTTCTTCGCATCATAATTGGAATTTATATTTGGATAAACGTTATTGCTTTGTTGCTCATTCCACAAAGACACTTGATGTGGTATAATTCCAATATGAAAGATAATTTTGAGTGATTTGCACATCTTTCATAAAGTGGTTGTTGGTCATTGTTTGATAAGTCATAAAAATCATCTGTTACATTGTGATATTGGTCCAAATTCGGTGGTGCGTTGTTGTTATGTATGTACCCTTCATTTAATGTGGGCAAGGCTTCTTCAGAATGGTTATGTACTCCAAATGCATCATTTATCATATCCCTAATTGGATCATAAACAAAGACATTGCTTTGTGAAGCAACGTTGTGGTTGCATTCAACATTGATTGTTTCATTTAGATGGGACTCCCCATGTAGATACCAAATTGAGTACCCTTTTGGGAAAGCTTGCAAATAAGATGATCGTACACCTCTACACGTGTCTAATGTTTACTAAATCCCCATGTAGGGCATGGACATAAAATCATGTCATTAACTGCCCCATGTTGAAAAGCAGTCTCAATGAAAGTCTTAACTCTCTGGTCATAAATAAGTGAGTTTCGTGGCTTTGTAATCCATGACTTATCCATACCCAGTAAAACCAAGGGGTTAGGACTCACATTGTTGTCTTTGGCTCCATATTTGTTATTGACTTCATAAAAGTGGTCATATTATCAACCCATTAACATTCATATTACTAATGTTAAATCTTTAGAAGGCTTCCAAAAAAAATTTTACAAATCCGAAAACAATTCCTATTTATCCTTCCATTTATGTGATTTACTTATGATCAAACATACGAGTGGCAAAAGTATATTTTGTTAAGCATTGTATATATACACATAGAGCTAAGAACTTCTCATATTATATAAAAGGTAAACATTAATACCCTCCACTAGTTAAGTCCCAAACATAAGTGATGGTAGATACCATCAAGCAAGATATTTCACTATTCAACATTCAATAAGATAATAGCATGATGAATCAAGGAATAGATCTCTAGTTATGACCACATGTAACTTTAAATTCAATCGTTCACAATTCCCCAATGAATTAAAGATGGCATAATAATTGATAAAAACTGATAAAACTAGAGGCTCTTGTTGATTAATGAGTTTACCTTCAAGTGTTTAAACTTCGACACTGCTACTCTTCGATTAATTAATTCAATTGCAGAGACCTGAAAACAAATTGAAGGTTGAAGATGGAGATTTTGAATTCACTATTCTTTGTTTATCAAGGTAGCTTACCAGTCTCAAATGAACCTTGTGCTGCGTGAAGTTTTGGGAAAACCAATACTACAAAAACTGATAAAGATTTAGTTAGAATAGAAGAATTGGCCTAAGTTTTGGATACAAGACAAAATAGAAGCATAGCATAGTTAGAATACCATCTAAGCTTTGGATTTTCTCCTTACCTTAAGATCATGCGTTATCTGAATGGTGAACTCATGAATTTTGTGTCATCTAACAAGAATTGGCCTTAGGAAACAAACTAAACCATAATCCCAGCTTCATGTTTTGGAGACAGTAATTAAACTTTTGGTAGTGGCAGTTATTTATTTATTTATTTATTGCATCCTTGCATATTTAATATAGAGTTTACCACAGTCCATCGATGCAAAACAAGACACAAGACTCAAATGACAACTCTAACTCAACTGTTAATTAATACAGTCAAGACACAGAAACCATATAATTACTAAACTGTAAACAAAATTAAACTGAACTGCAAGAAAACTGTTGCTTAGTTGCTTCACAGGAACAAAACATTTTATTTTAAAAGTGACCATTTGCCTCTTATATAGCCTCATGAAAATAATTTTCAGAAGCATATATCTGTATGAAAATGACTGAGTTTCTCCTTAGATGAATGACAATGTTTCAAGAAACACAATCAACTAGACTTCAACATTGGTGTTGTCCAATGTATTTAATGGTTCAAGTAAATCTTTCAAACCTTGAAGTCAGACCTTGTCTAGCCTTTTCAATTTATTAAGGCAAATAAACAAAACTCTCATGCTGTTGAAAAATATGTGACTTGATCTCTCTAAAACCCAACTGAAATTAAGTAACTTAAAAAAAACTAAAATAAAAATATATATTTGTATTAAAAAATTATTTTGATTATCTCCCATGGGTCCCAGGTTATAATCTAACTTGGGCACTGACATAGTGGTTGTCACTGTGATCAAACGTGCATGCTTTTCTGCTTCTTCCTGTGCTATTCTTTTTTATATACTGATTGGAATCAACAAAAATGTGTGAGATATTTACGGAAACTTTGTAGTGGTGGATTGCACTTTGTCTTTTCGGGTATGTGGTAACCTTTCAAGCTTTCAGCTGTAGATTCCTAACCTGGTTGAGCTTCAGATATGGGATTGGCTTTATTAGACTTGAATCTATACCTTTTATATTCCCAGCCTTCAAAGTGATTGATTGTTTTCCTGCTAATTTGGCCTTAACCTGGATTCTATCATTCTGATACAAACCAGAGCTATCCCCTTATTCTAATTGATCAGACTGACATAGGAAATTTCCACCACTATTTTGGAGTCATAATAGTCTCTCCAAACAAGCGTGTTCCATAGAGTTGCAGATAATAATACTAGAAAATTATAAACAAACTCAACTGAAAAATATGCTACTTTCACAGCACTGAAAGTAACATTGCATTTCCAAGGCCATAGTGGTAACCAAGGCCTGACTCAAGGCTATCAATGTTTAAAGCTCACACTAGAAGACTAACAGGACTCAACTCAGCAGTAAAACAATGATTTGGAAGCATGCCAATTATTGATATACATCATGAAAAAAAAAGCAAAAATAAAAAATAAAAAACAACTGACAAAGAATTGGAGGAGACTCTATTGGAGGAACTCTGAATGAGAGGATCAAAGCTGATTTCATCTTCCAACCTTTGAGTTTGATTTTTCTTTTATCATTTCCCATAATGTACTTTCATTTTGAACCTTTGAATCTTGTGAATTTTAAGCCTTTCATGAGGTATTTGTGTATGGTTAGTGTTTTGAACCCTTTAAATTAATCCTTCTATGGGAATTCATATTTCAGTAATTGATATAGAGCTTGTGCAATTGAATTCTATTTTTATTTATGTTGGTGATATACAAACACACACACACACATATATATGGGATGAAAACAAGCATTGAAAAGAATAAATCATCATATGAGATAAATTAATAACTAGAAACTGTTTGAGAAACAACTTTAATTACCTCTGAGTTACCTACAAAGCCCCTGTTTTTCCACCGTCTAACAAAGTAGTCATAGTAATGGTTTGCATCAGCAACACCACTGTAGTCAATGTACAACTGCATGTCCCAGTGCAGTTAATTTTGCTCATAAGGAAAGATAAAAACAGTTAAAGAAATCACAAGCATATAATAGCTTACCAGTGCTGTATAGAACTGTGTAGGCAACTGCACTCATAAAAAGGGACAAGATTTAAGTGAAAATGAATAGCTAGTTAGTTAAATATATAATGAAGTTCATGTGTACACACAGTGACTGGTTCAAGAAGGCATCCCACCAAGTTGAAAACATCACTGCAAAAGAAAGAACATGATCAACCAGTGAGTTTATATATTTACATATAGAGAGAGAGAGAGTATGGAAAAAAAAGATGACGAGTTCTATTTAAACTACACTGTTGATCTATAACTTGATTCTAACATTGAGGTATTTGATCATGTTCTCCCTAATTCCACTTAACTGAAATTTCTATAATGATATCAACATTGACTTTTAACACAAGCTACTTTTGGCCCTTTCCTTAATCATCTCGGTCATCAAACATACTAATATATATACATATATATATATATATTAAAAGCATAAGATAGGTGCAATAATCTAAACTCATGTAGAAAGAGGCAGTTCTATAGTCTCTTCAAGAAGAAAGTGAAAGATATAGATAGGAAGAAATTAAGATGGCTTAGGATTATGTTTATCTAACACTGTTGGACTTGCGCATGGCTCTGAAAAAATCCATATCAAACTTCAATCTATCATATCTCCAAAGACTGATGACTGAAGCTGGGGAATAATTGTTTAACAAGCGTATCTATTATGACATCTCATCATTGAATTTCATTAATTTTGCAATAGAAGAGTTTCATGATAGTGTGGAACTTAAGACATAATTTGGTATTCAGTGCTTGGGAATTAATTAACTTACAGCAGCGGAGAAATGGCTTTCTTCCGTATGCATCTTCAAGATTTTTTCAGACAACCTGAACAGGTTTCAGTAAGAAAAATTGATAAAGCTTGACTAAGATAGTTTCATTGCATGATTCAGATCATTGGCCTTGCCTTTAATTTAAAGCTTCATTATTCTTCCATGATAAAAAGAAAGAAAGACAACAGCAAAAGTTCTGCATTGTAACTATTTTCTTTAATGCAATCCATCAATTACTTGTTCTTGTGCAATATGTCGAATAGAAGAAAACTTTATATCCAAATCAAAAAAGAGAACTTAGATTTTGATTATTCTGTTACTAGTGTCGCAAATCATATAGTCAAATACAATCTGTTGAACTTCAAACATTTTGAGTCTTGGAGAAGATCTCACAAGGCAAGCAAAAACTAATAATTGAAGGTAAACCAATCAAAGCTCTTCACAGAAACATGTGCATCTATCCAAATTTCAGAAAATAATAATAATAATAACATCCGTCAAAAGTAACACTATAAAGCACATAAGTCAGTAAGTATTTTAGTCGGTTTCAGGTATTGAGTGTGCTTTTGTCACCCGGATTGGTGGCTAGTGAACCAAAGTAACAAAAAAATGAATCACAGAGACTATGAGAAGAATGCTCTTACAAATTGTCATGAATGGATACTCCACGTCTGCAACTTATCCAATTTGTCTGATATTTCCTGTCTATCATAATCCAAATTTATTTATTTTCTAATTTTCATTGAAATCTTCACATATATCATCCAGACTGTATGAATAGACCCACATTGCTCAACAACTAACAACCGGTGGCCTGTCTGGAATAAAGTCTATTGGCTGCATCCAATCAATTACGAAATCAATGCTACCAAAAATATATTTCCCAATTCCTAAGTAAAGTTAGGCTTGTCCTTATTAATGCTTTAATTGGTGACAACCATTCACCATTCACCAATGCAATTAATGTTTAGAGAAATATCATCAACAACATTGTCTCTTCCCAGAACAAATCATGTACTAACAAAAAATTCAGAGCATCATGCTAATCAGTAGTAAGAAGAAAATTAAAAAAAAATGAAAAAAGAAAGAAGTCTATGTAAGCTTTAATGGCTAAGTTGGTAGCATGGCACTTCAATGAATAAAGAAAACACTGCGAGTGGGTGTATACACTTTTTTTTGTAATCATTTTGATTTTATTACTTCAAATTCCATGCTGGGTCTTTTAGAGTGTGTGCTTCCAAAAGAAACCCATACTTGCAAATCAAGAAGCTATTAGAGATAAGGCAGATGGATAATGGTGATCCCTCCAAGCAAAATCTTTAAATGCTCTGATGTGAGTGGAATATAATTATTTAAAAGAAATAAAATAAAATAAAACAAAAAATAATACTGTATGTTGTCTCTACTTGAAAACAAAAAATAAAACAAGAAGCTCCAAATAAAGAAGACACACATGTAAACAAATTGGCAAAGCAATCAATACAGACTTTTACAAATACTATCTCTACTTGAAAACACACAGTTTATCACCACAGTAAGCTCAACATCATTTGCAACAGAGTCACATATTAAACATGTAGAACTTTTATCATTGCATATTCTTCAGCTGTATAATTTCTTTTTCCGCAGACAATCATCATAAATTTCAGATAATAGGCTTTCATGATTGACACAAAGTGAAATCTAACACAATTTGAATCATGAAAACCTTGTTTTATTTTTGAATTATATCATTACATTGGAGACAGAGACAAGTTTGAATGAGTTGTATCTGCTCCTGTTCTCAAAATATGATTGTATTCTTTTCTGCAGCAGTTCCTAAAGAATATTTTGCACAAAACATGACATGTTTTCTTGATTTATATTTTGCAGAACACTGCATGTAGAAATCACAGTGCCAACAAGTAGATTTTGCAAAACCATTATGATTGATCATAAAAATCACACACACACACATCAACAAGTTGTGAAAATTCAGAAGCAAACCCAGCCTTTATAACCATCCAAAACCTAAACCCTAATGTCAGATTGGCCTAAAAAGATACCAATTGCTTTTCTTGTTTTCATTTTTCCATTCCTCTAATTCCCAATCATCAAAACAAACACATACCCAATTTTCAAAAAACTTTTCTTATGAGGATTTCACCAGTACCTAGCTTTATACCACAACAATCATCATCAAAGACAAATTGCCAGAAATCGTGATCAATGTTCACAAGGAGATGGAGGAAAACATCAGTAGAAAATAATCAAATACCTCCTTTTATGCAATTTCTGCCAAATATGCGTTCTCCTTCGTCTTCTCAAGCTCCGGCGGCTGATGAAGATCCGGCGGGTGATGGTGAAGCTCCGGCAGCCGCTGCTGATGCTCCCAATCAAGCAAAGATAAAGCAATCCAGAGAAAAGATAAAAGATCAAAACCTAGAAGTGAGAAAGGATAATTGACGGACAATATTGGTATTCCCGGCGGTTTGAAATGTAACCCGCCGTGGAAAGGTGGCGGACTATGAACATCAAAAACCGCCGCGAAAGTCGCAAAGTGCATTTCCTTATAATGATTTGATGATTGCGTTGCTTGGCGTTTGAGAGACCAAATTCAGAATCTTCACCAAAGCATCAAGCTCTTCCCCAACATTGTTCTTGAGCATGTCAACAGGGAATAAAACCAAATTGCTGATGTCCTAGTCACCATGGAGCTAAAAAATCCTCAACTTTGGGCTTACAGTTTTAATGTCTACTTATTAGTTTTTTTTTTTTTTCTAAAAAAATGTGATAAACCACAATTTTATTGAAAAAAAACAGAAAAAAAAAATAAAGTAGACCTCTCACCGGTGATGAGGGGTAGAACAAAGTACAACCAAATGAAAAACACACTAGATAAAAGCTAGACAGACAGGAATCGCCATCAAGAACTTTAGGTCTATTCAGGCGAACAGGTGGGAGAGCCTACTCCAGTACTAAGTCATGCTTTAGATCGCTAGCTTGATTGAGAATTCTTGCGCTAAAAAAATTGAAAGAGCACTTGATTAGTTTGTTTTTTAATTTGTCTATCAATACTTTAGCTCTTGCTCTCTCTGTTTAGTAAAAAAAAAAATTGTTTCTACCGCCTTGTGACAAAGGACACTTGTAGTGTAGGCCGTACACTTTTTTTTTACTCTCTCTCTCTCTCTCTCTCTCTCTCTCTCTCTCTCTCTCCCATGCAACTCAAATGGACCAATCTAATTAACTATTGGATATAACCCAAGCCAATTACATGGCTTAAACATGAGTAAATTGTAACTCAGCAAGCAATAAGCCATAAATAAAGGTGTAATTTTGCTTCACTAAAAATTTTATAAACCAAATGCCAAACATGAGTGCATTCATAGTTCTGTCCATGTTATTTTAGTACATTAATGTGTCTTATTTATTTTAATAAAAATAAAATTTTTAAAAATTCCGGCATTAACCATCATATGGTATGGCCATGAATGGCTGACAAGGTGCAGGGGAGACAAGCAGACATATGATCCTCGTGCATCTTAAATTAATCCTTATTTTGCATGAGGAGTCCATGCATGCATCCACGCCAGGGCAATAACACAAAACCATGCATCAGTGTTAAATTTAATATGTGGTTAACACTGGACATGCCATCACAGCCTCTCAATCCAGAGACAAGTGAGAATTAAATAAAGACATGCAGAAATAGCACAGCATTATTCAACTAATAATAATGCAGGGAGTAAACAAGATTAGATGGCATCAACCTGCCCGGGAGATGAGTTACAAGTTCATCAGTGCCAACATGGAGATGGTGTGATGCCATATGATCATGATTCTTGGTGTCTGTACTCTCCCAATCAATTGGTCCACTGTGTAACAATTGCTTGTTTCTTGTATAAAAGGAAGGATTGAGAGGGCTAAGTTCAACTCATTCTCCTTGTTTCCCCATTGATTTCTTCTGTGAAGAGAAGAACATCAAAAATGGCAGACCAAGGCTTCCATACTAGATCAAACAGCTTGCCTACAAGATCCCACCCCATGATAGCCACAGCAGAGGAAGAAGTGAACAAGCTAAAAGCTTGTGTCATGGATTCACCAAACGTGATCTGCAAATCATTGAGCAGTCTTGGTGTTTTCTATGACTGTATTGAAGGGCTTCTTCACTTGCCTAGCACCCAACAAGCCCTTTCTCATTCTCAAGAGAAGAAATGGGTGGAAGAGGAGTTGGATGCTTCTCTAAGGTTGGTAGAACTATGTGGTATCATTAGACATATGTTGGCTGCAACAAAAGAGCATGCTCAAGAACTTGAGATGGTTCTAAGAAGGAAAAGAAGCATGAACACTGAAAGCAAACATCAGTGTCACATTCAAACAGATAAGAAGACAAGCAAGAGTATCAAGAATATTGTAAAAGCATTAATGAAGCAAATTGATGGCAAGGACTCTGATAGATCAACAGTGTCTAAGATGTTCACTGAAGCAAGAGAAGTCGCCATATCTCTCTTACAGTCAGTTGCATCTTCTTTATCTCCAAGCTCCACACAGAAGGCTAGCAAGTGGTCTATTGTTTCAAAGGCATTGCACAAGAAGAAGGTGACGTGTCTTGATGCAAATGGCATTGATTTCTTATTCAATTCAATATATGAGTGTGTGTCATGCAAAGATGTTGATGGTTTGAGGGCGGTGAAGGCACAAGAACAATTAACAGCAATGATGAGTAGCTTAGAACGCGTTGAGATGGAACTAGAGTCTCTCTACAGGAAACTAATCCGAAATAGAGTTTCCCTTCTCAACATGCTAAGCCAATAGATCTTGGTGAGCCCCTTCTTGTGATCAGCGTCCGCATTTTAAAGGAAATCGTTGGTCATTCTTTGTAAATCATATTTATGTAAATGACTTGCAGTATATGAAATTTCTTGCTCAAAATATCAATCTTCTGCTCAATATTTTTGGTTTCTTTCAGATATTCTGTTCTCATTTGCAATTATACAACCAGTGTTTGTTAGATTTATTTACTTACATATATGATATAGGACTATGATGTATGAATAAAATTGTTCAAGGTATAATCCACTTTCTTAAAAACAAAATTGTGTTTGTGTTGTTAAACTACAAATTTATTATCAACAAAAAGCATCAATTATAACACCAGATAAAAGAGAAGGAAGAACAAAAAAATTAACTGGTGTCCAAAAAAAATTAACCTCTTTAACTGGCTAGCGTGGAAGAACAAAATACTCTCGCTGGAAAACCTCGCCCGAAGGAGATGCAACAGGTTACCTATGGACACCTGCGTTTTGTGTCATGCGGCTGTTGAAACGGTTGACCATCTCTTTCTCCAATGCCCGCAAGCCAAGCAAATTTGGGACTACTTCAGTAGGCTACTGGCGCTTCCCACCCCTCCCAATTCCATGGATGTTCTGTGGGGGCAGTGGAGGCAGACCTTGGTACCAACTAAGCTGATGCTAGGAACTTTAGTTGTGAAAGCGATCGTTTGGAACATTTGGATAGCTCGAAATGATTGCATTTTCAATGCCAATTTTTTGCATCATCATGTTATTATCCTGTATATTAATCGGATGCTTCTCACTTGGCTTTCCTCAATGGTGGATGGTGCCAGAGAGAATGTTGAGGGGGCTATCACTGCAGTGAAGAGAAGCTTGGAGTTTCTTGGCCCCATTGATGCTAGCGCACATGGTTCTCCTACCGACGAGGAGGAGATCACTCAGACTCTATGATCGGCGCCGGATGCTCTTTTTTGTCTAGGCCTTGAGGAGGGCCCTACGTTCCTCTTCTGTACTCTTTTGTTGCTTTTTTTGTCTTGTATCCTGTTTCCTTACCACAGTTAGTGGTTGCTTTTTGTTTAATAGAAGTGGTTTATCCACCTTTTCAAAAAAAAAAAAAAAAAAAGAGAAGGAAGACACACATTAAAGCCTAAGAGGAGGGGTGTAATTCAGTTAAAAAGAAGGATTAATTTCTGAAGTGGGATAGGTTTTTTTTTTTTGCGAAGATGAGCATCCTAGCCGCTAAGAAAGGCATGGGCGTGCACAAGCCTCGACGGAACAAGTGGGAGTGGAGCCTGTGTACACATAGATGCTGGGACCACCCGCACACAACCACTACTCACACTTCTAGAAATGTGCCCTCACCAAAGATTCGAACTCTCACCACTTGTAAAGGGTTCTACTGAGGACCCGACTACCAGTAGACCACTTGGTTGTTGGTTATGAAGTGGGATAGGTGCCAGGGAGCTAAGTTTGTGGTGAAGTGTTGTTTTTGTATGTTTTCCTTTTTTTTTTTTATTAAAAACAGAATTTATACTTATACTTGTTGTTTTTGTATGTTTTCCTTTTTTTTTATTAAAAACAGAATTTATCCTTATATTTTAACTTTATTTTGCCTTTTTCCCATAAAACTATATTTTTGAATAAAAAATAAGGGATAATTTTTTTTTTCATATATATTTTTTTTATAAAAGTGAATAAACCAGTTGAAATCATTAAAGAAAATGGAATTACAAGTAGTAATTAGACAAATAGAAAAGTGATAAGATATAAAACTAGTGAATAGAGGATCTTACAAGTAGGGGATAGAGATAAAAGGGATACAGACAACAGAATACCAAGGCTCCCAAGAGATAATAACTTGTAGGATCATTCATCTAGTCAATATGTTGGTCTAAGGTATTAGGAGTCCGCAATTAAATTAGTATTTGGCAGGGATCACTCATTAGCACTAAAAGCAGTGCATAGAAAATTGGTATTCATTGCAATCATCAAGTCCTCCAACTTGTTTTTTTTCCATTATTGGGCTGTAGATGATTAGAAGAGAAATTTTTTGTTAATTTTAGTCAGACTTGAAATGGTTGGAAGGATGCTCTGATCGATTCTCACTAAGATTGACTATATATATTTTTTTTACTCTGGATGTTTGTAGCACTAGATTCCAAGAGAAATAAATTGAAAGTTTTGATATCCACAATCAAATATAGTCTTGATTTTCATGGTTCTCCTTCCAACTCGAGTGAGATTGCCAACACAACCACAATTCCAGTTGTCTGAGTTGGATGAATATTTGTCTGGGCAACCTTAGTTTGACTCTCTTGCTAATTGTCTTGGAGGTGCTTCTTCTTTCTTTTGCTTATTACCTTTTATAGCTTGTATTTTGTATTTTAATCTCGTAATCACCCATGGTGGTTAAAGGTACTATTTCCGTAATTGATTTCTTTTTAATATGTTCCATGCTTTTCCAATCATTGAATTCAACTATTTTTAAAATAATCCACTTGGAATTTGTTTAATCGACAGCCTATGAGTAAGTCGTTCTTCCGGCAAAAATTGAATAACTATGTAATTATGTTTATAGCTTATCTTACACCGATTATCAAGGATGGCGCTTTTATACACTTTTGGTATGAGCGCTTTCCAAAACATACATTTTAACTAAGGCACTATCAGAAATATACTTACTGAGGATTTGCCAGAGGAGACTACTAATGACCCCTCTATCCATGGTTGTTATAAATAGGATCACCAAAATAATTTCTGCAAAAGTAATGAAAAACTATGGAACCTAACTTTAAACAGTATTTTTCTCTATTAAATCCTTCTATGGATTTCTCATTGACGACTGTAGTAAGTGCTAGGTGACTCGCTTTATATGGAAAGATCCATGCCCAAAGAAAGCCAGCCTATTTAATTGGTTAGCATGGAATAACAAATTTTAACCCAGGATAACCTTACTTCCAAAAGTTGCAACAGACTCCCAACTCCTACTTGCATCCTTTGCATAAAAACATCGAAACAAATGATCACATTTTCCTAGCATGCCCTTATGCTGCCTAGTTTTGAAATCATTCTGGGAACCTACTGGGGCTTATCCAGCTTTCTAGATCCCTGAGGGAAATGTGGACCTCATAGAGGCTTAATCTTTGGGCCCCTCTAAAAACTACCTTAGACATTCTAGCTAAAGCTTTTATTTTGAGTATTGGGTTCATTTCACTAGTGGCCACAAATGTTTCATCATTATAACGCTATGGCCACAAATGTTTTTTTTGTAACGTTGTAGCCACAAAACTATTCTCCGGTTGCACTGATGGCCACAATGGCATTTTTGGGGCTATTTCCGGTGAAGTTGATGACGTGGCCACAAAACACATGATCCACGTGGATAGCCTTTGTGGCCACAACGTTATAATGATGAAATATTTGTGGCCATCAGTGCGACCGGAGAATAGTTTTGTGGCCACAACGTTACAAAAAAAACATTTGTGGCCATCAGTGCGACCGGAGAATAGTTTTGTGGCCACAACGTTATAAAAAAAACATTTGTGGCCACAGCATTATAATGATGAAACATTTGTGGCCACCAATGAAACTACCCCTTTGAGTATTTGGTTGAACACAATAACAGTATATTTAATTGCAAAATGCACTAGACTTCCATGATCATTGCTAAGATTATACACATGTTCTTGCTATGGATATATGCAATTCCTGAGGTAAAGAGGCGGAAGTTGGAGGATTAAATCAGCATAGTGAGTAGGAGATTTGAGTTCCTTGGACCTCATGATGATAGTGCAAGGGATCCCTCTGAGCCATCATCTCATATAGACCTAGGTAAGGCGACACCTTGAGTTGCTTTGTCTAGCCTTATGGAAAGCTTCTCATCTCCCCCAGGGCTTTGATCTTCTATCGTTGGTTGCTTAAGTTTTTGCATTTTATTTGTCTAGCCTTATGGAAAGCTTCTCAATTCCTTCTATGATGTTTTATTGTTATCACCGTTGTTTTTTATCCACTATTGATGGATTAGATGTGTTTTGTTGTATTGTCTTCTATAAAGATGTCTATTGTTTTAGGGCTTGGTTGTATTGTTGTATTGGTTTTTACTGTTTCTAATGCATGCGGTTTATCCACTTTCTTAGGAAAAAAAAAAGACTTGACAACTAGCACTTGGAAGCTCTAGCTATCTTTTGCGTCATTTTCTCTTTAACCTTCTCGTATAGTTAATCATTACTTGTGGTGATGACCAAGCTTTTTCCTTCTCATTACTATGTTCTATTATGATCAATGATCTCTCTACACTCATTTCTACTTTATTAATATATTTCATGTAATTTATCTATTTTTTCAAAAAAAAAATATACAAAGGGTCATGGGTAGCATGTAAGGGGATATTATGGATGGTGGTTCACTGTGGCTCTATGGTTCATTTATGAAAAGAAAAGAAACAAATAAACGAGATTTTTGAAAGTAAAATTACTTCATTTGCTATGGTATGATAACTGGCTAGAAGGTCAAGCTCCCAAAGACTTAAGGCCTGACCTTTTCAATGATGGTAATTTCCCTGGTATTACGATTAAACAATTTGCACAAGACTTTTCATCACATGAGATATTCTTTCATACAGCTACTCATTCAGAAAGTTTTCCTTTTTTGTTATCCATAACAGAACCTTTTCAGTTCACTCCTTTTATAAGTTTCTAATGGATGGTGGAACGCATGGTGCTCTATACTCTCAATTTTGGAAAACTGAATGCCCAAGTGAAATATCTCTCTTCTATTGGCTAGCAAGTGAGGATAGAACCCTAACTCTTACCAATTCAGCCAAAAAAAGGTTGTAACACACAAAATGCGATTGACACTTGTGTTTTGTGTCATAATAACTCAGAAACAACAGATCACCTCTTACTTAGGTGTGAATTCGTTGAACGAATCTCGGCGTTCTTCGAGCAAAGCAAACCTTAACTTTACAATCATATTCACAATCTCTTTCAAAGGTTTGGAAATCTTTGATTCCATCCATAGATGGTATGCAGTGAACACTGTGGGACCTACTTTCTAGAGCAATTTGCTGGAATATTTGGCTTGAGAGAAACAATTACATTTTTAATTCTCATAGTATGCCTTTGTTCTCTATTATTGTTAAAACTATTCATATGTTTCTTGCATGGATTTCTACAGCTAGGGACCAGCAACATCAACACTAACCCTCGGATTCAGTTGAAAAACTCAAGCACTCTCTAGACTTCTTGAGCACACAAGCAGCTGAGCACAGCAACACCGCGGAACAACTAGCTTGGGAGTGATCCATCCCCTCCCCCCCCCCCTAACTTTCTCCCTTTGACAACAGGAGAAGACCTGTGTCAACCCCCCCCCCCCTAACTTTCTCCCTTTGACAACAAGAGAAGACCTGTGTCACCCTTTGCCGGACTTCGTCTTCTCAGTTGTGGTGCTTCTCTTGTAGTTGTTTTTCGGACTTGTTAGTTTTTGGTTGTTAGAAGTGCATTACATCTGGTGATGGCCTCCTAACTCGGTCGGTTTTGCCTTGTTTTCTTTCTCTGGTTTATGTTTGTTTCTTGTCTTCTCTATTTTCTTTTGGTCTGTACTTGTTCTTTTCTTTTTGAATAAATTCGTAATTTATCCACTTTAATAAAAATAAAAATTTACTTCATCTATAAATATTACTGTAGATCATCTAATTATACCCAATTCTCACTTTGGATACCAAATTTTGATTTGTATCAAAATGGTCACATCATTTCAATTTAGTGAGATTATGCAAACGTGGGTGATGTGATGGCATTTAATCCATGTGACAAGGCCATTAGGATGTGTGATGTGGAAATCCGTCGACCACATTGGATTGCAGACGTCCACATCAGCATAATTTCATCGGATTCCTTTGGGTAACATCTTGTTGGAACCAAATTGAAATGAGGTGACCATTTTGATACAAATCAAAATTTGGTATCCAAAGTGAGAATTGGGTATAATTAGGTGATCTACAGCAATATTTACCCGTTTCATTATATATTCCCATTTTCATTGGAATTTTTTTCATGAAATGTGTACACATGCAGGTACAATTTAGGCTGAAGAGGACAATTAGTGACACAGAGGAGCACTCACATTTCAAGCCATTTAGGAACATTTCAGCAATCTTGTATGAATTTTATAGTTTTGATGCCTGACATACAGGAGACAAATAGGTTCCCAAATAACAACATTTAATTATTCATGATCTCAACGAAGACGCCCATGGAGATATTATTATGCATGAAATTCGTGCACATTATTTAGTAAGCACCTCACAAACAACAGACAAGCTAATTTCCAATAATGATCAAAATAATATTGTCAATGCATGCATTAACTGATAATGCAGGGTCTATTAAAGAAAGATGAGATGGCTTAAACCTGCTTGGCAGATGTGATACAAGATCATTAATGCCAACCAGGAGATAGAGTGTCACACATGATCATGATTCTTGGTGGTTCCCTAATAATCTAATCTTTTGTTGAGAGTTGTTTTCTTCTTGTATAAGTAGAGGGATTGAGAAGGCCAAACTCAACTCATTCCCCTTGTTTCCTCATTGATTTCTTCTTTGAAGAGAAGAACATCAAAAATGGCAGACCAAGGTTTCCATGCTAGATCAAACAGCTTGCCTACAAGATCCCATCCTGTCACTGCAACAGCAGAGGAAGAGCTAAACAAGCTAAAAGCTTGTGTCATGGTGTCACCGAAGATGATCTGTAAATCACTGAGCAGTCTTGGTGCTTTCTATGACTTCATTGAGGAGCTTCTTCAGATGCCTAGCACCCAACAAGCCTTTTCTCATTCTCAAGAGAAGATATGGGTGGAAGAGGAGTTGGAAGCTTCTCTAAGGTTGGTAGAGCTCTGTGGCATCATTAGAGATACCTTGGCTGTAACCAAAGAACATGCTCAAGAACTTGAGATGGTTCTAAGAAGGAAGAGAAATATGACCAATGAAAGCAAACAACAGTTTCGCATTCAGTCAGATAAGAAGACAAGAAAGAGTATCAAGAATTGTGTAAAAGCATTGAACCAAATGGATGGGAAGGACTCTGATAGATCAACAGTATCTAAGATGTTCACTGAAGCTAGAGAAGTCACTATTTCTCTCTTGCAATCAGTTGCATCTTCTTTATATCCAAGCTCAGCACAGAAGACTAGCAAGTGGTCTATTGTTTCAAAGGTATTGCACAAGAAGAAGGTGACGTGCGAGGAGTATGAAGATTCAAATCACGGTGATTTCTCATTCAATTCAATATATGAGTGTGTTTCGTGTAAAGATGTTGATTGCTTGAGAGCAATGAAGGCACAGGATCGATTGGCAGAAATGATGAGTAGCTTAGAAGGGCTTGAGATAGAATTAGAGTCACTTTACAGGAGACTAATTCAAAACAGAGTCTCCCTTCTCAACCTGCTAAGCCAATAATACATCTTTGTGCCTCACTATGTGATCAGCATCCACATTTTAAAGGAAGTTCCTGATCATTTTTTGTAAATCAAATTTTTGTGTATGAAATGAATTGTAGTATATGAAATTTCTGCTCAAAACATCAATCTTCCACTTAATATTTTTGGTTTCTTTCAGATATTCTGTTTCTCATTCACAATTACATAGCCAGGTTTGGCATATTACTTTTTCCGTGATTAAATGTATATGTGAATTAGAGATAGAGAAGGACATATTATAGTAGTATATTTTAAATCAACTCTAGTTTTTTGCTTTCAATTCCAAACAAGGACTTAATTATTCTTCATATTCTTCATATATTTCTTATTATCATGTTCGAGTCTTTTCTTTTAGAAAGATGTACTCTTTCTTTAGCATCTAAGTTGGCCATTGCATTATTTTACAAGATCCAGTGTATGCATCTTATTACAGTCCTAGTTAGTGGATTAAAACAATTGGATGAAGAGAAAAATATCTAACAAATAATAGACACATGTATTTGTTAGATGCAAGTTAAATGTATTATTTGAATCCGGTTCAACCCAAAAGCCGAAGCTAATAGAATGAGAAATCCAGACTTACATATTCAAATACAAATTTTTCAAATTAACCAATATGAGTTACTCTAATAGTACTGATCAGACAGAACACATGCCCAATTGCACATACAATGACACTATTTCTATCTTTGAGAATCAAAATTAGCCATTTGAACTTGCTCAAATTAAAGTTTGGTTTTTTATTCGAAGTAGTTTCCAAGAGCTTTCTTTAAGGGCAAGTCATTATTGATTCGTCTCTTATGTCTATATAATTATGTTATCTAATATAATTTTTCCGTTATGGCTTGATCGATCTGAGGGGGGTCTTTCGATTCGAGATTTGGGTCTGTCTAAAACTTCCCTTATGGCTAAAAATGTTTTTCGTGCCCTTAATAGAGATAATGTTTGGTGGGTTCAAATTATGAGGTTCAAGTATGGTGATTTTAATATTTGGCCTTCTAATATTCCTGCGAAGTGTTCCTGGTTTTACAGGGGTCTTCATCGTAATGCTTCTACTATTAGGCCTTTTCTTTGGATTAGATCTGTGAATCCTCATTCTGTGCCTTTCCTCAGGGATCCTTGGTATTTTGAAATTCCTATTGCTTATAAACCCACCTATCTCAATATGGAGATTGACCATGCTGATATTAACATGAATGACTTAGTTTCTGATAATAATTGGAATTATTTTCAATTATTTGTTCTGTTTGGCAATTATCTTAATGATGATATTCTGTGTCAAAGTAAGTTTACTCATGAGACATCTTGTACTTGGGTGTGGTACCCTAAGTCTGGGAAGAACAAAATTGCTGCCATGGTGTATACTCATTTCAATCAGACTAACATTGCCAGGCATCACTGGATCGATTGGGATAAATTGTGGAAGCTTAAAGTAGCTCCGAGAGTTAAACACTTTATTTGGTTATTGTTTCACAATGTAGTTAAAACCCATGAGTATCTCTACCGGTTAAATTTGGGGCCTCAAGCTCTCTGCTGTTTCTGTAATTTAACTTTTGAAACAACTTCCCATCTTTTTCAAGATTGTCACATGTCTCAAAGGATTTGGAATTTGATCAGCTGCAAATTGGGTAAGCATATTGATCTATCTCAAGGTATTACATCTGGTAATTGGTTAACTTTGGATGCATCCTGGAATGATTTGTTCATTAAATCAATTATTGCCTCTAATATTTGGTTTATATGGAAAGCTAGATGTAATCTCATTTTCAGGAATGAGCAGTTGGATTGTCTGAAGGTAGCTAACCTTGCTATTAATCACGCCAGGGAGTATTTCACTCAATCAGTTTCTCACTTGAAAAATAATTTTGTGACTAATAATTTTTTGACTTATGACTACCCGATTATGTTTTTTGCTTCTTTCTTTAATGAGGAGTCTATGCTAGCTGGTCTTGGGGTGCTGGTAATTGATGTTGGTCCCAAGTTTGTAAGTGCACGTTCTGTTTGCTGTCCCGCTGAATCTGCTGGTGATGCCGACCTCAAGGCTTTGCATTATGCAGTGCAAGGATGGCAGAGATGGAGTAAGGAAATCAGAGGGGTGCTGTCTTCAAACTGGGATCTGGTCAGAGCATTAAGTCGGGGGAATCTTGAGGATGCTTGGAGGGTGTCTGGGCAGATCTGTGATGCCACTCATTTTTTCAATCAGATGGGGAATCCTAGAGTTCTGGGTGTTCCAAAGTGTTGGAATCGGGCTGCGGCGGCTATTGCTATGCAAGGATTGAATCACCATGAAGATATCTTGTACCACCAGGGCAGGGATTTGCCTAAGTGGCTGATGAAGACTCTTAGACATAATGGTATAGGTTTCTGAGTTTGGTCTATTTTCAGTTTCAGAGTTTTTCTTTTGGTTGTATTGTTTTCTGTTTTTGGAGCAGGCATGTATTAACTTTTAACTCTTTGTAGACTTTATTTTTCTTATTAATAAAATAGCTCTAAGAGCTCATTCCCCCAAAAAAAATATATATATAATTTTTCCGTTTGTGTATATCCAAGTCATCCTCTAAAATTGTCTCTTATCAATCCCGGAACATATCTTGCTTCTAAGAATTATGCAACGCTATTGTTCAATCTAGAGATGGGGCTGTTTCAGCGACAAAAATTCATTTGATCCCGTGCATGCATTTTATTTTAGTCTAAATTCATTGAAGGAACAACAACTGGAAATAATTGCTTGGAGAGATATTTCTGACAAATGAGAGACAGGTAGTGAAATAGAACACATGCACTTAAATTTTTTAGAATGAGGAACATAGCTGAGACAGAAAATAAAAAATAAAAGAAATGAGAGTTTGGTACTACCTTCTCAAATAATGCATTCATTGCTTGAATTATATGTTTGCCGTGCTTGACATATGGGTGACAAATAGATTCCCTAAACACTACCAGTTTCTCCTGACGACAATTAAAAAGGCAGAAGAAATATGATTATGTACGTTCGTGTGCAGAATAAACAAGAAACAAGATCTGCTATAAAACACATGCCTGAGTGCATGATTAAAATGATATTGCCAATGCATCTTCTTTTGATATATTGTGGGCCCCACCCAATTAATGTTTTTTTTTAATTCATGCATGCTTGGCGGTTGCGTTAAAGGAAAAAAACCATTTATATTTATATTTATTTATGTTTTTTTTAAACTCTAGCCGTTTCTTTATTTCTTCTGCTTTAGATCCCTGTTTGGAATAAAAAAATGGGAGAGATCTAGCCTCATTTTTCTTCTCCCTTTTTATGGGTGGTGTCGACGGCGAGAACGGGAGAAGGGTTTCATTGGTGTACTATTGTTGTCGAGGTAGGTTTTCTAGACATTAGTTTCACAATTCGTTGGTAGATCTATCATTGGAGCTTCATCGTGTTCTTTTTTTGTCTTTTGCATTATTGTTGCCAAAGTGGTTTAGGGTTAATAGAATTAACCGTATAACCCTAGAATTTGGACTGAGGCCTTATGATGTTTCGAATGTTTTGATCTACAAACTAAGGACAGTCCGTGTGATTTGATTTGCTTAACTGAGATTAAAAAAAAAAAAATTGATTGTTAATATGCTATCATATTCATGCCCTCTGATCTGTGCACTACCATGTGTTGGCATCATCATCTTGTCATCTTTGACTGATCCATACGTTGCGCTCTATTATAGAGAGGGAATGAGGGTTGGAAAATAAGAAAAAAGGTTCTGAAAAGCATTTTAATGGGCCATGCTTGCCAGAACCGTACCTTGTGGGTTAAAATTTTATCCTTGTGTACCACTAGTGGATTAGAGTGTGTTTTCTTTCAAACTATGGACCAAATAATTGATTATGTGGAGCTTGTTTTATTTTTGTCAAATTCCAATGCTCTATCATGCTCTTAGGATTTAGTATGAAATTCTTTTATCATTCTGGTTCAGGTTGGCTTAGTGTTAGCATATTGTTAAGAAGACCCTATACTATTTCTACGACATTGTTTTTGTTGCCATTAGAATAAAGCCATAGTTGTGAGGGTACAATGTTGGTTGAAATTATGCCTTTTATTAATTTCTTATAGTGTAAAATACTCTAGAAATTGTGTTTAGTAGCACCCTATTAATTCTTGTCATTTGTACAGAAGGAGTTCTGATTTACTTTGAAATTTTAATTTTAATATAGGGTATTTCGAAGAAGCTTGATTCAGTGTAAGGCATAGAATTTATTTGGATGCTAATCAAGTAAATACACCACATATAAATTTGTATATATATCTATATGCAAATTTTTATTTCCGATAATCATCTACATAATTATTTAATTAACTTTGGTTTTACTGTTAAAACTATTCAAAGGCTTAAGTTATGTATTTTGTTACTATATTAATATTCACTGTAAGCATTTAGTATTATTTATTTATTTATTTATTTTATTTGTTTTATGATATTTTGTTTATTTAGAGATTTTATGCTAACTCAGCTCATTAGTTGTTAATTTAATCATTTTTACTGATTCATGATACCTTTTCTGAGTTATTTTATTTATTTAATTTATTATTTTTTTTAATTTTATTTATTTCTTTGAAATGTTGGGTTCTGAATTAGTTTATCTGCATCCCGAGAAATCACAAGGATTGCAGAATCAACGGTTTGATTCACGACAGAGGGAAAGTCGCTCAATGGAGTCAAATCAAATTTAGATTTTTTGGTGCGTGGGGTATGGGAAGAGATATGGCCACCCTTACCACCCCGAAAGCCTCCATGTGTTCCTCAAGCCGCTGTAAAGTCGTCTTGGTTCCCGTTAGTTGCACTCCCCGTCTCGGCTGCTACCACCACGGCCTCGAACGCTGCCTCGCCAGCGAGGAGCCAACAACCACAAATCGAAGTCATTCTCAGACGGAGGATCTAAGGGTTCCGGCGAAGGATTCATAGACATCACTCCTTGACCTAAATGCATGGACTCCGACCACATATCAACTTCCATACTCTGGTTTGATTCGACCGTCGGCCTTCGTGACTCACGGGGAGTGGAGGAGATCGTTCTTTTCCGAAAGCCAAGGATTTGGGGCAAGAGTTAGATCCATGTCCAACAAGCCCGCAAGTATAGCAGAAAGGTCGGGAGCTTTTCATAAAGAACCACCACAAAGATTCAATGAAGATCATCCCCAAGCCAGAAACCACGGCTTAAAGGCTTGGAAAAGTCTATTTCTAGACAAACACGAGCAAATCTAGATTAAGAAAGGGAAGAAGTAAGATCATCAACCTCAAGGAGATTACTGATAGGAGAAGTAACAGATTCCAGGGTTTCAGCATCCCAAAAATCAACAAGTAAACTGTGAAGTTGCACCTAAATAGCAACCGTATTGAGTTTGGCAAAAGCTGGCTCAAAGAATGGTTGCCATGGCTAAAGTTGAAGGATAATCCCATTAATGGACCAGGGCCCCTCCACAAGGATCTTTTGCATAACTTCATGAGATGGACAAAGGATTAGAAGAAAACCGTTAGGGAGATCAGAGATAGATACTTCACCAATTTCCATCCATTTAGCCATCAGACTCATCTTCACTTGATCAAATGGACATGGTTTACCGAAGAATTTGCCATACAGAGAGTGCTGGAAGCGCATATGGGCTCTGGCAAGAGAATCTTCATCTAACTGAACAAATTGGGAAATAGAGTTTTTTAATTTGTTCAAAAGCTGAGGGTTGTGAAGGGGAGAGTTTTCAGTGGAACAAGCAGCATTAGAGGCTATTTGCACCCACGTCTAAGAAGTAGGAGGTTTGGGAGTGGAAGAAGGAGCATTTCCCCGCTTGCCATAGCTAAGAGGGAGAAGAGAGGTGGAAAAAGAAGGGAAAATTCAGAGGGAGGAGGAGCTCAGCATCAGCGATGTTGAGTAGCTTAGAAGGGCTTGAGATGGAATTAGAGTCTCTCTATAGGAGACTAATCCAAAGCAGAGTCTCCCTTCTTAACTTGCTAGGCCAATAACAAATATTTCTTCCCCACCTTGTGATCAGCATCCGCATTTTAAAGGAAATTTCTGATTATTCTTTGTAAACCAAAGTTTTGTGTATGGATTGTAGTATATGAAATTGCTTGCTCAAACATCAATTTTTCTACTAAATACTTTTGGTTTCTTTCAGATATATATATTTGATGAAAATTGTTAAATCACTAATTTATTGAAGAAAGTGGCATGTACAAAAGGACGACCGAACAAATACAATCATCCATTAGATGTAGAAAATGATAACAAGAGAAAATAGAAGAAATAAACAAGATGCAACAGGAGCAGGTGGGCTGCTCTCTGAAGACAGTTGAAGATGGTAGCATTGGTCCAATTGTCACATCCTAGCGGAGACGACGAAGATGAGCTCAGTCAGAGCCAGTATTGGTTGTTAAATCAGTAGGATCGCTCATGCAGACCCCAACAATCCAAGGCTTCTTTTGACAGTGGAAACCAGATTCTTGAGCTTTCCTATATTCACCTTAGGGACCGCAGATACCCAAAGAAGAAACATGTGATTGATGTTGAGAATAATAAAAAAGGCAAGAGCAAAGTAGAATTGAAAATATGAGCATTTCATTCCAGCCAAATATTATAAATAATAGCTTGAACTAGGGGATCCCAAGTGTCCTAGAGTGATGGTTCTAGGTCATTCCTCTAAAAATCCCATAGCTCAACTAAAAAAATTGGGTACTAAGGTTGAATATATAACCATAGTAGTTCCATATTTTTGAGGCAAAAGGCAGTGGAGGAAGAGATGGTTAATAGATTCGATTGATGTTGAAGTAGTTTCCAAGAACTTTCTTTAAGAATTTAAAGGAAATCATGATTGATTTGTCTCTTATGCCTATATAATTATGTTATGTAATATAAGTTCTTCATTAGTGTATATTCCCAAGTTATCCTCTGATATTTTCTGTTATCTTTCTTCTGAGAATTATGAGATGCTATTATTCAATCTGGTGATGGGGCTGTTTGGGGGACAAGCATTCAAATGATCCCATGCATGCATCTTATTCTAGTCTTTATTAATTGAAGGAACAACAACTGGTAACAATTGCATGGAGAGAAATATTTCTGACAAATAAGAGACACGTACTGAGATGGAACACATGCACTTACATTTTAAAAAACAAGAGACAAGAGACAAGATCTGCTATAATACACATGCCCGAGTACGTGATTAAAATTATATTGCCAATGCATCTGGTTTGATAAATGATAATCAAGATTAGTTAGTCATGCTCAATTGAAATGCAAGGAGCAAAGAAAGATTAGATGGCTGCAACCTGTTGGGCAGAAGTGGTACAACACAGTACTGCCAACTAAAAGATTGAGTGGTCACACATGATCATGATTCTTTTTGCTTCCCTCATGAACTACTCCTTTTTTCTATAATTAACAGTTGTTTGCTTCTTATATAAGTAGAAGTATTCTCATAGGGCTATAAACTCGACTCAGTCTCCTTGTTTCCCCATTAACTTCTTCTTTGAAGAGAAGAAAATCAAAAATGGCAGACCAAGGTTTCCATGCTAGATCAAACAGCTTGCCAGCAAGATCCCACCCCATGATAGCCACAGCAGAAGAAGAGCTGAACAAGCTAAAAGCTTGTGTCATGGTGTCACCAAAGATGATCTGCAAATCATTGAGCAGTCTTGGTGTTTTCTATGGCTGCATGGAGGAGCTTCTTCAGATGCCTAGGACCCAACAGGTCTTCTCTCATTCACAGGAGAAGAAATGGGTGGAAGAGGAGTTGGATGCTTCTCTAAGGTTGGTAGAGCTCTGTGACATCATGAGAGACACCTTAACTGTGACCATAGAACATGCTCAAGAACTTGAGATGGTTCTAAGAAGGAAAAGAAATATGAATACTGGATACAAAGCGCAGCTCAGCCACATTCAGTCAGCTAAGAAGACAAACAAGAGTATCAAGAGTTGTCTAAAAGCATTGAAGAAAATTGATGGGAAGGACTCTGATACATCAACAGTGTGCAAGATGCTTAATGAAGCTAGAGAAGTCACCATTTCTCTCTTACAATCAGTTGCATTTTCTTTATCTCCAAGCTCAGCACAGAAGACTAGCAAGTGGTCTATTGTCTCAAAGGCATTGCACAAAAAGAAGGTGACTTGGATTGATGCAGATGGCATTTATTTCTCATTCAATTCAGTATATGAGTGTGTTTCATGCAAAGATGTTGATGGTTTGAGAGTGGTGAAGGCACAAGATGAATTGGCAGCGATGTTGAGTAGCTTAGAAGGGCTTGAGATGGAACTAGAGTCTCTCTATAAGAAACTAATCCAAAACAGAGTCTCCCTTCTCAACTTGCTAGGCCAATAACAGATCTTTCTGCCCCACCTTGTGATCAGCATCCACATTTTAAAGGAAATTCCTGATCATTCTTTGTAAATCAAAGTAGTGTATCAATTGTAGTATATGAAATTGCTTGATCAAAACATCAATTTTCAACTAAATATTTTTTTATTTGTTTCATATATATATATATATATATATATATATATATATATATATATATATATATATATATATATATATTTGATGAAAATGGTCAAATCACCTTTTCTTCTAGAATCCTTTCTGGGGTTCCCTTAGGTTCACTAGGCAATATGTGCCACCTTCAATGTACGGACGACCTTTTGTTCATCACAACAGAGGGGTTGGAAGACCTTAGAATTCTCAAGTTTATTCTGCTCATTTTTGAAAGATTATCGGATTTGGCAGTTAATTTTCAGAAAAGTTGTTTATACTCAACAACCCAAGGTATCCCCCCTACGGAGTTTGAAGCCTCTACGCTGAACTGTTTAGCTAGCCAACTTTTAGTGATCTATCTCAGTGTTTCGCTCTTAGATAATCAACCCAGAAAACAAGATTGGACCAAGCTTACTCTCTCTATTAGTAATCATCTTTCCAACTGGAAAACAGGTTTTCTTTCGTTTGGGGGCCGCATCGTTCTGATCAACTCTGTCTTATCTTCGTTGCCCACTTATTGGATGTATGTGTTTGAACAACCCTAATGGGTGTGAAAGGAAATCAATAGGGTCCGACGTGATTTTCTCTGGAGTGGTTGTGATATCTCCAAACCAAAATATCAGCTAGTGGCTTGGTCCCAAATTTGCAAGTCCAAAGACCAAGGGGATTGGGGCATCCTAAATGTGATATTCCAACCTTTTTCCAACTTCCCTAATTGCTCTTGACCAATCTTCTCGTGTGTATCATTTTGTATGTGAGTTCTCTTGAGTGTTTCCTTGTGTTAAGACCCAAGTTGGGGTCTATTGGAGGCTAGATGGATGTGAGAAACCCTTGCAAAGTTGGGGCAAGGTCTGTAGGCCTTGTGGGCAGCCTTGCGGCCGCAAGGATGCCTGCAAGGGCTTGTCTTGGGAGCCTTGCGGCCGCAAGGATGAATGCAAGGCAATTTCCCAAGAGCCTTGCGGCCTCAAGGAGCCCAACAAGGGCCCCTATCTTAGGGTTTTAAATACCCTTTTTCTTGCTTTATTCTTCCCCTTTCAAGCTTTCTTCCTTCCGTTCACCTCTCCTCCTTTAGATCTCTTTCTCTTCTCCTCAAACTCCCTTTTCCTTGCCATTAAATCAAAGAGGAAGCAAGGTGATCTCCTTCCTCCCCTCTTAAAAAGGCTCATCTTTGGGTTTTCAAGGCTTAGAGGTAAGCTTCCTTTCTCTTCTTCTTTCCTCTCTTTTTGATTGAGTTCTTTGGGTTTGAATGGTGGAAAATCTTAGTGTTTGTTTGAGATTAGAGTTTGGAAGACTTGTTGGGTTATATCTCTTCCATTTTGATAAAGATTGAGAGAGACCTCTTCATATCCCAAACTAGGGTTACTGTAGCACTGGTCAACTTTAGTTTTTCTTTGATTTCTTTGGTTTAGAGGGAAGCTCAGACCCTTAGGAATCCATTGGTAACTTGAAGATTTAGTGTTGAGCCAACCCTAGGATCGATTTAGGATTGTTTGTTAGAGAAACCTAAGGTTTCATTGTTTGATTTATTTTGTCTGATTCTCATTGATGTTTTTGTTTGTGTTTTGGCAAGGTGGTGAAGTCTTGGCTCGAGGCAAGGATCTTATGGAGGATTAGTGTTCGGGGAAATTTAATCATCTAAGTTGTGAGTGGGATTGATTATGCATAAGTCTACTAGAACAATATATATATTATATTTCTTGAGTGAAGTTTTATTGGCTTTTAATACTTGAATCAAGGTTTTGATTGACTTGAAATGAATTTATTTATTGACGCTTCATACTTGAAAAACATTATTGATCAAAGGAAGGTTTTTAGGATGATAATTGTATTATAAGTTGTGAATTGAATTGCTTTACAAAACTTCACTTATGCTTATGCTTTCTTCATTTCCTTTGTGTGGAAATGGTAGTTATTTTGGTTATTAATTATTGTCCTAACTATGGACTCCATTTTGAGATATACTTGTATTGCATAGTTTACTTATTTTGGTGGTGTCCTACTATAGTAGGTAGTCTCCGTGGCCAACCTATTGAGGTGCCATGATAGACTGGCTGATCTTTGTTCGACCAATTCAGGAGGATGTGTAGGACAATGATTGGACTGTCATCGGGGAGCTAGAGACACCATACGGTGAACCGATGGATCAACATCAAGGGTATGAGTACCTTAACAGCTCTGAACCTAGCCGCGGCCACGGTGAAGGTTTAGAGGGATTTTTAGACCATTATGAGTTTGCTGGCGATACAAACTTCGCACTTTTACTGGGTTTATGTGTTATGCAAATTGAACTTTAAATTGTGATCTCTCGTGAGTTATTTGAAAAGTGAACTGATTTGAGGATGTTCAACTTGTTTTATGATTTAAACCCTATGTTTTGTATTTTGAGAATTTGTTGTTGAAACCTTAGTTGAGGAAAAAACTTTCTTTATGCTATCTTTAGTACTATTTCACCTGTTTATTTGGTTATATGTTATTTTGTTCTAATTATTTTATATCATTGGTAAAAGCTTATTTTTGTGGTTTATATAGATTATTTTGATATATTCTTTTAGAGTTATGCTAATACACTCATTGAGTGACCTATGTTACTCACCCTTCTTTCTTCTTCCTAGGCTTTAGCAGGCAGTAGTGCGGCAGTGAAGCAATGTGCTAGGCATTTGCTAGCCTTTCTTCTTTGTTCATTTCTTGTTTCATGTATATTTGTTTTTGGTCATGAACAGGTTGTATAAAGTCTTTGATCCACTAGTGTGTTGAAAACTCTGTCTACATCGACGTTTGTTTGGATACTTCCTAAACTCTTATGTCTAAGTATTGTTACTATTGTTGTTGTTACTTCCATTGCGTACCTTTGAATTTCCCTACTCGATATTTGTGTTTAATGTTGTTGATTCCATGTATTTTTGTTAGCCTTGCGGTGACATGAGGGTAGAGTGGTGGGGTATCCCTCCTTAGGTTGTCACAGCGATTGTCGCGTCCTGGGGCCCGTGGGGTGGGGCATGATACTAAATCTAGCATATTTCAATCTAGCTTTATTAGGAAAATGGTGGTGGAAGTGTTGCAGCTGCAGTAACCCTATTTGGTCCGAAATCATTGCTTTTAACTATATGCCTAACATTGATTTGATTACACTATTGCACTCTACTCCAAGAAAAAAAAAATCTTTCTTTAGGAAAGTTCTACTTAAGTGTAAAGCAACCTTCCTTGCTAGCATTGCGACGTCTATCAAGGATGGGAGTGATACTTCATTTTGGTTAAACCGTTTGGTCAGATGGCTGCACTTTAAAAGATAAATGTCTTGGCTTCTTCGCTAGATGTCACAATCCCCTCAGATCGATTGCGAATTTTTTGCAATCTGATCCGGACACCAACCTCTTGGAGTTTCTACCTTTACAGTGGTCTTTGCTTAATGATTTATCCCAAGGTAGGGATGCTAAATCTTGGAGATGGAGCCATAAGATTTCTTGGTTAAATCCTTCTATGCTTTTCTCAATGATGGCGGGACTCCCTGTGCTAGTGGTAAAACACTATGGAAGGATCCCTGCCCTCTCAATGTGAAAGTTTTTTTTCTGGCTAGCTTTGCACAATAAAATCCTATCTCAAGAAATCTTGGCTAGGAGGGGATGCAATCGTATCTCCATTGGCACATACGTCCTCTACAATGCTGCTGAGGAAAAAAGATTCCATCTCTTATTGAGTTGTCCATTTTCTATTAGGATCTGGGCACACTTCACATCGCTCTTCAGTGCAGTGATTCCAAACATCTTGTTGGAGGCTTGGACTTCTTGGGGATGAAAGGGACTCCTTTTTCTATGCCCTTGGATTCTCTCCTTATTAGGGCCATATGTTGGGCTATCTGGGCTGAGCACAATAGATGCTTTTTTTCATTTGAAGCATTAGAGCTCTCTATTATTTGTAAAATTGACCACATACTCATTGCTTGGTTTATTGCAGCCCTTGACCCTGTCAGATCCCAGCTCAAGGAGTCTCTCCCGAAGATCAAGCGCAATCTTGTTTTCGAGGATCCTAGGAGTCCTGCCACCCTTGAACAACCAGCTCCTTAAGCGAGCCAGACCCCCCTCCAACTCTGGCAAGCAAGCCAAACACCCTCCTCCTTTGATGGCGCCACTTTAGTCTATTCAGCACCATGTGCATCCTCCAGTTTGTGTTGGATGCACATCTTTGTTTCCTTTTGGCTATTTCGTTTGCTTTATCTATCTTAGCCCCGTGCTTCACTTCTGGTGATCTAGGCCCTTTACTTTCTTGTTTGTCTGTTTTCGTTTTGCTTTTTGTAATTGGTTGGCCCATTTTGCAATGAATCAGTCATTTATCTACTTTTTCCAAAAAAGAAAAAGAAAGAAAGAAAGAAAATGGCATGTACAAAAGGATGGGTGAACAAATACAATCATCCATTATGTGTGGAAAAAGATAACAAGAGAAAATAGAAGAAACAAACAAGATACAACAATAGTGGGTAGGAGGCTCTCCGGAGACAGTCGAAGATGGTGTCATTGGTCAAATTGGCACAGCCCAGTGGAGACGAAAATGAGCTTAGTCATAGCCGATATTGGCCGTCAAATCACTAGGATCGCCCATGCAGGACCACAACCAATCAAGGCTTCTTTTGACAATGAAAACCAAATTCTTGAGCTTTGCTATATTCACCTCAGGGACTGTAGATACCCAAAGAAGAAACATGTGATTGATGTTGAGAATAATCAAAAAGGCAAGAGCAAAGTAGAATTGAAAATACAAGCATTTCATTCCAGCCAAATATTATAAATAATAGCCTGAACTAGGGGATCCCAAGTGTCCTAGAGTGATGGCTCTAGGTCATTCCTCTAAAAGTCTGATAGCTTAGCTAAAGAATTCGAGTACTGGGTAAGGTTGAATATATAACCATAGTAGTTCCATATTTTTTTAGGCAAAAGGGCAATGGAGGAAGAGATGGTTAATAGATTCAATTGATATTGAAGTAGTTTCCAAGAACTTTCTTTAAGAATTAAAGAAATCATGATTGATTTGTCTCTTATGCCTATATAATTATGTTATGTAATATAAGTTCTTCATTAGTGTATATCCCAAGTTATCCTCTGATATTTTCTGTTTTCTTTCTTCTGAGAATTATGAGATGCTATTATTCAATCTGGTGATGGGGCTGTTTGGGGGGGGCAAGCATTCAAATGATCCCATGCATGCATCTTATTCTAGTCTTTATTAATTGAAGGAACAACAACTGGCAACAATTGCATGGAGAGAAATATTTCTGACAAATAAGAGACACGTACTGAGATGGAACACATGCACTTAAATTTTAGAAAACAAGGAACATCGCCAAGACAGAACAAAGCAAAATAAAAAAAAAAAAAGGGGATTTGGCACTACCTCAAATAAGGCATTCATTGCATGAGTTTTATATATGTTTGTGGTTCTTGACATATAGGTGACGAATAGATTCCCAAAACACTACCAATTTTTTTCTGACGACAATTAAGAAGGCAGTAGAAATATGATTAATTATGTATGAAGTTTCGTGTGCAGAATAAACAAGAGACAAGATCTGCTATAAAACACATGCCGAGTGCATGATTAAAATCAAATTGCCAATGCATCTGGTTTGATAAATGATAATCAATATTAGTTAGTCATGTTTGCAATGCAAGGAATAAAGAAAGATTAGATGGCTGCAACCTGCTGGGCAGAAGTGGTACAACACAGTACTGCCAACTAAAAGATTGAGTGGTCACACATGATCATGATTCTTGTTGCTTCCCTGATGAACTACTCCTTTTTCTATAATTAACAGTTGTTTGCTTCTTATATAAGTAGAAGTATTCATAGGGCAAAAACTCGACTCAGTCTCCTCGTTTCCCCATTAACTTCTTTGAAGAGAACATCAAAAATGGCAGACTACGGTTTCCATGCCAGATCAAACAGCATGCCTACAAGATCCCACCCCATTGTAGCCACAGCAGAGGAAGAGCTGAACAAGCTAAAAGCTTGTGTCATGGTGTCACCAAAGATGATCTGCAAATCATTGAGCAGTCTTGGTGCTTTCTATGACTGCACTGAAGAGCTCCTTCACTTGCCTAGCAACCAACAGGCTTTCTCTCATTCACAGGAGAAGAAATGGGTGGAAGAGGAGTTAGATGCTTCTCTAAGGTTGGTGGAACTCTGTGGCATCATTAGAGATACCTTGGCTGCAACAAAAGAGCATGGTCAAGAACTTGAGATGGTTCTAAGAAGGCAGAGAAGCATGACCAATGAAAGCAAACATCAGTTTCACATTCAGTCAGATAAGAAGACAAGAAAGAGTATCAAGAATTGTGTAAAAGCATTGAAGCAGATGGATGGGAAGGACTCTGATAGATCAACAGTTTCTAAGATGTTTACTGAAGCAAGAGATGTCACCATATCTCTCTTGCAATCAGTTGCATCTTCTTTACCTCCAAACTCCACACAGAAAAAGAGCAGATGGTCTATTGTCTCAAAGGCATTGAACAAACAGAAGGTGACATGCGAAGAGTCTGAAGATTTAAATTGTGGCAATTTCTCATTCAATTCAATATATGAGTGTGTTTCATGCAAAGATGTTGATGCCTTGAGAGTGGTGAAGGCACAAGTTCAATTGGCAGAAATTATGACCAGTTTAGAAGGGCTTGAGATGGAATTAGAGTCCCTCTACAGGAGACTAATCAGAAACAGAGTTTCATTTCTCAACCTCCTTAGCCATTAGATCTTTGTGTCTAAACCATCCATGGCAACCAGCATCCACATTTTAAAGGAAATTGCTGGTCATCTTTTGTACATCATGTTTTTTGTGTAGAACTTGAAATATATACATGAATTTTCTTCTACCAAGTATCAGTATTCTACAGGATTATTTGTTCATACATAAATTCTCATCAATTGAGTTGAACTATATATGTTCAGAAACAAAAACAAATGATTCATAAACTTATTAGCTATGATCTTTCCATTTTAAAAAATACAATGAGAGATAAGTTTCACAGTCAAAGAAAAGTGGTGGACCTCTAATAAACCATCCTCCTCACCAGTTCAAGGACTTAAATAACCCGCTTTGAGATTCAGTAATTAAAAAAAACCCCAAAATGCTTGATTCAAATTAATTCAAATGCCTGCATGCAAAGGCTCCAACTCTGGGATTTTCTTTGTTTGGAAAAGATGAAACACAGGCAGTACAAGCCTATCTTTTCAACAAAGAACTAGCTAAAAGTCTGCAAGTATTGTTTCTTGTAATCATCCATATCATTTTACAATACAAATCACATTTAGATTCCACTATTTCTTCTTAAAATGATAAACAGAATGAAAAAATATTATTAAAGTTATTTTCTCAGCAGGTTCCATTTTTTCCTTCATTCTAAACATTAATTTATGAGACATCATTGAGATAAACACCTGTCTTTATTAATCACTAAAGTTCACTTTGTTGTACTCCACCTTCCATCTCCTTAATTTCACTCATGCTTGTTTGTTCTGCAATTTCCATGCAGCTTCTGTCTAACAAACACAAATTTAACATTATATAAATCTCATAAAACCAGTTTCTCTCTTATGTGTCCATTAATTTCTTTTAAGTACATTTTAGTCTAATGGGGAACATCAAGGAGGCAAACAGGCACAGGACCATTGTACATCTCATATAAATTCTTAAAACTAAACTGTGATTAAGCATTGTCTTCTCAAGCCATGCCAGAAGTTTTTGTAAACACATCAAATCGTGCATGAGGACAATATGATGGCTATACAAATAGTGTTATGTATCGATTTTCTTGTGTGTATGGTACTAGACAGGCAGGCGACAAGTACTGAGATGATAATACATGCACAAGTGCATAATTAGAAACATATTGCTCATGGATCTGCATGTCATAATTGATTCAAAATTAGCCAGGTTCAATTAACAATGCATGGAATAAAGAAAGATTAGATGGCTGCATCCTGCTTGGGAGTAGTGGTGCAAGATCATTAGTGACAGCCCAGAGATGCATTGGTCACACATGATCATGATTCTTGGTGTCTCCCAAATTATCTACTTGATAATTAGTCGGTACAACTTGTATAAGTAGAAAGGATTCACAGGGCTAAAAACTAAACTCATTCCCCTTGTTTCCTCATTGATTTCTTCTTTGAAGAGAAGAACATCAAAAATGGCAGACCAAGGTTTCCATGCTAGATCAAACAGCTTGCCTACAAGATCCCATCCTGTCACTGCAACAGCAGAGGAAGAGCTAAACAAGCTAAAAGCTTGTGTCATGGTGTCACCGAAGATGATCTGCAAATCACTGAGCAGTCTTGGTGCTTTCTATGACTTCATTGAGGAGCTTCTTCAGATGCCTAGCACCCAACAAGCCTTTTCTCATTCTCAAGAGAAGATATGGGTGGAAGAGGAGTTGGAAGCTTCTCTAAGGTTGGTAGAGCTCTGTGGCATCATTAGAGATACCTTGGCTGTAACCAAAGAACATGCTCAAGAACTTGAGATGGTTCTAAGAAGGAAGAGAAGCATGACCAATGAAAGCAAACAACAGTTTCACATTCAGTCAGATAAGAAGACAAGAAAGAGTATCAAGAACTGTGTAAAAGCATTGAAGCAAATGGATGGCAAGGACTCTGATAGATCAACAGTATCTAAGATGTTTACTGAAGCTAGAGAAGTCACTATTTCTCTCTTACAATCAGTTGCATCTTCTTTAAATCCAAGCTCAGCACAGAAGACTAGCAAGTGGTCTATTGTTTCAAAGGCATTGCACAAGAAGAAGGTGGTGGATGCAAATGGCATTAATTTCTCATTCAATTCAATATATGAGTGTGTCTCATGCAAAGATGTTGATGGCTTGAGAGTGGTGAAGGCACATGATGAATTGAAAGCAATCATGAGTAGCTTAGAAGACCTTGACATGGAACTTGGGCCTCTCTATCAGAGACTAATCAGAAACAGAGTGTCCCTTCTCAACCTGCTATGCCTATAATGTTTTTGCTTTCAATGTGTGTGTGTGTGTATATATACTCACATTGTGATTGGCATCCACATTTTAAAGGAAATTGCTGGTCATGTTTTGAACATCAAATTTCTATGCAAGATTTGTAAAAGATGAAGAATTTTCAGTAAAGATAGACACTCTTCTAGTAATTTTTATCTCTTTGGGCTTTGCTTATTTTCCAACAACATCAGTAGATGCAAACCAAACCAATGCAGCATATCCTCAGCAATAGAGAATAGAAGTAGTGATAATGGAACTTGAAATACCAATCTGCTTTTCCCATCTATCAATTCTGTTCTAGTCTATTTTATGAAAATGTCCAATGTTAACAATGCTTCTAATCACTCCTGGAATAACTAGTATTTGTATATAATGGAGTAACTAATAGTCCCACATCAATTAATTTAGAAAAAATTAATTTGAATATATAAACCTAGGTTCCTCATTTTCTCAACTTTTGGATTAGATTAGACCTAAATAATATATTTGGTTTGCATCTAATATAGACATAATTTCATCATTTTAACTCCATTCCATGCGACTGCCCTCGTTTGAAACAATAACAATAGTTTAATTAGTAGTAAATTAAGTTGAAAGGCTGTTGGGGCGACAAGGAGACAAAAGATCCTCGTGCACAATATATTATTTCATAATATTCAGAAGTCACGTTGCCAATAAGTCTAACAACCATTGCAATCAAGATTAGCCATGTTCAACAAATAATGCATGGAGTAAAGAAAGAGCAAATGCCTGAAACCTGCTTGGGAGAAGTGGTACAAGATCATTAGTGACAACCAGGAGATACAGTGCCCACACATGATCATGATTCCTATTGTCTTCCTAGTTGTCAATCTAAGCAGTTATTTGCTTCTTAGGTATAAATAGGACTCAAGAGGTTCAGCCTCAGAGCATTCATCTTGTTTCTCCATCCTTGAATTGTTATATAGTTCTCTGTGAAGAAGAGCAGAGATGGAAGACCAAGGTTTCCATGTTAGATCAAACAGTTTGCCTTCAAGATCACACCCAATCAGTGCAACAGCAGAAGAAGAGCTGAACAAGCTAAAAGCTTGTGTTATGGTGTCACCAAAGATGATATGCAAATCATTGAGCAGTCTTTGTGTTTTCTATGACTGCATTGAAGAGCTACTTCACTTGCCTAGCAACCAACAAACCCTTTCTCATTCTAAAGAGAAGAGATGGGTGGAAGAGGAGTTGGATGCTTCGCTAAGGTTGGTAGAACTCTGTGGTATCATAAGAGATACGTTGACCGCAACGAAAGAGCATGCTCAAGAACTTGAGATGGTTCTAAGAAGGAAGAGAAGCATGACCAATGACAGCAAACAACAGTTTCACATTCAGTCAGATAAGAAGATAAGAAAGAGCATCAAGAATTGTCTAAAAGCATTGAAGCAAATGGATGGCAAGGACTCTGATAGATCAACAGTGTCTAAGATGTTCACTGAAGCAAGAGATGTCACCATATCTCTCTTGCAATCAGTTGCATCTTCTTTATCTCCAAGCTCCACACAGCAGACCAGCAGATGGTCTTTTGTCTCAAAGGCATTGCACAAGAAGAAGGTGACATGCGAGGAGTTTGAAGATTCAAATTGCGGCGATTTCTCATTCAATTCAATATATGAGTTTGTTTCATGCAAAGATGTTGATGGCTTGAGAGCGATGAAGGCACAAGATCGATTGGCAGAAATGATGATTAGCTTAGAAGGGCTTGAGATAGAATTAGAGTCTCTCTACAGGAGACTAATTCGAAACAGAGTCTCCCTCCTCAACCTGCTAAGCCTATAACTTCTTTTTCTGTCTATATATCTTGTGTCTGGCATCCACATTTTAAAAGGAATTGCCGGTCATCTTTTGTAAATCAAATTTCTGTGCATATATTATAATATGTTTCAGTATAAGATCAATACTTGAAGTAATTTTCATTTCTCTGGTCATCCTCATTTTCAAACAAAATTGACATTGTTACTAGTGTTCTTCTTGGCGTTCGAGTCCTCCTTATATTTAACACCTTCAAGGATATTCTTTGATCTTCCATGCAAGGCATATTTTCCCTCTTGCCTGAATCATTTGGTTGACAAAAACCAACATATTACCAACATAATTTCTATTCAAATTAGATCCTGATTGACTGATCAATTCATATTCAAGTGAACCTTAATTGCTTCTACTGAATCTTATTGAAATTTAAACTTTTTATTCTTTCAGTTTTAATTCACATGCAAGATTTGTCCTCTTGTAATCTTTAACTACAAGCCATGAACTTAAAGGATGAGCACAAAGTGATAAATAGCCTTATCTTCTCTTAATTTATTATGGCATTTACTTGTGAGAGATCATGAATTCAAAGTGGTATTCAAAGATTCATTGTCAAAAATTAACTGGGACTAACCAATGCTTGTATATGACGTCTCTTTTTCCAACCAAACAACATCAAATAAATGAGGTCAATGAGATTTTCAATTTTAAGTTCCTAACAAGAGGGTGGTGCAACAAATTATATTATTTGGGTGTTAACAAAAAAGGAGACACAAATAATGAATGATTTGGATGAGAAGTCAACTCAATTCATTCCAAACCAAACTTTTAGCAACAAGATGAAAAGTGACAAGAGATCTACTTGCAAGAACATCATGCATTGGATTTCAGCTTCTTGTCATCTAGCCACTCAACAGAACTGAGACAAGTAGTTCTGCAAACAAATTAAAAAAGTCCATGATTGAAATCTAATCAAGAATAATGAAAAAAAAATACTTGGATGATTCCATCTGTTCGGCAAAAGTTCTACAAGAGGCATAATGACAACCAGGTTCCCAATGATAAAGAAAGACCATATTCTACATGTCTTCTATCCAGCATCCCCTTTAGAGGAAAGACATACAAGACCGAATTAAGCTCAAATCTATTAATTCATGGTATGATAAATGCGTGAAGCAGAAGAACGGACATTTGGTTGATGATCAGAATAAATGCAGAAATAATTTCTGAAAAACAATGCACATTTGATTTCTCACAAAAAATCATTGAGAATGGACTAGTCTAAGTAGATCTCTGTGATGATTTCAGACCTTGTTGGCCACTTTTGTACTTCAATTGTTTTGGTAAATAACTTGTGGTGTATTAAAGTAACTAATAGTCTCATATCATCAGTTAATTTCATAAATGTAGATCGGAATATATATGCTTGGATATTGGCCTTAAAACTTGTCCGAATAATGTCTAATTTGCATTTGACAAAATATCAAAGCTTATTTAATTAGTTTGTTTGGTTTGAAAATAGACTAGCATGTATTAAGAGGTGTATTAGATTAACCAATAGTCCTACAAGGGTCACTCATCCTATTAGTTTAAGCTTTTAGAATGAATCAAATCTAGATAATATGTTTCACATATGTTTGGTTTCCCTTCAGTACAATGTCCTTAATGCCATTACAAATCAAAAGGTCTATAGTTTGCTTACAAAACATTCTGAGTTTTTACCTGGAAACCGCTCATCATACACCATCAAGAGAAGTCACATTATAAGTCAATCCACGATGCATCGTGCCTGCTTGCAATCGCAACTTACCTGTTTCCTGAAGAATATTTAAGGCATCTCAGATTGTCAGATCATAATTAATAGAGCTCAGCATACAAATTAATCACCCAAGCTTCTTCTTATTCAATGTAATATGCAATTAAGAAAACTCAAGGTGCAAATAATCCCATGGTGAAAGAATACAAGTATTGAGCCAGCAGTCCTAAAAACCACTGGAAGATAAAATATTCCAATTAAGACGAGACAAACAAATTTGTTCCTAGGCTTTTGCACAAAAAGACTTGAGGCCTGAAAACAGGCCTTTTTTTTTGGTATGCACAAGTTGCATTTAGAAACTAAGAAGTACAGTTACATACTGCTTGCAAGTATACACTCCAAAAGAAAGTATGAAAAGTTTGGCATCATTTTACATGAGGTAAATCTCGATAACTTTGTACAAACTCGATTAAGCTCACATAATTCAGAATCTGAGCTAAAAATAGATATCTGTTTGCTTGGATTGCGCTTTGAGGTCCTTCAGTTTTTTTAATATGTTGGTGAAGTATTCCTGTAGATACTTCTCCAGGGTTAAAATGTCCTTCTGATCAACCCCAAGAAGACTATATGTCTCGCTCATTGGAACCGAGAAGATTGTGTCACTTGAGAGGACCTGAAAATCCAAAAAAAAAAACTAAGCAATGGATATTTGAAGGGGTCCACAAGGAAGTTCTACACAAGCATATAATATTAACCAATAATGGCAGAATTTCTATATGAACTTCATGGAAACAACATTCAACACAACCATGGATCAGTTGGAAAGCACTCATCACTTGTTTTAGTGTTCTCTAGAGTAGCAAACGCCATACATGTTAAGTATAATCAATCAAATAACACTTACCTCTTTTGGAACATTCCTTGAAGAGATGATCAGCCGTTTCAAGAACAAGGCCGCAAAAAACACAGTGATCCGGAGGACCAATGTGCATATGAAAAAGATAGTCATATGTCTGAACCTTGCCATGAAGAAGGAGCCAAATGAAAGTTTTAACCCTAGGCGCAACATTGAGCTTCCACAGGATTGACCAACCATCCCAATGAGAAATATATAAAGACTTGTTATTAATAGAATGATACACTGTAGCCGTGATTTTGTTACTATTAGTCTTGGGAAACCACACCCAGTGACTGTCATTAACTAGGGTGATTTTCCCATGACTAGCAACAGGAGAATCCCAACCGAGGCCAAATACCACATTAAGAGATTGAACATTCCACGGCAGATGATTTAATAAATCAGCAATTTGCAAGGTATCAAAGTTAATGTTCATATTAATATAAAATGGTTTCATGGCAATGGGGATATTAAACATCCAGGGATGATATAAAAACGACGTTCTGTTAGGGTTAACACAATTGATCCACAGGTTGGGTTTAATAAGATTAGCAGTAGCACACATTCCTTTGAAAAACACAAAAGCTTTGACCGGGCTTTGATGAGTCCAGAAATTATGATCACCATATTTCAAGTAGAGGATATCTACCCAAATTGCATCATGCTTAATGAGATATTTAAAGTAGATCTGTTTGGAATTGGATTGAGTTTATGACTGGTCTCAAAATTAACTTGTATGATCATATTGCTTCTAGTGAGTGGCTGGATATTAATAGGTGTGAGAATAGGAAAAGTAATTTGGATATCTCATTAGTAAAAGAGTACAAGGATATATATATAGAGAAATATTAGGGTTTTGTGGTATGGGCCCAATATGGCCCATTAACTAAATATAAACCATAATATAACTCTAACACTCCCCCTCAAGTTGGAGCATATATATCGAGCATGCCCAGCTTGTTACATAAATTACTAAAGACTTTAACATTTAAACCCTTAGTGAAGATATCCGCTAGTTGCTCGGATGACTGGGTATATGGCGTAGAGATGACTCCTTTTAGTACCATATCACGTACATAGTGACAATCAACCTCCACATGCTTGGTACGCTCATGGAATGTTGGATTATTTGCAATGAAGATGGCGGCCTGGTTATCACAGAACATATGCATAGGTATTGTGATGGGAAATCCCAACTCAGATAGAAGAGACTGTACCCAAACCATCTCACAAGCTGTCTGTGCCATCGATCTGAACTCTGCTTTTGCACTCGATCTTGAAACCACATTTTGTTTCTTGCTTCGCCAAGTAACCAAGTTTCCACCAACATACGTACAGAAGCCTAATGTTGACTTTCTGTCTCCTCTATCGCCAGCATAACCCGAGTCAGAATAGGCTGCAACGTCCAGGTGACCATGATTCTTGTAGAGAAAACTTTTGTCAGGAGCTCCTTTAACATATGCAAGAACCCTCAGAGCACCCTGCCAGTGAACTTCTCGTGGCTCATGCATAAACTGACTCAGGAGTCCAACTGCGTAACATATATCAGGACGAGTAACTGTCAAATAAATGAGTTTGCCAATCAGACGCCTGTATTGGCCCGGATCTTTGAGAAATGGAGAAGATGTCTCCCAGAAGGGTGGTGACTGCTCAATAGGTGTACTCTCTGGTTTACAACCCAATAAACCAGTCTCTTCAAGTAAGTCCAACACATACTTCCGTTGTGAAAGCGTCATCTTTCCTTTGGCATATGCAAACTCAATACCAAGGAAGTATCTGGGTCGTCCCATGTCTCGTGTAACAAAATGCTTCATTAAATGCTCCTTAGTTCTCTGAATGCCCTGACGATCGCTACCAATCAACAAGATGTCATCAACATATACCGCAAGTACAACACATCCAGATGAAGTGTTCTTATAGAACACAGAATGATCCACATTGCACCTGCGAAAACCATCTGCAACTGCAATTACACTAAACTTATCAAACCATGCACGAGGACTTTGTTTCAAACCATATATCGCTTTTTTTAGCTTGCAGACTAGATTCTCCCCCTGAGCAACATACCCTGGAGGTTGTCCATAAACACAGTCTCAACTAAATCTCCATAGAGAAAGGCATTCTTCACATCGAGTTGACAGAGGGCCCATGATTGATTTATAGCTATCGATAGTAGAATGCGAATGGAATTCAGACGAGCAACCGGTGAAAAAGTCTCAGCATAATCAACACCATAAGTCTGAGTAAAACCACGGGCCACCAACCGGGCTTTGTAGCGATCAACTGTACCATCAGCTTTGTGCTTAACAGAGAAGACCCATCGGCAAGTGACAACGCTGGCATCAGCAGGGCGAGGCACGAGCTCCCATGTACCACGAGATCTCAAGGCTTCCATTTCCTCATCCATTGCCATCTGCCATTGTGGAAGCAGACGTGCATTCTGGCAGTTCCTGGGGATTGACTCAGCAGACAAGGAAAGAGCAAAGGTACGGAAAGACGGGTGAAGATTATCATAAGAAACAAAAAGTGAAA
The DNA here is from genome assembly GCA_020875875.1 of Dioscorea alata. Classification (NCBI taxonomy): domain Eukaryota; kingdom Viridiplantae; phylum Streptophyta; class Magnoliopsida; order Dioscoreales; family Dioscoreaceae; genus Dioscorea; species Dioscorea alata. The sequence continues at coordinate 16,027,944 of CM037021.1, forward strand.
TGGGATGTTTGGTACAAGAACGGATACCTTTGCGAAAAGCAATGGGAAGATCAAGAGATGGGTCTGCATCATTCGGGGAGACGATCGGAGGGGCCGAATCTGGCAGTGGTACATGTTGGCGACAATGATAAACCTGTCCAAAACGACCATCATTTGGATCTACTGGAGGAGGCATCACACTAGGTATAGGCACAGGCAGAGTGACAGAAACAGGAATGGAAAGAACAATATTAGACGACGTAGTCAACAAATCGTGAGAATCCGAGTCAGAAAAAAGGATTGAGACTCAAAAAACGTGACATCCATGGACACATAATATTTTCAACTAGTCGGGTGGTACAAACGATATCCACGTTGGGTGCGGGAATATCCGACAAAGACACGTTTAAGTGCACGCGGGCACAACTTATCCAAACCAGGAGTTAAATCCTGAACAAAACCAACACAACCGAAAACACGATGAGACAAGCGAAACAACTCAGTATCAGGAAGAAGACGACGAAGAGGGACCTCTCCTCCTAGGGGTGCAGAAGGTATACGATTAATAAGATATACTTCAGTTAAGATAGCATCAGACCACAAATACCTAGGGACATTACGCTCCACTAAGGTAGTGTTTGGTTGGATGTAGTTCTAAATGCAGTGGATTTCTAATTACAATGTAACTGGAAATACTTGGATTTCAAAATACAATGCAGTTAAATCTTGTGTTTGGTTGGACGTAATTGGAATTACTGTATTATAAGATTTTATGTTTGTTTGGAAGGATTTGAAAATTTGAAATTGGAAAACATGTGTATAAGTATATGTATTGAGTATATATATCTGTATAAATATATGTATATGTGTGCATATATGTATATACATATATGTATATGAGTATATATATCTATATAAGTATATGTATGTGTATCTGTGCATATATATACATACATATATAGGTGTATTTGTATATGTAAACATACTATGTACAAGTATATCTAGAAGTATATATGTATGTTTATATAAATATGTATATGTATATGTATATGTTTATACATATACATAAATATGTACATGCATATACATACATATATCTATATGTATGTTTATATAAATATGTATATGTATATCTATATCTATAAGTATATGTATGTGTATGTGTATGCGTATAAGTATATATATGTGTATATCTATATGTATATGTATATGTATGCGTATGTGTATATGTATGCGTATGTGTATGTGTATATGTATGTGTATGTGTGTATGTGTGTATGTATATGTATATGTATGCATATGTGAATGTGTATAATTATATGTATGTGTGTGTATATGCATATGTCTGTGTATACATATATGTATATATGCGTATACATTAGTTTTGAACTCCCGGGATTTGGTTTTACGGTCAAAATGACCGTAAACCAAAATCCCTCCACCATGGTGTTTTGAAATCCTATGGAAAAGCAAATCCCACAAAACAATCACATGATTTCAAAACACAAGGGATTTCAAAACACAAGTAACTCCAAATCCCTTGAAACAAACGCACCCTAAGAGAGTGCGTGCAACATCTAAGATGTGACAATGCTTTCTTTCAGCAACCCCATTCTGCTGAGAGGTGTGTGGACAGGTGGTTTGATGAATAATCCCATAGGACGCACACAAAGAATTTACAGCAGAAGATACAAATTCTAAAGCATTATCAGTACGAAGACATTTGACAACAGTGGAAAACTGATTTTGTACTTCCAAAATAAATGTTTTAAGGACATCAACAATCGACTGACGGTCTTTTAACAAATATACCCATGATACTCGGGAAAAATCATCAACAAACACAATATAGTAACGATGACCAGAAATAGATGCGACTCTAGAAGGTCCCCAAACATCACAATGAACAAGATCAAATGGCGATCGACTGGACACTAGAGTAGAACATTTAAAAGTAGCACGATGATGCTTACCCAATTGACACGACTCACATTGAAATGACTCGACCCTAATCCAAGGCAACCTTGTTGAAGACGACTAAGAAAAGGATGACCCAATCTACAGTGCCATATGAGTGATGACTCGGTGTCCGAAATAGAAACTGCCAAACCACAAGGAATATCATCACACACCAACGTATACACGCCATCACCACGATTACGCCCCAAACCAATCCTCTTCCAAGTCCGCAGATCCTGAAAAGTGCAGTGAAAAGGGAAAAAGGTAACACTACAATTCAACTGTTTAGTGATTGCAGAAACAGATAGCAAGTTGACAGGAAATTCAGGTACGAAAAGAACATCAGTTAGTTTAAGCTGAGAGGAAGCCTGCACAATTCCTTCTCCGAACACTAAGCAAGATCGTCCATCGGTAATTGCTACAGAACGAAAAGCAGATGGAGAAAGATTTTGAAAAAAAGATTTTGTACCTGTCATGTGAGAGGAGGCCCCGGAGTCAATAATCCAGGAGAAAGGCATTACCTGAAGAAATAGGAGAAGAGACTATGGCATGAGAAACTGTGCCTTGTAACTGCTGGAAACGCGCAAAGTCAGGCTGAGAGATAGTGACTAACTATTCAGCACCAGAAGTAGATGACGGATTGGCCAACTCTGTACTAGCATTGACCACTACCGGACGACCATGTTTATCCCAGCAACGATTCTCAGTGTGGCCCGTCCGTCAACAAAAAGTGCACACAAACCTACCCCGAGAATCACCACAGTCGACTCCTCGACCACCACGAGAGGAGCGTTTGTTTACCACACCCACGAGACGAAGACATGATGAAAAAACAAATCCTTCAGCAACGAGACAAGGGCATCACCGGTGATGGCTGAGGAACATCACCAGGTGCCCGTAGAACAACGAGAACGGTGAGAGATGAGTGGTGGCTAGCGGTTGAGGTGGCGGCGGCGGCGGTGGCGGATTGAAGGCTAGGGTTTGGTGTGGCGGTGGCGGCGGCGGCGGCTAGGGTTTTGGGTGGCCTCTAGGATCTAACCCAGTGCTCTGATACCATGTGAGAATAGGAAAAATAATTTGGATATCTCATTAGTAAAAGAGTACAAAGATATATATAGAGAAATATTAGGGTTTTGTGGTATGAGCCCAATATGGCCCATTAACTAAATATAAACCATAATATAACTCTAACAATAGGATTGGCAACTCCTTTGCTGTTGCTTCGCTGATTGCTGCCACCATCTGGTTCATTTGGAAAGGCAGATGTGACTTCATATTCAAGAAAATCAATCCTAATTTTTACTGGATGGCCAAAAATGCTGTTGGGCATTATCAGGATTTCAAAAGTAGAAGAATTAACTTCAGGTTGATCAACTTCCTCATCCAGAACCCGCCTCAACCAGGAACTGTTTGCCTCTTCTCGGCGGCAGTTTGGAACCCATCTTCAGGTAAGGGAGGTATTGGTTTCATCGTTGTAGACTCTAACACTCAGGTTCTTTGTGCAGGGAATTGCTCGGAAAATTCAGACAACAGACTTGCTTTGGATTCTAAAGCTATCATCACTAGCCTCAAGACTATCAGGGATTTGGATCGTCGATGCTCCGTTATCTACATCAGCTCTAAGCAATTATGGGATGCTCTTCATGGCTTCGCTGATTCAAGCTTCTGGACTCATGCAATCAGCATCAGGGAAATCAATCTTGAATGCAATGTGCTCCACAATCCCAACATTTTCCTGATCCAACATCATTGGTACAGAGTGGCCACTTCTCTGGCTGGGCGGGGTACGAATATTCCTAGGCTTTCACTCTATCACCAAGGCATGGATAAACCCCGGTGGCTTATGGAGATTGTCCAGCAGACTGGCTTGATTGCTTAATCTGTTATAGTATTTTTCAGTTCTCTTCTGTATTTTGTTTAGGATTGTGTCTGTGTGTGAGTTTATTTGTTTTGTGTGTTGGTTTCAGGTTGTAGTAACAGTTTTTATTATCAATAAATAGCTACCATGTAGCTCTGTTTTACCAAAAAAAAAAAATAACACTTGCCTCTGTGAATGCCAATCTATCAGCAACATCATTTGTCCATTGGAAGAACCGGGTAAGTTGTCGGGTGAATCTCAACACTGAAACAGGAACAGTAGTAACATTTGCATCTTGTCCTGCAAGTCTCTCACATAAAGTAATCACCTGGAACAAAGATAGCTCTTCACAGTTATTAAACAGACAAGAAATTCAATCCTTTAACATTTCATAACGATATACATTTGGCTAGCTTCGGAATTGATTATGGAAGCTGAAAAATGGTCTAGAGAAACATGGGTTTAATATCAAGTAACAAAATGTATTCACTTCAATTCTATAAAGGTTGTGTGCATCTCATCTCATCTCAATCAACAAAAATTTGATCATTTGTAAAAAAGTTTTAAAATTCTCAACACATAAACGCAATGAGGATGCTGCACTAGGAATTTATTTTCACAAATATTGTTATAGCCATGCAGTTAAAGGTATGCAATTTGATCTTGACAAACACAGCCGTAGAGCTTGCCTAGATACTCTCATTTGGGGACTAAAACAGTTGCTAATGGACTGGCATTTGAAGTATTAGTGGTAAATTATCTTTCAAAATAGGCATATTTTCTCACAAAGTGCCAATCAACATTAAATTGTGTTTGCATAAACAACTCAAACCCACTTCCTTCAATTAAAACTCTTAAAAACCCAAATTTGCAATTTCATACTAACATAATTCACAATTAATTGAAATACGCAAACATAAACATGTATAGTAATATGGCTCGTTTGTTGGGCATTAAGTTTTCCCTTATCCTTCTTCAGTGTCACTACATGTCAACCATAGAACATTAAGCATCCAGATTTCCTTCTTCCATTGCATACACCACCCATGAAGGCACGTGAAGTTCGTAATTCTTGATGAATAATATCACATTTTGTCCACCTCCCCAGTAATTTGTAAATATTGTGCATAATAAGAACAACAAAAGTTTAATAAACAAGGAAGTAGAGCTCAGCTTTGTAGTAATCTTAAAACAAATATAGGTCATCCACTTTTAGGAACTTTGGCCCTTGGAAGGATGAAAGACCCTTACCTCTTGAGTTGTCCAGGCCCGCGGCCCAGCAAATGTTAAGAGTTTCTGATTAATTTTCTCATTGCGCAAAGCTATAAAGGTCAACCGAGCTATATCCTGGAAAAAGAAAAGATTACAGTCAAATCACATAAGATAAACTATGTAAACTCTATCAGTTAGTCATGATAACAAAGGAAATGACCAAATCCACTTTTGGCCCCTGAGGCTGGCACTGGCTGCATTTCAAGACCAAGGAAACAGGATTCCACAAGAAAGGTTGAGTAGAGATCCACAACGTTGAGTCATTTGATTTTTTGAAATTGTTGTCTTTATTTTTATTTTTACTTTTAAAACTTTTATTTTTATTTTTATTATTGCACAAATAAGAGGAGAAGAATTGAATTGATGAGAGAAATCCAAACCTGGGTATCCATGTAAGCTATTCTCGTTGGGGCATCTGTTCCCCATACTGACTTCTCTTCTAGTATTGGCACAGCATACTGCCCAATTAGGCCCTATTGAATTGACAACCATATTAAATTTCATGGGTGGAGCATAGAGAGAATAAACAAATGAATTTCGACTAAGCACTCCAAATAAATGGATGTCAAAGAGAACCATAACTTATTTTATTTATCAAATTTGGCATCAAGCATTGGCATAGGTAAGCGATGATCTTCACAACACATTTACCTTGTAATAAATCTGGGATGGCAGGCACTACTAGTTTCTTTAAGATATAATTATCTTAAAAAATATAAATATATAAAGAATAACCAAAGAAACACTCGTTTTTTTTTTTAATTTTTCCTTCATATATATATATGTGTGTGTGTGTGTGTCTTGCAAGTTGATTTTTCCTAGCCCCATCATGCTAGATTCAGGATCATCACTAAGCAATAGCTTCCAGCCTATTAAAGACCTCACATAAAGAAATTTTTTCTAAAATCGTATTTCTTCCACCCGATTATGTTACCTTGAAAGACTAGATATAACTCAATCTAAAGCAATGATCGAGATGGTAATGTAGCAAAAAATGCCTAGGATCAAATTTTGAGTGGTGAAGTACCTGCATGAAACCACATAAGCGGATTATGATGTATGTTAGACCAGAATCCTGAAGAAATTTCTCAGTACAGTGCTTGATCTGCATCAAAGGAACTTCTGGGTGGTTATCGCAATTGTGGATGGAATAGAATACATACTTCTGGATCCCCATTGCTTTCGCACATTGTATGAGAGCAACCTTTCCTTCCCAATCTACCTAAATAGAAACAGGTTAATTAGAAACAGCAAAGAAATTGGAAGTGCCTTTAAGATAGTTACCAAATAGAGTGGCATTTATCAAAGTAACTATAGTCTTATATCAGTTAAGTTGATAAATATGGATTTTAATATACAAGTCTAGGGCTCTCATCTTTAAGCTTTTGGGTTGAATTGAACTTAGATAATATTTTTGGTTTGTAGTGAACAAGGTATCTATCATCAGTTTAGCCATTGATTTGTTTGCAACTTGACTAGCTAAAATAAGCTAGCACATATCAAAAGGGCATATTAGAGTAACTAATAATCTCACATCAATTAAGTTGGTAAATATAAAACTTAATAAACAAATTTAGGTCTCTCATCCTATTATTTTAGGCTTTTGGCTGAATTAAGCTCAAATAATATGTTTAGTTTTAATCTAATAATATTATGGTGAAATTTGGACAATATGAAAAAAAATTTGATTTAACTCTCGTCCATAATAAGTTAGAAGTCATTGTAATGGCAAAGAATGCATTTTTTGGCAAAAGGATTTGCACGAAGAATTACCAAAACATGACAGAACAACAAGAATGAGACATTGATCAGAATAAGCTACTGACAGCATTCTGCTGAAGCTTCAAAGTATTTGAAGCTGAAAACTCAAGAAAAGTACCGTCTTAATTGGCTCCTCCGGCCTTCCTGTTGCACAATCAATTATTGTATGAATGCCGACTAGAGTTGCAGGTATGGTCTCTGGTTTGCTGAGATCTCCCTACTCAAACACCATCACAATAACAAACACCTCAGCCTGAATTTAATGAAAGCCAAACATACCCAATGCAAACAACAAAAAAATTGCAATAAACTCCAAGAATCTAACATTACATGTCACATACACAAACTCATTGCAGACTCATATCAACAATTTGAATTACATTGCGCCTGCAAATTATTCTATGAAGCTGATCAATGCAGTCATCAAACTTAGATACCAACAAAGAGGAGGCAAACACAACAAAACATACCAAGAAAAACCTTCTCATATTAATAAAAGAACGGGATTGAAACAAATTTCCTTATTGCCACCAAAACAAAGATAGACAAAATAAACTCCACATGTTGAAACTCATAGGAAGTATGCACACTGTTAGCTCCTATGGAGCTAATCAGTTTCACTAAAAACTAATGAAGAACAGAAAAAAGACAACAAGACATATCAACTATAATTTTTTCTTCTCCTCGGTTCTTCCATTTATATCATCTTATTAATAAATTACAAATAGATTAAAATGAAATTTACCTATTGGAACCAAAACAATAATAAAAGCCATAAAAAGCAAGCACTGAAATTCACTGAGGACTTGCACACTTACACACACAGATGAAATGGAGTCAAAAACAAAGAAAACACATCAAGTCCAACCTTTTTTTTCTCCTCTAGGCTCTATACTAATTATTTTGTCTTACTGACAAACTATAAGCAGATTACCAAGGAATGAAACACAATTTCCAAAATTGCAACCAACACAACAATAAACACCAAAGCAAATCAGCTGGAGCCTAATAATGAAAACAGTAAACAGCGTTAAACACTGATAAGAGAAAAAGAGGAACCTACATTGACAACAATAGCGCCCCAATCCCTGAGAAAATCAGCAGGAGCAGGACGAGGCCTGACAAGGCATCTCACATCATATCCTTCATCCAATGCCCTCCTAACAATCTGCCGACCTAGGGTTCCAGTAGCCCCAACAACAAGAACACTTGTCGGTCTGACAGGAGTCCCCGGAGTCAAATCCGACGCACTGATCGTCTGAGCATCGCAACGAACCTGCAAAGGCATGCAATGTCTACCTGCAATTCAAAGACAAGTCACTAATCACTCACCGAACAAAGCTTCGTTCTTGGACTAGAATTGAAGCGAGAAATCAACAAGAGATTGCCTAAAGAGGAGGGGGAGGCGAGGAAGTGGGGTTGGGTAGGAGACAAAGAATGAGCACAGGAGAGAGTGGAGCGGCGGCGAGGGGCGGCGAGGTGGGGAGGTAAGTAGCTGAGAGTGGAGGCCATTGGGATGGCGAAGGTGAAGAGGAGGAGGAGGAGGTGGGTTTGATTTGCGCCATTAAAAGAAAGAGTTTGGGAGAGCGAGCGGGTGAGGTTGAGGGGACGGAGCCGTCGATCTCAATTTTGCCACGTCGACGTCGATTGGATATCATGCATTGCTTATTCTCATATTCCACCTCACCTCAGCTCTTCTCTTGGAATTTATATATATATATTTTGTGATTTGGAATTTTTTTTTTTTTTTCCTTGGATAGGTTGCAAGTAGGGCTGTAAATGAGCTGAGCCGAGCCGAGCTTTGCCTTGTTCAAGCTTGGCTTGTTACTATTTCATCGAGTTTGAGCTCGAGCCGAGCTTTCTTCGAGCTTCATTTTTCATGTTCAAGCTTGGCTCATTACTATTTTAAGCGAGCTCGAGCTCTAAACGAGCTTATTTCGAACTTCATGCCCGAGCTCAATTTGTTAAGAAAATTTGAAGCTTAGATTTGTCTCGTTAGCTTGATTAAAGCTTTATTATTTTTTTATGTTCCATTTAACTTAATGAACTAGCTAACCCGAGCTTTTAACGAGCTCAGCCTTCAAATAATAGTTTACAACCCTATATGTGTGACTCAAGTTGACAACAACGACATAGTCACATATACACTATATATATATATATATATATATATATATATATATATAAACGAGCTTGTTCACGAGTTTTGTTCGTGAACTGTGTTCACGAGCCAAAACGAGCCGAGCTTTCAGTTGTTCAAGCTTGGCTCGTTTATTAATCAAGCTTGAAAATGAAGCTCAAGCTTGGCTCGTTTACAATGTGAGCTGAACACGAACGAGCTCTTATCGAGCCGAACACCGAGCCGCTCACGAACGGGCTCGGCTCAAATACAGCCCTAGTTGCAAGATAAAGTGCACTACTACGGATACTAGTATCATGTGAGATAGAAACTTCGAATGCGTTTTTGTCTAACATATTTGGCAATTTTTAATGCATAACTTTTAACTACAATTTTCAAAATTATTCAAATACTTCTTGCTTGAATTTCAGCGTGTAGAAATCTCAATATTCACACTAGTGCCACGACCTCACAACCTCCCATAAAGTGATTTATTCCATCTGTTGAGTAGATCTCATTTTAGTTAAATCTTTTATTGGTTTTTTTTTAAGTGTTTGTCTGGTTCTTTTCTTCTGTTAGGTTTTTATTTTCTTCTTTTAATAAATTGATGGCTTATTTATTTTTCTTAAAAAAAAACTATAGGAAAATTTTGATCAGCATTCACTTATAAAAATGAAACTACAAAAACAGCATAGACGATGTGAAAGAAATTAATTTTGTGGAGAAAGTTTTTGACAAACAGAAGCAAAATGAAAAAATGAAATAAATTTATAAATTAAAGGGTGACTGTTAGAAAGACAGCCTTCGGTGAAGTAGTGATTCAGAGTAAATTGACCTTTAGAAGCACAAAACTGCATGGCATCATGTACAAAATGTCTATTTTGACTTGAAATTACAAAGATGCTGTGTGTAAGGACAATAAAAAGGGTCTCAATAAACCAATATCACCAAAGACATTATAATAATTCTAACGAGTTCATCATCACTGCTGTCTCTGGCCTACCTGCTCACCGGATCTTAGAACAAGCTTTGCCGGTGTGGCAAGGTTTCTTCGACAAAGTATAACACCTTTGCAGTGACCTTCAAATCAGACAAAATATGCATACAAAAAAGAACAAAATGGGTTCCCCAGCTATAATTAAGCCATCAAAGCTTGAGAAGGTTAAAAAACGCATCACTGAAAATAATTTGGATTGCTCAAGTAGCCATCACTCTATAGTGATAGAAACTTTATACACATTCAGCAGTCATGCAAACTTCTTGTTCTTTCCCTACACAATTGGTGTTCCAGCATCACAACTTTTAAGTTAAACAAGTGGTGATGATAAATAACAGCAAGAACAAAGATAATCTGATGAGATGGCTTCTGGCATCCAAATATTGCCACTACAATGTACATAAAAGCTCTGCAATGACCAAAAACTAACCTGAATGTGAGATTAGGTGGAAGATGCTTGAAGAAAGCATGTGCAGACACGAACAGCAGCAGCTCTAAAGAGTCCTCTATGATGTGAGTCATGTGACGATTCCAACTTCACCAAAAGAACATGATAAACAATTCAGGAGAAGACTAAGGTTGCCTCCATTAATCTGAAAACATGTCTTCCAACTCGAAGAGTTCAGCTGGAATAGAAAGGTTCTGGGACCATTCCGTCCCATTGGATGCGTATAACCCCAGAGGCTCATTTTCACCATAATCTTGATCAGGCAATGAAGGTTCCTCATCACTGAAAGGACTATCTGGCAGTTCATCAACACTACTGACGGAACTACCTTCCCCTTTATCCTTTGAAACCTTAGGTTGAGTATCTTCACAAATACAAGTTGATGGATTCTCATGAAATTCACCTCTACCAGGTCTTATTTCTTTCGGTTCTCCCATAAATCCTTTCTGAAATGTACGAACCTTGGAGGCAAATTCATCCCAAGTTAAGTTGGCCCGTTTCAGAAACAAAGAATACAGTTTTCTAGCATTTGGCCGAATTGTTCTCTTGTGACCAAAATACCTCCTGTGATGAAGATTGAGCATATTCCAATCAGAAAGGCCAGAGAATATAGTTTATCCATAAGTGAGAAATAATGAAAATTAATGCATACCGTCGTCCTGCCAATATCCTCGCCATGTTACCATTGTTGTTAGTCACAAACGCATCACTTCTGTCACAAACAATGAAATCAAGAGCAGCCATGCGAGATGAGAATGTTGCAAATGGCGCTAACTCCTCCTTGCTAGCTAATATTTCTTTCGAATGAAAATTAGGAAAGAGGGCTTTCAGGGGGGCCAATGTGTCTTCTCCTCCATACACTTCACCGGATGCTACATAGATGTGGACATCTTTCCCATATCCTAAAGCTCTTAACATCAGACCTACTTCTTCAGGGGTTAGGGGGCATTTCCCATGCCTGCGTTCTTTCTCAGGGTTGCTTATCTGCAGATAATTTCAAACATCACAATCGCATAGGATTAACTTGATTCTGATAGCTTAAGGAAAGAATGCCTTACGTGTAGAGTTTTCCATCTCTTGCGTATAGCACCGAGCTCTCTTTTTTCCTTGTCCCCTCCACCATAGTCGCACCCAGAAAAGGCAAGCATATCAGGTTCAAATCTGCAAAACAGAATATTAATTTTCAGCTTATAACATGGCTTTCTGCAAACTTGCCAAATTGTTCAAGTATTTAGAAGGAACTACTACCCCAAAAGATTGGAAAATAGAGCTCAAGGAATTAGTATCCGATAATCTCAAAATTCTCAGTAGAATTCAACTGAGGAGAAACATAATGAATAAAAACAAAAGAAGCAGACCACTACAAACATAAAAAAACTAGGAGATAGAAGAGAATAATAACAGTGAAAGGAACCAAAAAGCATCTCATATTGTTTCACGATATTCTTAATCTACTAGACTCATCAGGTATGAAAAGATTTGAAGTTTGTGTTACAAACTATATAGCAACACAAGTTAAGGCATAAACAACAACTACGAAAATAAGGACTTAATATTCAGGTAGTCTCCATGGATCCTCAGCTTAAGACATAATTTAGTATTGATTCTATCGAGCCTTCAGGATTAGCTGATTCACAAAATAGCTGGCTTGAGAATCAACTCAGACAAAACTCATACTTCAAAATCCTAAAAAGAAAAACATATTGCAAAAGTGCACATATTTGCATGACTCCATAAACCAAGTGAATAACATAGTCAAAACCAAGTGAATAACATATTTGCACGTCTCCATAAACCAAGTGAATAACAAAGTCAAAACTTTACCTGAGATGAAGGGCAATGAAATGTTTTCCTTTTTCCTTCATTCTCCTGATTAATGTCTCACCCATTTTTAAAATTGGTTTTGTAAATCTCAAAGCATGATAATTAACCCTGCATCTCAGCTTTTGTAAATCTGTTTCCAACTTGTTTGCGAGCCTGAAATCGAACTTTGTCAGCTCAACAACCTGGGTTGTCATGAAAAATGGACATCAAGTTGGAGTAAACACAATGGTTGTGTTCTACATAATAATTAATAAGGTAAAATATGAAAATAATGATAACTGGAGACAATCATACAAGAATAAGCAATAAGAGCACAGCCTTCATTACCGATAGAGAATGTCACTCACAAAGTCAGGCGAGGCAACAGAATTTGAGGTCCCTATAAATATATATATATAAACATTCATTAAACTCATTATGGGTCATAATTTGAGATATCACAGTATCTTTGGAGTTCAAATGTGCATTCTACCAGCCATTGACAAGGGTTAAAGAGAGACAATTACTCACCCCAACACCCACTAGAATATTTGATGCATCTTTCCCCAGAAACAGACATGAGCAATAAATCAAATAAACCACAAGTGCAATGAGCTCTGGTATAGAAAGATAGGGTGGACACTAAGCAAAAGCCAGTTTACAGCCCAAGGTAGTCATCATTTTCATAATTATGTTAGTCACTTTTGGAATTTTCATCAGTTGATGATATCCTACAAGCAATATGGAAAATATACAGCAGTAACAATTGATGTCCATGATGAATGGCCTTTCTTGTAAGCATGAAAAGTAATGTCATTCCTATATATCTAGGTGTTTTACTATGATCTGCCATTCAGTTTATTCCATCAATTTCTTCTAAACTTCTTCTCACAACATCCATTTAGAAGCTAAAGAATAACACAAGAATGATCCTCTAGATAAAATGTAAATGCTTTTCCATCAGAATCACCCAATTTAAGTACTCTATATATCAGAAATCAGTTATACATCCATGACACCACTCTGCGACCAATGACCAAAAAAGTGCAAGTTGTGCAATGGAAAAAATATCATAAGAAGACATTCCATAAAATATCTACCGGATACATCACGTTTACTCATGCTAGTCTCAAATCCATAAAATTAAAAGAGCTTAGATTTCAAACAAACACAATCTTCACTCACATGTTTTTTCAAAAGAACAGGTAAGACACGATTCTCGTAGCATCTTGGAGTGCACTTCCTTGGAACACGCATAGTATATGGACTCCGTATAACTTTCCCTCTCTTTCTTGGGAGTTGTTTAATAATTTTAACATCTTTAGATAGAAATGAGATGAACCAATCGACATCAAAGATTTGAGTGAAGTTGCTGCACCAGACTTAGTATCAGAAAACAACAAACATGACGTATCACTCTTCAGTTTGCAACATCCATCACTACCTCAAAACCTAAAAGAGCAGCATTCGAAGCAAACCTAGCATCTTTCCAGAAAGACTTCTGGTCCAGCCTTGGAACAACAAGCGTTGCATTTAAGATGCGAGCTGCCACAACAGCATCTGTAATCTGAAACAAGCAATCAGTAGCATTAGTATTACCAATAATCACAAGGCTTAAAGTGCAGCAAAAAATAAACTTAAAGAAAGTCAATAGTTAAACCATGACATTCAACTTTAATATTGGATTTATTCAATTAGCATAAAGTCAAAGAAACAAGCCCTTTAGACCTAAAGCAATTGTAGGGTCACAAATTTCTGAAAACAACTAAAAGGTAACTATGTAAAAAGAGGGAATGAAAGTAACAAGCAAGAAAAAAATGGAAAAAGATAAATGGCATCAATAAAGCTTTTAAAAGTTGATAGTCTCAAGGAAGGCTTTTAGCATGGTTCTTTGGACACAACTTGAGGCAAAGGTCCAATAAATGCCACAGAAAGAAATTTCTTGCACTTGAAGCAAAGGTTCATAAGAAGCAAATAACTTATCTGTCATCTATTGAAAATGTGAATCGAATTCGAACTTGAACAGAACATAAGATACACACACACCCTGAAGAGTATACTAATCACCTTATCCAACACCCAGTAATATATAGTCATTATTAACATTGAACTCAAAGCAAAGCAGAAAAATCAAGCAAAAATGAGTATTTCAGAAGAAAAAACATAACACCAGTGTCATATCATTAGGCAATGTCTTACTCCTGTTCTTTGTTGATTTAAACCTCCACTAGTTGCAATCATCAAGTACCTTTCAGGTCGAGTGATAACTTCAGCTGCTGCAAAATTTAAATAAAAAAAAATTTACAAAGCAATATATATCAAGAAGATCAAGAATACTCCTAAAATATTACATAAAAATCAATAATAAATGGCAGGACATGAAATGATTCCCAAAACCAAAAAAAAAAAAAAACCAACAACAACAAACAAACAAACAAATAACAATTCACCAACGCGAGAACACGGTTGCCACTCACATGAGAATTTTCGACTAGCGTTGCTGCATCCATAGAAATGCTTGCCTCGCTTCGAAGCCCAGAGATCCGGCTTAGAACTCCCTACATCCTACGTATCCAGCTCAAAGACAATCATTGGCAAAAAAAATCCATCAAAACAAATCAAAAAAACCAAAACAAAAGAAGAATTCAAACCGGCACATGAAAAAGTTCAACAACAACATCAGCATCCTCTTTGAGATCCTCACGATGCTTAAGCTGAAAACATCCACGAAAAACAGTCTAGTCAGATCGAAGACGAAACAAAGAAGCAAACCGGCAAAGACATACCGAATGAAAGGAACCAGGAAGGGAGGCGCGGTCAAGAAGCGGGGGGCCGAGCAAGGAGAAGGAGGCGAGAAAGAGGAGAAGGACCAGTGCAGCAGCGGAGAAGGCGGGCGTGGCGGAGATGGCCGGGATCGGGCAGCGGACGTGGGTTCGACGGCGAAGTGGAGCCATTGGAAGAGCGGCGCTCTCTCTAGAGGTCCATGGATCGCGGAGGAGGAGCACGCTCTGGCCTCTGCTCCATTGGAATTGCTCGGTTTCTCACGAATGATAAGAGAAAGAGAGTGAAAGAGATCGATTTCGATCTATGAGTGTTCTCGATCATGTAATTCCATACTTGGGCTCGCTTAGATTTAATTAGGATAATAATAGATTATTTTATTATTTTTATTTATTTTTATTTTATTTTATTTTAAAAAAAATTAAAAATAAATTTTTTTAATGATCTTTTTGTTTATATGAAAAATGGGCCAACCACCGGAGGATATATTGACACTAGTCCTTGGGTGTCATATTATGCAGACGGGTTTGAATTTTAACTCATGTAAATTTTTAATAATTAATTTTAAAAAAATACTAATGGTAATGGATATTTATTACTATTTTAAAAGTAAAATTTTATTTTATAATATTTAAAATTTTACTAATGTTGGTTGAGTTATATTTTACTAATTTGATTTTTTTATATATGTGATAAACCAAAACTTTCGATTATTATTGTGACAAAAAAAATAAACCTGCCATCTCTCATTTTTAGGAGAAAAATGAGTTTTCACTCTTTAAAATATAGTTTTGAATAAAAAATTATTTTAAATATAATATTTAAAATATATTATCTGATCTCCTTATCCTAAAAATAAAATAGCTGAGTGAGATAAAATTACTTTTACAATTGCAAGAAAGCAGTGGTATTTCATTCTTCTCTCAAATTAAAAGTCAAATCTAAAATCATATTTGTAATTTGCTAGTATTTAAAAAAAATTAAATTCAACACATCAAAAGATTGAAGATAAAAATTCAAAGATTAGATAGCCTAATGATATGACACAAGAGTACTAAAGGATATGCACTGTACGCTCATTGTGATAGTAATTTCACCTCTGTTGCATGGAAAAAGATTTTCTCAGGAAATTGGTTTGTCAAAATAAAAAATTAAAAATTCAAATTGCAGAAGCAACGTCAAAAGAAAGAAGACAACGGCAACATCAATGCAAGGTGAGAAAAAAAACCTTGGGAGGTCTGATCCATCTCAGGCAGCATTTTTGCAGTCGAAACATGGTGGTGGGACCCATAACAAAAATGGCAGTAGGATGGGAAGAATAATAGAAAGGATTGGTTGTTATATTAGCACTTTTGGTAACAGAGATCTGACAAGTGGGTGGGCAAATCCATACCAAAGGAGCGGAGAAGGGGACCGAGAAAATTCAAATTTTAATGGATTAAATAAAATTAGTTAGAATTTATGAATTTATGCCGCATTCATTTCTCACACTCACAACGAGGGCAAGCATACTATAGAGTATTATAAAGTACTATTTATTAAGATCATATATTATACACGAGTTCCCTATATGAATTTTTTATGAAAAAAACTGTATTCTCAGCCCTTCTAAAATTGCATGACAAAGAGATTTAGCACCATAGGATTATAGTACTTGATAGGGGTGTAAATGATAGACTACTACTTGCAACCTACTCAAATTCGATTCAGAGAAAGCTTAAACTCGACTCGCTTATAGTCAAGATGAGCTCGAATAGTTGAGTGAATCAAGTTCGAGCATCTTAATATATAACTCGAGTACTCGCAAGCTTAATCAAATAATTGTATTTGTGTGTGTATATATATTATATTAATTTGTTTTATATATATAATAGAGTTCAAGCTTGAATTTGAGTATAAAAATATCTCTACTTAAACAAAGTTTATTATTAGCCTTTATCGAGCTTAATCGAGCAAGCTTAAGAGCTCGATTTATGTATCGAGTCGAGCTCAAGTTACAAAAACAAAACTTGATCAAATTCGAGTTCGAGCCTAGTATTGAGCAGTGAATTTTCAACCGAGCTCAAGCTCGAGAGCTTGTTGCTCGGCTCAAACTCGATCGATTACACCCCTAGTCCTTGATATATCATCTTGGTCGTAGACATGTATTGCCACACATATTAGTCTGTCTTATATGATAAATCTCTAAGGGATTGTCAAACCACCGCAACTTGCCATATTATCTATCCCTTTTGATATCCTTAAATAGAAGGCTATTGTCATCTATTTTTAAAAAAATTATAAATTTATATATATGTTAGAAAATAAGGGCTTCTTTGGTTGTTGTTTTTTATAACAATTTTTTTCTTAAAAAACAAAAAATATAAAAAATATGTTTGATAATATGTTTTTTAAATTATTTAAAAAATTTAAAATAACAAAGTGTTTTTAAAAATAAAAAACCAAGAACTACTTTAGATGTTTTCAAAATTTTTGTTTTTAAAAAACAATGAGAAAAACATAGAATAAATTTAAAAGTTTTAATTTTTAAAATTTTTTAAATCTGTGAAAATACAAACAATCAAATATATAAACAATCATGATACAATTGAAGGTTTTTATTTTTATTTTTATTTTTATTTTAGGACCATATTATCTTGTAGAATTTTGATGTCTGTGGATGTTTCCCAACCATATGTGAAAAAGATATCATATTCCAAAAAAATATCTAGCAAAAGTCAATAAGCAAGAAGTTACAAAAAGAGAGTTTTAATTTTAAATGTGTTAAAAACTTGATTTCCAATAATAAAATTAATATCTTCATACAAGCTTTCATTCAACGCAACTTCAACAAAATATTATGATTATATTACAAATTAAATGTAACTACATTATAATAATTTTGAATATTGAACTTATGCTCAAACTATACATATAAATATTATTGAGCATTAAATATATGCTAAATCTCGAGTTCTATTTATATTCAATTTATGTTCATTTTTTGTAAAATATATTATTGTATTAGTTTATCTAAATCATATTATTATTAAATTATTGTAAAAGCATGTGATAATATTAATTACATAAAACAAATTAATCAAACAAGTTTTTGTATTTTCTGTTTTTAAAATATGTTTTCAAAATTTGTTTCCCAAATGAGTTCTTATGCCTTTTCTTTTACTTAAAAATATGAAAAAAATTTAGTCAAACAAATTATTTTATTTTTTTAAGGGCTTTTTAATAAAGTAGCCCTATTTTATTTTTTATTTAACCAAATGCCCCAGGGCAATTTTAATTGTCAATATGGCCCTAGGACCATCACATCACCCACATGGGTGTTGTAATGTGTTGACTGAGCGCTGAGTCAGTGCTGATTAGACTGCTGACGTGGTATTTTTAAATAGAAAATTCATTATTTTTGTATTTTTAACCCTTGAATTGTTTTATAGTTAATAAGTTGATATATTATTGAGTTTTTTTAACCAATTTTTTTTAAAAAAATTATTAGTGTTTTAAAATTTATTAAACTTTTAAATAACTTTTTAAAAAATATATAAGTGTGTTTTTTTAATTTAAATCCCTTATTTGTTTTATAATTAGCAAATTATCTTTTTCCTTTGATTATTTAACCCAAATTTGTTTAAAAAAATTGTGTAATTTTTTAAATTTATTAAAAAATTAATTTTAAAGAATATATTTGAATATGAAAACACAAAGGGCTTATAATTTATTTTTTAATTAAATCATGAAATCAATAATACAGACAAATTTATGCTCCATGTTTTCATCCGGTACCGATTTCACAATTTTGGCAGCCTGTACCTGTACCTGGGCCAAAAATGGTTCCACCTATTGACCGACTACAATTGGCCGACTAAAGATCAAACGTAGAAGAATGCATATGGATTATAGAACTACTTGCTCTAGGAAAGGGAGAAAATATATGATGTAACTTTATTTATATTTAAATACAATTATGTTTTTTTAACTTCAAATAATTTTACAAGTTATTATTGATTTCATGATTTAATAAAAAATAAATTATAAGCCCTTTATGTTTTCATATTCAAATATATTCTCTAAAATTAAATTTTTAATAAATTTAAAAAATTACATAATATTTTAAAACCAAATTTGAGTTAAATAATCAAAGGAAAAAGATAATTTGTTAATTATAAAACAAATAAGGGATTTAAATTAAAAAACACACTTATATATTTCTTAAAAAGTTATTTAAAAGTTTAATAAATTTTAAAAACTAATAAATTTTTTTAAAAAAATTGGTTTAAAACCCCAAGAATATATCAACTTATTGATTATAAAAAAATTCAGGGGTTAAAATACAAAAAATCATAATTTTTTATTTAAAAATACCATATCAGCCGTCCAATCAAGGCTGACTCAGCACCGAGTCAGCACATTGTAACACCCATGTGGGTGATGTGATGGTCCTAGGGCCATTTTGACAATTAAAATGGCCTTAGGGCTATTTGGTTAAATAAAAAATAAAATAAAGTTATTTTATTAAAAAGCCTTTTTTTTAATTTTAAAACTTATTCTAAAACTTAGTTTTATATTTTCCCATTAATAAAGCAGTGGTTTATCCACTTTTTTTCAAAAAAAAAAAAAAACTTAGTTTTATAAAACTGTTAAAAAACATACAAATAAAAACATAATCAAACAAACCGTAAATTTTTGTTTGATTATGAAAGATTTTCATGTAGGTTGGAGTATTTTATATTTAAATAAGAGATAAATTTGAAGTATAAGCGATAAAGTGTGTTGTTTTTTCGAAGGCAGAGCTATAATTAGCCTTTGTCTTTTGTCTGATAAAAAAATTTTCCTTTTTTTATTGGATTACTGATAATATCAAACACTCTATCTTTGAGCAACAAAACAAATAAACTATCGATTCTCTTATCCTAAAGAGCCATTTTTAATATTTTTAATATAGTTTATATATATATATATATATATGTGTGTGTGTGGGGCGGCCATGGGTATCGGGTCTCTTACGTAGGGCTTTCATTTCAGGGAGAACCTGAAATCGAATCCACACACACGTGCACGTCTCTGATTTACCCTTAAATGGGGGAGGGGGAGCTTGTTGTTTATTTGTCAAAAAAAAAAAAAAAAAAAAAAAACAAATAAACACATCAAATAAAAGTTTTAAACTCAAGACACTTGAAAGTTGTATACCACATTTTTTGCCAGGAACCAGTACCACTGAATTAAAAACTATTTAGTTAATTTTTATATTTCATATTCATTATTTTGTACCAATTCATGGATAATTTGAAATATATATATATATATATATAATTTCTGCAAGATAGGTAAGACTCTAATTGTCGCACGTGATGTGTGACATTTTGCCGACTTAATAAATTCTAAGGGTCCTTAAGTCACTATAACTATCTGTCTCTTGGCACTCCTTTGTGGGGTGGTCCATCTAGCTTGCAAGAAAAGGTAAAGGTACATTCTTATCCCTATTGATGAGCACTGGTATAACGATAGATAACAAAATCAATTATTTTGTTTCCTTGACAATATAAATTAACAAAAACAATTATCACATTTTGCATGCATCCCTCCTCTATAACAAACCGCAGTGTAAAATAAAATTTATCCTAGTTGATCCCAACTCCAGATTACAAAGAACCGTAAATCCACCAACCAATGGTTTCTCGGTTGAGTGTAGGGGTTGGGTAAAGTAATTAGTGTTTTTGATCTAACATGACCATGGTTTCTGAAGACGATCACTGCGTCGGGTAGTTAGAACAACACTAGTCAGAGACAAGAACGAGCTAGCAATTTTGGTGCTTTTATTTGAATGGTCTTCTTCCATACAATTTATTTTATTTTTTTGATAAATAGACGACAAGCACCCCTCATCTAAAAGTAGTCAGGGACATACACGTGGAGGAGCCACGCTCACCACCAAACCGTGCACTCACCTTGCATGGGATGATGATTGAACTCGGGAAGCCACGCTGGAAACGAACACTCTATGCAAGGGACCTGGTACCAATTGACCCAAGGCCGTTGGCTTCTTCTATACAATTCAATTGCAACTAAAATACCCACACAAAAATCATTTATTTTATCTCAAGCAATGGCAGCCCAACGCAAAAATAAATAAATAAATAAAATTCAAATCAAGATCAAAATTCACGTCCGCATCAGGTTGGGTTCTTGAACCTACAGCTAAAACCCCAATCCGCTTCCACATCATCAAAAACGTGAAAAAAAACATTAAAAATAATTAATAATTAATAATTAATAATTTATTATGAAACATTAGTTAGTTAGGTGAATGTCCGTTAATACATAACTCTTTATCCCCCAAACTCCTAAACCTTTTCATCTCAATTTTTAAAACTATTTATTTTCTCATATCTCTTTATGTTCTCATAATATTTATAAAGAAGTTTAATAAATACAACTTCTAATATGAATGTTAGCATAGGCTTTATAATCTCGTATATAATACACATATAATATATCATATACACAAATGAAATCTCTTCTCTCCGATTTTTAGTGTTTATTTGCTTCCTTAATTAATAACCTAATTAATAATGAAAATGTTAAAAAAACCGTTAAAATAAATTATTAATTAATTAATTAATTAACAATAATAATTATTAGTATAATTATTATAATTATATATTAAAAAAAAAACATTGTGGGAGTGATGAGCATAGCATCTCCTCTTTCCTCCGCCCAAGCAACAAGCAGCACAGCCGGCCAAATCCATTCCCGAGCTCTCTCCCAAACTCTTCGGTGTTTCTCGTCTCTGAGCCCTAGAAACAGAGCAAGGAGAAGGAGAACTCGAGCTCATGTCTTCGTTTTTCGCCTCGCGGCCTCTTGCGGCCGCCTCTCCTACTTCCTCTCGCCCTATCCTCTTCTCAATCCCTCTCTATCGCGTCTCTCGCCCCTGTGTCTCCTTTCCCCTTCATCGGACCAGCCGGAGATGGCGCTTGAAGGTTCCACGGGCTGAGAACGTCGCCAACGGAGCTGAGTCTAAGCCTCCTAATGGCAATCTGGTGCCCTTTCTCTCCTACTCCTTTGGACTCTCTTCGTTGTGATTCTTCGAGCTTTATCTATTGCTATGTGTTTTGCATAATCGATTGGGAGTGCAGGTGATGGGATTGCGCTTGACCTCCAGATCTATATCCGCTCTGTTCTTTGTGTTTTAGAATGTGTTTCGACACACTACGCTGATTTCCAATTTAAAATTTTCAATATGTCTTGTTTTTGTAGCTTTGATTTGTGGGCATTGTTTGTTTCTTGGTTTCCAACGTTCGTATGGATTTTATTGACATGTTGGTTTACAGTTTGGGTAAGATAAATAGTGAAAGCAAGAATGTTGGCATGAGTGTTTTGTGTTCCTGCAGATGTTGGGTGTTTCTTCCATGCTTAAGATCCATTACCAATTTGCCTGCTAACTTGTCTATAACTAACCATTCTATGATTTCGTTCATCATATTGGCAATGATGAAGGCGGGACAAAGATTGGAAAAGATATCAGTTATAGGCCTTGTTCTCTTGTATTTGTGATCTTTTTTTATTGTGCTTCATCTCTGGCATTTATCTAAAAAAAAATGGCAATTGGAAGTAATGCAAAATGGGCATAATTTAGAGCAATGTAAGAACTCCATACTTGCCTCATCAAAGGTTTCTACATTGAGCATGCCTGTCTATTCAATTAAGTTCCACTGACCTCTGTTACTTTAAAGTCTTCCATTTACTAGCATATGATAGTGAATAATTATGTTGTTTCATATCGATGTTATTCATTTTATGATGTATCTCATAGTCAACTAGATGAAGTGTTCTCCTTGTTTCTGATGTTTGTGATGATTGCATTATACCTGTAAATAACACTTATTTTTGGCAAGACTTTCAATTCCATTATAGATATCTCCACCATTTTTTTCTAAAGAAAGATATGGAGGGTGAGGGAGAGCTGGTGCGTCAGGATGAGAAAGATAAGAACAATTATTCTTTCTTCACGAGGAAATATTTAGATGTGTGCTGATCCTGGGGATGTGTACACCAATATTTTGATGACTTACAGGGTTATTCACACGAATATAATTTTATGGCAGTATATATGCAATTACCTACTTTTTAGTTGTTATATGCAATTTCTTTTTTCTTCAATAACAGTATGCTATGTTTTTAGCGTCTAATTTAAAGGCTATATTTTTTCCGGACGTAATTGAGTTGTTCTGTGAAATCAGACTCATAATTGATACAAGCCTAGGGCTTTGGGTAAATGCAAGAATTAATGGTTTGGAAATTTGAATTAAACTATCTATTAAAATTCTTTAAGCATGTGATGCAGATGCTGCATGGGAGTACAGTAGTATGAATAGTTGCTTGTTCAGGTTTACTTGAATATGTAGAACAAAAGGTACTATGTAGCAATTTTTTGGTTGACCGAATAATCCAATTTTTATCCTCAATATTTGTGAAGAATATTACATTGCTTCGCGAGTATTTTGTTTTCATGCCTTTTGGTTGTGGTATTCAAGAAGTTGATAAATATAGTTCTGTTTGTGAGGATTGTCAAGTTTGGATATATAATAGTCCAACATAATAGCAATTTCCTACAAAGTCTGCTAATGTATGACTTTCTACATTTTACAGCCCAAGAGTAGGAGAGACATCCTTTTGGAGTATGTCAAAAATGTCCAACCCGAGTTTATGGATTTATTTATTAAAAGGGCACCACCACAGGTCAGTTTGATGGTTTCTTTTTTTTATTCTAAGTAGCCTTATGCATTTCGTGGGCAAGAATTCCTCCATGTAGAGAATTAACCTTGTTATAAAAATGTTTTCTTGTCATCACTTCATGACTTCTTGATGCATATAAACTGCTGCCATCAATTTCTTTGGAGTCTGACAGACCCCTTTTTTTTTAGATTGTTGATGCTATGCGGCAAACTGTGACAAATATGATTGGCACACTTCCCCCTCAATTTTTTGCAGTGACTGTTACCACGGTATGAGTGAGAACATTTGCCTTGTATTGTCCCTTTTTCAATTTGCACAGACAGTGATATCCTCAGTTATGCGGTGCACTATTTGTTGTAATGCTCTTCCGAATTGATGTATAAATGATAACTCATATGGTTTGTAATACAGGTTGCTGAAAATCTGGCACAACTCATGTACAGTGTTCTGATGACTGGTTACATGTTTAGGAATGCACAATACCGCCTGGAACTGCAACAAAGTTTGGAGCAGGCAGCACTTCTGGATACAAAAGAAGTCAAGGTGCTTCTTTTTTTTTTTTCTTGTTGCTCAATATCATGATAAATTATGCCATGAATAAGTTAATGGTGCATCTGTTCCAATTTTGTAAAAAGAGTAACTCCTATTTCACCTCACCCCTCAATCAAGCACATCCACAGGATTTAATTTATACACCTTAAGATGACATCAAGACAAATATATCATGCCTATAATAATAGTGAGTAGAAAATCCCTACTTTCTTAATCCTTCTGCCCATCGGTTTGGTTATATCCTGATTATGTGGCATGAGAAACCTCAACTTCTTATTATGCTGCGAAATATGATCTAAGTTTGGCATGTAGACTTCATGAAAGCAAGCGAAGCCTCCAAGAAATTTGCAAGTCTAATTAAAAGAATAGAAAGATTTCAGATTGGTAAAAAATTAATTATAGAATGGCAAATAATGAGGGAAGTAATGATTTTTGGTCTATGTAGGAGAGCTTGTGATTTCCACAGTTATGGGTGAGTGCATAAGGAGAGAGACGCTTTCAAGTTACAATTTCCTATTGAGAAGCAGAAATTTTAGTGAGATCTCTGATTTTATGACATAAAACTTGTGCTTCGCAGAAGAAAAGGCTGAAGGCTGTAACAAAAATAGGATGAAAATGCAATGCTTGCTTTAGAAATTGATTATCAAATCTGAGCTAGGATAAAGGCGTTTGCTATTTGTTTGGAAGAATAAAATGCAATGCGTTCTTTAGAAGTCCTCAGTGAACAAAGTTGTTCTAAAGTAGATACCTTCAGGAAATTATTTAGCACTATTAGGATCATGGAAATTAATTTACTTTAATTTACTTTTGAACTGCATAGGTTTATGAAACATACTTGTTAAGTTCCATATAATAAATCTAATTTCCATGTGAATGGATCCTCTGGCTATAAATCATCAAATGCACTTGTTCAATGCCATTGCTGCTGTAAGATAGCTTCTTCTACAGTTGAACTGTTCAGTTCCTTTGTGCAATGCAGATTTATACTATAAATCATATCATATGCATTTCTTTTCCCATCATATGCTTAAGCTGCAATGCTGGTTTTTGCGCATAGCATCATAGTTTATGTGACATCATCTATTCATACAAGGGCCTGTCAGGTAATTACATAATTTTCATTATCATTCTTCTATGCAGGATGAAACAGTCTATGCACCTGGCACACAGAAAAAAGTGATTGGAGAAGTAATCAGATGGAATAAAACTTCTGGCCCTGAGACAATGGATGCGGTGAAATACATAGAATTGCTTGAAGCAGAGATTGAGGAACTGAAAAGTCAAGTGATAAGAAAAACAGCAAATGGCCAGAATGACCTTTTGGATTATCTAAAAACCCTTGAACCTCAAAATTTGAAAGTAAGGATGTGCCTGTAGGCTAATTCTTTATATAACAGTTTCCTAACATCACTTTGGTTATTTCTATGCTCAATTGCCTCTCTGCTTAAGCCTCTTTTGCTTTCTGCTTGTCATATTTGCTATCATTTAGTGTTCATCTGAATTTTTTTTCATTGCTGCTCTCCTGATCATCCCCGAGTTACATACAAATTTTGATTATAAACGATTGGGAGTTTGATATTCAGGAACTGACAAGCAGTGCTGGTGAGGATGTTGTTTTTGCAATGAACAGCTTCATAAAACGCCTATTGGCAGTTTCAGACCCTGCACAATTGAAGGTATGTAATACCAAGTGTCTTCTAGTTCTAGTATATATAATTATAATTCCAACCCCATGAATTGGAAGTCTTGAGTAGTAAAAACATTCACCATAAGTTCACTTGCACTTCTCATTTAAGGGTGCGTTTGGATAATGGGATATTATATTCTCATGGATAGGGATATCCATGGATGAAATATCCATGGATGAGAATATCCATATGTAAGTGTTTGGTTGGAGGGATTTAATAGTAGGGATAAAGATTATTTGGTGTTTGGTTAGAGGGATAAGGATATGTAAAGTTTTGGATATCCATTTTTAAATGTTTGGTTGGATGGATATGGGAGTGGTATGATAAACCTATTCATGAGGAGATGAAGTTACCCCCTTTATGTAATTAATTATTTTTTAAATATATTTTTAAATTGTTTAATTAAATTCAATTATTAGTGGATTATTAGAGAAATTTTTTTTTAATGAAAATAACGGATATTATTTTTAAATTCAATTATTATTTTTAAATTATTTTTAAATATTTTATGTAAGTATTTAATTTAAATAACGGATATTAATAAATAAAGTTTTTATTTATTAAGCATGAAAAATTTGTAATGGACTATTTAATGAATAACATATCAATTTATTATTTAACTTGATTTTTCGAATTGAATTTAATTCAAAAAATCAAGTTAAATAAACATTTAAATAGTATTAATTGATAAACAATTAAATCATAATGTAAAGAAATAAAAAATTAACTTAATTCTTGTAGCTAATGACAAAATAATTATAAGTGAAGTTAATAACAAATAATTAAATCATAATGTATATTTTTAAACTTAATATTTATAAACACATAAATAAAAAAAACCAAGGGAGAGGGATGAAGATGGATGGGAGAGGGATGAAGGATAGAGACAACCAAGGGATGAGTGGCATCCCACCAATTTGGTGGGATGCCACTCATCCAATTTTCAAGGATGGGGACCATCCCCATCCAGGCCCATCCGGGAAACCAAACAACCGGATGGGCCTATAGCTCTGGATATCCCATCCTCATCCCGGGATATCCAGGTTGCCAAACGGACCCTAAGTACAATCAAGGATTTCTAGTTTTGATCCATGTACGATATTAAAGCAATTGTATAGTTTTAGAGCTTCATATTTGTGACATGGCCAATGAGCAGTGTGCTCTATCTTCCCTCGTAGACAACTCCGACAGAAACCAGTGCTCCTGAGCTAGCAAAATTGCTGTATTGGCTTATGGTTGTCGGCTACAGCATTCGCAA
Source organism: Dioscorea alata (assembly GCA_020875875.1). Lineage (NCBI taxonomy): Eukaryota > Viridiplantae > Streptophyta > Magnoliopsida > Dioscoreales > Dioscoreaceae > Dioscorea > Dioscorea alata. The sequence continues at coordinate 16,055,146 of CM037021.1, forward strand.
CATTGAAGTCCGCTTTGATATGGAAAGAGTGTTAGGCACTCCTCCGAAACTTGCCGAGTTACCACCCGGAGAAGACATCTAGGGCTGAAATTTCATGATACTAGATAAAAAATTCTTATGATCTTTGATGCCAATGTAATGGAAAAAGAATATATTAAGGTATTCCATTGATCCATAGACTCTGTGTAAAATTTGATATAGCCATGAGGCCTACTTACCTTGTAGTTAGTAGTAGTCTCTGTTGCGATTTTTTCTGCAACAAAGCAAACTGATACCCAATGTTGAATATATTGTTGTCCACAAATTTACAATTAAAAATATGCATATTTGATCATTGTATCCTATATTATGTTTGTGGAACATCTCGGTGAGGCTTGGTTTTTGCTGGCAAGATTTATTCTCTTCTTTTGTTATTATATATGTGCATCAATTGAAAGTAGGAAGAAAGAACAGATGAGGCCGAGGTGGACTGGAGTTAGCATCGCTAATCCCACTTTCGGGTTAGTAATGAAACAACAGTCGTTAGATTAGTGATCTAAGGCTGTTGTGGGGATATTCCTATATTCGTTTTCTGGGGACGCTCCCAAAAAACATATTATCATATATATATATATTTGTGTGGATTACAAAGATTGTTTAAAATTATATAAATTATGTTAATTATATTTAAAAGTAAAAATTATCAATTTAGTTTGCATTATTTAAGGGGTCGTTTGGCATCGTTTCTGTTTTCTTGTTTTTTGTTTTTGTTTTGCTTTTGTTTTGTTTTCGTTTTATTTTCAATTTTTTGAAAACAAAAACATGTTTGGATACATTGACTATTTTCTATTTTTAAAAGCTATAAACAAAAACATGTTTGGTTAGTATAAAATTATTATAACGTTTTTTTATCGTTTTTTTCAAATCCAAATTTTATTTTTTTATAAAACTTTATTTTTCATATTAGTTTACTTGATTATATTATTAAATAAAATTAATAACATAAATTATTATTATATTATATTACATCATAGTTTATCAAAATCAAGGTCAAACAATTATTTTCACAAATAATTTCTAAAAATATAATTTTTCATATTATATAAACTAATTTGTAAAATATCAAGCCGGCTCAAAATAATAAATTTTTATAAATGTTTTAAAAAAAATATATTTTTTAAAATTATTATTATTAATTTGTAAAAAAATTTATATTTTTTACAAAAATAAAAAAATAAAAATTAAAAGGAGAGAGATAGAGAAAGAAGTAGAAGAGGAAGGGTTTCATTGTGGGAGGAAGAGTTTTTAAAACGTTTCCAAAACAGTTGAAAACATAAAATTATTGTTTTTTGTTTTTTTGAAAACATGAGGATTGTTGCCAAAATTTTTGAAAACAAAAACGAGCTGCCAAACATGTTTTCTCAGTTTTGTTTCCAAAACATGAAATTTAAAACAGAAAACAGGAATTGGCAACAATGCCAAACGAGCCCTAAATAAGTGATTTTAAATTTAAATTTTATTTATGAAAATATAAACATGTTTTAAAAGGCCTATTTTATTATGGGAATCTCAATAGCTGATTATATATATATAAACAAACAAATAGATAGATCAAAAATTTAAAAAATAAAATGAAAAACAAATAAATAAATTTCCTTACATCCTAAAAAACACAAAATTATATCAAATTTTATACAATGTAGATGTTTTTAAGCATTATGAATGGACAAAGCGCACTACAGCAATTTATGGCTTTAGAGGCAGACATGTAGAGGCTTGGTTTTTAATACAGTAAAACTTAGTTGTACAATGTCATGAATGCATATAAACAATGTGAAAGTGGATGTGCCCATATGGCATGCAAGTAAAACATGCTAAATTTTTTTACCCGTTTATTCTTGATCTCAAACACACACACATATATATATATATAGGGAAAATTACTATTCACCCCCCGCGAATTGCAAAACTTCCCAGACAGCCCCTGCAAGTTTGTAATACCCCAGAAAGCCTTTCCGTTAGTGTTTGAATTCCTTTTTCCCCCTGTCGTTCATTTGTACAAGGGTTATGCTGTGAAATTCCGTGTGTACCTTTGGAAATGGTGGGAAAAAAACCACCCAGTCACATCATGTTAAACATTTTTTATTTGGCTTTTGTCAATCTTTTTCATTCTTTCTTGCGTTGATTTTTCTGAAACAAAGTTTGGAAGACTCATCGTTTGCATTCTTTTGAACTCCACCGGTTGGGCGATAAGGTGAGAATGTCTTCCTTTCCATCACTTTGATCATCCTTTAATGGAGGTTTATTTATATGCAGGTTTTTAATGGAGAGTCTTTGTGCAATTGCAAGATACAACGGTGAGGGACGAGTGCTAGTGTTCACGGCACAGACTTGTTGGGATTCAATCTTAGCGGAGATATGTGACCGATGGGGTCTTGATGTTTCCCATGTTAGGGTGAAGTTTATCACACCCGATGGACATAAAACGATTTGTCCAATAGAAAATGAGGTTGACTTCCAGCGCATGTGTCATGTATACTCACTCTTCAAATGCGCTGCAGTCGATCTCGTTGTTGAGACAGATGATGTGCCATTGTCGCATCATAGTCAAAACGAATTCTTGTCATTGTAAAGTTCTTATCCTTTATCTTTACTCTTAAAGTCATATGTGTTCGCGTAATTATTATAGTTACCGTTTAATTAATATATTTTTACGTTAAGTATTCCATTCTCCGTTTAAAACAATAAGTTCCACTTTTAAACCAATAAGTTATGCTTTGTTAACCGGTCTCATCCCAGTTCCCGTTTAAACATATATTTTATCGTTTAACTAATTGTGTCTGTGTTTAACTTACTATGTTTTAGTTTAAATATACATGTTTCAAGTGAACTTATTTTGTTTCCGATTAACTTACTGATGTTTTCCGCTTAACTGAAGTGTTGGCAGGAATTCTGATTCTGCCAGCGCACCTGTTCCATCTCATGGCGACCCGGACGATTCAGCATGCCTTCCGTCGTCCTCGGATCATCCCGAAGTGTTGTCGTTGGATATCGGACAACGTTTCGTAGACGTTCAACATTTCAGAGACGCGCTTCGGAATTTTGCAATCAAGAGGAATTTCGACTTCAAATTCATAAAGAATGAGAAACACAGGGTGACTGTAGAATGCGCTGCCGTTGGTAGCAAGATGCCCACCCAATGACAACTTTCGAAAACGGAAAGGTGAAGAGGCGATGATCGCAGTTAACCGGCGGCGGAAATGGTGTTCTTTCGGTAATAAACAAAGAAAAATAAACCGCTTCTTCTATAAGCGGTAACATCATTCCACGTAAGGGCATTATCATCAAACCAAGTCGCGATTTCACAACTTCCCACGTAAGGGCAATTTCGTCCAATAAATTCAAATTTAACTCCGTCAAACTCCGTTATAGCCCCGGGGGGTTTGAAATTCATTCTATAGAAAAAGAGGGGTTTTTTAGGGATATCAAAATTCGTGGGGTTTTTTTGTGAATATTGCAAACTTTGGGGGTTTCTTTGGTAATTTCCTGATATATAAATTCCCGTTCATTTATAAATAAATGGAGTTTTTTTTACTTTAAAAATACTTTATTTGTTTAGATGAATTTACAAATCTTAATGTAATTTAACAATCCCAAAATCTCTATATTAATGTATTAAAATTTATAGTTAAAGTTTCAACTGCATTGTAACTTAAGATCTATGAATTTATAATTACATCTAATTTAACATCACTTACAACGTAACATTTATCAAAATAAATCCTAAACATTTATATAAAAAACAGTTTTATACCGTTAAAATTGAAAGCAAAAACAAATCCGCAATCAATTCCAAAATTACTCTCATTAATTCAGACTCATTTATTTTATAAAAAATAAAAATAAATATAAATATAAAAAAACAGTTTCAAAACAACAAAATTACTAACCCCCACAGTCCAATCCCCACCCAATAACCACCCGCCACGTCATCAACGAAACCCCGCCAAACCTCCTCTCAAATACCGCCAAAAACTCCCTCTTTTGAAAAAGTATCAACAATGACTTCAAAAACCCTTCTCCTCTCCCTCCTCCTCATCACCACCTCTCGTCTCCTCTCCGGCGCCGGCGCCACGTCCTTCTCCTGCTCCGGCGACGATCGCTGTCACTCCCTCATCGGCTACATCCCCCCAAAGCCCACCACCATCGCCGCCCTCCAATCCCTCTTCCAGATCAACCCCCGCCGATCCCTCCTCACCGCCAACTCCCTCCCCATCTCCACCCCTCCCTCCTTCTCCCTCCCCTCCCACTCCCCCATCCGCATCCCCATCCCTTGCCTCTGCTCCAACGCCACAGGCCTCTCCAACCACCGCCCGATCTACACCGTCCGTACACACGACAACCTCAACGCCATCGCCCGCCGGATCTTCAACGGCTTCGTGACCATCCGTGAGATCGCCGATGCGAACAACATATCCGATCCGGATCGGATTGAGGTCGGCCGCCGGCTGTGGATCCCGTTGCCGTGTAGCTGCGATGAGGTGGATGGAAAGCCGGTGGTTCATTACGGTCATGTGGCGGCGGAGGGGAGTGATCTGGAGAGCATCGCGGAGGAGTTTGGCACGACGGAGAGGGTGTTGATGAGGGTTAATGGGATTCAAGATCCCACTAGTCTTCAGGCCGGCCAGATTCTTGACATCCCACTCCCAGGTCAGTCATTATATATATATATATATATATATATATATATATTTGGCATTAGGTATTTTGTGGAATGCCAGTATACCAGCCGTTAGATTTGAATCCAATAGCTATATATTTGAATAATATAGTTAACATCATTTATCAACTACAGCATCAATAATGTCACCAATCGTATGTGCAAACGCATTATAGTCATTTGATCATCATCTCAACTAAGACCATTTAGTGACAGCCATCCAATCATATTTTTCTTTCTCCGTCATTTTTTTTTTTTTTTTAACCAATTAATCCACAATCAATACAACCTTTAGCCACTATTTTTTTTTTTTTAAAGCGGTGCCACTATTTTTTTTTTTTTTTTAAAGCGGTGCCCACTCTCTCGCTCTTCAAGTTTGTTTCTATTTTTTTTTTCTTTCCTCTCTTATTTTTTGTTGTCTGCACATGCTCTACAAACATCCACAAAAATACATATTGTCAATATATAGGCTCTACAAACATCCACAAACATACATATCCACAATGGGTGGATTTGGATAGTGGGATATTATATTTTTATGGATGGGGATATCCATGGATGAAGTATCTATGGATGGGAATATCCATATTTAAGTGTTTGGTTGGAGGGATTTAATAACATGGATAAAAATTGTTTGGTGTTTGGTTGGAGGGATAAGGATATGTAAAGTTTTGGATATCCATTTTTGAATGTTTGGTTGAATGGATATGGAGTGGTATGATAACCATGAGGAGGTGAAGTTACCCCTTTTATTTAATTAATTATTTTTTAAAAATATTTTAAAATTGTTTAATTAAATTCAATTATTAGTGGATGATTAGAGAAATTTATTTTTTAAATATTTTATGTAAGTATTTGATTTAAATAGCGGATATTAATAGATAAATTTTATTTATTTAGCTTGAAAAGTTTGTAATGGACTATTAATGAATAACATATCAATTTGTTATTTAACTTGATTTTTCGAATTGAATTTAATTCAAAAAATCAAGTTAAATAAACATTTAAACAGTATTAATTGATAAACAATTAAATCATAATGTAAAGAAACAAAAAATTAACTTAATTCTTGTAGCTAATGACAAAATAATTATAAGTGAAGTTAATGACAAATAATTAAATCATAATGTAAATAAACAAAAAAATTAACTTAATTATTGTAACTAATGATAAAATAATTATAAGTGAAATTAATGAGAAACAATTAAATTATAATGCAAAAAAAAAAATTCTTGTAGCTAATGAGGAATGAGAGAGATGTGTGAGAGGGATGGGTGAGAGGGATGCCACTCATCCATTTTTCAAGGATGGGGGCCATCCCCATCCAGGCCCATCCAGGAAACCAAACAACTGGATGTGCCTGTAGCCCTGGATATCCCATCCCCGTCCCTGGATATCCAGGCTACCAAACGCACCCAATATATATATTTTGAATGTGACTAGTGTTTTTAGTCAAGGACAAATGGAGTCCTAAAGAGAAAAAAAAAGTGCTTTTAACACAAACTTCTAAAAAAAACCTTATGCATTTTGAGAGTTGAGGTGCTCGAAATCGAGGTCCCTCATTTTCAAGGCATGGTGGAAATTGTTAGGCTATGCTCACTTGCTCACTTGCTAATATTATATTGGACTTGTATGGTATACAATGTTTTTTTTTTATTTGTTTTGGCCCATTCATTTCCTAATAGCTAAAGTCTATAGATCAGTTCAAGATGAATACTGATAATTTTATAAGTGGATAAATCTCTTCTAGCATGTGTTTTTTTTTAAATATAAGGGTTTTAGCATCTTAATTTTATCACTTGAACCAATCCTTTTGGTTACAATGTGCCATGTTGACATGTAGGATATAGTTTTTTTTTTTTAATTATTGATGTGGTATAAATTACCATATTAATAATATATAGCATGTAATATATTATTTGTAATGTGGTTTTAAAATTTTAAAATTATTTTAGGTATCATCAATTTAAAAAAAAAAACCCCGCATACCTCATGTAAATCCAACAACCCACATCAACAATAAAAATTAATTATTTTTTTAATTCATAATAACTTGTTTTTAGGTTTATAAGCCAAATGATGAAGACGCCTATTGAAAAATAAACTAAAAAAAATAGATAGATACATTAAAAAAATATATATTCTCTTTGTGGTTTCTTAAATTCTTAATTGTTTCATATGATTGCTAATTAAATATATTGAACCAACAAGAGTGTCTAATTCTTTGGTAATAGCATTCTTTGAGAATTATTATATAATGAATACTTTGACCAGATATATTAAACTTCTCACTGGGGCAATCCAACAGGCTTAAATTCTTGTGAATTGAAAATGATTTAAGATTTTTTGGAAAAGCTGGAGTTTTTTTTTTAATGCAAATTATTTTATATATTTTTAGTAAAATGAAAAATATTTTGATGGTTGAATACGTTGACAAATAGTTCAATTAAATCATAACTTATATGACTGTAATTTGAGATTTTTTTTTTATAAAAAAAAGTTAAACTATATTCCTCAATATTCATGAGTTTTTCAATTATGCAGTTTGCTCCTCCTCTATAAATACTGATGCTTTAGACAGCCGTCTTCTTCTACCAAACGGCAGCTACACCCTCACTGCCAACAATTGTATCTTCTGTAGTTGCAGCTCATCAACTTGGCAGTAAGTTAACTTAACCTTTCTTTTTTAAGAAAATATATATATAAACATGTATAAGTTTTGTTATATGCTGGGTAAATTTTTGAGGAGGTAATTGTGTTAGGGTGATTTTCATTTTGATCACGGTTTTTCAAATTGTATCTTTTTGGTCATCATGTATTGATTTCTTTTCAATGGACAGTCACTTATAGATTTTCAGCCAATTTTAATTGATGTGGCAGCTGGAGATGCCACATCTCACTATTTCTGGAAAGGACACAAGCTGACGTGTCCAATCTAGCTGAGTTGTGGCAACATTTTTATATAATGCGATGTGGCACCTCCGGCATCCACGTCAGTCAAAATTGGTCAGAAATTGAATGACCGTCTGGTGAAAAGAATTTAATATATGATGACTGAAAAGATACAAATTGAAATATAATGATCAAAATAAAAATCGGCCATAACATAGCGATCTCTTCAAAAATTTACCCATTATATGCTTATTATGAATCTCTGATTTATTCATAGGTTTAGTTTGATAAATACATGAACTTTGTTAAATTTGGACAAAATTAACCTTGACTCAAGCTTATATATATCATCTGGCATAGGTTCAGTTCACCATCATCTAGTATGAGCCAAGTTGTTTTGTATAAATTCCAAACTAGCTAGACCGCTGTAGGTTATTAAATGAATTGTGATAAATGCAAACATAAGGTTTAAGTCAGAAATTAAGCACAATTGCACGCTTTCACTTCTGTCAGCTTAAGATATACTAATACTGAACTTGATTCAACCTCTCATTATTTGAAGCTTAACAAGTTTAATTATCAATCTTAACATTTAGCTTTGTGCAACTTGGTTGTTATTTAGATAAGTTTCCGCAAAGCAAAATTCCAACCAAAAGGAACTATTCTGGTATGACTGTATGAGACGCTTACGTGAACATGTTATTTAAACTAAACCTGAATATTAGATATACTTAAATCAGCGTGCAAAATCTTGGGGATGTCAGCTATTTAAGAGATTAAAGAGGAGAAGTGGGGTTAATTTTTTCATAAGTGGTCTTATTTTATTTTGGTAACTGAATTTCAATTTACATTAAAATGGTTATTCGTTTTTAATTTTATTTCAGCAGACAATCACCCGATTGATTTGGGAATCAAATAGCTGATGTGGTAGCCAAAAAATCTTCAAGTTTGGTAACATGTACAATCTAAGTAGGGTGACTGATGTGTTACAGGGAAGTTGGTATTGATTTTCTCGCTGTCACATAAGCTATTAGGTTTCTAAATCAATAGAGTGTCAGCTCGGTGAAATAAAATTGAAAGGAAGTGATTATTTTGACATAAATAGAAGTTCGGTTACTAAAATAAAATAAAACAATAGTCAAGTGACTTATAAAAAAAATTAACCAGTAGAAGTGAGAGAATGTAGTGAGAGAATGTATATATATATATCCACTATTATATTATATTATATTCTTCATTTATGATTTTTGGATTTAGGAATAAAGCCATGGATGGATGGTTTTCAAGTGAGGATGATTGTTTGTTTTGGTCTTTCCACACCAATTTATTAGATGAATTTATTCGTTTTATTCCCCAACTGACTTGAACTCACACGGCACTGTATGTGGCCCAAAAACATTGAATTACATGAACAAGGAACCCTTTTTGAAGGACCATTAATGGAGGATTTAAACATTGAATTCATGATTATATAAATTAATTGACATATCTTTAAACTATAAGATACTTTTTAATTATATTATTGTGATATAAAGATTATTTTCTACCTCTATTCTATTGATGTCAGGCTAGACTGTCATGCAACTCAAGGGATGAGCAAATCCACATGTCCTGTGGCCAAATGTGGAAATCTCTTGATTGGTAACACATCAACCACTTCATGTGGAGTTTCATCATGTTCTTACTCTGGATACATTAATAACAATGCTAATAACTTCACAATCCTTACTAATCTCACTACTCCAACCACATGCAACAGTAAGTATTTATACAGTACATTCATCCATGCAGTTCTCTATCTCTTTGTTTTTCTGCTTAATGTTTGAGTTCTAATGTATTGTTTTTCAGATGGTAGCTCACCTGTTTCACAGCCAAGTGGAAGTTCCAAAAGAGTAGGGTTTCAGAAATGTATATGGATGGAAGTTCTTGTGATGTTTTTCTGGTTTTTTTTCACATGAGAATGATTGGATGAAATGTGGTTCTGCATGTCTTTATTCAGTTAATGTATTTTTACCAACTTGTTTTCTGATCTTTGTTCTTTGTTATTCCATATTTGTCTTTGTTATTGTAGGCTGAATGTTCTGCAGCGTTTAATATGTTTTTGTTCTCTCTCTCTTTCTCTTTTTATTTATTTTTTATTTTTTTTATGGCAGGGTCAAATCATTTTCTTCTGTTTCTTAATTTAGTACATAACAACATAAAATCATAATTTTAATTCATGAATTGTTTTTTTTTTCTGGCTGGCAGCTGGTATGCCTGTCGGTGCCATGATATATATATATATATATATATATATATATATTACAAAATCAACAAGTTAAGTGTCAAAGGCGTGCTCAACTACTTTTATTTTAAAGGAAAAATAGTTCATTGCAAAACTATTTTTGAACCCAAGAATTTGGGTCAGTATTTAGAATTTGTAGTTTTTCTCACGGAAAAAAAATTTGTTAGGAAAAAATGTAGAACTTAAAAAAGCATTCAGGTAACAACCACTGCTTAGTGTAGTAGTATATTACTAAATTAGTGAATGGGCGCCCTAGATCGAATCATTAGATCGATAGTATTATTATAGTACTGTACATATACTATAGTATATTATATAAAATATTATAGAAGTACTGTATGTTCATTGTTTATAAATCCATTGTTGGAGGATGTCATTTTTTTCCTTTTCAGTGTTGTATAGCATGAGATTTATTAATTCGGTTTAGTTTTTAAAATATCTTCTGGGAGTGCACGTGATAGAAATCTAATAGCTTCATGTGATATCGGACGGAATTAATAAATCTTTAAAGGTTATTAAACTACCGTAACTGATGCATCTTTATATATGTTTTTCTTTTCACACTCTTTTGTGGGCATAAAAAAATATTATGTTAACAAAAAATAGCCTAAAATGAAAATAAAATAAAATACAATATAAGCATTGTCCATTTGCATCACATGCATGTCTAAGCAACCCAACAAAGCAGCATGGTGATAATTGATCTAATCATCTTCCTCGCTTTTTGTGGAACCCATCCAAACTCTAATTCTAACTTTTAGAACCAGACATGGCCAAAGCATAGATCATGTCAATGCCGATATGTATGAGCATTAGTAAATAATATACTCTTTCTAATTGGTTAAACAATTGTTTATACATACCTACCTAGATAATTAACTAGGTATAGTTATACATTTCCATTTTTAAAATGAAATCATTTATAATTATAAAATTAAATAAAAACACACAAATAAATTCCAACAACTAAATTAGATTTAATAAAAAAAATTAAACCAACAAGATTCTATAGTTGGGTATTATTCATTTTGGTTTTTAATTTAAAAAAAAAATATTTTCGTTCTTGAATTATTTTTCTCTGTTTTTTGCAATTTGAACTCACATAAATGTATGGTCATAAATTGGCTGTTGTGGTGTGCAAAAAGATAAGACAAATAAATTTATATAATTTATGTATTAAAATAAATAATAGTGCTAACTTTAGGAGCCATTATCTTAACAAAAAATAGTTATCTATATCCATCAAAATTGTAGGAGCATAGAAGAGTTATTAATTTTTTTTTGCAATAAATAATAATAATAATAATAATAATAATAATAATAATAATAATAATAATAATAATAATAATATACCCTCACACATACACCATAATTATCTTTTACAGGAAATGAAAAGGTGCCTTTAAACATCAATATGCTGATCATGATAACCATTATTGATGCTAATAATGTGTGAAATTGACCACTTTCTTTCTTGTGGGACATCTAAAATGCCTACAACCACATCAAATATTTTTGGCATTCACTTTACAATGTGTTTGGATGGAAGTAATCACCTCCCCTCTAAAGAGGGATGTTTACTAATCCCAATGGATACCCATATTTGGATATCAATTGGGCTAGCTTTATTACCTTTGAAAGAGGATTAGAAGTCTCCTTACTAAGGCATTAGCCATTATCCCTGATATTGGGGGGTAATGGCCATTCATATCTGGTGAAAAGTTTGTTTTGCCCTTTGTTAACTATTTTTAGATCTCATTCTTTCTCACTTCCTCTTGATCCAACCAACCCTTTCTCCTCCTCATCCCATCCAAAAAATTCCACCAGCTGAAAAGAGATATCAGTTCCCTTGTCGTGATTAGCCCCCTTGTCGGAAGCGTCGGAATATTCATCATTGTCGTAATCTCCGATCTAACCAATCTGAGAAGCTAGCCATTTTAGAAAGTTAAGGGCTTTGTGAGAGAGGGACATGTGAGGAATAACTAGAGCTTCTCTAGCTTCGATTGATCTCTCTCTAGGGTTTCAAACATCATTGAAGGTATTGCTGCTAGAAATGATAATACGCTGTTGGATGGCTATACTGTACTAATATTTTTCACCGAATTTTTAAGAAACCAAAAGTCCTCTAGATTACATTTCTAGCACTGGCATGCTTTATATTAAAAAATTCTTCTGGCATTACTGGTTGATGCCCATCACTCCAAGAACTTAAATGATATCGTTGACTTCGAAAAGGTGCATGAAATTCTTGGCAATTTGCATATCCAGAATCAACCAAATAATAGAAACATAATAAGCAAATATATTTGTATTACATACTATTTTTTTGTGAGAATAATTTAATAAAATTATAGAAATTTTGTATACCATTTGGGACCTTTAATCCATTAGGTTTCATAATAACGTCCCTAAGAACTTGGCCATCATGTGTAGAACCCTCCTATCTAGACAAGGCATATATAAATTGCATATCGGGGCTGCAGACGCCGAGTGCATTAGTGATGATTTCAGATTTCCTTGTTCTATATCATGGTTGATCAACTCTAGGCACATTCACTCGGATATGTGTACGCCCAATGCTCCAAGACAATTCTAGGTTAAAAAAAAGTTATTACTTACACTATGTACCAATAAAATGAAATAACAAATACAAAAAAATGTTGTTACCTTGAACCACTTCCACCTATGATCATTTGAATTTTCACCTATGATCAATTTAATTATTCTATTTTTTGTATGGTGTGCTATAATGTTTAGAAACAGTGCAACCATCTCCTCAACTAGTACATTTTTTGTGCCCCCAACCCACCATTGGTGGTTAGCAATGGACATAATTTATGGAAACATTGACGATCCATGCTTAGTTTGTCGATTCATTTAATGTCACTATCGTAAACCACCCATATTATTCATGACGTCTACTTGATGATGACTCAATTTCGCATTGAATCATTCTAACTCTATTGTTTCTTTCCATTTTTGCACATGTAGCAATCATGATGTTCAAAACATAAAAGTAGTACGTATAGATTGTAAAATATAGCCGGAGCTCGCAATCTCATCCATTTCTGGAAAACCAATTACACATGGGTTGTATAAGCATCTCATACAATAATGCCTACAAATTATGATGTATATATAAACATGTAAGGACAATCAATATGACACAAATATATTTATATGGGTGATAATAAAGATGTTTTATTCAAAAAACAATAGACATGGCTCAAATGACTCAATTATTAGTAAGAACTAAACTATATGATGATAAGAAAAAAATGGTAGTGGAGAGAGTATCATATAGAGTTTGCAAAAATAAAATTAAAGCCCTTTAGGCCAAGGTTGCAGTTTGGGGTAATTGTCATAAGGATGTGCTAACAAATATTCTCAATTAAAAAAAAAGTATGACCCACTATATTTTTAAAGCTTCATGTCCATTCCTGCCACAAAGGGCTTTTGCAATCAAACAGAAAGGAAAGGAAACATGGGGTGTTTGTGTGATGAATATGAGCGTTTGGAAATAACAAAGAAGCCTCATAACTCAACCTTTTAGGAACTAAAATAACATATCTAACTTGTCAAAAAATATAAGGAAGAAATACAATGAAATTGCCATTAGGAGAGATAATTTGGAATGTGTTAACATGAACTAGGACGATCCATGATCATACCATTGCAGAATATTCTAGGAATTAAGTAGCATATCCAAAAAAAATCAGAAACTGCTATTATATTATAGTACATGATAGGAAAATTATGAGAAGGACCACCAATATGACTGCATGTTCTACAAGGACTCTCCAAATGTGATCTTCACCCAAAATCAGAATCTCCTGTCTAATTTGTGCATCACATTCATCTAGAAATACAATAATGCCTAAAAACAATACAACTCTCAACAAAATTAAAAATTAAAACAACAAAAAACCAGAAAAAAAAAACATGGCAGCCAAAATCCCACCTTCCAACACCAAAAGATTCAACAATACCCAACCAAAACCATCAAAACATCAATGAAGAAAAGAAACCACAATGACAGCGCACTAGATCAATAAATTCAACAAATAAGAACAAATACAAATCCACAAGATGAAACGCCATGAAACCAAGAACAAATCTAAGAAAAATTGAAAGGGAACAAGGTTTATACCCAAGCAGAAATACCTTTAGTGATGTTTGAAACCCTAGAGAGAGATCGATCGAAGTCTAAGAAGCTTTAGTTATTCCTCACGCGTCCCTCTCTTACAAAGCCCTTAACTTTTTAAAATGACTAGCTTCTTAAATTGGTCAGATCGGAGATTCCGACAATGATGATATTCCGGTGCTTTCGACAAGAGGGCTAATCACGGTAAGGGAACCGATCTCTCTTTTCAGCTGATGAAATGTTTGGGATGGGAGGAGGAGGAGAAAGGGTTGGCTGGATCAAAAGGAAGTGAGAAAGAATGAGATATGGAAATATTTAATGAGGGGAAAAATAGATTTTTCACCAGACAAGAATGACTGTTACCCCCAATATTGGGGGTAATAACTAATGCCTTGGTGAGGAGACTTCTATCTAATCCTCTCTCAAGGGTAATAAAGCCAGCCCAATGGATACCCAAACATGGGTTTCCATTGGGATTAGTAAACATCCCCCTTTAGAGGGGGATGATTACTTCAATCCAAACACATTGTAAATTCAAACCATTAAATTGTTTTTATCAGAGCAAATAATAGCATCACATGGGTTAATTTAAAAACCAATATGAATTTAAATATATAAGTATGATTGGTTAGCATTTAACCATTTTTTTCATTTGTTTTTATTTTTAATTGGGATAATTCCCTCGCTTTGGGTTAGACATTAGATCTAAAAAAAAAAAAAATCATATATGGTCAGCAAAGGTTACTTCCATGACTCAAATTACATAACTCAAATTACATATAAGTTATGAGTTGATTTTTCATTTTAAATATATTACTAGTTAAATACTTATCTGAATTAGTTAGTGATTCAATCCTTTCATCATCCGTAGTAAAATTGAAGAAGTGACATGGAAAGAGCAGTGGATAGTTTATTGATGGTACAACCTTATTGAATCTATTAAGGAAAAATGATCAAATCTCCGTTAACACTCAAATGTCTAATTTTTAGTTTCATGACTTAGATCTACATAAAAATATAAATTTGTCATTCTATGAGTTTTTGACAAAATTCTGGAGCATTTATTTCTTGTAAATACACTTGAGGTCCTCTAGCTTGCCTAAGAGCTGGCTTTTCAATAAATAGGAGATGAAGAGAAACCTGTCGTTTAACCTCTTTATTGAATTGTTAAACATTATTAAAAGAAATTAAGCAATGAAATTATAATAGGATTCCAAATAAATATAAACTAAGCGATGTCAAGTGTAGTTTTCATTTATTCATAATTATTTACATCAAAATCCATTCTAATAAAAGCCAAACTGATAATTTGTGCGGAATTTCGAATAAGATAATCCCAAATACTTACCTTCTCAGTTTTATCGCTTGATCTAGCATGTCTTCAACCAATTCTTGATCGAATATGCTTTTGAATTTGACAAAATAGATTTAAAAAGCATTTGGTAGAACACTTAATTGGCTTTTCTCTATTTGCAGATTTATTTAGAAGAGAAGAACAAATTATACAAATGTGATATTTACAACAAAATGAACACAACCAAATAGCAAATGAATAACACTCCCATTTAAAAAATAGCAAAACTATGACAAACTAAATAGTGACATTATAGACATAGGAACATAAAATTTGTTATTCTATTTTCATTAAAATTTTGCTAATATGAACACCTCCAACACCTCCATCATTTAATAAGATTTGTTATTTTAAACATTCATTTGCTTCTACAACAATCTATCAATTTTCCCATAAACCCAACCTGTATGAAGCTTTTGGTATACCACTTTCACATTTTTTTTTCTTTTTTTTTAATTGCTTGCCAGAATCTATACCTAATACCTTGCCATGGTTGTTGAGATGAAAGGTGGGAACTTAAAAGAAATATTGGATTAAGATTTAGGTTGTTTTACTCATGTATCACTATAAAAACTCATAATTTATTGCCTTCTTCTATAAATATTGTTTTTTTCACATTACCTCTTAAAACATTCAAATTTAATGCAAATATCACTTTCTAAAAATTATAAATTTATGTTGGAAAGTCTTATTTAATGTTAAACCAATTTAATGTCCTTAATCAAATTAATATCATTAAATCTTTTCTATTAACAATAATCAAATTACAATATGCATTTTCCTTTATTTTTTTTAATAATTTCTCTTGATTAGACTATCAGTTTTCATTGAAAGGTCTTATTAAATATTTAATGGTAAATCAAATTGCTGTCTTTTATTGTATTAAATCTTTTCTATTAACAATAATTAAATTACAATAAGCATAATTTTTTTTGAAATAATATATCTTGATGGAAATTTATTATATTCACTTAATTATAATTTTAAAGTTCCCGATAACATAATTAAATGTTATTTCTTTGGTTTCTTAAAATATTCATATCTTTTTTTTCATTTCCCATATTTAATGTAATAGCAAATAAATGTTATTAATTTTTTTTCAAAACAAATACTTAACAAATGGAAGTTCTTATTAATTTTTCAATGTAAAACCAATTTAATGCCCTAATCGAAATTAATGTCATTGAATTTTTTCTATTAACAACACCACATTTTTTTATTTCTCATATTTTTGTAAATAGCAAATAAATGTTGTTAAATCTCTTCTAAACTAATAGTTTACAAAACTTTTAGGAAAAAATTTCACTTTTCAAAAACTATCCGTTTTAATTACAAAATATTATTAAATATTTAATATAAAACAAATTTATTGCCTTAATGAAATTAATGTCATTAAATCTTTTCCATTAAAAATACCACATTTCATAAAAACTAATAATATTAAAAAAAAAGTTTTTTATTTTCAAAACTCTCTAGAGCTATTTATACAAGTGCTTATAAATATATGTATAGATTTTTGACATATAATCATAAAATTTATTTATTTTCATTTAGAGCTATTTATAGAACTACTTTTAAATATGCGTATAGATTTTTAACAAATAAACATAAATTTTATTTTATTTTCATCTTTGTGATCTCTGTTTTTTGGATTATGTAATTTTTCATTTTTTATGATATTTGTAAAATTTAATGCAATGTTACATTGTATTCATTAAAATTTAAATATAAAAATCTAGTAATTTTTTAGGAAAATTATTTTTTAAAATTAAATAATGGTTTTTTTAATAAATGTGGGTAAACCACAAACCCTCAACTTTTGAGATGGATTCAAACCCTCAAATTGAACTAACGAATTGAACTAACGTGAATGAAATACATTTCTCCACAAAACAGTTAAATAATGATTTTATCTAACAAAATTTTGTTTCTTTATTTTTTTTATATAAACCTATAAAACCTCATAATTATATATATCACTCTATAGAATTTAAATAAAAAAAATAAAAATTTCAGTACAAACTCACAGACTCACAGTATTGTTTGTATTGTTACATTTGAATGATAATAATAATAATAATAATAATAAAACCAGCAATGAGCCAAAGTGGAGGAAACTCATGTAATGTAATTCCATGGTTTTGTGGGGTCATGTATGCAAAAACAAGTTTAGCAATAAAAGTATGGAGTGGTGTTCACTTGGTTGAAGAATGGACACTGATTTGGTACCGTTTGCGTCTACGGACGAGCATCGTTGTCATTAGCAATAGCGCAGCTTCTCTCCTTCATCTTCTCTCTCTCTTGGTGGTTTCTCTCTCCCCGTTTCCTTCGCTTTGGTTCGGTTCGGTTCGGTTTCGTTCTGTTTCTTGAAAGCCAAACCTTGCCCCATTCTCAGAGACGCACGGGAAAGCCATTGATTCGAATCTTATCTGGTTCCCTTTCTCAACCTTTGGTCTTCTTCCACTCTGCTTCTTGAACTGTGTTTTAGTTTCAAGAATTTCGTCGCTGGAGCTAATTTTTGTGTTTTTTCTTTAAACCTTGTTTTTTTGGGTTTTATATTTCTTGGATTTTCGGATAAGTTATCTGGGTTTGCCTGTCTTTCTATTGTTTTGAGTCTTGATTTGACATTTGAGGCTTGTTTTTTCACTGTTGTAGATTGCTTTCTTTTAGTTCGACTTTCGTTCTTGAAAGGAAATCTTGAAAGGCGATCGATATTGCTATAAAACCCCTTCTTTTAAGGTTTTATGAGAAAAAGAGAGAATTTTGGTGATTTTAGTGATGTGGTGGATTAGAGGGGCGTTGTGATGCATTGTTTCTTAGAACAAGAATGATATATTTGAAAGGAATAGTGTTTTTTTAATAACCACATAACTAGTAGTAATGATTACTTGGGGCGTGGTTTGATGGTTTTTCTTCCTCTAGTAAAGATCAAGCAATCTGTTTTGAAGACCTTGGAATTTCGTTATTGTGCAATTTTTTATGGCGTTCCATTTGAAGAGAAGCTGTTGTAGCCATTTGGGGTTGTGATTCTCAATTTAGATTATTGACCAGAGAAAGACAAGGAGAAAATTGAATTTTTTTTCTGCAGTGTATGATGGCTTTATGTTGAGATGCAATAACAAAAATCTCTGAATATCTGTTAGTAAATGATTCGACAGAGTTTGTTTATTCAACTCCCGCTTTATAGGATCATATAGTTGATATTTTGTTGATCGATGGAACTTGTTTACTATTGCCTGGGTCATGTATTATCCATCATTTTTTGATATATGATCCTTGATTTTCTAGTCGAGTGCCTGATTTTGAAATTTCAACTGTTTGTTTTTAGTTTCCTGTCAATTGACATTTTACTTTATTTATGTCAAGTGGGCCAATTGGAATTCATCTCAATGAAGGCTGTTCAGCAAAATGGACTTTTCTCTGGTTTGGCTGCTGGTGGTTTTGATGGAGAAGCAAAAAATAAAAGGGAACATTTCCCTTTTTCTAGATGTTCAGTTAACATCAAGAGAAAGGATGTCAAGGGGATTTCCTCAATCAACACCCTGAAGAGTTCTTATTTAGTTAGTCACCATTCTGAGTTGTGCTCTTCTTCAGCTGCATGCAAAAAACGTGTTCTGACTGTGAACTGCAGTCAGTCCTGTTCAGATTATGATAAAGGTCCCTATAATGCCAATACCCAGAATGCTGGTCATCTCTTTGGTAGCTTCAAGGATGGCATTCTGTAAGTCATATAACAATCATCTTTTTCTCATTTAGTTTTGGTTCTTGGTTTGTCATCATTAAGGTCTTGCAATATGTATTTTCAATATTCTAATTTGTGACTACTCTTTTAGTTGTATGATTTGTAGTGTGAAATTCCATCTGCTTACTGGACTTGTTTTGGCTTTGGTGCTTAGATTTTGTCTTTGTGATGATGAAAAATGATGAAAATTTGCATTGCTCTTTTACCTACAAATAAAATATCTGATATCTATTTTCTTAGATTAGTTACTTTCAGCATATAATTCTTTTCTATATTTGCTATTGTTTTTCTAAGGTTTTGAATCAACATTTAATGTTGGAATTAGATGTCTTTGTAGGTGAGAAAAATTTTGCAGTCAAAGCACATAACTCATCCAATATCTATTTTCTTAGATTAACTGCTTTTAGCATAATTTTTTTTAATATTTTCTATGATTATTCCATGATTTTGAATCCATCTTTAGCATTTGGAATAACATGGCTACGTGGATGTGTCATCACTCTACAACTATAATGTGCTTTCTTTCTTTAGTAAGTTGGTCAGAAGTCCTCTCGACCGAGCAGATTCTGGAGATGTTAAAAGTGAGCTTGTACTTCTTGCATTACCGGCTGTAGTTGGACAAGCTCTTGATCCACTGGCACAACTTTTGGAGACAGCATATATTGGTAGACTAGGTAACTCACTGGTCCTATGACTTCTTATTTTGTATTCTATTAGTTCTCTTTCCACTGAAATGCTTTATATCTTGGAGAAATCTATATAATTGAAGAATGTCGTTGTGCTTTACTCTTATTGGCAACCAAATTTTTCTTGCTGATTTTTATTTAAGTTGTTGTTGTTGTTTCTTCCCCCTTGTGTGTGTGTGTGTGTGTGTCAAGAACCAGTTTTCAAATCCTATATCTGTTTTTGTCTATAGGTCCCTTGGAGTTGGCTTCTGCTGGGATTTCAATTTCAATTTTTAACATCATATCAAAGATCTTTAATGTTCCTCTTCTTAGCGTCACAACATCTTTTGTAGCAGAAGACATTGCAAAGAATCCTACTCAACAACATGGTATGGATAAGACAGTAGGCTTGCAACTCATGCTTTTCATTTCTATTATGAGGACTTTAAAATTCTTCCATTTTACAATAAAATCCTCTTTGGTCAAATTGATTGGATTTTGTATATCTGGCATCCGATTAATCATTTCCAGTGGAAAATTATGAGCATGGAGAAACTTTAAATGAGGCAGGAGCGAGGATGCGATTACCATCTGTCTCCACAGCTTTACTTTTGGCTGCAGCCATTGGTACCATTGAAGCTTTAGCCTTATATTTTGGAGCTGGTATCTTTCTCAGCATGATGGGCATATCAACTGTAAGTCATAAATTAGACACTTGTGGGACAGAAATGTTCTTTTTGTTAACCTACATAAATTATTCGCAAGTTATGATTCCCAATATATCAATGTTCATCCGTTCCTATATGCCAATAGAAAATCCATATGCTTCCCTGAAGCTGGCTGATATTTATTATGAGAGTTGATAATATTTCATTTGTTCATCTAATTTTATGTTCTCGTAATTATTTGTTGACACGCTTTTTCTGAGCAGACTTCGCCAATGAGATACGCAGCACAGCAATTTCTTTCTCTGAGAGCCTTGGGTGCTCCTGCAGTTGTTATTACTCTGGCTGTTCAAGGTGTTTTCCGTGGTTTTAAAGATACAAAGACACCTCTGCTGTGTATAGGCAAGTGCACCAGATAATTTCTTTACTTATTTTGGTTGAGTTAGATTTATATTTACCTAACAGTCATGCTCGCATAATTCCTTTTTTCTCTGATTCCGTTGGAGTTAACTCTTGTATGATATGCATATTAAGATTTTGTTTTGGAATATGTTGATCATGCCACTTTGGCATTTTGATCTTATAATGCCTAATAACTAGACCAAACACTTTGATTATCATTGCTCTATATTGTGAGAAAAAACTCCTGTATAGGCTTCTAGCTTACTAGGGTGTGTTTCATGAAAATTCTTTTCATGGTTTGGTTTTCTGTTTGTTTTCCTGAAATCATATTTTTAATCAAAAAAATATATACTCTTTTCCTAAAATAAAAACTTAAGCTAAGTTTATCTGAGTATTTAATTAGAGAAAATAAGGCAAAATAAATTAGGACTTGCCAATAGAAAATCAAACTAAGCACTTTAAATATAAAGTATGAAATGGAAATTAAAACAAGCAAACCAAGTATAACTCTAGTGATGTATGTTCTCTAGAGCATAATGGTAAAACGCGCCCTTCTCAAAAGAGCAACCTTGATATTATGTAGTTCCTTATTAGTTGGAGATTTCATGGGATCGCATACTTCAGTAGAGGTATTTGTCATAGGTATTCTCTTATGGTTGTGTGCAGTTAGGATATACAATCATCTTAATTTTGTAGTATGCTTTGGAAATACAATATAATGCTAAATGCTGACATACTTCATGCTAGAACTTAGCATGATTCTATTTAATTCATTGCTCATTGATTGGTACCTATTGTCATAATTAAATGAAATAGAATTTGTATGGTGCAAAGTGAAACCTCCTGAAGCTTGTTGTCTTAGTTATCTTTTGGACTTTATTCTGAATGCTTAAATCAATCTTCTTGTTTGTTATATACTGTTTAAAAAAGTCATTAACATTATTCCTTATGCAGGGCTGGGCAATCTTTCTTCTGTCATTCTTCTTCCACTTCTTGTTTATAATTTTCGCTTGGGTATAATTGGAGCTGCTTTTGCTACCATTGCTTCTCAGTATGCCTTCTACTCACTTAAACTTTGTTTGATTTCAAATTTGTGATTTCTGGTTACAGGGGAATTAATTGAAATGCTTTGATAATATTGAAATGAAAAACTACTGGTTTTATCCCAACCTTTTGCCTGTATTTGAAGAGCTTATATATGAAGATTTAAGTTTGATTTTCGACTTGAAGTAGAAAAGAAGAAAAAGAAACAACAATTACGCAAGTGTGATTCATAGAAAGTGTCAAATGTCTTTCACAACTAGGCAGATGCTGCTTGGGGTCCTTTTAAAAATTCTTCATCTAATTCACACATGATTAGCTTCCTAATAGTCTTTTACCTTAGTTTGTAGTAGAGGGTGCATTTTATCTCATATATGTGGAATTTATATATTTGGAATGCTTAATTTTTCAAGCTTATAAGTCTGAAAAAGCCATCTTCCTAAGTTTTTTCCAGTTATAATCATATGTTTCCCAAGAGCTCTGTTATAAAATAATGGACATACTGGGCAAGAAGTAAGATTTCTACAAGCCAAAGAGATTAGATTTTCAAAATATCTGGCTGCATCACTTGATATGAGACATTCTTAGTTGTATGTCAGTTATGATATTGGCTGTTTATTGAATACCTTAATAAAAAATGTCTTTCCATAAATTTTGATCACTTTGTGGATCTGTTCAGCTCACATATGATGTCTAGTTTGCATTACATCTATAAACTTATAGCACATGCATTTCAATACAATGTTATCCCTAGCTAACTAATTTCAATATCCAGCTTTAGTTTTGATGGACCTTCTGGTAGAATTTTTTTTTTGCCTTTTTATACCTTGAACTAGACTCAGATGTATAACGATTGTCGGGCTTTCTTGGCGTACATCAACATTTTATATTTTGGTTTTTCGTGCTCTTTTAGCCAATGCATATGTGTGTGATCAACATGCAACATTGCACAACCAGTTTTGTTTTAGTTTGTTATTAACACTTAGACCGTATCAGCTTCCAGTGTAACAACTTCTAGTGTAAGCATGCACTATGAATGTTATAAAGCCAGTTGCCCTCATATTTATGAAGACCAGATGTTGCTGCATACAATCAGGCGACAGTCAGATGCATTATACCTGAGGTTATCGTAGTCACAAATTTTTAGCTTTGGATGTCTGTGTGTGTGTGTGTGTGTAACATCACATCTTAGGTATTTAACCAAATGAATGCAACAAACAAGTGGCAATAACTTGTGACAGTGACTAATCTCTTGTTTATTTTGTACTTTCTTATTGGTGATTTTTGTGTGTGTGTCCCCCCGCGCGCGCGTGTAGCATCACATCTTAGGTATTTAACCAAATAAATGCAACAAACCAGTGACAATAACTTGTGACAGTGACTAATCTCTCATGTATTCTGTATTTTCTTATTGGTGATAGGATATTGGTATAGTTATAGTCCTGTGATTATCTGCATGCTTTGGCGAACTGTGTGCTTATTTTGCATTAAGCTTTCTTAAATGGTTGATTTGAATATTCTGTAATTGATCTCCTGAAATAAATGTTCTAGGTATATTACAACTCTTTCGCTTATGTGGTGTCTCAGTAAAAGAGCTGTTATTTTACCTCCCAAATTTGGAGATCTGCAATTTGAGGGGTATATGAAATCAGGTAAGTCTTATTATTCACAAAGTCTTTGACTGTTCAATATCAAAATCACATTGGCATAAGTTTCAAACTTGTCTCGTGAATAATCATAGGTTCTTTTGCATGTGATACACAGACATTGAAGTTGAGCATTTGCCGATTGGATCTTTAATCTGTTTCTGAATGCAAAATGAATATCCTTTTGCTTTGGTTAAATTAAATTTAGTTAAATCAAGTCATATCTATTTTTTAACCCGTAGAGTCTAAAGGGCTTTCATTTAAGGAAAATTTGCAATAATTCAGTAGGTGCCTATTGGGAACTGATCTGGGTACTTCAACTGCTCTCATATGAAAAGATTGCAATGGATGCTTTATGATTAGTCGAGCCTTAAGTTAATAGCATTGAGATGTATGTGAACTGGGAGACATGGGCATGGCATACCTAGTGTGCATTGCATTGAGATGCAAGTGAACTGGGAGACATGGGCACGTCATACCTAGTGTGCATTGCATTAAGATGCATGTGAACTGGGAGACATGGGCATGTCATACCTTGTGTGCATTCAATACATTTGATCTTATTTTAAAATGTTTTGATTAGGTTAATATTTAGTTGAAAAGGACTTGTAGATTGTTATTGTTATAACATGGTCTATGTGAATAATAATTGCGTTGTCTCCACCATTGCAATTTAGTGAGACATAATTTATGATCTGCCTGTCTTAAGCTCTAGCTGTACTAATTGTGCGCTGACCCATTTTCAAACATAAAGGAGGTGTTTTGTTGGGTTTGGAATAAATTGCAATAAATTGAGGGTTTGTTTTTTTATTGTTTGAATTTGGTTTGGAGGAAGAACTTGTATTCAAAGTTGGCCAAGCTTTGACTTAAGGAATACTAATTTAAATAAATAATAGTATTTGATTTTTTTAATATTTATAATTATTGCATTTTTATTTAATTAAATTTTTTAAAGGTAAAGGTGTGCTATTCCAAGTTATTCTAAAGGTGGTGTTTGGTTGGTCAATTTGGAATAAGTTGGTATAAATTAGTTCATCTCAGCTTATTCCCAAACCAAGCACCTGCAAAATAAATATGAAAACAATATCTATGTCAACAGAGTATATGTTTGTCATGAAACTTGTGTTAAAAATTTGATGTTATTGTTTTATGTGAACTTAATGTTTAGGGTAAGTTTTCAGTAAAATATATTTAAATGTGCAGTACTTTTCATGGTATTTCATCTTCTTGACTAGCTTATGTGGAGCAGATGCTTTTGGGGGATTTTTCCAGATGAAAAGAGCTTAAGTTGGAGCTTATGTGGAGCATATGAATTCCTAGAGTTGTTTATGGATTTTAAAGAAACTTTAATTGCAGGACCAAACGCAATCTCTGTTAAATGGAGCAATACTTTAGTTTCTTAATATTTGATAAAGTTGAGTATGATAGGGATTTCCATAAAACAAAAATTATTGTTTATGCTAGTGTGTGTGTGTAAGTGAAATCAAAGTTCCATCTGTCCACTAAATTGGTGAAAATATTTAAAGTATAAAAGATTACTAGCATATCATTGAACTGTAGACATATTTCCAAAATAATTGTCAGGTTAAGTGATGGTCACTTGCTGTTTTCCCTCGGATCCCCTTTTTTCCCTTTTTTTTTAATGCATGTAAGCTCAATGATATTGCTGCCTTTGGTGTCCACGAAAAACTTGTACTTGTTTATGCAAACTCCATCGTCCTTGTGCCATTGAGACTAAACTTAAGATGGTCATGTTCTTGCTAATATTAGCAGAATTACATGAAGGCTTAGAGATGATAGCATGGTCTATTATACTGCCAAGGAAGCCTACTTGTGTGCATTTGTTCTATTCATATATGTTGCATGATAGCTTAATAATTTATGCACTATCTCATTATTGTAACTATCATTTCCTTATGAATATGAATTATCTGTTCTTACCCTATTTTTCCTTTTGCCAATTGCAAATATGGTTACCTTCTAGAAGTGCAAGTCTTGATTTGTTGTTTTGAGCTCAGGAGGTTATATGCTTGGAAGGACTCTTTCTATCTTATTGACCCTAACCTTTGGAACATCAATGGCTGCTCAACTTGGGCCATTGGCTATGGCTGCTCATCAAATATGTTTGCAAGTATGGTTAGCTGTATCCCTCCTTTCAGATGCATTGGCTGTTTCTGCTCAGGTATGCTATGTATTGCACTTCTATTCGATGTAAGCTTATATTTGTACACTTGTGTGCATCTTGGAAATAGTATATATCTATTTATATTTTTGTTGAGAAATCTAGTCTATGCTACCACATTTGGGGTGCACTTGGATGGAGGAATAAGTGATGTAATAAGAAGTTCCTCAAAACTTTGTGTAGCACCCATCAATACCTTATTCCTCTCCATGAGGAGTAAGGACCTTTTGTCCTGAATCCCAGAATTCACCTTCCCTTAATTTATTTTTTTGACAGGGTTGGGTCATCCCTACAATTACTCGAGAATTATCCCAACAAGTTTTCACACAACCTCACACTTATACTGTCAACCAATTTCACAAGAGAATCAAAGCAATCACACACTTTAAAATGTAGTATAAAGCTAAGAAAACTCAATTGATTTCCTGAAGATTCACATTTATAAAGATTGGAGATCTTATCTATGCAAAGTTTGACCTCGAATAAGATAAGAATTACTTAAACTAGAATGTGTATGGGCTTCTAGATTTATCAATAAACTCAACTTATAATTGAATTCAAAATAACAAACCCACCGTATCTTTCACATTTCTACACACCAAAAACTGAAATTACCAAGCTACTTCATGAAACAACATGATTCCATGTCAAATAATAATGCAGGGCTATACTCTGCATTAGCCTTAACTGATAGAACGACTGAAATTACCACAATGATTGATCTGGCTTCTTGTTTGATTGCAACATAAACACTATTTTAGAACTACAGTACAGATCCATGCTAGATTGTGCTTTAAGTCAAAGAGAAGAGCTTAATTAGTTGTTTTTTAACAATATACTAAAATTTTGCAAAGATGATACTTTTTAATGAATTAATTGTGTTGTCACTTTTAAGATATGAAAGTAATCATTTATTTTCATCCCCTCTTGGTGATTGTTTGATTTCAATGATTTAGTGATTTTAATTATATGTTTAGGTGTTGTCTTGTCTTCTCGTGTTCTATGTTGTCCTTCTGACATATCTTAACTTTTATGGTTGGATTTTATTTGTGATTTATATCATATCTGCTCATGATGCGGTGTCCTTTTAGGCGCTTATTGCGAGCTCTATTGCAAGATTTGATTACGATAGAGTGAAAGAGGTTACATACTATGTCTTAAAGGTAACAATGATCTATTTTTTTTTCCCTAAATGCAATTCAATCTACATTTTTCTTACCATAAATGTCTCTCCAATCAATTTTCCTAATTCATTCTTATATCTATCACTTCTTCTTCATTCTTTCTAATGCAAATGTATTTCCTTTTTCAGTTGGGAGTCTTTGCTGGTATAGCCCTGGCTATAGTCCTTAGTGCTTCATATAGCAATATTGCGGAGTTATTCACCAAGGATGCAGAAGTGCTTCAGATTGTTAAAAGTGGTGTACTGGTATGCATTTTTATATTTGATTCTAAATCCCATGGATTGTTTTTCAAGTTCCCTAATTTATGTTTTAATTTATTACAGTTTGTTTGCATCACTCAACCCATCAATTCTCTTGCCTTTATTTTTGATGGGCTACATTATGGTGTTTCTGATTTTTCTTATGCAGCATATTCTTCTGTAAGTTGCACTTCAGATTTTTTGTTAAATCCCTTTTATATTCAATGAAATGAGATTTCACTTACCTCCTTTCTTTGGCTTTGGCCATAATGCTTTTTGCTCTATAGATGATGGTTGGAGTAATGTCTTCAATTTGTTTGCTTTATGCTCCTTCTTTCTTTGGAATTGCGGGAGTTTGGTTGGGCTTGACCCTTTTAATGGTTTTGCGCATGGTTGCAGGAATTATGAGGTATGCAATTAGGCTTTGACCTTCTAGAAGATTTTGTTTAGGTTTTTGCATTTTTAAATTTGTTTATTAATAAATATCAGTGTTGCTTGCTTGTCTGCCTTTATCCAGATGTATGCTCTAACAGTTGCTCATGATCTGTATGTATGTTCTGACAGTTGCTCTGGTGATTGTGTATGAATTAATCCTTTTGTCTGAGTGTTAAGCACAATAGATTCTGCATATATGGTTGGTTCTTTACATAAGCTAATTGCTAAAATTTAATGCACACATTCAGACTCCATATTTTAGGTATTTGTCTGGTTTCCTTTGGGACTTGCGGGAATTATGCTCCTTTCTTTCTCGGCAAGCTTGTAGTATTTAATTTTCATAAGCCTGCTCTGTGATGAAATGAACCACTGGGGCACAGACTTAAAGACATTGATCCCCAGTTCCTAATTGTTTGTAGGGTTGTTTGTGTGAAGTTTGAATTCCCTAGAAAGGCTAACTATGCCTCATAAGTATTCCCATTTTAGTTGATCTATGCCCCAACTTCCTGAATGTCTTTCTCTTATCTGATCACAGTTATAACTATCACTAATTTATTACTGATTTCCTTAGTATGCTACGTCCAATTGATAGATTGACAATCGAGTTTATGGGGGATTCACCAATAATAATCGGTTTGCATTTTTTTTATTTTAATGCAGAATTCATCATCATCATCATCTTATGAACTGAGCATTTAATTAAAAACATAGCATTGAATTAAAAATGCAGGCATAATCCTATTGGTTTATCCTCAAAGTTCTACAGGCGGGCAGCATTGCTGATGCAAGAAAGATCTGAAATAAAAAAATAAAAATAAAAATAATCAAAACAAATTTAGAATAGGAATCAAGAAACATGGACTAAATAAAGGTTATCTGAATTTTTGCTTCACAAACATGTGCGACCTCAGCGAAACCGTTTGTAATTTATCTTTAGACAATCCAAGTCCCTGTTACTTTCAATCTACACATCACTCCAAAAAATTTCTACTCTACTGTGCCACCCTCAATGCACTGCTCTGCCAAATAAGCCTCACAATCTTGGGGCTGCTTTTTTCAATGCTGTTTTGAAAGATGTTAAATTGTTTTCTGTCATATAATTTTCTATTTAACAGTAAACATAACATGCCTGAGCGCTTAGGCTTGTAATAATCTTCTGTTATGTTCATCCTGCAATAATTCTATTATATTATTTGCCATCAATCTCTTAATTGGCTCCTATAATAGTCCCATGATAAGCAGAGTAATGTTCCCATTATCCTTTTATACTTGCTATAGGAATTAGAAACTACTGGAAAGTTTCTGTGGCCTCCCCTTTCTGTCACTAGTTCATGTTCATATTTTTTCTAGATTGGGTTAACTTGTTACGTATAACATGTGCCCTGATCAGCATTTTCCTTTTTATCTAAGTTAGATATATAACATTTGTTTTATTAATGGTAATAAAATCATTTCCACTTAATCACATTCATATGTATTGTTACCACCTGGAACTAGAGATGCAATTATTCTTTTATCTCGAGCATATACTAAGTTTAGTTTTTTTGCTTGTATATGCAAATGCAAATGAACGAAAATGTCTTCTTGCAGATTATACTGGAAAGGAGGCCCGTGGTGGTTTCTGCAGTCGGCTACTGAGGTTTCCAAGGTTGGTAAAAATTCTATTGATAATTACTTGTTGTTTACTTCATTATCTCTGATTTCTAGATATAGATGGCCTTGCTATTCATATTCATATTTACATGCAGATAGTCCATGTGATTTTTGTTGTTCTTACTGCTGTAACACACTCTTTGCTCCAGGTTACCAGTTGAAACAGATTAAATGGACAAGTACAAGTACATGATCACTTGGAATAAGACATCTCATGTGGGTATGGAAACTATTATTGCAAACTATCAGTTCTTTGTTAAAATTAGCTAATTCACAATTCTATATGTGGTTCTGATGTTATTATAAATATATGTTAGGAATGTTATCTTTCCCGAATAAAAGATAACATGGAGCATGTCACTTCCTAATATATATTTATAATTACCAATCTTTTATATGGGAAAGTCATCAAAAACATCATATACAACCAATCTATCCCTAACATAATAACTGCACAACAATAGAAAGCACATCGAACTTGCAGGAATCGAATTCGCATAATTCTCTGCTGAACATGTTGCGTGATTTGATTTAGTTATTTTCTGTGTCTACCGCATTACTGTTAATATCAGATGTGCCGGAGACGGAAATATCGTGGAGGCCCTTTAATGGTTGTCGAACCATTGTGAACTTCTTCGGCTTCTCAGATCTCCTGGCAAGCTTCTTGTAATTGATGCCTCGGTCATATTTGATTTGCATGATTGCTAAATTATCCGATATTTAATCAGTGGTTCTGAGGACCTGGGCCATTTCAGTGCACTTTTGTAGATGTGTTATTTAAGAAGTTGGTACACAAACTTTAGAGTAGCTTAATGATTAAATGCTGCCATTTTGATTAGATAACTGATGTTGTGCTAATTATATATATATATATATTGGGAGAAAAATGACAGGATTAAAGAAATGTGCTGACAAATGGATATTGGTATTAATTATTTAAAAATTAATTGTTAGTTCTATTTATTTATTTATGATGATCAGCTCTTTTGTAGGGTTTTGGCTATTAAAATTTGTTTTGGGAAAAAATTTTATGTCAAGCCAGTTGGATCTTGTTTTAATTAATATTAATTATAAAAATATCTTAAAATTAAATTATTGTTTGGTAATATATTGTATCGATAATCTTATGTATGCATAACTTATTTTTTTAAAAAATCTGGTTAGAAAAAGCTTTTTGAAATAGCCTAATTATTATTTTTTTAAAAAAAATATTTATTTCAGTTGCTTTTCGGGTGCTGTGACAAATTTAAGGTTATTATTTTATATGATGAGCATTTAAGAAAATAACTCTCCGGTTTTTATTACTTATCTATTTTAACTTATTTATATTGATTAAAAAATGGGTTAAAGTTAATTGAAAATATAAATTTTATAAAAAATTATGTTAATTTTTTAAAATTATTTTTATTTAAAATATAATTTAATAAAATGTACAGTTGATATGATTTATTGCAATTTATTAAAAATTATAGTACATTAAATATAAAAAATAATATTTTAATGCTTTATGAATTTACTAATGGACAAATAAAAAAAAACAGAGAAAAATTCAATGAAACAGGTAAAAAAGACATGGATTATAACAATGATTGAAATTAGTTATCAATCTAAATTTTATAAAAAAAATTATATTTACTTTCTAAATTTACCCTTATTTAATATATACTTTAAAATATGCACAATAAAATATAATTTATTAAAAATTATAAAGATACAATAAATATAAAAAATAAATTTAAAACAATAATATTTAATATTTCACAAAATTTTTAAATAAACAATTAAAAAGAATTAAAAAAACTTTAAAATAAAATAAATAAAAAGGATTGGAAGGAGCATTTGTATAGATACTTTTTTTCATAAATGCTTATCGCATGAGTTAAATTATTAAAAAAAATAATAAATAAAAACCCAATCCAACCAGGTCCTAAACCCAAATAAAACAATTAATGCTGCAGAACTTGATTGCAGTTAAACAAAAAAACATATCAGATCAGTTATCACCAGCGCAATTAAACAAAAAATAGTTCACAGGGCGTGACCAATCACAACACCCACATGCCAAAGATCAGACCTATGTACCATTTCCAACAAGAACAAATGGAGTGTCTAACTAACAAAGTGCCTATACACCTCTTCCTAATTTTCAATCAACTAACATCAATAAATAATAATGATATCTAAATTATATTTAAAAAAAAAAAAGAAATAAATAACTTAGATGGGGATGCTTGACATTGATGGCCTGCATTTGCTCTTTGATATCCTGGAACAGAACATGAACATTATCAAAACAGATGATAACATAAAAAGCCGGAAATAAGTCCTCAGCTCTTGCATTCCCAGGTCTAGTCCCTCAAGCTTCCCTCCTTTACTACTTCCTTCTATTCTATCCACTGCATTGGCATCTATGGACACCCACTTGCTTAGATCATTGAAAGTGGCCTGACGAGCTATATCCAGCCAACCCGGGCCGGTTTGGAAAAGCATCAGGAATGCCGCACACCAGTTTTCAATTACTCTCTGAGTGACAGTAAGAAAATGCTGATTAGCTAGCTAGTAGTAATGAAATTATATTAAATGTAACCTTGTGATTTTGTTTTCTAAGGTTACGTACATTGAAGGTGGCTTCATCAACTGGGTTGAACATTTTGAAGCAGTCTTTGGAAGACGCGGAGGAGTCTCCATAAATCTGCTTGACAAACAAGGAGAAACTTTATTTTTTGTATGATTGGAACATTATCAATAGCAATTGCAGATTAGTTGTTGAACTTACCTCGAAAGTAAATGCCATTGGTACTTTTACAATGTCATGCATGTAATCTGTGGAAGTCCCATGTGCAAGATAGCTGAAATTAAACATTTGTGACTCTTGTTATTTTCTTAGAAACAATTAGTCTCGCATAGGTGACATCAGTTTTAACGGTACAAACCCAACTGAACCTCCACCAGACCCAACTAAGCACCTATTTTGACAGTGATGATAGTTCAGGTCGTCCAACAATGATCTCATTAAATGTGATATAAGTCCATCAGGTGTTACATTCTTGTGATCATATGGCATGAAGAGAGCCTGGAACACCACCGATTTAAGATTCTCAGTAGAAGTAATAAATAAAATAAACAACATGACATCAGATTGCCCTTTTATTGCATATAAGGTTGATGTTCAGGCAACTAATCAAAATAGGCAACAATAGACTTGTACAACAATGTCTTAGCTTCTTGGATATGTCATAAACATAAAAAATAAAAAGTTCACAGACTTTGAATAAATTTACTGATTTAGTTCAATGAATGTAAGTAACACCTGTTTAGGATAACAGGACAGCAATGAAATGGAATAGTTTGTATGTAGAGATACATCGATGTATACTAAATAACATATGCTTTCCAAATTCACCAAACCTATCAATGAGATCCAGGTGAGTAGGCCAATATTACCAACTATGAAACTTTACATGTAACTGCTAGCCGTGGATGACAAGGGAGACAGATTGATGGTAGATCAAAAGCATTATATTATACTGATGAAAAAAAAGGTAATTAATTGTGTAATGTAGAATACCAAATTAGAGAAGCACCAAGAAGAAAATGGCCTACCTCCATCCCTGAGTGAACATTCACCCATACATGTGGATCAAATGATTGGGAGAGCTTCCGCATTATTTGTGTCTCTGGCTCACTGAAAGGACCAGTCCCAGGATTTTCCTCATAAGGATCATAGTCCTTAAGAAAAAAAAAATTATAGTTCATTACCTGTTAATAATTAGATCCCAAATTCATCCTCTGCCATTCAGTAGACTATAACCTCTTATATAAATTCGATAAATATATTCTGAATCACAACTTTATTCAAAGAAATATTGAAAAAGAAAAACCTCAGAATTATATGCCTATGTCATGCTTGATGCATGCACATGATCAATGATGTCCAAATGTTATATACAAAAATAAAGCCCTGGGTCACATGTTGCACAACAATCTATCAATATAAAACAAATTCTTAAAGAATATATAGAAAACTGACCTTTTCTTTCTTTCCCCAGTCTACACTCCAATTTCTATTCAGATCAACTCCCCTACCTGCTGACATATCAAACTGATAAGTTCATATCATAGGTTATAATGTTGAAGAACCTTAAAAAGTCCAAATGTATCATACTGACCATTTCTTCTTTCACAGTATTCTCCTGCTTCCACAAGTTTGCAGCCATTCAGATTTTCCATTGGCACCACCTAGAAAGTGAAAACTATATCATTCCCAGTAAATTGTTTCTTTCTGATACGTTACTCCAAAATCAAGTGGTGCATGGCATAAATGAAAATGTGTAAAAATAGCCCAATAGAAGGCTTGAATATTTAGTAGGGAAATATGTACTTGTTAATGAATACTGAGATGAGAAAATACAATTTGAAAGACATGCAAAAACCTAGATATATGGATAAGTAGAAAATAAGGGACGAGTGATCAAAAAGAGGAAACAGGGACGCCAATCAGGTTTTGTCTTGGCCATTTGACTGGCAGCAGGTCAGCAATCATAATCCTTTAATTAAACCTGGAAAAAGTATGGGATCACAAGAAGATACTAAGGGAAGGCACATCTGGAAGATCAATTGTGTTAACTAGGTGGTTAGATGGCTGGTCATCAGCAGATAATAAGCAAACTATAAACTCAAACAAACCCTAACTTAAGACTTTAAAAACCTTACCATTGACTTCTAGTAGGAGAACAAAACTGCAACAGAAATAACCATGAACTTTGCAAAGAAAAATGCATGCTGATAAGTAATAAATTACATGTTAAATAGCACACCAAAAACCCCTTGGTATCCTGTTTACCTTTATTACAAGATTATCAAGGAAACTGTTTAACAAGTTTAGGTCTGCGCCTGGCATTGTACGTTCCCCAGTTAACATAGAAATCAGGCGAAGAGCAACTTCAGATGTGATAAGCTCTCTGCCATGCTGCCCAAAGGTCTGGAATACAAGTAATGTTTCTGTCAAAAATATGAGCCATCAAAATGTGAACCAAGACACCATGAAATAACATAAATGTGTCACACATACATTGAACAAACAAAGAACTAAAGGAAGAAAAGCCGTTTCAACCCTTGAACATAATCTGCTTCTTGAACATAAAAAAGAAGAAATTTAAAGAAAATATTTTTTCAAAGATAATTAATCTATCCAGATCAAACCACATTAGTAATGAATTCGTAATTACACACTCACAAGAAGGATCCGAAACTCAAAGTTGTCATTTTTCGGTATCTTGCCACTATTGTATGTCACTACTACTATATCAGCGGCATAGCCCTTATCTTCTGCTCTTATCCGATCTACCTGTTCAATATCACACCAATTCCAAACAGTATGATCAACCAACAACAAGGAAAAAGATAAGCATAAGTAAGAGATCAAGCTGAGCCACACTACTCACAGTTAATTTTTCTGGATGGCGACTAACCAAGGCTTTGACATCTTTCAGCAAAGAATCACTACAACATTTGCAAATCATAACAAAGGATCAATTCATCAAGCTTTACAGCCATTTAAATCCATTTCTTACAATACAGTCTCCAGATTCCAAATTTTTTATAAAAAAAATGCTAATTTTTGGCTGAATTTATCATTTATGAAATCCATGGTTGAATTATAACCAAAAATAAAAATAAAAACTAGCATGAAAAACTCAAATCAAAGGCGGAATGAACAATAACACCAAAGAAATCCAAATTTCCTCCAAATTACACAGATGGATCTAGAACGAGATATACCAGGAATGGTAGAGATGGCGCGGGATCGGGGTGAGAGAAAGGTCGGAGGTATTGGCGCCATTGACGAAGCACAGGAGGCGCAGGAGGCCGAGCAGACACAAGATTGGTGAGATAGGAATGGATCCCATTGTTACCTCCGCTCAATCAATCACCAAACACCATCTCTCTCTCTCTCTCTTTTTCTCTCTCGTAGTGAAGAGAAAAAGAGCAGCGAATTGGGAATTGAATGGAAATTAGGGCAAATTGATGAAGGTGGTGATGTGCCGCCTAAAACCGTTGAGATCCAGCGGCGAAATTTGGAAGTCTTTGGGTTTTTTCTTGGCTGGCATCAGCTATGCAGGCTATCCCACCGTCTATTATTCTATTCTATTCTATCTATTGTATTGCATGACTATTACAAGTTTACAACACTATTCTAATTTTTGGGGATCCAATCATACCTCTATTGTATGTATTATTTTATTTGATTTTTTTTTCTCGGATATATATATATATATATATATATGTTAACTGAGCGTTCACAGTTAAGTTCAATTTTAGCACAGTATATGAGGAAATTTGAATCATCCAACTATTCTATTGCACCTACGGTAACCTTTTTAAAAACAAAACCTTAAGTAATCAACCAACTGACCCCTAATTATGTCTAACTATAGCACCCTAATTTATATATATATATTAGTTAAGGCTTTGTTTTTAAAATGGTTACGGTAGGTGCAATAGAATAGTTGGATGATTCAAATTTCCTCATATATTATATATATACATTTTAAAAACAAAACCTTAACTAATATATATATATATATATATATATATATATATAAATTAGGGTGCTATAGTTAGACATAATTAAGGGTCAGTTGGGTTGATTAGTTAAGGTTTTGGGTTGATTAGTTAAAGTTTTGTTTTTAAAATGATTACGGTAGGTGCAATAGAATAGTTGGATGATTCAAATTTCCTCATATACTGTATATATATATATATAATAAGCACAATAAACACAACAGAGGCTTCATGAAAAATAAATAAATGGTATAACATGGTAATTTTATAATATTTTACAAAATAATGCACAGTTCGAAATTTTCGACTAGATTATCCACAAGATTTATACATGTTTCGAATAACTTTTCACTAGACTATCCACAGGGTTCATACATGCTACTGTCAGATTTATTTTTAATGATAGGGGTTAATTTCAGTTTACATAATTATTAAAGCTTTTTAAAATAATATATTTTAAATAAATAAATAAATTTAGAATGAAAAGGGAAATTTATGTTGTTCCCTGCTTTGACAAGAAGACCGGTAGGAATACCGAATATCTTCTCTTAAAAAATAAAAATAATAAAGAAATTTCAATAAAAAAATGCACTGACAGGGACTAAATAATAAATTAATTAGAAAACCTATTTAATAATTAAAAATATATAGAACAAAATTAAATTGATCTGAATGAAAAACATACAATTAATAATAAATAATTTACTTTAAATATTTTAAAGTAATTATTTACAAATTCCATCGAGAGTGGGTGTGTTTGTATACCAAATTTGCATACGTACCCACACATGCATCACGAATACGTAGACTCACCATCATCGATGATGGCAAAAAACATATATATTTACTTCTAATATTTAAACAAATTAAACAATGCAGAGACCATCTGGCCAAAAATAACGTGTCAAAATCATCTACATGAAAATACCGCATGAAATCAAACTATGAGATATTCAAAAGCCTCGAGTTTAAATTTTATAAAAAAAGTGGTGGTAGCATGTCACCAGTTGTGAATGCAATCACAACCCAAACTTCTCATTCCCAATTGAGAGCGTGAAAACTAAATGATCAATCCAAGGCCTTTGCATATATCCTGACACATGACTTGTTCGTGTTTCGTTAAAAAATAAAATAAAATAAAATAAAATACATGATCAAGGAAAACCAGTAGGCATTTTGGATTACTAAGGATAACAAGGACTGGAATCAAACCCTACTTTGAATATTATATATACATATGTTCCCAAATTCATAGTGTTTTCATCAACCCTGACAGAGCTATTAGAACATATTTGAACAACAGAATGTCAAAGGATTGCAGAAATACACAAAATTGTATGAATTGCTGCAGATAAATTCCACCAATTTGTCTGCAAAAATCCTGGAAAAACCTGTTGCACAAACCAGAGTATAGGCAAGTGGGCAATTGAATATTCTAATAAATTACTGGGAATAAATGTATTATTTTGTTTATTTTTGACGACGGAAAAAATCTCTCATGTGTTGATGTATATCTCCGCGAACAATCAATCTCATCTTCTTTGAATCTTCCCATAGTAATCCACCAGCATCTCTAGCAAAATCGCACGCAGCTTCGAAGACATCCTGTATAGGCGAAGTAAAGATGACTACAAATTAAATTTAGATTGCTGGAAAGCGAGTTTGAAAGGTTACCTTGGATGGGAAGTCTTCATAAAGATGAGAAGGAATCATTTCAACCCTATTCCTGTCAGTTTCCCATAGCCTAATCTGCATCAACATATATTATCAATCAGAGTTCTTGAGACTTCATCAGTAAATCATATGACCGTTTCATTTATGGGTTGTTGCAGTGTACCACGTAGACAATGTGCAGTCGTGTCACTAAAACTAGAATATGACTTAATGCCGCTTCGCAAACAAGAGAGCCAGATGGAACTTGGACAATTTACAGCAATATCACTATACCAGGAATATAAGTGTAGTTTGCCAAACAAGAAAATGAGATGCACCTAAGCAACTTAATAGTCTTCCGTGTCTGCTCATGCAGTTTAAATAGAACTTGATGCAGAAAAAATAAGGAAATGATCAAAATTTTGATTTAAAAAATTTTAAAAACTAAAAAGGCATAAATGAA
This sequence comes from Dioscorea alata, assembly GCA_020875875.1. Lineage (NCBI taxonomy): Eukaryota > Viridiplantae > Streptophyta > Magnoliopsida > Dioscoreales > Dioscoreaceae > Dioscorea > Dioscorea alata. The sequence goes on from CM037021.1 coordinate 16,093,053, forward strand.
GGAGATAAGATGTATAATGAATGTTAAACAGAAGATGAAGCTCAGAAAGGGTAAGTAAGAATGTTAAACAGAAGGCAGAGCTCCGAAAGGTAAGTGGTGGAAGAGCACTTTTGATCTCTATATGTAGCCAACTCCATATCTGTTGTTGCACTTCATATTCCAGCTTAAGTGGAGTGCTTTATCAGAAAAATGGGTTTTTGACTATGAACGGTAGGGTAAGTTACTTGACCTGCCTAATCCTGCCTAAATTTTATGCAAATTCCCTTCTGAAGTCACACCTGATCAGTAACATTCTCTGGAACTGAAGGCGTCTTCTCTGCAACCCGAGGATGTGCATTTTGCTGAAGGAAGGAAACAATCTGAAAGACAACATATTTAACTTCAAGAAGGATGAAGCTATAAGAGAATTTATTCAGGGTAATTTTCAAAATATGACCTAATATACACCAACATGATAGGAATAACAAAAACTCAAATGTGAAACTTTGTTCAGAGAAGTTTGCAGTGAGAGCAGGATAGATTCATGTCATACATAGGATGGCTGTAAGTTATTTATTTATGATGTTATCTGGAAAGCACTAGAGAGAACAATTCTTGCCTGTTCAGCTGTGATACCATTCTCAAAAGCATTATATAGACTTTCTTTTGTTATAGCTCCAACAATAAGATTCGGTAGTTGATATTCTACCCTGCAATTGGCAAATCAAAAATTACAATGACTATCCATCATATTCTACTCAAAGCAAGTTATTCAAGCTTACAATTTTTAATTGACAGCAAGCTAGAAAGAAAATTTAAAATAAAAAAATATATAAATTGCAATTACAACTGACCAATTATACATATAGTAAAACATGGACGATCAACTGGAGCAAGTTTGCCACAAGTGAAGGGTATTCACTAAAGGGGCCTGGATCAAACTTCACAAAGAAAAAAGCCAAAAAGACTTTTGGAACATTAATCAAAATACACAGAGAAAACAATTGCTCTCAAAGTTAAGTATTACTCGGAGAAATATAGAGTAGCTGGTTTTCTTTTCTTCATATATATGATACATATATTTGAAAATAGGTGCATTCATACATCAGTAAATTGCTCGTTGGCAAGCAGTGGGACAGTTTTGAGGCAAGGAAGCTTCATCCACGTGGGAATAAGCTGTGTACTGTGTAGCTTTTGCCACCCAACAGGAGGAAAGCGTAGTAAAATGGGCTAATCCATACGACACACAGTAAAAAATGAATGATGTATGCATCAGTTTGAGGACTTAGTATATTGTTTTGGTTCAGGAAACTTAGTCAAACTCAGATAATCACAACACACTACCAATCGAAATCTGCAGCTCAGAACAATTAAATCAGGTTAACAATGGCATATATAAACGCGAGGAGCAAGGGCTTAAAAGGACTCTACTGCAACAAAACCAAACCAAAGAAAAATTAATCTGTATAAATTAAGTCATTTCCATCTAATATTTCAACTCCCCCCTCTTACTCATGAAAATGTATTTTCAATATCTTATGATGATTATGTTTAATTAAAGTCAAGTGCAAAGGATAAGAGGTCACTGCAAATCATGAGCAACAAGCTGGTGGATAGCTGCCAGTATGTAGTAATCCAATGACTACACTGTGACTAAACAGTTCAATATCTAACATACACGACACATAATGAAATTTATGGATACCATTGCACACTATAATACCTTGAAAAGAGCCGTAGAATTTCACAATGCAATTTGGAGGATGAGTAAGCATACATTCTGAAGTTTGTTTCCACCACAACAAGTCCCTGTATGGTTCATTCAAATGGATCCAGTAAATTTATCTTAGGAATTAAACAGAATACATGTTCTAAACAAACTAACACGAGTATCGATTGCATGCTTTTCTGTTGTGTGTGAACTTATAGCATAATCTGTGGATGGTAGTGGAGGCTAACAAGAAATAATAAGGACCAGAATCTAGCACAAAACTGCAGTGTGTGAACTGTATGAAGATCTTAAAAGAAAAACATAAACCTGTTTGCGGGAAGATGAATCTGACAAGCTGACTGAAAGGTTAGTTGCCAATTTGGTAGGTATGAACCAGCTCTCTTTCCTGCCCTGCAAAATAAGAAAACCATTGCTTCAAACCATTAGATCATATCGTCATACAATATGACAATCAATTAAATTAGAGCAGAACATCATATGCACCTGCTGGAGCTTTACCAATCCAAGGTCTGCCAGGTCTTTAATAGCACTCCGTTGGACGTCAGTTAGTGTATTTAGATTGTATGCCTGCCACATGATGATAATTATAAAGGCTAAACAATCAAACTATAATTATAAAAAGATTAAAAAAAGAGTGAAGTTCAGTTAATCAAGTAAATTGGGAACTGCATCACATCTCACTGCAACAACAGCAGGATACCTTAAAAAGGAGTTGAAAGCATCTCCAGGTTGAATCCAATATCAAGGTAGATAACATGACAGATTTCCTTGAAGGTTCATTCTCCAAGTTAAAATCAGATTTTTCTATTTTTCCTTTAATTCTTTTGCAAATATACTCAACAAAAGTACATGTGCATTAATATCCTCATAATATTACAAATTACACATTCCCACGTAAGCATAAATGTTTATTGATAATATTCTAGAGAAAAGATCATCAACTAAAATATTTTCTTCTCTAATTTCAATGTTTTCTAAATGACTTGGGATAGAATCGAGAATCCTTGACCCTGGGGTACATAAGCACAAATTATTATTTCAAATTTCTGCAGCTGTTCATGAACAAGTGAAAGAGAGTATTATGCAATTACACCCTTTCATAGGAGTATATGTGCACTAAAAATGAACTTCCACCTTTGTGCAGAAAAAGCATCAATGTTAAAAAATAGTTATTTATGCAATGAAAGACATCATAACACAATAGTATCAAAATTAGAAGCTTTATGAATGGCTTAAGTGTTCAAGTTAGGCAAAGAGGAGTTCTTAGCATTTTCGAGTTATTTCCCTTCAAGGGAATCATTTGGCAAGCTAATTGAATTCATTGATTACCTCGCCCATTGTATGAAAGCTAAGCTCGAGAAGAAATGAAATCAAATCTGTGGGATCCACTCCACGATCCTACAAACGAGATGGCAAGCCAAGAAAAGAATTTAAGGAAACCTTGAAGATATATTTTTTATAAAATTCACAGATCCAACTAAAACAAGTGAAACAATAGGTAATCATCACATCATTCTTAGCATTGTAGGTATCACTAACCAATCTCTATCATAAATCTAGAAGAAGAATAAAGCACAAAATGGTGCTGCTAGACATCAATGCATAAACATCATACCTCAGCAGTTGAAATATATTCCCTTATTATGTACCAAAGTTGTGCATTTGTCTCCATCAGCTGCATAAATAACAAAAACAAGTAATTGAAGTAAAATAATAGTGAGATGTTCAACATTCAAAGACAGCTCCACTAAATATTACCAGGAACTGGAAACCATTCTCAGTTAACCTAGGTGCTTCATTCTCCCTACAATGCCATACCCACTTCAGGAATTTCTAATGAGGACCTTAACAAATAGAATACCAACGAATTAGTAGCAAGAAAAAACCTTGCACTCAGAAGACCTCTCTGGAAAACTCTCATCATAGAAGGACTGAAGCTTGTTGGTCTTTCAGCTTGAGCTGAGCTTATAAGTTGCAACAAGAAGCACTAAATTCAACACACAAAAAGCCACAGAGAATCAGTATACATGAACATCTTTTTGAACAACTAAATAATGATCATAAAATACAATCATGGAAAGCAATATCAAAAACAAAATGTCAACATCTAAAAATATGTCAGGAAAAATACAAGGAAGTAGAGCAACCTCCCATTGCTCAAGGGCATAGGCCTCCAGATCTTCTGCAGTCGGCAATCTCACAGTGACACTTGAAGGCATTGGCTCTCTTGGTAAGCTTCCACTGTCGTTACAAATTTAGTGATATAAAACTGGAAGTTTATGAGCGTTTTAATAAAACTGATAAACAAAACCTAAATGGTGCCAAAGTGTACAGCAAGTCAATGTACGAGATTCTTCATTGAAAGTAAGGATAGCAAAACCTCATAACAAAGTAAAATGCATTCATGAAGGGGAGAAGAAAGCATCCCTCTCAAAAGTAGTAAAAGCAAATGCAATGCAGATGCCAGTGCATTTTATGTGCTGAATATGATCAGTGTCTTATATTATGGTGTGGTCTTATCATTGTTTCAAGTTTCAACGCATTCAAGATACACAAAACTCCTTAGAAGAAGCTAAAATATATTGAGTTCTGTTAAAGGAATCATTACAAAGTTCAAATCAATCTCAGGTCTGCCATGGGAAACACATGAAACTTAGTCCACCAAACTGCTAAACTAACATCCAAGATCCGTAGAACATGTGAGAAATAAGATTCTTCAACTGTCATGTAATCAGCAGAGATAACATATGATGATTGGTTGAATAAAGGATAGAAATATAAATGGTTCAATCAGCATTTTAATAAATCAAGTTAGCTAGGTCATAGCCACTTCAAATATGCTGAATCAGATTTCCCTAATTTGAGATATACAAAAAAACAGGTGTTTGTATGGAACAATTAAGATAATTCAAGTTCAAACCATTTTATGCAAATAAAAAAAATTTACAGTCTTATTCTTTTAATAACTTAGCTGGTAGATGAACATCATAAGTTCCAGTCAAATCATTATAATCCTGGATGGCTTTACTATCCTTACTAAAAACCTTAAAAAATTTAATTAGGAAATATATAATCTACAGCTCTTCAATTCAAACAGCTAGGAATTATGTGACAAGTTTTGGGTGGAAGTACATAAATACTAAAAGCTAATGCATCTCAGTATCAACAACAAGTATCCATATACAAGAGCTTTCAGTGCTAGCCATGTTCTTACAAATGAAATATTGGAATAAAGACCAGGAACTGAAGGAAATAAAGTAGGTTACCCGTGAACTAAGTATCTCTGCATGTTGCTCTGGAATTTGGAGTTTAACTTGTAACTAGCCTCCTTTTTCCTGTGCACCCAACATAATTCTAAATCTAAGGAAAAACAAATTTCTTGAAGACCAAAACAACTCTTATGCGTAGACTATTCCTTCCCTTAAACATATCAAAATCTAACATCATAAAACAAAACAAAAAAAAAAAGAAATGCTCACCTTAGATCAATAAGATAATGTAAACAAATATTTAGGTATTATGTCACTTAAGAGAAGGCAGCATACCAACGTTACAACATAAAAATTTCAAAAATGAATTTGATAAAATGAGAGCAAGGATGTATGTGTATGCTTCATGCTTTTAAAATATAGTTTATTATACTTAACAAGGGCTGATAGATCTAATCAGAGACAACACTTGCATATCTCAATTCCTAATTATGTCAGGTATATAACCATCCTGATTGCCTTCAAATACCTAATAAATTTTAAAAATTTATCATACTCACAAATGTATAATACTTAACAATAAAAATTCTCATATGTAAGTGGTTGTCATTCGTGGCATATTTTCTTCTTTAAAAAGCCTGTGAGTAAAGAAACTATACATAATATTAAAAATGATTATCAAACATTCAAAACTAAGGGCAAAAGAAGAAGAAATGCAAGATGAGGCAACCTTGATTTTTTTAAAGAATTTATTTCAAGAGATATGTGTTTTAGTCTCATAGATAAAACTAGATAGACCAAGAATAAACAAACAGTTGGTATTTTTCGATAAGTGAGCAAGCTGCAATAAAAAATTTCACTTGTAGCAACCTATCAATAAACTAGGTTTGCATATTACCTATCAATAACTTCAATAAATACTTTAAGTTGAAGCAGCCTATCAATAGCGACTTTGTGCTTAGAAATTCCATCAGAGAGCACCCATTCTTCAATGGACTTGGCTGTGACAGGGGTATCAATAAACAGTAACTGCAAAACATACTTCTTTGCTAGAGGTGACAGTGACCTGAGAATATGGAGCCATTAGTGAGCAATTTTTGTGTCCTTGCAATGAGTGCATCTTCTAAGTATTCATATGTTCTCACAGAATGTAAGCCAACAATTACCGTTCTCAAAGCAAGAATTAACATCTATCTGGTAGTAGAAAGAGAAAAGATATCAAAGGAATTTTTTTTATGTATTAAAAAAAAGGAAAGACAAGATAAAGCATGGGAACATGGATTATCTCGAGACAGTTACAACTGACATCCATATTACAAGAAACTTTACTACTTAATTGACAAGGAAAAACTTCTGAAATCAATTAAATTATCCTATGGTAAATGCAGAAGAGAATAGAAGTAAAAATGCCAAAGAGGAGATGATTCAACATCAGACAAAATGAAACTTGTTTCATGTTATGACCTTGTCATCAGAATTTTAGAATTTTAGAGACACACCAAAATACCTAAAATTTTGCAATTCAATTTCCCAAAACATACCGATCACAGCAATTCATAAGTCTACAATTATCTAACTATGAACTCATTCACTTAACACCAAAAATACCTACTTGAGGGGAAAAAATTGATCAATTCCTTGAATAAACAATCAAAAGAAAAACAGTACTAAAATCCGAGTAGTGACAAGGAGCACAAAACCAAATTCTGTAATTCGCCAATCCAAAGATTTCATTGACATAGAAAGGAGTAGTAGATGGCGAGACCTGAGGACGGCCTCGCAGATGAAGGAGCTGTCGTAGAGCTGATCGAGCTTCATGGCTGGCAGCGCGGCCACCATGTCCATGAAGTTCTTCGCCACGATCCGTACCTGCGGCATCGTTCAACCCAGGGGCGGCGATTACTGGAAATCTAGGGCTTCGCTCCTTCTCAATTTCGCTTCCCAAATGCTCAACTGCGCCCAAACCGTTTCTAAATACACTGTCCGCCCTGCCTCAAGAAATAGCGCAAAATGACGGAATAATAATAATAATAATAGCACAAAACAATCAAGTAAAACAAGAAAACCAACCACCAAATACCAGATCAACTCCAAAAAACACAAAAACCAAACAAAAAAAATTAAAAAAAAAAATCAGAGAATGAAGAAACCTGGTCATTGATCTCAATCCCACCCCTGATGATCTCTCTACCACTACGTGAAACCACAGAGACCTTCATCTTGGCGTAGAAAGACGAAGGCTTTTCCAAACCCTAGATCAAAGAGAGAAGATCGAAGATCGAAGATTGAAGAGTTCCAGTTCCAACCATGAGCCATGCGATGATGAGCAGTGGGATGGGCCCCGCGCCGGCGGGCCGTAGTTGGGCCGAAGTTATGGTTTTTACTTTTTAATTTGAGTAACCCAACTAAAATCTTAATCATCGGCCACGTCACCACTTCGTAATTTTATTTTGACAACCCCTTCTTAATTTATAATTAATTACTACTAATCCTTTTTTTATCATCATTTTCACACAAAAAATAAAAATAAAAATAAAATTTACATATGGTCCTTTGTGGAGTTTTGGGCAAATTTGAATATGAACCAAGTCAATTAATTGCAATTGTGGCAATACATGAATATGTAAAGTATTTGACTTTTATACAAGAAACTCCGAAGAAAGGGGTAAATATGAGATGTATGCAGTGTCTTGTCTATATTCCTTCTTATGGTACTGTTTAATTATCTACCTTAACCAATTCACTTCAATTCAAAAAATTAGTTAAAATTAGTTGTTATCTTAAATTTAATAAAAAAATTAACTTTTCAAAACTACTTATAATTAAAAACCAATACATATTTCATAATTTCTCTTTATAATTCAATTAATTAGTTTCAAAAAATATTAAATGGTAAAATTGGAAGAAAAAAAACTATTTATTGTTTTAATATATTTTTTATGAATATATAGAAAAGATATAAAATAAAATAAAATTGAACAAATAGAAAGGAACAAAATAGGTACTAGAACAATATTAATTAATGCATTAAGCATGGCAGGCTGTGCTGGTTTATACTCCAACACATCCAAATCTTCATAATATGCAAACTCAAGCTTTGGCTCCTCCAAATAAAGATCCAATTAAGATTTCCCCGCACTTGTAATTGATTGACTCTCAAATGCTTTAATTTCCTATATTTAATAATAAGCATATGTTATCATAAAAAAAAGTAAGCAAATTAAAGAAATAGAAAAAGAAAGAAACAAAGCGTTATAACACTTACATCAAAGATTCTTTTGCCCTTACTTTTAATTCCTCCACCACCTTGTGTAGATGTAGGTGTAATGATAGAAGAAAATTGTGGTTGTGAAGAACTTGACTCATTAGCATTTGAATAATGTTGAAAAAGTGTGTATAGTTTTGTTCTCACAAGTGACACCTTGTCTTGGCATTTAGCAGAATCACTCTCAACCTTCCCATAAAAATACTCCAACATTGACAATTTAATTCTTGGATCAAGAATAGCCCCAAATGCAAGCACCATACTATATTGTCTCCAATATTTATCAAACTTTTCCTTCATCCTTCTACACATGTCACTTATCACCACATCTTCACTTGACAAGTTTTCTTTTAATAAAACTTCAATCTTCCAAACTTGCATAAAATACAAGTTTGATGTAGGATAAGAAGATCCCGATATCAAGTTGGTAGTGTCATAAAAAGGCTCCAAAAACTCATATATTTTCTCTCCTCTTTTCCATTCTTCATTTGAAGGGCAATACTTATAATTTCTATCATTCAATTGAAGAAAAGCGAATGCCCTTTTATATTTAATGACACTATCCAACATCAAATATGTCGAATTCCAACGGGTGGATACATCTAATCGCAAGCCAATACCGGTGTCGATGTTGCCAACTGCGCCCACACATTCTTCAAATTTTTTCATTCTACTTTCTGAACCCTTCACATATTTGACAGATTCTCTGATTTTATGCAAAGCATCATGAGCTACTTTCAAACCTTCTTGCACAATGAGATTCAAAATGTGAGCAGAACAACGAATGTGAAAAAAATTCACCACCACATAATAAACTATCATGCAAAGACAATTGCTCTTTCAGAATATCTTGCATATTGTCATTGCTAGATGCATTATCCAATGTCAAAGAAAACATTTTTTTCTCAATTCCCCATTCTTTCAAAAATGAAAATAACTTTGCAGCCAATTCAACTCCCGTGTGCGGAGAAGGCAATTTAGCAAAGTTCAGAATTTTACTGTTCAATTTCCAATTTTCATCAACAAAATGCCCTGTTAAGCAAATGTAACCCTCACTAGTGCATGCAGTCCACACATCTGAAGTTAAGCAAATTCTATTTTGAATATTACCCAAAACATGCTTAAGTTTCCCTTTCTCCCTCATATATATTCTTGTAATATCAGAAACAAGAGTATTTCTTGAAATGCAAATGCCATCAGGATTTACATATTTTATCCAAGCTCTAATGCCATCATATTCAACAAATGAAAATGGCAAATCATGTTTTATAACTGCTGCAGCCAATAAGTCATGTGCAATTTTTTGATCTACTTTCTTTGACCTTATCTTCCCTTCATGATCAAAAAACATTTGTCCTACATCATTGAATTTAATCATTTTGCAATTATCCTTGTGGCGCCTCAATGAAGAAGTCCCATATTTTTTTACCCCCACATTTGTATTCTTTCTTGCATCCCTTGCATTATGCTATTTGTATGCCATCTTGCCCCACCCCTTTCTTTATAAAAAAAATTCCAAACATCAGAAAATTCTTTCGGTTTTTTACTTGTCTCTTTACCCGATTGGGTGATTTCCAATTCTTCTTCATCTAAGTTCACACTTTGATTCAAAGAGGTGGACTCCATGATTTTAATTTATCCTAGAAATATGCATGAAGAATATAAGAAATGATAAAATAATACAATATACTAGTTAAAGAATAAACAATAAACTAATTAAAGAATAATAACAATATACTAGTTAAAGAATAATTAATTATCATATTTAACAATAAACAATAACAATGATAAGAATAATAACAATATACTAATTAAAGAATAATTAATTATCATTTTTAACAATAACAATAACAATGATAAGAATAATAACAATATACTAGTTAAAGAATAATTAATTATCATATTTAACAATAAACAATAACAATGATAAGAATAATAACAATGTACTAATTAAAGAATAATTAATTATCATTTTTAACAATAACAATAACAATGATAAGAATAATAACAATATACTAGTTAAAGAATAATTAATCTTTAACAATGACAATGATAAGATATATATTTAACAAATTAACAATAACAATAACAAATGGGCCACTAGACTTTACTTTGATTGATTAATATTTTAGTAATTGAATGAGATTATGAGAATCTTCATGGATTGATTAATATTTTAGTAATGGAATGACTAAATGAGATTATGAGAATCTTGATGGGGCTGGAGATTTGGATAGAATCCCAAACAATCTAATTAATCTTGAACTTAGCTTAATTATTATTTCAAAACTCATCACTTCTCTACCCAACTATTGCTATCATTATAACTCCAAGTCCAAGTTTCAAAAAAATTGCCCCATAAATATAATAGTCAAGAATTTAGCATCATGGTGAAATAATATTAGAAATTCCATGCCAACTAAGCTCAATTATCTCTTGAAGACAATAAAATTCCATTCTATCACAAAACAATGATCATGATTACAAAACAATAAAAAATTTATACAAAAATCAAACAATAATAACCATGTGAAGAATTAAAAGAACACTAAATTTCTACAAAAATTTAAAATTTAGAAGTAAAAATGAATCATTCTCACAAATATATACTCACATAGTCACATATCCATAAAAATATTAAAAAACCATGAAAATGGATGAATATCATAAAAAAAACCAAAATGAAATACCTTGAAAAAATCAAATTGAAGAAAGGAGTGGGAGGCAGCCGTTGGCACTTGGTTGATCTATGTGATGCTGGCGATGATGCAGGCGATGATGCAAGAAAAAATCAAATTGAAGAAAGGAGTGGGAGGCAGCCGTTGGCACTTGGTTGATCTATGTGATGCAGGCGATGATGCTGGTGAGTGTTGATGATGCCCCCTGGTGATGATGCAGCTGATGATGCTGGTGAGTGGTGATGATGCCCCTGGTGATGCAGGCGATGATGCTGGTGAGTGGTGATGATGGCGGTGATGAATGACGGAGAAGTAGCTGCCGGCTGGCTGTGGTTGGTGAAGGTTGAAGAATAGATTAGGGCAAGATGAATGATGAATGGTGAGTAGAGTTGTCAAAAGGGCCAGCTAATTTTTAATTTATTTAATTAAAAAAATTTTAATAAATTAAAGGGCGGGCCAGCCCGCCCAAAGCCCGCCCCGCCCCGCTCAGAACCCTAACCCAAACGGATTGGCCCGTTTCGGCCCGCTTTCAAACGGGCCTACAAAAGGCCAACCCAACCCGCCAATTTTTATTGGCGGGGCGGGCCGGCCCGACAGGTCAGGCCCGTTTTGACAGCTCTACTGATGAACATGTTATTGTTGTTCGTTGTTTGTTAGGAGATAGTGATGTAAAGCTTGTATTGATGGGATTATACGCTCATTAAATGTGATATTATGGTGCTCTGGTGTCCGTTTAAGGCAGTTCATTTGTGATAAATAGAACTAATTATTGCCACTAATACCAGTGACAATTTTATAATCTGTTCTAAATGTGTTTTCAGAAACAAATTTAAATTTTTTTATTATATTTAAGCTTTTAGTTTATATTAATTATGATATTAATAATTAAAAAATTAATTACACTTATTAGTTTGTGTAATAAATGTTTTTAAAACCTAAGGCTTGTTTGGTTGAGGGTTTTTTTGGAGAGGTGAGTAAGAGTTAGGAGGGGGTGAAGTGTGTTTGGTTGGGGGAGTAAGGAAAAGGAGGAGTTTGGAGGAGTGCTTTACCCTCCAAACCCCTCGTATCCACCCCTAAAAATCGAGGTCTTTTGGAGGGGTGAAGCTATTCAATAAAAATTTTAAACTTAAATATCTATGAAAAGACCAAATTGTCAATTACTAATTTAAAAACTTACTATAATATCCTTTTTAAAACCAAATTTTATCTCTCATATTATTTTATTTTCTCTTTTTTAAATGTGTCAAATTAAAATTAATAATAATATAATTTTTTAGATAATAATAATAATATAAAAATTATAAAAAAAAATAGTGATAATAGTATTAATTTAATAATAATAATATACAAATAATATTATTACTAATAATAAATTTTGTATTATGCCATTTTGCACTATTTCTTGAGGCAGGACGGATAGTGTATTTAGAAACAGTTTGGGCGCAGTTGAGCATTTGGGAAGTGAAATCGAGAAGCAGCGAAGCCCTAGATTTCCAGTAATCGCCCCCCTAGGTTGAACAATGTCGTAGGTACGGATCGTGGCAAAGAACTTCATGAACATGGTGCCCACGCTGCCAGCCATGAAGCTCAATCAGCTCTACGACAGCTCCTTCATCTGCGAGGCTGTCCTCAGGTCTCGCCATCTACTACTCCTTTCTATGTTAATGAAATCTTTGGATTGACGAGTTACCGAATTTGGTTTTGTGCTCCTTGTCACTACTCGGATTTTTGTTCTGTTTTTCTTTTGATTGTTTATTTAAGGAATTGATCAATTTTTTCAGGTTATGACCTTGTCATCAGAATTTTAGGGGCTCACCAAAATGCCTAAAATTTTGCAATTCAATTTCCCAAATCATACCGATCACAGAAATTCATTCATAAGTTTACATTTATCAAAGTATGAACTCATTCACTTAACACCAAAAATACCTACTTGAGGGGAAAAAAATGATCAATTCCTTGAATAAACAATCAAAAGAAAACAGAACGAAAATCTGAGTAGTGACAATAAGTATAAAACCAAATTAGGTAACTCACCAATCCAAGCATTTCATTGACATAGAAAAGAGTAGATGGCAAAACCTAAGGATAGCCTCGCAGATGAAGGAGCTATCATAGAGCTGATCGAGCTTCATAGCTGGCAGCGCAGCCACCATGTCCATGAAGTTCTTCGCCACCATCCATACTTACGGCATCGTTCAACGCAAGAAGCCGATTACTGGAAATCTAGGGCTTCGCTCTCTCTTAATTTCGCTTCCCAAATGCTCAACTGTGCCCAAACCGTTCCCAAATAGACTGTCCGTTGATGCAGCTTCCAAATCTGAACAAAAGGACTCACACAATGTGGAGGCAAGAACTGCAATATTACACACTTAAAAATTCAAGCAACAACAACCAACACACTAAAAACATAAGATTCAAGCAACAACAATTAGGGGTGGCAATAGCTTTGCAAATGCGGGCCGGGTTCGGTTATGCCTTGGTTGTACGGATTTAAATCCGGGCCGGGTCCATACATGAAAATTCGGACAAACCGGGCCCTTTTACCCCCTAAAAATTTAAAAGCCCACAATCTTAGGCCCATTTGTTTTAAGCACAATCTTTTAAAAACTTCAAACATATATTGTTTTTCCTGTTAAGACTTAGATTTTTGTATGATTTGAGTTGAGTTTTAAACTGTTGATGTTGTGTGTGTGTGTGTTTTTTGCATTTAATGTGAATTAAATTATTTTTGTATAATTTAATATTTGAGTAAACTTAAAAATAGCTTATAGAATTCGAACAAATTTGGACATCCGGACAACCCGATTTTAAAATAAACCGGGTTTGGATATGTTAAGTTTGTCCGGATTTAAAACCGAATCGGATTCGAACACAAAATTTTCTATTTATATTAGTAGTTGTCCAAACTCGGTTTTGTTCGGATCCGGATTTTTGCAACCTAACAACAACCAACACAATAGAAGGATAAGATTCAAGAAAACCACACAGGTAGAAGGGAATTGAATCCCTACAACCATTTACAAGATCCAGAGATAAGAGAGGAAATAATTAGAGAAGGGAAACACAAACAAACCAACTAAAAACCTGGGTTCCTTCTTCACTCTCCCAAAAGCTCCTTAAACACGGGCGTGGCAACCAGCTTCTGATTCCCAAAACGACACCATCTTTACCCTTGCTCTTATGCTTAGAACTAGTCACCACTCATCAGGGGTAACTTATGTAATATCACCATCTTGAACACAGTAGAATGACTCTAGTGCCCTTCCCTCCCATTACTAATAAACAGTAACTTTGGGGGTACTTTTATGTAAAAAGCAGCATCATCCGCCCTGCCTCAAGGAAATTGCACAAAATGGCGGAATAATAATATTAATAATAAAAATTCATATTTAAAAAAATATTTAGAAAAAAGAAAGCCAAAGGTTCACCCTTGAATGCGATTGCCCTATACTATAATTTTAGTACGGAGATTTAAAAGTCTCAAATTCAAATCCCGTTAAACACAATAGTAATCATGGATCTATGATTATAGATGCGATTTTGTAACTGAACTTTGTTATAGATGAGAATAGGTTGTACGCACGAATTGTATACATGCTTCTCACATTTGTAAAAAAAAAATTAATAGTTTGAGATAAATATGATTTTATTGTTAACATTATTGCACTCTGTATCCAAAACTTTATATCTTCATGGTAGATAATTCGTATTTAAAAAAATAATAGATTGAATAGAAAGAATTCATATGAACTGTATTTTATGATAAATTTTATGAAATAATACATATTGTAGGTATAAAATCTCATAATTATTACTTTGATTTTTTTATAAATATTTATACATAAGATAAAAGTATCCTTACGTATCTACTTAATTTTAGTTGTATGATAATGTTTTCAAAATCGGACAGAGAAGTGAACCAGTTAAGCAACTGGTTCATAGGTCAATTGATTGGATTGGATAAAATTGGATGACCCGGTTTCATTGAAGCAGATGATATAATAATTATATATATAATCCTACTGGACTGTCGGGATTCATGGTTATGCGAACATTAGTTTTATCTCTCATGTGATTAAATTAATATTTTATTTATATATTATTAATGATTTAGATTTTAAATTCATGGGTTGGAAATATATTATTAATAATTAGTATTGATTTTCTTCTGATATCTCATACGTTCCTCTGATTTGATACAAATAATTTCTTAGTGAATTTCTATATAGTCAATTGATTGCAAAGTCCCATCAATGTTTTTCAAATTTATAAACAGTTAGGACCAACTTATCATAACCATTGTGTGATGAACCTCATAAGAACAACACATTTAATCACATAAATGTTATATATTTTACTATAAAAATATAATAAAAAATTCATTAATTTTAAATCTAATTTTGCATTAAACTACATGTGTTCACATAATTAAAATCTAATTTTATATGGGTTCTTAGTTATGGAAAAATAAATAAATTTAGCTTCCACATTTTAATGCGTACATACTGTTGCATACTTTTTTTAAATCACTAATTACTTAAAAAAGTAAGATTTTTTTTTGTTTGTTGTATGGAACAATAACTATGAAGCTAATAATTTTAACTTTTACTTTTGTTTTTGTACTAACAAATCTAAATAAGTATTTTAAAAGTTTATACACTGTTAATTAGTATTTATGTAGATTATTTAATAATTAATTATTGAAAAAAAATCGATAAACATTATTATTAATTCATATTTGTTTCCCTTTAACATCCCTTATTTTTAATTATAATCCCTAAACAAAATTGGGAAATTCTCACAAAATACTATCTATATATATATTAGGGATGGGAATGTACCAGGTACATGTGAAAAATATAATTCGTCAACCATTAGATAGTCCAATGGTATGACACCAAAGTGCAAAATGGGGAGGTCATGAGCTCAAATCCTTCCCCCGGCAGTACTGTTCCCCGTACTGTTCATACGTTGTTCCTATACTATTCACGCACTGTTCACCCCGCTCTAATATTGTTCATATACTATTCATACAAAGTAGATCCGGGTCCAATACTATTTTTAAAATCATATATATATATATATATATATATATATATATATATAATTCCCAAATTCAAACATGTTTAACCCAATCCCATTGTTTTATAATTTTTATCTAAAAATAACTTATTAAAAATTCTTATATAAATTATAAAATATTTGTTAATATAAAAAATTAGAACAAATGTATTTTCTACAATCATGATTACAAAACAAAATCGTCAACACTTTATTTCATAACATTTAGAAACCAATAAATATTATCAACCAATTATTACAAAATAGAATATTTCTTGATATATTTAAGGCTTCAAACCTCTTACGTCTAAAGAATAGAGAACAAATTTCAAGCTGTGAAAAGAGAATAAAAAATAAATTTTTATTCTAAATTCTAAATTGAATATATGAAATTCTCTAAAATATTTGAAAATTTTAAATTATACAAAGATCAGAATAAGGTGAGGAAAGAGAACAAAAGAAAAAAAAAATTCTAAACTCTGAATTGAATATACAAATTTTTTTAGAAATATTTTAATTTTTAAAATAATATAAAACCAAGGGCTCATAGTCCAACTTATCCAATGTAAAAAAATGTAATGATTAAATTAAATATTTTGTGTACATATATATACATATATTTGACCAAGAAATGCAACAATTCGGATGTGGGTTAGGTATTAAATATTCAACTGTGTACTTTCACCCTACAACACCAAGTCTATGCATAATGAATCATTGCACATTATTAGAACGAATATCTTATCCATACAATTATATTTATATACATATATATGTTGGGTGATGAGCTCCTTTTCTATTTATCCCATAACATAAAAGTGAAAATTTTAATTTTTTCTCCCAAACAACATAATAAATTTAAAGTTTTTGTGATAGAAGTTTAACGATCACAAAGTAGGGTAGATTGGATGCATAAAGTATATTATTTTCTTATATTATTTGGAAATTAGTTTTAAAAAAAATCAATAATATTATTAATAACTTGTAATGATTTTCCTCTGGTACCCCATATTTTTTCAGTAGCTTATATATAAAGCAATCTTGGTTAAACCTCCAAAAACATATATATATCCATCAAAATGTTCCATTGAAGCATAGAGTTTGCTCATACATATAACAAATAAATAGTTATAAAAATTTATATCATAAAATGATAACCTTATCACAAATATTACATGAGTAACATTATACAAATCACACACTTTGACAAATATCATAAGAAAATATTTTTAAAATTTAATTTGACCATTAAAAAAATATAAATCATTCATTAGGTGGTTTCATGGCTTCAATGACACCAATCACCAAGTGATTCTAGTGCTTTTAATACACAAAACATCTTTTCATTATGATCATGAAACCAATTCTTATGTCACGCCCCAGCCCCACAGCCGGGCCCGCTGCATCCAACGGGACGGACCCCACTGGGTGCAAGGCCTCAGATTTGACCTGGTCAGAGTCAACCTAGCAGGCAGAACAAGAATAATAACAAGGACTACTAACAAATCAACAGAAACAAAGTCGATACAGTTATGAGCTTAAGCAGCTCTACAAACAACAGTACCACAGAAGTAAAATTTATACAGATATGGGCTTTAGCAACCCTATAGAAACAGTGCCACACACAAACAGATTTCAAACCAGAAATACAGACAGCACAAATCTTACTCACACAGAAAAGTCTATACTGTCTACAACCCCTAACTAGAAAAGAGATGACTCCCAGATACCACCCCTGCTCCTAAGCCTGATCTTCTCCTGTGAAAAACAGAGTTCACAGAGTACATGAGCCACAAAGGCCCAGTAGGTTCGCAGCTAAAACAGATAATGCAGAATAATACAGAATAATACAGGTATTTCAGAATAATTAAATTCCAGATAGATAATGCAGAAAATGCTCAGAAATAACAGAATCCAGAATTTTAGAAAATAACACGAAAGCAGACGGTACATCTCCCTGGCTAACAACAGAAATCAACAGCACTCGGCTGGATCTTCGACTGTGAAGTCGGAACAGAACAGAACAGAATATCGACGGCCGAAGCCGGATCTTCGACCGCAGTCGGGGCGTAGCGCTACTACAGAAAATGTGCCAGTAATGGAGATGTACTAAAACCGCGAAAACACAGCGAACATGCAGAAAATACAGAATGAATAATACGAGATTAAAATGCATAATTAAATAAGTAAATAAACAGTTACATAAATAAACCAATAAATAATTAATTAAACAATTAAATAACTGAAATAAATTGCCATTGATTTACCTTACAATGGCAAAGCAGAAATTAAACAGGTGCGAGAGCCTACCTGGTACCGGGTCACAAAGCTAAGTTCAGCAAGTCCCACAGATTCAGGCTCACTACAGAATCTACCCAACAAAATAAAACCACTTAGATTACCAGTCCTGGGTCGAGCCTAGACTTACAACTAAAGCCCCCACATGAAGAATTAACACTCAATCACAATTACACAAGCAGCTAATAAATTAACCACATAGAAAGATGATGCCAGCTTTAGCATTAATGCTACCAACAAAATCATAAGCATACCATAACTACTACAAAAATGATTAGAAAGCTAAACCATGCTTAACAACCATTAACATGAATGATTTAAGGAAATGCCATGCTCATTACTAATTAAAACAAAATTTAATTGCAATCAATCAGATTCACACTAGGCTGCAGGCTTAATAAAATTGGAAATCTTCAAGTCAAACAAATCTACAGAATCTCATTCAAAGCATGGCTCTCTAAGTATGCATATACAAATCAGCCAGAATAACATTAACATACTCAGAAGGCCACTGCATGCAAGTAATATGACCACCTTATAAGTTAAATGAAAGGACTAAACGGTTTCTTAAACAATCAGAGTTACTCAAAGAAATAAGGGTTTCAATATAATGCAAAGTTGATCATACTAAGCAAGAAGCTAATAATAATAAAATTTTCTTTTTAAAAAAAATCTCAGCATGAAAGATCTTGAACTTAACCAAGTTCAGAACTCTCTACCAAAATGAAAAGAAAGCTTAATATACCCCGATCAGCTCACAACCCAATTAAAATCAGATTTACATAAAACAATTACAACAAGTTAAATTAAAATTTACAGAATATGTTCAGGCAACAGGTTTAAGTACACCATTATCATGAGAGGAAATGTGACCAAGCATGAATTACCAAAATTATGGAATCTCAACATACTTAACTATTGCTATAATAAAGCATAAAAGAGTAAACTAGGAATTAACCCAAGATTAATTCCAATCACCACCAAAACCCACTAATTTACCAGGAATACACAAGCATGCAAAACTCTAATGATTTTAAAAAAAATACACGGCAGCTAATATACACACACAAGTAAGCATATCTATTTCTCCACAAAATCACAAACAAGACCCTCTCTACAAACCAACCAATCAAAGTTAATCAAGCTACCAAAAAGAACAAACAAGGATGAAAAACCTTGAATCCCGGTGAAGAATCAAATCTGGATAGAATGCTCTAATCTTCATAGCTTCCTCTTCAATCCAAGAGATCCATGGTCTGGTGAAAGAGAAGAAGGAGAAGCCAAGCTCACCAAATTCAGTCCAAACAGCTCAATAAATCCCTCCCGACCAGATCCAAAAATCCGGGCAAAGAGCCAAAATGCGGGCCCCACACTCAGACAAAGTTCTCAGTCAACTGATCAACCAGAAAAGTCTTCAAACATTACATCTTAATTGTGGCATTTAAATATATGATCTCACACAATTCCATATCTAATATATACTCTATCGTGCCTCTGTTTCCCTTGTTTTACCATCAAAATCTTTTTATATTCACATCAATGCTATTGCTTTTGAAGGGGCAACTTTGTCATTTTGAAGACTTCATGATGGAAAACTAATTGAATGAAAATTATAATAGAAAAAATGGGAATGATAATAGAAATGAAAATTATTTTTGCTTGAAAAGAATCAAATGAAAACATAAAAGTAATATTTAGTAATTTTTTTAATGATTTGTTTTTTATAGTGCATATTATTAAATATCAAACAACCCCAATATAAGAGGATGTGGTATTATTAAAAAGACCACGCACATTAAATACCTGACTTTGTCAATTAAAAAAAAATATCAATGAGGTAATAGTTGAACAGTTAGTGTACTTTATTCCCATGTAAGAGACATAAGTTTATGCGGCTTGTATATATATATATATATATATATATATATATATATATATATCGAGTAGTAATTATTTATAATAAATAAATTACTTCATTTTTTTAAATAAAAATAACATATCATTTATCTTATTAAAAAAATATGAAGTTAGTTTGGTAAAAAAATGGGAAATATTCTTACATTTTATATTTAATATACAGTAATCTACATCATAAAGGTTATTCATATAAATAAAAATCTAAATTACAGCATCAATTAAGGGAGCGACAACTAAAATAAGCTCAAAAGAGGGGGTGGAACGTAATATTTGATTTTTGATAAATAGTCACAAACAAACAAGTAATTTCGCTGTTTTCCAGGGAGTGCGATGCAAGATTAGAGAAATCAAGGGTACCAAGTAATTTCTCTGTTTTTCAGGGAGTGGAATGTAATGAAGCCAATGGTAGAAAGTGATTTCGCTATTTTACAGGGGTTTAAAAGCAAACAAACTGCATATAAAAGCAATGCTTTGGCCCGTTCACTGCCACCACCGCCATGGCTCCGTCCGGGACCGGCAGATCGTCTTCATCCTCCGGCCAACGCCGGACGATCCACCCATCCATCGGAGCGAATCGCCGGAGAACAAACGAGATCTCAGATCCGGCAATGGATCGGCTGCTCAAATCCGCCAGGACCTCTGGATCCCTCAACCTCTCCAACCGCGCTCTCAGGTTCTTCTCCTCTTCCTTCCTCACTGGATCTCTTTCGCTCCATTTGAATATCTTCTCTTCTTCGATCGATCAAGATCAAGTCTCTTTTCTCATACAGAGAAGTTCCTGATGAGGTTTACCAGTGCTTGGATGCTGTTGGTGATGGCGAGAAATGGTGGGAGGTATGCCGGTTTCTTTGGTTTCTCTTTTGAGCTTCCTATCAGCAATGGTTTCTGGTTTTACTGCTATTTTTGGTTTTCCTTTAAGGCCGTGGAGCTGCAAAAGCTTATTCTGGCTCACAATAACATCGAAGCTCTGAGAGAGGATCTGAGAAAATTATCATCGTTGGTTGTTCTGAATATCAGTCACAATAAGCTAGCGTGCATTCCGGCGGCCATTGGAGAGTGAGTGAATAGGTTGATTTGGTGATTTGCTTCTTGTTTTTGCCTATTGTTCTGTTGTGAATTTTGTTCTTCTTGTTGTTTGCCAGGCTTGGTTTGCTGAAATCGTTGGATGTGTCGTTCAACTTGATAGTGAGTCTTCCTGAAGAGATTGGTTCAGCTACTTCTCTAGTGAAGTAAGTTTCTCGTTGTGGCTTCTTATTTATTTAAGTGTACATTGCGTTCTGGTACTGAATGCATAAGTTTGCAGACTCATTGATAGGAATTTTTATTTGGGTGTAATGAAGCTCTATGTGACAGCAATGAACGTAAAGGATAACCTAATTGACAGACAGAGCTCTATGTTGTTTCTTTTGTGAATGATAGACAGCAATATCTGTTCCTGCTTTATATGTATATAGCTTTTATTAATGTGTGTTATGTAGGTTAACATTGTGGATATTGTTAGAAACCATAACAATAATCAACGAAAGAGAACTAGGAATTTGTTGATAGATCTAGAAACTCAAGAAATAGTCTAAAAATTACAATGGGTGCTATTATCCTTTCAGAAAGAGGACGAGAGGTTGGAGCTGTTAGTATAATCCAAAATGCATAAGTGATTAGACAAAAGTATTTCCAGGTTATAAATATTATAGCACTAATTGAAGGGGTTATATATATACATTAACTTTGTGGCATTGGTGCTTGTTTTTGCCATAGACATGACGGCTACTTCTATGGCTGTATGCTTATCTCGTGGCTCAGTTAAACATTTTCATTTTCTAATTTCAGACTTGACTGCTCAAGCAACCAGCTCAAAGAACTTCCTTGCAGCCTTGGAAGGTGTGTAGAGTTGTCAGAAATTAAGGTAATGCTTGTACTTTGGGATTTTTTCCCTGGCCTCTTTTATGATTTCATGGGTTACCTTTATTTCCATAATTGGAGAACTCTATGCCATTTATTTAACTATAATTTACACTTAGGCATCCAACAATTGCATACCTGTACTACCAGAAGAACTTGGCAATTGCTTAAAATTGAGTAAATTGGATGTGGAGGTAAAATCTGGTCTTTTATTTCTTGAAGGCATAACATCTTTCCTTGCTATTGATTATTCATTACATGATGATGAGAAATATATATAAATTGTGACTTAGGGTAACAAGCTGACATTGCTATCTGAAAATATGCTCCGTGCATGGACGATGCTTACTGAACTGAATTCTGGTATTTGGTGTTTTTCAAATTAAATAAATAATTTCAACATATTTTTGAAATTTCTGCTACATAAGTTGCAGAATTTATTTGAGTAGTTTTGTGCAAATAATGAATAGTTATCTCTGTTTTGTGTCTGTGTTGCTCCTTGCAGCAAGAAATTCTCTGACCTGTATACCTGATAGCATAGGAGTTCTTTCACAACTCATTCGCCTAGACTTCCATCAAAACAGTGAGTAACTGAGTTTGCATTGGCACAAGGATGTCTGAATTTCAGAAACTACGTAGTATTAAATAATGGATGTTGTTCTGGTTCATATGACTATCTGCCCTCTTTCTCTTTGTTTTCCAGAAATTTCATCAGTTCCATCTTCTATCAAGGGTTGTTTGGCACTTACTGAATTTTATATGGGGTAGGTTCATACTTCATATTCAAAGATTCTTTCCTTTTATTTAACTTATAGTTTTGCAGCCGGTAAATATTGTCGATATAGTTCTGCTATTTCTTCCTGACACATGGTTTTCTATCCTAGAGCCAATTTACTTTCTTCTCTTCCAGCTGATATAAGCGCCCTTTCTCGGTTAGGAACTCTAGACCTTCACTCCAATCAGGTAATTATTTGCATATTTGAGTTTTATCTTTGATTTGTCATGATGGATTTGGTATTATTTTCTAGTAATCTCTGATGATTGAAGCAAATTAGCATGACTGTAGCTTTTATCTTCACATGATAGTTAACCAAAAATGCAGTAAGCCTTTTGCTGTTGTAAATTGTAAATGTATTGAAACCATTGTTATCTATCTGCATGGATTTTCCTTTTCCTTCTTATGATTTCTTGTGACCATTGTGTGGCATTCTAGTTGAGTGGTAATATCTTTTGTTCTTACTCTATGAAATGCTTCATTGCTTCTTGAAAGAATCTTTTGAACATACCAAGTGTTGTTTTTCATGTGTGCTTCCTCTTTAAGAGGTTGGAATAAGTCATTATTATTTGATCATCCAAGTTTTTGTTTTTTTTTTCACCATGTGGTGTTCATTGGCTGATGGTAAATAATGCATTCAGTTGAAGGAGTATCCTGTGGAAGCCTGCAAACTACATCTCTCTGTCCTTGATTTGTCAAATAATTCATTGTCTGGCCTGCCTCCTGAGATTGGTAAGATTAGCAAATTTCATCCTACATGTTTTTATTTATTTCTTGAGTTAATGCTGACATGCATATTATTTTATGCATGCTGTTATACCATATATCAGATTTATTGGTTTAAGTTACTACAAGTTCTATTATTTTGGGTTTCTGACTCCACTTTACATTTGCATCATGTCCTAGGCACAATGACCACCCTAAGAAAGCTCTTGCTTACAGGCAATCCTCTTCGCACTCTTCGAAGGTACACAGGGAAGATTCCCAGTGTTGCACATTGTTTGTGATTAAATCTTATAATTGCTTTTTAGAAATTTTTATGGTTAATCAGCTCATTGGTTTCTGGACCTACACCTGCATTATTGAAGTATTTGCAAAGTCGGCTAGCATCCACTGAAGAAGAAGGTATAGCAAAGGATAAAGTGCTTTTTGATCTTTTGATGGATTATTAAGACTTTCTTGCTGTGGAAATTTATTGCCTATCAGTACAACTGTTCTAGTCATCCAGACTAAGAGTTTTACAGGACAATTCTTGACAATGAGGATTTTTTTTCCTTTAATGTAGTGTCCGGATCTGGCACCAGTCCAATGAAAGATGAGGTTATTACCATGGCTACTCGGTTGTCATTGTCTTCAAAGGTAGTTCTGTTTGTTTGCATTTCTTGTTGACATTTTTCCTCTCAGTAGATTTTATGAAAATGTGCCAACCAATAAAAAGCATAGCAAAGGTATTCATCCATGTGGCAGAAATTGTAGGGTTTTTTTTTCCTCTTCTGGTCGTTGAATCTAAGTTATTTGTTGATTGAGTGAAATTATCAGAGCAAAGTTAAACAGTATTATCTTTTACCTGGTTATGTAGAACTCTATATTAGTGTAATTGGTTTATTGTACATTAGTGACTGTTTATGTGCTTTTGATACTGATATCTGGAAAGTTGAAAATAAGATTTTAAGAACATAATTTTGAGGGTCTTTATTTGTTTACTTTTGGCAAACTTGTCAACAGTCTTCTAATTCACACTTTGATTTTTAGGAGCTATCTTTAAGTGGGCTAGGACTGACTGATGTCCCTCCTGCAGTATGGGATACTGGAGAGGTGGTTAAAGTTGATCTTTCTAAAAATTCAATTGCCGACCTACCAAATGAGTTTTCTCAGTGTTCCTCTCTTCAGGTAAAGTATATTACACAGACCAATCCATCCATAATTTCTGTGCTTGGTGGTTATTTGCTTGAATTTTGGGAGGCCGAACGTGACATCCCAAATTCAAGGATTTTAGAATGAGACAGCAGTTGCACACCATTGGGAAATACATCACAATTACGCAAGGCCTGTTCCATAACTTGGTGAAAAAAAAAATCACTCATATATCACAAGTTCCAAAATTCACCATTAGCTAGGCCAGCGGTGAAAGCTCACACATGCTAAGTTACCCACCGCTTATACATTTGTCTTTCATTTACTGAATCATGTATTCTAAATTATTCGTATTGAAATAAGTCACATTTATGTCAATGTTCATTCATAATATGACAATGAGTTCCTTTCCAAAGCATGAACCAAATCAATGAATACTATCTAAACAATTTGTCTAGTGACTTTCTGTTAAGTTCCCAGCCATACTGTATCAACATGGCATGGTACCTACTAGGAATCCATTTTTGTTAATTTATCTTACCATTTATTGAGTGTTGGTTGACCAACATATTCTCCATTAGCAAGGTATAAATATTACCGATATTTGCCCCCATTCTTATGACATTGAACTTCCAAATTCTCATCAAACTTCATCAAAATTGTAGCCTCATGGCAAGGTACCTATTAATTTTTTTTTTATTATTTTTTCCCGGTATTGATTGGGTATCAATTTACCAATAAATTCCCCATTGGCAAGGTTTTGTAATTACCAATATTTGCCTTGTTGGCAGGGCATTCAAAATTTCAAATTATTAAATGTATATCCCCTTGGAAGTGTTGCTGAAATCAACAATTTATCCACCTATTCGTTGAATATTGATTGTAATTTATAATTTGATGTTTATTTAGTCCAATCATGTAAGAGTGTTGATATTCAAAATTCAATATGCTGTGTCTGATAAACATCATGAAGGTTTTGTTATGCACAAAGGTCCAGAAATATATTTAATCCACTCTGTAATAATGCTTTTTCGAAATAAATCCAACCAATAAATAACCATGTTCAATCTGCACATTTTCAACATATAAAGAAGAAGATGAGAGCTATCATATGATGGAGAGGCTAAGTGAACTGCGTTTTCATCTTGAATTTATTGTCAATGCCATCTCTATACTCTTACTAGGTCAGTTGTTTCCAATAGTAGCATGTCTGAGTGAGCTGAATATCTGCCAAGATGTAGCATCTATATGTGATGTACATATTCTTTAAATTAATGATATGTGAGATATTGCTCGGGCAAACCTAAAAAGCTATGCAAATTATTAGAGTAATTAATAGTCTCATATTGGTTAATTTGGTAAATAATGGATCTCCATATATAAGCGTGGATCTTTTTTCCTATTAGCTTAAGCTTTTTGTTTGAATTGGACCCGGATAATATATTTGGTTTGCATCTAACATGGTGTTGGAGTTTGGTTTGTATGGTTGTTAAAATAGATTAGCATGTATTAAGGGGCATATTAGAATAATCCTACATCCGTTAACTTAGTAAATATAGATCTACATGCATAAGCTTGAGTCTCTAATGTTATTAGCATAAGTTTTTAAGTTGAGTTAGATGCAGATAATAAATTTGGTTTGCATCTAACACAAATAACTACTTGATGCCTTTAATTTTAACTTTGTTGAACAATGGTCAATATTTTTTTCCATTATTTGAGATTGAGACTCTTTTTTTTTATTATTATTATTATCTGGATACGTAGGCTTATGAAAAGTGTGAACTTATTGATTTTCGTTGGTATGAAGATGTTCATGCAACTATGCAACTTAGCCGTTCGTTTAAATGTATGCAGGTTTTGATTTTGTCTGGTAACAAGATAAAAGAATGGCCAGGCACTGTGTTATCTTCCCTTCCAAATCTTTCTTGTTTGAAACTGGACAGCAATCCCCTTTCACAGGTAATATTTATCATTATGAGAGGCTTCTCCTATAAGTTATGGCATGATCAAAGTGTCTTTTTCTCTCTCTCTCTTTTATTTTATTTTTATTTTTTTATTGTAGTAAATCTTATGAAAACAAGTTCAGTAAGAGATTTGTGTTGGAGTAACTAACAGTCCTACATTTGGGGGAGTATTTTGGGTCTATTTTGTCAAGCAAGGTCTTCAGGAATAGTTGAAAGCTGTGCACAATGAAACCAATTTATGATAACTGACTGGTTTCTTTTATAGTCATCATTCCATTTTTTTTTGGGGTGGGGGGGTTGACTCGTCAGTCTCTTTGAAGACTATTGTAAATTATTAAATTCTAATTAGCAAATGACTGGAGTCAATCATTAAGAGCTTGTGGTTATTGAGATATTTTTCTCTTTTGTTTGATAATATCCTTCTTTTTTTTTTTTATGTCTGTGCTCAGATTCCGTCAAATGGCTTTGAAGCCCTTCGGAAGCTTGAAATCCTGGATTTAAGTGGAAATCCTTCTTCTCTTCCAGACCCTCCATTATTTTCTGCCTTGCCACAGTTGCAGGAACTTTATCTGAGGTTAGAATCAGCAGCAGCCAATTTGTTCCTAATGTACATATGTTTGTTGTTCTGACTTTTTATTGCTTAGGCGAATGCAGCTGCAAGAGGTTCCCCCAGGCTTGCTGAGCTTGCACCAGCTACGAATTCTTGACTTAAGCCAAAACCGTCTGACATCTTTACCTAAGGTACTTTCCTAGTCAACAGCTAACTAAATATGTTACCATACAATTATTACTGATCTTTTCACATATTTCAATTTTGTACGATGTTTTCATTCCTTGACCTATCCAGATATTGAATTTCAGTTTTAGTTCTAGTTTCAGTAGATGAATGTCGTTTGAGATAGATGAATAAAACCCTGGTGTTTTTATACTTTCTGACCAGATATTGAATTTCAGTTTTAGTTCAAGTTTCAGTAGATGAATGTCGTTTGAGATAGATGAATAAAACCCTGGTGTTATTATACTTTCTGTTAGAATATCTTTGGCGTTGTTCAGCACCACTTGATTTGTGGTATAGGTACTGTAATTGTTTAGTTTTTGTTATTGGTACTCTTCCATGCTATTTTTTTTGTTGCATTGGTACTGTCATTGCTCAGTTTTTGGTATTGGTTGATTTTTCATTTAACATGTGCAAGGACATGCTGGCATATGTGTATATTAGATGTGTTAGATGGGTTCATGTATAGTGGTAATGTTATTCAAAGAATGTTCGGTGGTGTTATTCTTAGGAAATATCTTATGTTTAAAAATACTACCTGTATTTCTAGCAGTGTTGTTATTTAAAATCATCTGAATGGTTGGTAGTATTATTACCTATGAAACACTCCTTGTTTAGAAATAGTAAGTGTCTGCATTGGGGTGGCAAAATCATGAATACCCATGGAAAACACAATTCCCAAACGGCCCAACCTCACTGAGTCCGTCCCAAACTCATCAAATGTTTTAAATATAAAAAAAATCATTCGTCTTTAAAAACTTAATGCACACGTATTCCGAATAATCATAAGCTTAGTAAATAAATTGATCTTAAAAAATATAAAAGTAGATATTTTGTACAAACAATTACAATATAAAGAATATTAAAAAAAAAAAAGAAGAAAGATTCAAGTGTTTAGGTGTTTGCCTAGAAAATATGTTTGTTCCTCTGACTCTGAGTATAAAATATAAGGTTAAGAAATTTCAAAAAAAAAAAAAAAAGCTTAAAATGTAAAAAAGTAGTTCAAATTTTGGTAATAGACTTGTAGGTAAAAAATTTCCAAATAATAATGGTAATTAACTACACATTACACTATATACATACAGATATACATGTATGTATGTGGACATATATAAATATCTAGAGATGTATAAATGTATTATTTGGTTACCAAAATTCAGGTGAAATATGTATAGGAGTTTGTTTCGGTTACTAAGGGTGAAGTCCCATATCATTTGGGCTTTAATTTTAAATCTCAAACCCTAATAAGGTTTTTTAAACGAGCCATATTAGAGTTCGGGTAAACTAAATACCCACCGAACCCATAAAAATTACCATCTCTAATCTACAGTCATGGTTTTAGTCTTCTATGATTATAGCATATTGTCTTCTGAACAACAATCCCTTCAATTCTTAATATCGTAGTAATATATCTTGGTTCATATATGACAGTTTTTACTCGTTCTTTTTACTATTTGCTAATGTGCATGAGGTTGTTATACACTTAAACATAGATTGATGTATCTTTTGTTGATTGGAACAGGAAGTCAAACATTTAACTTCTCTTACAGAGCTTGATCTGACTGATAACAATATCTCTGCTCTTCCTCCAGAGCTGGTCTGCTTTCTTGGTCTTCATTTAGATATGATTTTTATAGTTAACTTTTCATTTCAATGATTTCATATGGTTGATTGAATTACTTGAAGGTAGAAACATATATTATTCCTCCCAGCTTGTGTCAAAAACATATCTAAATATCTTCTGTTATATTTAGTTTTATAACTGAAAGGCACCGAGTACAATACAATGTCACCTTAAATGATAAAAAGCAAATCCTTATACCCTGCATCATTTTATGTTTATTCTTCCACTGAGCCAAGTCTTGCATCAAAAGCCATTCTCATAAGGATATGTAACCAGACAATATCTTCTGTTAAAATTTGAGTTTTATAACTTATACAGAACTTTCATGCTTTAAATAGTGAAGTTAAGAGAGCAAGGTAGCACCAACTCACACACATACACACACATGCACAGAGGCATTGGTAGTTGTCCCATTTATGATAAGGCACTGTCCATGAAATTGTATAGATGTTTATTTTTAGATTCTTTCGTAAAATGTATTACAGATGCTTGCGCAAATCAGAAAGATCAAACAAAATTTCCTGTTTCTTAGTGTAGATGATAATCATTTTTAGTGCGCTCTAAAATTTGAGACTTCCCAACTGTAGGGTTTACTGGAACCAAGTCTGCAGGCTTTGAGACTTGATGGGAATCCACTGAGAAGGTAACATCTATCTCTAATCCAGTTGTCTAGTTTTCAATGTTGTGCAAGGAACTTGTACACTATTGTTAGATCAAGAATGCAGTTCATTCATATTTATTCTGATATTACGGCATTGTTTTTCTTGCTCAAGGATTTCTCTTTCAATTGCAGCATTAGACGCCCAATTTTGGATAGAGGAACAAAAGCCATTCTCAATTATCTGAAGGACAAAATTCCAGAGCCATAACTCATTGACCGGTTGCTGTTGTATGATGGTATGTTAATATTTGAACTCTCAAACCCACGTAATGATCCCTTTGTTGTTCCATTTTAATTTTATTTTTTTCCCCAAGCAAAACTTGGGAGCAATGCTGTGTAATGTGTAAATTGATTTAATACTTGGGTGATTTATAAAGATGATTGTTTTATGTTTCACTACAGTTACGTCATGTAACTTACATGAAATACCATTTGCATTAACTTTATCTGCTACGCATGTGGACAAAGCATACACTGCTAGGACATTGCTGCAAGATTTTCTTTAATTTAAAGATTAAAAAAAGAAAAAATGATGGCTACTTTGGCTAAGATGATAAGGTGATGATCAGGTAAATTTTTAGGCTTTTCTAGCTAACGTTCTTCTAAGTAGGGATGTTCATCAAACCCAACCCAAGACGCTTATGGGATGGTTTTCAGATTGTTGAACTCATTATAAAAATTAGAAACCGTTGATAAGTAAATTCATTTGGGTTAGTGTTGAGTTGGTAAAAAACCTAAACTCAAATCAAGCTGCACCTTACCGCTACAATTTGTAACCTAATCCAAAGATTCTAAACTTGATTATACTAAGCTTCAAATTAAGTTTTAGCTGCCCAAGGGTTTTTAGCTACCGGTTTCTGCTTACGCGGACTGCAAGAAAAGATGTGGACATGCCACATCATGTTTCCGAGTCAGCACAGGGCGTTGATTGGAACTTCCCGGCCGCCACATCAGCTTATGGAGATTGGAATTAGTACGGTGACTGCCTGGTGAAAGAGAAACATATTTGGGTGACCGTTTTTATGCATTTTGTAGTTGGTGACTGAATTGAAAACGAAACAAACTTTGGTGATCTCCTGAAAATTTTACCTGGGTAAGCCCATCACCCAACCAAACACTGAAGAATCATAGATTTAATTATTTAAATAAATAGTTTAATAATTAATATTAAAAATCATCTTTAATCAATTAAAAAAGCTAAATTTTACTGACAATTGTTCTTCAATTAGTGACCCTGTTATGTTTTTAAGTATTTTGTAAAACAGGATCCATCACTAGCAAAAGCAGCTTAGCTCATCCAATGAAAGTACTGCTTTTCCTTTCAGAAAATTTTAAATCATATCATTTCTGCATTGGCAGGTTCCAATTTTATTACATTCAAGTGAAAAATAATGACCAATTACATAAAACAAAATTATCAGTGTTTTAAACGACCAGAATCAATCTTCTTTCTCTTATCAGAGGCACACATTCTCCTCCGACCTTCTGAAGCCATGAAATTGGCCTTAACGGAAAAGTTTCAGTAAAACCATCAACTATTGATTATGTTCTCCTATTAGTTCGAGCCGCAGTATAAATCGATGGATTGTGAAGATTTGTCTTCAAGTATTGAAGCAGTACACTATTTCTCGGAGTTCTTCTGGTACTTGCGCTCAGGAAGTATACGAACAATCGGATTAAATCTGTTTAACATGATGACAGAAGCTGCTACAATCGGGTCCTTCGGTTGAGTTCTGATGTACATGACTTCAGAGCTTCTCTCACTTGATGATTGCTTGATTCAACTGAAAGTACATCCTCAAATAAGCTCTTTGCCTGCTGCAGAAGCTTCATCTTCTCTTTGGTGTTATGTGAACGCAGATGCGAACGATGCTGCAATGCAATGCCCCATCTGAACAAAGCTGCACATCATGCACAACATCTCAGACAATATATATATATATATTGTATATATATATATATATATATATATATATATATAATTATGCTTGTCAGGAGAATTCTCTGCTTCAAATCAAAACCATGCCAAGTATGGTAAATTTGATGAAAAAAGGATGACACAAGAAATTGGCTCTGATTTGTGCATTTTCAATTCTAGGGTTTCTATGAATTTGGAAGCCTAACCAGTCAAGGATAAGCTTAAATAAAGCTCGATGTGGCTATTGAATTCAGATAAAGTTTCTTATGAACATCACAATTGTCTTCATATGGTTTGCAAGAGAAACTTGCAAGATAAGAAATAAACAAACAAGTCATACCATCTGGTGCATAAGCATTACTTCTGGAAGCCATTGCATCAAATTTGTCAATGGCTGCCAAGTATACCCTGTCAGCATCAAAGGCTGCCTCCTGAAAAACAAGAAAATACTACACTTGTTATTCACAGAGAAGACTAAAAACACAGCCATACATCTGCAAAGCAGACGAGCTTAAAGATAGATAAGAAAAGACAACTCAGGTCAATCTATAGGCAAACTTTGCAGTATAGACCATTAAACTATGAAAGTTTGTGAGAGGAGGCCAGCCTCTGAGTTCTACAAGCTAACATGGATCATTCTGCATGATATAAGAATTCTACATCCTACCCACCGATATCGCAAATTGTTCTTTCAGTCAACACATTCTCAACATGATAAGAGGTTGTTAATGAGATAATTCTTTGATGTGCTTACCGGTCCAATATCAGCAATCAATTGAGCACGGAATGAAAGAGCAAGACCCCAATTATACAGAGCTCTCACATCATTTCCATCAATTGACAGGGCTGATCTATATTTCCTTCCGGCTTCAATGAGAAGTTCTTCACACTCTTCACACATATCAATAAGAACAGATGCAGCTTCCTCTCTACTCTGGACAGGAGCATCCAATCTCTTGTACCTCCACCTATGTCCTTCCGAGTCATCATTTCTAGCCAACATCGTTCTCAACTCTCGACTATATTTCAGTTTGAGCTCTCCGTGAAGTAGGTATGTGTTCCCCAACTGACCAACAGCAAGTAAGCTCATTGGTTTTATGGCAACAGCTGTAGATAATAAGCTTGCAGATCTATACAAAATGGAATCCACTCTTTCCTCATCAGCTTGACCCATGAAGCATTGTCTTGCTTGTTTTATAAGGTCTGAAGCCTCCTTTACAAGTAGATTAAACTCTGTGCCTTCTTCCGTTTCACAAGCGGATAGGCGATCAACTGGTATAGATTGGCTTCTTGGATCAACAGCCTCTTCTCTTGATCTAATTCCATTATAAGGTGTGTCCGATCTACCATGGGCAAGAGTCTCTTCAGATGACAACAATTCCTCAGAATCCACACCATAGAAATCATAAGCACTCTCTGGTTTCCTCTTATGAAGAGCATGATCAGTGAAATCATGAATACTGCTATTTGATGTATGTGACTCATAACTTTGCTGAACATACATTCTCCGATAGCTCCCTCGCTTAGACGAGAATTTTGAACTCCTATTCAAACGATCAACCTCCCCGTCATACGAAAGCATATGACTACTATACTTATCCCCTCCTCCATAACCACTATGCCCTTTTCGATTCATCTCATCATCAGCACGGAAATCACTATCATTGTTATTTGAATTCTTGAAGTTCTTAGCATAATCAGATGCAGTCTTCTTCAATCTCCCCAATGGCTCTCCAGATTCATCAACCATAGAACCACCAACATTGTTTTTCAGCACAGAATGCAAGCTCTTATCTTGAATCCCATCTCTTTCCACCATTGCCTTCATTTTCCCAGCAACATCTCCTTTGGCACTCTCACTGGCCTTCATTGATTGCTTCACTGAATCCTCACTTTCTTGAAAAAGACCTCCAAGGAACTGGACGAATTGGGAACCAATCTCCCCAATCTCGCCAAAATCCCCCTTTTTTTTACTAGACTTGTGATTTGATTTCCTCCCAACATCCACCATTTCCAAAGAATTCTCCAAATCCTTCTTGGCATTCACAATCAAGGATCTCACATACTCCACAGCTTCCAAACAACCTTCCATCTTCCCCGTCTCCACCCCAGCTCTCAAATCAGCCATCTTACCATCCAAATCACTGAAAAACGACCCCAAATCCCTAATCCTATCTTCCGGAACCCTAATCGCATCCACAATCCTCCCAATCCGTCCAATTGAACCACCCTGAACCACTCCAGCCGAAAATCCAGAAACAAAAACAAGAACCGAGATCGGGAAGAGTGCCAACAGAGACAATCTAAGCCTGGAAACCAACAGAGCAGAAGCGAACCCAATCAAAAAGATGGAAGTGTGCTTCTGATCACCAATTCCGATCGAAACCATGAAATCACGCACAGGATCGAACTGATCGTTCTCTTCCGGAAGCTCAAGATCTTCCCAGCCGCCATAGTCGCAAGGAGTTGAGGATAATGAGCAGAGCACGGTGAAGAGCTTGCGTCTTCGGATCGATCTGAGAGAGGAGGTGGGGAAGCGAAGGGAATTGGGACGCAATGGGGGGAAGAGAAGGGAGAAGGATGATGGAGAGAAGGAGAGGCATCTCCATGAGAGGGTGGTCTCCATCGGCGGATGGTGACGATGATTTCGAGCTTAGTGCGATGAATAATGTCACTACTAACTGTTTATAACTGTTATATATATATATATATATATATATATATATATATATATATATAGACACCGACAAATATAGACACCGACAAATACACTCATTTAAAGTTAATAGTTATGGACGTATATTGATTCAGAGTGCATTCGTAAGCTTAATAATATTATGCCCTTACTTTGCATAAGCTTTGATCCTGGGTCTATTATTAATATCCTCACTTTACATAAGTTTTGATTCTGGGTCTTTTTGAAACGAGAATCTTACGCAAGGGATCCGGTAGCAATAAGCTTAGAGGTCATTTGTATTTATCTATTTTTTCGAAGTTTTATTATTATTATTTATTTAAAAAATTAAAAATTAATTTTTTTATAAATAAATAATAAATAATTGTTTGATTTATTGGCATTAATCTTTTTAGATAAAGTTCGTCTCATCGAGGAAGTAGGTTCAAATCATAGCTTTAGTAAATGGAGGGCACAAATGTTATAGAACTCCTCTTTATGCACATATATACGTGACAATGATTTATCTACATTTATCAAATACATAACTAACTTTAATGTTCTCTCACTGTAATGGAGAAACAATGCCGAATATTAAACCTAGCCAAGTTATGTAATTTATAAAGTTTTTTTATAATAGAATATGAACAAACCACATCAAGATATGCACAGGCATAGAGTTAACCCCTCAAGCTACATTTGGCTCTTCATGGACGAAGAAAAAGGGGTCTTGCTCTTTATTTCAAAGGCCTTGATCTGCCAAATTGGTTGAAAGTGATAGCCCAATAATTAAGCTGGCCTTTCTCTTTCTATTTGAGTTATGTTTTGTTTTTCAGTTTTTTTTAGCTAGCTTGAACAATTCTCCTTTAAAAAAAAAACCTGATGTTTGAATACATCTGCTTAACACTTTATTCAAAAAAATATGATTTTAACAGATAAAGAGATCGTTGGCTTAATTTCTCAAGTTTACCAAATATTTTTTTTTTACAATTATTTGTCAGATGTCATCACTTTTTTTTAATATCAATTACTTAATTGTATGACCCTTATATACACGGCTAGTGACTATCGAAGCTTTATCCGGTACTATGTGTTTGGTCATAGCTTTTGTACAACTTTCCTGTTTTGTGTGGTTCTGTGTTGAAATGTAAGTTATGTAACCGTGTATTTTACATTAATAAAATTATGAATTTTCCACTTTAATGAAATACAATAATAACTTTACATTGAGTTTTTTTAAAATTTTATTTCCTAATAAATGGCTATAAATCAACTTATTTTAGAAAATAAATAATTAGTATAGTGTTTAAAATGCTAAAGTAGTTTGATTATTACTCTAGTTGTTTTATTTAAAAGATAAAAAACAAAACAAAAAAAACAAAAAATAAAAACAAAATAATGTGCTTGAGTTTATTTTTTTATATTTCAAGTATCGCCTTATATGAGGTTGTTAATAGACAGATAAGTATGATGGTGTAATAATTACGGCTGCTTATCGACCCCTCGAGATTTATTAACTCGGCTAGACTGGGACGATTATAGTTTTACCAAGTGCACATTTAAAAGATTTTCAAGATTTAAATTAAACTAATAAATCCTTGCCATACAACTTTAGAGATGAGAAAAACGACATCCTCCCATAAGTGACTCAATGAACGGTGAATAAACAGTATTGCTATAGTATTTCTACAATATTTACACAATATTGTCAGCCAGAAATTCAACCCTAAATCTGCTTATTCATCATTCAAGTAACAATCCATTCTATCAAGCAGGATTTTTTATGTTTCAAGTGAGTCATGAGTGCTCAAAACACATAATGAATTAGATTTTTTTTACATTTGTCTTGAAAATATCCAATATATTATGGTTACGAATCAAGAATCTCGCAATTAAATTAGAAATTTATCCAAAACATTTTTACAATAAAACTTGATTGATAATAGGTTTAAGACATTAAGAGAGCCAATATATCACCTGAAATAATAGTTATAGCTTCTTTTGACCACTATAATAAATTAATTACGATGTGTACTTAGAAAGTTAAAGTGAACAAATTTGTTTAATTCAAAGATAAAAATAAATATGTTTTTAGTTAAGTAGTCATTACAAATATAATAACCTTATTACAGGTCATTAATATTTCTAAACTAATAATAATAGAATAATATCAAATTTAAATGTGTCACAATTTTATTTTACGGGGAATTACTTTCTATAGAATGCTAATTCTACAACCAAAACGACTATATACATAGTACACACTTTTTAAAAGATAATTAATAGAAGAATTATCGCCTTTAAAATAATTTAATCTAAAGTTCTAAACCCATTGTTTAATTGCCATCATTTAGTTAAAGCTTTCTCTGTTATGATTCTGTTTTCTATGTTCCACTATTCGGAAAATTAATTTAAAAGTTTCCTTTTTTCAGTAGTCATTATTAAAGCATAGTGATAAACATGATTTCTCTTTCAATTAATTAGTACAAAGTGAAATATAATTTATTAAGGAATATTACATATAAAAATATATGGAAAGTTTATTATATATTGGAGTTATTTATTTATTATTTTTACTCGACGATGTTGAATAATTCCATTATTATATTGATATTTTATAACTATAATTAAATATAAAAAAATGATGAATTTTAATATTTTTTATATAAATCAAAGGTCAATTGGTTTATATCTAGTTCCTTATTTAAGATGTTTATTTTAGAAAAAACTCAAAATTGAATTCCAAAATCCATGTAAAGTGAATGCATAATTACATAGATATATTAAGGTATTGATTTTATGTATGTCTACATCACATATATTTTTTGTGGATTAATCACTTTTATTCTTGCTTGCTTTAATTTTTTTTTTTAACGTTAGTTTTTTTTAATCAGCTTTGAAATTGAATTTAATTCATTTAACATGGTACAATTAATGAATAAAACTACTAAAAAATTCTAATTAATTTCTTCTTATTTTAGATTAAATTTAACTAGTTTAATATAATACAAAATAGCCAACAACCTCTTAGTCTATTGGCACTTAAATCCCATGAGTATGAGTAAAATCACGAGTTCGACTAATCTAGCAGGTGAAGACAAGTGATATAATTAAAAAGCCCATGCATACCCGTTACATGGCTTGCCCACAATATATAAAATTAAAAAAAAAACTTAATACTAAATAAATAACACATCCTCTACCATTTAAATTCATCATGAAACAAAAACACAAACCAAAGAACAGAAACACAGCAAAACGAACTCCCAAGTCCCAAACCAAAGTAACAATCATAAATATCACTATAAATATATAATAAATATACATATAATTATATATCAACCCATGTTAGCTGAAATCAGCTTCTGAATAGTGACATTATCAGTCTTAAAAGACTTAACCAAAACCTCAGAATCAATACCACTTCCAAACAAAGAAGTTGGCAGAACCACAACACCAGGATTAGCACTCCCAAAGGCTGCAACAGCAACCACATCCTTCTCCTCCTCTTCATTCATCTGAAAATGAACCAATCCTTTGGGGAATACAAAAACATCCCCTTCTTTAATAACTTTCATGAAGACCTTATTCTCACAATCAACAAAACCAACCCTAAGTTTGCCTTTCAATATGAAAAGAAGTTCGGCAGACCGAGGATGAATATGAGCAGGATTAATGCCTCCAGGACCAAACTGTAATAGTGCAAGTGAAACACTCTGACCTTTGAGAGCTTTGAACTCTGACTCACTGGCTTTTGTCACCTTGAAGAAGCTCTCATGCATGGGCATTGTTTGGTTACGTTGCATGGCTTTTCTTAGGTCTTTGAACGTGAAGAAGTTGGCATCTAGGGTTACTCCTTTTGGGAGGATGAAGTCTGAAGTTATGTCTGGGTCTGAGGCTAGAACTATGTGGATGAGCGTTGTTGTTAGAGTGATTGCTGAAATTAGGGTTACATGGGAGGAAGAAGACACCATTTTTAGGGTTTGTTTGTTTGGAGTTAGGGTTTATGGTGTTTATATTGGGGAGGTTGAAATTTTTTTTTTTTTTTTTAAATTAATAGATGTTGAGAGGGTCAGTGGACAGGCGTGCTTATATTCAATCATATAAACATGCTTGCTAGCTGTTATATATATAATAATAATAATAATAATAATAATAATAATAATAATAATGAGTGGAATTCAGGAATTTGAAAATGTAGGTTTAATTTATTAATTTAAAGTTAAAATATGTTTATCATGTATTTTATTTGTGAGTGGATTGACACAATGACAATGGTCGGCGATGTTTTAACTTGCGCTTGCAGTACTATATATAATAGCATTATTCATCCATTGTTTTTGTTCTAAATACTGTTTATGATACTATTTAAATGTTTCAAATGGATTCACTGGAAGAATTATGGTTTTACTCTCAAGGATTGTATGACAATACAGATTTATTAGCTCAATATGAGTCCAATAAATTTTTTGAGTGTGCACATAATATAATTTTATTGCCCAATATATAATTTAATTGAGTTAATAAATCTATAAAAAATTAGTAAATCAAAATAATTAGTGTATTTTTGTACCTGTTTGTTTGTTTTTTTTTTTTTTTTGAAAAATCCATAAATAGAGATGATTGTTGTTTATTGTCAAATATATATTACTTATTTTATTAATGTCAAAGCAAACAAGTACATACATATTTTCATGATAATTTTTTCTCGATTATATAATAAAAGGAAACAATAAAATAAAATAAACCAACATCTATTTCCTGTGCAAAAAATTTATTAATTAACTTTGATTCATAATGATTATTATAATAGTAGCTTCACAACCTTCACATGCCTAAATACCTTTTTAGATATGAATAATTCATGTCCTCTCTGTGCTCCTGCAGGGGATGCTATCTCTTGAAGCATGCCTTAACGAAAGAAACTTCTCATTGTTCTAACGTGATTTCTGAATATGTAATTATTCCATATATATATATATATATATATATTAACAAAATGCGACAAGTGGGTACATAGTTTAAGACTTAGGCACAAAAGGTAATGATGATTTGCCCATACTCGCTCATTTATTTGGGTTGCAAGTTCTCACCTACAAAAGAGAATTTTTTGCATTACTATATTTGATGGTTTTTAAATACCGACAATAAGTAATATCCAGCAAATGAAGTCTTTTACAATGGGACTAGTACAGCTATTATAAATATTATATTAATTATAAATAAAAATATTTATTAATAATAAAAAATAAAATTTCACCCTCATATTTTGGCATGTATTATCTAATATTTAACGTTGTTAATGTATATTGTATTTTTATTAATTTTTCATCTCCATATTTTTGTACAACACAAAATTTGTACTTATTTATCAAATTTTCTCAATGAGAAATGCTTTACTTTTTAAAAATATCTGTGTCATCATCTACATTTATTCTAAAATTTATATTATTAAAAAATGATAAGAAAATAATTATTAATACATGTTTAGTCACTATTGCATTAAACATTTTAAAAATACTACATGAACCAAGATAATATTTTTCAAATAAAAATATTAGAAATTATACCTAGCTAATGATCAATCCAGAATTCCATTCATTTAGAATATTCATATTAATTAAAAGAATTTTGACATGAGTTAATTTGTGATAGAATTTTTTGTTCTTTTTTCTTCTGGTATTCAACAGCTCAAACATTTTGAAATGTAGTTTTGAAACCTCTTTTTAATTAATCTTAACTTTTTTGTTTCCATTCAACCTTGCTGTGCATTAGAAATTAATCCTAATTTATATAAAAATTATTTTACATAGTAATAATCAAATCCATATGATTATTGTTTGAAATTATAAATATTCTTATACTTCAAAGTCTAAGAAAACCATGGGCTTTTTACAAAATGATTTTTCTATGAAAGTCTATCTACAAATATGAATGTTTATTTGGTTAAATCTATGTGCTAATTTGAACTAGCCACGTAGCTGCCACATCACTATTATTCAATCACATCATCATGATAATTAATATTTTTAATTAAATTAATTTAAAAATATAATGATATTAATAAAAAAATTTAAAAAAAATGAGCATGGTTGAATAGTTTTTAAGGATGAAAATGACTTTTGAGACATGGTTTGAGAATGAAAAGATTAAAAAATTTTCAACTAAAAGGATAATATAAAAATTAGGAAATAACATTAATGATATTAGAGTGATTTAAAACACTATAACAATAATTTAGAATTATGTCAAATTAATTAATCTTAGCCGTTAATTACACTAAGTTTTTTATATAAATATAGACTTAATAATCATTTTATAAATTATTAATTACAAAACATCAACCTTTCATGGTTTTTTATTACGAAAGTATTTCACTGAAAAATATTTAACTGGGAACAAATTATAATCAAGTCACCAACGGCCTCTTGGTCTATTGATACCAGATCTTTTGCTTAAAGTTCTCGACCCTCGATCGAAATTTACATAAGGTGAGCTTGCGAATGCGCTTCAAATTAGTGCATGTTTTTTTACTATAAATCTTAAATGGAAGTGTTTGTCACCTAGTGTCAAAATAAAAAAAAAAATGATTATCAATTCCAACTTGCTCCAACTTAGAACTTTTGCATTATTAACAAGGAGTAGAGATCGAATCCTATTATATAAGATGAGAGTGAGTAGTATATTTATAAAATTTGTTTATATTTTTAACACATGGCATGTTATTTTGTAAAAAAAAATTTAAATCCAGTTCAAAACCTAATAATAGTTTTTTAAAAGATAAATATAAATTTTATGAATTAAGTCTTTTAATTTTCTGATGAGTTAATAGAGAAATAAAATGTGAACTCTCACAAGGCAGGGCATGAAGTAAAATTATTAAAATAAAATAAGTAAGACATCTATTAATTAATCTTTGGATGCCATATTTATCATTGTTCAAAATAATCTTAACTTATCAAGCTATGAATATCAAAGGCCAAGTATCTGTCATCCCCATCACTCCACAACTCGAGATCTATATTATAATAATAATAATAATAATAATTATTTATTTATTTTAAAATAAATAAACTACATTTATTAAAAAACAGCACCACCAGAAAATAAAAAAATAAAACCTTTCAGCATGACTCTGGATTGGTAACTTGTTAAAAGTAAATAAATAAATAAAAATAAAAATAAAAATAAAAACTCAATTTGCAAACGGATCACGTGACACGTAGGCATCTGTTGGCGAGTCACAAATAGTGGTTTACTCTTACCGTGGTGGGCCCCACATTTCTCAAATCCCAAGCATGATGATGTGTTAAGGACAAGGCAATCTTATCCTGTAACAACCTCTGTCGTTTTTTTACATCTCTCTCTCTTTTATTTATTTATTTATTAATTTATTTATTCAGACCCTTATCCACTGTTTTTCACACTTTCACATGGATCCCATATTATTTTATTTATTATAAACCAACTTTTCCTCCAAACCCTTACAATTATTTGTAATTCAATAAATTCATACTTTTAATCTCATTTTTTTTTTAAATAATTTAATTGTCCAAAATATAGCACGATATATATATATAAACGATATAACATGTTATATATTGGATGATATTTGGGTTTTGCTAGAACATAAGTCTTGATTATCAAAATTTATTTTCTAAATAATTTTATTAATATAGAATAAAATTTTAACATATATAATCCAAATTTAAATTTTTAGAATACATATCAATCATATAAAAACACGGTAAAAATATCTAAGCCTAATTAGAACTATGATAGAAATAATTAGATCAAATTAATTTTTTTAATGAAAGTAACAAATACTAATCGGCACAAGTAATGTGAGCTGCGAGTCCAAACTCACAATCAATTATATATTACTACTAATATTTTTAGCGAGTTTTAAACTCGAGACTTTTGAATATCTTACTCTTATTTTTTATATGGGATTAGACACCACTAGGCTAAAAGCTCTTTATAAGATTAAATTAACTGATTAAATTTATTTTGAGAGAAGAAACTATGTAAACATATATTATTTTTAATAACATGACATTTTATCCAATTTGCCCAATATAAATTTTTTATAAGACTTTGCATGAAAATTTTAAAATATAAACTTTTACAAGGACATATACACAAATCTCCCAATATAATAATATAATAATAATATTATTAATTTATTATTACACGCAACCCCCAAACCCTTCTATAAATAAGACCATCATTCTCACCATCTTCTCCTCCGCATTCAAAACCTAAATCCATTTCCCCCAAATTCCATTTCAAATCAAAATCAAACCCCAAAAAATGTTAGCAATCTTCCGCAAAACCCTAGCCCATCCTCCCCAAGAGCTCAATAGCCCCACAATCTCCAGCAAACCCCCTCGCCCTTCCAAGCTCCCCGACGAGATCCTCACCGCCTTCAATGCTTCCCACCCTGTCACCGCCTTCGCCGCCACTTTCCGCGGCGGCGCCGCCCTCTCCTCCGCCGGCGGAGACTTTAGTCGACGCCGCCTCTTCTGTGCCCTAGATGACATCTACTGCGTTTTCGTCGGTTGTATTGATAATCTCAGCTCGCTCATCCGGCAGTACGGTCTCTGTGGCAAGATCACCGACGAGGCCTTGCTTGTTCTCGAGGCTTATCGCACGCTTCGTGATCGGGGGCCGTACCCGGCCGATCAAGTGGTGAAGGATTTCCAGGGTTGCTTCGCCTTCGTTGTTTATGATAACAAGACTGGCACTGTGTTCGCCGCACTGGTAATTTTCCTTTAATTTTTTCTATCTTTTTTTTATTTATTGATTGTTTTTAAGTGCAATTAGTGAAATTACTTGCTGCCTTTTATTTTATTTTATTTTATTTTATTTATCATTTTTCCAAGTAATTTTTTTGATTTTTTTATGTTATAATTCTTATGAAAAAAATATATCATAGAAAACAAGGATTGCATGTCTCTTTTTTTAATAATTTTAATGCGAAAAAGATGGTTGTTTTAAGTTGAAAATAATATATATAATTAGTATTTTTATAACAACCATGTGTCCAATCCTAGCGTTGAATACTGTAGAAACACTGTAATAGAATTATTTGTACAGTGTTTCAGATGGTGTTACTTGTCACTAGAGAGTGCTTGTCACACTCGGAACAAAAAAAAAGTTTTAGTGGTAAAAATTATATAAAAATTTGTATGCCAATATTATAGACATGTATGTATATATGTAGAAAATGGGATGGTGATGATAAAAATCAAAATTGGTAGATTTTGAGAACTATATGTAATCATGAAAATGTCATGGAATTAGTTGTAAAAAAAAAAAGTTACCATATTTGAAGGAGATTTTTGCAAATAAAACAGAAAAAATAGGAATTAATGTGTGTTTATTAGGATTATGATGTTTGATGTTGAATGATATGGTGGTGCAGAGTTCGGATGGAGGGATACCAATGTACTGGGGGATAGCTGCAGATGGCTCTGTAGTTATGTCCGATGAGTTGGAGATTGTCAAGGGTGGTTGTGGCAAGTCTTTTGCTCCTTTCCCCGCCGGTATGTTTCTCCATTTTTATTTTATTTTACTTTTTCTACGGCGGGGGCAAGATAAAATTTAAACACTCCAGCTCTTGCATGAGAATCCCGTACCTTACTGTTAAATTATACTAAACACCTGAGCTTTTGTGTGTGTGGAATTCGTGTTTTACCAATGGGCTATCCAAACGTTAACCGAATTATAATTATATTCTTTTGTCTTTTAACATAAACATTTACTTATGCAATAAGATTAAATTGGATATATATGTGATTGTGGATGTTCAGGGTGTATGTTCCATAGTGAAGGAGGATTGAGGAGTTTTGAGCATCCAATGAACAAAATGAAGGCAATGCCAAGAGTGGACAGTGAAGGTATGATGTGTGGGGCTTGCTTCAAAGTGGACACTTTCTCAAAGATCAATAGCATGCCAAGAGTTGGTAGTGCTGCTAACTGGGCCTCATGGGAAGATGCACACTAATAATTAAACTTGTGTTTATTTAT
Source organism: Dioscorea alata (assembly GCA_020875875.1). Classification (NCBI taxonomy): domain Eukaryota; kingdom Viridiplantae; phylum Streptophyta; class Magnoliopsida; order Dioscoreales; family Dioscoreaceae; genus Dioscorea; species Dioscorea alata. The sequence continues at coordinate 16,137,374 of CM037021.1, forward strand.
TCAAAGGTTTAGTGCAATGCATCTGGAGTCTGGACTACTAGTACTGCTCTGTTTCTTTTCTCTTTCAATAAAATTGTGAATTTGTGGGAGTTTCACTATGTGTTTGTAAATTTTGTGTAATCTGTTTCTTTTTTGTGTGTTAACAAAAGATGTATGTTGTCTGATTATATGTATTTTGTTTTGTTATCTCAATATTATATAAGAGGATGCAGACTGATCCTTTCCTTTGTAAATTACAATATGGTGTGCACACCCTGAATCTCTAGCTCAATAGTTGTTTTACAGCTTGAATTGGCCTTGTTTACATTTGTGTTGTTTGGGTTTATTTTATTTTATTTTTTCTTTTGGTTAAAAGGAGCTGGAACAGCTGATTTATTGACTAACACTAAAGAAGACAACAGCACTGCAAAGATAAACAGCAAACATAAATAAAAAACAAAAATGGGACTCAACAACTGCATCAAGGAGCCATCTTGGGAGTTCTATTCCTTTGTGATCCAGGCAAGCATGCATTGTCAAGGAATCCAAAAGTTCATTGAATTCTTTAGAAATATAGCTCAAGTTGATCCTTGACACACTGTTCAACAGTGTCTTGATACTATCAATGGTGTTTTGCAACCACTTAAATCACTCTATAATTGCTTCTATTAATACAAACCACTAATTTTTGGTAATATGTTAAAATGTCATTAGGTTGAATGCATCTTTCCTTGCAGATATCTAGAATTTTAAGCAAATATTAGTACATCTGCATGATGCATGAAGGTGATTAGACTCAGCTGTATTTGAGCAGGATTCTACTAAAATAATGAACTTCTATTCAGCTATTAGAACAAAACCTAGAACAGTCAATGTTTCTTTAGCCCAAGAGGCATCACAAAGTAAAAAAAAAAAGAAGTTATAAATAGAATGAGAGCAAGAAGAAAACTCCCTCATCCTCATGAAGTTTGAATCTCTCGTCAAACAATCTTTCATGCTTTTAATGGCCATGAAAGCAACATTCTCCAAATGAGGCTTGCTTGATATTTGGCTTGCTTGATATTTCTGAAGTTAAGGGGGTGTTTAGTTCGCTGAAATTGAGTCCGAAGTAGCCGAAATGGTGAGTTCCAACCCACTTCATTGTGTTTGGTTCGCTGAAGTGGAGGCCGAAGTCACAATGTGATAACTTCCATAACCCTTCCACTTCAGCGAATGACTTCCCCATTAAAAACCCCGAAGTAGGTTTTGAGCCACCTCACTTCCCTCACGTGATATCACGTGGGTCGGTTGAGATCACCCCAGACTTCACCTTTCCCCAGGCCACTTTCGCTCTAGGGTTTCTCTTACGCCTTCCTCCAGATCTCTCCCTCTCCCTCGCCGTCTTCACTCGAGATCCCCCATCTCTCTGTGGCCACCTAGTTTGCCCGATCGTCCCTATCTTGGGATTCCTTTTGTTTTTGTTCGCCATCCGTGAAGATCCGACTCGGTAGACATCTTTCTTAGCCGACCGTGTGTATCATTTTCTATGGGGTTTCGGTTTTGATTTTGTTCTAGATCTGGTGTACTGATTTTCTTGTAGATCTGGTGTTCGCCATCAGTATGTTGTTTTCTTAGCGTTTTCAGAGGTTACGATCTTGTGTACCGTTTTTTTTTTTTTTTTTTTTTGTGGTTTCTTCTCCTCATGTTGTTTTTCGTTGCAGATCTGCAAGAATACGTCATTTTTTATTGAAGTTCCTAGTTGATTTTGATTTTTTTTCGTTACTGAACTGCAAGAATATTGTGTTTTTTATTATTATTGAAGTTCCTTGTTGATTTCATTAATGATTTTTCTTTTTTTTTTTTTTTGAGTTTCTTCTCCTATCTTCATTTTCGTTGCAGATCTGCAAGAATACGTAATTTTTTATTCAAGTTCCTAGTTGATTTTGATTTTTTTTCGTTACAGAACTGCAAGAATACTGTTTGTTTTTTTTTTTTTATTTTTATTGAAGATCGTTGCTGATTTCATTAATGATTTTTTTTTTTTTTTGGGTTTCATCTCCTCATCTTGATTTTCGTTGCAGATCTGGAAGAAGGAGCTAATTTTTTATTGAAGTTCCTTGTTGATTTTGATTTTTTTTTTTCGTGACAGAAGTGCAAGAATACTGTTTTTTTTTTAAATCGAAGTTCCTTGTTGATTTCATTAATGATTTCTTATTATTTTTTGGTGTTTCTTCTCGACATCTTTATTATCATTGCAGATCTGCAAGAATACGTAATTTTTTATTGAAGGTCCTTGTTGATTTTTTTTTTTTGTTACAGAACTTCTAGAATACTGTTTGTTTTTTTAATTTTTATTGAAGTTCCCTGTTGATTTCATTAATGAACTTTTTGTTATGGGGGTCTCCTCCTCTGATCTTGATTTTGATTGTTATTTTTTTTTATTTCTTTAGTTTTTCAATAGTGCCTGGTTTTTTCTCCCGATCCTGTTTCCTTGTAGATCTGCAAGAATACGTTATTTACTAATTTATTTATTTTAAATTTCCTTCTTGATTCTGATTAATTTTTCTTTTGATTTTGTATTTATTTATCATCATATATGCATACTTGCGAAGGCATTCAGGTGTATTTTTTTATTTCCAACACACCTACTCATGCCATGTTACTTAATTGTTGTCTCTTATTTTTTATTTCCTCAGCTATTGACGGTATGGTTTTGATTATTGAAATGTTGTTTGCCAAGGGAAATCCGCAGTTGACTTATGCATACATGTTGTCTGCCCATGTTGTCTATATATGTTATTATCTGCATCTTTTTTTCTTTGCCCATGTTGTCTATATGTGTTATTATTATTTCTGGTTTATTTGTGCCCACACTGAACTCTGTTGCCTTACATTTCTGCTGTCATGTTGCTATATTTGTGCTGTGTCATCTTTGACTTATGAATACATGTATCTGTTATTCTTTTCCCATATTGTGTATATATGTTATTAATAATTGATCAAAAAAGACAAACACATTCATGTTATTTATTTTGTTTTGTGTTGCCTTAGATTTCTGCTGTCTTGTTAGTATATTTGTACTGGTTTATCTTTGTGTTATGCATAACTGCATCTGTTAGTCTTTTCCCTTGTTGTCTGTATATGTTATTAATATATATGATTTATTTCTGCCATTCTTACAAACTATGGAATGTCTTCAATTGACAAGTGTTGCTTATGTCATTGTACACATTCATGGTTTTTATTTTGTTTTCTGTTTACTTCCATTTCTGCTGTCATGTTAGTATATTTCTGCTGGATTATCAGTGAGGTACGTATAAATGTATCTGTTAGTCTTTTCCCATGTTGTCTATATATGTTATTATTATATCTGATTTATTTCTGCCATTCTTACAAACTATGGAATGTCTTTAATTGTTTATGTTGCTTATGTCATTGTACACATTCATGGTATTTGTTTTGGCTTCTGTTGCCTTACATTTCTGCTGTCATGTTACTATAGTTTTGCTTCCTTTACGAGTTGATTGATTGTTTCCTTTTTAGTCTTGTCCATTATGTAGAAGTTTATGTACATATAGACAATTCAAGTTAGTAGCTGGCAATTCAATAATCTGATCCTTACTTATGTAAATGGATAGCTGGATTGGTAATGAGCATGTGTTGCCATTGGTTGCGGGGTTCACTACTATTGTCGTAGTTGTTGCCTGTCTAATTGAAGAAATGCATCTTCCTAAGCAAGGTAGAAGTAAGGAACCGTCCATGTTTCGAGATTTAACTAGGAAAAGACACATGGAACGTGTATTAATGAGTGGACGTAGGACCTTTATGCATCTAGCATCAATCTTGCGTGACAATCATCTACTCAAGGACACGAGACATATATCGGTTGAGGAACAATTGTCCATATTCTTTCATATTGTTGGTCACAATACGAAGAATAGAACCATGAGAATTGAATATCTTCGTTCCGGGGAAACGATCAGCAGATATTTTAACAGCGTACTTAGGGCTATTTGCGCCATTCGGGATGATTTTGTACATCCCCCCAATGCCAATTGTCACTCGGAAATTAAATACAACCCAAATTGGTATCCATTTTTCAAAGTAAGTACGTTACACATAACATAAATGTAATACAGTCCCCCTTAATCGAGTTTTTCCATATTCCTTCATATGATCTTGTCGTGTAGGATTGTATAGGTTTGCTAGACGGGACGCATATTGATGCGTCCGTTCCCGCTCAAGACCTACCTCGGTTTCGTGGTCGTAAAGGCCCAACCCAGAATGTCTTGGCTATGGTGAACCCTGACTTGCATTTCACGTACGTGTTGGCGGGTGGGAGGGATCAACGAATGACTTCACTGTCCTCAAAGATGCACTAGCAAGACCACAACCCGAAGGTTTAAAACTGATAGAAGGTAGGAAACATAATATTTTATATTTAAAATATTACAATCAATTCCACTTGACGGGTGTGATATATTGTAGGGAAATATTACCTTGTCGATGCCGGATATACCACTATGCAAGGTTTCGTAGCACTGTATCGAGGTGTTAGGTATCACTTAAAAGAACATAGTGGAAGGCAACCAACAAATCCGAAGGAATTGTTTAACCTTCGACACTCATTGATGCATTCTCGTGTAGAGCGCGCTTTCGGCATCTTGAAGAATCGTTTCAAGATTCTTACATCACATCCTTTCTTCCCGTTCAAGACACAGGTTAAGTTAGTAATTGCATGTTGCATATTACATAACTATATAGCAGGTGTCGATCCAAATGATATGATCTTGCATGAAGGAAACTTGGAACAATATGACCAAATGATGTCATCACAACCCCGTTCACAGCGAGAACAACGTGAAGAAAATCGGCAATGGATTGAAATGAGAGACAAGATAGCGAACGACATGTGGATGCAATACAGTGGTTTCGTTTGATTATTATTGGTTGCTTTGTTGAATTTATTAGTGATAACTTCAGTAGCAATAGTTGGTGAACGAAGCCATATTTGTTTCTTTTATTCGCCTGCATTGATGAACTGAATTCCTGCCTTATATCCATTTTTATGTTTTCGTCGAGTTTGCATTATTGTTGACATCAGTGTTTTTTGCAGGCATATTGTTTTCTAATGCTCAATTGCTGTTATTTTGCCTGCTTTCATGCACTGAGATAATGCATTTTGCCCATTTTGTGATTTCTTCGATTTGGCAGCATAATTGACATGCTTGTTTGTTATGGACTTAATGTTTTCTGGGCTTCCATTATTGGTTTTTTTTTCTACAATGGTGAACTGAATACCTGCCATATATATATTTTAAAGTTTTTTTGAGTTTGCATTATTGTTGACATCAGTGTTTTTTGCAGGCATATTGTTTTTGTGATGGTCAACTGCTGTTATTTTACCTGTTTTCTTGAATTGAAATACTGCGTTTTGGCCATTTATTGGTTATTTTTGATTTGCCAATATTGTTAACATCAGTGTATTTGCAGCCTTATTGGTTACATGCTTGTTTTATTCGACTTGCTATTATTGTTTGCATGCTTGTTTGCTGCCGTTGTTTTTCCTGAGGCTCCAGTATTGGTTTTTTTCCCTGCATTGACAACACTGAATTCCTGCCTTATATCCATATTTTTTCTTCAATTTTGTATTATTGAAATACTGCCGTTGTTTTCTTCAATTCCTGCCTTATATCCTTATATCCAGTATTGGTTTTTTTTGCATCATTACTGACAAGTGTTCTTGCGTCGATATTGTTTTCTGAGGCCTGATTATTGTTTTTTGGGTGTGCATTGCATATGAATGTTTCTAAGTGTGCAATTGCTGGGGTTTGAAACCAAGTAGATATTAGATTCTTACATAACTATGGTTTTCCTTTAGAATTATAGCAGCTATGGAAGGTATTGAGCGTACAACTGAGAAATCATCCTCACGGGCATCAGGCAGCAAGCGCGGTACCCCGAATAAACGATGGAAAGCGGAATACAATAATTTCTTGATACCACTTCTTCTGGAACAAGTAAGAAAAGGGCTCAAATGCGATAAATCATTCAAACGAGCTGCATTTGTCTTCGCTGCCGTTGCTGTCAATTCTAGGTTCAATACTGAGTTCAACGCTGAGAACGTTGAAAACCATTATCGCACTTTGAAAATGCGATACGCCGAGATTAAGAAAGTGCGCGATCTAAGTGGTTCGGGTTGGGATGATGCCACGAAGACAATAACACTTGATCCCATGGTCGCCTTGACATACATCGAGGTAACATTGCTCAACTTCTTCTCCATAATATTACCACATAGCCATGTTTACTGCAAAATTTTGTTGTGTATGCCATTGTACACTAGGCCCACCCGGCAGCGAAGCAGTTCATAAACAAATCTATTGAACATTATGAAGCACTGAGGGTTATATGTGGCGAGGATAGTGCAACGGGGGCATATGCGACTTTTGTGTTCGCTGAATTTGGGGATAACTCGGAACATGAAGGCAACAATATGGACAACTTTGAGGAAGGGCCAATAGAACATCCAAGTGATGATGATGCCGATGCAAACTCTGCCCCACCTGTTGTTAGCAGCCCCGCCACATCTGCTACCCCAAGGTCAATGTCTCGACATTCAAGGGTTCAAAAAACCCTTCAATGATGGTTGATCTCATTGTTGAGGTGGGAGAAATGGCAGCTGCCATTAAGAACCCCACCCACTGGACAAAGAGTTTGTATGCTAAAGTTATGGAGGTTGATGGTTTCGATAAGAAGGAGCTTGTTCAGGTGTTTGATTTTCTGCAATTCCGTGAGATTGAGGCAAGAGGATTCATAGTTAAAGAAGTTGAACTCAGGAAAGATTGGATTGAAAATTTTCTTGCGAGGATGGATTGAACTCTTCAAGGAATGGATTCAGCACCAACCATGCATCATGCTTGGCCTGACTTAATTGATAACTGGTTCTAGTATCTACTTATTTTTTTTTCTATTTGTGCACTGCATGCATCATGCCTGCCTCATATTTTGTGTTTTAAGACCATAGCATGGGACACCTTGATGTTGTTTTGGACATTCTGCATTTCATGTTTTGTTGTTTCTGCATTTTATGTTTTCTTGTGCTTATGTGCTATCTTGAACCTGTTGCCATGTGTATGTCTATCCAGACATACTTATGTTTATGTTGCTCTAGTTGTTTTGGATATGTGATTGTTTGTTACTAACATGCCTTTCCTTTGTTTAGTCTGATGATGATATTTTATTGAATTTCATGTTTATATAGGATGGCAATGATGAAACGCAGTTAGTGACATTGCACTGAGGCACTGTTCTTTAATTTGACAAGGAAGTTCAAATTAGAGCGCTGGCGGGGCAAGAATGAGGGGCACTTGAATGCCAATCTTCTTGCAGCCATTGCGCATCTTATTTGTTTCAATGTCAAGGTAGCAGTATATTGGTATTATTATGCATTGTTTCAATTGTATGACTATTTTTTTTTTTTTGCAGGATTTCTAAATAATTTTATTTATAACTTTACATTTCTTTTCCATGACATTATTTCTTTTAACTGAGTTATACAAGTGTGGCGAGGCAATCAGGAGGCACATAGTGCCACCAATGCAGCCACCTTGTATTGGTATTTGTCCCTTCGGTTTTTATTTTCAATTTGAACATGTGCCAATGAATGTGCCTATGTGCCACTATTGCTACTGCCTGAGCCATGCCAAGGGAATTGTACATATGTGGCAACGAGATTATTGCTGAAATGCTGGTATGTTTCCATATGTTTTCTGGGTATGCAGTTGTCATAATGATCCAATTGTCAGTAGGTTGTGCTTGTCATGTTCCCATATTTTCCATTTCGGTAGACTGTGTTGTTGGCTTCTGCATTATTGCTGATCTGCTGGTATGTTTCCATACTCTTTTTGTTGCTATTCAGTTGTCATAAGAACCTTCTGCTAGGTTTCCATTTTTTTAATATGTCATGTTGGCCATGTTCCCATATTTTTGTTGCTATCCAATTGATACTTTCAATTTTTTTTTCAGATGATCAACAGTTTCCTGCTGGAATAGTTTTTTGAGTAAAGGAAATGTTTCACATTCCAATACTTGCATTTTCAAGCATCTTCTTCATTCCGGTGTTTCCTTGTTATGTTTAGGTTGTTTTTTTTTTCTTTTCTATTTTTTGGATTGGTCTTTTGTGGTTGGTTTGTAATTTGCAACTATCTGTAATTTTTTCCGTACATAAATAAAATAGCTCACTGAGCTCTGTCTCATAAAACAACAAAAACACAAAAAAAATTAATTATCTGTTTTTTCACATTTCAATTCATCTCTTCTTGTTAGTACATTATATTTTAACATGGGAAAACAAAATACCAACCCAAAACAAATAACCAACCAAACTATTTTAAAATTAATTTTAATGGGAAAAGTTATAAAATTTAAATAACTCCAAATTTTGGGTTTAATGAAACAAAATATATTTAACTTAAATATTTCAAACTTAAATTTAACACAAGGAATACAATGTGGGGCCATATGCATAATCTACTTAAAAATTAATTATTATAAAATTAAATAATTAATTAACAAATTAACCCAACTCATAAAATGTGGGGCCATATGCAAAATCCATTTAAAGCTTAATTATTATAAAATCAAATATTTAATTAACATATTAACACAACTAATAAAATGTGGGGCCATATTAACTAAATTAATTAAATATTTACTATATCAACCAAATTAAGTAAATAATTACTTAACACACATATATATATATATATTAACAACCTACATAGGGTAACCTCACCCCTATACCGAAGTGGTGACCATAAGCCCACTTCGTTGTTACCAAACACAAGGAACTGATGAAGTCACATTTACAAAATTTTCACTTCCACCATCCAAACACTTGAAGTGGTCACTGATGTGACAATTTCTCTCTTAACCAAACATATGGAAATGGACACTTCCAACTGAACTCCAAACTTCCATTGAAGTGGTGTTTTCAGACTTCCCTCACTTCGGTGCCACACTTCCGAACCAAACACCCCCTAAGTCTACACCTAGCTCCCCATAATGCCCATGCACAAGTTGCTAGAAGTGCTATCAATGCCTTGTCACCAATATTGTTTTGACAAGATGAGCGGCAAGACCGCTGAAAAAGGTAGGAACGTGCACAAGTTTCGGCGGAGCAAATGAGGGCGAGGCCCACGCACACATGGGCGTTGGGACCACCCGCACACAACCACTACTCACACTCCCAAAAATGTGTCATCATCCAAGATTCGAACTCTCACCACTTATAAAGGTTCTAATGGAGATCTGACTACCAATAGACCACTTAATCGTTGGTTTCTCACCAATATTGTTACTATTGAATTCCATTGTCCATCAACTACTCATCAACTACCATCAGAGAAAAGCTTGCAAAGGATTCAACAACATTCAAGCAAGCAGCAGACTTATTGCACTCCCAAATAATGTGCTCAGCTGTCTCCAAATAAAGGCCACAAAACAATCACAATAAAGGAGGACCAGCATTTACATCATAAAGCAATGCAAATGTAGGCAGTTTACCATGTAACTTCTTTTTAATAAATTTCATACTCATAAGCCCAGTTCTATCAAAATGAACCTCCTAACATGCCTTGAACTTAATTAATAGTAACATGATTGCTTTGAAAGGTGCATATAAATAAATGTGGGTTTAAGACTCCATAGAATTTCAAGCAGCTATGGATCCTCCCAAAAGTTGGTGGGAGCTAATTAAATTACAAACATTTATCTATATGTTTGGTCTAATGATATTGACTATGCTACACAAAGCTTTTTGAAAACCAAAGGAGTGTAGAATTTTAACCAAATTCCAAATGTTAAAGCAACCATACTTCATTTGAAATATTTCCACCCAATGCTTCTAATCATCATTCAGCAGAGGGAATATATTTTCAAGTGTAATACAGTTCCAAGCTATAGAGTGGACACCAATTCAATTGCTACCATTTGATTATAAAATTTTTTTAGCAATCTTAGAAATGTTGTTAAGGACAATATCAGGAATGGCACTAGAAGAGAAGATTTAATTTGGAATGGAGAGAAAAACACTATTGATGAAAATTATCTTGCCATCATATACACTTTATCAACCATAAACTGATATTGATTAACAATGAACCTAATCTGGTTAATTTGGACACTCAAGTACCTAAAACAAAACCAACTAATTTTCATCCCTAGAATCCTGCTAAGGGCTAGGGAGATTTTTTTTTTTTTTTTTTTTAATTAAGCCACCATAGAATATAAATGACAGATTTGTTGGGATTAGAAAACTCACCAATGAGATTTCTATAGATGTTTAAACTCATGAGGCAAACTCTTAACAATAATCATGGAAGCTTTAGTAATAATAATAAGAACATCAACAAAAAAAAAGTAGATGATTAAAATTGTTACTAAACCTATTCAAATCCTGAATCATTCATATTAAAGTTAATTGTGTTATTCGTAGCTTATTGTGGTCCTAGTTATTCCTAATTTTTCTTTTAATTATGTTTACATTATATATATATATATATATATATATATATATATATATATATATATATATATATATATATATATATATATAAGTTCATATTAATGAAAATGAATTAAATGTTGGAAGGTCCTCTAATTAAGAGCAAAGGATGCGTGAGATGTATATATATAAATATATATATATATATCTATATATCTATACATATTATTAAAGTAGATGTATAAACTGTTATGAGAGTAATTAAAGGAATAATTTTAATATTTTCATTAATATTAAATATGGTATTAATAATTAAAAAATTTAATCGCATAATAGGCATTGATTTAATAATGGCATTAAATCTGTTTTATATTAAATATTTAATAGGATGCTTTAATGGAAACGGATGGTAATCTCCGATTGGAGAGGGTTTTAAAGGAAGATTATTATTATTATTATTTTGCATATATTTAAAGTGGCATTGATTTCATCATGCCCATTAATTCAGTTTTATATTAAATCCTTCCTATTTTTTTAAAGTTTTTGGTTTAAAAAATATTTAACAATATTTGTTAGATATTTAAATCGGTTTATATTAAATATTTAATTTGATGTTATAATGTAAATGGTAATCTGATTGGAGAAGGTTTTAAAGAAGATTTTTAATTTGTTTTCATATATTTAAAAGTGGCATTGATTTTATCTTGGCCATTAAATCGGTTTTATTAAAATTTTCCTATTTTTTAAAACTTTATGGTTTAAAAAATATTTAACAATATTTATTTGGTTTTATATTAAATATTAAATATACAAAAAAAATTATAGGAGACTAATAGATAATATTATTATATTAAATAATATCTTCTAATCAAAATGGATGATTTCAAGGATAATCTCTTTTTTTAAAAATTTTCCCAATTGCATTATGAACATATAGAATTTAATGGAATTGATTTCATCATGGGATTAAGTCAGTTTTAATTAAATTAAATATTTAATAAGACTTGCTATTGGAAAAGGACGGCCTTTGGAAATTGAAAATCTTTGCTAAATTTATTTGGAATTATTTGTCTAGAAAACAATAAACAATATTTATTTGGCATTACATAAACTATAAGAAATAAAAAAAAAATATTGTGTTATTAATAAAAAAAATTATAATTAAATGAATAAAAAAATTAACGACATTTATTTGGTATTACATTAAATTATAACATGGGTTTTTATTTTTTTTTAAAGATTGAGTTTATGGGGAGATGAATAGACAATTGTAGAAGAAGATGAAAAATCTAAAATAAAAGAAATTAAATGATGGTGTTAATATATATATATTGCCCATATTTTAATGAAGATGAATAACAATTTCTTTTTTTTTTGTATATGTTTGTTTTTCACATAAGTGTCTATAATGTTACTATTTAGTTTATCATAGCTTTGTTAATTTTTTAATTAGATTGTTCAATCATTTTGTTGTTTGATTGTGTCTTTTTTATTGCAAATATCACAATTGTCTGATATATTCTTATTTAGATTAATTTGTAGGTAGTGAAAAGTTAAGTAAGTGTTATGGAAAAGGTTTTTTAAATCTATTTTTTCAAATTATCTATGCAAAATATTAAATTGGATATATAATATTCTATTCATTAATTATGATCAATTAAGATATTTATTTTTTCTTTAATTTAACATAAATCATCACAACTATCTATTTAAAACTAATAATAATATTTTTTTTTGTATTTTATTGTAATTCTTAATCATTTCTATTTCATATATAAACTACTTTTTTTATCTTATTTAATAATGTATTTCAAAATTTATGAATTTTTTAAGCTTAATTTAATATTTTTTATTATAATATTATTAAAAGTTTCTTCTGATTTATTTCTGTTATATATTTTTATTTGTACCGTTTGGTTCATGGTAATGATATATTACCACGTAATGAGATTATCGTGGTAATAATATCGGGAATGTTATATGCCCTGGAATGTTGTAGTAATTTATGATAACCATGTTGGAAACTCATATTAGATAGTAATCAACTTGGTAATGTTCTAAATTTCCCAAAATACCTTCGTGTCTACCATTTTGAGCAAATTTATATTTAGAGTAAAATAAAATTTTGGATAAAAAATTAATAAATTTTCAAAGTTGAACATATTCCCAAAATAATTTTATTCAAATTTAATTTTTTTATCTAACGAATAAATAATGAAAATTATTATTTTTAAATAAAGGGCATATTTGTCCAAAAAATATTTCAGATTACCACCTACTTGGTAATCCAACATATATAGCCACTTATTTTGGTGGTAATGGGATTACCAAGTTTCTTGGTAATCTTTCAAAGTTGGTAATCAAAGATTACCAACAATATTACCACCGCCATCAATCCAAACACCCCCTAAGTATATTCATTTCTAGATACTTAATCTTCAAACTTAGTTTGATAAGCTAATTTGTTAAAAAAACAAAAAACAAAACAAAACCAATAAAAAAAAAAACTCTGCCATAAAATTAACAATATCGTAATTGTAAATTTTTAAATTGCAAGGATAGAGATGCTTAATTTGTTTTTAATATATTTTTATTCAAATTTTATATTATTTTATTATTTTATTAGTTTTTATTTATATTATTTATGATATTAATAATAGAAAAACTTTAATTATACTTATTTATTTATGCAATAAATGCCCATAAAACCTTTGAAATCTAAAATATACAACAATTTCCATTGTATGAGTTATTTAATTATATTATTTTTATAATATGTTGCTAGAGTGTTTCAAAGATCAAATTTAAATTTTTTTATTACATTTAAGTTTTTATTTATATTATTTATGATATTAATAATTAAAATTTTTTTAATTGCATTTATTTATTAATACATAACTCCGATGTGAAGTTGAAGAGAATGCCTAGTATATATATATATATATATATATATATATATATATATATATATATATATATTATTAAAGAAGATGTATAAAAAGTTTTGAGAGTGATTCAAGGAATAATTTAAGAAGATGTATAAAAAGTTTTGAGAGTGATTCAAGGAATAATTTTAACATTTTTTATTTATATTAAATATGGTATTAATAATTGAAAATTTTAATAGCATAATAGGCATTAATTTCATCATGAGTATTAAATCAGTTTTATATTAAATCTTTAATAGGATATTCTAATGGAAACTGACATCTAATTGGAGAGGGTTTTAAACAAGATTTTTTTTTTTTTTTCATATATTTAAAGTGTTATTGATTTCATCATGGCCATTAATTCAGTTTTATATTAAATCCTTCCTTTTTATTTAATTATATTATTTTTATAATATGTTGCTAGAGTGTTTCAAAGATCAAATTTAAATTTTTTTATTACATTTAAGTTTTTATTTATATTATTTATGATATTAATAATTAAAATTTTTTTAATTGCATTTATTTATTAATACATAACTCCGATGTGAAGTTGAAGAGGATGCCTAGTATATATATATATATATATATATATATATATATATATATATATATATATATATATATATATATATATATATATATATATATATGCCTAGTATATATATATATATATTATTAAAGAAGATGTATAAAAAGTTTTGAGAGTGATTCAAGGAATAATTTTAACATTTTTTATTTATATTAAATATGGTATTAATAATTGAAAATTTTAATAGCATAATAGGCATTAATTTCATCATGAGTATTAAATCAGTTTTATATTAAATCTTTAATAGGATATTCTAATGGAAACTGACATCTAATTGGAGAGGGTTTTAAACAAGATTTTTTATTTTTTTTTTCATATATTTAAAGTGTTATTGATTTCATCATGGCCATTAATTCAGTTTTATATTAAATCCTTCCTTTTTATTTTTTTAAGTTTTTAGTTTAAAAATATCTAACAATATTTATTTGGTATTTAAATCGGTTTTATATTAAATATTTATTATGATGTTCTAATGGAAACGGATGGTAATTTGATTAGAAAGATTTTAAGGAAGATTTTTATTTTTTATTTTTTGCATATATTTAAAGTTTCATTGATTTCATCATTGCCATTAAATCGGTTTTATATTAAATCCTTCCTATTTTTTTTTTAAGTTTTTAGATTAAAAAAATATTTAACAATATTCAACATTGAGGGTTTTATGGAAGATTTTTAAAATTTTTTTCATATATTTAAAGTGGCATTAATTTCATCATGGCCATTAATTCGATTTTATATTGAATCTTTTTTTTTAAGTTTTTTGTTTAAAAAATATTCAACAATATTTATTTGTTATGTAAATCGGTTTTATATTAAATATTTATTTTGATGTTCTAATGGAAACTGATGGTAATTTGATTGGAGAGGATTTTAAGGAAGTTTTTTGCACATATTTAAAATGACATTGATTTTATCATGGCCATTAAATCGGTTGTATATTAAATCCTTCCTATTTTTTTAAAAGTTTTTGGTTTAAAAAATATTTAACAATATTTATTTCGTATTATATTAAATATTAAATATGTAAAAATATAGGAGAATAATCGATGATATTATTATATTAAATAAAATCTTCCAATAAAAACGGATGATAATTTTATTGGAGAGAGTTTCAAGGAAGATTTTTAATTTTTAATTTTTTTAAAAAATTCTAGATTTAATGGAATTGATTTCATCATGGGTATTAAGTCAGTTTTATATTAAATATTTAATAAGGCCTACTCTTGGAAAGGGATGACTTTGGAAATTGAAAATCTTTGCTAAATTTATTTAGAATTATTTGTTTACAAAATAATATACAATATTTATTTGCTATTACATAAAATATGAAAAATAAAAAATATTGTTATTAATAACAAAATTATAATTAAATGAATAAAAAAATTAATGAAATTTATTTGGTATTACATTAAATTACAACATGAGCTTTATTTTATTTTTTAAATTATCAATAGTTTCATATTTATTAAATAATATAGATTAGAAGAAAATGAAAAATCTAAAATAAAATGATATAGAGTGTTTAAAAAACAAATTTATTTTTATTTTTATTATATTTAAATTTTTATTTATATTAATTATGATATTTAATAATTAAATAAATTTTAATTACACTTATTTATTTATATAAAACTCCAATGGAAGGTGGAAAATTCCTAGTAACTTACAACCAAAAAGCATATGGGCGGCTTGCAACTCACGTTCATGACATATATCTGTCATCACTATACCATCATAATAATATCTTTATCTTCATTCTACTAAATATTATATTTTATCTCAGTGAAAATGATTTTAATGCAATATATATAAATTTTCAAATGTGGTGGCGCATTCTCCACCTCTCTTATTTTTTTATATTTTCTTCATAAATAATATATAAATATATAGAGAAACGTGAATCGAAATTTTAATTTTTATTAAAGGTTTAAATGAAAATTTAATTCTCCTCTCATCTAGTATCATTGATATATTTATTTAAAAAAAAAAAGATAAGACTGTGTTAGTTTTGGTTTGTCATTGGGAAAAATAATTTTAATTTAATTACTAATTTTTTAAAATTTTTAATTAATTAGTTAGTTAATTTTTTTCATAAAATAAATTATCTTGAGCTTTAATTGGTAAAAAAACAAGATGTTTGTTATAGTTATCTTCATGGTGGTGGACTTACTGATACTTGACTTTGAGAAAAATAATTTGAAATAAAATCACGTGAATACAGTTGTACTTCACTCAAGAAAACAAGGATTTTTTTAAGAAATTTATATTAATTAATATTAGAAATCATTAATGAGAATAATATACTTTTGACTTTGAAATATTTGCTTTAATTATTTTAATTGTCATAATGGTTAGGTCAGGCTACATTTATGGGGACCGAATATATAATTAACACAAAAAAAAAAAAGCTAGGTCAATTTTGAAGTTACTAGAAAATAGTAATTTGTACCAAACCCAATAAGTATATCTATACTTTTACCTGTTCAAAGAGAGTATTACCTTTTTTTGACCAAGTACACGTACGAGTAAGAGCATTACTTGTTATTTTTTGAACCGGTACCGGTTGGGTGAGGATATGCCTCTACTCTACCTCAACTTGTACCCTTACCTGTGGAAGAGGGTAGGGGTTAGTACATGTATCCTCATATATATATATATATATATATATATATATATATATATATATATATATATATATATATATTACTTGTTATATATATATTACTTGTTATGTAATTTTGAATTTATGGACATGTGTTTAAACATGCTCTTATAATGGATTACGAATATTATTATTAATAATATTTAAATTTAATTCAATAATTTGAACAACGGGTAAGGGTAAGTGTATGGATTTTTTTACCCTGAAGAGTACAGGTAAAGATACGGGTATAGGATAAGAGTACTTACGGGTGTGTGTAAGGGTTTTGACATACCCTACCCATACCCTACCCGTTGCCATCTCTAGGAGTTGCCTTTTAAAAAATATATTTGTGTGTGAGAGACTAACATACGAAGTGTAAAACCAAGAAGAAAAGGGAAATGAACAAGGGAGTTAGGGCTTGAGTATAGGAGGACAAGCAGCTTTCTTAATTGACCGTTGTATTGATGACACTTATTATTTGAGAGCATTTTATTGATGCCTTTAAACTTGTATTGCTCTAGTTGAATATGGAAAAGACCTTGTTATTTTTTCCGTTAACATAATGAAAAAAGGTTTTAAGAGATTTTAAGGTTTCATGATTTCTCACCCCTAAATTAAAAGGTTTTTCGCACTAAATCATGTGTTTCTTTTAGCTTTGATAATATTTTACATCAGATCCTATTTTGGTACTCAAAGAGAGAAAGAATGGATATCCTGAAAATTTCATAATTCAGCACGACTGCTACAATAATCTTGTTGAGGTCATATTTATTACAAGTTTTTAATTTCCACATAGTACTACAATATTAGTGCTACAATCGGAAGAAATCCTGAGAATAGCACTGTAAACAATACTCCCTTGTAGAAACTGTGCTGATTACAAATTGAAGTAGACGATTTTAATATGGTTACTATAATATTCATTCTGGTTTCTACAATATAGTGTTGAGTGCTACCCTACTAAGCCCATTTGATTTTGTTTTTTTTGTTGAAAAGTTGGATAAACTACATTCATTAAAGCACTAGAGAAACAAAACATCCACTAGAAGTGGACAGGACAGAAAACAACAGTAAAGACCAGAAAAAAAAAGGGATACAATGACGGTACAAAGTTGCTTCCACCGTCAGGAGAAGTGGAAATAGAGAAACTTAGCCTTCCAACATATATAGGTTTCTCTTACCGGATTGAGGTCCACCTATATAGCTAGAAGGTGGCTCCATCAACAGTAAGCTGCGATGAACACAAGCAATCGGATTATCCAACTTTCCTTTTGCTGCTTCAGAGGCTACGGAGAACCAAGATAAAACAGATGGTCAATCTTTAATATAAGAGTCGAAGATAGAGCAATACATGCATTAAAAATACGAGTATTTTTTTCAAGCCAAGTACACCAAACAACAGTTTTGGTAACTAGGTCCATCATATCCCTCAAACGAGGAGATATCCTAGACCTCCAGACTCCCTAAATCTCCAAAAAGAGAATTTGAAAGATCTAGCAACTGAAAGAGTTGAGAAAAGTAGCTCCAAATCTGTCGCACAAAAGGGCAAAGAATAAACAGCTGATCGATTGTTTCACAAGCCGCATGACACAAGGCACACGTTGTAGTGGGGAGCAAATTGCATCTTCTTTTGGCTAAATTATTTAAAGTGAGAATCTTGTTTTACCAAGCTAACCAATTGAACAGAGTAACTTTCTTGGGACAAGGCTTCCACCAGAAGAAAGATGCCACCAGACAACGGTGACCGCCATCATTGAGAAAATTGTAGAAGGATTTAACCGAAAAAACACCATTAAGCAAAAAGGACCACCAAAGCGTGTTGCATGTATCAGCTTCGGCCGTGCTAATTCTTTGAAGGTAAACACTCGCCTCAGTCTCCCTATTGAACGAGTATTCCTCAAGAAGAAAACTGACGTCCATTACAGTTCCGTTCGACCAAGGAGATGCTTAAAAATTTTCTGGCCACATATTTATAGGGGTTTGCCCATTAAACCATCTGTCTCTCTAGAAAGAAGTAGAGATCCCACTTTGAATCATGTGGATGGTACAATTTTTGAATGTAGGGCGACAACTCAAAAGACCATTCCAAAGGAAGGAGCATCTACCTCGACGTCTCATATTAAGGTTCTCATTGAGATTCCCATAATTGAAACGTATAACATTACCACCACACCAATAAGATGTTTGCAACAATTTCCACCACCACTTGCATAATAGTGCCTCATTGAAGGCCCTTTTAAGTGTAGGATTTTCCAACCACCTTGCTCCTCTGCTCTACAAATTCTTTCCTAGTTGACTAATCTGCATTCTTTTAATATTCTTTCCCATTTGACTTATGCAACAACTTCAGTTTCAACATTTAGTCTAAAATCACCAAACCCATTTACAGCATTCTTTTAAAATTCATGCTCTCAAAAGCATGGACACTGTCTTTTTTATGTTGTCGCTTTTTATATCACAATCTGGTAATAAAGTAAGCATAAATGTCAAAAATAAAATTTTAATATTCAAAAATGAAATGAATTGGAATAAGTTGAATTTTAAATTTTGATTTTTTTTTCAAAGTACAAGTTGGAGAATTTACCGACTTTGTTTTGAATAATATAATTCTGGACTGGTCAAGCAATCGGAGACTGTAGACTGAAATTCTAAACACATAAAAGTGATTATATATATATATATATTTGATTTTTACACAATTTTATCTTTTGTCAACACAAAAAAAAAAAAAAGCAAGACGGAAATAACACCTAATATAAACAAACAAAGTTTTATCTAGTCTAATCAAATTTAAACTAATTAAATAAAAATAATTCCATATATATATATGCTTATTTTATTTTAAAGTTTTGAAATATGACATTTTGTTTTGTTTTTAAAGTGGAGCGCTAGTGAAGTGCTCCATCTTGTCAAAGGCCCCCATTTATATATAATGCTTATTTTATTTTAAAGTTTTGAAATATGACATTGTTTTTTTTAAGTGGAGAGCTAGTGAAGTGCTTCATCTTGTCAGAGCCCCCCATTTTTGACCAAAAGATTTCACATTAACAAAATCCAACAAATTCACTCACTTTATCAATTGAATCAATGTCACTTACACAATCACTATGAGCTTTTAATATATAAGATATTATTAATATAAGTTTAGCATCTAATTCTTGACTAAGGAAAAGTGGATTGGATTTCACATTAATCAAGCCTTCAAATCCACCATTAAACCAAATTGAATTTCCAAGTAAAAATCTTCCTAAATATATTGGAGTTATTGGTCAAAGTACACAACGTGCTTGAATTTACTTTGTTAGCTGAATTTAATTTCAAATAAATATTAAATATTATTATTATTATTATTTCAAATTTTCTTTGCCTTAATTTTCCTAATTTTATTTGACAAAACTTCAAAATATTAACTTGATTAAAACACAAAAAAATTCATAATTCAACGATGCTGACTCTATTATGAAAAATGTTGGTGTGAGAAATTCAAATTTAACAAGACGCAGTGGTATAAGTGGTATAACAAATCCTCAGTTGTTAATATAGATTTACAATTCAAATTCTGTTTCACGTAGTAAGAGTGCACATGATGGACAAGCAATTCTTAGCTTATGTACCTATCTTGACTGTGCTTGTTGTATTTGTTAAAAAAAAAAATTATTAAAACATGAGACTGAGTCTAGTCTATCCATGCGGATCTATGTGACCATGATTAAATTTATTTATTATATTAACTAAATCCCATAATGTGGTCAAGATCTTGGGATCTAGAGGCCGGCAAGATGAACGGCGATCCATGAGCCGTCTTATGAAATGGACGGTTGATCAACGAAGACTTTACGGCTATGTTCCCATCCGTTGGCTTCGCTTTCATCCTCCGCGTTGGTTGTGACATGATAAGACTTTTAAATTTATGTTCTGAGTTTGGTGCCGCGACTTCAATATTTATTTATTTATTTATTCTTAGTTTTTCTTGTATCCTTTATATTTATAAGTAGAGGTATTGGATTAGTAGAGAGTTTCTCTTCATGTGTTCTTTGGTTTTGCATTTCCTTTCATAAGGTATTGCCTTGTTTTTTTTTTTTTTTAAACTTGGAATAGTTAATTATTAGAGTTCATTGATTGAAAACAAGCTTGATTGATTGCTTGCATGAATTATTTCTTGACATGTGTTTTGTTTGTGTTCCAAAGAAAACAAGCTTATGATATTTGTATGAATTATTTCTAGATATGTTTTCATACATAGTTGTTATGTTCTCAGTATGATTATAATAATCTCTTTCAAGATGTATTTTCATATCATTATTGTTAATATTTGCTCATGTTTATTATCATGGATTAATATTTTCTCCAAAATGATCATCATTATTAATATGTGTTTAACTTCTTCACAGATTCAGGAAAAAAAAACATAAATAATCATTTGGATCTCATTAGTACACTACACAAAAAGATATGAGTTTCTGCTGTTTTGATGCATTATTTGCAAGTATAAAAGATAAGGTCACTCCTTATTCTCCAGAAAACACTAATTATGGTAATCAATTTATACTTTTCTTTTCATTTTATAAATATATATATTTAAATCAAATTATTTTTTTCTAAATTATATGAACCATGAAATTATTTCTCTGCAGAAAACTCACCAGTTAAGAAGAACATAAGGTTCTTTACTTACAATGAGTTAAGTTCAGCAACAAATGATTTCCATCCGAGCAATCGAATCGGCCGAGGTGGTTTCGGAATTGTATACAAGGTATGAATATTAATGTAATGCTAGCATTTTGTTTGATTTTTCAATGAATTTATAGATTCTTAAATTAAATTTATAAATGACAGGGAGTTCTTAGGAATGGACTAACAATAGCAGCAAAAGTACTCTCTGCTGAATCAAAACAAGGAGTTAATGAGTTTCTGACAGAGATTAATACAATTTCGAATGTTAAGCATCCAAATCTTGTTGAGCTCGTCGGTTGCTGTGTTCAAGGATCGAGTCGGATTTTGGTTTATGAATATGTTGAAAATAGTAGTCTCGACCGCGCATTACTTGGTAAATTAATCTGCGAAACTGTTAAATATGTCAAATATGATGTCGAATTATTGCGAGGACTTATTACATAGTTTGGATTTTTATAGGTCCGAAGGGGAACAGATGTAAATTGAGTTGGAGCTCAAGGTCTGCAATTTGTTTGGGAGCAGCAAAAGGGCTTGCATTTCTGCATGAAGAGACAAGACCACATATTGTGCATAGAGACATAAAAGCTAGTAATATTCTTCTTGATCGAAACTTTGTACCTAAGATCGGAGACTTTGGTTTGGCGAAGCTTTTTCCTGATAATGTTACTCATCTTAGCACACGGATCGCGGGGACAATGTGAGTTTTTCGGAATCGTTTCTTATGTAAACTCTTTTTTTGTTTAGCATGAGATTCACTACCTAGTATCATTTTAGCATGAGATTCATGTGAACCAATTTTGAACATTTCTGTTACTATAATCTCATGCAGGGGCTATTTAGCACCCGAATACGCAATGCTCGGTCAATTGACTAAGAAAGCCGATGTATATAGTTTCGGTGTCCTCATACTCGAGATAATCAGTGGCAGAAGTACTTCAAAATCCACACATTCAGACACAGAACAAGCCCTATTAGAATGGGTAAGCATTCTTCTTAAAATGAATCCAAAACAACTGAGGATATGGATAATGCGAAAACTTATCGAAGTATGCAATGTACACAGACATGGCAGCTGTTTGAAGAAGAGAAACTGACAGACCTTGTTGATCCAAACCTAAAAGAGTATCCAGAGGAGGATGTGAAGAGGTACATCAAAGTAGCTCTTTTCTGCATACAAGCAGCAACAGCAAGAAGGCCATCAATGACTCAGGTTGTGGAGATGTTGTCAAAGCCGACGATAAGAATCAAAGAGAAGGAGCTGACCGCCCCCGGCCTCTGGCACAAGTCTTCGGCAACCAGCACAACAAGTTCAAGCAAGTCACAGGCCAATGATACATCACCTATGTTATCTGTAACTCCATTGACCGCACCTCCGGTCACATTGATGTTAGCCAGGTGACATATGTATGTCACCGGCCAATTTCATTGATTCAATAGTTATCCCTGCTTGTTGTGTCCATTCTTTAAGTAATTTGTACAGGAACTGAACTGTAGAACTCAATCCTCCAGTATACATAACCATATAATCTTAATAGAAAGCAACATAGAACTTCTCTACAAATGATAATGTAAACCAAGAGATCCATATTTCACACGAGTCTCTAAAGCAAATAGGGGAACCAAAGCTCATGATAAAGTCATAGTAAACAAGGGGACAAACAGCATTTGACTTCTACACTAAGAGATTAATGGTAAATGCACCGGCTGGTGCTTATTCTGCAGCAACTGCCACTGGTTCTGTTGTTGTGTTGCTCTCAACAGGTGGTGCGGTGGCTGCCTCTTCCTTGGACGACGGTTTGCCATTTGCTGTGGCGGTTCCTTTAGGGGAACCCTGTTTCTTTGCGGCAGCAGGAGCTCCATCCTTGGCGGGTGCAGGAGTAGGGGGTGGTGGTGGTGGTTTCATGTGTGGGGGGAGATTGTGTTTCAGCTTCAGAAGTATTTGACGCATTCTAGAGAGATCAGTGGGCTTGCCAGGCTTTGGGCCCTGAATAACAACAATTGATGGCTTCTTGTCTTGATCTTTCTTCCCTCTCTTCTTCTCGATGTTGGGCACCTCATTGGGGATGAGTTCCGCAATTGCTTTCCAGTACTGCTTATCTGCATTTGCGTGGAACTTCTCTTGATTGGCCAGAAATAGCTAGAACCACAGAAATACATGTTGTTTAGTTGTAGAATTTGGGAGGCAAGTTTCGGTCATTTCCAAAAAGTAGATGCCCCTAGCTTCCATACCTTTTCTCTTTCTCTGTTGTGAATCTTGTTTGTTTCACAATTCACCTTCCTTTTCTCGTAAAAAGCAGTCTTGTATTCATCAGCTTCCTTGTAAATTTGTTCCCTCAGTTCCTTTTCTCTTTCCTCTTTCTGCTTCAGAAGTTCAGCGTTTTGGCTGTGCATCATTTAAGAGAGGATTATTCTTTTCACTCCAACATGCAGTCAGAAAGCAACAAAAGACGATATAAATTAAAATGGTCACATAAAACTACAATATAAGTGTAGGACACTGTCAATAGGTGATGCATCACCACAACTAATTGTCATCTGCTGCATCACAAGTTAATCAAGTACAAGGCACAGCACACAGGATAAAAAAACATGACAGTATGCTGGCCACATCAGAGATGCATAAATTCATCAAAGGAAAAGACTCGGAAAACCTTGTATCATCTGCTAAGAAACACCTTGATGCAAACAAAGCCTTACATTAATATGAATAGCTTTATTTCGTTTAATTTAGTAATCAGTACACAACAAAAGAAGAGGTAGAGAATTCAACCAAATCGAATGTAGGATTCAATTAGCCATCTGTATCATATTATTCCTGAGGGAAGTTGATCTTTCCTCAAACAGTAACTACCAGTTCACAAAGACTAGTTCACTACTTTAAATTGCCCATATTTTCAAACCATTCCTGGAAAATCTCCCATGTCTTAAGAGTAAACCTCAGCTATACATTTGATCCTCTCATTTTTCATATTACTTTGGGAGAGTTTGTTTCATGGTTTTATGGGTGGTTTCCTACAAACTTTTGGAGAGCAAATCAAATTCCCATGTATGTTTCAAGATAACGAGATAAAAACATGTTTTCACAGGAGCTAAAAATCTCATAGAAATTTAAATCAAGTTCTCATCTTAAACTGATTGAACACCATAACCATTACAGCTGGATCCATATGCCAAATTAAAGTCAATCTATGACCTAATTCTTCTAAATGTTGTTTCCCACCATCTTCAATATATAGTCCAAACCTAGTTCCTAATATTCCTATGTAGCATATCATGCCAACACCAAAATTCTTTCTAACTTTTGGTTCTATCTTTTAACTATGGTATCCAATCGACATGTTATTACATACCTTGGTGTAGTTGTGCACTCAACACACAGTATTTAGTTATTCAATCCTCCCAGTTGACTTTTTTGTACAGGATATGAGCTGACACAATGCTTGCATTTAACACTACTATCGCCGAAAAAGCCATTGCTAGATATAAAACAATGTATTTGAGTTCATTACACAAAAATATACTACATCCAGGAAAATCTTAACTTCCAACTTAACACCAGCAAAAATCAATTATCACCCAATTATATTAATCAGATGTATAGATCTTAAAGTTAAATCACCGAGAAATTGAATGACAGCAGGATAAATCAATTGCTTACAAGAGTAGAAAAAAATTCTATAACAAATCAAAGAGGCCCAGTACTGCTTTAAGGAAATGAAAAAAAAAAGTTACATATTTATGCATACTATCACATGTTCATTTTAGCAACATCTATACTTAAGCAATCATCAAAACTATTAAGTAATCTGAACATGAGAAATAACAACAATTTGCAAAAGAATTCAAAATCCATCCAAAGAAACAGAACATGTCCACTGAACCTAAAACCACAAAGAAATAAAAATAGAACACTAAACCAACAAGCCCTGATCATTAGAGAACAAAGCGAAATGAATTAACACCTACAGAATCCAACTTGATCTGTGATTGAGCACAATAAATACCAAGCTAAATGACTTAGAGCGAAGGTATCATCATCCTTAAATCTATTCAAACATCAAACTTGTGATTTAATAAACAATCTACATCAAAATCAATATTTACCAAACAAAAGATCCATTGATAGTTCCACCACAATCATCACTCTGGGACATCAAAATAATCAAAGCAATAAAACAGATTGATTTATCATCAACAGATAACCAAACAGAAGCAGATCTAGCAAATAACAAGCCAAAAACTTCACATGAAGATAACCAAAACGAATTATAATCAACATCTTCAACAGATCTAAACAAATAGAAACGTAGACAAATCAGATCTAAGAAAAAAACAACTCACCGGCGCCATTCCCGCAGGAGGAACCCCTCCTCAGGTTGCATCTCACCAGGCGGAGGCAGCGTAGGCTCATCGGAGAAGATCGCATCATGATCAGCTCCACCATTGGCTTCTGACATCTCAAACGGGGACGAGAACTCCTGATGTGGTTCAGGGCTGTACCCAAATGGCTCCGGCGAGGGAGGGAAGCTACCCCCACCACCGCCACTGCCAACAGAGACATGGTGAACATGGACATCGCCAAATCCATCGTCCGGCACGTCCTTCGGCGGATCCTCTTCCGCTGCGAAGGCCGAGAAGGATTCGTAGCGCTGGGAAGGGAGGCGGGGGTCGTAGCCGATGTAGCCATCGTCGTCAAAGGGGCGGGTGGTGGCGGAGTGTGGCGGCGCCGCCTCGTGGCCGTCGGAGCTGAAGGCGTCGAAGGAGTTCGACATGGCTTCGATCGAAATCGAGATCGGGATCGAGGAAAATTTTGGGGGTGATTTCGCGGTGGAGCTCTTGCTCGCTGGGGAACTTTTTTATTATTATTATTATTATTATTATTATCTTTGAAATTGGGAACGCTTTGGGAGTGAATGGGAAAGTAGTTGTTTGGTTTTTTAAAATTACCATGTTGCCCTCGTATTAAGAGCTGAATTACCATCCGTTTGGTGGCAAGAAACTCGTGGGAATCTATTTCTTTTGGTGTCATCTCAAATACGAAGGTCCGTTGGTATAATTCTGATTAAGAGTTACCCCATATTGTGTTTTTTCCATTATTTATTTGCTGTTTTGAATTCAAAGAGAATTTTAAGTTAAATGACAACCACTGCCCAATTGTCCCTTTTGGGAGTGGATATAAGAGATGCAGGTAAATGGGTATTGACTTGGTTACCTTTTAACAGGAGTTGTATTTCTCTTGTGTAAAATTAGATGGTAAAATAATTTATTAGTCTTATATGATTTTTGTAAAACTTCTGGACATTTATATGATGAACATTTATTATTTAATATAATGTCACAATAATCTGTGCATCTTTGTACATGTTTATTTTTTTAACAAACCTTTGACTAGAGGACCTTTATCACCTATTGAAAAAAAAAAATCAATTATTAATGTCAATAATGAATTGTAATTTTAATTATCACCTTCATTGCTTTATATTAGGAGGCAATTCCTTCACAATAGAAAAATGATAATTTATTTTGTCTCCAATAAAAAGTTGAATTCATTTTTACAATAATTCTTGAAATTAGTGAGGGTTGTGACTTTCTCTATATTTACCCAAAAAAAAGAAATAATGTAAATTTAACTTTTTTTCAGTTTCGCTTCAGATTTGGATGAGTGTGTTAACACAACTATGATCCTTGTTGATGACCTTAGTCTAACTCTTTACAAAAAATTGTCCTATATTTTGTATTTTGATCACTTTAATCACCCTTGTGGTTCAGGTTCCATTCCTTCTTCCTTTCTAATAACAATCAGTTAAAATTGCAACCAAATGTTTATTTGCCAATCATTTTTATTTTGACTTGAGGCTTGGCAGATCACCCATCTCAATTCCAAACGCACCGGTTCCACATGCTGTCAAACAGAGCATTAAAGAGCAACCTATTTTCTACGGTAATATACCCCACAATTGACACAATTCTTAAATAGCTGTATATTCAAAGAATGACAACCCCACCTGTCCACCATTTTGTATATAGTTTTATAGGAAATTGGCTTAAGGCTGGCAGAAAGAAGACATTCAGTTCTGGAAAGTCTCATTTCCTCCCATTTACTTGGCAGGAAAGTCTGACTTCTCAGATCTGTGTCTTTCTTTTTTAGTTAATCACAACCTCAGCTTTTTTGCTTCACAAATATGAATACAATTAAACAAATAGTGAGTGAGGCATAATTTAATAAGGATACAAATGCCATAAAATTCAAGCAGAATTAAAATGGTGCTACCAATTGCTCTATTTAGCTGCCAACAACTCCTTAAATCGACTGGTGACGGACTCCTGGAGAGGAACATAGGGAATCCGAGTTATCACCTCTTTCCCGAATGCAAAGACGAGAGCTTCTCTTGCGGTTTGAAGATCAATACCCCGGGTCTGGAGATAGAACAGCTGATCTTCTTCAAGGTCACTGATGGCAGCACCATGCGAACACTTGACATCATCTGCGATGATTTGGAGGTTAGGCTTTAAATTGGCGGTTGCTCGAGGTGCCAAGAGGAGGGTTCTTGTCAGTTGTCCAGCATCAGTTTGTTGTGCATATCTAAGAATTAGAAACATGAAGATGAGTCCTAAGAATCGCATTGGTCTATATTAGGTAATGGTCGCAAAATTTAAAATTAGAAGTCAGTATGGTGATAATGAAAGAATATAAGAGGCATTTCAACTGAGAAATTATCATTACAAGCATCGAGCAGAATACCTGTTCACCTTTATGTTGCCATCAAATATAGCATGACCTGAAGAATCTGATACAATGCATTTGTGAAGCTGTCGGGAATACCCTCTTGGATAATCAAGGACTAATTTGCTGTGTAGATCTTGCGTTTGATTGCTCTGTGCTATATGGAATGCTGACATTTCTGTCGCAGTCTCAGGGCCTAATTGTTGAATATGAATATTATGTCTGCTTAACCTTCCTCCAGTACTTACCTCAACAAGCTCATAGGTACTAGCTGCTTCCTGCAAAAGATGGAACACAATATCTCAAAAGGTGTTTATTTTACGGTTTAAATATTTGAATTCTGCATGCAATAATTTATTTATAGTAGGGGCACAGAACCAACTTTCATCAAAACAGAGGAATAATTTTCACTTTTACTGAAACAACTTCAGGAAAAGATGAACACCATTTAATCCCCACTCCCAACAAGGACTACAAAAATCTGCAAGCATTTAAGAGATAGAAGCCATCACTACATTGTACCAGTTAGAAACTTAGAATGTGCCAAGTCCCATTAAGAGATATAAAACTTGAAAGGTCCTTGGATCACCTTTATTTGTTCATTATGAACAATGAAGTGACCCGTACTTTGGGAATGCCATGGTGTGGGAGTGTGGGACGGCTTAATACACCTACATATCTTTTCGGTTTTACTGTTCATCAAATACCATGCTGTCAACTACATCAGCAATCAAGACTCGCATCGCCAATAGGTTCAATTAAAGCCAAACGGGCCAGATGTAGTAGCAATTTTCTTTCTAGTTTTAGTAATGCTGACAGACTTTTTGAGTCAAGTGAAAAAAATGCACTAGTATGGACAGTAAAATTCCATGAATCATCAAGGACAGGCAACTGGAAGGAGAAAAGTGATAATCGAAAAAGTGTCAAAAATTTTGACCAGGGACTGAAAAGAGAAAAAGCAGCCCAACCACACTGGACAATAATATTATTGCTCTCATATTATGATGGAAAGATTTTATAACCATTAAGGAATTTCTGTTTTCTTGTGAATAGAACATATGTGACACAACCACACGCGCAAAAGACATATAACGCTGTTAACTTCATTAAAAATAGACCGGGAGATATTTCATTCAATAATGCCCTCAGATCAGGGCACCATTAACTAGGAAAAGTACTATCTCTAACTGAAAAGACCAAAAGGGGTGCAAAAGCATTTTGGTGATGAATGGTAGTGTAAAAAATAAGGCAAAAAAGAAATGAAAAGAAAGAGAGCATTCTTGTAATCTTACTTTCATGTCATGGTAAGTGGTAACACAAGGATGGCATCCTTGTCATTGTCCCTATGGCCTCCATAGATTGAAAACCTAGCTTCCACTGATGCCCTGATGATAATGACCTTAAATCCATCGACAAATGCTGACCAACTGCGGTTAGGCTTATTGGCGTTGAAGGGTCTATTACAACACAATGATAAACAGTCTACTACTACTTCTATAACCCTATTATGGGCTCTCTATCCAATGAAAAAAACCTTTACAAATAAAACCTTCAATGACTCAAGTAGGTCATTATCAGCCAGTGTTAACATTGCCCAATGCAAATACTCAGCTGATGGTGCCTGCTTAGCTTGCAGTAAAAACTGTCAATATAGAACGTTACAATTTTGAAGGTGGATGAACTTATTATATATGTGCCAACTAATTCAGTGATCCCCACATTATGCAGTTGATATGTACTTTCAAGAATTAGGTACATTGATTAGAATGCTTTCAAGAACTCCAATATAAAGCTTTCATTGCCATGGCTGGGTATCACCAACTAGCTACAGACAAAACGAAACTTTGATAACTTGCCTAAAATTAAGGTGGCCCTGTGTTGGGTTTATCACATTGATTGGACATGAATCCTAGAGTGGAAGCTAAGAAAGAACACAGTTCAGTCCTTTTACAAAAAGCAAACATACAGCCACACCATTTGTGGCATTTGCCTTTTGCTGATTCACTTGACACAAGTTTATGCTATTTATTGAACACTTCATAGTAAAGAACAACAACTTTGCATCCCTACGCAGTCTAGGCCATATTTCCTATCAAAACCATCAATCAAGGTAATAACCTCGTGAAAGCACAGGTAACTGATTAATCCCAATACAAGAGACTAACAAGCTGGCTCACATATCCACATTCTTAACACAAAAACACTCGCTAAAGACCAAGCAACATGACAATTCTCTATGATAATCTAATGCAAATAAAGAAATTTTCATAAAAAAAAAAAATCTTCTTTTACCCCTAAATCAAAAGATTGGCTTCAAAACCGATAGTTGGTACCTGCCGAGCAGAGGTCCACTTAATATGTGCGGCATTCAAAGACTGCCTCTGCACATACGAGTGTTTCACCATCCCACCTTCACCAATCAAGATCTCCATCGCCGAATTCGCCCAGTAGCACTTCCCCTCACAATCCCCAATGCCCAAATGCTCCTCCAAAATGGTCAGCTCCGCCCTCTTCTCCACCACTAGTAGCACTCTCGGATTCGAAACCGGCAACCTCCCACTCCCCACCTCCTCCCCTTCCGTCGAGCAAAACACCAAATGCAAAGGCTCCTCAACAACTCTCACACCCTCCGGCACATAAACAACCAGGACATCAGGGGCGCCAAGCCCATTTAGGTCCCAGAAGAGGTCACCATCTGGAAACTCAGAAGCAGTCACGGCGAGGACGCGGTCAAGGACGGGGCCAGGAGGAAGAGAAGAAAGGTAACCAGCAACGACGCCAGAGGGGAGGGAGGAGAGGCGAGACAAGGAGGGCACAGGATAGCCATCGGCGACGACAAGAAGGTTAGGAGAATGAGAATCGAAGCCAGGGTCGGAAGGAGGGTTTGGGGAGGAAACGGGGAGAATTTGGGAGGATTTGAGGAAGGAGGTGTCGGTGAAGCGGAAGGGCTCGTCCTTGCGGGAAGGCCATGGTTTGGAGAGGAGGGATTGGGAGGAGAGTGAGCGGAGGGATTGCAGGGAAGGAGGGGAGGAGGAGGGGAGGGAGTCCTCGAGCTTTTCGGCGATGGAGAGGACGAAGGGGTCGGAGAGGGAGGCACGAATGGGAGCTAGGGTTTTGGGTTTAGGGTTAGGGTTTGGGGAGCGGAGATGAAGAAGAGGGAGGAGAGAGGAGGAGAAGGAGATGGCCATCGTTGTTCGTCGGTGAAGGATAGAAGGGAAATGAGAAGTTGGGCCTTATTTGGATTCATAATGGGCCGGCCTGTTATTTTTAGCTTAAATTACTTATAAGTCCTCAGACGTTTTTAATTACTAGTTAGTCCCTGGGCTTTTTTTAATTACAATACAATCCCTCAGTGTAAACAATCTAAATAATCCGGGCTGTCCAGTGTTCCTATTTCAGAAATCTAGTTTTAAAGATTATGGTTTGGTTCTCTACTTTTAGTTTTGTTGTAATTTGGTCACTCAAATACATATTGTTAATAGTAATCGCAAGTGTCATACTACGTAATAGTCTCAGAGTTAGTATTTGAGCTGGCATATACCACGACACAAACACAAATAATGTATTAAATGCAAGGTTATATAATGTAATTAATCTTATAAAAATAAAAAAAAATTAATTCACACTTTTACAATCATATGATCAATCTCATATATATATATATATATATATATATGCCTCTTTATTCTCATTGATATTTTTTTTTCTCATTCATCTAGAATCTTAATCTTTTGTAGATCTTCCTAAATTTAATATGTGATTATATGATAATTATCATATCATATCAAAAAAGGCAAAACAAAAGAAGATAATTAGCTTTCTAAACTAAGCTCAAGAGATTTTTTTTTAATTCTAATTCAAAAAAAATATTTGGAAATTTAATATTTGAAAATCCTCATTAAATAAGCATCACCATGGAATGAATTCAACAACCAAAATCATTAGTTAAGCGGCCTAAATCCCATGCACTACCTAAAAGTATTGATTTTGTTATTTTTTTTATATTTTGGTTTTTCCAATTTTATGCTAATGAATAAATATGTTTTTATATTTAAGAAAAATAAATATATTTATCTTTAAAGTAACCAAAATCTTCAATATAGAGAGTTGAAAGTCTCATATTATTTAAATAAATACCAATGACTAATTTTTTCCTTACTTTTTAAGATTTTAAAAATATAAATTAAAAAGTACATGAAAAATGGGGTAAGAGAGATCACACAAAATCCTCACCACCATCAAAGTTTCCATTCATATTATCCCTTCCATTTCATTTCCATGTTGATGATCTTCAAGCTTTTCTTCAAGCTCTCATCAATGTCATCCATGGCCGAGCATCCTTCAAAACCAAAGAAACCTCTTTCTCTTCTTTTCCTCCTCCCAACTTCCTTCACCTTTGCTTGCCTTCTCTTAGCCTTGATTAATGGCACTCTATCCTTCTTCTCTTTACCATCACCCTCCGTTAATGAACTCAAACCAAGCTCTTCTCCATTAATGAACATCTCCATCTTGATCTCCAAACAAAGAGCATCCATAAACATGAATCCCAAGAAGATGATCATCAACTCAAAACTCAAGTTCCTCAAACCAAACAAGCACTCCAAGCTCTTCTCAGCAAAAGTATCCAAGTTCATCAACTCCTCATGCACCCTTCTCTTCTTTATGACATGGATATCCTCATCCACTTACTTTGGACCAAGAGAACTCCTTTCAATGGAGAGTGTCTTCAAGTTCCACCCGAATGCATGCCTACTCATTGTCTCAAACTCCATGGACACTCCCAAAGGTGCAAGAATACTAAAACCCTACAAAGACCAAGGCTTCAAAGTTTTAGCCATCTCACCAGACTACTACTACTTCTCCACCTTCTTGTTCAGAAAAACTCCAGCTGAATCCTGGTTCAAAAAGCTTATCCAAGGGAGCATTGATCCAGGTGAAGTCTCTCTAGGCCAAAACATGTCAAACTTGATAAGACTTGCAATTTTGTACAAGCTTGGTGGGATTTATTTGGACACTGATGTTATAGTAATGAAGAGTTTGCATGGGTTGAAGAATGTGATTGGAGCTCAGACTTTGGACGTGCATGGGAATTGGAGTAGGTTAAACAATGCAGTGATGATATTCAGCAAAGGGCATCCACTTGTTTTGAAGTTCATTGAGGAGTTTGTGAAGACATTTGATGGGAGGAAGTGGGGGTATAATGGACCGTATTTGGTGTCAAGGGTGGTGGAGAGGGTGGCCGGAAAGCCAGGGTTTGAGTTCAGTGTGTTGCCGCCGCCGGCTTTTTATCCGGTGGGGTGGAGGAGGATGGAAGGTTTGTTTGAGAGGCCTTTGGATGGAAGGCATGCAAGATGGGTGAAGATGAAGGTTGAGAGAATAAAGAAGGAGAGTTTTGCATTGCATCTTTGGAATAGGGAGAGTAGGGAGTTGAAGGTTGGAGAAGGGAGTGTTATTCAGAGGTTAATTAAGGTTTGTTGTGTTCTTTGTGATCATTTTGATGGTGAGTTTTAATTGTGAATAGAGTTCATGAATGAATTATGGATTGATTTTTCAAAAAAAAAAAAAAGAAAAAGAAATGAGTTATGATTAATGTAATGTTGTTCTTTTGGTTAATGGATTGTGGATTAGTTTCTTTAATTTGTTTTGATGATGGGGTTTTGTTTTAGTTAAATTAGTAATTAGTATAAAGTCTTGAATTTTTGGTCATTTTTTAGCATTTATGTAGGGTGAAAAGTGTAATTAGAAATGAATTTTAATTAGTTAAATTAGTAATTAGTATAAAGTCTTGAATTTTTGGTCATTTTTTAGCATTTTTGTAGGGGGAAAAGTGTAATTAGAAATGAGTTTTAATTAGAGCATTTTCTAGTGGTTTTTGATAATATTAGTCTTTAGTTAAATTTAAAAAAATGGTTATATTAGACAAACAGGATTCGATTTCATCTAAAAGCTTAATTTAAATGGATTATATACAAATTTTTACTTTTAAATTGCATTGCTAAATTTTTATTGCAATTATTAGATGGGACTTATTCAACTTAAATTTTTAGTTTATATTATTGGGATTATTATTATCACTTCTAATACATTCCTTTGATATTAATAATAAATAATTAATTTTTATTAATTACTCCATGATGCATTGACTCTAATAGCATGGTTTTTAATTTAGCCATTGCTCTTATTAGAGGATGATGAAAGCCTATCCAATCATACTCTTTTGACTTTAAAATAGTAGGTGTACTACAATCAGCTTAATTGGGACACATTGGGAAGACAAGCATAATAATTTATTCAATTATTTATTTTTGAATAATTAATAATAACACAAGTTGGAGCTCCTTCATTATAAAACCATTTTATGAATCTTGTAAGTTTATCAACCAAATTAATTAATTCCTCTTGACTGGTTTTCTACAGCTTTTGCAAGCAACTTCAAGTGAATCTTATGAATTTCAGTGTATGCTTTCATTTGGATTAGTGCCAAGATGTAATTCCAAGAAAATATTAGCTAAAACAAGAATTTTTTATTTTATTTAAGTGTTGATTTAGATTTTATTTTTTACAATTTTGACAAGCGCAAGTATAATTAAGAGTGTGCCCATTGACAATTTGAACATGTGTCCTCAACTAGTTAACTCGAAGATCGAGTTATAAGCCAACTATCATAGTTATGAACCCTTAGTACTATTTTGTTTTTGCTAAAATGAGCGGCTAGATCATTTCAAAGGCGTGCATAAACCTCAGCAGAGTAAGTGGGAGCGAGGCCGGAGTACATATGTGCGCAGGAACCACCTACACACAACCACTACTCATACTCCCAAAAATGTGCCTTCACTCGAAATTCAAACTTTCACCATTTATGAAGAGTTCTATTGAGGACTCACCTACCAATAAACTACTTGGTCGTTGGTTAGTACTGTTTTATTTAGAGTGTTTCAAATTTGAGAAATGAAACCTTTAAAAATTAAGTCTTACTCTCCAGGTCATTTAGGTGCGTTTGGATAGTGGGATATTATATTCTCATGGATGGGGATATCCATGGATGAAGTATCCATAGATGGGAATGTCCATATTTAAGTGTTTGGTTGGAGAGATTTAATGGTAGAGATAAAAGATTGTTTGGTGTTTGGTTAAAGTGATAAGGATATGTAAAATTTTGGATATCCATTTTTGAATGTTTGGTTGAATGGATAAGGGAATGATATAATAACCCAGAGGTGAAATTACCACTTTATTTAATTAATTATTTTTAAAAAAATATTTTTAAATTGTTTAATTAAATTCAATTATTAGTGGATGATTAGAGAAATTTATTTTTTAAATATTTTATGTAAGTATTTGATTTAAATAACGGATATTAATAGATAAAGTTTTTATTTATTTAGCATGAAAAATTTATAATGGACTATTAATGAATAACATATCAATTTATTATTTAACTTGATTTTTTGAATTGAATTTAATTCAAAAAATCAAGTTAAATAAACAAAGAAAAGATTGTCACATTCACAGAGAGCTGATTAGGCCGCTTATTTGCTTACAATGATTATAATCAATAAGAGATTGAGAATAACAAAGTTAATAATAACACATTCATGTATATACTTATACAAACCACTAACTAGTTTCTTTTCCATTAATTCCTTTAGAAAATAACCAAGATCACAAGTAATTAGATAATTCAATCTAGAAGCATTAAAAAGAAAAAAAAGAAAAACATCTTCCCTACTTAACTAAGATTATCCAAATTAATTAAAATAAAAAAAAACTAATGAACTGCTTCAGATGATGATAATGATAATAATGATGATGATCAGTTGCCACCAATAGAACGGAGGTCCTCAAGTGTCTTCTTGATTTGGTCCTGCACAAGCTCCACTCTCTTCAGGTACACCTCCAGCTTTAGAATCCTCTGGTTCCTCCATCTCTCATCCTCCGGCGGCTCCACTCTTGCCATCTCTTATCAACTACCAAAATTTAGTAACAGAACTTAAAATGATAAAATATTTTAAAATTAAAAACAAACCATATGAGATATTATTATTTTATTATTATCTTTTTAATGAAAAAAGAAAAAGAAAAAAAACATGTTCGCTGTGTGGACAAACGAGTCGGTCGCTCTGGTTCGCTACCCGATTTCGTTCGCCGCCTGATCCAGATCTTGAGAGAAGAACGCTGCGTGGACTAACGAGGCGGTCGCTCCCGGATCTTGTTCGCTGCCAGATCTCTTTCGCTGCCTGATCCGCGAAATTCGCTGCCACCGAGATTTTGGAGCTTCGAGCGGTGAGTTTATCACGATGGGAGAGGGATGGAGAGGGATGGGTGAGAGGGATGAATGATGGGGCAAGTCACGGGATGAGTGGCGTCCCACCGATTTAGAGGGACACCACTCATCCATTTTTCAAGGATGGGGGTCATCCCCATTCAGGCCCATCCGGGAAATCAAACAACCGGATGGACCTGTAACTCTGGATATCCCATCACCATCCCAGGATATCCAGACTACCAAACTCTGGTATTTTAAATTAATTGATATATAATCCAACTGCGGCAATTATATGAATGTGCCAGTGAAAAGGTACTATGGCCATTTTTAATAGTTTTTAATTGAACCAACAACCACTTATGGACGTTTATGATGCTTTTTTTTTAAATAATCATGTTGTTGTTTAATTATTATTATATTTTAATCTCATTATTGTTATTCATCCTATGCTATTACCATAATTTAATGCAATAATTTTCAAAACAAAAGACATTCATGATTCGAGATGTAGATGACGCGGTTTGGAGTATATATAGCTTAGTCTATAAAAATTGCTCATGAAATCAAATTTTTTTTTTTTTTTTTAAGTTTCCTCAAGGTTATTTTGCTTTTTTTTCTTTTTTAATTTTACATATTAATAAATTATTTCCAATTATATTGTAATGAAAATACCAGATAAAAATAAAAGTGAATATATATATTCACCATTCCAGTGCCCTGAAATATTTTTCCATGTGCGTTCATATATGCATATAAAATTATTTTTTTTTCAAAGATATTGACATGCAAATTTGTTGGTTGTACAAAGTTTTTGGGACAATTTCCCTTGGAATTTAACTCGGCAAGCAACTATGTAATTTTTCATAAATTAACTAAGAAAACAAGTAATGCAAACGTTTACTAAATAGATAATAGAGAAATTTATCTGTTTTACAGCTCAGTCTTGTACATATAATATGAAAATATTCTTTATTTTTTATTAGTTTATAAATTAAAGTTATTCTAAATATCCAAACCATCATTTGAAAAGAATAAATAAGATAATAAAAAAAATTATACCCAAACTGTTATTCTATTAATTATCATTAAAAACCAAAAGAATATATATCATAAAATTTCAAAAATATAAAACTACCTTGTGCAACAGTTAGTAAATGGTAAGCACACTAGTCAAGAATTGATTATCCATCTCATGCATCCTCACTCGATAATGTGTAATCCAAACCCAAATCAAAGACCTATCATCAGTGGCACTTTTGTCCAACAAGATCTAAATGTCTCACATTAGGCCTTTTATAATTGGGCCAATAGTGCTAGGCCAAAATGTCATTTGGCGTACGGAAATTATGTGGGTTTTGATGACTCATAATTTAAGTTTTTTTTTATAATTATTTTGATGACAAGGCTAAATTACAATAAACACATACCAAACAAAAAAAAAAAGTGGATTTTGTGCCAATGGTTTAGCATTAGGTAGTTAGAACCGGATCGAACCGGACCATTGAACCGGACAAGGGTAAAGTACAAGTGTCGAGAGGTTCAACCACGGTTGCATTGGGTTGAACCGGAATTTATAAAATAAAAATATCAAATATCAAATAATAAGTTAATTTTTAAGTCAAATGCATATAAGATATCAAACAAAACAATTCTTATCTCGTATTTAAATTCAAAATCTAATAAGATATAAACTCATTCAATGAATCATATCAAATAACCCTCATAAAGAAGTTCTTCAAACATTAAAAATTAAATACACATCACACAAAACACAAAGTCTTAAGAAAAAGATCCAACGAGCGGTCGTTAGCTCCAATAAAAGTCTAATCTAAGGGTTCCGTTTCACAATTTTTAGTATATAAGCCCTTTATTTTAATGTGATGATCGGTCTTTATGGCTTTCCTTGGTCCCACATAAAATTTGCTTTCAAGTTCACCTTTTCATTTTCAGTTAAAAAAAAAACTATAAAACTAGTCATCCAATGAGGTCAATTCAACCTTGTGAACTGAAATTGGTTCATCCAGTTCGTGGTTGAACCGCCCAGTTCTCACTGTTGAGCAGGACCGCTTATGCTTCCAGGTACGATTCAGTTGAATTGGGCGGTTCAACCCGATTTTTACTACATAGTTTGGCATACTAGAGAATAAAATTATATATAAATTAATTTTAGGAATTTTTTAATATTAAAAAATGTTTATTAAAAATAATTGCTTATATACAAGGATTTAAAAACTGGACCGGTCAGTGAACCGGTTCGCAGTTCAACTGGTCCAATCGGTTCGATCGGTCGATTCAACAATATTTGCTTGCATGCCATTCGATTGGAAGAATAAATGCTTTTAAATTAAATTATTAAATACTAGAACGAATCACGTGAATCCACTACCACGACAACTCGGTTCATGTGTCGATATTATGTTAATTTTCAATTGCAACCTCGGCAATTGTGCTCATGAGCCATGTAACTTGTTTATAAATTATTATTATTATTATAAAATAGATCATTTTTGAGTCTCCATTTCACATCTTCAAGGTGACTTCAAAACTTGTGGAAGTTGACGAGTAGAATGTTGAGTACTATTACGGCAGGGATGCAGTAGCGACACCCATGGGAGAAGCTTGAGGGGAAGGTGGTCATGGTCACTGGTGTCTCCTCTGGTATCTACCGTAAGCTCTGTCTCGACCTCGCCAGAGCTGGTTGCCTCATCATTACTGCTGCCCGTCGAACCGATCGCCTCTGTTCACTCTGTGATCAGATAAACAGTGTTGGATCGGCGAGGGTGATCAGGAACTGAATGCCGTTCGATCGGTAGCCGTGGAGCTTGATGTGTGCGGTGCGCCAAGATTGAGGGAGGCTGTTGTTAACAAACCCGGTCTGGTCAAACAGGTTCGCCGGTTCTCCGTGCAAAACTGGTTCATAACCGGTTCAATCAAGACCCGATTCAAGTTATATGACTGAACCAGACTGGTGGCCGGTTCCCTATTGAACCTGCCTGTCCGGTCTGATTTTTAAATCCTTGCTTATATAGTCAAGGGAAAAACTAGGGGAGGGCGAAGGGGGACATGGCCCCTTTGGTTTTAGTTGTTTTTTTAATTATGTATATATTATATTATATTAATGCATATAATATAAAAAATTAATATTTAAAAAAAATTATTTGTGAAAATTTATTGTTTGATTTTTTAATATTTTACGACTTAATTTATGTAGTTTTTTTTTTTACAAAAGTATATTGTTTCGCAAGTCAGTTTTTTCGTAAATTAATATATATATTCTAAAAATATTATAGTTTATAAAGAAAAATATTTATAAAATTTTATCTTTTAGCCTTTTAACATTTAATAAATTGGTTATATTATGATACTAAGAACTTTTGTTCAACTTTGTTTTTCTACTTTGTGTGTGCAATAACTTATTTGACTATTTTGTAGAGTTCGTGTTTGTAGAATGATCGTATCTGCATGTTTTTGCAGAATACATGGCCAGGAGTCATCCTGAGCATGTACACGGCCGTGTAGGAGGCCATGCGACATTTTCAGGGGCCACATAGGCATTGACAAGCTCGTGCGGGTGCCCTTATGGCTTTCTAGTTTTGTGGTATACTGTAGTAGTAACACTGTAGAAAATCGACAGAAAGGCAGAGGGGGTGGCACATGGGTGTGTGTGAATGTCACACTGCTATGTGAACATTTCACACAACCGTGTAGATGTTTCACACGCCCGTGTGAAGCTTTTTCCAGAGTTTTGAGGCAAGGGTATAATGGTCTTTTACCCATTTATCTTCCCTTTTAACCCTACTTCCACATTTGCTCTTCATTTCTCCTTGAATGAAAGCTCTCACCAACCCTTTCCACCTCTTTGCTTGTGGATTAAAGGATTATGCTTCACTTCTTCTTCTTCTTCTTCAAATCATCAAGGTATGAGTTATTCTTCTTCTCTTTACTCCATGTTCTTCATCTTGGTTGAGTAATTCTAGGGCTTGTGGTGAATGATGGTTTTTTAGTCTTCAACCTTGCATTGTCTTCTTGTCTAATGAGTAGAATGTTGTTGAAGTACGATCCTTTTTGTATCTTGTTGAAATCTCGAGTAACATTCATCCTTGAAATCGTGGATACTGTAGCACTAATATTGCATTGGTAGAACTTTCTTGTTTCCTAATTTCTTTGTTTGGTTTGAAGCCAAGAACCCTTAGAAACTCTTTGGAAACCTTGAAACAGTTTTGAGCCACAGGTTTAGGGTTGCATTGCATCTTTAAACTTAGGGTTTCGTTTATGATTTCTTTTGCTTAATTGTTCTTTGTTGCTTGTGTGTGTGTGGTTAGGTGGTGAAAGCTTGCTTGGGGGTTTTCTCACCTGAGTTGTGAGTGGGTTATGTGATTGCTAATTCTATTAGAATATATATATATATATATCGTTTAAGTATCTTAATCGTATGAATGAAAATGATCCATGGTTTTATCATATTAAACCAAGGCTTTGACCAATTTGGAAAGATTTTCCGTGTTATTGTTGTATTTATGAAATTCTTACATTTGAGTGAAAATGTCAAAGACCATACTCGTATTTTAATATTGAAATAATTTATGAAACCGTGTTTACATATTAATGTCGTTTGACACCAATACTTGTGGAAACAGTTTTCATTCCGGGTATAAGGATGTTGTCCTGGATCTGGACTTTCTATGTGATATGCATATTTTGTATTATTGAGCTTCCACAGCTTTTGATGGTGACCGAGCGGAGCCTTTCCATGCTGTAGTGGGCGGTTTTTACAGCCAGCCTGTAGAGGTGGCATGAAGACCTAGATTTATTGTCCACTTCATGTGGCACATAGAACCTTGATTGGATGAACATCGGGAACCCGGAGTCACCACACTGATTTTCGGTGGGTCAACGTCAAGGACATGAAGACTTTGACAACTTTGAACTTAGCCCCGTCCACGACTAGAGTTTAAAGAGGTTTTTAAACCACTACTGGATGATTGAAATGTCAAATTTCATATTTTGAGAAACTTGATATTTTTATGCAAATGAACTTTTGAGACATAATCTCTTGTATATCTTTTGGGATATTGTTTTGATGACGAGTTTTATGTGTTAGGGTTATTAAAACTCGTTTTACGCAAATCCTTGAATTTTAAATTGTTGAAACTCTCACTTGAGCAATAATGGGCCTTTTATGGGATTTACGATTTTATACAAGTACATTATGTTTTTCTATACTTATCTTGAATGTCAAAGAGTTGATGTTCTAGTGTAAGAGTCTGTTTGTGGATATTCATTGGTTCATTTTGTGTATTCTTTTAGAATTGTGCTAATCCATTCACTAAGTGACTTTAGTTTCTCATCCTCTCCTCCCCTTTCAGGCTCTAGCGGCTAGCAGTGGGGCGGAGCGCGGGTAAATTCTAGAGGAGGTCACTATGTTTTGGTCAATTTCCACTTTGGTTACTATTTTTCAATTTGTATCAAAGAGAGGTCATCAGAAATCAATTTCATTTCACCGAGAGGTCACTCTTGGATTTCCAGCTAAATTTATTTGATGTGCCAGCCGTAGACGCCACATCACATTAAATTAAACATTTCTTAACATCCAGCTGGACTGGACACGTTAGCTCTGTTCCACGTCATGTTAACTAATCTACTCAACATACACCCTCAGCTGCACAGTCAGCATCTTCATCTTTTCCCTCTTTCCCTTCTTTTGTGAGAGGGTCCTACGCCCGATCCCACAATCCCCAAATTACAGTCGATTATCTAAGAAGCGAAAACCCTTTGTGATCACCGGAGAGTTGCATGGAAGCGGGGAGAGGAAAAGGGAGGGAGTCTAACTTTTGCATTTGCTGACGATTGGAGTTAGGGCAAGGCGGTGGCGGTCATCTTTGTACACCATGGTGAGCAGTTGGTGGGTAAGAGGCGCACAATATGAAGCTCCAGTATACTATAAGTCATATTACCTCCTTGTTTCCTACATTGATTTGCGCAGGATGAAGAGCCAATTGAAATGTGTTATTTTTATTAAATCTGTGAAAGATGTTCAAATTTTTTTAAGAAGATTGTCGCACAACAGGTTAAACTTGGTTTTTGTGGGAATGAGTACATCCAAAGTTGTTTTTATTACACTTGTGAACATTTTTAAAAAGTATGACATAGAAGATTTTTAAGGGGTTTTGTCTCTTGTGATGAAACACTACTTTACAGATGACCTAATTCTAAATGGGTTGTGAATTGGAATTATCAATAATGTTGTATTTTATCGATAGTTGTGTAGCCTTTTGGATTGATGAGGCAAAAAAAAAAAAAAAAAAAAAAAAAAGGGTTATTATTATATGATGAATTTTTTAACACCCTTTGCAATGATGTTGTCTAGTACCAATTGCTGAATATTTCTCAGTACACACGTTCTATGGTATGGGTGACATTCAAAATAGGAGTGAGCATAGGATGGCAGGTGTTGTAGACTTCTGTGATGCTGATTTCTTATCCAAATTGGAGCTTGCACATATGGCTAGTGAGTTGAGCATTTATACATAGGGATGTAGTTTTTAGTTCTGTGAAAGCAGGAGTGGCGTGAGAGAAATAAAAACTTATTCAGATGCTATTAGATGGCTTCAAATGTGGGCTATAGTAGGTATACAAGTATTTATGTCAAGGTAACTAAGATAGATGGTCCTAGTAGTGAGAAGAAATCAGGACATATTACAAGTGTAGATGAGGTTATTGAAGATTTTAGAGATGAAGAGGCTAATGAAGAGGCTAATGAACCATCTGATGAAGAGGAAGCCAATGAAGGTGTGCAGGAAGTCCAATTAAAACAATATGGTCATTTACATGAAGATACTGAAGAAGAGAAAGGCATTGAAAATATGTAGGAGGTCTAATTACGACAATCTAGTCATTTACATGAAGATGCTAAAAAAGAGGAAGCCAATGAAGATGTGTAGGAGGTCCAAGTACAATAATCTGGTCATTTACATGAAGATATTGAAGAAGAAGAAGAAGTCAATGAAGTTGTGCAAGAACATGAATTATAAGAAATTGATCCATTAGATGAAGGTCCTGAAGAAGAAGAAGAAGAAGAAGAAAGTAATGTAGATGTGCAGGAACATGAATCAGAACAAGTTGATCACTAAAATGAAGATCCTAAAGAAGATGTAGGCAATGAAGGTGTGCAAGACCATGTAGATCAAGATCCTAAAGATGAGAAAGGCAATGGGAGTGATATTCATGATTTTGACTACAGTTTGAATAGTAAAGAGGATGATGGTGGGGTTGTTATTAATGAAGATTGTGCTGCTAGGCCTGAGGAAGATGTCCAAGAGGAAACTGGTAGAGGAGAAGATGTTGATGAGGAGGAGGTCCACACTAACTATGCTGTATATGATGATCTACAGTCATGTTCCATAACTGATGAGGATGAGATAAATCCACCCAAGGCCAGATATCTTGAATTTAGAGAGGTAGATATGAAGGATCCTCATTTTCACATAGGGATGAAGTTT
Organism: Dioscorea alata; assembly: GCA_020875875.1. NCBI lineage: Eukaryota > Viridiplantae > Streptophyta > Magnoliopsida > Dioscoreales > Dioscoreaceae > Dioscorea > Dioscorea alata. Next base: position 16,181,165 of record CM037021.1, read on the forward strand.
AGGAGTTTTTCACAATTCAAGCAAGTAGTGAAAAATTATGGGGTAAAAATAAGGATGTAATGAATTTTAGGCCTAATAATAAGGTCAGATGTAAGGTATATTGTAGAAAGGGCTGTCCATTTTACTTGTGGGCTTCACCAATGCTAAAGGACAAGAAAACTATTAAAATCAAAGCTGGTTATCTGAAACATGAATGCACAAGGAACCATAATATAAGGCATTTCAGTGCTCAATGGATAGTAGAGCATTATCTGGAACAGTTTAGAGCAGACACACCTTGGAAGCTTGGAGGCATAATACAGGCTGTTAGAACAAATCAAGAGGTTGAAATATCCAGATTAAAATCATGGAGGGTAAAAAGTATTGCCTTTAAGGTATAACAGTGAGTTTTCCCCCTGTTTATTAAGTTATTTTTAGTCTTTAATTTGCATGCAACATGAATGCAGTATGGTGTTTATAATAGTGAGTTTTTCCCCTCTTTTTTACCTGCTGGGAATTAGATTGCTTGATGGGGATGAGCACACCCATATGAGTAAGCTATATGACTACAGGTTGGAATTGCTGATTAGGACACACCCATAATCGATAATAAAATTTAAATACAATGAGGGTATGTTCTCAGAGATATATGTGTGCTTATCCCCACTCAGAGTAGGATTCCTGGCAGGCTGTAGACAGGTAATATCAGTGGATGGTTGTTTCTTGAAGGGACATTATGGAGGACAACGCCTTACAACAGTTGGCATTAATGCGAATGACTGCATCTATCTAGTAGCATGTGCAATAGTGGACAAGAAGAACTACCACAATTGGGTCTGGTTCCTGGAACTTTTGACTGAAGACCTGGAGATATGCAACTCGTATTACTGGGCATTCATAAGTGACAGGCAGAAGGTAAGTGTTTAATTTCAATGCCATTTTGTGTTATTTCACAATTTTTTTTTTTAAACTTGTCATTTCAGTGTAAGAAACTATCCTTACACTTATTTTCATATCTTGTTTTTCTTTGGTATTTTTACTTTTTCTTGTGTTTGTTTGCTGGTTATTGGATCTTTTTTACAAAACATAAATTACCCCGCAGGGCCTTCTAAATGCAATCGAGGAAGTATTTCCTTACAATGAACAAAGGTTTTGCGTAAGGCATATACATACAAATTTAAGAAGAAGATTTAGAGGCAAAGGCCTAAAGGATCAATTATGGGTCTATGCTAGGAGTAGTTATATCCCTTCATTTAATTTGGCAATGGAAGCACTTAAAAATAAGTCAGAGGAGGCATACACTTCCATGAAAAATATTACCCATGTACACTGGAGCAGGTCACATTTCAAATCCAAATTTAAATGTGACATATTGCTTAATAATTTATGTGAATGCTTTAACAGCCAGATCATAGAAGCTAGGATAAAAATGCACCACATGACACTGTCCTAAGATTGTTAACAAATTAGAGAAAGCCAAACAGCTTAGCTGGTCCTGCAAGACAACCTCGTCATGTGGTGACAAGTACCAGGTTGTTTGTTTTGATGGGTAGTTTATTGTTGACACAAAAGATATGTCTTGCAACTGTAGGAAGTGGCAACTTACAGGTATACCAAGTTCCCACGCAATATTAGCACTTCATTACAACAAAAAAAAAAACCCTGAAGATTACATAGATGAGTGCTATATTGTTAGAACTTTCCTGTCAACCTATAACCATATACTGAAACCAACCCAAGACGCCAATTGCTGGCCCAAGAGTCCACAAGATCCAATGATACCCCCAAAACCAGCAAACAAAATAGGGGCAGGAATCCCTTGATGAGGAGGAAGGATCCCCTTGATGCACAGGAAGGACACACAAAAAGGAAGGTCAGTAGGAAATGCCACAACAAGAGGTGCAGTGTTTGTGGAACTATTGGACACAACAAGAGATTCCATGGCTCGTAAGTGAGTAGATGTTCATATTTTCAGAAGCAATGTTTGTTTATAATTTCTTAATTTCTAACATGACACCTATTTTTACAAAGACACAAAACAACTGGAGAGCAACAAAATGAAGAAGTATAATGCTGACTGCCTATGCCTTAATGTTTTTCCTTTCTTTGTTGGTAGATGATAAGAGCATTGTTTGGTTTGTAACAGGATGTTGGACATCATATGGACCCCATGGACACAATTGATCCTGAAGTGCTTCAAGTGCATTTCATTCACACTGTAGAGGTATTTGTTTTTAAATTGTAAAGACATGTTGCTATGGAAATGTTATTTAGTTGTTTTTTTACTAAAATTTAATGCACATGAGGGACATAATTGCTCAAACAAGCATTCCTGTGAGTTTTGCACCATCAGTAGAGGCACATGACAGTCCTGCAGAATAAGCACCCTCATTACAACCACAGGTATTTTGATAGAGGAGGGCATTTGTTCATTACCAATTACCTCATCCAGTTGGTTTACTATTTTTTAATTTACTCTTGCCATTCAAAAACCTCCCTAAGACATCCCTAACCCAGCACATGATATTCATGTACCTATTGGAAGTGGAAATCAGGCAACGACACTAATGATACAGTTAATAGCTGAAAGCTTTCATCCTTAAAAATAATTTTGTAGATTTGTGAGGAAAATTGATTATCTGAAAAATTGTAGGGGAGTCAAATCAGTTATGAAACCATCCCCACAACAGTAGCTGGTGATGGAAGATCAAAGCTGGAAAAGCTTGTGACAATGGGAGGGAAAAAAACAACTCATCTCCAAAAGTCAAGTCAGGAAGCATATACCTGCAAGACCACCTCCTCAGGTCATTAGCAACCCAACACATGATAGCCAGATTCCTACAGCAATTGGGCGCCACGCAGCTGCACAAGTAACACAAATTTTGATGTTGGAATACTGCATAACATTTTTTCTTGAAGCATTTATTTATTTATTTATTCTGATAAAACACAGGTAGATCAAAATCAAAACACCTATGAAACCACCCCCACAACAACAACTAGAGATGGAAGATCAAAGATGGAAAAACTTGTCAAAATGGCAGGGAAAAAACAACTCCTCTCCAAAAGCCAAGCAAGGAAGCATATACATGCAATACCACATCCTCAGGTTATCCACAACCTAGCACATGATCGGCAGAGTCCTACAGCAAGTGGGAGTCAAGCAGCTGCACAAGTAACACAGGTATATCTATTGGAATACTTTATTGATGCTTAACATTTTTCCTGATGAAACACTTAAACTTTTCTGATGAGAAACATATTTTTTCTGATGAAACACAGGTAGATTAGAATCAGAACACTCATCAAACCACAATGGGATGGAAAAATCAACCCCTATCCAAGAGTCAGGCAAGGAAGCATTTTCCATCAAGACCACCTGTGTTCAACAATGAAGGAGTGGTGAGAAATTTACAAGATAAGAAGCAAACCAAGTGAAACAAGAAAAAAAGAAAATTTTGGCTTCAACCAGGGAGCAGTGCATCTGGGAGACCATAAAGATGACTTTATTAAAGTGGGTGATGCTGCATTGTGCATCTAGGAGACCATAAAGATGACTTTACTAAAGTGGATGATGCTACATTGTGCTACATGTTTTTATTTTAAAATTGTGATGGACCACTATAGTGGGGACCTGGCAGCTTTAACTTGGGTGTTGAAAAAACAGTGTCCTCTTCTCTTTGTTACCTATCTCAATTGATTAAAAATTATCCTAGTTACCTATTTGTTAACTTTGTCAAACTAGCATTCCAACCTGAAGAAACTACTTGTATGCATCCAATTTTGTTATGGTATTACTGGATTCGAATTATAATGTGATCTTCTCCATTATGATGGTTGAGTTATGGTACTTCTTTTTTTCTTTTTCTTTTTTTGCATCTTTAGAATAGCAATAACAATGGTATAAACTTGTAATATTTAGGACTTTTATTTAAATTCATTTCGAGACTTTGAATCTACAGCAACTCATCCATGGATTTTTCTTGCACAACAAGTATAATTACACATTATTCTCATAACTCAATCACGTGCATAAAAAAAAAAAGAATTATGATTGCTTTCAAAACATCATCTTACTGCACATTCACTGGCCATTCTTTTCCACCTTCCTATGAAGACCGGGTAGGTTATACAATCATGAAAAAAGACTAAAAAATCATTTATACAAGCATTAATCCTTGTGAACTTCCTCTGACCATGTCCTAGCTTCCAACTCCATCTGACGATGCCCTAGGTGCAAGGTCTAAGTTCTTTTCCAATCCTTCGCTTCACTTCCCCGTCGTCTTATGGAAAAGCCCTGAATTGATAATAGAAACGGTAGACCTCCACTAATTCTCTTCCCATAGCCCACCTGAAAATTGGGAAGTTGAAAGAAGGGAAAGATGAAGATGTTGACTGTGCAGCTGCGTGTGTATGTTGAGTAGATTAGTTAATATGACGTGGAACAGAACTAACATGTCCAGTCCAGCTGGGTGTTAAGAAATGTTTAATATAATGTGATGTGGCATATCTAGCCGTCACATCAGATAAATCTGGCCGGAAATCCAAGAGTGACCTCTTGGTGAAATGAAATCGATTTCTAATGACCTCTTTGATATAAATTGAAAAATAATGACCAAAATGGAAATTGGCCAAAACACAGTGACCTCCTCAAAAATTTACCTGGTGGAGTGTTGGGCATTATCTTTCTATCTTTCTTCATTTCCAGTATTATGTATGTTATGCTTAGAGTTGTATAAGGAACATGTATCCACTAGTGTGCTTGCTCTCTCATGCATTACTTGTATGTCTGTTCATTTTCTGGGAAACCTCTGCTTGTATTGGTATTTGTAATCTCTTTGAACTCTATTGTCTCATATTGATGATGTTGCTTTCCTTGTGTTGTACTTGTGTTTAATTCCTTATATAGTATTCTTAATATTTGTGATCAGTTGTAGATATCTAGGGTTTCGTCAGTCTTATGGCGACTTAAGGGTTGAGTGGTACATGTATCCTTCCTGGGATTATTGCTACGGTTGTCGCATGCAAGGCCCACCTGTCAAAGCGTGACATATACAGTAAAAAAAAAATTTTGTAAAAATTTATTATTCTACAACTTGATTTTCTCTAAATATATTAGAAAAATATTTATGAAAACCTATTATTAATTTGCTTCCATTTTTCACTTGCCCTTTAAAAAAAATTTTAGCCCTCTAACAAAATTTCTTGCCTCCGCCCTTATGTATAGTTACATAAACACCAAAAAAAATTTTGAAGAGTCACCAATGCAATTTTCCCAACCAACATAAAAATAAAAAAAAATCAAGGATCAACAAATAATTTGACAAAAAATAAAAAGCAAAACCAGGTACTGATAAATAATTTAAAAAAAATTCCAAGGGCCAATAAGTAATAAAAAAGCGTCCCTAACGCCGTGACGCGGAACTTCACAGTTGCGCGAAGACCTTTTCGCCACCCGTATCGTACCCTGTTTCCACCCAACCAAAGTCATCGTCTTGTTTTCGCTTTCGTTTTCGTTTTCGTTTTCACTGTTTTCCTTTTCTCTGAGAGATCTCGTCGGAAAGAGGTCTCCAATGGCGAGGGCCGTGCGCCACACCCGGGCGTACCCGGGCCGGAGGACATCGCCCTACATGCTGGTCCTTGGGATGTTGCTCATGCTCTCCGTTGCTCTCCTCATGCTCCTCGCCCTCGGCATCGTCTCCCTTCCTGTTGGCTCCGATGAATCCTCCCTCGCTGGTCGCCGTCCTCATAGATCCGCTATCGATACGTAATGTTTGATGTTTCTTTGTGGATCTGGCTTGGATCTTTGGTTTTTTTTTTCTTTTTTGTTCTTGTTGTTGAGTTTCTGGTTGTTGATTGTTTGATAGGGATGGAATGGGGCAGAGAAAGGAGCCGTGGACTGAGGTGCTTTCTTGGGAGCCTAGGGCTTTTATCTACCATAATTTCTTGGTTCGATTCTTTCAACTTCTTGATTTTCATTCCTGAAGTTTGATTTTACTGGAATTTAGCCTCTTTTTTTAGTGAAATCATGTTTTTGAATCTTCTTTTCTTGCTTTATTCGTTTGAATGGGGATGTTCTGATGATTGAAGCAATAATGCTGTTTACTCTAGAAGGGATTGTTCTTGTCATATTTGTTAGATCTGAGAAAAATTAAGGAATGATTAGGGTAAAATTATGTTCTGCGCGTTTGATTGAATTGGCATTAATTATGATTTTCTTGTCTTAAATGCTATATCTTGGAAGTGCCTTTGCTGGGTTTTAGCTTGATTTGAATGCCATCTAGAATATGTGGAGGTTTCTCTCTTCCTGTTGTTGTGTTTGGTTTTAGCCCCTTTCTTCATATTGATGCTCAAATTCATGGTTTGACGATGAAAATAAATAAGTATATAAATGAATAAATGAGAGATATGAAGACCACTATGATGGGATGCAATGTTAGTGTCTTTGGCCTTGAATGAACAAGCTTGCAACTCATTTTGAGAGTCTGCAAACCCTTCTGTGGTCTTTTGAGTTCGTGTCTGTTCTATTCAATGGCATGGGTTAGAAATGCATGTAACAACCACCTGGGTTGATATCCCTGTCTTCAAAATTTTTTGAAGATTTGTGTTGAAATAATTGAATTAGTTATTAGATAATGAGATATCTAGACCCTGACAGAAAAACATAAATCTGGGAGCAGTTTCTTGCCATTTCAGAAGTAGGTTAGAGCAGTGATACCTTGTTATATGATAATTTATGGAATTGCCACAATCCTAGTCTGGGCTGCTGGGCTATTATTTATGTCTGTTTGATCTTGAAATGCATAATGTTGTGTGGCTAAGTGAATTACCACAAACTGATTCACTTGTATGGCAGGCTTCATTATACTGTTCATGAGATATTTATTCTTTCAAGTATGTGTAACTTTGAGAGTTTCAGTTATTGATCACATAAAGCACCTACAATTTGTTTTTAATCAGTCCAAGGAGGAGTGTGAGTACCTTATTAATCTGGCAAAGCCTCATATGGACAAGTCTACAGTTGTTGACGGTGAGACTGGTCGAAGTAAAGACAGCAGGTATGCATACTGTTGTTGACTAATTTGTCAAAAGTTTCATCCCAGCTAAAAAATAAAAATCATATTAAACATATTTTTTGCAGGGTTCGAACTAGCTCAGGCACTTTTCTAAAAAGAGGACGTGACAAAATTATCCGTAAAATTGAGAAAAAAATATCAGACTACACCTTCTTACCTGTTGGTATGCGATTTCAGATTATTCTTGCAGATAAAATTTAGTATATGCCAGATGTTTTTATCTTTTTTTTTAAATTAACCTATAAAAGCAACATTCAAAAGATAAAAATGGCCACAGTTAAGAGTTCTATATTGTTTTTGCTCTAAAAAACATTACAAAGCTGAGCAAGGAATGATTGGAACTGTTGGTTTTCTGGAATCTTCAGAAGTTAATATTAGTTATTGTAATCTATTGCACTTGGGAAATCAAGATAGTCTAAGTTGTGATGTCATTGCCATAATTTATATAATGCAAGGTGTTAATCTTATCATAAGTCACATGGGAAAGTAGTTATAGGACAGAAATCACATTTAGTCCTGCAAGTCATGTTAAAGTGCCTAGATATACTGCATTTGATTCTTTTTAATCTGTACTGCAGGTCCAAAAAGGCGCAAAGTAGATGATTATGATATCTAATCTATGTAGATAACATTAATCTAGCATTGAGCAAATTGTAGGGGCAGCTAGTGTTTCAGCAATCATAAATCATCCCTAAACAATTCAGAAAAAATTGAGCGATATATAATTTGACACACAGATCAGAGGAGTGGCTCTTTTTTTTTGTTTTTTTAACATTATTTTTATACCATTTATATCTTGCTTTGCATATTATTGATCATGTTAAAGTCATCTTTTGGCTGTTTATTTATGCAATACCTTATACTCTCCTTTCTTCAACAAGCACCATTGATACTGATTCCTGACGTCTAGCTTTGTTCTGCAGAACATGGGGAGGGACTTCAAGTTCTGCATTATGAAGTTGGGCAGAAATATGAACCTCACTTCGACTATTTTCAAGATGAATTCAATACTAAAAATGGGGGGCAGAGAATTGCTACTGTTCTAATGTACCTGTATGTTTTATGCTGCACGTCTAATGGAACATGATCATGTTTTTTTTTTCCGACATTTCATTGAAATGTTAGCATTTTTTTTTTCTTCCTTTTTTGATCTTTTCTTTCTCACAGTTCTGATGTCGAAGAAGGTGGTGAGACTGTGTTCCCTTCTGCCAAAGTAAACAGCAGTTCCTTTCCATGGTATAATGAGTTATCAGACTGTGGGAAGAAGGGGCTTTCAGTTAAGCCAAAAATGGGAGATGCTTTACTCTTTTGGAGCATGAAACCTGATGCTATTCCAGATCCTACAAGTTTACATGGTTCGTTGTAAATTAGTTCTCTGATTGATTTTTCATTAAGTTGACCATGTTTGTTAGTCTACATGGTTTTAATTTACTGGTCATATAACTAGGACTTTCTGGAAGCTGGATTTTCACTTTATGATAGGAGTAAGCTTGGTAATCCATTATCATTTTGTGTGTAGGTGGATGCCCTGTAATTAAAGGGAACAAGTGGTCATCTACAAAGTGGATACGAATCCATGAGTACAAAACCTAATGTAAAAGAGTAAAGGTACATCCATATCTAATCAATGCTTAGTAGAGATTACCAGTATATCTTCCTGAATTTGAGAATCACTGAGCTTTCATGCTGAAACTTACCAACTGTTCTACATTGACTTAAACCTACTTCAGCATTGGAATTCATATATTAGGAGGACCTTGGTGGACAAATGATACACTGCCTTAATCATTTTGATACTTTACTTTGTAATGCTGATTGGCTCATATAAAGGTCATGGGGATCTTCTAGAAGATTAGGCACATCAAACTGCTTTTCTCTTTGCAATAGATTTTGCTTTTATCACATCAAGTTGTTGCATCTAACCTGATCAGTGTTATTGCAGAACTTCAGAATTTTTTCCCTTTTCAATATTTCTTTAATGAAATTGCAATAACACTATTTCTAGATTGTGTTGCTGCCAAATAACATTATTTCTTCTTTTGTTGGCTTTTATCTTGAATCTATTTCAACATTTTATGTGGCATACTTGGACTTTGTAAACTTGTATCTTTAAACCTCGAATTCATCCCTAAATATGCTTATCAATGCAATGCCCTTCTGGCCTCAAAAACAGTGCTGAAAGTTTAAACACTAAGGATTCTATTTTTAATCTGTCAAGGTAATTTATATTATTGTTTAAGGGCATTTTAACATGAACTGTTCACAAAATGATCAAGCTTAAGGTGGTGAATAGTTTGTGTTGAAATAACTTGTCTTCTGTACAAGGAGAGAGGACATCCACTTTATTATATTGACAAGCTAATCAAATGTCCATGTTCTGTTACCGTCAGTTGTAGTCTAGAATCTGTAGATCCCTCAAAACTCACACCTTCGCTTTTTCATTGATTAAATATCTTCAATAAAGTGAGCATTTTGTATGTTGATTATTATTAACATAAGGTGTAAATAGGGCAGAATAGGACAGAGGAGAACACCAAGGTTTGTAAAGCTATTGCGCAGGTGTAATGCTTTCTGTTTGGCTATCATTAAAACAAAAGGTTACAGAGAGTTCATTTTATACTATTTTAACTTAAGAAACCAAAAGACCATGATTGTGGTACTGTTTCAAATAGCTTGTCAGATGATTTGGCATCTGAAATGAAAATTCATGTCAATCAGGCTTTTATCTGTTAAAATCATTTTCGGTTAGCAATAAAGATTTGTTTTTTTTTTTCCGAGTGTGGGACCATCTCATTACCAGAATTAATTACAGAAACAAATTTCCATTATCAAACCATTGCTAGATTAAATTAGCAATCTTTTCTTGTGCTTAATCTTCTCATTCTTGTAAATTTGTGTTCTTCTTTAAAGCCTTGTATGGTTTTGCCATATTGTTTGTCGATTTGCAGGTTTCAAATCACACTGAAGCGTAATGAAATCCCGTCCAAACAGCCAGTCGAAGTTATTTCCTCACTCAATGTTATTTTTCCAGCTGAATGAATAAGGTGTAGTTCTCCATGGCCTGCTCTTCATTTTTGCAAATAGTTTTTTTCTTTGTTCTTTTAGTTTATCAAAGATATTTCATATGTGCCAGTGTGGTTAATCCAGTGCGATACAACAAAGTAAAAACTTGAACGTGAGTGTAATAGCATGAGGTTTAGTTACAATTACTGTGTTGATTTCCTTCAGAGACATGAGTTATGTAGTTTAAGCCAAGTATCGATCGCTATGAACCGTATTATTTTCATTGCGTCCGTATCTACTATGTCGCATGTTCTACTTTATCATCTTTAACAATAAGGTTTCATGCCGATTCTGACCGTGCTCTATATATATAGCATGATTCAGAGTGTAAATGCTTACAGGGCCATCTTATTTGGAATTCATGATGAGCTCTTGTTCTGTTTATATGTCAACAGGGGTATCATTATTATTATATCAAACAGAAGTCTGCTGAACTGATCCTTTTCAAAATCAAACTGATTCACATTCAATTCTTTTTTACTCAAAAGATAGAAAACCAAAAGATCTTTAAACTACAAAAGCCTTCGTTAGAGAGATTCGACCTCTTTAATTTTTTTAATTGTGTCCAACTCTGTTCTAAATGTTTCATTGTTAAATGACATATATGACCAAATAATGTTAAACTTTATAAATTACATAGTGCAGATTACTAACAGGGAACATTAAATTTTACCAAAAATAAATACATACATAAAATTTTCAGGTGGTTTGGAAAGCAACAGATATTGTGTCGCTCACAATCCTGGAGTTAAAAGTTAACTTTTCTGAGCGTGTTTATGTATGTGTAACTTGAGAATACCACAAAAAGCTTTCGGAACCTACAGAAACACATAAGAAAAAAAAATTAGAACATGGAAAATTGAGTACATATTCTTTAATAAGTGGTAATGGCTAATATACTTTTGTAAATCATGTTTGTTGATATAATCTTACAAAACATTTTTATTTGGTTCTCTCTTTATGATTACAAACATATAGATTGACTTTGATTTTTCTTTTTTTCATTGCAAGATAAATGAAGCAATAATGTTCTTTTATGTTAAACGTTTTTGACTGATTGTCTGCCATAAGAGCACGTAAATAAACAAAATAATTATGAGGATATATAAGTAAATATCATTTTTACGAGTGTATATGAGTGAGAAATTACACATTTTTGCCGAGTGGTAGGCCCGAAAAAAATAAAATAAAATATCCAAAGCAAAATAAAAATTCCTCGAATTTGCAAGCTATTTTTTACAAATCCAAAACACTTGCAAATACATTAAACAGAAATTGCAACAGAACATACAAGAGAAAAGTCAGAATTCTTAGCATTGAAGTAATTTCATAAAGCAAAAGAAAACACAAACGAGTAATTTCCATAAAATCTACCCAACTATCAACCCTCCCTCCCTTTTCCTTTCCCTCCCTCATCATCTCTGATATATTTTTTGTCGGTAGAATACCCAGATTAGTCCCTCTATTATAGTGAAAGTGCTCTTTCAGTCCCTTTATTATTTTTTGTCCTTCTGAGATCCCTCAATTTTCCCATTTAGTGAAATGTAAGTCCCTCTCGCTTATATAATTTACCTCTAGAAGGTCTCTGAGAGGGACTTACATTACTAATGATAAAATAGAGGGATCCCAGAAGGACAAAAAATAATAGGGGGATTGAAAAGATACTTTCACTATAATAGAGGGACTAATCTGGGTATTCTACTATTTTTTTTTGTCCCTAACAGCCTCCCAACTGACTTCAATTAAAAATAAGTCACTGTATACAATTCTCCCATGTTCTACCAAACAAAATGATTCTGCATTCATGTAATTTATAAAGCTAAAGAAAACATACACTAAGTAGAGGAAAACAATGTAAACTAGAACACCAAGGACCTTAGAGACCCCTGAACTCTCCCCAACATTCAACCCTCCTCCCTTATTTATTTTTTCCTCCCACATCATCCCTTATATGTTTCTTTGTCCCTAATTGCCCCTCTCACTTCCACATGTATAACTTTTCCCTGTGTTCTGCTTGAGACTCATCACCCCTACCGGAAGGCCTAGCTCTCCTAACATACACCTGCTTAATTAGAGATCCTTACAAGTAGGCAGCCATCTTGTCCTCAAGGTAAAAAAGAGGAAACTACACTAGATGATAGAACAACTTTCCCAAGTATTCTCAAATTCCAACAATTGTTTCTTGTTGATAAATACCTCTTTTTCTCCATTTAGAAAATAATGAAAATGGCAAACAAATTCAAGGGAGACCTATAGTTCCTTGTCTTCAGTAAAGCAAGCTGGGATAGGTTGTGATCCAGCTGTTGAATGCAATTTTTTTTAAAAAATTGGGAGACATGGTACACTGGATGGATATAAATTGTGGGAGAAAAATCCACTATAAGAATCAAGTCCCAACAGCCCGATTTTCTTTATCAACGGCCCACATGCGGGTTTAGTCCCACATTAGTTGTGTGTTAGGGCGATGCTCAAGTTATAAGAGGTAGACAAACCCTCCCAATCAGACAGATCTTTTGGGGTGCAAGTAATTTCATTAATTGCACTTAAAAACAATCAATAAAAAAATTTAAAAAAAAAAAAATACTAGTGCGGCGAACACAACTCCAGTCTTATTATAGAACAATGAAAAGGAGAAACATCAACCCTATTTTTTTTTTATCTCCTCTCCTGTTCTATCCTCTCTCTTTCACTTCTTACTTTCACTTGATGGGATAAAAGGCTTCATCTCCTTCGCTATTTATAGGCATGAGAAGGGCTTCTTTTAACTAACCACAACCACCATTTTTTACCCTTTTCCACCTTTTTTTTTATATTCTATATTTTAAGACTACTGCTTCGGTGAGGGCAAGTGAGCACTGTTTTTGACCAACAGATATAGTTAGAGATCATTATGTCTAACGACCCTATACAAGTCTCTATGTCGTGCATGCAACAAAGATATGAAGAATATCAGTGGAACTATAATATTGCTTCAATTATGGACATGGTGTAGGATTTCTAATATACCTGCACACACTCAATTTAAAACTTTCTATCATTTGAAATTGTTCTTACCGATGGAAAAGAGAAATGATTTGATGAATTGAATGCGGGTGACATAGAAAATGGTAAAGATATTACTGTTTTAAAATAATTAAGAAAAAAACAATAATATGTTTACCATTTTCCTGTTTTTAGTGCCTATATAGCATTGAAAACAATAAACACATTACCCTTTTTTTGTTTTATTTTTTGAGCGCATCGTTATTGTGTAACATGCGTATTTTCGTAAATAAAACCTAAACTTATATATATATATATAATAAAGCCTCTTCTTGCTTGGATAATGCATCAGCTACTTTGTCTTCCACCTTGGGCTTGTTCTACAATCACAACCCAATAGCTTTACTACCTTCTCTAACTTTTGTTGATCTAAAACCATGGCTCATTTGATCAAATAAGATTTTGAGTCTTTCAGTGTCTGTTCTGATGATTGAATGATGTCCAAGTAACTAATGAAACCATTTTTTAATAGCAAACACAATGGCCTTAAACTCTTCTTCATAACAAAGCACTTTCAAGCTAAGGGAGATAAGGCTTGACTAAAATAGACAATAGGAAACTCTTGCTAAAGAAGAACACTTAGTCTAATCACTGGGGCATTGCCCTGAATGACAAATGGTTGTCTGAAGTCAGGCGTGCAAAGAACGAGAGTATTCAATCTGAGTCTGAAAATACATTTCCACCGACTGACAACCAACTAATGTCATCACAACCACACTTTTAGCAGCCAACCCAAACTTCCAAACTAGGGAAGGCCAATAGTTAAAGGTTCATAGGTTCAACTGAGGTCAAGCCGGCCTGAACCACATTTTATAAATAAATATGTAAAATATAAAATATAACATGTTAAATTATAACTTAATTTTTAAACCAAATCCAAAAAGATATTAAACAAAACAAGTCTCATCTCATATTTAAAACACAAAGTATTAATAGTATCTAATTAATTGAAGCGCTACTTGTTTGGGGCTTCATAGTGGCATGCCATCCGTGACTTCCAAACGAGATGTGAGAAAGGATAAATGTTGGAGAATTGCCACATTAGAAGGGTTGCCTGGCTGAGTGGGGAGAGCTAGAGTTGTGGCGGTGCATTAATGGAAAAAGATGATTGCAAGTGGAAACCATTTTGGATCTTGGTCACTAATACCAAAATGATAGGAGCTATAGATGGAAATCGAGAGAAAAGGAAATTCTATTACCATTTTGAATCTTAAACACTCAACACAAGTATGTCCATTTAGAGAAGACAAGACTCCAATACCATAAAAGAAATGACTTTTTTCCTCCCAAAAAAGCAATCCCAGACCAAGTATTTAAAATAAAAAATAATAACCAACGAATAACTAAATGGTGTTGAGAAGTAAGGAAAAGGAGAATGTGGCTACTTTAGTTGGAAAACATACGAAAGACCAAGTCTTCATAAACAAACACCCAAAAACTAATATTGGCTTACTTGGTCAATTGCCATGTGCTCTCCTTGTGACTTTCTTGATTCCTTCTAAAGTAAGTGCGCAATAGAGGAGTCATATTAGTACATCCACCTCTATGAAGCATGGGCACATATAAGGGGACATGACATGGACACGGTGACACGGTAATTTCTCAAAATTCAAGACACGAGTACCGCAGAACACGACAATAAAAAATTATATATATATATATATATATATATATATATATATATATATATATTAATGTAAAATTGTTGAAATTTTTGTGAGAAGAAAGGATTGTTTTTCACTTCAATTGTGTATAAAGAAGAAGGAAATATACACTCTTTTATAGACACACACAGCCGAAGAAATAACTTTACAACTATTAAAAGATGTCACATCTATATAATATATATAGTTGTCTATCTAACCTAGAAAATCAGGCACAACTCATGGTTGTTTGATCCATGAAATCAGCCAGCATAATTCCTGAGAACCAGGTAGCAGTTTCCTAAAAACCAGTGATTCTCTGTACATAATTCTGATCTTGAATAGTTTTCCACACTCCCCCTCAAGCTAGGTTGTAGATATCAAACATACCTAGCTTGGATTTAATTCATCAAACAATTTCCTGGAACAACCTTAGTTAAGATATCTGCAGTTTGATGACTTGTGCGAACAAAATTAAGTGATATTAACCCAGATTCAATCTTCTCCTTATTGAAGTGACAATCAATTTCAACATGTTTTGTTCTATCATGTTGTACTAGGTTTTTAGCAATGCTAATAGCTGACTGATTGTCACACAAGGTGTTTATTGATTGTAAATCTTGAAATCCCAGCTCAGCTATTAATCTCTTTAGCCACATCCCTTCACAGATCCCTAATGCCAAGGCTCTAAATTCAGCTTCTGCACTATTCCGAGCCACCACTGACTGTTTTTTACTTCTCCAAGTGACCAAATTTCCCCAAACAAAGGTGCAATGTCATGATGAAGATCTTCTATCAGTTATAGACCCAACCCAATCTGCATTCGTAAAAACAGAAACTGCTCTATTTGTTGTTTTTTGGAACAATAATCCTTGACCAGGTGACATTATTAGGTATCTTAGAATTCTATAAACTGCCTCCCAAGTGTTCTTCTGTAGGATTATTCATGAATTGGTTAACCAGACTAACAACAAAACATATATCTGGTCTTGTGTGGGATAAATAAATAAGTTTTCCTGCCAATCGTTGATATCTTGCTTTATCAACGATAGCACAATCTTCTCTGCTTCCCGGCTTAGAATTAGGATCCATGGGAGTATCGGCAAGTTTGCAGTATAACATTCCTGTATCTTTGAGGAGATCTAATACATATTTCCTTTGAGAAATTGAAATACCTTTCCTTGATCTAGCAGCTTCCATTCCAAGGAAGTACTTGAGTCTTCCTAGATCTTTGATTTCAAATTTTTTTGCCAAGAAATCTTTAAGCTTCTGAATTTCATCAGTCATCTCCTGTTAAGATAATGTCATCAACATAGACTATTAGTATTGTCCACTTACCTACAGGCGAAAATTTGACAAACATTGTATGATCTGTCTGACATTATGTATACCCAACTGCCTTGACAACCTTAGTAAATTTGTCAAACCATGCCTTCGGAGATTGTTTCAGCCCATATAAGGATTTCTTGAGCTTACACACTTGATTTGTTGTTGATGAAGTTTTTAACCCAGGTGGTATCTCCATGTAGACTTACTCTTCTAAGTCCCCGTTGAGGAAGGCATTTTTCACATCCAATTGATGAAGTGGCTAGTCTAGATTGGATACAAGTGAAAACAGTACACAGATAGTATTCAACTTGGCCACTGGAGCAAATGTTTCAAAATAATCAATTCCATATGATTGACTAAATCCCTTTGCCACCAACCTTGCTTTGAATCTATTAACACTCCCATCTGCATTATGCTTGACAGTGAAGACTCATTTACACCCAACTAGATTTTTTCCTGCTGGTAGATCTGCCATTATCCATGTTCGATTCTTTTCTAGGGCTTGGATTTCTTCTTACACTGTTGTCCGCCATTCTGGAACTTTAAGGGATTCACTTATAAAGCTTGGTATTTGGATGTTATCCAAGCTACTCACAAAAGCATGATGATTAGTAGCCAACCTTTGTAAGAAAGAAAATTATGCATAGGATGATTTGTGCATGTCCTTTTCCCTTCTCAAGGCAATAGGTCTATCATCATGCATATCACAAGCATCATTACCTGTGAGGAATTCGAGTCAGGATTGGACTCAAGGCCTTGTTCAGGCTGTTGCAAGTCTTCTCTCATTGGTTGTTTATTCCTCCTTGTGTAGACTTGGAATTTTGAAGGTTCTGCAAATTGGATAGGGCTGGATTTTTGTGGTATTGGAAAGTAGCAATATGGTGTGTCTCCAATGGGCTGTTCTATGAGTTTTTCAGTTGTTTCAGTGGTCTTTTCAGTTGGTTTTATGGTGGTTTCTAATAGCTGTTCAGCAGGTTCAATAATAGGAGCATAGGTTGATTCTAGTGTGTCAATGTCCCAAAGCTGATACTCTTTTCTTTGCGTCTCCACTTGATTATTAATGTTGTGGTAGTAGGGTTATTCTTCAAAGAATGTAACATCCATGGTGTTATAGAATTTTCGATTAATAGGTGAATAACACTTATACCTTTTTTGATGTGAGGAATAACCAATAAAGATACATTTGAGAGCTTTTGGATCAAGTTTACTTTTGTTTTGTGAGGAAATGTGGACAAAGGCAGTACACCCGAAAACTTTGGCAGGTAAAGCTGTGATAAAGTGGGTATGAGAATATAATTTAAGTAGAAGTTCATTGGGTGTTTGGAAATTCGAAACTCTAAATGGCATTCTATTGATTAAGTAGGCAGCGGTTAGAACTGCTTCCCCCAAAGAAATTTAGGAACATGAGTGGTGAACATCAAGGAACGAGCAACTTCAAGGAGGTGTCTATTTTTCCTTTCAGCTATCCCATTTTGTTGTGGTGTATCAACACATTAACTTACATGAACTATTCCTTGCTCTTTTAAATAATTTCCTAGGGAAGATGCAAAGTTCTCTTTGGCATTATCGGTTTTAAGGACTTGAATTTTTGTATGAAATTGGGTTTGTATCATGATGTGGAATTGTTTGAAGATATTTCCAACTTCTGATTTTTCTTTCATAAGGTATAACCAAGTAATTCTAGTATGATCGTCTACAAAAGATACAAACCATCGAGTCCCGATAACATTTTTATCTTTTGATGGCCCCCAGATATTACTATGAATTATGGAAAAAGGACAAGAAGATTTATATGGGAGACTAGAAAAAGTATTACGAGTATGCTTTGAGAATTGACACACTTCACATTGAAAGGATGTTGGGCTTTTATTCCTTGAATTTTGAAAAGATTGTGAAAATCTTTCCTAGTTTAGATTTTCCTACTTTGATAAAATTATGAAAATCATTCCTAGTTTAGATTTTCCTACTTTGATAAAATTATGAAAATCATTCCTAGTTTAGATTTTCCTACTTTGATAAAATTATGAAAATCATTCCTAATTTAGATTTTCCTATTTTGGAGAAGATTTTCTAGCTGTAAATAGCTGTCAATAGTTGTCTTTTAGAAGATTGTAAATCCTATAAATTATGTTGTACTCTACCAATTATTTTCAATGAAGGAATTCTCTTTTTTTTTTCTCAAATCTTTTATGGTACCAGAGCTAAGGGTTTAGGACTGAAATTCTGTCTATCAACCATGGTGAAAAATTCAAAAATCAGTCCTCTTTCTTCGTCTCCTTCTCCCACAGTAACCTCTGTCCAATCCATTACCACTGACTTGAACCCACATGCCTCCATCCACATTACAACTGTTAGATTGAATGGTAGGAATTTTTTAGAGTGGGCTCAATCGGTGAAACTAGCCACAGATGGCAGGGGGAAGCTAGGTTTTTTAACAGGGAAAGAGACAAAACCTGAGGAATCTGATCCTTTGTTCCGAAAATGGAGATCTGAAAACTCCCTTATCACCACTTGGCTTCTCAATTCCATGGAGAAGTCTATTAGGAAACCCTACATCTTCATGTCTGCTAGAGAAATATGGGATGCAGTTCGTGAGACCTATTCGGACGTGGAGAATCATTCACAGGCTTATGAGTTGAAAACCCGCTTGTGGAACTCTAAGCAAGGAGAAGCTGATATTACCACATATTACAATAATTTGTTGGCTCTTTGGCAGGAACTTGATCTATGCTACAATGACGAATAGGAAAATCCCAAGGATTTGGCACGGTTCAAGAAACGTGAAGAAATTGAACGAGTTTTCATGTTTTTAGCTGGTGTAAATGCAGGATTTGATGATGTTAAAGGACGTGTTCTAGACAGGCGCCCTTTTCCTTCTATTCGAGAGGTCTTCTCCGAACTCGGACAAGAAGAAGGGCAGAGACAAGTCATGTCACGCCACTCTTCGCAACCTGCAGAACTTGAAGGATCGGCCTTAGCTGCCCATGGTATTGATGCTGCTTCTGATAGGAAGAAAAAACCTTGGTGTGAGCATTGCAAACAGCACTGGCACACCAAGGAATCTTGCTGGAAACTTCATGGGAAGCCACAAAATTGGCAGCCAAACTGGAAGAAAAAACAAGAGCGAGGAAGAGCTTTAAACACTGTCTGAGACCACTGCAGAGCCTAATTCTACTTCAGGACAGCCTCAATCTACATTCACCACGGAACAAATTGAGCACCTTTTTAAACTCTTTAAATCTCCACAGTTTTCTAATCTTTCTGCCACTCCTTCTGCCTCTTATGCTCATCAAGATAATCAAGCTCCCATTGCCTTTCTATCCTCCAATATTTCTGGCCCTTGAATAATAGATTCGGGTGCCACTGATCATATGACCAGCTGTTCACATTTATTTTCATCCTATAGTCCCTGTGCAGGAAATAAAAAAATTAAGGTGGCAGATGGCTCATACTCTGCCATAGCTGGGTCTGGTTCCATCAAAATTTCATGTCTAACATTAAAAGATGTATTACATGTTCCTAGATTGTCATGTAATTTACTGTCAATCAGTAAATTAACTCTTAACCAAAATTGTCGTGCTAATTTTTTCCCATCTCACTGTGAATTTCAGGACTTGGCCTCGGGGCAGATGATTGGCAATGCTAAAGTAAGTGGCGGACTATACTATTTCGACCATGGATCTCTTCCGAAAGATTCTGTTTCAATCTCTGGCTTTTAGAATGATATTATGTTATGGCATTTTAGGACATCCAAGTTTTCATTATTTAAAACGATTGTTTCCAAGTTTATTTTCTCAAAAAGATCCATCTTCCTTCCAATGTGAAATTTGTGCCTTTGCAAAAATGCATAGATCTCCTTATAATTCTCAACCACATGTTCCTTCAAAACCTTTTTCTCTTATGCATAGTGATATTTGGGGACCATCTAGAATTGCAACAATTTCTGGAAAACGATGGTTTGTCACATTTATAGATGATCACACACGATTGAGTTGGGTTTATCTAATGGAACATAAATCTGAAGTGGAAAATATTTTCAAAAACTTTTACAACATGGTTTGTAATCAATTTGAGACTAAAATCAAGATTTTGAGAAGTGATAATGGTCGTGAGTATTTCACAAAGCACTTGAGCAATTTTTTCTCACAAAATGGAATTTTTCACCAAAGTTCTTGTGTTGGAACACCCCAACAAAATGGTGTTACTAAAAGAAAAAATAGACATCTTTTGGAAGTTGCTAGAGCAATGCTTTTTACTCATAAAGTTCCGAAAATTTTCTGGGGGGATGCAGTTTTAACAGCAACATTTTTTATTAACCGAATGCTCTCAAAAGTTTTACACTTTGCAACGCCATTACAAAAGTTTTCCGAAAGTTTCCTACACTCAAGACTTCAATCCACTTTGCCAATTAAAACCTTTGGTTGCACAGTTTTTATCCACAATAAGGAATTAAACTGAGGAAAATTAGATCCTAAAGCTACCAAGTGTGTTTTTCTTGGATATTCTCCAAACCAAAAAGGGTACAAATGTTATGATTTTGAAAAACAAAAATATTTTGTCACCTTTGATGTTCAGTTTTTTGAGAATGATTCCTTTTTCCAACCTCATCTTCAGGGGGAGAAAGAACAAGCAGATCGGTTTTTAGAGGGGAGGAAAATCTAGGAAGTCAAAATCAAAGTGATTTATTTTTCAATGATCAACTTTCTCCTGAAACTACCTTGCATACTTCGGATTTTTTACCTATTTTAAATGGGACGCAGGATTCTCCAAGAAATGGGTCTGATTTACAAAAAAATTCTGGTGGGTTTGACATTATGGATCTTCATGAAAATAATTCGTCCAACGTTTTAAGTAATGAAAATATGGATTCACCTAATATCAATCCAACTAGCACCGAAAATAATACTATGAACAAATTTGGGACAGTTTTCTCAAGAAGAGAGCCAAAGTTGGGAGAATTGTCCGATAACTTGCAGCATAGTCAAGAAAAAACCCCGTTGCCAAACTCTGAAATTCCAGGTTCGAATCCACTTCCTGACAATAATGATCTTGATTTACCTATTGCATTCAGAAAAGAAACCAGAGCATGCACTTGGCGTCCTCTATATCCATTGTCCAATTTTGTACCTTACAAAAAATTATCTCCTTTTCATGTTTTCGTCACTCAGCTCTCACATGTGGAAATTCCAAAGAGTATTAAAGATGCAATGCAGGTTCCAGAATGGAAAGAAGCTGTTCTGGAGGAGATGAGGGCTCTGGAGAAGAATCAGACATGGGAGTTAATGGACTGTCCAAAGGAGAAGAGAACAGTAGGGTGCAAGTGGGTGTTCACTGTGAAATTTAATTTTGATGGATCCTTGGAAAGATACAAAGCACGTTTGGTTGCCAAAGGTTTCACTCAGACTTATGGGATCGATTACTCAAAGACTTTTGCTCCGGTTGCTAAGCTCAACACAGTTCGTGTTCTTTCCATTGCAATAAATTTGGATTGGCAATTGCAACAACTAGACATCAAAAATGCCTTTCTAAATGGTGATTTGGAAGAAGAGGTGTTTATGGATGCCCCTCCAGGTTTTGAAGACAAGTTTGGCTCTAAGGTGTGCAAATTGAAAAAGTCTCTTTACGGGTTGAAACAATCTCCACGGGCATGGTTTGAGAAATTCACTAGTTCAGTAAAGAGACAAGGGTATTCACAAGCTCAAGCGGACCATACGTTGTTCTTTACAAGATCAAGTGAGGGAAGCATAGCAATTCTTATTGTCTATGTAGATGACATTATCTTGACAGGTGACGATACAGTAGAGATGGCTCGATTGAAGGAAATTTTGGCAAATGAGTTTGAAATCAAGGACCTTGGAAGTCTCAAGTACTTTTTAGGGATGGAGATAGCTAGGTCTAAAGAAGGAATAGTAGTTAATCAAAGGAAATACATACTAGACATTCTTAAAGACACTGGCATGAGTGAGTGCAAACCAGTTGATACCCCAGTTGATCCCAATAAAAAGTTGGGAGACAGCAAAGAAGACAGTGTTGATACTTCTCGATATCAAAGACTTGTTGGTAAACTTATCTACCTATCTCACACAAGGCCAGACATTGCCTTTGCTGTGAGCTTGATAAGTCAATTCATGCACTATCCTCAGAAGACACACATGGAAGCAGCATATAGAATACTTCGGTATCTTAAAGGTTCTCCCGCAAAAAGGTCTATTGTTCAGAAAACAAGAAAGCCGGAGTATTGAAGTCTATACTGATGTTGATTGGGCAGGTCTAATCACTGATAGAAGGTCTACAACTGGCTATTGTTGCTATGTTTGGGGGAACTTAGTTACTTGGCGAAGCAAGAAGCAAAATGTTGTTGCTCGCAGCAGTGCGGAGGCTGAATTTAGAGCTATAGCCAATGGATTATGTGAGTTGATTTGGCTACAACGAGTTATAGGCGATCTGCAGTTGAAAATAGAAGCTCCAATGAAACTCTATTGTGATAACAAGGCAGCTATTAGCATTGCTAATAATCCTATGCAACATGATCGAACCAAGCATGTGGAAATAGATCGACACTTCATCAAGGAGAAACTTGAATCCGGTGCAGTTTGTTTACCCTTTGTGCCCACATCTCAACAGACAGCTGACATCTTTACAAATGGTCTATTTAAACCAAGTTTTGATTTTTGTATTAGCAAGTTGGGTTTGAAAGATATCTGCAATCCAACTTGAGGAGGAGTCTTGAATTTTGAAAAGATTGTGAAAATCTTTCCTAGTTTGATAAAATTATGAAAATCATTCCTAGTTTAGATTTTCCTACTTTGATAAAATTATGAAAATCGTTCCTAATTTAGATTTTCCTATTTTGGAGAAGATTTTCTAGCTGTGAATAGCTGTCAATAGCTGTCTTTTAGAAGATTGTAAATCCTATAAATTATGTTGTATTCTACCAATTATTTTTAATGAAGGAATTCTCATTTTTTTTTTCTCAAATCTTTTAATTCTTAAACAATGATGGAAACATCCTACATAGGTACAAAAAATTAGGATGGCCTAGGCGATAGTGCCATAACATAATTGGATCATCTTTAGAAGAAATAAGTTTATCTTTTGGGCAATGGGCTGAGGTAATGCAAGCAGTATGGAATTTGTCTCTAACAAGTAAGGAATCAACTTCCATGAGAAACAGACCTGCATGTTCCTTAGCATTGCCGATCATCCTCCCTAAACTCAAATCCTGAAATTCACAAAGATCATGATAAAATTTAGCAACACATTGCAGATTTTGAGTGAGCTTACAGTTAAGATTTGGGACATAAAGAACAGTGTGTAGGGTTAGATCTTTTGAAATAGTCACTGAACATGTTCTCGCCACCTTAGACAAAGATCCATCAGCTATTTTAAGTGTAAAAGTTTGTTGACATGGCTTGTAATTCTAGAGACATGTAGCATTTCCTATCATATGATCAGATGCCCCAAAATCCACAATCCAGGGACTTAAGCTTTTTGAAGTGACACTTAGAACATGTAAGTAATTACTTTTATGAGCCAATGAACCAGTAGCAGGAGTTGTGGCTGCAGTTTTCTGATTTGTAAAGAATTTCTGCAGCACTTCTAGCTGCTCCTTTATGAAAAGGCTTGAATCAACATTGGACTTTCCTTCAACAGCTGCATGAGTCCCTTTAGTGTCTTTATTCCCAACAAATTTGGATGGCTTCCAATCTATAGGTTTCCCATGGATTTTCCAGCATGTCTCACGAGAATGACCAGATTTTTTTGCAGTGATCACACCATAATTTCCCTTTTCTTTGGCGGTTTTCATTAGTGAAATAAGTTCCTCATGATGAAGTTCGTGCTATTAGTGCAAAGGTTTGGGAAACTGTTATAGTAGACAGTTCTCCGAGCATCACTTTCTTCCTACTTTCTTCCCTTCGTACCTTTGACAAAGCTTCTCGTAAACCCGGCAAGGGTTTTGTTACTAAAATTCTTCGCCGAACCTCATCAAGTTCTTATTGAGACCCATCAAAAATTTAAATATTCTCTTCTTCTCAACAAATTCCCTGAAGATTTTTGCATCTTCAGGACACTTCCAATGTTGTTCTTCAAATACATCCAACCTTTGCCATTGGCGTGAGAGCTGATTGTAATACTGTGTGACCGAAAGATCTCCTTGCCTAAGATTATGAAGAGTTGTTTCCAACTCAAAAACTCAAAAATTTCAGAAGTGTTCTCTTTGCTGGAATAGAATTCCTTGCCTGCCTCCCATATCTCATGAGCCGTGCTATAAAAGAGAAAGTTTTCTCCAATTTCATTAGTCATAGAACTAATCAACCAAGACATCACCATATTATTCTGTATTTTCAAGGTTCTAAACCTAGAATCTTAAGGTTGTGGAGGAGCTATTGCGCCAGTCAGGTACTCATCTTTTCCTTTGCCACAAATATACATCATGACTAATTGTGACCACCGGAGATAATTGTTCCCATTCAGTTTATGCCTTGTAATGGGATGAGGTGAATTTTCTAAGGAACCATGACTAGCAACTAGAGTTTCAAGGATGGGATTTTCATGGCTGGATGCCACTTCAAGAGCATTTGTGCTCTGAGTGTCAGTTGCCATAATGTATAGATCTAGGGTTTAAGAATCCAGCTTTGATACCATGCTGAAATTTTTGTGAGAAGAAAGGATTGTTTTTCACTTCAATTGTGTACAAAGAAGAAGGAAATATACACTCTTTTATAGACACGCGCAGATGAAGAAATAACTTTACAGCTATTAAAAGATGTCACATCTATATAATATATATATAGTTGTCTAACCCAAAAAATCAGGCACAACTCATGGTTGTTTGATCCATGAAATCAGCCAACATAATTCCTAAAAACCAGTGATTCTCTGTGCATAATTCTAATCTTGAATAGTTTTCCACAAAAATATATATTATAAATACAAATAATTTTTAACACGTGATATATAATATTTAATATTGCAATTTATAATACCTTCCGATAAAACTATAAGTAAATCATTTATGTTTATAAAAGAATTATCTCAACATTGCTTGTCAAATTGAAACTAATTTATTGGATAATTTGAATTTAAAATAAATTATTTTATTTATAATTTACTTTTATAATGTATGTTACAAAAAATATATATTTGATACGTGTTAAGATGCCATGGCCTATGATACAAACCTATTAAAACAAAAAATACATGCACTATAAATTTGAAAACTCAATGACCTGGATTTATCCATCTAATTTACAGGATAGCAATCAATGGCTCAGATTTATCAAAATGAAAAACTTACAACCCTAAATCTAAGCAGTCGCCTCCTTCCAAACCCTAAACCTAAAATCAAGCCCTACACGCAGCCGCATCTTTCCAAACCTTAGCGCAACCTCCATCATCTGCAACTTCTCCTTTCTCTCCAAATCTCATCACCTCCCCTTTTCATTTTTTGTCCTTCCACAAGTCTCATGCCGGAAATACAACTTCCCTATCTTCCTCGATATTTCCAAATAAGGAGATGGCGATGAAGGCAATACAAGCTTTGACGGCCAGGGGAAATTAGGAATCAGGTACTTAGGACGCTCTCCACCTTTGTCCGCTAGGAGGTGAAGCTTTACAAAGGATATTAAGCGTTATCCAACAGAACCCTAGTTCAACCGTGTGCGAGTCGTGTCAAGAGTTTTCAATTCCATTTAACTGTATTTTGTCGTGTTAAAGGATGTCCGACACCGTATCCAGCCATGTCGACGACATATCCGTGTCCGACGCCGGCACAACACCGGTACGCCGATGAAAACAACATGTTTGTGCCTCATAGATACACCTGAAAGGTTGCCTTGTCCTCAAGGCAAAATGAAGGAAATTGTTTGGTCATAAGATCATAACTTTCCTAGTTTACTTTTTCGAGGTGAGCCAACCAATTGAACAAGTAATTCCAGAGAATGAGCACCGGCTTATCAAACCCATCGATGAGACATAATCTTTTCTGGAGATAAGGTAAGCTCATAATCATCGTTGATTGGCAATGGCGTGGAAGGAGTTGCAGCTTGTCGTCCATGAGCTAGTCGAAGCAAAAAGACAAGGAATATTGGATGGACTTTGGAAGATTCAGGAAACTCCAATTCCATAGGTCCAGCGCGCTGAACAATCTTGTATAGTCCAAAAAACAAGGGGATAACTTTTCGTACTTGTGATGAGCCAAAGAGTGTTAGCGATAGGGTTGCAAACGCAAAAGAACATAACCCCAACCTGACAAGTAAAATCTCTCTGATGAGCATCAGCTTGTCGCTTCATACGAGTTAGAGCTTTCAAAAAAGTCTCTTTGTGGATCTTAAGCATGGCGTCATGTGTTAAAAGTTGTTCCTCAAGCTCAACAATGGGTGTTTCACCCAAAACAAAAGGAGAAATGGTAATAGGGTCCCTTCCAAGAACCAACTTAAATGGAATTATACCGATTAAGTGTGGAATCCCGTATTAAAGGAAAATTCTGCCCATGGTAAAAATTGACTCTAAGAACGTAGTTGCTCTTAAGCAAAACACCTCAAATAAGTTTCCAAGCACCTATTGACAACCTCCATTTACCATCAAACTGTGAATAATATGACGGGCTCATCCATAGTTTGGAATTGCTAAGTCTAAAATGAGATAGACAATTTATTTTCAAAAAATATTAGCAATTGACTTGGCAATATAAAGGTGAGAAAGTGAGATAAAATGAGAATACTTGCTAAGGTGGTCTACAACCACCGAAATAGTATCATAGCCTCCAGACTTAGGAAGTCCTGCAATGAAATCCAATGACACATCCTCCCATATTTTTCTAGTACAGGTAATGGTTGTAAAAGACCAGCAAGTGCTTAAGCTTGGTATTTAGCTTGTTAACAAACCAAGCAATTTTGGATAAAGGTTTTGACATCTAGCTTCATCTGTGGCCAAAAAAAAAAAAAAAAAATTGAAGGAAAAACGCTTCAAGGTCTTCAAATATCCCCCATGCCCTATAATATGTGTGTCATGAGATTTTGAGAGAAGCCTTTGGCAAAGAGAATGCTCAACTGGAACAACTAACCTTTCTTTAAAATACAGCTTAGGATCTACGATCTGAAAATCTGGTTAAGAAGGAATTTGGCAAACAACCTCCATAATTTCACAAGTAAACGAAAATGATTGGTGAAACTGGAGAGTTTCACTCCAATTGGAAAAATCCAATAGGACAAGGAAAAGCAAGAGCAAAAATTCAAGATGCTACAAACGTCTCAAAAGTAAATCAACTCCCAAATTGTCTCTTCATTGGTGGTAATTCGATGGCTAAAGAGATTATTAAGACTATAATGATCTATTCATACCAAGAAATGGTAACCCAAAAGAAAGTGTTTCCACTTTTACATAACTAAAACGAGAACAAGTGATTCCTTACCATGAGTAGATTTAAATCGGTTAAAAAAAGAAAACCCTTTGCTGAAATAAGCAAGTGGATGCTCAGCTTGCAGAAGGATAGCTCCAATTCCTTCTGAGGAATAGTCACACTCTATTGTGAATGGTTAAGTGAAATCAGGTAATTGAAGGACCAATATTGTGGTCAAAGCTTGCTTGAAGTGTTGAAAGGCCTTCTTTGCCATAAGAGACTAGTGAAAAGTGTTCTTCGTAAGATCAGTAAGTGGTCGAGCCGTCATTCCATAACTCCTAACAAACTTGCGGTAATAGCTGGTTAATCCTTAAAAACCTCGTAGCCCCTTAACATTAGTCAGTACTAGCTACCCCAAAACTATCTAAATCCTATCTTGATCAACACCAAGACCTTCTGCTGAAACTACATGCCCCAAAAAAGTGATTTTGGTCTGACCAAATGAACATTTAGATGCCTTGGCATAGTAATGATGATCTTGGAGAAGCTAAGGGTAAGCTGCAAATGATTAAGATGTTGCTTGAAAGATAGACTATATGCCAAGATATTACCAAAGAATACAAGGATAAATTCCCTCAAGTATGGTCAGAATAGGTCATTCATCGCTGATTGAAAGGTGGATAGGGCATTAGTGAGGCCTAAGGGTATTACAATGAATTTATAATGCACTAAGTGAGTGCAGAAAGTAGTTTTGTAGATGTATGTATTTGGTGATAACCGAATCGCAAATCAATTTTGGAATGGTGATTCATCAAAAAGATTATTGATTGTGATAGGGTATTAGTCCGGAATGGTGATTTGGTTTAGGCTTCTATAATCGATGTACATACACCAGGTGTTGTCTTTCTTTTTAACGAGGAGAATAGGATTGGCAAAAGGACTAGTGCTTGGCTTTATAAAACCTGATTTACGTAATTCAGACACTTGTTTCTCAATTTCAGATTTTTAAAAGGAAAACGATAAGGGCGGATGTTCGTTGGTTTTGAATTGGGAAGTAAAAGAATGAAATGAGTGTGTTGGTGATAAGGTGGAAGAGTGTCTGGTTCTGCAAAAATTGTTGCAAAACATTGAAGTAGTTTGTGAATTTCAACAGGACGACGAGTACCTAGAAATTCAACCTTTTTAAAAAGATATTAGAAGGTTGCCTCCGTTTCTGACTTCTGTGGCACCCCTTGGAGCTTATATCACTTCCCATTAATATTGAAAATTAAGAACATCTCATTCCAATTGACTTACAGTGTATTTAACAAAGGAAGCCACTTAATTCCAACCACCAAAACTACTCCAAACATAAAAAAAAAAAAAAGGGTAATAATTTTGAGTGATGGTAAGTCCTTGCAATTGAACAAGATTTTGGTAAAGACAGTTACATCAAATGATTTCACCATTACCGATTTGGACACCGAACGAGGGAACAAGCTAAACAGGTAGTTGTATTTCCTCCACAATCTTTTCAGGCAAAGTTGTGGATTGATCCACCATTAACCAAAATCAAAACCAAGCATCCTCTCGGAGCCCTAGAAGCTTCATCATGGAGCCAGAACTCTTACACAAAATAGCATGGAAAGAGATCTCGACCAGGTCAGGGGCAATTGGTTCCATGTTACCATTGTCGTTTGGTATGTCTTCAACTGGTTCATTACCGTTAGCAAGTTCTAGGAATGTGAGTGACACCTGAAACAAAGGCCTTTTGCAATGCAATTTTGCCTCTCAACATCCCATGCACCAGTTGGAAAAATGGCGAGGAAGTATTTGTGTAGAATTTGTTGTCCGTAATGTGGGCTGATTTTCTGTTGGATTCGAAGAAACTTCATGTAAGAAATTAGGAGCCGAGTTGGATCTTAACAAATGAAGCCATTGGGATCCTTTAGGCCCACGATTGAAGCCCACTTTGTGCTCGAATTCCAAGGCAATGCTCATGGCTTATACATATATTTGGGTTTGTAAATCTCTACATCAGCCTTAAGTTCCTCTTTTAACCCATTAAGAAACACCCCGACTCAAGCCATTTTTCACATAGGTAGACCGTTTGACGAACTCTTGACAGTACTGTTACACCGTGCCTAGTTGATGGATACCACAAAGATGCTCATCTTGGTTCTGAAACTCAGTTAGACCGTAATTCTCTTAAAGGGCTTCACCAAATTCATTCCAATACAATAGAGTGCATTCACTATTGATCCATGCAAAGAGATCAATTGCATCACCTTCTAAATACATAGCGGCGATATCCACCTTCATGTCATCATGAGTTTGATAATGTTAAAAATATTTTTCCGCAGTTAAAATCCAGCCACATGGATCTCTTTCAAATCGTGGGAATTCTATCTTGGTATATGGCTGACGGCAAAGGTTATTTAACCACCAACGTGAGTCCACCTCATCTTCAGCTTCTTCCCGAGATGATTTGCCATTATCTCGAGGACCTCTGTTGTGTTCGGCAACCTCTCCCTTGCGAACATATGTTCAGCATCAATTTAAATGCAATTGGTTTGGGCCTTCATGGTGGCATCCATGGCTTCCAAACAAGATGTGAGAAAGGATGATTGTTAGAGAATTGCCTCATTAGAAGGGTTGGTTAGCTAAGGAAAGTTGGTGGTGGTTGTGGCGGTGCATTAATGGAAAAAGATGAGCGAGTGAAACCATTGTGGATCTTGGTCTCTAATACCACAATGATAGGAGCTACAAATAATGTTACAAAAATAAAGAGCCCGCTAGGAAAATCAAGAGAGCAATAAGACAACGCAAACACACAAGATTTACGAGGTTCAGTAATGTGCCTAGGTCGTCAAGAGTGGAGCAGTTGTATTTTTCTTATTTGTGATCTCTCAAAATCTCAAAAGACCAAGGCTACATGAATTTATAGGTAAAAAAACATAAGCCTATTCGAATATAAATCCTATCCGGATCCTAACCCTATGTGGATCGTAAACATATCCGGATACAATTTACAGGGTTACTAAAATCCTAATCCTAACCAAATACAAATCCCCATAAAGATAAACCAGGGAGGTCCTTATCATCTAGACAAGTTGGGTACCATGCCTCCTTAACATTTAGAGACATTGATCAAGTCCAAACAATGCTTGAACTTCTTTGTAGTAACAACCTTGATTCAATTCTACAACTGCAACTCCACCTACAGCTGTATTTCCCATCAACTTGTAGATATTTCCTGCACTCCTTTCCCCTTTCATAACTATCAAACCATCCTTACTCTGATACAATCTTTTTCGGTTTTATAGCCAAAACTATTTGCATGCAAAGTACCCAGAGAAGTCAGATTATTTAATTCTTGAACATGTCTAACATCACACAAAATCCAAACAATACCATTATGCATTCGAATCTTTATTTGCCCCATTTCTAGCAATAGCTCACACTTTATCATTGTCCATGTAAACAAAACCAAAATCACCTGATAGTATAAATAAAACTAGTCCTTGTTCGATGTCATGTGAAACGAATATAATATATCCAAAATCCATGAATCTGAGGTTTGACGTGATGAAACTGAAAGCAAATCCCAATCTCTAAAGTCTAAATCATCGTTCTGGACAACATTAGCAAACTTTGATGAATCACTGTTCCTTTCAACAATTTGTAGCTTCTTATTTGAACAATCCATTCTAATATACCCCATCTGTTGACACTTATAACATTGCACTTATTTTTTAACTCTGGAATTCATTTTGCTATAACCATCTTTCCATGCCTTCTCCCACTTTCCTGATTCCTTTCACATACAGCGCTTCGGTCGAACCTTCAACACCTGCTTTTGCTAATTATGGGCCAACAACGGAATAGTGATCTCATTTACTTTGGTTGTATCTTTCCCCATATAAGTGTAGTCACTAGAACACAACAAAATCATAGCTTTGTCTTCATCTTCAATCCCAATCTCAATTCTCTGCAAATCACTGACTGTGTGATTAAGAAACTGATATGTTGTACCAGATTTGCACCATCCTACATTTTCAGGCCGTACAGCTTTTGCTTCAGATATTTGTTAAAGACTTATATATATATATATATATATATATATATATATATATATATATATATCGACTATCCAGTTTCCTCTAGACCTCCACCGAAGACGAGAGATCCATGACGTGATACAAAACGTCATCCGCCAAACACAACCAAATAAGTGGCACCGCTCTTGTTTGTAAATCCACTTAAGCATGGTCTTCCAAACCCTGAGGTTTCATCTCTTCCAAGTCTGTCCATTTAAAAAAGACAAGATTCTAGTACCATAAAAGAAATGACTTTTTTCACCCAAGAAAAGCAATCCAAGAACAAGTATTTAAAATCAAAGATAATAACCATTAAGTGGGGAAGTGGACAACGTTATTGCTTTAGTTGGGAAATGCATGGAAGACCAAGTCCTCATAAACAAACACCCAAAAACTAATATTGGTTGACTTGGTCAATTGCCATGTGCTCTCCTTGTGACTCTATTGATATCCTTATAAAATTGGTGTGAAATAAAGGAGTCATATCAAGATATTTGTGAAAAAATATCTTCAATAAGGGTTGGAAAGTATGGACATAACTAAGAACTCAAAGTGGCCATCATGAATGTGGAAAGTTGTCTTCTATTAATCATCCTCCTTAATTTAAATTTGGCGGTACCTTAAATACAGGCCTTTGAAAAAAACATAATTCCTACCTCATTAAGCAACTCATCAACGGCCAATATTAGAAACCTATCCAAAATGGTGGCTTTGCCTAAAGCCCTACAGTTAACGCAAAAGTGCCAATTGCCGTCTTTCTTCTTCACGAACAACTAGGGACTAGCAAATTATATTGTACTTGACTGAAGATGCTGGCCAGTAATGTCACATAAACCAAATGCTCAATTTCAGATTTGACTGCTATAAGGATACCTGTAGGGGTAAGTTTTGACAGCATGGCAGCCTAGTTTCAAGTAAATGGCATGGTGACTCTTTAAACAAGTCCAAAAATACATCCAATAAGTCAATTCAATTGGTTTTGCTACTAAAAGTTCCAAATTTAAAACAAAGAACCAAACTCAATGAGACAACCTTGTTCCTCGCCTTTCAAACATTTCATCATTGCCTTCAAAGAAACCTAAGTTTCAAAAGAGACAGGTCAGCTTGCAGAGTTATCATTTCTTGATTAACCCGGATCGCATACTTTGTTTTTTCTAATAAGACCACACTTCTCCTAAGGTTTCTAGCCAAGCAACTCCAAGTACCATATCAGATTTTCCTAGTTCAAATGGGTAGAAGGATGGAATCACTTTAAGGCCATGTCCTCTAACACAACATCGCGAGAAATCTCCATTCCCTGAGTTCAGCGGTCGCTGATCATAACTCCAAAGTTCTTCGCATCATCAACCTATAATTTGATTTTTTTTTTTTTTAAACAACTTTTGAGTTTATGAAGTTGTGTGCAGCCCCACCATCAATTAGCACCAAAACATCATGCTGATTAATCTATCTCTGAACCTTCATGATGTTTGTGATTGTGATACCCACACTGTAATTCATGGATAATTCCATTTCCTTCTTTAAAAAACCTTTCTTTGACATGGAACCCACCGTTTCTTAGAAATAAAAGTATAAAAACTTTCGGGGTCCTCAGTATCCAAGATTAGGACCTTCAACTTATGATTTCAATAATGGTGGGTTGGGCCAAATTTTTTGTCATATCTGAAGCAGAGCAACAACTCACACTTCCTTTATATTTCTGCATCAATAAGTCGCTAATAACATGGGTCTTTCTTCGCTAGAGCCGGAGAGGGGAAAATAGATTGCACC
The DNA here is from genome assembly GCA_020875875.1 of Dioscorea alata. NCBI lineage: Eukaryota > Viridiplantae > Streptophyta > Magnoliopsida > Dioscoreales > Dioscoreaceae > Dioscorea > Dioscorea alata. The sequence continues at coordinate 16,214,487 of CM037021.1, forward strand.
AGAAATGGATGTCAATAAACGACATGTGTCAACCTAGATCTGGATTGAATCATTTGGCCTAACAAAGCTAAAGAAAGGAGTGGCTCGGGTTGACATTTGGGCCCCATTTAGATGAGAAGGGCTTTGTAGTGATTTGGGCCAAGCAGTGGGTCGTGGGCCTTTGCCTCTAAGATTAGTTCAAGTTTTTTCTAAGACCAAGTTTCTTTCTCCAATCTTCTGAGGTCAGGTCAAGATCCCTCTTAGTGAATCTGGCATTTTTAAACAACACCTTGATTTTTTCTAGGTGGCCATTCATAAAGGCTCCAATGAGCCAGTTGTTCAAAATGTCGTTCAGCAGTGCTGAGAGAAGCTCAAATATCTATTGGTGGTCCACAATCTTTGTCTCCTACCAGACAATAAGCAGCAGCTCATAACCAGACCTTTCCTGTGAATGGTGAAATTACTCCAACAACAAGTGATGTAGCTCCTCCCAATTTTGTACAATTGTACGAGTCAAGACCCACCAGAACCAATTTAGAGCTTTGCCCTCAAAGCAGATCATGGCTACAACAACACGTTCCTCCTCCATGACCTAGTCTACCTGAAAGTAGCATTCAATTCAAAAAAATCCATCCCAAGGGATCTTCTCCAAAACACTGAGGAAGGTCTAATAGCATGTACTTGATACATCTTGGTCATTGGTATGCCAAGGTCAGACAACGGAGGGTCCAACAGAAGTCCTTACAATGGCAGAGGTTAGAACTGGACTGCTCCACTGCCTATCAATTGCCAGTGCTGCATGATAAGCCTTTTCCCCTGACAGCTTTGTCAGAGCTTCTCTAACCTCTAACTGGTAATCTTACATCACCCCAAAATCCCCCTTCATCTGGTGAGCAACCTCCTTAAGGTCGAGCGTGTCTTCCTCTATTGCATCTATTTTGCCTTCCATCCTAATCAATACCACAACCTGGATAGCTTTGATACCAAAATGTTCGATCCTTACTCTTCCAAGCTATTTCTAAAAATCCCAAACACACTGACAGATACTTTAAAGAGCAACTGAACACAAAATGCAACAGAACAGAATAGAGAACATGAAATTTTTAGCATTGAAGTAATTTCATAAAGCAAGAAGAAACATACACCCAAGCAAAAAAAAAAAACAGTAAAGAACCTAGAGCATCCAGGACCTTCCAGACCCTTGAAATCTCCCCAACATCCAACCGTCCTCCCCTCTTCTTTCCTCCCACATCATCTCTATTATATTTCTCTGTCCCTAACAACCACCACACTAACTTCCAGTCTTCCACTAAAAGTAAGCCACATGTATAACATCCCCCAATATTCTGCCAAACAAAATGTTTCTGCTGGAGACCCATTATCCCCAATAGGAAGTCCAAGCTCCTAAAATAAACTTGCTTAATTGGGTGTCTATCAGTGTGTAGTGTCCACAATGTTAGAATTGTCACCAAGTTTGTACACAAGATCATAAAAGTGAAAATAGTATAGGCTTATCCATTCCATTCCCACAATCAATGAAAATGATGCAGCAATGAAATCAACATATGTTATTGACAGACTAATTGATCAAGCTAGCCGTGAATGTTGGTTTGTTTTCAACTTCTGCCAATCATAATGCAAACTAATAAATTCCTAAGTGATGCAGGTGACTAAAAGCAAAAGCCTAAATACGATGGAACGCTTGATGAATATTTCCAACTGAACAAAAAAAAAAGAGCTATCTAGCTTAACATTTTGTATCTTCACACTGTACTAGATGAACCCAGTATGTTTAAAGGGCTCCTGATTGGTAAGTTCAGGGGGTCGACTCCCTCATGCAAATCCCACAAAAGCATAAAAGAATTGGAAACTAGAATCTTATTCATTCAAAAGGCAATATAATGAAAAGATTGATCACCTAGTGTTGAATTTAAGGTATCATATCGAAGCCTTGGAGGGAGATATACATACCACACCCATTGGCTGCTATGTTCCGCCATTGCAAGATAGCTTTTGCTTGGACAATTATTTAGCAAGCAATAGATCCGGCTGCCTGGATAAGAGTGTGAGAAAAAAATTGATAGCCAGATGTCTACAGGTCCAGTATACTTGCGAAAAATACTTGTGCTTGCCTGACAATTCAGCAGTAAAAAACATGATATTCACATTTTCATTTCTTCCAGAAATTGAGCATAGGGAGGGTCATACCAGTTCCCATGCTTCAACATTGCTTCCTGAATTGTCACAGAGGAACACACTGTTCAAAGCCAATTAGCAACAACACAATACAATCAGTTCAAAAGAAATAAATTATCAAACCTACCAGATAAGGAAATAAGTAGTATTAATGAAAGATGATAAGATAAAAGGAATGAGTGAAGAAAGAAATAATACATCTTTACTCTTATGATCAATAAAATCAAACAAACACTAAGCATGGTGACAAGGTTACACATAATAAGCAACAAGAAGAAAAGTTCTACAATGACCCAAGTTAAAAATAAAAGAGCTCTCTATGTGAAAAGCTAAGAGGAATTCACTAACCATATGCCACGATGAACATCTCGGTGATTTGGATGACCAGAAACTCCATAGTTGTCAAATGTTATCACCTAAATAAAATGAAATAATGTAAATGTTGACTACATAAGAAATAACGCTATATTTATCATACAAAAATAAGAAAATTAAATCAAAACATCAAGCTCGAGAACCTAATGGATAAGGAAGCAAAACATTTAATGGAAAAACTTACACCTTTTTTTACTTTTCTTTAGTGTGTTTTGGGGGGGTGTCCATTCCAGGTGTTAAAACACTAACAAGATCAAGCAAGCAACTACAAGCTGAAATAAGCAGATCTTACCAGGTCAATAGCTCGCATTCTGATTTCCTCCTTCACAATTTTCGCCAATAATTGAATGTCCCATGGTTTATCAAAGCCATCCTAAATTGAAAAAACTATATTCAAAACATCAAGGGTGACACTCTCAAATAGTAAACTTCAATTATGTCGGATGCTTGTTAATGAGATGCTCACTTGCAACTTTGGATGGTCTAGAATTTGAACTTGTTGGAGGGGAACCTATCAGGTCAAACACAAACATGTAGCTTAGAAAAAATAAAGCTGCTCATGATTACCTAAAGCAATACAGAATTACCAAGCAATCACCTTGCACAGAGAGAATATATACCTTGAGGATAGCACATGCCCTGTAAAACTCCTCCTTCCGAATATTCCCCTTGCCATCAGCATTACCTGAAAAAGTGGTCGCCATAAAGCATTATCACTAAACCAATAAATTCCCAGAGAGCTTGATCGACAGCAATTAACTGCCCATTGTAGCAGCTATCTCTTCGGACAGTCATACCCAGAGTTGTAGCACCTATCTCTCAGAAGTCATAACAGTCTTGCCCAGATTTCTGTTTGACACAAATTGAAAACTTACAGCTTTCAAATTGTACCTCCTAATCATGCACATTATTTGCACTACAAATTTTGTGTATATAATGAATTTCTTATAAAGTTGTAGTTTTCAATAAAGTGCATCAAAATTTCATGGCATTAAAAAAGTACTTTAATAATTTAGGATTTCAACCAACGAATATTACAATCAACAAGAAGCTATACCATCAACATTACATAAAAAGAAGAAGAAGAAGAAAAAGAAAGAAAGCTAACTGCAAAAACACAATGGGCTAAGCCACAAATTACGAACTTTAACCAAGCTTTACCTGTAGACAGGCATAGAACATGAACATTATGCCCTTCAGAAGCCAAATAGAGTAATGTGGGAGCAAAGAACCTACAAGAGTATGATGACAAAGAATAGAAACCAATTATAAACAATCTTATAGGTTGAAATTAATAGCCAAACCAATTGACTGATTTTCCAGATAAAATTTGTGTTCATGTTCCTGAGTTTAAAAACATTCAGAATCAATCTACTGCACTTATGAAATTGAAATTGAAGACATACATGGACTCATCGTCAGGATGGGCCACTACTAGCAAGGCATTCCTTCGCTTCTTGGTAGCACTTGATCCTGCATGTGATAGAAAAAATTCTAACTGTGAATAAAGAGAGCAAAATTGGGAGAAATGGATATAAGGATAGAGATGGAGGTACTCACCAGCAGAAAGGAAAGCAGGACTTGAGGGAATGCATGGAGAGGAGGCCAATAGGACTCGGAGTAGCGAGATTACCCACAGAGTGATCACCATAGTTGTGGTAATTGAGAACCAGGACATTGAAATAGTGTGGTGCTAAGAAGAAGAGGAATAGAGATAGAAAAATGAACATCACTTTAATCTGTTTTTCTCTGAAATAATATTGGAAAAGAACTGATTCTGTCTTTTTATGAAGTACAAGGACTCCTACAGGGATAGAGCCAAGGGAGGATCAAGGTACAAATTAATACCTATAGTATAAAAAAAATATAAGTATAAAAAAAATTATATTTTTAAGAAAAGATTTATAAAAATCTATAGTTTGACATCTGGCTTTTTACAAATTAGTATATATATTATAAAAAAATTATATTTTTAAGAAAATATTTGTAAAAATCTATAGTTTGTTCCCCAGATTTTTTATCAATTACTATATATAGCATAAAAAATTTATATTTCTAGGATAACATTTATAAAAATCAATAGTTTGGTCACTATAGCAAGTTTTGCACAGTAATATATCTAAGTATTAAAATCATTTATTCAAAATTTCTCATTATGATCATCTGATTTTCTGGCTTTTCTGGAGATGGGTTTAATGCGGGTGGGAAACAATCAAATGCAATATCTCATGATTTTCAGAATTATATATGATTCCCACCAAAACTTTCAATTCCACGCAATATACAATTATACTAATATCTTGCACCATCTAAACTATTGCAATAACATCAGCATATAGAACTTCCGCAAAGTAGAACGCCTGAGGGAATAAGATAATTAATGTAAAGGTTCCAGAAAACCTAGGTTTATGAATAAAGCATGCCAAATTCCATTTAATCCTAACTATTCCTTGCTTTCTTCAGACCTAACAAATAGGTCTAACAGAACTCTTTTGAAAATTAAGAAAACTCAATACAAAAAACAAGATTCAAGAAAGAAAGGTCCAAGAACATAATTCCATTAAAAAGAAGCCAAATCCAGCAAAACTAAGCATCATGAATGGAAATCAAGAAGTTGAAAGAATCGAACCAAGAAATTCTGGTAGATAAATCCCCTTGGCTTCCAAGAAAGCATCCTCGTCCACCGATTCTCTTCTCGCCCGATCCCATTCCTATCAAACAATCACCAACAAGAGACTCAAGAACGAAAAAGGCAAACACATATCCAAGACCGCTCCACAAAGAACCATCGAAAATTACGCGTCAAAATCGAATCCATGGGAGGATTCATCGGAGCTGAAGGGGAAAGAGACGCCGCCGAAGGCGAGGAGCACGAGGAGAGCGGCGGAAAGCAAGAGCAGCACCATCAGGATTAGTGTGCAGGGCGACAACCTCCTTCCCGATTGATCCCGGGTTTGGCGCATGGCCCTCGCCATTAGAGACTCTTCCGATGAGATTCGAAGAAGACGAAGATTGAAGAACTAGTGCTTTGCATCTCGTTTTACTGTTGACCCCTTGAAAATGTTTGAATTTCTTTGTTACTCTGGAGCTTTTGGGCTAATTAAGTACTAGTCCTTATTATCTTTTTTTTTATTTTAATCTTTAAACCGTTAAAAATGAATGATTACAAGGATATACAAATATTGGTTATTAGAAGATTTATATGCTCTGTTTTTTTTTTTTAATTTTCACGGAGAGAGAAAACAGGAGAAGGGATTTTTTTTTAGTTAATGTTTATAGTTTATTTTTATTTTTAAATAAGCCTACGAATTTTACTCATGTGCTCTCATGAGTACAAAACGGTAATATCTTTTTTTTATTTTCCACAATAAATTTTGAAAAACGAGAAAAATACCTCTCCAAAAGACAGTTAAAATTTTTGAAAAAAAAATTAACTATTTTACAATCCAAAGTCATCATTCCTTGTGGTTGGCACAAGCAAAAATATTTTCATGGATGTACATAAAAATAAAAATGAAAAAAATACAAAAATACTCTTAAAAAAACAAAATAGTACGGAATGTTTGCATAAAAGAAGTGTTTTTAAAAGCATTTATTTTCTTTTATTTTGCGCGTATATCCTAACGAAGTTTGACTAGATTAACCATAAAAAATTTTAATAAAATATTACACATATAGGTTTTTTTTTTTTTTTTTTTTTACGACAAGCACTCCATTGAGATAAATACAGATGTGGCACGTATTCACAAACTTAATAATACCTTGTCCTCAGTTTGGATAGGTTTTGATCCCCCCAACCCCAAATGATAACCATACCATAGGGACATACGCCAATAGTTTTTAACTTTTTAATAAAAAAAATATTTGTAGAATATCCTATTTAGTCCCTCTAATATAGTTAATCTGTCCCTTTGGTCCTTCTAATATGATTTGTCCCTAGAAGGTCCCTGTATTTTAATTTTTAGGAAATATAAGTCCATTTCTCTAATATAATTTGTCCCTAGAAAGTGGACTTACATTTCTCAAAAATTAAAATACAAGGACCTTCTAGGGATAAATTATATTAGAGGTACCAAAAGGCAAATTGACTATATTATAGGGACTACATAGGGTATTCCACCAAAAATATTTTATATATTAAACGTATAATTGGTTAATGATGACTTGGTTTTGCGTTTGAACTTATCGATCCCTTCTCCCTGTGACACTTCTCTCATAAATAAGAATAGGAATTGAATATCCAAAAAGAAACGGGATAGAGCACCGAGAGAGCATCTCGGAGAGCAAACCCTAGGGTAAGAGCTCCTTCAATTTCTCTTGCCCTATTTTCCTTTCTTGCTCTGTTTTTGACAATCAGATCCATTTTGCTTTTCGATTTGGGTGTTTTTTTCTTCTTTTTTTTTTTTGCTTGTTTTGATTATGGGAGTATGGTTTGAACAGTATTCCATGATTATAGGAATCACCATTAATCAGATCTTTGATGCATGTTAGGCTTGAGGGGAAGTAGAGGAAAGAAGGAGAGCGAGTAATTGATTTGATGTGATTTGAAAAATAGGATGAGTTTGTTCAGAAATTTTTTTCATTGCTTGTGATTTTCCTCAATCTGAAAGCACCCTTGGATGGGGATTTTTATTTTTATTTATCTATTTATCTTTTAGGAGTATTTTGCTTGAATTAGTTGGTGGGATTAAAATTCAATTTTTTTTGCTTGTGTTTTGGATTTCAGAAACATGCCGCGGAAAGTGAATTATGGATTGGATTATGATGATGGTTATGATGGTTATGATGACTATGATGATTTTGATGATTACGAGGACTATGCCAATGCCAATGATTATGGGGTTAAAGAGAAAGGTTTGCAACTATTCTTGTACTGATTTTGATTTATACACTTATATGTTCATCAATATTTGCATGTATCTGTCTTTTAATTTATTCTTGACTCTGTTGTGATTTAAGTTTGTTTCCTTTCCCTGTAGTTACAGAAAAACCATCCTGGAATGATCGCTCTACTATTAAAGTTGAAAAGAAAACAAAGAAATTAGCACTCTGGCAGTGCTCTGTTTGCAATTCTGATAATGAGCAGAGTTCATCATCCTGTGACATTTGTGGTGTTCTTAGGGATCCTGCTCAGAACATTGGTAATGGTAGTGCTGAAAATGGTATGTCATTTTATCATGTTATATAAAGATTTATGGCTATTAGCTTGTAGCATGTTTTTAATCTCATATCGTCATCGACAAACAATATATCTTTTGATATTGTTGCCTATATCAAAGGTTCAATTAGGATAGCAATTTCTTGCAGTTTGTGGCAAGTGCAAGGATAGAGGAGCATCTATAATGGCTAAGTCTCTTTTTGCACAAAGTCCTTGTCAGAAGCCCGAAAAAGCTATTATCTCTGATGAATTTGTTAGAGAAAGTAGCAATAAACCATCTGAGAAAGCAAAATCTCAAGCAAGTTTTGATGAACTTCAGAAAATATTTGTGGCATCTCATCAAGGGCACTCTTTGAGTATAGGTTTGTCCGTAGTTTCTAAAGATGCCTGTAGAACTCATAACATTTTATGGTGTGATACATGATGCTTATGTGTTGTACTAAAATCCTATAATATGATGCCAAACATTTTGAATGTTCTTGTTTTATTCTTTAAGTACATCAACTTCCATTATTATCTCAAATTCAAGATATCTATGTTGGCAGTTGGAACCAATGTCAAAGGTTATTATCTCCTTTCTGCTTCACATGGAAAGTTTGAACTTAGCTAAGATACCTGTTGTTGGAAATGTTTGGTATGTACCAGTTTGAGTTGTATATTAGGAAGAAATAGTTTTACATAGGTTCATTCCCCAGTGAAGGGTGTGAAATTTTAAAGCATAGCATGTTGACCTTGTGAAGATTTGAGGATACCTCAGTCTGTCAACAGATGCCTGCATAAGCACTGGAGGATTATGACCATCCATCCAATGAATGACAGACGAAAAGTAAAATGCAGCATTGTTGGCTGAAACTGAAAATTTTTAATTTTGTAATATATATTTATCATTTTTTATATTGTTAAAACTTATGTTACCACCGGTATCTCTAAGTTCAGTGTGTTATAGCTGCATTTATATTTGAGACTGTTAAAACAAACATTTAGTCCAGTAGTTGAACATTGAATCAGTGTTGTGAAAGAAATAATCACAATGAAGTCATACTGGCCATTAATGTTAAACATGAACTTGCAAAATAGTGCACAACCTAATATATAAATTGCTTTCATTTATTTAGTTAAAAGTTTGGCATGATGACACTATTCTTAATCTCTTGAAAGGTGTAGAGCAAATTGTTGTCATTTTAAGATATATAATGGTGCCAGCTTGTGGTTTCAGCAGTTTAATCAATACCATCATAAGCATTAGTTGGACAGTTTTTATACTTTTAAGTTAGCATTGGACTGCTATCTTTTAAGAATTTGATATAAGGTAGATATCCATTTTTAATACCTGTCTGTTTTAATTGACAATGTGCATATGCATTTGATGCATGAGTGCCATTTCAAAGGTTACACCTGTGGACTTTTACTACCTCTGTATGTTGGCAGTCCCAAATTCTGCAACTGAAATTCTCACTCAACCATGCCTTTAGATCAATAATTAGCATGGTTGTGTGCAGTGCAACATGTAAATACCCTATGCTTGAATATTTTCAGGATTAATTCATAATTGCAAATGAGTTTTATCCCACCTTCACATTGCTGTCTAGAATCTGTTGATTTAGGAACTAATCAAATTCTCTTTTATGAGCAGCACCTTTCCAGTTTAATACCCTGTCCCCAGATGATATGGTTTCTGTTGGAAAAATGTCTTCAAGAAAAAGCTCAAAAGGTATCATGTTTATCCTCTCATCATTTAATATATAATAGAGGGAAAAGGTTCTTTATTTTAGGAACCCTAACTGTCATAATTGCATTCATGAACATAGTGGGGATGTTTAGTCGGGGAATAAAAGTGTGGGGTCAAGAGAATGTTTTTCGGATATTTGAGCTTAATTAATACTTGTAAAAATTAAATATTTTGAGATTAAAATTTACTTTTGTAAATAGTAATAATTTGTTTATTAGTACTCACAATTTTTTAAGAATTAATTATTAAATATATTTATTTAAATAATTAAATCTTCCTAAAATGGTTGTATAGGGCCCACACCACCTTATTTGGATGGGGGAACATTTGCTATCCCCCAAGTCAAACATGGTGAAACTTTTGGTTTGATTTGATTGCCCTTTTTTACGCAGTTCTTATAATTTTTTGTCTCTTTTCTGTTTTCCAATAATTATATTGCTATTGGTGACAGTTTCTGCCAACAACACTGGAAAGAAGGCAATTGCCAAATTTACAGCAACAAATGAAATGGCAGAAAATTCATCTGGTATAATTTCTGGAGCTAATCAGCTTAATGGTAGTGAGAGTGGTAATGCCAACATTAAGAGTGATACACCACAGATCCTGGCCAGTGATTTACATCAGATGAAGTTGGATAAGGTTTCAACAAATTTCAGAAAAGCCAAGCCTTTAGCAGAGTACAAGCCAGAAAAATGGATGTTAGCTAATCAAGACGGAATCCTCAACCAGTTGAACCTTGCAGTTGTAAGTTTGACACAGGGCTATTTTTGAATTCCATATGAATCCACATGAGAAGTTCATGTTTGATTGAGATGCTTAAAGTATTAATTGATTGATCTTGAATTATATCAGGTTGGTCATGTAGATTCTGGAAAGTCTACATTATCTGGGCAACTGCTCCATCTACTGGGCCGAGTATCAAAGAAGGAGATGCACAAATTTGAGAAGGAGGCTAAGGAAAAGGTGTGGTCACTTTCTTGAAGATATTTTGAAGTCTATATGTCACAATATTTTTTTGAAAAAATAATTGGAGCACCTGTGGGTGAGATATATGTTGATGGGCCATGAAGGAATGCCCTTAGCATGGTTTTCCATCAACTAGTTGCTTTCTAGAATCTGATCTTCTTTCATATCATTTGAACTCCATCCTTTCCTAAAACAACTTTTGCTTCAGGTTAACACGCATTGCCAACAGCTAATTTAAATTCATCCTGAAATCAGGGAAAAGGATCATTTGCCTTTGCTTGGGCAACCGATGAGAGTGCTGAAGAAAGGGAGAGGGGTGTAACAATGACTGTGGCAGTTGCATACTTTGACTCAAAGAAATATCGTGTTGTTTTGCTTGACTCCCCAGGCCATAAAGATTTTGTTCCAAATATGATATCTGGAGCTACACAAGCAGATGCTGCTGTTCTTGTTGTTGATGCATCCATTGGTTCCTTTGAAGCTGGTATGGATGGCAATGGTTTTGGTCAAACTAAGGAGCATGCCCAACTCATTAGGAGCTTTGGTGTTGAGCAAGTTATAGTTGCTGTTAATAAGATGGATACAGTGGGATTCTCAAAGGAGCGCTTTGAATTCATAAAATCTCAACTAGGCAATTTTTTGCGTTCATGTGGATTTAAAGAATCACAGGTTACTTGGATTCCTTTGAGTGCAATGGAAAATGAGAATTTGGTGACATCTGCAACTGATGCTCGCCTATCTAGTTGGTGAGTTTAGTGTTTTTGGTATCATCTGCATTTGCATAATTTTTTTGAACTTATGCAAACTGAAATCTGTAATGTTGACAAAGATGTGATCATCAACCTCATAGAATAAACATATCTCTTAGCTTCAGGGCCTAATATGAGTTTTTAATTTTGATTTGATTTTCTTTATACCTTCTATTAAAAGATTTTGAGAGCTCATCTATAAACATTGAAAACAGTAAAAATGTAGATGCAACTGGATTGGATCGCATTATCAATTTCTCTTTATGGATATCTTCAGTTTAGGTGCTGTGTTTGTAAGACTTTTTGGCAATGCTTTCTTTGCAGGTATGAAGGAAGTTGTTTGTTGGAAGCTGTAGATTCTCTTCAGCTTCCAGTCCGAGATGCCTCAAAGCCACTTCTTCTTCCTATATGTGATGTCATTAAGTCACATTCTCTAGGACAGGTGGCAGCATGTGGTAAAATTGAGACAGGAGCTATAAAAAATGGTTCCAGGGTACATACCTTGCTTCAGTTGTCAATTATATCTAAATCAAGCAGTTTCTTTAGTAAAAAAATTCATTCCGACAGTTTGTATTAGACAGAATGTACAATCCATGAATTCCTTTATTGGGTTTTAATTATAGTGACAAGTATGCATGCCAATTCTCTTTTTATTGTTCTCTTTATTAAAAGATCGCCATGGCTTCTGCATCCTCTTGTCATTAAGGTTTAAAGAGCTGATTTTAGTGATTATTGATCCCATTTGGTAGATCAATCAAGTTTATACACTGGATATTTCGCATCTTTGATTGCTGATAGCATCCCAAATTTAAGCCCTACGTTTTCCTCTTGCTTCTGTGGAGACTAGTATTTTGGAACCCTGTGTCTTGTGATCATTGCTTTAAAAACAGCCAATACCACTTATTAGGCTGCTGCTATTTATGTACTTTTGGGATACGCCTGCCATCTGCATCTGAATTTTGTTTGCTCTTGTCTTGCAGGTTCTAGTGATGCCATTGAGAGAAGTTGCTACTGTACGGTCAATCGAAAGAGATTCATGTCCTTGCAGTGTGGCAAGAGCTGGAGATAATGTGGCTGTCAGTTTACAGGGTATTGATGGGGTTCATGTGACGCCTGGTGGTGTCTTATGCCATCCAGATTACCCTGTAACTGTTGCATCGAGACTGGAATTGAAAATCCTTGTGTTGGACATCATGGGACCAATTATAGTTGGCTCTAAGGTGGAAAATCAACTGCCTTCCCCCTTTTGCTTTTCAACTAATTTTGATAATTACCCCCCTCTATTATCTGACTAAAAAATTGAATCAGTTCGAGTTTCACATACATCACGCGAAGGAGGCAGCAAGATTGGTAAAGATAGTGTCATTGGTAGATCAAAAGACTGGGAAGGCCGCAAAGAAGACCCCACGGTTCCTCACAGCAAAACAAAGTGCTATAATAGAGGTTAAGCAATTCCCCTTCTTTGTGGAGACTAGTTTGCAGCATTTGCTTGACTAGTGGTAATTTTTATTTCAGGTTGCTCTTGACAGAGCAGTTTGTGCAGAAGAGTTCTCCAAACACAGAGCACTTGGCAGAGCTTTCCTCCGCGCTTCAGGTTGTACAGTTGGTGTTGGTATTGTGTCAAAAGTGTTCTCTGATGAGTCATAGTTTTGTAGACCTGCCATCAAGATCAGATCAACTTTCATCATCGCCATCATTTCAATGTTTGCTGTAAAATCTTCAGAGTATGCCCTGCACAATATGTATACCAATTATTTATCATCTTGTGTAGTTATGGCTCACCGGAGATTCCTGTGTGTTTTATTGAGCCCTCTCAAAGGCCTCAGGAAATTTTGGCTCATTCTTTCCCTGGTTTGTTGTAGATTATTAAGGAATATACAAATGAAAGTTGTAGTTGTGAATCTTGATATGCTTTATATCCATCTTTCATGTTTTCTATTATATTTTTCAGATGGTATATGGTTAACTTTGATACCCATATATGAGAGATAACACTAATTATTTTGAAGTGTGCATACCATGTTATTTTTCTCATGGGAAAATTATTCTTTTCCAACCTTTAACTGTTTGGTAAATAAATATATTTTGGGGCCATTTGGTGGACATGTTAAGGATATGGCTAAATGGGAAATAAGGACTAGATAGGAGTTGGAAAAGATATGGATATATTTATATTTTATCCTATGTTTGATGCACACTAAATCATATAAGCCATTGGATGGTATTTTGTTATCTTGTTTTACATTTGAAGTGTACTAAATAATGAAAGTATATAATATGAATTGTATATAAATAAACAAAATTACCTATAGTAGATCATGAAAATCAATTAAAAAAAAAAAGGAAAATCACTCAAAAATTAAAGATAAAGACTGATAAAAAAAAATTAAATAAAAAACAATCTGTTCAAGCACGAGATCAATGGAAAAACCTTGTAATTGCTTTGAATGTGAGAAGCCCTACTTAAAATAATAAAAGTATTGTTCTATTTAGTTGTTGACAAGTTTCTTATCCCAAACCTCTGGGTTCAAAGATTAAAAGAAGGAATACAATGTAACTCTAGATAGAATAAGATTATCATATCATATTGGTTCGCCAAACCTATACATACTATTAAAGTAGATGTATAATCTGTTCCCATGAACAAATTTTAATTTTTTTATTATATTTAAGGTTTTGTTAATATTATTTATGATATTAATAACTGAGAAAATTTAATTGTACTTATTTTTTTGTACAATAAATGTCCATAAGACCTTTGAAAGCCAGGGTGTACAACAGTTCCCATTGTAGGAGTTGTTTAATTATATTATTTTTTATATATACAATATTGCAAAAAAAAAAACCTATGCAAAATCCACTCCAAAGTGCTTAAAAAAATAAATTTAAATTTTTTTCAAAGAACAAATTTAAATTTTTTATTACATTTTAAATTTTTGTTTATATTACTTATGATATTACTAATTGAAAAAAATTAAATTAAATTATACATTGGTTTTGAACTTCCAGGATTTGGTTTTACGGTCAAAATGACCGTAAACCAAAATCCCTCCACCATGGTGTTTTGAAATCCTATGGAAAAGCAAATTCTACAAAACAATCACATGATTTCAAAACACAAGGGATTTGGAATTACTTGTAACTCCAAATCCCTTGAAACAAACACACCCTTAGTAATTTATGCAACAAATGCTCATAAGACCTTTGAAATCTAAAATATATAAACAATTTTCATTGTAGGAGTTGTTTAAGTATATTATTTTTTATATGCAATATTGTCACAAAACCTCAGTATAGTTTGCTCCAAATTGTTTCAATGGACAAATTTAAATTTTTTTTTATTACATTTAAGTTTTTGTTTATATTACTTATAATATTAATAATTGAAATAATTTAATCCCACTTGTTTATTTGTACAATAAATGTCCATTAAAACCTTTGAAATCCAAGGTATACAACGGTTTTTATTGCATGAGTTATATATTTATATTTTTTTTATATACGATATTGCCATAAAACCTCACTCAAAATTTTAATAACTCTGATGCGAAGGCAAGGAATTTGCCTAGTAAAAGATAATAGCATAATATGATAGTCTATCCGATCCTATAGTTCTTATTTTGTCCACCAAATGAGTTTTTGCGTATAATGATTTATTCAAAGTTGTTCATACCAAAGGACTGACAATAGGCTCCATGTGAAAAATAAGAGTGAGATATTCAAAGTTTTCAAATTCAAGATTTATTGGAAGAGTTGGTAATAGATCAATAGTTGTGAGGGTGGCCCCCAAACCCTTCATGCGGCATACGTGTCGTTTGTCTCTTTCGTCACAAGGGAAAAAATATTATTATACGTGTATAAATTATCTAATAATATTCAAAAACGAAGATGTGTCTTATCCTTATCCGTTAGATTGCCTCAATTTAATGATTTTTAATAAAAAAAAATAACATCAAATTTTTAGAATAGTTACCAACATATCCTTATATTAGATAATAAATAAATAATAAAATTTATAAACCCATAGGAGTCATGTCTTGGTTCCGTAATAGTTACCACGAACCGAGTCCGCTAAATTATTATTGAAAAAAAAAAAATTTATGCATATGTATATGAACAGTTATTCAACTCAAGTACTCAACTCATGGATAAAACTAATAATAACAATAATAAATAAAACGGTGTTTATAAAAAATAGATCGGAATCCGCGTTGTTCTCACTATCGGGTTGTGGACTTTGTACTTGGCATGCCCGAATCCGATAACAACGACGACGTCAAGATCGTCGGCCTTGCTCTCTAAGCAACCGTCCTCCCGATCCCAAAATCCCCAACACTTCTCCCCAAAACCCTCGTTCGGGATCCATGGCTTCCTCCTCGCCGGCACCGCCGGGCGTGATGCTCGCCATCCACGAGAAGAAGACCAGCACCGTCGATCTCTACCGCCCCCTCCGCAACTACATCGTCGTCCACTACTCTGAGCGCGAGGCACAGCTCCTCGAAGATGATCTCGAGACCGTACGTCACCTCCGATGCGACATCGAGAAGCCCCCTGAATCCTCCCCACCGGACATCCGCCGCGACACCCTCCAGGCCTATGCCCGCGCCCTCGCTGTCATGGAACCGCGTTTTCCAATTTCCCCAGATCGTTCTCACATAAACGCCATCACCTTCACCTGGTTTGACGCCTTCAAGCCCAATAAAAAGGCAGCGCAGCAGAACATCCATCTGGAGAAGGCGGCGGTGTTCTTCAATCTCGGGGCAGTGTATAGCCAGATGGGGCTGGCGGCGGACCGGAGCTCGCCTGCTGGGCTCAAGCAGGCGTGTAATTGTTTTCAGTCGGCTTCTGGGGCGTTTGCGTTCTTGAGGGATAATGTTTCGATGAAGGCGGCAATTGGAGGAGCTACTGTGGATGTTTCGGCGGAGTGCGCCGGGATGTTAGACCGGCTCATGCTGGCGCAGGCGCAAGAGTGTTTTTTTGAGAAGGTTATCTCGGATGCGAAGCCTCCCGGGCTCTGCTCCAAGGTTGCACGACAGGTTTGTACCGAATTATTTTTTATCATCATGAATTTTTTGATAGCATTGCTGCTTTCAATATGTTCTCTTTAATTATCTATTTGACAATTAATAGGGAGTTAGAAGTCGATAGAGAATTGGATTTGGTTTGCTGTGTTCTTTGGAGTTGTATTGTATCATGCAGTTATGCCTCATAATGCACAGAATCAGAGCTAATATTTTGAAGTGCATTTGTTATGGTTTCTTTTGCCAATATTATTTTCACAGCAAGCTTGAGTTAGTTTGAAAGGAATTCACACTGTTTTGCAGACTTTATACCATGCTCAATTCTAGAGCGATTTGCCTAATATTAATCTCTAATTAGTTGTAAAGGTGGAAACTGTACCATTTAAATTTTGATAACAAAGTTTATTTGGTCAATTGCCAACTGGTATTGTTTTCCTAGTTGTCTGGAGAAAATAATTATGTGTAGTCTAATGCTGGACTAATTCGCCCTGCGTGCTTATTGAGAATGTCCTTTCTATACTGCTCTGTGTTCACTTGGGAGCATGCTAATTCAACTTGTAGATTCCTGTTTATGTATCTCAGCAGTGTATTCCATTAACTCTGCTTGGTGATTTATGCAGGTTGGTCTGTACTATGAGGAGACATATGCGGCATTGAGTGTTCCCCCTCTCAGCCAACACTTTGATCGCTCATGGATCTCTCATGTACAGTTGAAGGCAGCCCAGTTCTATGCTGAGGCCTGCTATAGAGCTGCTTTAGAACTTCATGGGAAAGAAGAAATTGCTGAAGAAATAGCGAGATTGAAAATTGGTTTAGGTGCCCTCACAGATGCAAAGAAATCAGCCAAGGGGGTTGCTGCAGTCCTTCTTGATGCTATCTCAAGATTGGAAAGTAATATGAATGTGAACCTGGAGAGGGCTGTGAAGGAGAATGACCGGGTCTATCTCATGCGGGTCCCTGCTGCTAGTAGTTTGACATCTTTACCTGCTGCTTCCCTTGTTAAGCCTGTGCCTATGGCTGATTTATTGGATGCTAGTAAGGACAAGTTGTTTTCAACCCTTGTCCCTGATAGCAGCGCTAAGGTCCTCTCTAAATATACAGAGATGGTTGATGACATCATTAGGACACAAGCTGAGAAACTGCAGCAAGGAAGTGAGATCACAAGAGTAAAATTGAAGGAGATGGACTTACCTGATTCCATTCTTGCTTTGGAGGGAAATTTTAGTCTGCCTATGGATCTGAAGGAAGATGTTGAGGCTGTGCAGATTAGCGGTGGCCCATCTGGTCTTGAATCTGAATTGCAGCAGCTCCGAGATTTGAGGAGGGTAAATCAGGAGCTTTTGGTCCAGACTGAAGAACTATTGCAGAAAGAAGAAAGGGAGGATGCACAATTTCGTACGCAATTTGGAACACGTTGGACTAGGCCTCAGTCCAGCACTTTAACAAAGAACTTGCTGGACAGATTGAACAGGTTTGCTGGAAACCTCAAGCAAGCAGCTGATAGTGATGCTCGGATTGAGCGTGCTGTGAGAGATAACATGGAACTCATGTCAATCCTTGATCATCGTCCGGTATGTCAACACTCAATCTTTTTGAATGGTTATGTTTTGTCGTTGGTATGTGAGCACAGGCTTCTTTTTCTCCTTCATCATCTTTGCTAATAATTTTTTTCACCTCACTTGTTTCACATGTTATTTCTTGATGCATAATTATTTTATTTTCTTAATTTTTTTTATGTTCATTGAGATTTTCTTCACTGATTGTATTGACATTTATCAAGCAACCACTATTTTTTCTTATCAGTATTGTGTTCACTCTTCATATGATCTTGTAGACAGGCTGTTCTTCCATTGATTGTCATGAATCTTGCATATTGCTGTGAAGGTTTTGAGGAAATTGTCTTCTTTAACTATTAATTTCTTACATCTGAATTGCAGATAGAGTCTGCCGTTCCAAGTCTTGCAAGGCCTATAATGTCTTTGGATGGCAATGAAGATGCTATAGTTGGAGCATTGAAACAAAGCTTGGTAATTAATCTTATAAGGCTGTAGTGACTAGTTTTTATTTTTCATAGACAATTGAATGTATTCAAGGGATTATTCATGCTCTTTGGTTGAAGCGGTTTATTTATTCTTTTGATTGTCTTGTGCATTTGTCATGTTGATGCATTACCTGATTTCACTATTTTAGATGCATGCTTATCCCATTGTTTATACTTTTATCACAATATTCTTGGGCATGCTAACTAAGATTTTTTTCTTCTTAATCTAATTTGTTTTGAAAGATCAAATCTATTTTACTTCATTGTGGTAAAATTTTAGCTCTGCAATAGTTGTGGGAATTCAATGCTTTCTTCATTTTGTAACTGATATGGATGTCCTTGTAAACCAATTAGTTATTTTTGTATTAATAAGCAAAATCTCATCCCCTTTGTTGGTGTGTGTCATGATGTTTTATCATCTCAGTTTCTAAGTAGGCCTATCTCATAGAAGAATTTAAAAGAATAATGCCTCACCAACCTCAAATATCCATGTTTTACCCTTTTAAGTTCTGCAAAATATAAAAGTGAACATATTCTTAGAAATCGAATGGTACCTCATTTAGTTATGTCAACATGATGGGGCAGATATATTTGCCATCACAACCTAGTTCAATTACTATAATTCTTTGGTTGTTCTTTGGTGGTGTTTTATTCTGGATTTAAAAAAGAAAAAAAAAAAGAAGAAAGACAACTACTAGATTTATGGGTCTTAGGATTTGGTGTTTGAATTTGTTTTGGAGGAAACTTTTATATGAACTTGACCAAACTTTGATTTAATTAATACTAATTAATATAAATATGTTAGGTAAAATTAGAAATTTTTTTGTTAATATTAATGATGTTTTATATTAATAAATAAACAAATTCATTTAATTAATTAAATTTTGTGTTTTTTTTGGATAGTCCCAAAAACCTATCAAGTGTTTGAAGGGGTTGGGATTAAAGCGGTTTAGTCCCCAACCAACTGGAAAACTCATGTATAGGTTGAGCTTGAAAGCAAATCTAGCTCAATTTCATAGGCCTAAAGCTCAGTCTGAGGATATACCTTTTTGGCCCACACAGTGTAGTAGGAGCCTACAAACGTCTGGATATTTTAGCATTTGTAATAACTTCTCTTATTTTAGCATTAAGGCATGGTTTCTTCAATTGTCTTCCCCTTGCAGCATCGGTTTTGGCTCTGTGTTTTTATAACTGTGCATTCACTTTCTGCGTTTTCTTCCTGCACAGAGGCAATTGGAGAATCTTGGCGCACAAAGGGCTGGCCTTGAAGACATGCTTAAAGAGATGAAGAGGAAGGTTTGCTCTCTTCATTGTACTCATTTTTTTCTTTCAATTTTAATGTTTTTTGAGTAACCACCCTATCCATTTCTGGAGCTAGCTTTATTTTGCATGCATATGTACTAACTGTCAGTGTTTCGCAATCTTATAGTAGCTGTAATTTTTGACATTGCATGATACGACTTGTTGAAGTTTGATTTCTCTGTATGTTAGAAGGAATGAGGGAAATCCAACAGAAGATATCTGAAAGGAAAGATATTTTTATGATGATTAATTTCTATAATTTTCACTGGAAATGAGTGGATTTAGAATGAAAGTCCCAAGAATTGTAATTTTTTTTCTGTTATTTTGGATTTTTCCTTGTTCTCTTGATTCTTCCAGCTTTCATTTATTGATGTTTGTTTTTATCAACTGTTGTTGCTTGCTAGTTTAAGTGATCCTTTACGACCTTCCCTGTTATTTTTCAGACTATAATCTTTCAGTTACAATTTGAGCATATCTGAAAAACTGGTGATTGTTCAATGGGTTGTTTTTAATTATTTCGAGCTGGGGCTTTGTCTATCAATATGTTCCATGAATGTTTCAAGTAAATAAAGTAAATTGAAAACAATAGAATAAAAAAATAAAGGAATTTAAAAATTTTATTATTGCATTGTATATAGATGTAATATGTAATATGTAATATATGAAGAAGAATGGTTGCGTTATTGACCTTTCATGCTCATGCTATGTGTTTTACAGGATGATATATTGCCAAAGTTGATGACAAGCACTGGGTCAAGTGAAGATCTTTTCAAGAAGGAGATATCAAAGTATGATCATATATGTCAAGAAATATCTCAAAATATTGAAGCGCAGGAGCAATTGCTACTTCAAATTCAGGTAAACAGTTGTTTTACTTGCAATTCTTTGTTAGAATGAGTTGGGATTAGTGATTGATCTTACTTTATTTTTTGTAATATGTTGTGAAGTTTGAGTACGCAATAAGCTAAGGGACTGCTTTCTGAGCAATGGCAATCTGTGTCTGTATGTGAGAATAGGCATAGCTATGCTGTAATTTGTGTACTTAATCTTGGCATTGGGATGAAACATTTATATTATGTTGGTTTCTTAATTTTATGTGGATGACTTGTAAGTACATGTGATCAAGAGGAAAACAACTTTTTCACTGGATTCTTATGTATTGCTTACATTTTTTGTTTTATTTAATATAATTTTTTTAAATAATTTTTTTCCAGAATGTTCATATATCATTGTGTTTTTATAACAACAGTGTAAATTTGCTTCAATGCTAAGGAAAGAACTTTCCTTGTTTGCAGGCACAAAATGATGACTTTGCAGCTGTCTTTAATCTAGAGGATTACAAAGGTTAGTTCCCGTCATTTTCCTTGT
Organism: Dioscorea alata; assembly: GCA_020875875.1. Classification (NCBI taxonomy): domain Eukaryota; kingdom Viridiplantae; phylum Streptophyta; class Magnoliopsida; order Dioscoreales; family Dioscoreaceae; genus Dioscorea; species Dioscorea alata. Next base: position 16,235,371 of record CM037021.1, read on the forward strand.
CTAAGAGGATGCATGTTTGCACAAAATATATTTGCTTTTAGCTCTGCATGGCTGACAAATTCGGTTTGGTGTTGTGGAATAGAGCAAAATTTCCTTTATGCTGGAATTTCAATTATCAAATTGCCTTAACAGACCATGGATAATGTGGAGCATCCACATTTTTAATATTGATGATATTTCTGGATGTTGGTTTGGATTGAGATGAAGAAGTCCTTAATCATTTTATAGAATGAGATAATTAGCACTTTGCTCGTCATATGAAGCCATTATGCAAATGTTCTAAATCAATTTGCTGTTAATTTGGTCAATTTTATGGGAAGTTGTTAGAAAAACTTCTTTGGGGAAGAACTCTCTGTATTTTGGTTTTGTTTTTAGATCCCAAGTTGCTGAATCTTGAAACTTATGCTTTTCATAATTGGTTAGACATGTTATTGAGTTGCTTTCCTATTGTCTTCTGATGCTGAATCTTTGCATATGCTGCTTTTGTTTCATACCAGTTACTTGTTTAGTTGCTTTCATCTTGATCATTCTATGGGTCAGGAAACAAGATATTTAGTTTTTCGACTATGATCAGTTTATCATCATAACTTTTGTTATTGGAAAATGATTTCAAATCTTTTATGTTCTCAAGCTCTTGTCTGTGACTTAATTGATTTTTGTGGTTTTGAATTCCAGTTTCCCGTGAGAGGTGTTACAAGCAGATTGCTGCAGCCATAGCGAAATATCGCGAAATCAAGGACAATATTAATGAGGGTTTGAAATTCTATGTTACCCTTCAGGTCTGTGAACTCCTTTAACATATTCTCAGATAAATGATCATATATTTTACTAGGTTTGGAGCATTTTCCTCATAGTATTTGGAACCATAAAATATTATTACGCTTTCTATGTTGATGCACGTTCTCTGCAATAATACCTTTCTCATTTCATCACTTCAACAGGATGCAATAACAAATGTAAAGCAGCAATGCAGTGATTTCGTGATGACCAGAAACATCCAATGCCGTGAAATGATGGAAGATGTACAGAGGCAAATTGCTGGTCTCAACTTCTCCGCCAATGCCAAAACAGGCTACAATTACCCTCCGGCTGGCCAATCTAACCCTCAGAGGAGCACCCCACAACAGCCAGACCCGCAGAGTTCTCCACTACCATCTCATTCTCAACCACCTTACGGCCATCCCTCTGGCGTACAGGCCCGGCCTGCATATTCACAACCATATCCACCATACACCTCATCACAGCAGTCACCTTACCATGCTCCTCCAGGTGCTCCCACGTCCTACCAGCGTCCTCCTCACGAATACGGACAACCAGCTTATCCAGGGTGGCGCGGACCGTATTACAATGCACCGCCGCAACAACAAAACCCATATCCTCCTGCCCCATACTCTTTACCAGGTCAGTATCCTCAGCAAGGCAATTACTACAAGCACCAATAGAATACCTATTTCAGTTTGATACAATGAACTCATGCTGGTTCCTCCAATATATTACTGTGAATGTATGCATTTATCGGTTTCGTTATCCTTTTAGCTATGACTTCACATTCATCCTTGAACAATGCTTGTAATGGTTTATATAAAATATCACTGTATTGTTTCCATGTGATTATTAAATAAATGTCTGAAAGCTTCATTCATATATAACAAACTTGGTTTCCCATGACTGTTGCCATTTAAAACCCATGTCTCCCAGCTGGTCCTAACTGGAGATGGTGGTTGTTGCTCTTGTGCTTTGAAATTCAAGGAAATTTGTGTTCTTTTGTCTGGTTAGACTTAAATTAAAATTTGATTGTTATTATTTTCTTATATTGCATTAGAATAAAAGTTTGGAAGCATCAGTGTCACATGGAATGGACCCAATGGCAAAAGCAATAGCATATGCTTTGCATGAGTGGCCATCATGTTCATTTAACATTATTGTAATAATAATAATATATGTTGGTGTCCACCACCTTGCCAACCAAAGTAGCAAAAGGTTCAATTTCCCCTCATCTTGGAGGGAACATTGAAGTGACTGTGAACTCATGTATGTCATGACTCTATTTGAAGCCATCACCCACTCCACCTATGTACTTAACTGTTCTTCTTATTATTATTAAGTCAATAAGTCCTATGCTTTATAAATTTTATTATTTTCATATATATATATTCACAGAGAAAATGTTTAAATTTCAAATGATATGTTTCACATTTTTGGATAAAATTCAGATGTTAGTGGATATTGAGGTTTTGCAACTTCATAAAAGAAGTTTTTGTTTATAAATAAATAAATAAATATATATATATGAAAGTAGAATAATGAAAACATGATAGCCATGAAACAAAAGGACAGCATGTTCTTGTTGATGTTTTGCTCCGGAGCTAATAAATTTCTAAGAAATATCCTAATGATTTATTTTATTAATATAATAATATTAAAAATAATATCATATCAGTGTTAGAATTTATCAGACTTAATTACGACATCTATGTCGTATATTATATGCGGAAGCAGGATCACATACCTCCAGCCATAGCAAATTGTTGAAGACGACGAGAGCCTCTGAGTCCACGCTTGAATTAACCAGGGACTCTTCCAATCTATCCCGTCCTCTCCCACCGATGGAGCTAGGTATTTGCAAGAACGATAGATTGGGGACCCCTGGTGCTGTCCTATATATAATCCTTACCATCAAAGGATTAACACTACTTAAAATTTAAGTAGATCATTATCCAAAGTGCCAATTAGAGTTAACTTAGGACTCCTATTAGATAAAGTCATGGACCACTTTATATAGTTTAAATTCAAGTTGGATTAATATCATCACGAAGTTAATTCAAAATAGAATTCAAACTAACATTCTCCCACTTGGTCCAACTTTATCATAGGTAACTTAATATCCATTCACATTAACCCATAAATCCATATGTCTACACCAAAGAAATAAATTACACGAATCATGGCGGTAAGTCATCATTAAAACTGAGTATTACCTTCCATGCATTACGATGCAATCTCTCCCTTTAATGCAAAACCTATATATGGCATTTTATCATAATGAATAAGCCAGATGCTTATTCGAGTCCAACACACACAAACTAATAGTGCATAAACTTAATAATTGTCATTCTCAAACTTAATGTATACACTTAAAAAGAAGACAAATAAATAAATAAATGTTTAAGAGTTCAATACTAAAGTGATATTAATTGTTCATAGAGAAGAACCAAGTCCCATATGTTCAACATGATCTCTAAACAATTTTGGCGCGATTCCTTTCGTCAAAGGATCCGCAATCATCAACTCTGTGCTAATGTGTTGAATGGTTATTTCACCGGCATTCACGCGTTCCTTTAGTGCCAAATACTTAATGTCGATGTGTTTACTTCGACTACCACTCTTATTATTCTTAGAAAAGAACACAGCAGCAGAATTATCACAATACATCGTCAATGGCTTAGATATAGAATCAATGATTCTAAGCCTTGATATGAAACTCCTCAACCAAATACCCTGAGAACTCGCCTCGAAACATGAAACGAACTCGGCTTCCATAGTGGAAGTAGCAACCAAAGTCTGTTTTGCACTTCTCCATGAGATAGCACCACCGGCCAACATGAAAATGTAACCGGATGTTGATCTCCGAGAGTCAAGACAGCCAGCATAATCTGAATCCGAGTACCCAATGACCTCCAAGTCATCTGATCTTCTGTATGTAAGCTTGTAATCCTTTGTACCCTGAAGGTACCTCATTACTTTCTTTGCAGCTTTCCAGTGGTAAATCCCTGGATTACTTTGATATCTTCCCAACATCCCCACAGCATATGCTATGTCCGGTCTCGTACAGACCTGAGCATACATAAGACTTCCAACGGCTGAAACATACGGGATGTCTTCCATCTATTCCTTTTCCAAGTTATTTTTAGGACACTGGTTCAAGTTAAACTTGTCACCTCTCACAATAGGCGCAACACTAGGTGAACAATTTTCCATCCGGAATCTCTCAAGAATTTTATTAATATAGGCTTCCTGAGACAAACCCAAAACACCATGATGTCTGTCTCTATGTATCTTAATGCCAATGACATAAGATGCCTCACCCATATCTTTCATATCAAAATTCTTAGAAAGAAATCGTTTCACCTCATGCAACATACCCTTATCATTGGTTGCAAGCAAAATATCATCAACATATAGGACTAAAAAGCAAAACTTACTCCCACTGTCTTTATAGTATATGCATTGATCCTTAATGTTCTCAACAAAACCGAATGATGAGATAACATCATGGAACTTCAAATACCACTGTCAGGATGCTTGTTTCAGTCCGTATATAGATTTCTTAAGCTTACAAACCAAGCTTTCACCTTCACTAGAGAAGAATCCTTCAGGTTGTTTTCATAAACACCTCTTCATCTAGATCTCCATTAAGGAAAGCGGTTTTCACATCCATCTGATGTAATTCCAAGTCAAAATGAGCAACTAATGCCATTATAATACGAAACGAGTCCTTTTTCGAAACTGGAGAAAAAGTCTCATTATAGTCGATGCCCTCTTTTTGAGTAAATCCTTTAGCAACCAATCTAGCCTTGTAACGCTCAATGTTGCCTAGCGAGTCTTTCTTAGTTTTATAGACCCACTTACACCCAATGGCTTTCGCCCCTTCAGGCAACTTGACTAGATCCCAAACACCATTATGTGCCATGGATTCCATCTCGTCCTTCATAGCATCATACCACAACTTAGAATTACTACAACTAATAGCTTGTGAAAACGTTTTAGGGTCATCAACGGCTCCAAAATCATAGTCAGATTCTTGTAAATACACAACATAATCACTAGATATTGCCGGTTTTTTTTAATTCTAGTTGATCTTCTTAATGCCACATCATTATCTTCTTGATGAAGTTGTTGCTCAATAACTTCAAATTGATGTTGTGTGACTTGATCAACTAGATCAGCAGGATGTGGTTCCTCAATGATTGTCATTTCAATGTCCTCCAAATCTTGATGGTTATCATGTGAAATAATCAATCTTTGATTAGTGTTCGGAGTTTCTTCATGATCTTCTTCAAGACCAAAGTCTAGAGGTTGATCACTCCCACTAATCAAGTCATTCTCAAGAAATTTGGCATTTCTTGATTCCACAATTCTAGTGCTATATGATGGACAATAAAACCTATAACCCTTGGACTTTTCGGCATAACCAATAAAATAACCGCTAACAGTCCTTGGGTCCAACTTTCTCTCGTGTGGATTAAACACTCTTATTTCAGCTGGACAACCCCAAACACGCATATGTTGCAAACTCGGTTTCCAACCTTTGAATAATTCAAATGGAGTTTTAGAAACTGCCTTGGTCGGAACACGGTTTAATATATACGCTGCTGTTTTAAGAGCCTCAGTCCACATAGATCGAGGAAGTTTGGAGTTGCTAAGCATACTCCTTACCATATCCATTAAAGTGCGGTTTCTTCTTTCAGCTACACCATTTTGATCTGGTGAGCCAGGCATAGTGTATTGGGCCACAATACCATGCTCTTCAAGAAACCTCGCAAACGGACCTAGTGCTTGTCCATCCTCTGTGTACCTACCATAATATTCTCCACCTCTATCTGATCTCACGATCTTTATTTGCTTACCGCATTGTTTCTCTACTTCAGCTTTAAAGATCTTGAAAGCATCTAGTGCTTCACTCTTATTATCAAGCAAGTAGAGATACATAAAGCGTGAATAATCATCAATGAAAGAGATGAAGTATTTCTGACCATGCGAGTCCATCTCTGGACTACAAATATCTGTATGTATGATCTCTAATAAGCATGAACTCTTCCTAGCACCTTTCTTAGATTTGTTGGTTTGCTTACCCTTTATGCAATCCACACAAGTTTGAAAGTCGGTAAAATCAAGAGAGTCAAGGATTCTATCATTCACCAACTTCTCAATTCTCTTTATGGAGATATGTCCCAATCTCCGGTGCCATAGCATGGAAGATTTATCATTCAAAACACTACGTTTAATACCAACATTTACTTGATCATGCAACACATTATAAGAAACATTATTTTGTAAATAAATTTGGAAAAGACCATCACACAATGCACCATTCCCAACAGAAGAAGAATTATAAAACAAACGAAAATATGTTTCATAAAACTGAAAGGAATATCCTAATGGTACAAGTTGTGAAACTGAAATTAAATTTCTAGAAAAACTAGGAATATAAAAAGTCTTTTCCAAATCTAAAACAAAGCCTGAATCTAAAACTAATCTGCATGTCCCGACTGCTTCTACATGTGAACGAATCTTATTCCCTGAATAAATAAATTGTTCACTCTTCGTCGGTATCCTTCGGCTTAAGAAGCCCTGCAAGGTATTAGAAATATGGATTGTAGTACCAGAATCAATCCACCAAGTGTTATGACAAACATCAACCATATTAGATTCATAACAAACAAAAGAAATTTCAGTACCTTTCTTCTCAAGATGAATCTTGAGTTTCGGACAATCCTTCTTCATGTGCCCTTTCTTCTTACAAAAGAAGCATTTGGACACTTTCTGGATCTGAACAGGTAGTTTGCCTTTATCCTTGTTCAGGTTGGTTCGTCCTCTCTTCTTACTTTGAATAGCCATATGTGCACTTTCACTCTTTTCTAATAACAATCTTTCCTCCTCTTGAACACACATGGTCAAAAGCTCATTAATAGACCATTTATCTTTATGTGTGTTATATGAGATTTTGAAAGCGTTATATTGATGTGGAAGAGAGTGCAAGATAAAGTGCACAAGGTAACCTTCTGAAAAATCGATTTGTTCTAACGCCTTAAGTTGAGCCGCTAAATCTCTTATCCTCATGATGTGCTCTCGCACACCTTTAACACTAGTGAGCTTCATGGATAATAATTTGGTCATGAGAGTGCTAGCAAGAGCCTTATCTGAAGATTCAAATTGATTATCAATTGCCTTCAGCAAATCTCTTACATGTGCACAATCAGGGATTGAACCACGGATACTAGCAGATATACGTGTCTTAATGTACATCATGCTCAAGCGATTAGATCGCTCCCACCGTTCATACAAGGCAATAGCAGCAGGAGTGCTATTGTCTGTCGGCATAGGTGGTTCATCCTTCCTTATAGCATAGTCAAAATCCATGCATCCCAACTGGAGGAGAATTAACTCCTTCCAAGTTTTATAATTATCACCCCTTAACATAGGAACATTACATTTTTCATCAAAAGCATCTGATTGCATAGCTACAATAAACAAAATAACATACATATCATACTTAAAATTCAAGGCAATAAAACAAATTGGTATGCTTACCAATGCAAGCCATACCAAAACATGAATCAATTTGTTATCACAATCTGCCTGTGGGCAAAGATGTAGATACAAATTAAATTCATAACCACCAATAAAACTAATGGATAATTAAAATTCCTTAATACCTGTGGGCGACTTAAGAAATAAAAATTAACCATTATTCTATCCTGATTAATTACAAATATAACAAAAATCCCTGTGGGGTAAAATCATTATATCAAATATAATTAATCACAATTTGCCACCTGATAAAACTAATAAATAATTAAAATTACTTAATACCTGTGGGCGACTTAAGTAATAAAAATTATTCATTATTTTATCCTAATTAATTATGAGAAATATAACAAAATCCCTGTGGGGTAAAATTATTATACTAATCATAATTAATTACAATTCATGTCATTTAAGCTAGATGTGATCTATTACACTTACAATATGTAATTTATAATTTTTATAAAAATAAAATCATGAATATTGTGGCCACTCATAATTAACAAAAATTCATTCGATCACATGACATACCAACTATATACATGAACAAATTCAATGTAAATAATTAATTATACAAATTATAATTAATACACTTAATGCATGAAAACTCATACAAATACACCTGAAATTTAAATAAACAACTAAACAGGGATCTATATGCAAAATATACCTAATAAAGCAATTTTGCAAAAATACCCATTAGACTATTTTATTTAAATAAGTAACTAAACAGGGTTCTAGATGCAAAATACACCAAGAAAAAACAATTTTGCAAAAAATCCCCATTAAACTATTTTATTTAAAAGCATCATTCAAACTAATGAATTAATAAAATAATTAAACTTTTAGGGAAATAAAAGAAGAAACCCTAAAATTTTCTTCATGAGCAGCCGCCGCTATTGGCCGGATCGCCGCCCGCCGGCGATGCCCGCACGGCTAGCCGACGCGCTGCTAGCAGGCGTGCGCGCATGGCCAGCGCTGCCAGCGCATCTGTGCGCGCGCGCTGCCCTCGCTCTATGCGCGTGCGCGTCCAGCAAACGCAGGGCCAGCGCACCTACGCTTGCGGCCAGCGCGGCCAGGCCGCCTGCACGCCGGCGCAGCCATGCTTCTGCGCGCGTGAGGGCTCAGGCCAGGCCTGCGTCTGCGTGCGACCAGCGCCAGCACGCGCCAGGCCAGGCGCGCGGCCCAGCCTGCGAGCGCGGCCCAACCCAGCCCGAGCGCATGCATGGCCCATCCGCGGTCTATCCGTGCTCTTGTTCATGATGGGTTCAATATTTGGGCCTAATACCCAGTTCAAACCTTAATTTAGCCTAATTTATTTCATTATAAACATGCATAAACATTAATGGATTTAATTCATACAACCCCTAACTCATGCATGTTTATTACAACTTATATGAAATAATGCATTGAATTTAAACAATGTGTAATTTGTAAATAACACATACATGTAAGAATTCAATCATGCTAGGCAGAGGTATTAATCAGGCTCGGATGCCAACTGTTAGAATTTATCAGACTTAATTACGACATCTATGTCGTATATTATATGCGGAAGCAGGATCACATACCTCCAGCCATAGCAAATTGTTGAAGACGACGAGAGCCTCTGAGTCCACGCTTGAATTAACCAGGGACTCTTCCAATCTATCCCGTCCTCTCCCACCGATGGAGCTAGGTATTTGCAAGAACGATAGATTGGGGACCCCTGGTGCTGTCCTATATATAATCCTTACCATCAAAGGATTAACACTACTTAAAATTTAAGTAGATCATTATCCAAAGTGCCAATTAGAGTTAACTTAGGACTCCTATTAGATAAAGTCATGGACCACTTTATATAGTTTAAATTCAAGTTGGATTAATATCATCACGAAGTTAATTCAAAATAGAATTCAAACTAACAATCAGTTCATCTCAATTGGTTGATACTTTTTTTTTTCTCTTCATTTAACATGCGTTGGCGTGGTAATACCGTAGTACATAGTTTTTTTTTAATCTTTTTTATTTAAAAATGAGTGCAAAAAGGAGACTTATTAGTAATAGAAGAATATACTTAAATAAAAATATAAATTATTTCTTCCAAATTTAATTTTTTTTATTTAAAAAATGAGTTAAAAGAAAAGGTTTTATCCAAACTAATTAAAAAATATATTAATCTTATACTAAGCTTAACAATTACTTTTCTAATTAGTGATGGATGTTTATAATTAATATAAAAAATTTATACCAACCAATTGAAAAAGCCGGCACAAATATTTTACATATTTAAATCTTATTTATCATTCTTCCTTCCTTTTAGTTATGCTTTTAACTTAAAATTTTATATATTTAATTTTTTGAAACTTAGATAATCGTTTTGAACATATTAGTTTGTTGTCTTATTTTATAACTTTTAATTAATGAATTATTAGTGATTTAGTTATTTTCTTCAAATAAAAATGGATAACAATTTGACTTAGATTTTGTGGATTCTAAAAGAACTAAATAAATAGGAAATCATTCCACATTTTTGTTGAAGAGTGAAAGAGAAGCATGGTCTACTCTAAAACAAGGCAGTTGATGTGTCACAATAAGGAAAATAATAACATTTGTCTTATTTTATGAAAACTACACTTATATATATATATATAGTTTTCATGCATCCTTCCCTTTCTATGAATTAGGGTTTTATGTTTTCAAATAATTAATACAAATGCATTGCACCTAACCCTAACTTGTATTTGGAGTTGGCTTTAAATGCTGAGAGGCTTGAGGCTTCTCACAAAAACTTTTTTTTTTTGTATTATATATATATATAATTTAAAATTTTGTTAAAATTAGTAAGTTGTTTATAAACTAGAGTTACATTTTCAAAAAATATCATGTACCAAATTATTTGATTAAAAATAAATTATAAAAAAATAAGCTATATATTTCTCATATAATACTTTATATTCTTTATTTATCATGTTAATTTATAAATTTAAAATTAAAAAAATTCAAAGAAAAAAATTCAAAGAAAAAAAAATCTGCCTAAAAGCTTTATGAGTTTTTCTCAAATGTACTCAAGTATTTTAATTTGAATCATCAAAATATTTGTTGGGATTAAACATATTTTTATGACCAAATGAATAAATCAATGAATGAATGACTCATTAATGATAACATTTTGAGTTTCAAGTTAATATGATTGATAAGCAAAAGGAAAAGCATCCCTTTTAAGAGTTTGTGGAATGCCTCACTATGTTTCCATTTATTTATTTATTTTCAATTATTGAATCATATACGGTTCGCCACTAACCTTATTTTTAATTCAATTTTACATTTATAATTTTTTTTTTTGTTTATGTTGATTTCATTGTGCTATTGGTGAATAATGTTAATAGGTTATCACTAACTACTCTCTCTCTCTCTCTCTTTCTCTCTCTCTCTCTCTCTCTCTCTCTAAATATATATTATATTAATAGTCATGCAAAATTTAAAATTACTTGTAGACATTTAATAAAGAAAAAATTATTATATATATGAATTATTGATCATATAATAATGCTAAATCCAAAGAATTTTTTAAATTGAAACATCATAATTATATATAATACTCATGCTATTTGTTTATAAGTTAAAATTATAACAAGTATACACATAGACACAAAATAATAATAATAATAATAATAATTATTATTATTATTATTAGAATTGCATGTAATTTATTAACTGATCTTAATTTTTTTTTGTTCACACAAAAAAGAAAAAGAAAAAAATATGATGAGGAAAAAAACAAAGCATTCTAACCACTCCTTTTTCTATTTTTATTTATTTATTTTTAAATTAAAGTTCCTTTTCGCATACCTAATTGCTCATTAGTTGTTCCAACTCCAATTGAATTAGAATTTAAATGAATGAAGAGGAGTTGGAATTAAGTTGGAACATGGTCTAACCAAACCATTGAGTAGGACAACCCAACTTACATGATTAGACCCATTTCAACTTGCATAACTTGTTTCCTATTTCAACCTTATTTAAAATGTTTTTTTTTTAAATATTTTTAATAAAATGAATTTTTTTTTATTTAAAAATAAAAATAAAGGTCAATAATTTTTTTTTAACATATCTTTCAAATCAGTGAGCAAGAATTAAAAACATCCTTTTCATTTCTAACATGACTTCTCATTTTTGAGAATGAATCATTTCATAAATTAATTGATTGGTTGATAGATCAATTTGATTTATTGAATGTGTTAAGCTAAGCATGCATACATAATTTGCAATGTCACTTTTTTGTGTTGAACTTTTGCATTCATTGCATGTGCTTCAAGAGCATTACATAATATTTATTATATGATATCTTAAAAAAAAGGAAATTGAATTTTTTATTTCTTTGGATCATTAATTAAAAAGAAAATTAACTTTCTAATCAAATGTTATATTAGTAATTTACAATGTAAGATTGATAGAGACTTTCAAATGCTACATATGTTAAAAGAAAAAAAAAAAAAAATGTGCACGGAAAATAAAAAAATATTTAAAATTTTGAAAAAAACAATTGGTTTTTTTGGATATTAAGAGGCAAGCACTCTTATTTAAGATTTAAGTTAAAGACAAAAATACATATAGAGCACACTTACAAACTTAACAATATCTTATCTTCGCCTTGTGCAGATTAAGGTAGTAAAAAAAAAAATATTTGTGCCAACAAATATTTAAAGTTATTAAAAAAAAAATTCACAAAATGCACATATCATTATTCTAAATTATTGTAAAATTAAGTCAAAAGTTTTTCTTAAAAAGTAAAATTAGTAGTCTTATTAGCACTCATATATGTATATATATATATCACACAAAAGAAATAAAAAGAAACAAGAGAGAGAAGAAGGCTTTTCAAAAAACCAAATCAAAAGAGAGAAAAGAGAGGGTTTGCTGAAAATCAAAATTGGAGTTTTGGAGAGAAAGAAGACAACAACACACTCAGTTTGTTTCTTCTCCTCAAATCCAAAGCTCTCTCCTTTTTGCTTCTATGCAGTGGAGACAATGAGGTTGATCTTCACTTCGTCTTCTTCTTTTTCTTCTTCTTTATAGAGTCTTGATTTTGGAGAAATGCTGGGGTTTCTTGTCGAGATCTGTGTTGGGTTGGACTTGAGATGAAACAAGTGGAGCTGGGCTTAGAGATTGGTCATCTTCTTGGATCCCAAAGTAGCAGTAGCAGCAAAAGCTCTTGTTGGTTGTTCTTGTCGTCGTTTCCATGGCCACCGCCAAGCGCGCGTACAAGCTCCGTATCCTTTTTTTTTTTACACGGTATGATTGTGGTGAAAAGATTTGATCTTGGTTTGGATTTGCTTTTAAATTTTGTTTTCTTTCTAATAAAGTTGCCACCTTTGAGGGTTTTGAATGAGGGTTTGTGGATCCGCGTTTCTTGTTCACCCTTTTTTTTTTTGGCTTGAAAATCGCTACTGTTTTCTTGATTTTTTCTGCATTTTGAGGGTCATGAACTTCCTATGTGGGTGGATGCCTTGACTGGAGTTGACTTCAGAGGAGTTTGTAGCGCATTCGTCTAATGTAAATTGCCTGAAGATTGGGAGGAGAACGTCTAGGGTTCTTGTCACTGGTGGAGAGGATCATAAGGTTAACCTTTGGGCGATTGGCAAACCCAATGCCATATTGGTAGGTTCCTTTCAGACTTTCTTGGATTTGAAACTTGAAAACCCATGTGTACATTTAAACTCTGAGGTAAAAAGGTTTCAATTGTGATCCATGCTTGTTCTGTTGTTATGCAGAGTTTATCAGGTCATACAAGTGCTATTGAGTCAGTTAGTTTTGATTCTTCAGAAGTACTGGTCGCTGCTGGAGCTGCCAGTGGCACGATAAAGCTGTGGGATTTGGAGGAGGCAAAGAGTAGGAAACCTCATTCTTACCACCTTGCTGTTTGAATAGCTTTGTTTATAGATTGAAAATGAACATGGGTCCTGGGATTGTTTTTATTCATTTGTTGCAGTTGTTCGCACTTTGACCGGCCATAGGTCCAATTGTGTATCTGTTGATTTTCATCCATTTGGAGAGTTCTTTGCTTCTGGTTCTTTGGATACCAACTTGAAGATATGGGATATCCGAAGAAAAGGATGTATTCATACATACAAAGGTCATACCCGAGGAGTTAATGCCATTAGGTTTACACCCGATGGGCGATGGGTTGTTTCTGGTGGAGAAGACAATGTTGTGAAGGTATTTATCCATGTTGCTTTAGTAAGGATGAGGCTTTCTATCCCAGGATTCTTTATAATAGCATTAGTAGCTTGATTTAAATTTTCTAGTTTTTTCTTTAAAATTAAATGGTTAATTCCTCTAAATTTCTATATCTGAACAGCTCTGGGATCTTACTGCTGGGAAACTGCTTCATGAGTTCAAGTGTCACGAGGGTCAGATTCAGTGCATTGATTTTCATCCTCATGAATTTCTTTTGGCAACAGGTTAGTGATATCAATCCATTTTGCAGGCTATTTTGAGTAATTTATAGAGTATATGTTGAATCCTTCAAACAAAGTTGGTTGAAGATTGTCTTAATAATCACTTAAGATTAAGCAGCAACAAGTTGGCCTACACATACAATCTGGATAGCGATGTTATGATATTATTTTCCTCTTGCTACAAGCTTGCAGTTTTGGGATTTTGAACCTGAAGCAGGACACATTTTAAGTTGCATTACATAATATTTGTTTGTTCAGCATGGTATTAACTTGTGGACTTGAAAATATGCTGGCTGAAGATTTTAACCACTGAGTGATCCTATTTAAGGCTTCTTTCACAATTTCTGGTTTCTTATACATGTACTACACTATATACAAGGTTTTTTGTTAGATTTTAGAGTTCATACTTGTTAAGTTTGCTTTCATCTTATATATGCCTGGCAATGTTGCTGTAATACATTCACCTCTTAGCTCACTGTATCACCACACAGGTTCTGCTGATAAGACAATTAAGTTCTGGGACCTTGAAACTTTTGAGTTGATTGGATCTGCTGGACCAGAGGTATCTTGTTAACCTTTTCTTTTTAGTGATTTGCATCAATTTGTTTAGTTACTACCTGTGGAGTTCTCTCTAGATCTCTTTGATGGTCCTACGTGTCTTTATATGTTTTGGTCATTGTAAGAGAAACTACAGTTGTAGAATCATTATGCATCTTGTCCTTTCCTCTCAGATGAATATGACAATAAATGCTAGAGAAGGAAAGTAAATATGGTCTTTTTTTATTAATTTCTATCAATTGCTTATCGATTAATGATTGATTTCCATGATTGGTCTGCGATGAATTATGAGCTGCTAAAATTTTAGATTTTTTTATCCTTGTATTTCTACCTGTTGGTAGCCTGATAAGTTCAAAATTTGTGGTTTTGGCGATTACATCCTTGTCATCTGAGGACGGGGATTGGTGAACACTACACTCGGAATATCAATCACGTACACTTTAGAACTTTTAGATCTCAGTCTCAAAATTAATGTGTTTTCCTGCCATATTTGGTCACTCTTCATAATGCGGAGACTGTTGTTACACTTCTTGATGTCATCATTATTTTTTTTTTTTTTGCTTTCTCTGTTACTTGATGTTTTTCTTATGGGAATCAAAATTACATCTCCTTATTCAACTAAAATAGTTTAATTGCTTGTAATTTATTTATTTATGTTCTATTCATAAGCTGTGGTGTAGTTTTATTTATTTATTTGTAAATTGAACCAGACTTCAGGTGTACGGTCCATGACTTTCAACCCAGATGGTAGAACTTTGCTTTGTGGATTGCATGAAAGCCTGAAGGTATGCTTCCATATCATGGGCTTTGGATATTATTTATTGAAATTTTCTCCTGGTTCTTTGTTCATAGATGAAATTTGAACCAATACCCCAGGTTTTCTCATGGGAACCAGTTAGATGTTATGATACTGTGGATGTTGGATGGTCAAGGTTGTCTGATTTGAATATTCATGAGGGGAAACTTCTTGGGTGCTCTTATAACCAAAGTTGTGTTGGTGTGTGGGTTGTGGATATCTCGGTATGCTTTAATCGTCCAACTTTTCCAATTTTATGTTGTGATAGCTTTTCATGTGCTGGTAAAATCTGACTATAAATGTTAAATGTATTCTGAACTTTGAATAACAGCGTGTAGAACCATATGTGGTTACTACTTCTATGAAATCAAATGGTCATTCAGAATCAAAATCTACCTCTGGCAATTCATCACTGCAAACTGAGAACAGCATGAAGGCCAGCATGGGGAGATTATCAGTTTCACAAAATTCGGAACCTGTGGCTAAGGATACAAAATCGACACTGTGTAGGTTTGCAATTTTTTTTTTTCTTTTATCTTTTTAAAGTCAGCTATGCACTGCTATTTATTAAACTTCGTGAAATGGTACTATTTTAACTTAGTTTTTTGAAATTGTAGCTAGTGGAATAGTAGCTGGAACTCCCCAAAGAATTGGGTTGAGCATGGCTTCAAGAGCTACGGGAACAAATTCAGCAACATCCACCACAACCTTGAAAAGGAGTTCTGTGAAGAGCCAGGGAACGACTAATGTCCAGGTCTTTAACAAGTCTGATGTGGTACCTGTAATTGTTCCCAGAAATAGCTTTAGGCCTGAAGCAGCCCCTGATTCTAGGAAAGAAGCCACTGGAGGAAGAATACCAGCATACAATGGTCAGTCGAAGCCAACAGATTTTCGGAAGTTACCTAATATTAATACTCGAGAGGATCCTGATAGAGAAAGTGTTTCTACTCATTCTGTGTCTATTTGTGATAAAAATATTGAGTCCAATGAAGTTAGGGGCCAAGATCCTATTTCTTCTGCAAATGCAGCAAGTCAACCACTCGGTTTTGAAAGAAACATGGCTGATCTTAGGTTCAGTGTTGTTCCTAAAACCGATGGGGATATAATGATGGAGCCAAGGCCCAGCTACCGCCATGAGAACTGTATGTTAACATGTATTTTATTAGTATTCACCATTTTGCAAAGTTCTGTTTCTCCTTTATTTATTCAACTGCACAGGGTTTGTTACCTGCTTTAATCAGATATTAGATGACATTTACCTCTGCACATATCTTCAATCATTTCATGGCATTGAAACATTTCCAATGATTACGAAATCACTACATTGCTGCCTTACATTTATTATTGCATCTAAGAAATTGAACTTTTGGGCTTTTGACAACTATGCGTTCTATTTCCCCCTCTCTAGAACATATTTTTTTCTTTACCAGTTTTGTACTTTACGTCATAACTTGCCTTTCCTATCTTAATTGTTTCTACCTCAAATTGTCATGTGTTAGCTACTTTTAAGAGTTTAATTTGCTTCTGGTTAAAGTAAACATGGCTAATCATATATGTATATCATCTATATATGTTTCAGTTGATATTAGAGTGCACAAGCCAAGGGATACAAACTCTATGGAGGCTTCAAAAGCAGGTTCTTATATTCTTATCCCCATCAAATGATCCTTCTGGTATAATGAAAATTTGTTAATTTTTTTTTCCCTTTTTCTTTCCCTTTTTCTTTCCATTCTATTCAGGAAGGACACGCACACTTGTGGCAAGTTGGGAGAGGAGGGATCAGTCTCCTAGTCATGAAGGTCCTACACCTAGCACTTCCAGTGACAAGTTAGCTCCTTCCAATAGCATTTCATACACCTTGGTATTGTTTTGTCTCAGTGTATTATTTTGTTATTATTATAGTTTGCCTTTGCATCATCTTGAATCTATCTTGTATCGGCTAGTCTATTAGTTCATATGTGCCACATTTTGTTGCTGGAGGAACCATCCACTGCAAGTTTCACTCAGCAATTAATTCTATCAAACACTTATTTGATTCAAGTCAAATCATTATCAAGTAGTTTTAGTTAAAGAATGTCAAGCCTTTATATCTTTGTACTGCTTTCTGTTTGGTTTTTTTTGTAGATCATCAAAACAATGTACTTCCTCTTTTTACTTGATTTTTTCGTGGTTTTTCTTTTACTTTGCCTGTTACCTGCCATGCCAATTGTGTACTCTTTCTCTAATACCTGCTCGTAATTTGCATACATTTTGACAGAGAGGTCAGACATTATCCTCTAGAAAAGAAATGGTATCTGCAAGTGATGAGGATGCTATTGCTGATTTAATAGAGCCACATGAACAATTCTTGAATGCAGCTCAGTCTCGCTTGACAAAATTACAGGTGATTACTGATTAGAATGTTGTAATTTGCATGGAATGGTAACTACTTTATTGTGTACTGCTCCTAATTTCATAGGGTTACAAGAGAGGACAATAAAACTAACATCGCCTGCAAACCTTGCCCCGCTTAAAGAAATTTTATCCAATAATTTACATAATAAAATGTAACTTATTTCTTCACTTTTCCTTTCTGTTAAGCATAAATATTGCTTGTTCGAGTACCAAAGTCATTGTATACCTAAATTTAAATAGATCAGCATGTGTTCAGTTTTGCCAGATCTTTGCTCGGAGTCCTATACCACCGTTCCATTCCTATTCTTCGAAATTCTTATATGCTACATTCCCTGTAACAAATTTCTTTTATCTTCCAGGCCTTGTTTGTTGTCAAAATTATGACTTAATTTCAAAAGTTGGTTCCTTATTTAAGAAGGTTTAACTTGCAGGTGGTTCACCGGCTTTGGCAAAGAAATGACATTAGAGGAGTAATCAATGCATTGGAGAATATGTCCGATCATGCGGTAGGCATACATGGAGTTTCACCTGGTCAACAAAGAGTTTTTTTTTTAAAGGTTCATGATTTTTGTTGCAGGTTTCTGCTGATGTACTGTGTGTGTTAATGGACAAACTTGATATCATAAATCTGGATATCTTTACTTTCCTCATTCCAATACTGACAAGCCTCATGGAGGGTAAGATGGACAGGTATGTTATTGTGTATCATGTTCATAATAATATATACAATAATTATTAACTATTCCATTGTACCTATGGATGAAAACATACATAAACATATATGTTTGATTAGCTTTGATATGAATTGTCGTGGATGATCTCGTCTTTCAGACATGTTGGTATTTCCTTGGAAATGCTGTTGAAGTTGGTAAAAATCTTCGGCCCTGTGATTCATTCAACTTTGTCAGCAGGGCCATTGGTTGGTGTAGACATTCAAGCCGAGCAAAGGTGTGTTTATTTTTCTCTTCATCTCTATACTCACTATTGACAAACTGCTATTAACCCCTGCAATTCTTCTCGGGTTTCCAGGCTGGAGAAATGTAATCTATGCTTCATCGAGCTTGAAAAGGTCAAACGCCGACTCCCGTCTCTCACAAGGTACATGCTTCATGGTTCATCAAATAAAAGTCTTAAGAGTTACATTTCCGATCATCGATTACTGTCTTTATTACAGGCGAGGTGGTTCTATCACAAAGTCTGCCCAAGAATTGAACCTGACTCTTCAAGAAGTGATATGAAATGTGAAGTATAATCACTACATAGACTTGTACAACTAATGGCAACTCGATTCTTTCGCACCGGGCATCATCAGCCACACTCGATCAAACTCACCACTTATTTATTTACATCTCGTATATGCTAATCTTACTGAAGATCGAAACACTAACATTGTTTTTAGCTAGCTTTTCTTTGCTGCATGAGACAGCATGTATTTATCTGAACATTATGACTGATATGATGATCTTAACACAGAGTTGATTCATAAAGCCCTTTCGCAAACTATGACAAATGACATTCTATTTCCAGGTCTGCATTACAAGGAAAGCGGAAAAGAAATGAATACAATGATTCTCAACAATGAGCACATGATGTGCATTGATACATGTTTGTATGCAAATTTGCTTTGAACTTCTAGCGATAGACTTCATTGTGGTGGCTTATCGTCTTCGTCTTATCGTTTTGCAGGTGGTCTATTGTTTCTTGCAAGATTGAGAACTTGTGAGTTGGTTTTTATAGAGAGATGAGATTGTAGGGATTTTAACGGGGGAGGATTCAGCAGGGGATGCATTCCCCGGCCTTGGTCCTGACTTGCCAATTCCATTGTTGATCCCGCCCTGAATCTGGGTTCGGGGAAAAAATTTTCCTCATCCTTGACCTTGCGGGAATTACCTGAGGAATTTTTGTCATCGATTTTTTTTTTTTACATCTATTAAATATCTCAAATATATTATTTTATAATAATATATTGCTCTTATTATGTTGAATTTTAGAGCTGGTCTCGTCAGGACGGGGAATCGGGTTCTCTGTTGAGTTGGGGCATGGAACAAATTAAATTCAAATGAAGCAGAAAAGTGCATGCCTGCTTCGTTGTGGTAATTGAACATGATGGAAGGTTTTAAGGGTGGTTAGTTGTGCATTCTATTATATCTGCTATAATTAAATTAAAATAAATTATTAAATAATTGTACTCAATTTTTTTAATAAGTTAATAAAACTGAACAAGAAAATAATTTAAAATTTATTTACTTATATTTATTAGCTTTTGGTATGTATACATCGATGGTATAGAACTTACTTGAATATGAATTGAACCAATTTTTTTCTTTTAAAAAAATTAACCTTAAAAAAAGTGTTTGGATAACTTTTTGGTGTTCTTATGAGAAGACAAATGTGTGAAAGCGTTGCTATCGTGACTGAAAGGCAAAAGCTAAGGACGTCCATAGAACTCTCAGGCCCACCTCCAACCTTATACTAAAACCCAATCCTCACCCTCTAGTCATTCTTCTCTCTTATTTTTACTAATATATATATATAGAAAAGATAATCTAGGTATGTTCCTAGATTACTGTTCTTTAGAGATATTTAATCACAGATGTTAGATAATTATTCAATGACTATTTGTTTATATATGTATTGTACATATTTTACTATTTATGAATACTATGCGACACTATAGAAGCATTTTGATATTGTTCATGATGATCATAACTGTCGGATTACCATTCGACCGCTGCTGTGGATGTCTCATATATATATATATATATATATATATATATATATATATATATATATATATATATATATATATATATATTCTGATAAATATTAACTTAATAAATAATATAATTGTATATATCCTACAAAATTTAAAATTTGTATATAGATATTAGTAAAATTATTTTTGTAGCACTTAAAACTGAAGCATTTAAGATGTTTATATTTTCTCATTTTTTTTTACTTTTATGATAAATGAACAATATACAAAGTAATTTTTAATTTTTTAAAGAATATATATATACACACACATAATATTTTCTTAAAGACAATTATAAAAGTTTGAATTTGTTACAAAATAGGACTTTGGTATTTTAATTAAATTTGATTAAAGTTGCATTTCTTAAAACATTTTGCTTAAGCCAAAACTGTAAAATGAGATTTCTAAAAAAAACATCTGATTTTTCACTTTGAAAAATAGTTTTGCGAAATAAAAATTTGTAATAATTAATTTTGGATTTCAGCTGGACGTTGAGGATTCAATTTCCTCCCACTATGTAGTTCCATTTTTAATTTTTAAATTAAAGTTATATAATAAATATTATAAAAAATTTCTTTTAATATATTTTGATTAATTGCAAATAGTTAATTAATTTTAAATCTTAAATTAGTTTTAAGTTTACATGGAGATATATTATTTATTTTTATTTATAATTATTTATTTTTATATATATGAAAGTATACCAATTATATTTTAAAAAATTACACACGCAAATTTAGTTTATTTTTTAAAATACATAATATAGTTCTAATACAATTTAAAATATAATTTTGAAACTAAAAAAAAAGCTAAGATTTAAAAAAAAAATTGAAAACAAACCGTTTAGAATAGGCCATATTTTGAAACCGGGGTTGACCCGACCAGTTCAACCCAGTTGAACCGACCCGGCCAAGAAACTAGGTTGGGTCGGGGTACAATGTTGATCAGGTTGACCCGACCGATTACTCGGTGAACCAACCGACCCAGCTCGGTCGAGCCAGGTCAACCCAATTATATTATTATATGTTTAAAATTAAAATTTTAAATAATAAATATGTAAGTACAGGAGGGTTATGTATAAAATGTTTCAAAATCCAAACTCAATGTCTGATTCCTAAGTTTTATTTATTTGATTGTATTGTGAAACTTAAAAACTTGTATTGTGTACTTTTTATTTATTATTATGTTGTATTTGTTGGAGGCCCATGTATTTTGGGCCTGTCTTAGTTTTCAAAACATTCATATATTGTTTAGTACCGCATTGCCTATTTACAAGAACTTCACCCACTTTATATATACCTCTATTCATTAGCCTTTAACATTGTTTCCGTGGTTACGCTCTCTCACGCTCGGGCGCAGGGGTGCAAATCTCAAGGCTGGGTTCAGAATTTGAAAATTCTGAACTCGTGCTCAGTGACCCGGTTCGATCCCGATTTAACCATTGACCCATAATCTAGAAGTATTTTCGGGTCATACCCCCGGATCAGGTTTCAAAGCATTGTATAGAAACCAAATTAGAATCATAACTTTTAAAAATCAAATTATGATTCTAAGGTTTTCAAACATATAACCCTCCAAATCATAACTGAAACTAAATAAATGGGCAACAAATGTACTTTATTAAAAAAAATTAAAAAATATACACAAATATGAAATTAATATTTCAATGTACTTATGCTCAGTGGCGGATTTAGAGGGGGCAAGGGTATGGTCAAGCACACCCTTGCCCATGAATATATATATATATATATATATAATTGCAATTTGTATGGACTGTGATATTATTTAATTATTTTTTTCAAAATTCTACCCATAATATTTAAAATAAATTAAATAAAAGCAATAAGATTATTATATTAAATAAACTTGATGTTAGGTGATCATAATAAATAATATGGCTAATCAAACATGGATCTTCAAATATTTGTTTTAAAATTTTATATTTAGATATATTTTTTATTAAACTTATCAATACATTATTATCAATTTTTTTAGGATATTAATGTTAAAAATATTAATAATAAATATAAAAAAAAATAAAACCATAAAAAAACGCTATTGCTATTTCAAAATCTTTAAAAACGATCATGGCAGTTTGTGAGTTTTCTTTCTTTACTCAATCTCTTTCGACTTTCGAGTTTATATTTATCTTTCATTAAAGAGACTTATTATATATTTTTTAAAAAAATTGTTTTATATCTGAATTAATTTGTTTAATTTTTGTGTGATTTTTGTTGTTTAAAAATATTTGATATTTATTAAATAATTATTGGATATTTGTTAAATATTTGTTTGACTATTTATTCTGAAAATTATTGTAAAAACGGTTAGATATTTGTTGTGATTATTTGCTATAAAAAATTGATTATCTATAGATTATTTGTTAAATAATTGTTGCATAAAAGAATTTATATTGTGAATTTGTGCTAAGTCGTTTTTTAATTGTATTATTTATTAATTTAGTATTTCACTGTTAATTGAGTTATTTGTAAATATAATAGGTTTTTTTATACCTAAACCAAAATTCTTAGATGGATGAATATTTTATATTTTTGAATTATTGATTACTATTGTCTCAAGTTTGAATTAATAAAGTTATTTAATATTCATAAAATTTTTAAATTTGAATTCAATACCCTTAAATTTTGTTTTTAATTCTGCCACTGCTTATGCTCCTCACTTTATGTGGGCTTTAGGGGTTTATTCTCCATAAAATGAACACTTTACATAATATATATATATATATATATATATATATATATATATATAACATGTTCTTTAAATATGCAAGACCGTGGCACATAAATGACTCAAATACTTTCCAAAAATAATTGGTTGAAAGAGTGATGTTTCAATGAGACGATCTGTCACATTGAAACAGATTGAAACAGATATTTCCATTTCTTGGCCCTTGACGTGTTGGTTAGTTGTGCCATATATGATGATATTTTTGTGGTTGTTATAATAACTAGAGTTTTGATAATTGGAAAAAAAAAATCAGACTGAATTATTGGCTTGGGACACATATAACAGTGAATTTTAAATTTTGTTGTACATATTGTTCATTTAGTCATAAAAACTAATAAAAGATCACAAACTCATGTGGGCCTCTCTTTGGAGTTTTCAGGAACCAAACATTTTATTTTATTAATGCTCTGTTTTTAATAGATCTATCTATCACAGTACACTTTGTTTGTTTTTTTTTCGGTTTTTTTTAATGTGTTTTTATTAATGTTGTAATTTCTATGTATCCTTTTTTTTTTTTAATAATGCAAGTGGTTTATTCATTTATTTTTTTTAAATCATTTGTAATAAATAACTTTATCCATTTGACTTATTCATATATGATATTACTAATAAAAGTGAAGCATGATTTAAAAGCTAATTCATTTGAAGTTATAGTTAACCCAGAATATACATTCCGTTATTAATATTTCATGTTTTATCATGAGGTATAAGATATTGATCATAATATTATAAAATTGTTGTATATGAGCTGATTGTCTTTGTTTATCCACTAATTGTAATCTTTGCTAGATTAATTTTGTGTAATTGTTTCTAATTCAATATGAACATTAATTTTGTGTAATTGTTTCTAATTCAATATGAAAAATTATTCACTTAAAAAAGTATAATTTAATTAATTAATAGCGTATGTGAAATCCAAGGAGAAAAATATAAGTTCATATCCCAAAGGTGTACACTAATTAAGATGCTCTGGAGTTATTAATATCAAGAAAATGAAAAATCATGTGCAGAGAAATGGAAATTTTATCAATAAATTTAGGGCTTGTTTGGCATTGTTGTCAATTCTTGTTTTTTGTTTTCAATTTCATGTTTTGAAAATAAAACTAAAAAAACATGTTTGGCAAGTTGTTTTTGTTTTCAAAAATTTTGGCAACAATCTTCATGTTTCCAAAAAAACAGAAAACAACAATTTTATGTTTTCAATTGTTTTAGAAACATTTTCAAAAATCTTCCTCTCACAATGAAACCTTCTTCTTCTACTCCTTTCTCTCTCTCTCTCTCTTTTTAATTTTTAATTTTTATTTTTGTAAAAAATATAATTTTTTTTACAAATTAATAATAATAATTTTAAATATATATATATATATATATATATATTTATTTATTTATTTATTTATTTATTTATTTATTTATAAAAATTATTATCTTGGCTTGATATTTTACAAATTAGTTTATATAATATAAAAAAATATATTTTTAGAAATTATTTGTGAAAATAATT
Source organism: Dioscorea alata (assembly GCA_020875875.1). Classification (NCBI taxonomy): domain Eukaryota; kingdom Viridiplantae; phylum Streptophyta; class Magnoliopsida; order Dioscoreales; family Dioscoreaceae; genus Dioscorea; species Dioscorea alata. The sequence continues at coordinate 16,259,868 of CM037021.1, forward strand.
GTTTGACCCTTGATTTTAATAAACTATGATATAATATAATATAATAATAATTTATGTTATCAATTTTATTTAATAATATAATCAAGTAAAATAGAAAATAGTCAGTGTATTCAAACATGTTTTTGTTTTTCAAAAAATTGAAAATGAAACGGAAACAAAACAAAAGCGAAACAAAAACAAAAATCAAGAAAATAGAAACGATGCCAAACGGCCCCTTAACTTATATATCTCGTTCATTTTAATGTGCCAAAAATTTGTTGTTGTTTTCTTCTTTCATTGTTTTCCCCTTCATTTTCCATCCATCCAAAGACATTTTAAACAAGTTTATTTGGGTTTATCTTTCTAATGGACGTGTTGAAGTATCTTCATATCATCCAAGAAATTGAAGACCGTTTTAGATATTTCACAAGAGTAAATGAGAAATGCACTTGTTTACAAATGTAACATTCTACTCATAATTTGTGTAGAATGATGTGTTTATATGTTTAATGTGTTTTTTGTTTTATAAAAAAATTCGAGTCTTATATCTATGTAGATTCAAATTTGAGGTATATTTTTTTTTATTTAAAACACAACTTAGTTAAAATAAAATCAAACAATACAACAATAACAGAGAACAAAAACATAGATAGATTTAACTAAAATGATAGAATAGACACTAAGAATAAATTTATCAGATAGATTAAAACTAAGACAACAAAGAATAAAATAAAAAAAAATGCAATAAAGAGTTGCAAGACGGGGACAAAGGTAGAAATTTATCCTCTTTAGAGGCATTAATTATAATTTTTTTAATAAAAGATAATTTGAAACATTAAATTATTGCTATTGTTAGCAATTTTATGTTTTGTGTTTTGTGCATGATAAACAGTTTATTTTCTAAAGAAGGATCATAATTAATTGTGAAAAGAAAAAACTTAGCAAAAATAGTTTATTAACAAAATTATTTTATAAATATATAAACACCAAAATCAGTCCAAAGAACCTTTTATAATTTAATAATGTTTATCTATCCTTCAAAACGAAAATCATATATTAATTGGATTCAAATCAACCTAAATATTAATTATGATCTATTCACATTTCAAATTCATGCAATTTCAACGTACCAAACTTAACAATGAGTTTTAAATAAAAGAAAAAAATAAATAAAAATTAATTGAGTTGCATTCATACATGTATAAACAGTTTTTTTCCTTATAAAAACTATTATCATTAATTATGAAAAGAAATGATTCTCTAGAAAAATATATTATAAAAAAAGTTATTTAATAAATATATAAACACCAAAATCTCTCTGACATTGATCTTTTATAATAATTTAATAATTTTTATCTATACATCAACACAAATCAGATACATATTAGCTGGATACAACTAAATCAAGAAATTATTAGTTAATATTTCAAATTTATACAAGTCAAAGAAAGAGCTTTTCAGATTAGACATTTAATTAATTATTCAAAGAATGAAATCAGAAATGGTCAAGTGAGAATCAATTTAATAGTATGCCAATTGACTGAAATTGCCTTATCTTTTGATTTAGAGACATCAAGGACCATTTGTTTCTTTATTCATTGTGACTTTGTTAATCTTTATAATAATAACTTTTTCTATGCCCACCTAATAAAGATTGATAAATTTGGTCTAAAATGAGTGCCAAAATGTCATAAAAGTGTGCAATCAAAGGATTCCAAAGGATTAAAAATCTCTTGCATTTTGACAAGACATCAAGAAATTTGAGAATTAACTCACTCTTGTGAATGCATGTGTTGTTAAAGAAGTTGGTATTGGTAACAATCAAACTTGTTCTATAATTATTATTCATGTAAAGATTTGTTATGATGATGTGACTTATATTTATTTTGTGAATTGGATAGTGACTTGACTCCTGCTTTTATGAGCTCAAATTAAGGGAATTAAATTTTTGTGAGATCTAAGGTGCAAACTAAGGGCACGGGCCGGGATAATAGTTGCCATTTGATTTTTGGGTTGAACTATTTTTCACAATATAATTTCAATTGAGTTAAATTGGTTTTGGTTTGAATTATATTTAATTGTGTTTTTAGGATTTTATTAATTTTGTTGTATTAGTTCTTAAAAAAATAAGCACTCTCTTTTTGATCGTGAACTTATGTCAAATTGACTAAATCATAAATTATTTTATTTTTTTGATTTGTTTCTTATTTTATTCTTCGATTACTTTATACCCAATAAGGTAATTGTGTATATATATAATTCAATTTTTTTTCTTATATATATAGATCTCGTCAAAATTCATGATTAGTTTTTTTTATGTTAATGAAATTAACTTTCCTAAATATGTTAAATTAAACAAAAAAATTAAAAAGAAGTGATACTCATTGAGTTACCAACCCTTCCTACGCCAAATATGCAAACTATATTTTATGAAGAATCACATGCAAATCAATTAATGTATATATATTTTTGGTTATTAATGATTATATACCTTAAAATATTAATTAAAAAGAAAATGCATGTGTTTTGGAAATCAAGAAAACATGCCATGCATGGATTGATAAGAAAATATTATTGATAATAAGAGTATGAAAAAGTGAAATGGTTTCATTATTATGATCATTTACGACACAAGTGATGATAAGAATGGAGGGGCAAAAAGGAGAAGAAAGTTTGATTTATGAGCATGAAGAAGAAGGTGGTCACCATATTGCCAACAAATAACAATTGATGTGCTTTCAAAACACATCCACAAATGGGTCACAAGATGATTTCATTGTGAAACGTGAGGTGATGGTCCTGTCTTCATCCATTACTAAATTAATGAGGGTCCCATGAATAATTCACACATTAAGCACATGTGTGTGTATATATATATATATATATATATATATATATAAGTATGTAAAATCTAGGAATTATATTTATGAGGGCCGGTTGTCTAAGTATGTCAAATAAGTATGTAAAATCTAGGAATTATATTTATGAGGGCCGGTTGCCTAATTATGTCAAATATAGGAACATCATTAGAGCATATATTTATCAGTATTTTATAGTACTTAACAGTATCTCACACAATAAGTACATTAAATTACATGTTAAACACATGATCTCATGGTACTTAACGCTATCTCATAGTGTTTAACAATATCTAATAGTACAACATTACAGAAATTAACATTATATTCTGCGGTTGCCATCAATCATTTATGGGTTTTAAAAAGTTAAGCATGTTAAGAGAAAACATATTATATATATAATGTTTTAAAATATTATTAGAGCAAATATTTATTTTTTATGTGTAGTGAAAATAAATTTTATATTTAATAATGTTATTAGTATATGTTTCATGTTTAGCAATAATTGGATCTATGTACACATGAATCTAATATTATCCAAACAGATGCACATTAGAGGCGGTGGGAAATTGTCCCAATTAATTTTTACAATTTACCTCTACTGAAATTGAAAAATAAAATTAGAATTAATTTTTTTATTTGTTTTCACTGAACAAAAAAATCTTAGATTAGCCTTTAGTATTATTTAAAAAGATGAAAGTATATTGGTTTCATTCACAAATGGACTGTCATCTGCTTTATAATTTTTTTATTGTTTATTAATATTATTTTTATATATTTTTAAAATTAGAAAAATGAAAGTAATATAGGAAAAACCATGGGCGGAAAATAGTATAAGAGGATAAGCAAATGATGTTTATAATTAAAGTTAATATTATTATTATAATTGAATATCATTTACTTTATTATGGAGGTCATTTTCAAAAACTTTCTAATGAAAAATAGGTGGAAATATTTTTTTTAATCAGTGGCTTTTTGTATTAAATAATATAGCCATATAGGTCACCAAGTTGTGAAAAAATGATTTTCATAACTTTGAAATATACATATTAATTTATAGGGTAGCATTGTACAAATATGAAATGGCTCTGCCAACCATGTGTCACTTTGGATTTGTTAATTAATTTTCTTTAAAAAATTAATTTCTAGAATGGATTGTTCTTAATTGTAGAGATGTAGTGGTTTAGCCATTAATGTTGTTAAATATAAATATTTAATGACAAATTGATCTATGAAAATGGCATTGATAGTATTATTATGGCAAATGACATCTTCAAATTGTGTTATCATTTTATTTTTATTTTTTACTTTTAGTATTTATTTTAGAATTTTAGCAAGTTGTTATGGGTAATGATGCCAGATGTCAGTGGCGGATGGAGGGGGGGTCAAGGGGGTGCTTGAGCACCCCCTTGGCCCCAACCAACCAATACTATATATATGTTTATATATATATTAGAGAGATTCAGGGAAGGGGTTGGACCTTGGAAGCACCCCTCTCTCTCTCTCTCTCTCTCTCTCTATATATATATATATATATATATATATATATATATATTCTCTCTCTATATTAATAATTTATTGGATCTTTATTTTTATTTTTTTAAAATATTAATTTTTTACAGTGTCCCTGAGATCCGGCGCTTGTTGCCTTTCTCAAAAAAAAAAAAAAAAAATTAATACTGATAATTTTAAAAATAGTGTTTGGAACAAAATTAATATTTTATTATTTAGATATTTTATAAATTGGTTTATATAATATAAAAGAATTTTTTTAAAAAAATTATTGTTTAGCCTTCATTTATTACAAATTAGTTTATGTCAAATAAAAATTAGAAAAAAATACAAACATTTTATCAGTTAAACCTATGATTTTTATTAGTTAGGATATATATATACAAAATATTTATAAAAAATTATTGTTTGGCCCCTTAATTTTTTATTTTGTCTTTCATAAAAAAAATTATAAATGTATTGTATTTTTTTTTGTAACAATTGGATGACCAAACTATAATAAATATATCATTTAACTAGTCTAATTATATTTTTTTGAATTGAAAAAACTTGAAAAAAAAAATTATAATTTTTTATACGAGCACCCCTTCATTTTGCTTCTGGTTCCGCCACTGCCAGATGTGACTATAATTAAAAAAGATTTCCTTTTTTTAAAGCCCATGAGGGGATCATTAGTTTTTATTTCCTATTTTCTGAAATTTTAATATATATATATATATATATGCTTTAGTAATTAGTAGTTTTTAATAGGATGTGTTTTTATTTAATAGTCTGAATTGTTATAATTTATTTATTGAGAATGTTTTGAATGTTATAATGTTTATTATTTTTAAATATATTTGTTATGTCATCTATTTGATGTTATTTATGTATTTGTTTATTTTTAAATATTATTATTATTTATGATTTTAACAAAAAATAATTTGTTAAACTTTGTGTATGAGATTTCATTTGTATTTTATGTGTTTTTTCATTATAATTTTTTTATTTTTAAATATATTGTTTCACAAAAATTTGAAGACAAGGGGGACAAGGATGCCATCACTGTCCATCCACAAAATTTAATCATTTATAACAACAACAACAATAATAATATTTATTCATTTTTATGAACTTGGACAAGACGCATTAAAAATTTACATAGCAACATAGACGAGGTGTTACTTGTGCTCTCATCCTGCATGATCTAAGGGTCTAACCCTTCTCTTCGATAAAAAAATAAACATCATATGTAGAAGATTTGGCATCGTTAGACCAAAAGATCGTTGGCTAATTAGAAATTCAATAATTGAATTGAAAGTAAAATAAAGATGAATTATGGAAGATGAGTTCTCAGAAAGATCATAATTTTTTTTTTGTATTTTTAAAAATATATTTAAATTTTAAAAGTTTGATAGAAGTTAAACATTTTTCTTTTAAAATATACAAGTAAAAAGACCAAAGATTAGTGTCACTAATAAGGTCTACATGTGTTGATAATTATAATTAAAATAAAATAAAATTTTTATGTCCAATGTGCTATATTTTTCTCTCAAGAGTTCCAATTTTTTAAAAAAAATACAATATATATATATATATATATAATGATTGTGCACAAACCACATCAAAAGTGTGCAAGTGAAGAATTGATACTTCAATTCATCTATGCTTTCTCTTTGTCTAAGTTGAGATTCAAATCTATCTCACCAATAAAAATATAAATACCATATACAATAAGGACATAAATATCTTATGTCGAGGATTAATGCCAATAAATCAAAATGTTATAGTTTATTTTTGAACTTATTCCCATGCTCTAATTAAAAAATCTCCCTATTTTTTTATTATGAAGGTGTTTGACAATTTAATTCATATTGATATGATGTACAAGATGGGATTTGATTCTTGTGATCTTTGGAAATAACACTCTCCATTATTGTAGTTTATATATTATTATTATGTTATAACTATTTAATTAAAAGAAAAAAAAATCTATCATTGTCAAGATCCATTGGCAATAAAAAAATAAATAGAAAATCACTGAAGAATATTCTCTGAATATCTTTTTCTTTTTTTTTTATTTAATACCCGATTCATATTTCAATTAATGCCTTTTTATTATTATAGTTTGTTTTTAATTAAAAAAAGACAATAAATTGTATCATTTGTACAAAGAGTCTTTCAGTACCTCAGACTTTAGTTTTTTTGTTTTTTAACAAAGATGATGAGCTCCTCCAAAAAAAAATAATCATATGTAAAATTTTTTTAAAAATTTATCATGTAGAGTAGGATTAACACACAGAGTAATACCAGCCTGTCACATATTATGTGATTTTAAATATAAAAAAAAACTAAATATTAATAGTTAGTTTTTTTAAAAATAATAGTTAGTCATTTGTTATTTATAGTCACACATATAAGTCTACATATATATTTTTTTAATCACCAAATATTCTTTCTCTCTATTTGTTGACTTATGTCTCTCTCTCCTTATTAATAATCTATCATTTTTAAAGAAAATGTTTTTGCTATTACTAAATTTATTTTAAGAAAGTAAAAAAATATCCATGAAGTTATTGTTAATTTTCTTGTCAAAAAAGTAGAGAAGTGATATTAATATTTAAATAAAATAATTAAGTATATTCAACATTCAAAATATTCATATTGTTTTGTAATCCTAAATAAATATTTATTATTTTTTTAGAGGGAAAAAAAACACTCCCTAAACACATGATCTCTTACTAAGAATAAAAGCCTTCAAAACTCAAAATATATTAAAATGGTTTAATCCCTATTTGACCCTCTAATTAGGTTAAATTATCCCTTTAATTCACTTGTTTGAATTTAAATGTGGGGATCCCTATATTATTTCAGTTGTGAAATGCAAGTCCACCTCTTGGAAGTTAGGTTTCCAATGGCATTATTCTGACCTAATTTGTGATATCAAATAAAGATTACTCCTTTAAAATCCATTCTCATTATTATAACAAATTAAAATAACAAAAAGGAAAAAAATAATTTAATGAACAGAAGCCCATGTTGTTCACATTTGCTTGTGATGAGATCCACACATTTACCCTTTTTTTTTTAAATAAAAAAAAAACTTGAAAACGTTTAGGTCAACGTTTGCTTGCAAAGGCACTCAAACTCTTTCTCAGTAATTCAATCAACACAATTAACTTTGAAGATTCATAAGTTTTTTTTCCTTTCAAATAATCATAAATATATAACACAATGTACAAGAGGATTACTTCCATATAGTGCCAAAAAATCTTCATTTTAATTCTTCAAACAAAAAATATGTCTCTAGAAAAATATTTGCTTAAAAAGAATTAAATCGTACTGATGATGGTGCTGACAACTTCACAAGAGTAGTTTTTTTTTTTAAATTGTATAATTTTAGTGATATAAATAGCAGGACTCGTACTTAGCTAATAAATCCTCTTGATATGCAACTATATATATAACTCCTCCCATTGAAAATTTACTCAAGATTCAATTAAGTAGTACCATGAATAATATTTACCCCAGAAAATAATGGATAAATAGTATCGCTCCATCGTTACCGTGTGACAATTGATTGCGCTATGCCATGGTTGTCAAGATTTTTAGATTTGTCAAGGGTGTATAGGTAAAAACGACTCTTGTAAACCATTGGCTTCAAGCAAGCAAATTCCTTAGATTGTTTTCAAAGTCTTCCAAGTGACACAAATAGAATGTTTGTAGATTAAAATTTTAGTTATTGCTTTATGACTTAAAAGGATTGCAACATTTGCCAATTACTTATTCATCATTGATCCAACTTGAACCAAATAAAATAAATTCGGTTTGGCTGAGTCAATTCAAAGTTGTCTCACCTAATCCAACTAAATCATCTTAATCTCCCTTGGTTGATCACGTGCTCTAAACTAACCCAAGATAATCATAATTTTTAATCATAATTATAGTAACAATGATTTTAGTCTAACTTAGTATATAATAGTTTTTATACAATATTATAAAATTTCACAATTTAATATTGTAAAGCGTGGATAAACATGGAATTAATATTTTAATATATTTGTGCTCTTACATGAGGCTCTTTTGTAAGAACATGAACACTCATGCATAAGATTTGGATCTAATAGACTAAGAGATTGTCAGTGATGATATAAAATTTTATTTTTAAAATTTCAATTTATTTGTATTGGTGTTAATTTTTTTTATATGAAGATTTAGAGTATTGATGAATTTTTTTAAATATATAATTCTTTTTAATTAATTTTTTACCTTAATTTTCTTAGACGTCACCGTTTGATGATTTCAGATTACTTAGTCAAATACTAAAATTTGACTAATTAATCATAAATAAGCAAGTCTTATTTTATACTCCTAATAAGAACCAAATTAACACAATTAGGTGCACCTCCTCCTCCATCAAATCTCATGTCATATTTTTTAATTAAATTATAATCATCATTAATGATGTTGTTAATCTTGAAAACACACAAAGAAAAAAAAAAAAAAAAACTCCAGACAACTAGTACACATAAAAAATTAATAAACTCTCACAATGTTTAATTTAAAAAAAAAAACTAACACTTCCATTAAAGCATTAAAAATGACTTAACCAAAGCATGCATAATATGAATGCACATTACTTATTAAAGTTTAAAGTACTTCTCCATTAAAGTTGATGCTCCAAATTAATGTATAATAACTAATTCTAGCAATTAGAACCCTCATTAAATAAATGAATTAATTGATTAATCACCCACTTCTTAATCCACAGTTAATGCATAATCTATTCATGGCTGTCCATCCCATCAAATACATTTTTATTTTATTTTTTCATGAGAACATTACAAACTATTGTTAGCTTCTTTCAAAGAAGAGATAAGAGAGAGATTGAAAAGGTCTGCTGATGTGGTCTTTAGGCTATTTATTTAGTTATTTAGTTATTTATTTATTTATTTTTGGGTGTTGTGTGTACCACATTCAATCTTTAATCTTTTCAATATTAGAGTCGTTCTTATCACTTGGGAGTACCATCCAAGAAACTTTATAAAATAAAACTTCAATGAAATAAATAAATAAATAAATAAAATTTGTGATGATTTAAAAACATAAATAATATTTTTATTTATTTTTAAATTAATATACGAATATGTTGATTTTGTCAATGACAAATAATTAAGATAATAAGGTAGGTAGAAATTAGACACCTATCCAAATCCAATTGAATAATTTATTACTAATTTTATTATTAACAGCAAATTTATTTTGGATGAAGATAGAAATTTCTAATCTTCAGTTAAAATTTGACTTTTTTAGAAAATAAAAGTTTTGAACGGTTGATAAATCTTTATTGTAAAATAAATATAACTTTATATAATTTTTTTAAATATATATATATATTTGTCTTTGACCATCAATTTTCAAATGAACTAGAGGTTAAACCATTTACTCAAATATGGACAAGCTATGGGCATGCACAAAGTTAGGGATTGATCATCTGGCCCTAATCTATATAGGAAAAAATTTAATACCATATTACAACCATCACTTTATGCAAGTGCCCCTGAGCTATGAGCTTATTGGCATCTAAATTTCTATTATTTTGACTAATATTTTATTAATTTTTTTTTTTCAAATTATACTCCTCTGGTTGAGATTTTTTTTTTGGGTTTTTATATTGTTTATTTAAAAATTTATGAAGTATTAAATATTTTTATCTTAAATTTATCTTTATTTCTACAACTTCTAAAGATAATCTTAAAAGTTAATATATTTTTTATAAATTATAAATTATTAATTAACTTTAATTAAGTTTTATTATATAAATGAATTAATTAAAATAGATAAATAAAAAATATAAAAAATAATATTGTTATAAAAAAAACTAAAAAAAAAGTATATATCAGTACAATTATAAGCATTAATGAAAAAGTTATTTAATAATATATATTTAAAAAAAAAGGAAAAAGAAAGAGAAGGATAAAGAGAAGAAAGAAAAGATGATAAGGCAAAGAGAAACAGCAGTACTACATTTTTTCAATAAATTTCTGATGGTGTTTCTCTAAACTAATGGATCGGGTACGAACTCCCAACAATTGGGCACGTGTTCCGGACTTATAATTCGTTTATGAAATCCGGAAAAGTTTTTAAAGGCTTACGTCCGAGGCCAACACAAAACCAAAACCAAAACCAAATCCGAAAGAAAACAAAAGAGACCACGCGGCGAAGCGACCTTCTCGTGGCCGGAGAATCAAAGCAAAACTCCCTTCCCTCCCTCCATCCCTCTCTCTCTCTCTCTCGTCGCCACACCACACCACATCATCCATTTGATCCACTTCTTCTTATTTTCCTTGTCTTTTTCTCAATTTGTAATGATTTTTCACAATCTAATCCATTTTTTTTGGTTTCATTGAAAGCCTTCGTTCTTTCAGTGATGGAGTAAAGGTTGAAGCTGTGTGTGTTGTGTTTTATTCTCTTGTTTGTGTTACTTGGTTAGTTTTGGGGGTGGGAGTATAGGATGGTGAATGAGCATTGAAGGAGTGGAGGAAAGGTGAGAGCTTTGTGAATTTGGGTTTTTGGCTGGGTTCTGTTTGTGGATCGAGTGCTAGGGCTGTTTATCTGGGTGGGAATGGGTTTGTTTTGGGTGTTTATGAGCATTAATGATGTAAAGGAAGGAGCTTGCTAAGTTTGGAAAGGATAGATTATCCAATCGCTGGCAATCTGCTTTAATGGTGGCAATGGGAGTATGGGGTGAGTCTGAGGATTTTCCGGTCTTCAACCCTTTTCAAGAGGCGTGAAGGATTGTAGATAAAGAGTAAAGGTTGCGTCTTTTTGAATTTTTTTTCCTTCATCTTTTCTTTTGTTTCGGTTTGGGAATCAGTGGAAAGGTGTCTTCTTTTTAAGGTGGTAGTGTTGTTCTGTTGATCGTATTAGTCTAGAGATGGCTAGTTGCAATTGTGGGAGAAGGCACTCCAACTTGCAGTGTTTTCTCAGCCGTACAACACCGTCTGTGCTCTCTTACTCGCATCCCAAGGTGATCAATGGATTCTTCTTCTTCATCGTCTTTGATTTCAGTATTTCAATTTGTTTCATCTTCTTTTGATTTTTTATTTGATCTGTTTTTCTGTTTTTTTTGGCCAGTTTTTATATTTGAGGATGTTGATCAGATGCATCTTAATTTTTTTTTTAAAAATATTTTTCAGTTATATTTGCTGGGATCACCCTTTATTTTCCTTTTCCGTTGCTTTTCTAGTGGTGATGAGGTCTTTTATTCTTTTTAAACAGAATGATGTAGTTTTTACCAACCTCTGTAACGCTCTGCCTTTTTGCTATATTCTATTCCTTGAGATTGGCTTGCACTTATTGTTTCAAAGAATTTCTTCTTTTTCTTCTTTGTTTTGTTAGTATTTTTGGATGTAGAGATTGGAATGGTTGGATTGACATTATGATATGTTTGCTGGAATTGGAACTTTGTCAAGATTTGATTGATTTGCTTGTTTCCCTCATCTTTGTCTGTTTATTGAAGCTCCAAGATTTTTACTACTTTGATGATTCTTTTCTTATTTAGAAATAGAAATTTGGTGATATGTCTTCTTTGATGAAAAATGTCTTAATTGTTTTCAAGTTAAAAAATAAAAAATAAAAAATAATAATAAGAAAAGAAAAATCGGTTTATTGTGTTATTGGATTGCAGCACTTTTCAAATGGTTCTCTGAAAGAAATTTCATTTCAAGATGAACTGATATATATTGTTTCTTTTTCTGGTTAGTTTACATTTTTTTAATTATATCTTGTTATAACAAGTTCAGTAGTGGCATTTGCTTGAAATGACAAACCATAGAACAAACATATATCTTGAAGTACTATATACTAAAGTTCAGGCTTTGATCATGTTTATGCAGTCATGTTTCAAAGATGTGAATGAGCTATGGCCACCCATTGGCAAGGATGATATTGAGTACTTCACTCTCTCAGACCTTTGGGATAATTATACTGAATGGAGTGCTTATGGTGCTGGCTGTCCAATTCTCCTTAACAATGGCGAGACTGTAGTCCAGTATTATGTCCCTTACTTGTCTGCCATCCAAATCTACAGTAGCAAACCATTTGCTGCTTCTAGGTTTGCCATCCTGTGTACCAATTGAGTCATGATCTTTCGAGCAATTCACGCTTACCAAAATTTTGCTAAATGGTTTTATTTCTGTTGGTTTAGGAACACAGGGGAGGACAGCGAGACTGATTCATGGAGTGACGACAGTGAGAGTGAGAAGTTATCTAGATCTTGGGATGCTGTATCTGATGACTCATGCGTCGATATGGAAGGTGGTTGGCCGGGAAAGGACCGTCTTGGTCATTTATATCTCCACTATATTGAAAATGCTTCTCCTTATGGAAGGGTACCTCTTTTGGTCAAGGTGCAGCTTGCAGAAATTCTACTTTAGTTTGTCTTAGGCTGATTTTCAAGTCACTTTTGTCAGTTTCTTTAATATTCATTGTTCTTTTTTTTTTTTTTTTTGAGCAGATAAATGAGCTAGCTCGACATTTTCCTGGCTTGAAATCCTTAAAGAGTGTGGAACTTTCCCCTGCTAGTTGGATGTCTGTTGCCTGGTATTGTCATACTCACATGTTTAAATACTTTACACAAGTTGCTTGGTTAGCAGGTTGTACAAGCCTTGACGGATTTTGATGGATAAATTTTTGAACTACTTCTGGTTGTCTTTTTTTTTTCAGAAGTTGATGAAATATATATATTAGTTTAAATCTTGTCCTTTTTCTTTCTTTTGGCACTCAGGTATCCTATTTATCATATCCCTACCAGAAGAAACGTGAAGGATCTTTCTGCTTGCTTTCTTACGTATCACACCATCTCATCGTTTTTCCAAGGTAAGATTACATGTTTGGAAAGAATGATAAATTTGTCGAAGAGCATATGCTTTTGTTTGTAAACTTGTTTTTGTCAAAAGTTCTTCTTGAACTTCAAGTCAATGACAGTTCATTGCATAAAGTCTCTATCACATTCTTTTACTTCAGATAACAAAAGCTTCAAGCTTAATTACCAAATTAGTTGATCTGAAGGTAATTTCTAGATTATTGAGCATATATATATTTGATGATAAACCTGAACTTTCATTCTTTTTATCTGCATTGGTTGTGGATAGATACATTCTGATGGTTATACAAAAGAAATTATTGAGGTATCCTTTTCTCTCATTTTGGATAAGAATGCCATTGTGACCACATGCAGATGTACTAAGTGCCTTGAATGGCAGAAGGTATCTCATGATATCATCTTCTTTTTGGTATATTAGATAATTTTTGTTATCCTAGTTGCAAGTATATTCCTATTTACCGATGAGTATATCCTACAACACTATTATTCCAATTTGTTTTCTTGTCCTAAAATGTAACATGCTGCTGTTTGTATTTGCTAGCAATATTTCTCAATAATGAATATTTTGCAGACAATACAACAGATGACATGGAGAATGATATATGTTGTAATATCGTCGGAAAAACTGGTAAGAAGGCAAATGAAGTCTCACTCGGACCATTTGGCCTAGCTGCTTACAAAATGCAAGGCACTCTGTGGATGAACCCGGAAACTGATGATCAAGAAACATTCATCAAGCTCTTCGACACAGCAGACTCCTGGTTGAAGCAGCTTAGAGTCCAACACCATGACTTCACCTACTTCAACACTCACTCAGTGTGATCGATCGCGGCTTTCTCATAACATCTGACTACTAGTTTGTCCATATGCTCGTCTTTTCTTGAAATCGAACTAATCGGCTCCTTTGCCTGAGAGGTTGTGTTTCTAACTTGTTACCCTTTTTTGTGTATGCTTTTTTACATCGTTGTCGTCGAGAACCTGTTTCTGTGAATCAAGTAAAAAAAGTTGCTTTGAACAACAACATATCTGGAATCTGCTTCTGATTCTTATCAAGTTCTTGAAACTTTTGATGACAAGGATAAAGAAAGATGCTCAACAATAATGCAGTAAAAATCAGGAAAAAGAAGAGCTTGGAATTGTTTGAGATACCTTGATTTGTGATTGTCATTGCTTCTCCCTTCACTAAGTTATTCAGCACTAATGTCTTTCAACATCTTGAAGTGTTACTTATTAATATTATTTTCAATGGTTTCAATCAATAGAGATGGAATCATGGATTGGAATGCAGTGAAAGATATATTTTTTTAATTTCTTTTTATGTTTTGGAATAATTTTTTTCTTAAGTGGATGTTGCTTTCTGAATTTGGGAACTAGAATTTTATTTTTTTTCTTATTGTCTAAAGAATTTTGGAGAAGATTTTTTTCAAAAAAGAGTTGTTTTTTTAGTACAACGAAAGATTTGTCTGGTTGTGTTGTTCCTATTCCATTTTATGGTGGTCTGGTGGCATGTTATCAAGGGACTATTGATGTAAAAAAGATGAAATTAATTGACAGTCCTTGGAAAGTTCCGGTTTCATTTTATACACCCGTTTTTACTGGGGTGGTAAAAGGGATCTCGGTGGGTATCCTTTCATGGTAAAACATCTATAAATTTTAACTTTTTTTGTTAAAAAAATTATATAATACTAATCATAATATTTATTATACAAATATTTATTATATTAATCATATTGAAACTTAAAAAAATATATTTCAAATGTTTAACAAGGTAGAGTAAAGCATAAAATTTAAAATTTATATAAATAGAACAATATAATCTAATGCATAGAGCTCAACAATATTAACAAAATTGCTCAAACGACTAATATGTAAATATAATCTTTGCCCCACACACACACGCAAATATATATATATATATATATATATATATATTTCCATCCACTCCATATATACTATTAAAATTATAAATTATGTGAATATTAATTTTTATAAGAATAAAAATAAAATGGGAGAATTATTTATTAGTCTTTGCAACTTTTCAAATATCCCCTGCAGTCTTTCTAACATTTTAATTTCTCAGACAGTTCCTCATTTTTCAGTTTACAGTTCTTGCAACTCATGCCTTTAGTTTATTTTATTTTAAAAAATATCTAATTTTGTCCCGCTTATGAAATGTACTTCTGGTTTATTAAGTATATTTTTTATTCAACATTATGTGTTTACGTGTATCTACATAAGTTTTCATTTAATATGTGACGTTGGAGGAATGATTTGAACAATTTCTTAAATAAAATTTTATCTAAATTCCTAAACTACCCATGAAAGTGTTGATTTGATTTAAATGTACCATATGAAAATGAGCTTTAATTTTTGATATATGAAAATGAGCTTTAATTTTATATATATATTAACTTAATGATAATTGAAATTTTAGGTATATATACACAAGTTTTTTTGGGCCATTTAATATTTAATATATTTTAATATTGTATGTGGGGTGGCGAAAATAAATAAATAAATAAAATTAAAAAAAATATATGTACAGGATATTTGGTTTTATTAAGAGGCATGCACATAATTAATCAAACTTTTAGGGTCAGTTTGGTGGACATGATAGGATATGGACAAATATGATATAAGGACTAGATTAGAATAGGAAAAGATATGGGTATGATAAGCTCATATCATATACTATGTTTGATGCACACCCGATAAGCCATTAGATAGTATCTTGTTATCTTATTTTATATTTGTAGTGGACAGGATAATGACAGGATATGATATGAATGGTATGTAAATATACAAAATTACCCATTATGATATAGTTATATATTCTTTGTTAAAATATATATATATATATATATATATATATATATATATATATATATATATATATATATATATATATATATATATATATTTTGGATTTTTTCCTTAATGATTTACTTATAGGTAGATTTATTAGTTTCAGTTAAATTTTCAAAAAATAAATAACTTATAAACAATTTCCACAAATATATTGATCGCACTATCACCAACTTATAAGAATTATAGTTCATAACTTTTTTTTTTTTGTGGAGAAAATCATACATAAAGTCATCAATATAGCAAAATAAATATCAAAATCAATTTGAAAAAAAAAATCAATCAGAGAAACTAAAAATAAGATATGATCAAAAAAGAGATTTAGATGAAAATAAACTGGTTCAAGCATGAGACTGACGGAGAAGCCCTTTAATTAACCACTCCGGATGCGAAAAACCATACTTAAAATAGTGAAATTAGTGTCATACCTAGTTGTTGACAAGCTTTTGGTTTAAAAGATCAAAAGATACAATAAAACCCTAGATGAGGGAGAAACCAAATAATAAGGCAAAAAAAAAAGTAAATTTAATTTTTTTTTATCATATCGTACATGTTTTAATCCAGACTCCCCCAATATGATTCATTATCATGTTATTGATATATATAGGATAAAGTGGGCCAATAGGATAAGACTATCATATCCTATTGGCACACTAAACAAAGGATAGTAGCAAGATATGATAGTCTATCATATCTGTTAGTGCAATGACACTTTAAGTTGGCATAATTTGACACCTAGTCAAGATGACGGTACAACCATAGTGATGTGCCATGGATAGTGACATGTAAGCATGATGACATGGCAAGATGGTTTGGCTAGGAGGCAATATCCTTGAAGATCTTGATGAAGCTATTTTTGGTAAAGTGAATCAAGCAAGCACAACTTGAAGGCAAGATCTCATCAAAACCATATTTAGGAGATTTAATTGAAGACTAAATATGGATGGAGCTAAATGAAGAAATATCTATCAATGGTAAGATTTGGAGACCATATTGAATATATGATTTGAAGAACCTTAATAGATTTGGTTGAAGACTATTAAGGGTATGATTGAAGACATGCCTATTTTTGGCATGATTGGGCTGATTGATTGAAGATTTATCATGGAAGATTTGAAGACCAAACTTGGGTGAAGTGAAGATCAAGTTTGGTAAGTTTCATGAAAACACACAAAGGTGTGCGCCCCTTGCGAGGAGATTGTGTGGTGAGGAATTGAGAAGGGAGGTTAATTGCCGGTAGTCAGGATCGGGTGATCTGACTGCATCAACTCAAACTAAGCATGACCAGGTGGTTGATGGGTCTTGAGGTCGCTTAGCAATGGAACCAGAACTCAGTCAAGCCAGCAGTCAGGGCCATGTTGTAACACATGTTACAACAGGAGTTGCAACAACTAATTTCGAAAGGTTCTAAAGTTAGTAGCCGCGAAAATTCTAAAAGAGGTATGTGCTATATTTAGGACGTTGAGGCATCTATATATACTACCTTGGTTTGAGATTGGGTGCGACTCTTGAAAGAGGGAGTAGGGAGGCACTAGACAATCTAGAGATGGTAGTATTCTTTGTTTGTGAGTGTGAGTAGCAAGTGTTTGTACTCATCTTTTTCACCTCTTTTAGTGGATTGTTTGTCTCTGGGCTTGACCCCCCAGACGTAGGCGAGTTGACACCGAACTGGATTATCAACTTTGTGTGTCTCCTTCTTGTTTGGTTTGTGTATGTTTTACTTTGAGTGTTTGACTGTTTTTTTAACCCACAAATCCACACCGGCGGAACTAACAATATCATATCATTTTTATCCTTTCTATTAAACGGATCCTTAGGGTTATAAAAGTAGGTAGCCCCTTCTAAATTGTTACGGTATATTTAACAGCTCTATTTTATTAGAGGTTGAAAAGATAAATACAAAGCTTAATAAATAATTTTACTTCACATGTCAACACTAGTTTTGGGGAAATGTTTTTATGAAGATGAACTAATATAATTAATTAATAATAATTAATATATAGAAGTTTATTAATTATTAAAAGATATATATGAATCATTAATTAAAGGAAAAATGATTTTATTATAAAATATTCATTTAGTTTAATATGAGTAGATTACGTGTCATAATCAACAAAAGCAGAGATGCATTCAGAAGGAAGATATTGTAAATACAATGCTTTAAGATTAATCATTTGTCACAATTTATCAACCTTGGTAGTTGTTCTTTTCTTTTCATGATACATTTATTCAGATTGTAATACAAAATAAAATCATTAAGCATTACATATATATGTATGAACTTTCTTGTAATATTTATAATTTTCTAGAGGTGGAGTACAACATAATTTTCACTAAATATAACTTATAAAAATAAGGGGCTTTTACATGTCGCCCTTTGTAATTAGTAAAATTACGTGGTACTTTTTGACTTTACAGTTTTTATAATAGAAAATTTGATATTTAATTAAATAAAATTCTATTTTACTGTTTTTATTTATATGAGATATTTTTTTGAGCAATTTAATTAGATATTAGTTATAAAATATGAGTATAATTTTACTTTTAGTAAAAATTGAAATTTATTTAGTCAAATTAATTATATTACGTATTTAGTATTTAATGACATGAATCATACAAGAAATTTTATATAAATAAAAGAGTATAGACAACAGTTATTTAAAGCAAAATTAAGCATGAAAAGTAATTCCCATGAAGCAAGTGAAATAACATTGGAAAAAAAGGGTGATAAATGATTTTTTTAAGAAAAAACAAGAGTTTGGTAAGCAATTTTGTTATTTTTAAGTGATGCTATATAAAAATATTTTGCTGTTTAAAAATATATAAGTTACATTATCATTATTAAAAAGTAAAATGTAATCATCACCACATCAAGTAAGTGGTAACGTCATTAACTTCTACGTACAAGATGATCCTTACAAAATATAGAGGATTTAGTGTGTATTGGATAGATTGTTGACATTATTAAATTTTTTTAAAAATAGAAAAAAAATGATTTTTGCTACTAAAACTATATGGAGAAATAAATTATGTACATATATGTCTGAATTAATTACTGATTCTATGTTGTACCAATCTCATCTAACACAATTTACTATACAAACTAAAGAATGAAACAAATTAAAACAATCACATGGCATGGCATTATTCAAAGAGAGATTGCATGAATAATGTTCACATCCACATTGTAATCTCCTCATCCTTCTCTTCCAGGCTTCTCACCACTTCCCTCATCAATGGCCTTTTCTCTGGCTCCATTGCCACACACTCCAATCCAATCCCAACAAGCTTAAACATCTCCATATGCTTCCCCTTCTCCACAACCAACTCACTGTCCAAAATCTCAGTGGACCACTTGTTGTCACTAATCATCTTCATCCATTCAAACACTTCCTCTTCATTCTCACTCAAAACTTTGCCTGTTATCATCTCAAGTAACACAATGCCGAAGCAAAAGACATCGGCTTTCACCGTTAATTGATCTCTGATGTCTCCCTTAGACACCTCAGGTGATTTACCGATGGCGAGCTTTCGAGTGTATGCCTTGCCGACGAGTAATTGCATGCCGAAATCTGTGAGCTTTGGCCTGAAATATGGATAACTGTTGCTATGGTCAATGAGTACATTGGATGATTTCAGGTTTCCATGTGGAACTTCATCATATGGTAGAGATTGATGGAGATAAACCATTCCTCTTGCTATTCCTTTTATTATATGCTTCCTTGCCTCCCAATTCAAATGCACCTTTCCTTCTCCTTCATGTCCTGGTTAATACCACAACAAAAGTAAAAAAACCACTTATATATATATGTATATATTTACATCCATATTAACTAAATTAATCAATCGGAATAACAAAAAATTATGTATGTTTATACCGTGTAGGAGTTGAAACAAGCTGCCATTTGGGACATGTTCATAGATGACTAGTTTCTCTTCATTGGAGTAATAGTAAGTAATGATTTGCACAAGGTTTTCATGCTTTAACCTTCCAAGCAATTGAATTTGATGGACAAATTCATGCCTAGTAACTCCATTCATTGCCTTCAACCTCTTCACAACCAAAAAGGAACCAGACTGCATCCTGGCTTTGTAAGTGATGCCTAATTTTCCTTTTCCTATCATCTCTGCTGATGATCTTAGCAGTTCATCCAAGTCAAACACTTGTCTTCCATTGTCGAAGAACTCTAGTTCAACATTCATGGTCTTCTTCTTGCTATTCTGTTCCTTTGAGACTGATTCCACTGCAGCAGCAACAACAACAACAATAACAACAACAATGACAAACTAGTCTTGTTATTTGGTTTAAGCTATTGATTATAAGTACTACTACTACTACTACTACTTACCATGGTTGTATCCAAGCTTTATCGGCTTCTTATGTCGTCTTTTATAGCACAAAATACAGATAATGACAAGGATAGGAAGAATAACAGCAGCCGTGGCAATCAAAGCAAGACTCCAAACCTCCAGTGACTTCGTACTTGAAGAAGAACTTGGAGATGGATTAGATGGTGCAAGATTGGATGAGCTCACTGGATGATCTTGATCTTGTGTTTGACTTGTGACATTACAAGGCTTGTTCAATGGCTTCCCACATAACTCAAGATTGTTATCAAATGAGCTACTAGGAAACCTCTGCAAGACTGAGGTCTGAGGGATCTTGCCTTGGAGGAAGTTATAGGAGACATTGAATACAACCAAGCTCGGTTGTTCGAACAAAGGGATCGAACGGTTGAGAAGGTTGTCTTGAAGCTCAAGCTGAGATATATTCGACAAGGAGACATATTCGATAGGGATCGAACCAGAGAAACGGTTTTTCGACAAGGATACAACTCTTAGATGTACAAGGCCTTTGAGAGTAGGGAGATCACCATGAAGTGCATTGTTGCTCAAGCTTAGATTGGTTAAGAAGGTGATGTTTTGAAAGGAAGTGGAGGGAAGTGTGCCAGTGAGCTCAATGCCTTGGAGATCAATCCCTATGACATGAGAGTTTGAACAAGTGATGCCTAACCACCTTGTTTGATCATTGTGACATGGAGGACCTGTCCAATTGGAATGAAGGTTGGAAATGGAAGTCAGTGAGTCTCTTAGTTGGATCAAAGAGTCACGTTCTTCATGAAAAAACTCACTGCCATTGACATTATTTACATGAAGAAGAAGAACAAGGAGAAGAAGGAGAAAAAGTATGATAAGAGGAGTTGTCATGTTTGTTTGCATGTGGAGGAGAAGAAGTAGTGGAAGATTAAATGGGTTTGTATTTTGAGTGCATGGTTAGTTAAATGTGATAACATGAAGTGCAAGGCAAGGAAGTTAACCTTGAAACTGGTTTGAATCATGTTGAGGTTGTTGTGGAGAAAGGGTTGTTTTCTTTGGATTGGCTAACAAGGGAAGGTATGTGATTTGTAATAAAAGTGAGCTTGAATTCATGGTTGTTTGGAAATGTGGGTATGTTATTGGGGGGAGTTGCACCAACTCTTGTAGTTATTAGTCAAGTTAGGAGATGTCTCAACTTCAAATGGAATGGGACAATGAGGAAGGATGGCACATTGATATATCCTATTTGTTATTGATCAATATTCCAATGCACCACATCAAATCAAATCACACTAAAAATCTCAACAGTTTATCAAAAGTCATATCCTACCTAAAAAATTTAAATACACGCAATAGATGTTACAACTGCCAAAAATAAAAAATAAAAAAAAAAAGACCCGAAGTAAATTCATATCAACAACAGCTATTTAATTAATAGATGTTAGACTGTTAACTGATGTCTGATTAGATTGACCACAGTGCCACAGCCGTGTGCACAATATGTTGGCTACACAAATTTTGTGAAAATTAACATTAATTGGCAAAAGATAAAAAAAGAAAAATAAAAAATGCATGGCTGCATGCATGTCGAAAAAGTACTATTTAAGTGCCATCACTTTTAGAATGATTGGGAGTGGGTGTCAATTAGGGTTGGGTCTTGGCGCTGGCCAAGGGTGTTCCTCTTGGTGAAGAACATATTTTTTTAAATATATTTTTTTAAATGAGAAATGTTTTTATAAATAAATAAATAAAATTTTAAAAATATATTTTTAAGAAAAATATGTTCAAAAATATATTATTGAACCATTTTATTTTTTTACAATTTTTTTTATGAAGTATAAAAAATTTATTTTTAGAAAAAATATTTGTAAAACTATGATTTTTTTTTTATAAATTAGTAAATAAAATAGTAAAAACTATAATTTTAGGAAAATATTTGTTACAATCCATTGTTCGGCTCTTTTGACTTTTATTTGGGTTCTCCAAAAAATATATTTCTAGCTCTATTTCTTCCTTTTTATTGAAGCCTCGAGATGGTGGTCAAGTTTAATGATCAATTGGACCGATAACTATTGTTAAAAAAGGAGAGGATGAAGAAACTCAAAAAGTTGAAGAACTCCAGTTAATTTATAAGTTTATTTATTTATTTATTAGATTTTAAATAGAATTTTAAGACAGTGATCGATTTGTTAATGTATGTTAGGTTAGGATGTTTATTATGTTTAAAATTTTTTTAAAGGAAAAAAAATTTGGGTTAGGCTTTATCCTAACCCAAATTTTTTATTTTAATATATTTTTTAATTTATTTTTTTAAGTTATATTTTAAATTATTTTAGCTAGAGATAATTTTACTAAATATATTTTGAAAATTAAAAAAAAAACTTGATTTTAAGAAAATTTCTACTTTTAGATCAAATATGTCGTCCAATTCATTTGAATAATTTTTTTTTAAATTGTTTTAGGAAGAATGATATTTAGTTTAAATTTTTTAAATATTTATTATTTTTTTAATTTGAAGTGAGCACCCTTTGTTTTGTTTCAAGTTTCACCATTGGAGTGTATATATCAACAATGAGGTCTAGTTTAATTTAATATTGTATGACTTATCAGTAAAACTGAATTTTTAGTGACCATTGACAAATTATCTGAGTTAAAATTAGTTTTTAAAAACTAACTATAAAAAATCTGTAATCTATAACAAAAAGGGAAAATTACTATTCACCCCTCGCGAATTGCAAAACTTCCCAGACAGCCCCTGCAAGTTTGTAATACCCCAGAAAGCCCTTCCGTTAGTGTTTGAATTCCTTTTTCCCCCCTGTCGTTCATTTGTACAAGGTTTATGCTGTGAAATACCGTGCGTGCCCTTGCAAATGGTGGGAAAAAAACCGCCCAGTCACATCATGTTAAACATTTTTTATTTGGCTTTTGTCAATCTTTTTTATCCCTGCTTGCGTTGATTTTTCTGAAATAAAGTTTGGAAGATTCATCGTTTGCATTCGTTTGAACTCCGCCGGTTGGCCGATAAGCTGAGATAAGGTGAGAATGTCTTCCTTTCCATCACTTTGATCATCCTTTAAGTGAGAGTACCAATTTATATTTATTTATATGCAGGTTTCAGGTTTTTAATGGAGAGTTTTTGTGCAATTGCAAGATACAACGGTGAGGGACGAGTGCTAGTGTTCACGGCACAGACTTCTTGGGATTCAATCTTAGCGGAGATATGTGACCGATGGGGTCTTGATGTTTCCCATGTTAGGGTGAAGTTTATCACACCCGATGGACATAAAACGATTTGTCCAATAGAAAATGAGGTTGACTTCCAGCGCATGTGTCATGTATACTCACTCTTCAAATGCGCTGCAGTCGATCTCGTTGTTGAGACAGATGATGTGCCATTGTCGCATCATAGTCAAAACGAATTCTTGTCATTGTAAAGTTCTTATCCTTTATCTTTACTTTTGAAGTCATATGTGTTCGCCTAATTATTATAGTTACCGTTTAAATATTGTATTTTTTATTTAACTACACCATTTTCCGTTTAACAAATAGTTTCTGTGTTTAACTTATTATTTTATTGTTTAAATATACATGTTTCAAGGTAACTTATTTTGTTTCCGATTAAGTTACTGATGTTTTC
Source organism: Dioscorea alata (assembly GCA_020875875.1). Taxonomy (NCBI): domain Eukaryota; kingdom Viridiplantae; phylum Streptophyta; class Magnoliopsida; order Dioscoreales; family Dioscoreaceae; genus Dioscorea; species Dioscorea alata. The sequence continues at coordinate 16,283,902 of CM037021.1, forward strand.
CGCTTAACTGAAGTGTTGGCAGGAATTCTGATTCTGCCAGCGCACCTGTTCCATCTCATGGCGACCCGGACGGTGGAGCATGTCTTCCGTCCTCCTCGGATCATCCCGAAGTGCTGTCGTTGGATATCGGACAACGTTTCGTAGACGTTGACCATTTAAGAGACGCGCTTCGGAATTTTGCAATCAAGAGGAATTTCGACTTCAAATTCATAAAGAATGAGAAACACAGGGTGACTATAGAATGCGCTGCCGTTGGTTGTGGCTGGCGCCTTCATGCATCGAAGGAATACAATAAAAATACGTTCAGAATAAAGACAATGCACCCGTCACACAATTGCGGTGGTGGAATTGGCTCGGTGTCACATCCGAAAGCGTCGAACAAATGGGTAAGCGCACGAGTGATTGACAAGCTTAAAAGCCAGCCATTGTACAGGCCTATCGACATTCAGAAGGACATGTTACGGGAACACGGTGTCCACATTCCATACAAGCAAGCTTGGTTGGGTAAAGAGCGTGCCCGGGTGATTCTCGACGGCAGCGACGTCGCCAGCTATGATCTGCTGCTTTGGTACGTGGATAAGGTGGCCGAGACAAATCCCGGCAGCATTGCGATTGTAGAAAGAGACGGTGACCGTTTTAAACGCGCATTCTTCTCGTTCCGTGCTTGTATCATGGGATTCAAGCGGGGTTGTAGGCCGCTGCTGTTTGTCGACGGTACCCATCTTCTTGGAAAATATCGTGGTACGTTGCTGGGCGCCACAGGCAAAGATGGTAACAATGGGTTTTTCCACTTGGCCTTCGGTATCGTCGACAACGAGACAGATGCGAATTGGACGTGGTTTATTTCCAAGTTAGGTGATGCGTTATACGATGACGGCGATTATGAAGAGATTATTACATTTGTGTCGGACAGGTCTAAGGGGCTTGTGAACGCCATTGCAAGGGTCTTCCCCTCGTCCCCACATGCCTATTGCCTTCGACACTTGGAGGCGAATTTTATGAAAGCAAATGGCGGACTTGGGAAGGCATTGAAGGACGAGTGCTGGTCCATATGTTTTCGTATTGCGTGGGCGTCAACGGCTAAAGAATTTGATGATACGGTGAATGAATTGCGGGCCATATCACCAGAAGCGCACCGCTGGTTGCTTGAAAAGTCAGATTTGTCACATTGGTGTAATTATTTGTTTAAAGGTCAACGTTGGGGCAACATGTATTCAAATGTCGCAGAGTCCTTCAATGCGTGGATAAAAGAAGCTCGCCATCTACCAGTGACGAGAATGGTCGACTCCATACGGTATTTGAATGTTTGATTTTCATTCGGTTTAAACTTCTTCGTCACTGTTTAACTTCGTGTGCTTTACGTTTGCCTATAATGGTTTCTGTTTAACTATGATGGTTCGTGTTTAATTATAATTTTCTCTGTTTAAATAATTACGTTTATGTTTAACTATTCTTGGTTTACCTTAACAATCAATTATAATTTGTTATGATACAGGTTCAAATTAATGCGGATGATATGCACCCGTCGTGAGCAAGCGAACAAATGGGACACCTACTTATGCCCCGATATACATAAGAAGGTAGACGAAGTGGTTGCGGAAAGCCGAAATCTTTATGTTGGTCGTTGTGTCGATGATCGCTATGAAGTCCTTGACCATTGCAGCAACTCCGTCGATCTATCGGGTAGAACATGCTCATGTCGCAGGTGGCAAATTTATGGTATCCCGTGCACACACGCTTGCGCTGCAATAATGCAGACAGACACCAACGTTCATCAATTTATTAGCGACTACTTCACCGTCGAGACATACAAACTGGCGTATAGGGAAGCTATTTTCCCAATACCAGACGACGACAAGCCTACAGACGACAATCGAGAACTCCATCTGCGTCCGCCGGTTACGAGAAGGCAACCTGGGCGACCCAGACGGAAGAGGATCGAGTCGCAAGCTTCCGCGGTCCGCGAGTTACGGTGCAGCCGCTGCCACGCGTCCGGCCATAATCGTAGATCTTGTACTGAACCTGTCGCCGAGTAGGCATTGTAAATAAACACCTGTCTTAACTCATAATAAGCATATTTATGTCTATATGTTTGATATTTACACAGTAAGTTTAAACAGAAAAATATTATTTCAATGAGTACCAATGTTCGTTAAATGGAGACATTACTATTTAAATGGTTTAAGTTATATTTAAATGGAGAACGGTTTGTTTGAAGGATAACATAGAAATGTAGTACATATCACACCAAAGCGTAGTTGTCCGGTCAAAATTGATCGACCCTTGGAATTCTCATTCGAAGACATTTAATGTATCTCCTGAATCGAAGCAGCCAAGTTGAACGACCCTTCAATTTCCCGTCTACTGTATAAATTGCCTTGGAGTGGAGTGATTAGATTATAAAGTTACAAAAACAATTGATGCGACATCTGCTCGACCAGGGGATCGCCGGGACACATATCGGCAATGTAATCGGTCCATCCTTCGAGATCAGAGAATCCGGAGGCGATTACATTACTGATATGCATCCTGGACATCCCCTGTTCGATCAGATATCCCATCAATTGTTTTAAAACTTTATGAAGGTTTCTAGACACCAACAGATTTTGCAGGCGAAGATAATACAATGGCCAGGGATGAAGTTACCAAAAACAATTGATGTGACATCTGCTCGACCAGGGGATCGGCGGGATGCATCTTGGCAATGTAATCGGGGATTTCTTCGATATCAGAGGCTTCCCCGGTGGTTGTTCAACTTGCAATTTGAACAACTGCCTGCGAAGCCTCTGATGTGCAAGATTCCTACGATTACGTCGCCGAGTTGCATCTTGCTCATGTCCTAGTGGATCAGATATCTTATCAATTGTTTTAAAACGTGTCCTTGTTTAATATTTATTCTCGTATTTGCAATTTATGTAATGAGTTATTCTCGTATTTGCAATAAACATATTTCATTTCATGTGTGAAACTGTCTCTATGTTTAATAGTTAAACAGAAACGGTTACTTTTAACCATTTAAGTATTAATGTTAAAGGACTACAATGCCGATAGTACAATGGCCAGGCTGATAGTTAAACAGAAACTTTTAAATTTAAATATATACACTTACAGTTATACATAAATAACATTTGTTAAAGATTAACATAGTTAGTTAAACATAATATCTCAAAACAATAACTCAAGTCGGTTTCCCCCCCCCCCCCCAGTCGAAGACTCGCCTCTTTCTATGGTTCTGGTCCTTCGACCTTCAATGAGTATGCGTGCAACATACTGTAATCGGAAATATGGTAGATCCTTTCGAGGAAGGCGTAGCTTGTCACCTTCGAGTATTTGCTCGATAAATCTCATCACATAAACGGCGCAGTCGGCACTTCCTCGTCTCCGTCGTGCGGTGGCATCGTCGTGAATTAGAGGGTACAGTATAGTCGCCGGCTCGCCGGACTCCATGTCCACACAATAGTCAAAAAGTCTCCTCTGTTGAGATATACAAACTGATGTTAATAAACTACTGATGTTAAAAAGTCTCCTCTGAATGACCGAGGCACTTACCATTTCAAACGCGTCTCTCTCGTACTCGTCACCTTGGCATGACGAATAATGCCTGTATTCTTGTTTGTCATTGTCAAGCACCACCACATGGAAGCGGCCAATCATGATGATTGGGAAGATAACAATGTCAACTTCATGCCGGTTTCGCGCCGCGTCTCCGATCATAGCGAGCGTCGACTCGCACGCGTCAGGCTGCTTGGACATAAACAATGCCAGTGGACGTGTGATGGACGCGCGTTTCTTATAAGGGTATGGTACCCTCTTCAGTGACTTTTGAATTATGCATACGAACGCGTCCATGACATCGTCGGGAACCGTTTCTTGTCCTTCAAGCATGGAGAATAGTTGTCTCCGTGTAGTGCTGACAAAGCCATTAGTCCAAACGATAGTGCTGCGGTTAAACGGTAACAGACACAGTAAGAGAAAGAAAACTATAATTAACGAGTAAAAGAAATAGTTAAACGACAACAGACATAGTTAAACGTTAAAAGATATGGTTAAACGGTAACAATTATAGTTAAATGGTAAAGGCTAATGTTGATGTAAAAACTTCCTACGTACTCGTCAATATAGCAGTTGACGAAGATCGTTATTAACTCTTGCTCGAATATGTCGAGCCGCGTGTGGCCGGGGTATTTTTTCCGGTGCGGAATGAAATCGTGCCGTACCTGTTCGGGTGGTTCATTGTTGCTATTGTCCGCATGCGATGCGGCGACCACGACATCGGTCCCCGGATTTGTGTCTGTCTGCGACGCTGCTACTGTTGCGTCGTCAGCCTCTCGAGCGATCAGCTTTATTCTTTTGGTTTTTCTCGCGGGTCTCTTCAAATTTGACCGTCTTCGAATGGCGACCGCAATGACCTCATCGTCGTCAAATTCCGAGCTCGTCTCAGTGAAGGCCCCCGCATTCGCCTGGTCTACCTCCGGCGTCTCCGAACCGGGAACTTCATTTGCTTGTATGGACGGCTCATTCGAATGTGACCGTCCTTCCATTACATCAACCCGAGCAACAAGCCCTCGGAATTCGGATGTTAATAACTGGCACGCCTGCAGCAGACGTTCGTTGACATCGTCCCTTTCAGCCGGCGGGGTGGCTGCCGTCGTCGGGGGGGCAGCCGACGGCAAGGGGGGTGTTCCCGTACGGCGCGTTGAACTCGTAGTACGTGAATGACGGCTTACTCGCTCGGGAGAGATTGTAGTTTCATCGTGCATTGTCCGTCGGGCGGCCCCAACAGTTATATCTTCATTCGCATTAGCGGCAACCAGCTCACGAAACTAACATATGCAAGGTAAGGTTAGAGAACATGTTTTCTTAAACAAAGACGTCAATATGTAAACGGTAAACGAAATATTTAAATAGTAATGCTTCTAGTTAAACAGAGACTACATATAGTAAATGGTAATATCCATAATTATACGGAGAATTCGGTATGATTACCTCCTTTCCTTCCAGAGATGGCAAAATGGTTTGTATCGACCCTTGCTTCTCGTAGCAAAGCATCCTTGGTGTCTTGCTCAAATTCACTTTGTTTCCGCAACCGGTTAGCTCGTAAAACCATATGTTCAATGCGATCGAGCAACCCTTCACGAACCCCGCCTGAATCTTCTCCCCGGCGCATCTTGCTCGCACTCTTGCGGCAGCTTGTGGGACGTCATCCATAAGCCACTTGTGTGTCGCCTGCGCCCATGCGTATCGGCCCATGCCACGTAGATCGTCGACATAATCAACGACCCAATTTGGAACAGAGCATGACGTATTTGGGAAGAGGACCGTACCCATGAGGTAAACCATCAGGAGTTTGACAAAATTTTCTTCTTGTCCACTTTGTCGAACAACTTGCTCAAGAGTTCTCTTTATAGAGTCTCTGTGTCTCTCGTACGTTCTCGAGAAATACCTCTCTTGGAAAGATGAGCGTGATTTCTTCTTCTGAAAGACGACTTCCTCTCCACTGCAACACACACCAAGAACGAGGGCGACATCTTCAGGCCTGAAACTTAGCATGCTTGTCCCGATCCTGAATTTGCTTGTGCGGTCATCGTAACTTTGCAATAGGAAATCAAGAAGGGCCCTGTCTTGGAATACCGCTCCCACCTTAGTCAATGCTTCGAACGGTGTCATTCGTATAAGTTCCCAGTGCTGTCCATTCATGTAGACCTTCAATTCGGCTATCGTCTCCGCTACCGCTGCCAAGGAGCATCGCCCATTAACTAGGGTTGTCGCCATAAGTCCTCCGTGGAGACGATGTTCGAAAGGTTAATTCCGGTCGTACAGTGGCGAAAAGAGAATATATTCAAAATCCCCAACCTCCGCCTAACACGGACAAGTTATTGCAGTGCCCGTTACGAACCGCCCACGACTTCCCATGTATAGTTAAAAAAAAAAAACGTTTCGTTCTCTCAATCAGTGTTGTCACACAGAAGCCTGATTACGTACACGAAGGATTTTATATTTAAACATAGAATCTGATAGTTATAATATAAAGGTTTACGTTAAATGTTAACTATCTTAGTTTAAACAGAGAGTTTTTATCGTATGTATAGTTAAAGGTTTTCGTTAAATGTTAACTATCTTAGTTATTGCAAAAGAATGTATGTTACAAACTTTACAGTAAAATTGAGAAAGAACTTTATACAGGATTGACTCTCGAGGACGTCTCCCCTTTATCCCCGACGCCGGCTGCCCTCCCATCCAAAAGTATGCGTGCGGCGTATTTCAGACGTAAGTACGGCACGTCCGTTTGCGGTACCCGAAGCTTTTCGTCAGCAAGAAGTTGCTCAATGAACCGCATCACATACACCGAGCAGTCAAGACTTCCTCGTTTTTGTCTTGGAGTGCTCCTGTCGTGAATGAGGGCGTACGAGGACGTCGCCGCCTCGCCAAGCTCCATCTCGATGCAATTATCGAATAGTTTCCGCTGTAAACAAATAAATTTTGAAGTCGAGATGGAAAATTAGGAAGTAAGTTATTTCCGTTATAGTTAACACGGGAGCTTACCATTTCGGCGGCGTCTTCGTCGTATTCCTCGCTCTGGCAGGAAGAGTAATGCCTGTACTCTTGCGCTATGTTGTCGAGAACGACGATATGGAAATGGTCATGCAAAATTATAGGCATTATTACGATGTCGACTTCGTGGACGTTCCGCGCAGCATCGTCTATCATGTGGAGAGCGTCTTCCGCCGTGTCCTCCCTTTGGGAGAGGAATAGTGCAAGTGGACGGGTAATGGAAGCGCGCTTCTTATAAGGATACGGTTGAAGCTTCAGCGACTTCTGGATGATGCAGACGAAGGCATCGACGACATCGTCTGTCACATTCTCCTTACCCTCGACCAACGTGAACACGGCCTCGCGTGTCGTCTGAACTGCGTCAGTCCTCCATACGGTAGTCCTGATGTTAAACAATAACGTTCATAGTTAAGTGGATAATGATATAGTTAATTGATAACTTAAATAGTTACATACAATTTACAAACAATTAAATATTAAAGGAGATAGTTAAACCGCAAGTGTATTTATTTAACTGTTAACATAAATATACTTACGAGTCCATGACACAGTTGAGGAAGATTCTTATTATCTTCTCTTCGAATTGGTCGAGACGCGACATTCCGGCATATTTTTTCTTCTTCGGAACGAATTTTTTCTGCGCCTCGTCGACGTCTCGTTGCCCTTCCTTGGCAACCTCTTTATTCGACTCCGGTACTGCCACAGAGTCTTTAACATGTGACGGTGCCGGTACGGCCACAGCGTCGTCGACGTCTCGTTGCCCTTCCTTGGCAGCCTCTTTATTCGACTCCGGTACTGCCACAGAGTCTTTAACATGTGACGGTGCCGGTAAGGCCACAGCGTCGGCGACAGCGTCTTTTTTCGGTTCAGCTGCTAACGTGGGCTGACTCGACACCGGCAATGCCACGGAGTCTTTATTCACTTCTGGTGCCACTGGCGCCAGGATTGTGTCTGCCTTCGTCGCGCAGCAATCGTACGCCGGCGCCGGTGCCTTCAACACAGGGAGGTCACTGACAAGGGATTCAATTAACGTGTCGACGGCGGCAGTCGCATCATCGGGCAGAGACACATCCATTGCAGCCGGCGGCACCGCTGCCTGTCCTTTTTCCAATGGCGAGCTCGGACCTGAAGTTGGCTGAGCCTCCGCCATTGTTGGTTCGACAGCATTTGGTACTTCTGTTGCCTCGACGTCGGCCGGCCGAGGGAGACACATCGTTGCAGTCCTCCACATAAGCCTCTTCCTGCGCGGGACTTTCGCGAATGCCCTCGCGAGAACGTCGTCTCTGGCAATCGCCGGGGCTGCGTCCGTTGCATTCGGGCTGCCGGAGATCGTATCATAGTCATCCGGCCTCGTCGTGGCCTGCGAACGCGCCTCCAGAGCATCAACGCGAGCAACAAGACGTGGGATCTCTTGCAACATTAACTCGCACGTCTGCAATAGACGTCTGGTCAGCTCGTCGCCTGTTGGTGTCGGGGAGGGGGGTGGAAGGGGGCTTGCCCGTCGGCGAGCAGTCCGTGCGCGGTGCGGGCTCCGAGAAGGTGATCGGCGTCGGACGCGCTTTGACGATGCTGCCCGATCATCTCTCTTTCTCGCAGGCGGAGCGGGAGTCTTGCTCGCCAGCGGAACGGGAGCGGAAGCGGGAGGAATAACACCTCCGTGGCCGGTGGCAGCTCCGCGGATGGCCCCAACAAATATTTGTTCGTCCTGGTTGGCGGCGACCAGTTCGGGAAACTAACAATTGTAAAAATCCAATACGTTTAAACAATAAACATACGAGTTAAATGTTAAGAAAATAATTTAAATTGTAAACATAGTTGTTAAATACGAATTATTATATTTAAACACTAACACAGATTGTCAAACACAAAAACGGTAAACTTAAATGAAGATTCATTAAATAGATTCATTACCTCTTTTCCTTCAAGTGATGAAAATAAAGTCCCCGTCGACACTTGCTTCCGGTAGCTGTTTTCACCGTAGCACAGGATCCTTGGGGTTTTTCCGAAATGCAACTTCTTGCCGGTGCCGGTGAGCTCATAGAACCAGGTGGTCAACGCAACCGAGCAACCTTTGACGTACCCCGTGTTTGTCTTGTTCCCGGCGCATCTCGCTTGCACTCGAGCGGCCGCTTGTGGAACGTCCTCCATTATCCACTTGTGGGTCGCTTGAGCCCATGCAAATCGTCCCATGGCTGGTAGGTCGTCGACGTAGTCAACGATCCAAACAGGAACAGAGCAGGAAGTGTTAGGGAAGAGGATAGTACCCATGAGGTACACCATGAGGAGCTTTACAAAATTCTCCTCTTCCCCCCTCTCGCGAACTATCCGCTCAAGTGTGTTCTTGATGGAGTCTTTATTTCTCTCGTAAGATCTTGAAAAATACCTCAGCTCGAACGGCGAGTGTGTCTTCTTCTTCTGGAATACGACTGCGTTCCCATCACAGCGTAGACCAAGGATGAGACCCACATCTTGAGGTCTGAAACTCACGAGGCTGGCCCCGATCCTGAATTTGCTGCTGCGGCCATCGAACCTCTGCAGCAGAGAATCAAGGAGGGCTCTCTCTTGGAGGACGGCTTCAATCTCGGTCAAAGCCGCGAACGGTGTCCTTCTGATGATCTCCCAGTGTCGTCCAGTCATGTGAACTTTCAATTCATTCAAAGTCTGGACCACCGGTGTCAAGTAGCATCGGCCGTTAACTAGGTTGACCGCCATGACCAATACACTACAAGAAGAACAATACATTTGTTTAGAGTGATTTATTAAACAATAACTCTATTAATTAAACAGAAACTTCCTTTGTTAAACGGAGAGTACGATTGTTAAACGGAAACGACATGTATTCAACATAAAATCCAACCATTACACTGATACTTTTAAACACAACTCATACCCACATCAAATTAACGGGGAAACACACATTATAATCATTTGAAAACAGAATGAGTTTGCATAACCATCGAAAAATCTCCTGCACCACAACACTCTCGCTCTCGATACTGTGCACAGACAAAGAAAACCCTAGACGGAAAATCTCACTGCAAACTACAATATCATCCAATAATGAAACCATGAAAATGTATGGCCAAAAAAACAACAGAGACGATACTTTACAAACGAAATGGCGAAAAACAAAAGAAAAACCGCACAGCTTCATCGCCTCATTACCTTGGTTGGAAAATCGACGAAATGACGAAGACTAGAGCGGGAGTTCTCCTTCGAAACACTGCCGAACAGGCGATGATAGCAAGATGCCCAACCGATGAAGCGGCGATGATAGGAAATAACCGGCGCCAGTAATGGTGTTCTCCAGTGATTAAACAAATAAAAATAAACCGCTTCCTCTTTAAGCGGAAACATCATTGCACACAAGGGCATTATAGTCAATCCACGCTTCAAATGACACAGCATCCCACGTAAGGGCAATTTCGTCATATATATTCAAACTTAACACCGTCAATCACCGTTACAGCATTGGGGGGTTTAAATTTCTATAAAATCAAAAGGAGGGTGTTTTTAGGGATATGAAAATGTGTGGGGTTTTTTTGTGCATATTGCAAACTTTTGGGGTTTCTTTGGTAATTACCTGTAACAAAAATAAGCAGTGCTAATTTTTTATAATTTTTTTAAATTTTATTCAAAAATGGATATACGAGTGTATAAGATTAGGGATGAAAGGGCAGAGATAATTAATTCATTCGATACATCATTTACGATAGATAAACATAACTTTTTTTTTTTTTTGTACCAAATGACCTAAATTTTTAACATTAATTTATTCAATAAAATTGATATAAATATATATTTCTTGGTCTCTTACCATGTAGCCAGTCAGTGATATATAAGTTGGAGGCATTTACTTGTACATGGAAAAAGTTATGACATGACATGAGAGAATAATACAATAAATGTAAGAAATAGAGAATGATAATAATAAAAAATATAAGGTAAAATAAAATACACATATTTACATGAAAAGCTAAAAGAAAAAAGAAAAACAGTGGTAGAGCAAAAAAGAAGATTGTATTTTGTTGAAGATTGAGCAGAGCAACAGATTTGCCAAAGTTATATCATAATAAATATTTAAAATATATTTAATTATTTCTTAGGTTGATTAATTACAACTTGGAATGACCTACCCATGATCGAGGTTTGATCTCTTAAATTCTTTGAATAGGCCCATATAATAAGTCATTATTGTCCTTGCACTCGCAATGTAATCAATGGTGAGTTATGGGATTGAGCCCCTCAGTCCAATCCCTCTAAATCGCTCAAAAATCTTATAATTCTAGAAAATCGTATAAATTGTATCAAGAGTTTATCAAATCAAGCAAAATAAAATTTATCACAAACTCTAACAAAAAATGTAACTGTTTTGTAATGCTTAACATTGAAGAAATTAAGAGCTACAAATGTATGGAAGAGATAAGAAAAGCAAAATCTAAAACAAGTACTAACAGCGTTTGAAAGAAATAAACCTCAATGGGTTTTTTTAGGTACATAAAAATTTAAATTTAAAATTAGTAATTTAATTAATTTTTTTAATTTTATACCCCTAGAAAAGCTGTGGTGCACTTGATTTATTTTGAAAGCGAAGAAAACTAATAAATTAAAGAGAGATACTTTTTAGCCGGTGCCTTTTTGATCTATTAGCAAGCTTTGAGGTCCTTAGTTCTATAATTTTTAATTGTTTTTCAATTGTTTATTTATTTATTTATGTTAAAGTGGATAATTGGTATTATAAATATGCAAAAAAAATTAAAATTAAATATATAATATTTATAATTTCTTTGTGATTCATACTTTATATAAAATTATATTAAATAATATTTTGTTTTTAAAATTGGAACATCAAGTAATACTATATATTATGCGGAATGTCTTCCATTTTGTGGTCAATTGAAGTCCCAAAATAATAACGAATTAATATATAATTAATTTTGTTATAAATAACTCCGTCACCGTTAATGGGGTTTGTGAAATGATGAGCTAGAATGGTCTCAATTTTTGAGGATTTTTTTTTTTAAGTTTTAACATAAATATTTTTTGTGAGTTTGCAATAATTGATTATAGTATAATACTTTGTATTAGGTAAGTAACTAATAATTCATCTTCAATATAAACATATATATAATTAATTTCCATGAATATATTATAAGTATAAAGAGAATAATAAGAACCAGAATATTTACCAAGCACTTTGATAATTTACTTCTTTTTTTTTCTCTTATCTATCTCTTCTTCTCTTTTATATTTTACAATATACAGTGGGTTTTGATAATTTACTTCTTCTTTCTTTTTGTTATCAACCTCTTTTTCTATTCAATATTTTATTTTACAATATACAAGTGGTGAGGGAAGGGGTTATTTATAGATATTTAAGATTTGAATGGACGGGTAAGATTGATTTGATCAAACGGCTCAAAATACATTGGTAGGTGAAATAGTATAGTCTTCTCCTCAAATAAATAATTTTCAACTTATATCAGAAGTACTTACATTCTTGAGTCTTCTCATCCCGATTTTATGTATAAATCTTTGGTGGATGCACTTAGGGAGTGATTTTGTGAATAGATTGGCTTGATTCTCATTAGATTGAATCTTTTGAACTTTTATGATGCATTCTTTTTGGAAGTTATGGGTGTAGAAAAATTTTGGTGAGATATACTTCGTTCTATCACCTTTAATGTAACCTCTTTGTATCTAAGAAATACAAGCATTATTGTTTTCATAAATTACTGTAGCATTTGGTGTAGCATTTGGTAATCTACATGCCTACTGTATATGACCAATCATAGATCGCAACCACTAGCATTCTCGATTTGCTTCATATAGAGCTAGAATTTCAGTATGATTTGATGAGGTAACTGTAATAGTTTGTTTTGTGGAACGCCATGAGATAACTGTACCATTGTGAGAAAATATGTATCTAGTCTGAGATCGCCCTTTGTGAGGATCAGACAGATACCTGGTATCAGTGAAGCTTGTGAGATTAGATGAAGTTTCCTGTGTATAAAATAAGCTTAAATCTGTAGTTCCTCGTAAATAACATAGCACATCTTTCACTCCTTTCCAATGTCTTTGTGTCGGTGTAGAGTTGTATCTTGCTAGAAGATTTACTGCAAAAGCTATATCTGGTCTTGTATTATTTGCAAGATACATTAATGCGCTAATTGAATTTAGATATGGAGTTTCTGGACAAAGAATAATTTCTCCTTCTTTAGGCAGACGAAATGGATCTTTCTGAACATCAAGGGTTCGGACAACCATTGGAGTACTTAATGGATAAGTATTCTCCATATTGAATCTTTTTAGCACCTTTTATGTATAGGTTGACTGATGGACAAATATTCTAGAAGATAAGTGCTTAATATGTATACCAAGACAGAATCTGGTCTTCCCTAAATCTTTCATTTCAAATTCCTTTTTTAGATATGATGTTGCAATTGCAATTTCATGAGGAGTGTCTACAAGATTTAAATCATCCACATATACTGCTATCACGACAAAACCGTTAGTATAACTTTTAATAAATACACATGGATATATATTATCATTTCGGTACCCTTCTTTTATAAGATATTCACTGAGACGGTTATACCACATCAGTCCAAATTGTTTTAATCTATAAAGAGATCTCTGTAATTTAATCATCGTCCCCAACACAAAAACCTTAATTGCCTTGCATAGTGATTTATTGTGCTTTACTTTTGGACCCCTCCTTTGAGATAGAATTGATACCTTGTATACAATTAAGACACCATCAATACATTCATTGTTATCATCCTATGTATGTAGCATCACTGACAGAAGGAGTTATGATTAATGAATCTAAATTTTTAAATAATTAAGATTTATACGCTAAAATATTTGCATGCACATTGTATGATAAAACACCTAATAATTCTTTTTTGGACGGCAGTGATCAGAACTTGCACGTTAATTTACAAAGATGGGCTCGCCTCAGTAGCATTCAATACAATAAGAACACACGATTGAATTCAAAAGTAAAAAACTGCAATTAGAAATCAATGTAAAGCATGAAAGATCCACAACCAAGGTCAATTAAATCTAATCCTAGAGTTCATCTATGCTCAAACGGCAATAAAATTAATTTCCCACCAAGGGAGAACAATCATATAATTCACAAGAGGCAATAAGCATGATTGAAAGCATTAAAACCCCTTTTTCTATTGCGCCTCTTGAGATTGCAGAAGAACTTCCCCTTTTTCTTCCACGAATGCTGCCAAGATACTCCTCAACGGCTTCAATCCTCTTCCTTCCAGGTGAGTAAGACTCCTTTCCTTGATGAATCGCACTTAGAGATCTACAGAAAATTCCCCCTTATTTCCCAAAGCTTGGCTGTCAAAAGATTGTTTCAAAACCTTCGTCAGAATCTTTTATACCTAGCCACTTATGGGCTGCTTACGAGCATAAAAACAAGGCCATAAGGAGCTGGAGATGATGGGTCAGGTGAATTACGGCCGTAAGACATGCCTATAAGGTTTTTTGTCTTGGTGTTATAGCCTAGCTTACGGCTGTAAGTGTTGGGTTGTAATCTTCTTTGAATTGCGCTTGCAACCACCTTTACGGGCGTATGTTACTCCTATAATTAAGCTCATTTGGACAACCTTTACGATCTAACTTACAGGCGTAAGTCCTGCCAGTAAATCCCACTGTTGATCGTTGTACTCCAACTACTAGCATAAGCATTCCCACAAGGTTCTTTACCAAAAACTTATAGCCGTAAGCATGGCGGTAAGGTGCCCGTAAGTGATTCTGTCTGGCCTATTTTTTAATTGTTAGTGTCGAGGGAGTTCCATCTTTTTTTTTTTTTTTTATTTTGGCTCTTAATTGCTTTTTTTGGCTCTCTCTCTCTCTCATCCTTAAGCACTGCCCAGTACCTGAGAATACAATTTTGACCATGTTTACAAAATAATATTAAATAATGCACAAATATACACTTAAAAGCCAACAATGGCATAGCCCAACAATTAAGGCTTGTGAATATTCTTACACAATAAATTGTGTTCAAATTTTATCTCATGCAAAAATTGTGGCTTGTCCCTTTGTCATTGTTTTCCGACACTTAGTTTAATGGTAAAGGCACTTGGCAGTGCACGTAATCACATGTTTGAAACCCCACACTGTGGTATTGTTCACAATTTTGTCATTTATGATAAATAATACTCATACTTCTTCTATATCATTTAATCAAATATGCATTTCTCTACATACGAAAGATTAATGTGTTAGTGTCTCATATATATATATATATATATATATATATTATATTTCAATGAACAAATGATGTGTGTGCATACACAACTAGAGTTTTAGATGTCGTACTCAATGACCAACAAAAATAACTATTTTATATACCAAATGACTTGAATTTTTAACATTCTATGCTTCTTGGTCTCTCATTATTTGGTAGATGGTGAATAATGTATTGGTTAGCCTAATATTTTATGCCATTAACTTATACATGAAAAAACAGTAGAGTAGCTAGTGATCAATTTATACTCATCCATATCCCTACGGCCAAGTTTGACAACAAGAAGGATAATAATGCTGATCCACTTGACTTCATCTCGAGAGTTATTAGATTAAAAAGGTCTTCATTTGAGGATTTTTTTTAATATTTTTTTTAATTAATTACAAAAATAAGTATTTTTTAATTATTTACGGAAATACGTTTTTTTTAATATTAAACTTTAGTTTTTTAAAAAAGTGATGGGTTCACTAGTTTTTTAATTTTAAACTTTTACTTTTTTTTAAACCACATATCATTTTTTAATATTAAATTTTTATTTTTTTAAAAAAAATCACGTGTCCTATTATCTTTCTAAATTGAAAATTAAATTTACATTGATGCCCTTATAATTTTATAACATTTTTTTATAACTTGTTTTATTAATACTTCTACTCTTCTATTTCTACTTTCACTAATTATAACATATTTTTAATAATTTAAATATTTTAAATATTTTTTCATAATAACAAAATATTAAATATCTAAAAATTTTAACATGTAAAAATTATTCTCACAACTAAAATAAACTCACTTGATATTTTGAAGGGACGAAAACAATTACATATATTATAAAATGACTCAGCAAGTACAATATTTAGGTTACATTATAACATACGATTTGAACCAGCGGCATTCGGACAATTTCGATAATTGTGACCTTCATTGCGACATAAACCACAACGCTTTAGCTGATCATTACGAATTATGGTGGATTTTGGGCGCCTAGAAAGTCATTATAAATGACTTGAATGGTTTATATAGACCTCCGCCTAACAAATAAATGGTTATGATCAATTTGATCCAATGGCCCTCGTGAATAGGGTAGATGCCACCTACAACCAATAATTCATTCCATCAACCCCCAATAGTTGCAGGTTTTACTATTTTAATACTTGGAGATAATTTTAATTTTTATATATTAAAATTTTTAGTATAGTAATTTTTATCTGTAAAAATTTTGACAGAATATTACCCAGAATTTTTATCTGTTAAAATTAGTGAAAGTAGAAATAGGAGTGTAGAAGTAGGAATAAAATAAGTTATAAGAAAATATTATGAAATTATAAGGGCTTGAATGTAAAACTGTTGTTTTTTATTTAAAAAAAAACTAGTGAAACCTGTAATTTTAAAAAATAAAATAAAATTTTAATATTAAAAAACTAGTGGACCCGTGGTTTAAAAAAAATTAATATTAAACTTTAAAAAAAGTGAAAATTGCCAAAAACACCCCCAAAGTTTACAATATGCACAAATTCCCCTTCTAAATTTGAGTATCCATAAAAAGCCATTCCTTTTGAATACAATGATTTTCAAACCCCTCAAGCATGTAACGGTGATTGACAGAGTTAGTTTTGAATTTTTCGGACGAAATTGTTCTTTGCGTGGGAAGTTGTGCCAAGTGCGACATGGTTACCATCCTCTTCCCAAACACCTCATGCTCGGTTCCGAATTGGATCGTTGATTATGTCGATGACCTATCTGGCATGGGACGACACGCATGGGCACAAACAACGCACAAGTGGCTTATGGGGAAATTGAAAAACTCAAACAATCCAAGGTGATATGAGTCTCCCAAACTTTTTTTAAGAAAAAAACAAAAAAGAATGCAAAAAGTTATGCAAAAAGAAATGCAAAAAGGTTTAACGAGGAAGGAATGTCTGCCATAAAGTCAGGGTCGCCTTGAGGTGGAACGAATACGTTTGGAGAATCCGAATTCTTGCTAAAATCAAATAACTTTACAACGAAAAGAAAATTTAAGCGGAAACTCAATAATTTTAAGTGGAAACATAACATTTTAAATGGAAAATGGAAAATGGAAAATTTAAGCGGAAACATAACATTTTAAACTGAAACTAGATAAATTTAAGTGGAAACTGGGATAGGACAATGATAACAAAGCAAAACTTATGTCTTTGCTTTGTTTTGAGCGGAAACTTATGTTTTAGGCGGAAACATATATTTTTAAGTGAAAAATAGGATAATTAATCAATAATTAACTTATAAACATAAAGGAGAAGAATTTTACAACGAGAATAAATCGTTGTCGATAGAATGGGACAATGGCACATCATTTGTCTCAACCACGAGATCGACTACATCGCATTTGAAGAGGCCGTACACATAACACATGCGTTGGAAGTCAATGCTGTTTCTATTTGACAAACCGTTTTATGTGGAACTTTACTTGCAAGGAAGAGATTGTCACATTATTGTGTAACCGGCAAAACTCCAATCGAACACACCAAATGGGGAGGAATTGAAAAACTCCAACAATCCAAAGTGATATGAGTCTTCCAAACTTTGTTTAAGAAAAAGCAAAATAGGATGCAAAATGAATGCAAAAAGTTATGCAAAAAGGTTTGAAGAGGAAGGAAGGCTTGCCACACCGTTAGGGTCGCTCTTAGGTGGACGGATACGCTCGGAGAATCTGAATACTTACTAAAATCAAATAACTTTACAATGAGAAGAAAATTTAAGCGGAAACTCAATAATTTTAAACGGAAACATAATATTTTAAACGAAAAATGGAAAATTAAGCGGAAACATAACATTTTAAATAGAAATTGGGATGGGACAAGGATAACAAAGAAAAACTTATGTTCTTGCTTTGTTTTAAAATAAAACTTATGTTTTAAGCGGAAATCGGAATAATTAAGCGAAAACGTATATTTTTAAGCGAAAAATTGGATAATTAATCAATAATTAACTTGTAAACATAAAGGAGAAGAATTTTACAATGAGAATAAATCGTTGTCGGTAGGATGGGACAATGACACATCATCTATCTCAACCACGGGATCGACTACAGCGCATTTGAAGAGGGCGTACACATGGCACATGCGTTGGAAGTCAACGTTGTTTCTATTTGATAAACTGTTTTATGTGGAACTTTACTTGCAAGGAAGAGATTGTTATCGAGCAACCGCCAAAACTCCAATCGAATGCACCAAATGAGGAGGAATTGAAAAACTCCAACAATCCAAAGTGATATGAGTCTTCCAAACTTTGTTTAAGAAAAAGCAAAAAACAATGCAAAACGAATGCAAAAAGTTATGCAAAAAGGTTTGAAGAGGAAGGAAGGCTTGCCACATCGTTAGGGTCGCTCTGAGGTGAAACGGATATGCTCGGAGAATCCGAATACTTACTAAAATCAAATAACTTTACGATGAGAAGAAAATTCAAGTGGAAACTCAATAATTTTAAGGGCATGTTTGGATAGCCCAGAATTATGTCATAATCTGTACATTATGCCATAATTTTACATTTTCTCAGAATTATGCCATATTGGCTGTTTGGGTACTTTTTTTAGAGTATAAAATTATGGCATAATATAGGTATTATGGCATAAAAAAATATTCCACTAAGAGTGGAATATTTTCTCATTGTAAAAAATCTCTCTTTTGATCCAGCCACCAGTCATTCGTCCATCACTTGTCCGGCTGCTCTCCGGCGACCGGCCACCGGTCCGGCCAACCTCCGGCGACTTGCCACCGGTCCACCGGGGGTCCGACCATCGGCCGACCAGCATTCGGTGACATGCCGGTGGTCCGGGCGGCCTCCGGTAATCGGCCACCGATCCACCGGTGGTCCAGTCGGCTACCAAAATGACCTTTGGCGACCGGCCATTAGTCCGGTTGGTGGTTCGGCCGAACTCTGGCGACAGGCCACCGGTTCACCGGCGGTCCAACCATCGGCTGACCAGCATCCGATGGCATACCAGCAATCCATTGGTGGTTTGGGCAGCCTCTAATAATCGGCCACCGGTCCACCGGTGGTCCAGTCGGCTACCAAATGACCTCCGGCGACCGGCCATTAGTTCGGTCGGCGGTCTGACCGACCTCTGGCGACCGGCCACCGGTCCACCGGGGGTCTGACCATTGGCCGGCCAGTATCCGGTGACATGTCGGCAGTCCATTAGTGGTCCGGACGGCCTCCGATAATTATCCACCGATCCATAGGTGGTCCAGACGGCTACCAAATGACCTCCGGCGACCGGCCACCGGTGATCCGCCCATCGGCCGGCAGTCCACCGGTGGTCTAGTTGGCCTTCGGCCACCGGCCACCAATCCACCGGCGGTCTAATGGCCGACCAATAGATTTTCATAATTTTTTTTTTTATTTTGTTAACCAAACACTCATTCTGTAAGAATAAAATATGTCACAATTTCTGTAATAATCACTTGCACTTCTTGCATAATAAAATTATGCCATATTTTTTTTATTTTGCAGCCAAACAGGCCCTAAGTGGAAACATAATATTTTAAACGAAAAATGAAAAATTTAAATGGAAACATAACATTTTAAACGGAAACTGGATCATTTTAAACAGGAACTGGGATGGGACAAGGATAACAAAGCAAAACTTATGTTCTTGCTTTGTTTTAAAAGGAAACTTATGTTTTAAGAGAAAACTGGAATAATTAAGCGAAAACGTATATTTTTAAGCGAAAAATGGGATAATTAATCAATAATTAACTTGTAAACATAATGGAGAAGAATTTTACAATGAGAATAAATCATTGTCGGTAGGATGGGACAATGACACATCATCTGTCTCAACCACGGGATTGACTACAGCGCATTTGAAGAGGGCGTACACATGGCACATGCGTTGGAAGTCAACGTCGTTTCTATTTGACAAACCGTTTTATGTGGAACTTTACTTGCAAGAAAGAGATTGTCACATTATGGGGCAACCGGCAAAACTCCAATCGAACACACCAAATAGGGAGGAATTGAAAAACTCCAACAATCCAAAGTGATATGAGTTTTACAAACTTTATTTAAGAAAAAGAAAAAAAAATGCAAAACGAATGCAAAAAGTTATACAAAAAAGTTTGACATGATGTGATTGGGCGGTTTTTTTTCCCACCATTTTCAAGGGCACAGAAGGAATTTCAGAACATGGACCCAGTCCAAGTGACCTACAGGGGGCAAAAAGAAAGTAAAACAATAACAGAAGGGTTGTCTGGGGTATTCTAAACTTCCAGGGGCTGATTGGGAAGTTTTGAAATTTCCGAGGGGTAAACATTAATTTTCCCTTAAAAAAAGTAAAATTCAATATTAAAAAATAAAAAATACCTATTTCCGTAAATAATTAAGAAAATTCCTATTTTGGTGATTAATTAAAAAACAATATTAAAAAAAAAACCTCATTTGAGGTGCATTTTAATGGTGTACTTTTTTACTTGATTGGGAAGATTGGAGGTCTTAAAGGTATGTTTTTTAAATTAATTATTTAATTAACTAATTATTTATTTGTTTATAATTTATTCCTATAAAAATGGATAATATGTACTATTAACAAAATTAATTCATTAATTAAATTTAAAGGATTTATAATTAATTTGTTATTTATGCTTTATATAAAATTACATTAAATACCAATGGGGCTAATCCAAGCGATAAATATTTTGGGGGTAAATTTTTTGAGAGGTACCCAAACTTTGCCCTATTATCAGTTTGGGGTCCAAACTTCAATTTGTATCAAAGTGGTACCCCAAGTTCAATTAGGTTTCACCGGCTGGTCACCTGATGATTTTCGGTTAAAAAATGCTTAGCTGGCGACCGGAATTGATGAAGTCAGCAGCATCTCGCCACCGTGGGTTTATTATTAAATTAAAATATGAGTACTTCATGGTTTGAATTTCTACTGACTTCATCAATTCCGGTCGCCAGCTAAGCATTTCTTAGCCAAAAATCATCAGGTGACCAACCGGTGAAACCTAATTGAACTTGGGGTACCACTTTGATACGAATTGAAGTTTGGACCCCAAACTGATAATAGGGCAAAGTTTGGGTACCTCTCAAAAAATTTACCCAATATTTTGGTCATTTCAATAAATGCTTTTCAGTGTGAATTTTTGTATATACAAACAAAATGTATGCTAGAAATTGAGGACAATTTATTTATAAAACTCCTAATATCTTAGCAGTCTTATGGTTCAATAATAAAAAAAAATTATATATAAGAAATAATTTTATATTATTTTTAAAACTTGAATATTCTACAATGCAATATTTTATGCGGAATTTCTATTAAAAATTTTAAAAAAGAACTAACTAGCAATCCAAAAAAAAAAACCCAACAACAACTTGCACCAAGAATCAAGGACTTCATTATTGTTAACCATAAAAGGTGTTGTTAACCAAAAACAGAACTTCTTTATTATTAACCAAAAAAAGACCTGACAACTTTTGTGTTTTTGGGTGGGTGGGGGTTGTGGCAAAAGATCAAACAACATCAAAGTGAAAGTCTCAAAATTATACACGCAACACCATGCATTAAAATCCATGCAGGTAGCCACCATTTGCCATTACTATGACAAAAATGATAGGTCATGGTGTGACAGTGAGCATGGTTTTTCTATTTACTGTTTTATGATGGTGGTGCCAACGTCCAGCTAGTGAGTGTTAATTAGTTGGGAAGATGTACCTAGTGAATTAAAACGGGTCTCTAAAATGTATAGTTGAAATATTTGAAGAAAAAAAATCTAAACATTTACTTTTAATTAGATTCTCAAATAAATTTTATTTATTTATTTTGATCAATTTGCTTGAAATATACTGAAGACAATATTGCAGCAGCTGCATGTGCATCATATCATAATAGCATGGCAGTGCCGGTGCGGATGAACAGATCATTTATCTAAGAATAAATAAAAGTAAAAATATATTAACTTAAAATACTAAATGTAACAAAGAACCAATCATAGGCCTAGCTAGAGTGGCTTAGAACCTTCTATTTAAGAAGCTACTTTTGTTCAGTGTGATCAAGAGATGGAAGAAAAAACATAGAAGAGTTGAGAGAAAGAAGATCAGAAGAAAGAATAAATTAAAATATGGCAGAAGAGGAGCCTGTTAGTCCAACAGGCCAATACTTGAGTAGCTCAGTGCTCAATCTTACAGTTCTTGCTGTCTTTGAGATTTCAATTCCTTTTGATGATTCCCAAGCCATTGCAGCTCTTCAATCCATATTCTTGCCGCTCAACCCTCGTTTCTCTTCCATCATGGTTCCATCTCTATTCCTCTCTCTCTATAAATATATATATATATATATAATTACATTAATCTCGTGCTAGACCTCTTTCTCTATAATAATTGATCTAACTTGAACACACGTGCATGCATGCAGGTAAGAGATGAGTATGGAGTTCAGAAATGGAGGAAAGTTGAAGTGAAGTTAGATGAGCATATTAAAGTGCCAGTGTTCCCACAAGGTTTGGAACAATATGATGAGTGCTTGCAAGACTACATATCAAGCATATTAATGGAACCATTACCCTTCAATAAACCATTGTGGGACATAAGTATCATAAAATACCCTACAAGCAATGCAGCTGAGACGTTGGTTTTTAGGCTTCACCATGCTTTGGGTGATGGTTATTCTCTTATGGCTGCACTGTTTGCATGCCTTAAAAGAATTGATGACCCTTCACTTCCACTCACATTCCCTTCTTCTAAGCCAAGAAGAGGGGGGAATTCATTCCTTGGGTTTGCTCATGAGCTATACTTTGCTTGTGTGAACACCATTAGAGACTTCGGTTGGAGCTTGATGAAGAGTACTGTGATGGAGGATAGTGTTTCAGCAATCAGGTCTGGCTTACCATTTGTTGAATCCAGGCCTATTAACTTGTCTTACATTGAACTCTCTCTTGACGATATCAAAAGAATCAAGGACAAAGTCAATGGGGTAAGCTAGTTATATTTTTTTCGTATATATATATATATATGCATCTATACGTAGCTAGCCATGCATGAGAATTGATTTAAACTATTCATCCATTATTCTTAGTTTTTACATTCAAATTTAAATAAAATATAATATATGTAATTATTTCAACACATCAATACAAAGCTAATAGAAGGGGAAAAGGCTCATATTTATATATTGAAATCATCATTTAGCAAATGATGTGAAACTATTAACTTATTCTAATATATATCTTAATGTATATTAGCTCATTCTAACTAATTATATTGCATAAAGTAAGCAAAATAACAAAACTTGGGTATTGTATATAGTAGAGGTAATTAAATCATGTGGACTTTAAAATTTGAACATGATTAATGATATAGGAATCATTGAAAAAAAAGAATAAATAACTAATATGAAATGACGACTTGGAAGATACCCCACCCCGCACGTTAAAATTGGCATGATTTCAATTAATATAACACTAGAGTATTTTATCCAAAGCATGTGGTAATATAGTCTGCCTCAAATAAATATTTTATGATTACATAAAAACCATAATTTAACTAAGTGGAGTTTTACATAATGTTAAAAACACCCTACTTTTAATCATTGTTTATTATATATGTGTTAATTAGTATAACAAATATTTATATAAATATATAATTTGGTCCACTTGTTATCTTTGCAGACTGTAAATGATATATTAACTGGAGTAATTTTTTATGGGATAAACTTGTATATGGAAGAAGTGAGTCCTTGCAAGAATGCAATTGAAAAAACTGCTTTAGTGTTGCTAAACACCAGAGCCATTAGAAACTATGAGAGCATGGAAGAAATGAAAAACCCTAATTCTAAAGCTAAATGGGGTAATTATTTTGCATTTATTCATGTCCCGATACCCAAGTGTGACAGGATGAAAAAAAACAACATGATCAATCCACTTGATTTTGTTTCAAAAGCTAAGAAGATCATCAGATCGAAGAGGTCATCTTTTGGGATTTATTTATCAGGTATATTTTTGGAGACGATCAGAAAGATCAGAGGTCCCGAGGTATGACAAGTAACCCTCAACATTCTATCATTTTCTTCTCAGTTTTCAAAATTAAGTGTTAAATTATAATTAATATAATATTAAATATATTTTTGGTTTCTTTATTTGTGCATAATATTTACTGTTTTGTATAAGTTTACAAAGTTTTTAATACAGCCATGTTGTTGCCTCAATATATTCTTGAATATACAAAGCTTCTTACATGGATTCTTTATATAAATTTATATTTCGAGACATTACAGGGATTATAATTTACATTAGATATTTATTAATAATAATAATAATAATAATAATAATAATAATAATACAAGGAGATATATAAAATAAAAAAAAATTAACCATATGATTTTTTATAATAAAATCGGATTTTCATCTTGGAATAAAAGGTAAAGATAATATCGATAAATAAATATTAATGAATTATTTTATTTTAATTTGTAATAATAAAAATAAAATATATGAAATTATTTGAGATAATTATCAAAGTATATTTCGAATTAATTGTTTTTTTTTTTTTTTTGAGCTATTGCACAATCAGGCTGCTTCTCATTACATGTTCAAAACATTAAAAAACACAAGCGTGGCAATCTCAAACTTGATTGGACCTATGGAACAAGTTGAAATTGTTGGTCATCCTGTCACCGGCTTATATTTCACGGTTGGAGGAAACCCTCAGGTATGTGCATGTATATGAGATTTTTTTAATCAATTTAAGTTTTAGGTTACGTTAAACCCATCTAATTATAAACTATATGCAGAACTTGACAGTGACCATAGTGAGCTATTGTGGGAAGGTGAGGATAGCTGTAGCTGCTGAGAAGGATTTCATTGATTCTCCCCTTTTTATTGCATGTATGAAGAAATCATTCAAGAAACTCTATGAAACTGCTGTTATTGATAAAGAAAACTGACTTTATCAATATGAGCATGCAAAGCAAAATTAATAGCATCTAATTAAGCTCTAATGTTAAGCATAATCAATATATGATTGTGGCAATAGATTATATTATGTGTTGTGAGTTGAATTCTATTTGAAACAGCTGTTATGGATTTGTATAATCGTATGAGAAAATTAATATTGCTATTATTTTAATTAAAAAATCACTATTTTTTTGTTTGTAAAAAAATTTTGAAAATAACTATAGACATATCGCTCAATTTTTTTAATTACTTGGACAAACTACTTATCTCAATCAATGTCATAAGGGAAAATTAATTCCTTAATTTTTCACATAATAAAGGAAAGAGTTACTATCCTTCTAATGTGAAGGCATTCACATTCCTCAATTTATGAATATTAGATTTAAATTAATTTTAAAGAGTTAAAAAAAATTATGGCCAAAATCAACAAATTTGAAGAAGGTAAATGAATAAAATGCTTTTCTTAAAATAATACTATAAAATTAAATAATTATTAATATAGAATTTTCCTCAAATATCTATTAGATTAATGTTATACTTGTACATTAATTCTTGTGACTGTGCAAATGATATTTATGTATTTTTTTAAAAAAATTATACTGTTATCTTTATTTTTCGCTTTTATTATTTCATTATTTGAATTTAGTGTCCATTATTTTAAAGTTTTGTTAGTGTCCTTTAAATTCATGTATTGAAGTTTGAATAATTCAATAACTAGAACATGTTGATTTTATAATTTTTATCAATGCTGATCATATTTGGAATTTCAGAAAAAAAAAATACAAATATTGAAAATTTGGGTTGTCTCTAATGTATTCCTGTTTAACAAATGTTTACTTGATGTTTGAGATGAGGTTAAATATGGATTGATCCTTAATTATGAGTGGTTTGGGCTTTGTATTTGATGGAAAAACCTTTTACAATTCTTCATAGAAAAAATTATTTTAAAAACAAAAAGCGACAGAAACTGAGACCTCATGGGCTTTAACATTAACAAAAGAGAACCCAGGAAGGCCTAGGTCAAATAAGGATATGATGTTACTTTAATAAATATTTTTTTCTGAAAAAGTTTTTTATATTTATTTAATTTAATAAATGTTATTTAAAATATGGCAAAAAGAAAAAAAAAACTCTAAATTGTTACAAATTGAAAATAAAAAACAAATAATTATTTCTGAAACTCATATCTAGATAAGAAGTTACGAATTCTTACACTAGGAAGGTAATGGCTTATTTCCCTTTTTAAGTGGAAGGTGAAGGAGTTGATTTCAATCTAACTCAATTGTATTCAGCCGTTATTTTTTTTATCATCTAAATTGTATCTAAATTGTCCAATGGTCATTTTATTTGTCAAAATGGCCTTAGGGCCATCATCTCATGACTAAGCTAAAGCATAAGTGTTAAATGGGCTCTTGACTAGGCATTTAAAACAAAATTGATTAATTTATACATTTTGACTTTTTTTTTCTTTTATAATTACTAAAGTGATTTATTTGTAGCTTTTTTAACCCAATTTTTTTTAAAAAATAATTGTTATTGCTTTTCAAGTAAAAAATGGAAATACATATATTCTTTTGCTTACATTAAAAAATCCTACCCCTTGTTGAACAAGGAATTCTATAATAACCAACTTGTTTACATAAAAAGTACTGATTATGCCTACTAGGATCATGGTTGCTATCCATGTGCACATATCTATGTTGCTCTTTGGTCATCTAACGGAAGTAGAACCATTTTTTGTCTAGGTACAGCATACAATAAAAAAAATTGTAAATAAAATAAAAAATATTAAATAATAATAATAATAAACTAATTAATTTACAATGTATGAAATAATAATAGTTAGTTTAATTTAAAAATATTTATGTGTGTCTATGAAATAAAATTATGCTTATAAGTGAGAAGTGAAATTTAAAAGAAAAAATATCCGACGACCATAATTGTTTATTTTTAAGGTAATACTCTCTCCGTTCTAAATTATGTGTCATTTTAAGAAATAAATTTTCAAAATAGTTGTCGCTTTAGAGTTCCAAGATAAGATTTATTTATTTTTTCCAATATTAACTTTATTAAATTTAACAAGTTACATAAATGAAGAGAGTAATATTTATAGTCTCAAGAAAAACATGTGGTTTCAAGGGAGATAGTTTAATATTTGGTTGATTTTTATGTTAATTTTAAAAAAATTAATGTTATTCTTAATTCTTGTGCAACATTCTTAAACAGTTAAACCACATGTATTTTAGAATGGAGGGATTAATATTTTTATGTAATGATGTCCACATTAGCATCCAGGTAATTCTTTCTCCCTTCTAATTTTGGAATGGAGGGAGTAGCTCGGATTTAAAGTTTAGGATTTAGAATTTAGTATTTAAAGTTTAGAGTTTTAGTTTGAGTTTGATATTTTATAGTATCTAAATTTAAGATTTTAGGATTTTAGTTTTAAAGTTTTACTCCCTCATTTCTTTTTTATTTGTCAAATGTTAGACCTTTTCTATGTTCCTTTTTAGTACTTGTTAATTTAGAAATTTTGTGCAACATTAAATATCATTTTTCCAAATTTACCCTTTATATTTATTGTACTTCTACAACTTCCAATAAATTATAATCAAATATACATTTTTCAAAGCATATTTTAAATACGGGCAATATTAGAAAGTTAATATAATTTTTATAAATTTTAGGTAACCAACTAACTTCAACCAACGTTTCTAAAAAGAACGGAAGGAGTATAATGGTTTATAGTTTTAGGATGATGACGTGGATATTAGATTGACATCCACATCATTCGAAAAACCTAGTATGTAATGTTGAGATAATGATGTTTATTTTAGTTTGATTAGGATATGTTTGATTTAGATATTTAAGTTAGTTATGTGTTGATTAGAATTCAAATTAGTCGATGATTATCCTTTTAGAACTTTGCCTTTATAAAGGCTTCAATGTTTATGAATAAAGTGTGCAGTTTTTATAATTCCTTCTTTTAAATTAACAATGGTATCAAGAGCCTGGTTTTCAACAAAAGAGAGAGTTCTTTGTAGTGAAGATATTTACAATGTCTGCAGACAACTTTGTGCAACCATCTATTCCACGTTTTGATGGTCACTATGATCATTGGAGCATGTTGATGAAAAACTTCTTAAAATCTAAGGAGTATTGGAATATAGTTGAATTCGGAGTTGCAACCCCGGATGTTGGAGTGATACCTACAGAAGCACAAAGGAAGGAACTTAAGGGGTCAAAGTTGAAAGACTTGAAGGCGAAGAATTACTTATTCAAACCATTGATCGATCTATCTTGGAGACAATTCTTTGCAAAGAAACTTCCAAAGATATATGGGATTCAATAAAGAGAAAATATCAAGGCTCATCAAGAGTGAAGCGTGCACAACTTCAAGCCTTGAGAAGGGATTTTGAAAATCTACAGATGAAGGATGGAGAATCGATTAACAACTATTTTGCAAGAACCATGGGGTTAGCCAATAATATGCGTTTTCATGGGGAGAAGATGAACGATGTTGCTATTGTTGAAAAGATCTTGCGATCTTTGACAGCAAAATTTGACTATATAGTCTACTCAATTGAAGAATCAAAGGACATAGATGCACTCTCCATTGATGAACTACAAAGCTCTTTATTAGTTCATGAACAGAAGATTAACCGTAATTTTACTGCTGAGGAGCAAGCTTTGAAGACTTCTACAACCAACAACTTCTCAATATTACGAGGTAAAGGTCGAGGTGAAAGTAGAGGAAGAGGAAGAGTAGAGAGAGGTTACAGAAGTGGCAACAGAAATACTGATGATAGATATCTACAAAGTAATGGAAGAGGACGAGGTCAACAATTTGATAAATCTAAGATTGAGTGCTTTAGATGTCATCGATTTGGTCATTACTGTTCTGAATGTTACACCAAACTACCTAATGACAAAGACAAAAGAGAAAAGTCAAATTTTGTAGAAAATAAAGAAGCGGAGACTCTGCTAATGGCAATTCAAGATAGTTAGGAATCTCACAAGTCAAATATTTGGTTTGTGGACACTGGTTGTAGCAACCATATGTGTGGAAGTAAGTCCTTCTTTTCTTACTTAAATGAAGATTTTCACTCTACTGTTAGTTTTGGAGATTGCTCTACGGTGAATGTGATGGGAAATGGTGATATTAATATAAAAACCAAGAATGGTTTTATAAAAAAAAATTTCTAATGTTTTTTATGTTCCCGACTTGAAAAGTAATTTGTTGAGTGCTGGTCAGTTGCAAGAGAAGAGATATACAATTACTATTCAAAAAGGTACTCGTGAAATATATGATCCTTGTAGAGGTGCAATTGCAATTGTGCCCATGAGTTCAAACAGGTTATTTCCTATAAAGATTGAATGTGCCCAACCTTGTTTGATGGCTAAAACAAAAGACTCCTCATGGCTATGGCATTATCGGTATGGTCACTTGAGCTTTGGCAGATTGAAGACACTCCAAGAAAAAGATATGGTGATAGGGCTTCCTAAGATTATTGTTCCCTCCCAAGTTTGTGAAGAGTGTGTTGTTGGCAAACAACATCGTACTCCTTTCACTCAAGGAAAGTCTTGGAGAGTAAAAGATGTTCTAGAACTTGTTCACTCTGATATTTGTGGACCAATAAATCCTACTTCTAATGGAGGTAAAAGATATTTTATTACTTTTACTGATGATTATTCTAGGAAAACTTGGGTTTATTTTTTACAGGAGAAATCAGAAGCTTTTAGTACATTTAAGAGCTTTAAAGCATATGTTGAAAGTGAAACTGGGAAACCTATTAAAACAATTTGCACTGATCGTGGAGGAGAGTACTGCTCAAAAGACTTTGAAAGGTTTTGTAATTATCATGGCATCCGAAGAGAGCTCACAGCTTCCTATTCCCCACAACAGAACGGTGTATCAGAAAGGAAAAATCGAACTATCCTCAATATGGTACGAACCTTGGTAACAAAAGGCAGAATTCCGAAGAATTTTTTGCCAGAAGCAGTAAATTGGAGCATTCATATCTTGAATAGAAGTCCTACTTTTGCTGTTCAAAACAAAACACCAGAAGAAGCATAGAGTGGAAGAAAACCAGCAGTAGATCACTTCAGAATTTTTGGTTGCATTGCATATGCACATATTCTAGACGAGAAAAGAAAGAAACTTGATGATAAAGGGCAAAAGTGTGTTTTTCTTGGAATTAGTGAAATATCCAAAGCTTTTAAATTGTATGATCCATTGACAAAGAAAATTGTGGTGAGTAGAGACGTTATTTTTGATGAAGAGAGTACTTGGAATTGGAGTAAGAAGCAGCCTACTTCAATTATAATTAGTGATGAAGCCGAAGAAGAAGGAGAACATGAAGAAATTTCAACTAATGAAGCCTCTACTATTGCTGAAATATCACAAACAACAGCAGAGACCCCTATTACTCGTGTTCGAAAAAGGCCGACTTGGATGGCAGATTATGAGGTAACATATTTCAACCAATCTGAAGACCTTGCTACTCACTTTGCTCTATTTTCATATTGTGATCCTTTATCTTTTGAAGAAGCTGTCCAACGTCCAAAGTTAAAAAAAGCTATGGATAATGAAATTGCGTCCATTGAAAAAAAATAAAACATAGGAGTTGACTGAACTTCCCAATGAGCAAAAAAAACATTGGTTTAAGGTGCTTATATAAAACAAAATTAAACAAGAAAGGAGAGATGTCAAATCTGATTGGATTTACAGACAATGATTATGCAAGAGATTTAGATGATCGGAAACGCACATCCAGTTATGTACTTATGATGGGTTTTGGAGCTATATCATGGTCATCAAAGAAGCAACATATTGGCATTCCTTCAACTACTGAGGCTGAATTTGTAGCAGCAACAACATGTGCATCTCAAGCAGTATGGCTGAGTCAATTCAAACTGAAAGCATTCATGCAAGAGAGAAAGTTTTAAAATATTTAAACTTATGTTATAAGTTTAAGGGAGGGTGTTGAGATAATGATGTTTATATTAGTTTGATTATGATATGTTTGATTTAGATATTTAAGTTAATTATGTGTTGATTAGAATTCAAATTAGTCGATGATTATCCTTTTAGAACTTTGCCTTTATAAAGGCTTCAATATTTATGAATAAAGTGTGCAGTTTTTATATTTTCTTCTTTTAAATTAACATGTAAGTATAACATCGTTTTTTATTTAAATAATGCTTACTATTTTAATGAAAATATATTTTTAAAAATAAACTGGTTTTTGAAACAAAATAAATTTTAGAAAAGCAATAATAATTTAAAAAAAAACTATGATAAAAAATCATATATAAGTTATTTTAATAATTATAAAAAAAGTTAAAAGGTAAAAAATCATCATCATATCATTATTATTATTATTTACTTTTAAATACCTAGTCACAGTCGTGAGTTGACACAATTATGATTTAACCGTTCTAAAGCTATCTTGATAAATAAAATAATCCTAAAATAATTTAAACAATAATAAAAAAAATAACATTCAAATTTAGACACACAAATACATGCATGAGTGGGAGGAAAAATAATAAACACGGGGAACAATTAAACAAAAAAGAAACACACACAAATTAAATATGGATAATAATTAGAAAAGGAGAAAAATATGATGACAAGAAGTAAAGGAATAAGAATGCAAAAAACAAGCAAAATTATAATTATAATTATAATTATAAAGAGGGATAATTTCAGAATGAAAAGTTGGTGGTGAAAAGATAAACTTAAAAATAAAGAGCTTTAGATAGCTTAAAAAAAAACCATGAACCAAGGAAAAAAAATTGTAAAGATCCGTAGGGAGTATGAACTCTCAAGCGCTTCTTTGTCATTAACCCAAAAAATAGCCTATAATATTAAATTGAAAGCCTCAAAATAATACATTCAGCACCAAGTATTAAATGCTTTTGGTTGGCATGACTTAGGCAAAATGATAGTAAGGATGTGTTTTTTTCTTAAGCATTAATTAGCAAAACAGAACCCGTGTAGTGATTGATTTATTTCTTCTTAAAGGTAGTATTAGCTGATTCTAGTGCTTAGTTGGGAATGGAAGCTAGGGTTGGGGCCGTGGGGCCAAAAATTTTTATTAAAATTTTGACAGAAAAACCATTGGACTTAATCAGAATTTGAACATATCTACTTCTTTTAAAATTAATAAATTTATTTTATTAAAATAATTATTTTTTAATACAAAATTACTAATAAGACCCATTTGGATTTTTTCCCTTCTAAAATAAATATTTCTTAATTCAAAAGTAATCCTTTTCAAAGTTAGTTAAAAATTAACATTTTTTATAGAAGCTATATAAGTATTTTTGAAAGATATACATTCAGCAATTTTTTCAATAAAGATATTGTTTGTTTGGAGGGTTTTGGTAACTTGAGTTACTAGGCTTTTAGAAATCCAGTATTTTGTTTACAAAATTTCAAAAACTCATGTAACTTATTTTACATCCAATGATGGATTTAGTTTTACAGCCAAATTGGTTTTAGGCTTTCTCACATGCATAGTATGTGCCCTATATATGACCAATTAAAAAAAAACTACTATTGTCAAACAATTATAAATACCTTCAACGAGGGAAAAAATTATAAAACATAATAATTACTTTAATAATCAATGTAATAATAAATTTTAAAAATAAAATTGATCAATAGATAATTAAAAGGTTTAGAAATGCTTTTTTGCTAGGTTAATTATTAAATTTAAAAATTATAAAATATAATAAATATTTTAATAAATATATTAATAAATTTAATAACTAATTTAATAATAAAATTAATACCTCAACTAATTAATGGGATACTTAAAAACATTAAAATGATATTAAAAAATATTTAGTATATTAAAAATTTTTAATTCCAAACTTATAAATTTCTTCATTAAAATATAAAATTTCGGTAATATAATATCACATTTAACCAAACATTAAATTTAATTATATTATATTTTAAAATTTATATATTTTCAGTTACATTATAATCACAAATTTAATGTACATATAATTGTATTGAACCAAACAACGAATTCTCACTTGGAATATTCAGAGAGTACTACAACAGAAGTTGGAGTTAAATGCCCAGGAGGTCACTTACCTTTGCTTTTGTTTCATTTCGGTTACCAACCTTTAATTTGCATCAAAACAGTTACTCATCTTTGATTTTGTATCAACGGAGTCACTCGCGGGTAACCAAATTCAAATCACAAGCGGTCTTATCATGTCCATGCACCATCCTTCCATGTTTACATGTTTTTTTCCATGGAATGATAGTGCATGGACATGATAAGACCACTTGTGATTTGAATCTGGTTACCCACGGGTGACTTCGTGGATACAAAATCAAAGATAAGTAGCTGTTTTGATGCAAATTAAAGATCGGTAATCAAAATGAAACAAAAGCAAAGATAAGTGACCTCCTGGGCATTTAATCATTTTTTATTTGGAGGATTCTGAAATGGAATTGATTGATTTTTATTTATTCTTTTAGTGGAAATATTCTCAAGACAATTTGGTTGTTGTGTATCACATCAACAATCATGACAGTACAGAACAAATTTAATTATCTAAGTATAAATAAAAAATATATTAATCTATGATACTAAATCCAACAAAGAATTAGTCAAGGGCCAATAGTGGCTTAGAACCTATTATTTAAGAAGCTATTGTGGTTCGAATAAAGCATAGAAGAATTGAGAGCACAAGAAGAATAGAAGAAAGAATAAAATATGGAAGAAGAGGAGCCTGTAAGTCCAACAGGGCAATACTTGAGCAGCTCAGTACTCAATGTTACAGTGCTTGCTGTTTTTGAGACTCTAATGCCTATTGATGATTCCCAATCCACTACTGCTCTTGAATCCATCTTCCTACCTATCAACCCTCGTTTCTCTTCCATCATGGTAATTCCATCTCTCTGTATAATATATATATCTCTTTATGTATATATATATATTAATTAATTTCTTTATTCCTTTTCTATGGATCTAACTTAAATATATGCATGGACATGCATGTGCATGCATGCATGCAGGTAACAGATGAACATGGAGTTAGGAAATGGAAGAAAGTGGAAGTGAAGTTAGAGGACCATCTTAAAGTGCCAGTGTTCCCACCTGGTCTGGAACTGTATGATGAATACTTACAAGACTACATATCAAAAATATCAATGGAACCATTGCCCTTCAGTAGGCCTTTGTGGGATGTGAATGTTATAAAGTACCCTACAAGTACTGCAGCTGGGACTTTGGTATTTAGGCTTCACCATGCTTTGGGTGATGGTTATTCTCTTATGGCTGCATTGTTTTCATGCCTTAAAAGAATTGATGACCCTTCACTTCCTCTCACTTTCCCTTCTTCTAAGCCAAGAAGAGGATGGGATTCATTCCTTGGGTTTGCTCAAGAGATATCCTATGCTTGTGTGAACACCATTAGAGACTTTGGTTGGAGCTTGATGAAGAGCAGTGTGATGGAGGACAGTGTATCAGCAATCAGGTCTGGTGTACCATTTGTTGAATCTAGGCCTATCAACTTGTCTTATTTTGAACTCTCTCTTGATGATGTCAAAACAATCAAGAAAAAAATCGATGGGGTAAGCTATTTATTTTTATTTATCTATTTATTTCCTTTTTCAAAAAAATAATAAATAAAAAGCTATTTATTTTCTTGCAAAACTGAAATCATCTATTTCTTATGTTTTAATTTGGACTAAACTAGATATGTATGCATCTAACCAAGAAAATTGATTTAAATTATGCATTTATTACGTTTAGTTGTTACATTGAAATCAATACAAATCAAATATATTATCATCATTTAATTTAATAGTGTAGCAATTAAATGAAAAAAATCATACCCAAAGGTTTTTTGGTCCAGAATTAGCCACACTATATTAGTTTGCAAGATGTTTATGTTTTTAAAAAAATATATATTAAACCTAGTGATGATAAAAGTTCTCAGCTGTGAGTATGCGCTTGTAACCCAATTTTTTTGTCACCCAAGTTAGAGTGAATTGATGGATTTTTATTATTTTATGTGAGAACGATTTGATAATATATGTGCTAAAAATAAAATCATATTTATAATTTTAAATTATCATTTAATAAATAAATTTGATGTGACTACTATTTATTCTAATATATATGTCAATTCATGTTAACTACTCATATCTTAAATAAGTCAAATAAATTAATTATGTTAGATGCAAATCATGTGCACTTTATTCAAGTTTAAAGTCTTAAGCTAATAGGATAGGATAATTACTTCAATATTAGTTTGAACACGATTAATGATATGGGAATTATAGAGAAAAAAAATGAATAAATAATTAATAAGATATGTGACTACATGGAAGATATGTTACATGTCACATTGGTGGAATTTAATGCATGATATGTGACTACTTTGAAGATACGTCACATGTCACATTGGTTTCACGTCTTATAGCTAAGCGAATGTTGACGTAGAGATGGCTGCGGATATCTCTCTCATTTATTAGCTTAAATTTTCAAATTTTGGTTGAGTTCAAAGAATGTAACATTAGAGTATTATATTGGATTCATATGGCAGCATTTCTTTAGGAAAATATGTCTATCTCATATAAATATTATATGATTAAATAAAAACTTTTTTTACAAAGTAGGGTAGTCACAAACTTCAACTAATATTGTGAGAAGGTGATCCTTAATTTGAGCTCTCACTTTGATAAGGAAAAAAATTATCATTCTTTTAACGTGAAGTGGTTAAAAAATTCATAATTTAACTATGTAGAGTTTTACATAATATTTAAAATATCTTATTTTTAATCATTTCTTATTATGTATTATTTAGTAAAATAAATATTGATTTAAGTATATAATTTTGGATCTTTTGTTGTTTTTGCAGACGGTGAATGATGTATTAGCCGGAATGATTTTTTATGGGTTAAACTTATATATGGAAGAAGTGATGAATCCTTGCAATGATGCAACTAAAATAACTGCTTTGGTGTTGCTCAACACTAGAGCTATTAGAACCTACAAAAATATGCTGGAGATGAGAAGCCCTAATTCGAATGCTAGATGGGGAAACCACTTTGCATTTATTCATGTCCCCATACCCAAGTGTGACAAAAAAAATAACAAAGTTGACCCACTTGAATTTGTTTTAAAAGCTAAGAAGCTCATCAAATCAAAGAAGGCGTCTTTTGGGATTTATTTATCAGGTGCATTTTTGGAGATTATCAGAAAGATCAGAGGCCCTGAGGTAGGTTAAGTCACTCCCCCTATTCAATTTTTTTTTTTTTTTGGTTTTTTGAATTAAATATTATAATATAATATAAAATAAATTTCTAGTTTTTTATTTATGCGTAAAATGAATATATAATTCTATATTTAATCAACAAATCTAACAAATCTCCCAAATAGCTTCTTTGAATAATGTGGCATCCACACCACCAATACTTTATTTCTCTTAAGAGATGCTATATCACCCTTATAATTGATACCACAAGGCACAAGAAGTTGCCACCGATATATATATATATATATATATATATATATATATATATATATATATATATATCATAATTTTATGAAGGTTTACAATAATTGGGGAGAACTATTTCATATTTTTCCTCGCCACAGTGAGGTAATTATTAGTTTCTAAATAAATTAAAATGGGATTAGCATTTTGGAATAAAAGTAAAGATAATATTCATACATAAATATTAATTAGTTATTCTAATTTAATTTTAAATAATAAAAATAAAATATACGTAATTATTTGTGATAATTATCAAATAAAAGGATTTTTTTAAATCAATAATTTCTTTTCTTGAATAATTGGATAGGACAGGTAAAAACTTTATCTAATAAAAATGTTTGTGCTTAATTTATCTATTTTTTAGTACTTAATAAAGCAATATTAAAAAATATATATATTTATATAGCCAATGTCAAAAAGTAGAAACTAACAAATTTTTGTTGTTGTATTGCATGGGACATGCAGGTAGCTTCTGGTTACATGTTGAAAACATTAACAAACTCAAGCTTGGCAATTTCAAATATGATTGGACCTATGGAAGAAGTTGAAATGGTTGGTCATCCTGTCTCAGGGTTTCATTTTATGATGGTCCGAGCCCCTCAGGTATGTATGTGTTTATATATATATATATATATATATATCTGAATGAAAAAATATATATTTTTTAATCAATATAAGCTTTAGGTTAAATCAAACACATCTAACAAAAAATTATATGCAGAGCTTGACAATAACCATAGTGAGCTATAATGGGAAGGTGAGGTTGGCTATTGGTGCTGAGAAAGATTTCATTGATTCTCCACTTCTTGTTTCATGCATGAAGAAATCATTCAATGAACTCTATGAAACAGCAACCAAAGATACAGAAAACCGAGTTTATGGACATGAGCATGCAAAGCAAACATAATAGCATCTAAAGCTTTTATAGTAAACTTAATCAATAATTGTGACAACAGAGATGGTGTTCATGGGTGTTGTGAGTTGAATTCCTTTTGCTTGTTAAGCTTAAGATATGAATGTTTGTAGACTTGTAGTCTTGATTTGAAACAACTATTATGTATTTGTATAATTGTTTTAAGAAGATGATACTTTATCTTAAAAAAAAAAGAAAAGGTTATTATCTTCTTCGTCTTGGTTGGAATAAAAATATTATAATAAATAAAGACAGAAAGTCATGTTCTCATAGTAAATAATGTAAATAATGCACATTCTCTCAACTTGCAAATATTGAATATTAAGTTAATTATGAAAAGTTAAAAAAAATTTTGCAAAATAAAAAAAAAATAAAGGAGGTAAGTGAATAAAAGGCATATATTAAAATAATATTATTAAATTAAAAAAATAATTGAAATAGCACTCTACCTGAAATATTTATTAAATTAATGTTCTACTTCTGCATTCACCATGTGACTGTCATAATGTTATCCATGTATGTTTTTAGAATTTTTTTTTATAATGTTCTTGTTATTTATGGTTATAGTTATTTTATTTTATTTTAATATTTCATAGTTCATTGTTTATTTGTTTTAATGTTTTGTTTGTATACTGTGAATTTTATGCATTTGCAATTTTTAAATTTACTATAAATTTCGGCAACTCTATTGAAATATAGGTACTTTAATGTCCAAAACCATTTTGATTTTTCTAATTTTTATCAATAATAATCATATTTAGGATTTTAGAATATAGCGAGACATATTTTACTTTATCTCAAACTACTTTTAAAAATTTGAGTTATTTCTAATATATCACTTAACCTTGGATATGCTGTTAGACTGGATTAATCTGCATGAGAGGTTTTGGTTTTGTATTAAATGACAAAAATTTTACAATCTATTATTGAAAAATTGAACTTAAAAAAATTTAAAATTTAAAATTAAAAAAAATCAAAGACCTAGTACTTCATGGCTAATATATATTAACCAAGGAAAACCAAGGAAAGCTAAGGCCACATAAGGATATCACCTTTTTTTAGATTTTAGGTAAATACATATTTTTAAAATTTTAAAATTTAATTTAATAAATGTTATTTTAAAAATATAAAAAAAACTCTAAATTATTACAAATTAAATAAAAAAAAAATCAACAACTGTTTAATCAATTGTCATCTGGTTTTCTATACAGAGTGAGAAATTATATTCAAATATTAACTCACATAAGATTAGAACATAAATATTATAAAACTTATATTTTCACTAATTTTATTTATCTACTCTTAGCGATCAAAATTGTTTATATTTGTAAGATAGAATACACTAATTAGTTCTTCTAATATAGTCAATCTGCCATTTTGATCTCTCTAATATAATTTGTTTCTAGGAAGTCCATTTATTTTAATATTTGAAAAATGTAAATCCTTCTTCGGGACCTCATAGAAACAAATTATATGAGAGGGAGGAACTTACAATTCATAAAATATTAAAATAGAGAGACATCTTAGGGACAAATTATATTAGATAAATTAAAGAGACAGATTAATTGTATTAGAGGGGTTAAATAGGGTATTCTATTTATTAGTAAATAATTAAAAACTAAAAAAATCCGCCCTTTCACAGGATGGTTAGTTTTCCTTTCCCCTCCAAAATCCCAACTTAGAGGTCCTTAGAGAAACAATGGCCGTGGAGGAGGGCTGGCGCGCGTGGTGGAGGACGTGGCGTCGGAGATCCTCCTCTTATGGGCGCTCAACGACCCCACTGCCCGCCGGCACAACTTCTTCGTCCGCCACGCTGCCCTTGCTCTTCCCATTGCTTCGTGTGGCCGCCGTCTCTCCCTACCTCCATGGTTCGCATCTCTTTTGTTTTCACTGCGTATTTGAATTCCTCAATCCCTGAAATCCACTGTCAGAGCACACCAGGAGCGACGGGGGCGGTGATGTGGGACAGCGGAGTGGTGGTGGGGAAGTTCTTGGAGCACGCTGTTGATGTTGGGAAGCTGAGTTTGAACGGGAAGAACGTTGTGAAGCTCGGTTCAAGTTGTGGGTTGGTCCGGTAAGTGCAAAAGATGGCATCTTTTTCTGCGATCTAATTGTGCAGACAAAGTGTTTGTTGAATTGTTTGTATGGATTTTTGGTGCTAGTAGCTATGTTGGGTGGGGATGTGATTCTCATTCATCTTCCTGATTGGTTGAAGCTGTTGAGCAGGAACGTGGTGTCTACTTTGGTGGGATGAGGTGTTTGACGAAATGCCAATGTGAGTGAGTTGAGTTCACTTGGGAGGTAAGCTTGGCTCTGTGTTCATTGATCCTTTTCCTGATTTCATTGAGCCTTTTTTATCTCTTTTTTTTTTTTGTTTTTGATGTGCATGATGTTTTCACGTATTCATATGTTTAATAGTTTGTACATATGTTTCATATGCATAGTTTGTGCTTTTTGTTTAACAGAATGGATATTTAGAAAGAGGCTTAAAAAGATAGGGCTTTGGAGAAACTCTATTTCCTTGATCCTAGTGAGTATAATATTATTTCAGAATACAAATTGATTGTCTTGCTCAAAGAAATTAAGCAAATAGCATGGAAACCTAGTTTTCTTTTTTCGGTTTGCAGATATCTTAAAATTATGTTGGCCTTATGGCTCTAAGCCTTTGGATTAGTGTATCAGGTTGAACAGTTTACAGTCAATGTGGTAGGCTAAACTTTGTTGGTGGTTTTGTAGCAAGGTTGATCTGTTACTATATTTACTGTTAAAATGAGGCATACCAAGGTACCACCTGCTTGTCTGAAATTTCTTGAACACTTGGTATGGTGTAAATAGAATGCTACTCATAACATTCTTCTTTGGAACTCTAAGAAATGTTTGCTGTTGACTGCCACCCTCTGATGACACAACTTGTTTTAGGTTGAATATTTTAAATTATGAAAAATGAAAATTAAACTTGGAAATCAATGCATTCTCTAGAATGTTAAGTACAAGAAATTAGAAAGCATGAATTATTGTTAAGCAAGGATTAGTTGAGTCATGTCCTTTCAAGAAGTTAATGAATTGTTTTAGTTGGAAAGTGTCATCATCTTGTGTACACAAGGAATGACTGGATTCATGGATACAAACCAATGGCAAGCTCAATCATCGACCCTAGCGTGCCGCTCCAAGTCCCATCACATTAAATTTCAATGGTATATCAGAAGTTAATCCTATTTAAGAAAATTTAAATTCATGACATGAGAATAGTCAGCATAATTAAATTCATATCAACATCTATTTAGTTAATAGATAGAGTACTTAATTTTCTATGAAGATTACTTAACAAAGAAGAAAAAAAAAGAAAAATCAAATGCATGGCTGCATACTGTCTACGCGCGACAACGCTAGTCATAAATTGGAGAACCCTTGTCTTAATGCGAGTATGATTTAAGTGCCCTTAGTAGAACATGGAAGAAAGGGATCTTTTAAGTCAAGTAGGCCATTACTTAAGCAGCTCAATGTCACAGTATTTGTTGTCATTGAGCTTTCAACCCCTGTTGATGATTTCTAAGCCATTATAGCTCTTGATATAGACAACCTTTTTACTAATCAAACCTCCTTGCTATTTAATCATGGTTCACTCTCTTCCTTTCTGTAAATTAATCACTAGAATTAGTTAACTTCAGATATTTTTAATGCATGCATGAGAGATGCTCATGGATGGATTGAGATCAGAAATGGAGGAAAAGTTCAAGTGAAGTTAGAGGACCATCTTAAAGTGTCAATGTTTCCACAACGTTTGGAACACTATGATGAATGCTTGCAAAACTACATTTCAAGTATATCAATGGAGCCATTGCCCTTCAGCAAGCCATTGTGGGAGTCGTGGGACATTGATGTTATAAATAACCCCTACAAGCAAAGCAGCAGGGACCTTGGTCTTTAGGCTTTACCATGCTTTCGGTGATGGTTGTATTTTATGCTTGTATCAACACTATGATGAATGCTTGCAAAACTACTTTTCAAGTATTCTATGCTTGTATCAACACCATTAGGGACTTCATACACCAACAAATTTTATTTGTTGGATGTAATTTTTTTTCTGTAAATTAGAAAAATATTAAAGGAATTACTTTTTCAATCATATATATATAACTTTGTTTACCACTGGACTCTTGCAGTTATGGTTTTGTCATTTTGTTGTGTATACTTGAATCTGTGTTTATTTTTCCATCAAACTGACATAGTGGTCCGTAGTGGGATGGATATGGTAAAATCTTCATTTTTGGATTTTATTAAAAAAATTAGGTATAAATATCAAAATGGCTCCTCTATTTTGTGATTTTCGCCCTTTTAATCCCTCTAATATAAAATCAGCCATTTTGGTCTTTGTAATTGCACATTTTCGTCCTTAAACTGTAAAATCCGCCTTTTTGATCCTTGTATTTGCACATTTTCATTATTTTTAGTCTTTTTAATTTATTAGCTGAAAGGATCAAAATGGCTGATCCGTCAATTAAAGGGACTAAAAGGACAGAGATGTGCAAATACGAGGACAAAAAAAGGCGGATTTTATATTAGAGGGACTAAAAGGGCGGAAAACGCAAAATAGAAAGACCATTTTGATATTTTGACCAAAAAAATTATATTATCTTTTATTTTTTGGAATTTTTTAATAAAAACTAAGAATTAATTTTTTTTTAAGAAGAATATTTTATTTATTATCATATCTTAGCATTGTTTATCATCATTGAATTTTATCTTTTTTTGTCAGGTATTTGACAGACAATTTTTTTAAATTAATTTTTATTAGATTTCTTCTAATGGGTGTTTTTTTCCGTATCATTTGGATCAAAATCTTGTCGGTGAATTTTATCTTTATTTTCTGCAACATATTATTTCTTTAAAGCAGTTGCAGTAAAATATAAATTCAAACAAATAATTTTTCAAAATAAGATTTTAGAAATAATCCTTTGAACTAAACATAAAGGAACAGTTTGGGTTTTATTTATTTATTTATTTATTTGCTTTTAATCTTTACATTAAGAATGAATACACACACACTAGCTATACTAAATTATAGTTTTAGAACTGATGCTGAATGGCTGATAAAACCAACTAGTTTATGTAGCCCATGACTTAAAACTATACTTTTAAGGCAAGGTGGGTTAACTAGTTTGCATAATTGCATTCATCCATATACTCATAAATTCATAATCATGTCCAAGTTTGACAAGAACAAGAAGAATAATATGATTACATATGCCGTTGCATATATACTCCCACTGTTCATATTAATTGTTACATTTGAGTTTTACACCAGTATTAAAATTGTGATTAAAACTCCTAAGATAAAAACAAAAAATTATGATAATTACGTCTGTTACTGCACACATCTCTTTTCAAACAAGGAGAAGAAGAAAAAAAAGATAATTAATGTTTTATTGAACTCTTAAAGATGACAAATAATTTAAAAAAAAAATTAAATTTGTGACCGTTAATATGAAATAGAAGAAAAATATATTATTTATTGCAATTTAAATTAAACTCTTATATTATTCAATTTAATAATAAGCTAATTTGAAAGGGATTTATAGCGTGATTAAGAATAACCTCACTATTTAAGATGCTTTTAGTCAATTTATATGTTTTAAAATTTTTAAATATATTTTTTTCTCATATTTGCAATGATTAATAATAGAAGAAAACTTCAGGGGTAAAATTTTTCGGTTTTTTTGATGAAAATATTTAATTTAATTATTTAGAATAATTTTTAATAAAAAAACAAGAATATTCTCAAAATACTCTTTTTGATGGCAACAGAACAGTCAAATCACTGTCAATATAAAATCTTGGTTGTTACAAATTGTTGGTATCATGTTGACCATTAATAATAGTATTTAATAGTAAAATTTTAATTCCTAGCTCATTATGGATCAAGTATTGTCATTTATGGCTCAATAACAATTTTACTCCGTCTCCAATCTTTTTTATTTGTCTCATTTTAAATGTTTTTTTATCCAATTTATTTATTTTTTAAATTTATAAAATATAAATATAATTTTTAAAAATTAATTATTTAATTATATTAAATATATTACTATAACTTCTAATAAATCATATTCAACTACATGCGTTGTTAAATCATATTTTAAATAAAATAATTTTTAGAAAGTCAATATTATTTTTTTATAAATTTTAGATTACCAATCAACTTTGACTAATTTTTTAATAAATTAATTAAAATTAACAAATAAATATAATTGGAAAAAATATTTTAAGTAACAGCACACACCACCAACATGAGCTAGGGACACATTTTCATTCCTAACCCTTGCACTTCTTTTGATTTTTTTGATCCTTGCAACACAACCATAATCTTTAATGAGGTGTAAATATGATTGGCTTGATTTGGAACTTCATTTTCAAACCATATTATTTTATTTTATTTTATTTTTTGAATAAAATGGATAAACTACTTATTTATTAAATAAGAAAAAAAAACAAACAGAATAAAACCACAAGAATACAATAACTAGAGATGAGAAACAGTCATCGGGATGAATCACATACACCTCCATAAAAAAATCACACGGACAACTAAAAAACAGAAGAAAAAAAATAGAAAACCAAAAAAACCATATTAATTGTCATTGAAATGCTGTGAAACAAAATATATTTAGATGAAAGGTTAGGAAATTTTTGTTTGATTGTTTAATTTGTTGAAATTTTTTTAAAGAAATACAGAAAATATCAGTGT
Organism: Dioscorea alata; assembly: GCA_020875875.1. NCBI lineage: Eukaryota > Viridiplantae > Streptophyta > Magnoliopsida > Dioscoreales > Dioscoreaceae > Dioscorea > Dioscorea alata. Next base: position 16,327,845 of record CM037021.1, read on the forward strand.
GAAACACGCTTATAGTTTTGAAAATCATTTGAAAAGACAAAATTGATAATTGAGAAAATCAATATTTAAACCATAAATATATGTATGGCTTTTAGCATGGAGCCTCTGCTATTGCAGGGCGAAATGTGAAAAAAAAAAAAAAAAACACGTCCACATCTAAATGTAGATATTAAATGTTACAGATAAGATCTAAATTTAGATACTAAATGTTATAAATAGCATCAACTAGAAACTTGATAGTATAATATAACAGAAATATTAAAGCTATGAGACAAGTATACCTAAAAAGCTGAGTTTTATGACATATGTGGAAGAACCTTCCGCATGTGGAGTTAAAAGATTTGAATCCGCCACCTTAACGGAATACATATTTTATGGAAGAATACGGGAACTCCTTTTAAATTTTGAAAATCAATTTATTTATAATTATTCAAAATAACTTATCAGGTTTATATAAAGGTATATACATATATCAAAACAAATTTGGATTTGAGAATAGTTTTAAATAAACCAACGACCATTTGGTCTATTGGCACCGGGTCTCTTGCGTAAGGTCTCCCCGGTTCGAAACCTATCACGCGCAAGGTGAGGGCACGGGTCGGTGGTGAGCGCGGCTCCCCCACGTGTCTGTCCCTGAGATTCTGGCGCTTGTCGTCTTTCTCAAAAAAAAAAAAAAAAAAAAAAAAAAAAAGCTTGACTAGGAATTACATGTGAGACTATTAGCTTAATAATATTAATATTGTTTTGAACTATAGAACAGATTTGGAGTTTGAAAATTTTAAATAAGTTTCCTGTAATTGTTTTTTCACTGCAATATTAACACTGTTTTCTTTCTTTCTTTCTTTCTTTTTTCTGTTTATCCACCTTTTTTTTATAAAAAAAAAATCTTTTTTCATATGGATTTAGTATATACTCTGAACAGAGCCTAGCCTTCCATACTCAGCACTTAATGTGAAAATAAAGGGCATTGATGTTTGCAAGTCCAGATTGGTTGAACATTTGTCCTTCCGTGGAATTAATGCCATGTGAGCACAGACGCCCGCTCATCAGAATATTCATGGCTAGAGTCCAGTCCATCAATCTTCAGAGTATCCACTATCAACTAAAATTAGATCCAATAGCAATAAATTCTCAGCTCCCTGAAATTTCATTATTAATTAGGAAAACAGTTGCCAAAAAGGGCTTTGTATTCATGTCTCTGTATATAATTACTTATATATGAAACTAGTATTGTTCAGTGTGATCAAAAGGAAAAAAAAAAACACAGAAAAGTTTGAAAGAAAGAAAGAAGAAGAAGAAGATGGAAGAAGAGGAGCCTGTAAGTCCAACAGGGCAATACTTGAGTAGCTCAGTGCTCAATGTTACAGTTCTTGTTGTCTTTGAGACTTCAATCCCTATTGATGATTCCCAAGCCATTGCAGCTCTTCAATCCATCTTCTTACCTATCAACCCTCGTTTCTCTTCCATCATGGTTCCATCTCTATATCTCTTTCTCTTTATATATAGATATCAATCTCTAGCTAGACTTCTTTCTCTATGTATTGATCTAACTTAAATACATGCATGCATGCATGCAGGTAAGAGATGAGCATGGAGTTCAAAAATGGAGGAAAGTTCAAGTGAAGTTAGAAGAGCATCTTAAAGTGCCAGTGTTCCCACAAGGATTGGAACAGTATGATGAATGCTTGCAAGACTACATAACAAGGATATCAATGGAACCTTTGCCCTTCAGAAAGCCATTGTGGGACGTGAGTGTCATAAAGTACCCTACAAGCACTGCAGCAGGGACCTTCGTCTTTAGGCTTCACCATGCTTTAGGTGATGGTTATTCTCTTATGGCTGCATTGTTTTCATGCCTTAAAAGAGTTGATGATCCTTCACTGCCTCTCACTTTCCCTTCTTCTAAACCAAGAAGAGGATGGGATTCATTCCTTGGGTTTGCTCAAGAGCTATCCTATGCTTGTGTGAACACCATTAGAGACTTTGGTTGGAGCTTGATGAAGAGCAGTGTGATGGAGGACAGTGTATCAGCAATCAGGTCTGGTGTACCATTTGTTGAATCCAGGCCTATCAACTTGTCTTACTTTGAACTCTCTCTTGATGATATCAAAACAATCAAGAAAAACGTCAATGGGGTAAGCTACTTATTTCCTTTCTTAGCTAATCTTATAACCAAAATAGTTGATTGCACCAACAATTGATGCACATTGCACCCTAAATTAGCCTAAACGGTTAATCACTGTCTTGCCAATGATAAACTCAAACATGCATATTCAAATCATTGCCACTCCATGTGGGACTATTAACATATCCTAAGATGCCTTTTTGATATTTATTTATTTTGATTAGTCATATTAAACAAATTAATTAATAAGATTATAGTACTCTTTATCTTAAATACAAATCGAATATACATATTATCTAGATTTGATTTAACTTGGTAGGATGAGAAACTTGATTATGGTTATATATTAAAATCATTACTGTTTATTAAATTAGTAGATGTGTAATATAAGTTTCTTTAATAGTTTGAAATAACTAATGATATTTAAATCATTGACTTGGGAAAGAAAAAAAAAGTCAATTAATATGATTAGGGTGTCGCATTATATAGTTAGGCAAATGTTGATATATATATATATGTACATATATGAATCTAGATACTTACCTCTGTATATCTTGTTTACTAGATTTAGCTTCTTAGAATTAACTTAAGTTCAATCAGTAAAATATTAGAATATGCAACTCATATGCTGGTCAAAGATAATAATTGCAATAACTTCGCATCAGATTAACCAAGAGTTTTAAAAATATTAAAAACAATACTTTACTCATTTTCATTTATATATTATTTAGTAAAAGAAATATGAATATTGACATATAATTTTGGGTCTCTCATTGTTTATACAGACCATAAACGATGTATTAGTAGGAATAATATTTTATGGGATCAATTTATATATGGAAGAAGTGAGTCCATGCCACAATGCATGTAAAATGACTGCTTTAGTGTTGCTTAACACGAGAGCTATTAGAAGTTACAAGAGCGTGGAGGAAATGAGAAACCCTAATTCCAAGGCTAAATGGGGAAATTACTTTGCTTTTCTTCACATCCCTATGCCCAAGTGTGATAAAAAGAGCAAAGGTGACACGGTTGACCCACTTGATTTTGTGTTGAGAGCTAAGAAGATCATCGAATTGAAAAGGTCCTCTTTTGGGGTTTATTTATCCGGTGCCCTTTTGGAAATGATCAGGAAGTTGAGAGGCCCTGAGGTATGACAAGTTATTCTCAATTATTTATTTATTTATTTATTTTCATCTTAATTTTTAAAATTAAATTTTAAATTATAATTAAGATCAAATGTATTTTTAGTCTCTTTATTTGTTAATAATATTTACTTTTGGAATAAAGATTTTATGTTGAGCTAATGTTAACTTAGTTAATAGATTAGATGTCTTATTAATACATTCATAACCACAATTAATTCTATAAAATATAAAGATCAAAATACATATACACACACACACATTTAAACACAAATATATATTTAATTACAAGTATAAAAATACCCCGCAAATCAAAATTCTAATGTTATCCATTGTTTGAATTGTTTAATGTTAATTAATGATAGTATATATGCATGATAATAAATAACAATAGTAAATATAAAATGCATGTAATTATTCCATATAATTCTCATATATAAAAATTAAAGTTAATGCTTTTTTTTCTTTTAATGTAGGTAGCTTCTCATTGCATGCTGAAAACATTAACAAACTCAAGCTTAGCAATTTCAAATATGATTGGACCTATGGAGCAAGTTGAAATTATTGGTCATCCTGTTTCTGGCTTTCATTTTATGATGGTACGTGCCCCTCAGGTATGTGTGTGTGTATATATATTTAAAATTTAAAATTTAAAATTTAAAAGTCAAATGAAATTTATCTAAAAAAATTATTATTATTATATATAGAGTTTGACGATGACGATAGTGAGCTATATGCAAAAGGTGAGAGTGGCCATGGGTGCTGAGAAGGGTTTCATTGATTCTTCACTTCTTGTTTCATGCATGAAGAAATCATTTGAAGCAATTTATGAAGCTTCTGTTGTTGATAAAGAAAATCAATTTTATCCACATGAGCATGAAAAGGAAATATAATTGCATCCAAGCACTGGTGTGTATCACTGCATGTTTGTATTGTGAGCTGAGATGTATTTGTATGTTTGGTTAATGAGATTAATGTTAAATTCCTTGATTTGTAAACATTATTTTTCATTTGAATAATTGTTATGGAAATGTTTTTTATTTATGATATTATAAGATTATTATTGTTTTTTTTTTGTTTGGTGTGGGAATGAGAATTTGAGAGTAAATGAAGATATAACACTAACGACTTAAATTCATTTGATACATACAAATATAAAATATAATATTATAGTACTGTTTGTTTTGAAAATAAGAGGAGATTGCAACATAAAAAATAATTAAATACAATATAATTATTTTTTTAAAACCCAAAAGCTATGATATAAAATTTTTATTATGTTACATCACAATCAATAAATTATTTTTAATATATTTAATCTCAATAAAATTTGGTTAAAAAACACTTATGTTGTAATTTGACCCCTCACAATGAGGTGGGTAACTATGTTCAATATGAAATTAATTATAAAAAAATAAAAATATCTATTTAAAGAGTTTTTTTTTTATAAATAGCTACATGGGTGTCAAAGAGAATGGCAGTACATCAGGCACTCGGTAGTTTAATGACTTTTTAAAAATTGTCATATAAATAAGCTAATATGATAAAATTTATCACATGCACCAAAAATAAAATATTAATTATTATAATTTCATAATGATAAATCTCCCATGTCCGCCAGAGCGGGAGAATATGAATAAAATACGATTAAAAGATTTAAAAAGTTATATGAAAAAAAACCTTTAGTTTTTCATAAATAAATAAAAAAAAAACAAAAAGCTTTGCAATTTAAATCTTCAAAAAAAAAAAAAAACGTCCTAAGCTCACCGGAAGGTCCTCAAACAATGGCCGAGGAGGAGGAGGAGGAGGTGATGGAGCTCGGCGCATACGGCGCTGCTGTACGCCTGGTGGAGGATGCGGCGTCGGAGATCCTCCTCTTATGGGCGCTCAACGATCCCACCGCTCGCCGGCACAACTTCTTCGTCCGCCACGCTGCCCTCACTCTTCCCATTGATTCATGCGGCCGCCATCTTTCCATCCTCCAGTCGCCGTCCTCCATGGTACGCATCTCTTTTGTTTTCACTGCTTATTTGACTTCCTCAATCCCTTAAATCCATTGCCAGAGCACGCCAGGAGTGACGGGGGCAGTGATGTGGGACAGCGGAGTGGTCTTGGGGAAGTTCCTGGAGCACGCTGTTGATAGTGGGAAGCTGAGTTTGAAGGGGAAGAAGGTTGTAGAGCTTGGTTCAGGCTGTGGATTGGTTGGGTAAGTGCAAAAGATGGCATCTTTTTCTTGGATCTAGTTGTGCAGACAAGGTGTTTGTTGAATTGTTTGTATGGATTTTTTGTGCTCTGATAGATGTATAGCAGCTCTGTTGGGCGGGGATGTGATTCTCACTGATCTTCCTGATCGGTTGAAACTGTTAAGAAGGAATGTGGAGAGTAATTTAGGTGGAGGAGGTGTTCGAGGAAATGCCGATGTGAAGGAGTTAACTTGGGGGGATGAGCTTGACTTTGAATTTATTGACCCTTTGCCTGATTTCGGTTAGCCTTTTTTTATAGCTCCTTTTTTGTGTTTTTGTTGTCTTTTATGTTTGCTGCATGATGTTTGCAAGTGTCATGTGTTTCATTGCATGTTTTGTTTAGATTGTTCATCATTTTTGATTCATAAAAAAAGTATTGTTTGATCTTTTTGTTTAGTTTCATGGATTTGTAGTGAGTATAATATTATATCAGAGTAGATGTTGATCATCTTGCTTGGTGAAATAGAGCAAATAACCTCACAATGCTTAAGGAATGTTCAGTTATTGGATTATATTGGATCATAAAAAGATGAATTTTGTCTGCTTGAGACATTTAAAAAAAAATAGAAGATGACTGTCCTAGCTTTTTTTTTATATAGTTTGCAAGTTTCTTAAAATTATTTTGCCTTGTCACTCTTAGCATCTAGCTTAGTATACTAGGTGCAATGGTGCCTTGTCAATTTGATAGGTTTAACTTCATGGATGGTTTTGTAACAAAGTTGATTTGCCTCTATAGTTTCTGTTTAAAATTAGGCATACTAATGTACCTGATTGTCTGAAATTTCCATATGACACTTGGAATGATGAAAATGGAATGGTATGTATAACATTGTTCTTTTGAACTCCTATCTGCAATGGTCTCTTGTTCACTGCCACCTTCTGAGGGCACAAATTCTTTTAGGCTGTGTTTTGGATTGAGGAAAAAAAATGGAGGAATAAAAAGGGAAAATGAAAAGATGAAAGAAAAAAGAAATAAAAATTTCATTATAAGTTTTTAAAATTATATATACTTGTCCTTGTACAAAGTTGGAGAATCCTTCCACGTTGTGGTTTTCTATTTGATTTGATTTTTCTGATTTATGCTTTCAGGGTTCGCTAAATCTTATCATTGTCACATGCAAGATGACCAATATTTCTTTAAGATTATTTCTGTAAGTAATAGATGTGAACATTTTTCTATACATACAGTACTTGGCTCAGATGTAATCTACAGTGAAAGTGCTGTCATGGATTTATTATCTACAATAACACAACTCTGTGGAGGTAACACGACAATTTTTCTTGCCGGAGAACTCCGAAATGGTAATTTCTACATCTCAATTATCAAATTCTCAAATTCTCTTTCCGCATGCATTTCAGAGAATGTACAGAGAAGTAAGGCAATCCATTTTGCAGATGCTGTACTAAACTACTTCTTGGAAGCTGCTGTGGAGGAGTTCACAATTGGCTGTGTTGATCAAACGCAATGGCATCCTGATTATCGCAGCCATAGGGTGGCACTATTTATTTTAGTAAAGAAAATCACAAAATTTGCTCCTCAAGATCCAGGTAACATATCAGACAGAAAGGAAAGCGAAGAAATCAATTGAACTCATTGCAAGTTTTCTTTCTTGAAGTTGTAAGTATCGGAATCCTGGGATATTGCTGTATTTACAAAAAGAGCTGCATGCATCATCAGTTTTAAGAAAGGAATTGGAATTGTTGAATTTCCGGAACTTGCTGGCTTTGAAATGCAGATTTTTGTTATAAACACATTTGTTGATCCTGTATGGTGATTGCAACATTCATTCTTCATTGTTGTAGTGTTGTCTGTGTCGTCAGATAAAATAAATGAATGGATAAAATGTTATTGCAAGGAACATCTTAACCTGTATCTTATTGATACTAGGGCTATATATATTTTACTTCTCTGAACTCTATATTCTCTCTAATGACTTTTTATATATCAGTGACCAGATGGAGGATTTCACAGAGTTTAATTCAATTATCAAATATAGGAGGGGGCTATATGCAAAAATAGGAGATTTAAATTCAACTTATTTCAGGGTGTTATTCATAAAAAGTCTAGAAATCTCCCAACCCTCCCAAACCCTCGTCATCGTCTCTCTCGATCACTCTCGATAGCGAAGAGACGAAGAGGGCGAGCACAAGGCCATGGCGGCGGAGGAGGAGGATTCAAGTGGGCAAGCTAGCAATTCGCGGCGGGAGCGGTTGAAAGCTCTTCGAGCTGCCCAGGATCTCCTCAACACTCCCGACGAAGACGGCACCAAGCCACAAGACCCCCCTGAAGATCAACAACAAGAGTGAGTCTTTCCTCTTTCCCCAATCTCTCTATCTCTGTTGATTTTTCAATTCTTCAATGGATGACATTGTCTTCTTGCTATCATCTCTTGTTGATTCATTCTAGGGTTGCAGTATCACGTATCCTGTTTTAAATTTCTATGATATGTTGTTTAATTCAAAGGATTTGAAGCTTTGTGTGTACAAATTTAACAGGGATGAAGCCGCTGGTGGAGAGGACAAGGTGGACCAAGCTGCAGCTGCGCGTCGGTTGAGGCTGCAGGCTCTTAAAGAAGCAAATGAGCTTCTAAGCACTCCCGATGAGGGTTCTCGACAGGATGAAACTGAAGAGACTGAGGACGCTGAAGAGGAGATGTGAGTACATTGATCTTCATATTTCTTTGTGGCATTACACTATTCTTGTTGAGCATGAATTTTCATTAATTTCTCCTAATGATTTTTTCACATAGAGGATGAACTTGTCTTCATGAACTTACAAATCATCTGTGATTTTATGATGATAATTTTGGTATGCATGCAATGAGAATTTTAGCATTGCTAGTGTAGATTGGACAATTGAATGCATGGAAGTTCATTTGGCAGCAGGTATTGATAACAATTAGAGCTGCACCGTCTGTAAATATTGTCATGACTTTTATATCTGAATCACCTGTAATTGTCTGATAATAATTTTGATATGTGAGGCAGCATGAGGCTAGACTTTTTTACATGACTAGTTCAGAATGTACAATTTAAAGCATGGAAGTTTATTAGGTAGCATGCATTGATAGAACATAGAACCACATCATCTGTAAAGCATGGTTTTAAGAGCATAAATTTGCTGAATGCTATTCAGTTGAGCCTTCACAGGCAAAGGTGTTTAGCCCCCTCCTTTTGAATCAGTGGGTGCTTAGTTATGCATGATTAATGTATTGCTTTGTCTAGACATTTCACTTGTTGAACTGCTGATATAAGATGATACTATTTTTCTTTAAATCACCATAGTTTTCCAGTGATAGAAACATTATTACATGGTGCAAAGCCAATTTCTAAGACTTTTAAGAATCAGACATGATGTGTCAGTGTGTGTGATATTACCTTTGCAGCCTAATTTGTAACTCTAGGGGTTTTGTGTTTAGAACACGTTTACCAAAGTGCTTATAGAAATCTACTCACACTGCAGCACTTGGAAACTTTTCACTTTGAATACCGTCCACAATGAATTTGCACGAAAGGCACTATAACACCCACATCGTATTCTTTTTCTCCTAATACACTTCTATGAGTTGGGACACTCCCTCATCTGTATGATTTTCACATAAAGAAAATCCTGTATTTGTGAAGGTTTTTCATCTGTACTGGGTGCGTACTACTATTTATAATTTCCCCATAAGGCCTTCCTTTATGCAGCATGTGTAATGAAAGCAACTTATTAATTGTGGTCTATGATCTGCATCGTTAAAGCTTGTGGCCGGCTTCTCTTCACAGGAAATTCAACTTGAAGTTCAGAAATTACCTTCCACATGATGAGGAACTTCAGAGAGGTAAGTTGCCACCAGCTGTCTTACCAAAGTTTGAAGATCCTGTTGCCCCTGTAGCACCACTGCCTGAGAATATAGAGGTGATTGACCATGTCACATTTGCCTCTAATTTTGTTAGCCAGCTTCTATCAATAGGTTAATTGAATTTAGGTTGCCATGCAGGATCCCTTTGTGAATATCGCACCAAAGAAGCCAAATTGGGACCTGCGTAGGGATGTGCAAAAGAGGCTCGAGAAGCTTGAAAAGCGCACGCAGATAGCACTACGCCAGCTCATGTGTAAGTTTTTCATTTATTCATTTGTGATTTGTGAAAGTAACTCGGCAAGACAAGTCTCATTGAATTTCTTCAAGCCTTGAAATTCTATCATTGTTTCTGCAGTAGAACAAGAGAAGGAGAGGGAGGCCTCGGAGGCAGGCTCAGGTGTGACTGAAGACTGATCCAACGAACTTTTGTAGCGCATTAGTATCTCAAGCAATTTCATATGCTTAAAATGAGAAATCTTGGCTTGACGATGTATTGAAATTTTTTTTCTAAGGTATATTATTAGCTTGTTGCATGCAAGAAGGGCTTGTGCCAGAATGCCTTAACCAATTTTACTTGGATATGGAAATGCATCTATTTAGTATGCATGTCAGTATGGATGAACCATTTCATGTTATGATTTTTTTGATTTGATAATATGTGGGAATGGTTGAGTTCTAGAATTGTAAATATTTACTGAAAAATCAAGCACGCCCAATTTACTGTGTAACTGTTAACATAAATTTATAAATAAATTTTAAACAGCAGGCAAGATCTGGACCAAACGGCAAATTGCTCAGATGAACGGTTCAGATCAATTCTCATATTTTCCCAACAAAACTAACCTCCAAAAACGAATCCTGTCCATCCATTCGAGAATCAACGTTCAGGATAGAAAACAGAAAACCCCGCGAGGATCCAAAGCCCCGGCCCAAAATTGGAATCTTTATGAATCTTCGAAAAAAACGCGCGCAATCAATGGCGGGTAAATTTTCCCCCAAATTCGATTCCTCTTCTCCTTTTAAAACCTCTCTTTCGCTTCCCCTCCAAACCTTTCTAACCCTAGATCTCGATCTTCAGCAATGGCTGGTGCTTCCTCGCGGTCGTCGAATCCCCCGAGACAGAGGAAGAGGGTCGAAGCCGAGACGACCAGCACCCTAAAGCGAGCCAAGGATGGCAGCGCCTTCACTCGATGGTACTCTTTTCTCTCCTTCTCCAAATGCTCCTTTGTTCTTCTTGGTTTTCCTCGGATCTCTAGTGATTTGGGTTTTGATTTCAGTGAGGGATGCAACAAAGATGTCCCTGTGGTGTTGATTGACATGCATAGCTGCAGTCTTGATTCCAAAATCAGGATGAATCTCGGTATTAATCCTTTCCCTTACCTCTGATTTCGCCTGAACTTTTGGATAAATTCCTTTGTTTTTTATTCTATATCTTTGATTAGAGGCGCAAGTTGTGGAGAAGGCCACTGAGGTCGTGAAGAAGCCCACAGAGAAGAAGAGAGCTGCTTCATCTGAGATCAAAGAGAGGAAGACCAAGAAGGAAAAGAAATCTAAGAACCCTAACTTGCCCAAACGCCCACCTACAGCCTTCTTTCTCTTCATGTGATCATCTATGGCCCTTGTTATGCCTCTCATAATTAGTATACCTTATCTTGGATTTATCCTCCATGACTTCATTGTGGTTTTGTTCATAGGGATGACTTCAGAAAGGAATACAAAGCTGCAAATCCAGATTCCAAGGGTGTTGCTGCGGTATGTGCTTGTTGTGGTTCATCTTAAATTTGGAAGTTTGGTTTGATTTAATCTTTCCTTTTATTCTTTCTATTGGGATGTTATTGGGTGGTTAGGTGGCCAAGGAGGGTGGTGAGAGGTGGAAGTCCATGACTGATGAGGTGAGTTTCATATTAGTTTCTTTATGATGGTTGTATTCTTGCTTGTTAACAAGTTCAAGTTGATCTTTTGAATGCAGGAGAAGAAGGTTTATGTGGATAAAGCAGCAGAACTCAAGGCAGAATATGGGAAAGCTCTGGAAGAGGCAAATGCTGAAGCTAATGAAGATGTATGTACTATTCACTTTAACTGGACCCTTGTTCTAATGTTTGTTGAAAGTGGTTTGTTGATATTCTAATATTGTTGCAGGAGAAGGATGCATCTGAAAAGGAGGAAGAGTGATATTCTTGCAATATGTTCTGCAAATTTACAGGAAATGGTTTGAATGTCTATCTTTTGTATAAAAATTTTCAATGGATTCTCTATGGGATGATCTTAGATGGCCAAAGTTGAAATGTTTTGCTTAGGTTTATGGTTGATAAATTGAAATTGCATTCATAGATGTGGGTGTGCTTTTCCTTCAACTACTCACTGCTTTTGAACAGTTTCTTCAATATTAAATGGAAGGTTATTTGCAATGTGTTTACATGTGTGTCTAGTGAGAACCCCACTAATTGTTTTGTTCTATTTCATGAATCACTTGTTTGAGCTGTGATGAAAGTTCTTTATTCATTTGCACAAGTTGATTGGTTGCTGAACCTGAACATGCCATCTTGGGACATGGTGTGGAAGTTCTTTGCACTTATTGATTAGATACTACTTGTTTGATTAGTGCACATGCAGTTGCACTAAATCTACAAGTTCATTGTGTAGTATTCTGTGCCTTCAACTGCTGATTGTTCTTTTCTAGGCCGTGTTTGATTGATATCCTTGGGCTGGAATTCACATTCAGGAACTTTTCTACTTCTATGACCTACATTGTTAATAGTACCCCTGTGACTTGAAGTCAAAGGTATCAGATGTTTTATATGAATCATAGAAGTTTCTGGCGTGGTCACCATTTTCTTTTTGTGATTCACAATAATTTATTAATTAAGAAGGCCTGATCAATATTTCTGATTCTTGAAATATTTTAAGGTAACAAGGTGTTATTGAAGTTCTTAGCCCTTCTAAGTTAGATGCCTGTGAACATTGCTTACTATAACCTTAAGCAGGAGTTTACATCCAGGAAAGTTTCTTTCTTTTATGTGCTACATTGTTCTTTGTTGCAATGACTTGAAATCAAAGGAAGGTAGCTTATATGAATCATAGAAACTTCTTCCTCCATTATCACTCTCTTTTTCTGATTCTCAAAGATTCATCCACTAAGGTTGATAGGTACATCTGATGCTTCTAGTTTAGATTGAATTAAAGATGAAGCACTTGTTGTAATGATCTCATCTAAATTGTTTGCATGAGGAACAGACAAAAGCACCAGAGATTTTATTTTCCTTACTTTTCTGTGAATAATGCCTCAATAATTGAAAACTCATGAACATGTCACTCTCCAGTCCAAACTCTTATTTCCATGTCTCCTTGGTGACATCTCCACTAACTGCAATTTTATACATTTCCACTATATTTTGTTTCCATTCTCCTTTTAATGACATGGTTTCTATCTGAAGTGCTTGAATGGTTCTAATAGGATTAAAAATGGACGGCTATTATATATTCATGAATTAAATGGTGTCCTGGTTTTTTGTATTGGTTTAAGTACTTGTTCAGAGTCCACAGCATAGCTTGCAACCACCAATGCATGATCTTGCCTTTTTCAGCATACTCAACCACTCATTAGGCTAAAAGATGGCATTATTAGGAAGCATGGTTCTTTTTGTCCAATAAACAAAAGAAACATGTCTTTTCTAACTTCACCCACTAGTAGCGATCACTTGTGCTCTTTCTTGTTTGGCTCTCAATGTCATGTTTCTATACTGCTTCAAATTGTATACTCTTTAAGCTGGCATTGTTTTGTGATGCTTAAAAGCATCTATTTTATCCACACATTTTAATGGAGTATGTAATTTATGTATGTTTTTTTTTTAAATGGTATATACAATGAGTTGAACTAGATTGAGCAAAAAACTAGTCTAATCCATTGTTTTGATGTGGAAATTCCGAGATCTGTTATCCCTTTTGATATTAATGATCATCAGTGTTCTACTTAGTGTGAAGAAATATGATTTTTGGAGGGTTGGTTGTCTAGTGTAAATAGACATGAATAAATTAAATTATGCTCCATATGCATGCATTGTTTTTACTTGCTATTTAGTCATGAATTAGTGTTGGAGTAGTGTTGGAGGTTGTATGTATTTCATTTTTTTTTTTTTTTAAATCATTTTTCCTTAAATGTTAACACCCTATTAGGTTTCGGATTAGTTTATACTTTAGGAGACTATTTCTCTTTGGTATAACATGATTACAATTTGAATGTTCTGATGTTCAAAATCAAAGCATTTTGTCAAGCACCTTTTTATGGACAGAATATGAAATCTCTTTCCCCACCTAAAAAAGTTCATGGGATGAGTCATATCTACATCTAAAAGATGGCATAAGATATTTTATATATATATTTAAATATATGTATATGTATCTTCTAATACTATATTATACTCATAAAAACCACCCATAGTAAAGTGCTTCCCTTTCCAACTCCACCTTCTCCAACTTCTAAATTATTTTTTAAATGGTTATCAGCCATCCTGTTCTATCGGTGAATAAACTAGTGACAAGTATTAATTTTTAGGTGAAGTTCTAGTTTTGTAAATATTTTGAAAATTGAGAAAGATTTTATGTGATATAACCGATTCTTTCTGATGTGCCACATCTTATTTCATTTTAAAATAATTTTTAACAAAATTCCAAAAATTATAATTAAGCAGGGTTATTTATTTTTCTACTATCCCTCCTTTTTCATATAAAAATTGATGGATTAGTTATTTTATTGTGACAAATGCTACGTAAGTGCTTGAATTGGTGAAACATCAAATATGGGCCAAATTAATTGGTTTATGCTTATCTAATAAAAAAAATGCTTGTGTGGCATGTAAGATGCAACAATGGATCAAACTAGTTAAACTTTTTTTTTTTTAAAATTTATTTTCATTAGAAGAGGAAATAAATTATCATTCTCATTTTTTTAGGGATGTTTTTTTTAATCAATGAACTTTTATCATGTTTTTATTTTTTCAGTGATAATTAAAGGGCAAATACCACGCTTTTAAATCCAAATAGCACTCAGTTTTATATTTTATTTTTTGTTTTTGAATCTTTGATAATGTTGAGAAGTGCATCAACCTTTTGCACTCCCATTTATCCAACCCATTTGACCTCTCCTTGCATTATTATACAAGCAAGGAAATAGTAAGAATATTATGATTAAAATTAGCCTTTAGAAAAAAAAAAAAGTTTGTGGTTTCTAAAAATAGATATTCTCCTTTGATCTATTTTGGCATGAAAATAATTTTGCAAAAAAATAAAATAAATAAAAGAAGAAAAAAGTGAGGAGAATATATTCAAGAACAAAACATTTTTTATTTATTATTTTCTATATATATGTGTATATACGTACGTACATGGCAAGGCAACATTAATATAACTCCATAAATTCATAATAATATACATACACTTTAATTTCACGACTTTTTGAGGTGCCAAATTTGTTTCTCTCTATTTTATTTTAACACCCATGGTTTACACAAATATCATTATTTTTTTAAATTACTCTTTTAACATATTCACATGCAAAATAAAAAAAAAACCAAATAAATAAATAAATAACCCCCCATACCAAACTCCCCACCATCCCCATAACATTCTTCTCCCAAACAAACAAATAAATAATTCCCCACCTTCACTCCTAAAGACAACCCTAACACTCACACACACACGTGTGTGTGTGTGTGTGTGTGTGTATATATAAACCCCTCTCAAAACAGATAGGTATACTCAAATTAAACATTCTGTCCTCTCTCTACTGAGCCAAAGCTCAAGAAATTTTTAAAAAGCTTAAAAAAGAAAAATGGTAGATATTCTCTCCCTTGATCTATTTTGGCATGAAAATAATTTTGCAAAAAATAAATAAATAAATAAATAAAAGGAAAAAAGGGAGGAGAATATATATTCAAGAGCAAAACATTTTTTTCATATATGTATGTGTGTGTGCCAACATTAATATAACTTCATGAATTCGTAAGAAAATACACACTTAATTTCACAACTTTTTTGGCTACTCGATTTGTCTTCTCTCCATTTTATTTTAACAACCGTGGTTTACACAAGCATTATTATTCTTTTTTTTTTTTTCAATTACTTTTGTTAAAATATTCACATGCAAAATAAAAAAAACAAATAAATAAATAACCCCATACCAAACTCCCCACCATCCCCTTCACATTCTTCTCCCAAACGAACATATATAAATAAATAAATAATTCTCCACCTTTATACTCCAAAAGACAACCCTAACACACACATATATGAATTTATATCCTCTGTGTACATCCAATTATCAATCATTGGATTACGATCCAACAGCCGATATTGATAAATAATATCATTATTTATTATACTGTTTTAAACAGTAATTATTGTATAGGTTACTGTAGTAATTACTGTTTATCGTTTAATCGATATCCAATGCCTAATAATGAAAATTTTTTATTTATGAACGTTCATAGAGGATTAGTCCATATATATATATATATATATATATATATATATATATATATGGACCAATTCTCTATGGACTTCCATTATTAGTCGTTGGATTTTGATCCAACGACCAACAATAATAAACAGTAATTAATACATTAATAAATATAATAATTACTGTTTAGAACAGTATAGCATATAGTACTATTATTCATTAATGTTTGCTATTAAATTGCGATCCAACGGTTGATAATTGGACGCTCATAAATTTTCTCTCTATGTACGTCCATAGATGTTATATATATATATATACCCCTCCCAAAACCCCAAACAAACATGTTCAACATCCCACAGCCATCACCAATGCAACAGCAAACTCTCCATCTCCTCATCCTCCTCCTCCTCCTCCTCTCCTTCCCCTTCATTCACATGCAGCACATGCACATGCAATTCCATGACGTAACCCTCCATCAACTCACCACCCCATCTCCACCTTCTTCTTCTTCTTCACCTCCTCCTCACTCCCTCCCTCTCCTTCCTCGCCACCACCTCCATCCCACCACCACCAACCATTCCCATTCCCAATATTCCCTCAACTCTCTCCTCCTCCGCGACCAACTCCGCGTCTCCTCCCTCACTCATCTCCTCTCCCCTCACTCCTCCTACCACCTCTCCGACTTCTCCTCCTCCATAACCTCCGGCCTCAACCTCGGCTCCGGCGAATACTTCATCCGCATCGGCGTCGGCTCCCCTCCTCGTCCTCAATACCTCATCCTCGACTCCGGCAGCGACGTTCTCTGGCTTCAATGTCTTCCATGCTCCCAATGCTACTCCCAATCGGACCCCATTTACAACCCTTCTTTCTCCTCCTCCTTCTCCTCCATCCCATGCTCCTCTTCTCTTTGCTCTCTCCTCACTCCCAACTCCGGCTGCACCCATTCCGGCCACTGCCTCTACCAACTCTCCTACTCCGACGGCTCCTTCACCAAAGGCACTCTCGCCTTCGAAACCCTCACCTTCGGCTCCACCACCATCAACAACGTCGCCATCGGCTGCGGCCACCGCAACTCCGGCCTTTTCACTGGCGCTTCCGGCCTTCTCGGCCTTGGCTCCGGTCCTATGTCTTTCATCTCCCAACTCGGCGGCCAACTCGGCGGCGCCTTCAGCTACTGCCTCCTCAGCCGCGGCGCTGACTCCTCCTCCACCGGCTCTCTCATCTTCGGCCGCTCCTCCGCCGTCCCCGTCGGCGCCGTCTGGGTCCCTCTCCTCCGCAATCCCCGCTTTCCCAGCTTTTACTACATTGCCCTCGCCGGCCTCGCCGTCGGCGGCCAACCTTTGCCTTTAACTGAGGACCTCTTCCGTCTCACCGAAGACGGTGACAACGGCGTCGTCATCGACACCGGTACCGCCGTCACGAGGCTTCCGGCGGCGGCGTACGAAGTTCTCCGGGACGCGTTTGTGGCGAGCACTGCGGGGTTGCCACGTGCCGAAGGGGTGTCTATATTTGACACGTGTTATAATTTGTTTGGGTTTGAGAGTGTTAGGGTTCCGACGGTGGCGTTGTTGTTCGCCGGAGGGACGACGTTGACGCTTCCGGCGAGGAATTTCTTGATTCCGGTGGATGATGGTGGGAGGTTTTGTTTTGCTTTTGCGGCGTCGTCGAATGGGTTGTCCATCATTGGGAATATACAACAAGAAGGGATTCAAATCTCTTTTGATACTTCCAATGGCTTTGTTGGCTTTGGTCCTAATACTTGCTAAATTTAAAACTTATTATTATTATTATTATTATTATTATTTGGTATAAAAGGGTGATGAGATGTTTGGTGGGATTGTAGCAGATGGTTTTTGTGTGTTTATTATTAGAGGAGAGAGATTATATAAATATGTAATAAATGTATATGATTTGTGGTTGAAATTAAATTGTTTCTTAGCAAGTGGAATGATTGAAGTTATAAACGATTGAATTGCTTGAGTAGGCGATTTATTTATTTATTTATTAATAGGCAATAAGCGCCCCCACTCAAGGAATTTTAAGAATAGTATTAGATCCGAATGTACTTTGTATGAATAGTATATGAACAATATTAGAGCTGGGGTAAACAGTGTGTGAATAGTGTATGAACAGTACAGAAAACAGTACTACCGGGGGAAAAATTTGAACCCATGACCTCCCCATTTTGCATTTTGGTGTTATACCATTGAGCTGTCCAATGGTTGATTTGAGTAGGTGATTTGAAGTTTAAATTTTTGCATATGTAAAAAGAATACTTGTTAAAAAAAATATATTTAGATTTTTACTTGAGAACTATTAGCCACCACTTGATGGTATATGAGACAGCAATAACCCATGATTTGTTCATCTGCATGGCTCCTAATAAAGTTCATTTCATAGTAATAGAGGAATGATCCAAAAGCTCTAATCCCTTTACTTCATAACTTAGCTCAATTATTCCAACATGAAAATGAAGCTTCAAACATATTGGAAAGATAAAAATTATCTATATTTTTTTTCCAAAAAAAAAACTATATTAATGGTTGTTTTTAAAAAATTAGGTATACTGGTTGTTTACCTATATATTGATTTTGAAAAAAAAAATCATTTTAATAAAAAAAATTAAAATTGAATGGAAACCCAAGAAAAGTTTTTTTTTAAATAGTTTAGGCACTATTTATGATAATGAATATGTAGATTTTTATGATTCTAATACTAAATAGTATTCTTCACTTTCTCTCATATTATTATTATTATTTATTTTTTCCATATTAGCTTAAGGTGGGATTGCATTTATATGTTCATATCAATATTTAATCAAGAAAAAAAAAATATATATATATATATGAAACTATTATGTTTAGTAGCATGTATGGGAAACCATAAAATGACAAAGTATTATAAAAGAAATGGCAAACAAAGATAGATGGTAGATACAAAGTGAAGTGACAAAGTATGAGAGAGACAATGATCCCTGATGATACATCACTGGCTCATCCTCTTTGTTGTTAGAAATGATGAGAAAGATGACCTTAATAAGGACATGTCTGTGTGAGTGTGCTGTGACCTTGGCTTTGATGCCCTTGACCACAAGAGAGTCCCAATTCAAGCAATGACTTTTTGAAAAGCTTTTCTCTCTTTTGTAACCCTCCCAAGTCACAATCCTGATAAAACAGACCTCAAATGTAGTCCTTGAAATGAGACTTTTGGAGGGTGTCTTTGTTTGGGCAGTGCCCCCAGGAGATAGTGGACACTTCTTAGTGTATGTATGCATTTATGAATGTCCCACTAATGAAAAAAAAGGAGAGAGAAGAGGAAGAGGAATCCCAAAAAGCAAAGGAAAGAGTAAAAGAGAGAATTGGGCAGTTGTCTTTGAGTCAGGATCATAATTCACAACTGGGGGACATGGTTGAATAAATGAAAGACAACATCTTAAGGAGTTCTTTTCTGAAGCACTTTGAGGGGGCATCATGTGGATTAAATTTAAAATTTTAGCTCTAATTTCTAACTCAAAAAAAAGTCATGAATCATATTTCCTTTTTTTTTCCCTCCAAGTTTTTAATAATACACTTTTAAATTTAAGTATATAAAAAGTGTGTTTAAACCAACATGTTATAAGAAGTCTTTGTATTTTAAAAGAAATTTTGCTAAACTATCTTGTGATTTGTAGTTTAAACGTTTGTAAAAAAATTTCAAAAATGTTTAACTCCTATTTAAATAAACTTGAATTTGCCTTTTTGACTTTTTTTAGGTTATTAAAACACATACTAATTAAGAATCATTCAAATCAACATCTAATTATAACTTAATGGTTTTTAAATACTATGCAAATAGACCTGAGTAGTTAGAGTTACAAGAATTAACGAAGTTCAACTTTTTGGTATTTTTTTACAAACTGTTTAAACTGCAGATTACTAAAGTGTTGCAACTCAAATCACAAATTCTGAATTGATAAGGATACAAACCACATGGTTGTTTAGGAAAATTCGCCTATATTTTATTGAACTCACTGATTAAAAAGAAACGATGTTTTATAAATGAATAAATTTGTATAAAGATTTATATAGAGTTATCCATAGATACTTCACAAATAAATTATAAATTTGGATAGTTTACCTTATTTGGAGAAGGAAAACGTTATCTAACCTACATTCATATAATTTTATTTAAGTTTTTTACTTTTATTTCTGTACATGTTCAACCAACCCTTCTAATCAAAGGGTACATTTGAATACCTTATTCCCATCTCAACATGAATTAATTTATCCAATTATTATTTTATTTTTATTTATTTCAAAAATTAAAATTTAAACTTTATCCCAACTTTTTTTTTTAATCTAAATGGAAATTCAAGAATAGACATGCTAACAAAATGCCAAATGGGCAGGAGAAAAAACATTCATAATATTGACTATTTATATATGATCATCATGATTAAAAGCCAGACTCTAGAGATGCAACAAAGAACAGTTCACTAGATTTATTTTTCTTAGGTAAGTTGAATAATGAGTTTAATTGTCCTTCAAACAATCCTTCAACATATCTAGACGAGGTAAACCATAAATTATTAAATTTTCACATTATGCAAAATTATGAGTTCTTATGGAGCTTTGCATGGGATGTTATAATCAAATTATCTCAGAGACACCTCAAAAAAGAATCAAAATCAATGCAATGACAACATAATACAACATTAACATGTTTTATCCTAGCGCAATGCAGTTGAGAATTGATAACATTATAGGACTCTTGTATGAATTTCTAAGACCACTGGTTTTCAATTAAATACATTGCAATGCAGTTGAGAAACATAAAGAATCATATATCCACAAATTGATCAGTAAAAAGTATTGAATGAAATACTATAATTTTAGTTAACTGTGACCGAACCAAATTGAGGACAACCACAAAGCAATGCTTTAATCTTTCTTGCAACAACTATTCCTACTCATCAGTAACAATGCTCCAGAGCTGGATTTAGTTGAATGTCAAATTCAATCAATAGTCAGACTAAGGTTACAGCTGTTAATAATAACTTTGGAGGGGTTGAGAGAAAAAACCACCTTCTCAGAAACATCATATAGTCATATCATCGCATCACAGACTCCTTCACAAAAGAACGGCCTCCGGAACTGCATAACCAGAATACGGGGAAGAGACGTTAGATTGATTACTTGTTAGGAGCAGAATGTGTGTACGGGTTAGTAATATGTCCGGCAACTTACGAGTATTCAAGGTGAATGTTTAAAAAGCGAGCATTCTCTTTGCTTTGTGACAATGTTATAGAACCTTCTATGATTTGGTCTTGTTGAACCTCGATTGGATCATAAAAATAAAGTAGGGTCTGTAAAACATAAGATTGATGGAGTTAATCACTAAATTGAGAAGCAGGTTCCCTTTTACAATCAACTGATATTTCATCAAATAAAGATTCATCTTTTACCTGTTGCCAATGTGTTGGATCATCCTCAGGTGCCGTAGATAGCACAATTGTTTCGTCAGATTTTGTCCGTTTTGTTCTATTGTTAGATCCATTTATATATGGGTCAGAATATGAGCCTCCAGGAAGAAATTGCAGACCATTGGCGGAAGACGATGTTGGTGGCCCATTAAACTCAACATCAAACCAAAAAGCAAATCCGTGAAGGGGAGCTAGAACCAAATGGTAAAAAGAAACAAATCCCATCAGCTCAAATATTATAAATCTATGTAGATAAATTAAGAATGAGAAACAAATTTCAAGAAAATCATTCACAACCGAAGATGATCATCTAATTAATATAACATCCAGGAAAAATGCTTCATACATGCCTACAAATTTATAGGCCATATTAAGGAAACAACATCCATTCCCAGAGCAATTCAAACTAGAACAAGTCTTACTTGTGCATGATGAAAGTAGAAGAGAGCAAGAACTGTTTTCATTTACCTCGCATCATTGATGAGAATTGATAGTTTGTTGTGATTGACTCCAGTTCATGAGCTTCAACTGTGTAGCAATCCACGAATTTAACCTGCTCGTCCATTTTGTATCATATGGAAACAGACTAGGTGTTCAGTAAATTTATAAATGGTACCTTCCTAATCTTAAGTTAAAGAGTTAGCCATTCAACTTTAACCAGCTCATCAAATCCATTTCATATACTTAGGCAATGTAGTGTGAATTTTGGCCACTGGAGTTGAGCAGTCGTCTTAAATATTTAGCATAAAGTTTAATTAGGATTTCATAGAATTGCCAACCACTTACTGACATGCTACACAACCTTTGCCTCTCTTTTTTTATTAATTAGTACAATAAAATGCCCAAAATCATGTTTCACAATAAAAAAAGGAGTAAACATTAGAATTTTGCTCACCACATATGGCCATGTTAAAACATTCTCTCCGGTAATCGTCTCAACACTTGGCTCTTCAAATGCACATTGTTTTGCAAGCGGGATCATAGATGACACTGTAGCCAATGACACAATATCAACTACTATTCTAATAACAGAATCAAGAAAATCTAGCATCATACTCACACATTTAATATAACCTCCCACTCTCAGAATCCAATATCAACAAACATATAAAATGACAGAAAACCATCTGTTCTGATGATTTGATACTTCTAGTTGACTTGTAGGCTATAGTCAAGTGTTAAACTGAGATTTGATAGTTTGCTATGCCTATTCCCTTGCTTCATGTTTCTTCATTAGTTCAAGACTGATTGTTAAGTTATACCATGTCAGGGTCCGGTGCTACCCTGAGATCCTGTTCTTAGGGAGTTTCTGAAATGATTCATGGTTCACTTACTGTCAATTCCATAGACATCTCTCCAGAAATCAACGCTCTCACAATATCTATCAGAATGTGTCACTGGCGCCATATACAACTGCAAGCAAGGAATAAAAAAGAAAAAAAAAACAAGATATTAACATCTTCTACAATCAAATTCCAATACTCATTATATATAACATGCCAACACTTCATACATTAAAAACCACGCCACATTCATCATGTGACCCCGTTAAAATCATTGACTCCACTACATAGAAAACATTTTTCAGTGGGAAGCTACAGTGTAAAAAATGTTAGAGATTTCACGGGAGTGATTAGCTAAATGATATCCTGGATTATTTCGGAACATTCAACCAAACAATTGCGTTATTCCATTGACCTTTTACAAGATTTAATTATTTAAATAAATTCATTCAGTATCTAATTTTTTAAAATATAATATGAACAAAATTTTACCATTAATTAGAAAAGTACAATTTTAATCTTAAAAAATATTTATTTTAATCATTATTAATTAAGTAAAAAATCGGTAACACCATATAAAGTTTTCGCTTCAAAATAAATTCAACCAACCAAACCCTGACCCCATTATCCCAACTTTCAACCAAATAAACCCCTCATGTGGTTGAAAGAGTTTGTACACTAGTTATATAGTGTAAGAATTGGCTCCTAAATCTTCATATGTTCAGCTTGTTATGGATGACTTTGTAGAGAAAACACATACAAGGCATCCACATCAGGCAGACCAGGTCAAAAAAACACAGGAATTGCCTGACAAAAATAAGCATATTAAGAAACTAGAGATCAAGGGAGCCTTCTATCAATCATAGGGTAGATTTTTATCTTATTTCTATACTAAGTTTATTAGATTTTTATGTTTAGAAGATAAGCAAAAATAAGGATTCTACCTAAGTGTGTAAGAATTTTATACAAGGTCACCTACATATGAATAAAAAGAGCAAGCAGAACATTATCATAAATCTTGAGGTTGTTGGCTTTATGGAAGTTTCATAACTTCACCATAGGTTCTTCTAAGGAAACAACAAGAACAAAAGGAAGGCATCCATTATCAAGGGTGGTTCACAACAAGTTGCCGGGTGACAAGATCCTAGACACATGCACTTAACAAACTAATCTCAGAGTCTAGCACCATGGAAAACTCCACAACCTGAAGAGATGCGGAAGAATTTCCTTTAGGAAGTAAATGCATAGATAGATGCGTGCATTAAACAAAATCCCATCTCGAAGCTCAAATCTAGATCATGACCAGGCAGATACAAGAATTCTTCAATGGGATGGGCAAAGGAAGCCTGCATGAATAAAATATAGGACAAGCAGTACCAACCACCATAATTTTGAGGATCAAATGGGAGAGAGAAACCAAAGGGTGGACAGGGGTAGTAGTGGTTCCACAATATAACTTGCAATTCAGAATGCCCCTTCAAAGGAATCCTTCGGGCAAATTTATCAATTTGACCATAACAGTTGAAGATTACTGGTATAACTTTTAATGCCTCCTAGCCCAAGCCACATCTGTCTGAACAGACTACAATATTAATTTCTTTACAGCTGGACTTGTTGCAGCTATTCACCTGGACATGGAAATGCAGAATCAACCCAACCTAGTGACAGCCATGAATTGTCCAAAAGCCTATGAGATGAAACAACAGGTGGGATATGTGGCCAACTCTCAAAGGTGACCTCCTGGTACAATCTAAGAGCATTCAGAGCAACAGCCTTGCACCCACTGGGCAATCAAGGAACAGATGAAGCAGATTCTGCTGGCTCCAGCATGAAGAGTGTCAACCCCGGTCCTTAAAATTCTCATCCTAGCAAAAATGGCAGAAGAACATCCAAAGGTACTTTGCTATAATTACGATGGACCTATGTGTTTGGTCAGCAATACAAGCAACTCTTTTGGATAGAAGAAGCCGAGAACCCCGAGATATTCCTGCATGCCGTTACAGGAATGAAACATGTCCAGACGATGCAATTTCTGATTGAGCAATATCATTGATGGTTCTAGTGGACTCGGGGCAGGCACACAATTCCATCAGTCAGACTGTGGTAAGGCTTTGGCGCCAGCTACAACTAAGTGCATGAAGATTTCTATGGTCAACAATGAAAACGTCTACAGCGTTGATGTCTGTGAGGCTACTAACCTGCAAGTTGCTGATCATAGTTTCACTGCAAATTCTTGTCATTCCTTTGGCAGGGTTTGACATGATACTAGGGTAAACTGGCTTGGGACATGAGGATTTTGTTTGGGATTTTTCAGTCCTCACCATGGGTGTTTTGAGTTGAGGGGAAAGCAAATCACACAGTATGGGCAAGGACCAAAATATCGCATTACACATGTTACAAGGCAGCCTGCTCCTAGAGATAGCATGGATTAATTGCTCTTTGAAGTTTCTGACCTTTTTCAGGAACCTTCAGGATTGCCCCCCAATTCATTCATGTGACCACCGAATCAGAATGGTGTCAAGAGCAGAACTGATGGTGAAACAGCCTTACTGATATCCCCATTACAAAAAGATGAGATCAAGAAGCAACATGAGAACATGCTGAATCAGGGTATCATTAGGCTAAATTACTTCTTTCGTTTTCACCTGTCCTCCTCATCTGCAAGCAAGATGGAACATGGAGATGTGTGGACTATAAGGAGTTCGATCCTAAAATGGTTAAAGATAAATTCTTTATGCCGGTGGCAAGTCACTTGGTGAACTTCAATGGGGCGGTTTCCATCAAGTTGGACCTCCAATTAGGTTACCACCAAATGCGATAGAACCCGCCAATGTGGACAAAACAAATTTTTGGACTCATCACGGCCATTGTCAATTCATGGTCATGCCCTTCAGGCTTTTACTAATGCCCCTTCTACCATCTAGGCACTGATGACCAAGTACTTTCTTTTGTTCCCTTTTTCTTTATGATATTTTAATTTACAATACAACCTAGGAAGGCAATTTCATCACATCTAGACTATTCTTGAAGCCTTGAGAGCTCACCAACTATTTTTTTAAAAACAAAATGTTCATTTGGAGAAAAGCGAGTAGCTTATCTTGGCAATATTATTAGCAATGGAGTCCATTGATGAAAGCAAAGTGAAGACAACCTCATGGCCAACAGCACATTCAGTTAGGGCCTTAAGAGGCTTCCACAGTTTGGTTGGTTGTTGCTGAAATTTTGTGCAGGGTTATGGCCAAATTGCAGCCCCATTGCCCAGTCTTCTCAAAAAGAAATTCCTTTTATTGGAGTACCACCAGCTTGAACATCACGTGAGACCCTCAAGACAGCTCTTTTGGCAGCCCATCCTACAACTCCTGGACTTCTAAAAAGAATTTGTGGTTGTACATCAGGAGGAGGCCTCAGAGAGCTATTGTACCAACAAAACCATCCCATTGCCATTTTTAGCATAAATTAGTGGGCCATCACAATAAACTACCTGCCAACGAGAGAGAATAAATAAGGTCGGGCAACGAAGTACAAAACTTGTGGCCATAAGTATGGGGCTGTCCATTTCTCATCTTCACCAACCACTACAGCTTGACGTATCCCTTGAAACAGACGCTGTCTATGTACCCTCCACAACATTGAATTAGCAAATTGATAGGGTTCGACTTTCATCTCGAACAAAAGGGTGGCAATTGAATAAAGCAACCACTGCACTCACTTGTCAAGAGGAAGATGAAAGGGTTCTTTATGCTACATCTTCAACCAATAGTGGTCTTCCTTGATGAGGCAGGCACCAAGATAGCAGGCTCGGAAATTTAAGTAACTATTGGACAAATTTAAGATGGGAGAGGTGGATGTTGCATGGACCAAAAAAGAATGCAGATTCTTTACAAAAATCAATCCTATTTGTTACCTACTTCTACACTTATCCCTTCCATAGTTGCAAGCCTTTAATGCAGTACAGATGAAGGCATGAGCACACATGGCAACAAGCCCAGCATGATATTTATTGGAAAGGAATACGGGGAAATGTAAAGACTTTGTGGAGACACTCCAATAGTCAGCAAAATAAAGTTGAGCAGCTCCATCCCGTAGTAGTGCTCCAGCCGTTGGCCATTCCCATTCAAACACGGCCAGATATCTCCACGGACTTCATTGAAGGATTACCAAAAACACAAGGAAAGTCCAATTTTGTTCATGGAGTAGAACACTTCTCCAAATTGGGCCACTTCATCCCTATCACTCAACCTTATACAGCAGTTTAGTTGCCCATGTTTTCTTTGACCTAGTGGTTCGGTTACATGGCATTCCCAAGTCCAATATTAGCAATCAAGATGTGGTATTCACAAGCAATTTTGATGAGAACTATTTTGGCTTTGTGGCATGCAGTTAGCTTTCTCATCTACCTGTCATCCTCAATTGGACAGGCAAACGGAAGGGGTTGACCAAATAATCAAAATGTATCTTCACTGTTTTGTGGGCAACTGACCAAGAAAATGGGTGGAACGGCTTTCGTGAGTTGAATTTTGTTATATACAGCCTTCTTCCCCTTCATGAAGGTTTATGGCAGGGATCCACCGCATTGCCTATCATATATGCAACAGTTTGCTTGAGCATAGGCAGTTGATAATACTTTAGTAGTAAAAGAGTCTCGGTAGTGGTGAGAGATATATTGCAGCTAGCATGAGCTTACATGAAGACTTACTATGATAAGGGTCTAGGTTGCTGCAGAAACATAGGCCTGGCTCTGGCTACAATGTCATAGGCAATCCTCCATAGATTGGCAATTCTGGTCAAAGTTACTTCCCAAATTTTAGACCTTTAAGGTCCATGCTCATGTGGGACAAGTCACTCACCAATTGGAATTATCCCTAGCTATTAAGGTTGTAACAATTTTCATGTGTAATTGCTTAAAAAAAATTAATAATAATAAGGTAACTCTTCCATACTACTTTGTTTCCCTTATTTACTGGCAGGGTTGTTCCCCAACCAGCCAACATTATGAGGTCCGCACTTACCAAAAGGGAATGGAAGTTGTTGGCCAAATGAAGTGGTTTGACCCTTTAATAAAGCCACCTAGAAACCTATTACAAATATGGGAGGCATGAGCCACAGGAGAAGGAAGTCAGAAGGAAAAGAAAACAAATAATAATTTTATTCCTAATTAAAAGACCCCATTTTAGCAAGTATTTTTATTACAATTATAAGTCCTTAATTTTAGTTTTCCTAGTTTTACTAGAATAATATCCTATGTAACCTCCATTTAAGAGAATGATTAGGGAGAATAAAGGCGAGCAAAATTTCATTCAAATATGGAAGTTTAACTTTCTCCACCTTAACAAGTCTAAGGTTAAGAGCTCTTTTCAACGAGTTCCATATATTATGTTATGGATGCCTTTGTGTGTAAGACTTATGAGAGACGTGGACCACAGGAAAAGGAGATCATAAGGTTCCAAGATGGGAAGGAAAACAAATAATTTCATTCCTAATTTGAGGAATCTGATTTGGCAAGCAATATCGCCAAAGAGAGGAATAAAGACAAGCAATAATTTTATGCCTTTTAAATAGAGTTTGTTTTAGCAAGTATTTCAATTGCAATCAAGAGTCCTTAATTTCAGTCCTTAATTCTAGTTTCATAATTTCTCATGTAATCTCTATTTAAGAAGATGATTTAAGAGAATAAAGACAAGTTGAATTTGGTTATATCTCTGGAGGTTTAAGACTCTCTCCATCTTAACGAGTCTAAGGTTAGGAGCTCCCTTCAACGAGTTCCACATTCATCATAGGTTCGTCACGAGGAAGGAATCGCAATAAAGGGAAGACGCCGGCATTCGAAATGGATTTTCCAGTTCATCGCCCGGTGACTCGATCCATAACCCGAGAACGTGACATATTATCAATAAAAAATTCTTCATGAGGCAGGATCATAATAAGGGAAAGGTCCCATACATTGCGCTGTGACTCGATTTGTAACCCGAGACCATAACAATTCCATATCAGCCCCAAACACTATAGGCGATTCCAATGCAAAAGAAGTGTGGCCTCGTTTACAGGAAGCTCTGACTATTAATGAAGCGAGAGTGGTAGAGGCTGAATAAAAGCAAGAATCGCTCAAACCAAGTCTACATTGGGAAATCAATTGCAACAATTGTCAAAACAATTACAGGAACTTCTTAATGGTTTCAATTGAAATCATGGCAGGGAGTCAAATGGGAGTACGGGTAGCAGTAACAACTTTGGAAACTACCAAAAGAAAACTGTCAATTAATCTTAACCATTAACAGGATTTCGAGTAGTGCTGCGGTATACAAAGCTTGATTTGCTAACCTTTAATGGGTTAGAGGACTCAATAATATGGCTACATAGGTGCGAAAAATTCTTTTCCAATCAGTGAAAAGCTGACATAGACAAGGTTGGTTTAACTGTGTTTCACATATCGGGTGAGACGCAATTAAGGTATTATCAAATGGAGCAGGAAGAACTGAATCTCAGATGGGAGGCATTCAAAGAATATTACACTTTAAGATTTAACCCACCTTTACATCAAAATCCATCATATGAATTGGTAGATTATCAGCTTTGATTTCAAAGGCTGTTGGCATGTGCTGAAACAACATAAGTGGATCAATAGGTATTGGGCTGGATGTGGAGATGCAAAATCTTCCAAACCTTGTTCACCTTAACAAATCTAATGTTACAAGCGCCCTTTCATAAGTTCCATATATTATCAATCATAGGTTCTTTACAAGGCAGGAATCGAAATAAAGAAAAGGTCTCATCTATTGAAGGGCACTGTGGGTCAATCCATAACCTAGGAACATACCTAACCAGCTCCTTTGCAAGAAGCCTATCCAAACTTCGAGCTTGAGGATAAGCTCTTTCTCTAAGAAGAGAGAAGCTGTGGATGTCTTTATAGGAAAATACACACAAGATGCCACATCACACGGACCAGCTCAAAGAAGTGTAAGAATTGCCAAACAAGAATGAGCAAACCAAAGAATCAAAGATCAAGAAAAATTGAGCCTTCTACTCATATTAATCAGGGGGTAGATTTTTATCTTATTTCTATTTTAATTTTACTACATTTTTAGGTTCAAAAGATTGGCAAAAATAATGATTCTACCTGAGCATGTAAACTTTTTATATAAGACCACTTCCATATGAATATAAAGAGCAAAGCAGAAGATAGCCTATTACCTCGAGGTTTTAGGCTCTCTCCAAGGAGCCTTCATAACTTTGCCACTAGTTCTCCTAAGCAAGGAAAGAACATAAAAAAAAAAAAAAACATCCCTTATTGAGGACAACTTCACAGTGAGTCACCCAATGACAAGATCTCAGACACAAAACACAACTCCTTTTGGCAATTGTGTTGACTAAGATCTTGACTGATGAATATAAAAACTCCTTTGAAAGTCCCATTCTAGAGTAGGACAGCAGAGGATTCGTTCACAACTCGCGCTGAGAACCGGACTAATGCAGAAGCAAACAACAAAGGTGTAGAGAGAATAGAAGTGCTTATTCAATTTTTCTCCCCCAAAACTATTACAATACTAACCTTAAATAAACAACAAAATAAGGCTGAGTTTGGTGACAAATTTAAAATAGAAAACTAATAACGAGAATCAAGGGATAATTAAAATGGAAAGAATAATCAAGCATGGATTAAAAGTATACTCAGATGTGGATGGAAAGTCTTACACCATTGATTGAGCAATTTAAATTTCAAACTTAAATCTTCATTTTAATAAGGGCTCAAGTTACGGTCATGTTTGCATGTGTGGGTCCGGTCAAACTTTGCCAAATGGGAGTCTGCAATTCATTCCATGTCATTCTTCTCCACTTGAAAAGGACTCGTTCACGAATTCTTAGCAAGGTAAAAAAGCCATAAGGAGATTGATATTCAACAAGATCAGCGATGTTAAATATGTGTGAGATAGCCAGCTTCTTAAGGAGATCGACTACATATGCGTTGTCAATAATCTTCTTCAAAATCTAGAAAGGGCACACACCTTCTTGTGCTTCAACTTGTTGTAAGTGCCCACATGAAATTGCTCCTTTTGTAATGCACCATCATGAGGTCACCTTCGGCAAATGCCTTTAGTTGACGATGTTGATCTTTATTTTCCTTGTACGAGGCATTAGAAGCATTGAGTTTCTGCCTAACTTTGGCTTGGATGGTCTCGATCTTTCTGCCAAGTGTCCCACTGCAATGATGTAGCCTAGTAACCTGGGTAAAGGAACTGGGTCCAAAATATGCATTGGTGGCCTTTGATACACAATCACAAACAGTGTTTTACCTGTTGATTTGTTCACTATGTTGTTGTATGCAAATTCTACCAGAGCTAAGAAGAGATCCCACAGTTTGGGATAATCGCTACAAAAGTGGCGGATGATGTTTCCAAAGGTCTTGTTGACCACCTCAGTTTGATCCTCTGTTTGAGGAGATATCGATCAAAAAGAGCCACCATAAAGTCCGCCAAAAGTGGCACAAGAATTTAGCATCCTGATGCGGGCCGCATATAGGAGCTAGCTTGCGCCTACATGGAAAAGTGGGACATGACCTAGCTAGGGTCAATTTGGTCATTTGTCCCGAACGGCGAATTTTGGAGTTTTAAGGGTCCCACTAGATGGAAGACTGGTCAACGATCCTCGAAATAATCAAATTTGCTGTTTTTGCTAATAATTGATCGGGCCATATCTTAGGATATTAATCTCCCTATTTGGCTCAATCATCAAATTTGTTGTTTTTGGTAATAATTGATCGGGCCATATCTTAGGATATTAATCTCACTATTTGGCTCGCTGTTTTTGGCAATAGTTTTATTTTGATTTGAATGCTGTCAACTGAGGATTTGTTATTTTTGGTAAATTTTCGATTTCTTTTCCTTTTGTGTTCTTGATAGGGTTTCTTCGTAGTCTATTTAATGTAAGCCTTGACGGCAATAAAAGTTCAGTTTTGAATGAAATAGAATTTGATTTGTTTTTTCTCTAATTCTTAGACTAAACAGGAGTTTGGAGTTTCTCATTGTTGGCTTGGGCATTCTCAGACTGAACAAGCCTTCAACCTTATACCCCGCTGCGTCACATCCCTATCTGAAGTAATGGTTTTAGGCACACCATGTAAACACACGATCTCCCGAAAAAACAAACTAGCAATGTGAGAGATAGCAAAAGTCTTCTTGTAGGGATAAAGGTGCCATCTTCGAGAATCTATCAACCACCATAAACATAGAATCATAAACCGATCTCTCTGGTCCATGGATATATCTTCTTATGGAGCAGCAAGAACTGGGAAGCGAGTATTTAAACCGATGTTTTGAGACTAATCTTTGTTGCTTTGGCAAATATAACACTTATGCATGTATTTGTTCACATCCCTCTTGAGTTGTGACCAATGATATCGTTCTTCCACTAAGGCAATAGTCTTGTTATGACCTAGATGCCTCCAACTCCTCCCCTATGTAATTCATTGATCAAGTGTTCGCGAAGCGAACCTCGAGGGATGCAAAGATGGTTCCTAACAAATAGGAATCCATTTTGAATTAGATAAGGGGTGCCGGCTGGGTTGATTACGGAGTTCTACCAAACTTTTGTAGAATCTTCATCTTATGAGTAGAGACCTTTCAAACAATCAAATCCGATGACTTCAAACTACATGGGGATACGTCTTCGGACTACATGGTGACAAGTAAAGTTGCTCGTCTACTTTAATGAGTTTGCAACTTTGTTTTAAACTCCTACCTTATGCTTGTTGACGAATGTGAATTGTTGTAGATATTCCACCCACTGTGCATGCATCCTATTGAGTCTTTTGACTATTGAGATACTTTAACGCTTGATAATTAGTCTTAAGCACAAACTTTTGTTGGAAAAAATATTGCTCCCCATGTTTGACAGCTCGCACTACCGCCTCCCAACTTGTTAGTAGTCCACTTTTTCCTAGTTTCACTAAGTTTTTTTTGCTGAAGAAAGCAACAAGTCGCCCTTCCTGAAAAAGTACTCTGCTTCAATTCCGAAGACTGAGGTGTCGATCTACAACTTGAACGCCTTTCTCAAGAAGAAAAAGGATCGGGCCAGCGGTGAGCTGCTTTTTAATTAGCTCAAAACTTCATTCAGCGGCATCCCCCATTGGAATTTCCCCTTCTTCATGCATTTAGTGATAAGACTAATTGTTTCATTTGGCTATGTCGACTGGCCTAAACATTATCACACTAAGCCAATGCAACACCCTTGAGTTTGAAGGGATGTACCATACTTGTTCCTCTTCAGAGGTGTTCATCAATTCGAAATATTTTTTGACTTCAGAAATCTAGTCAAGAAAATCTTCGATGTGCAGAGATCCAAAGAGGACGGGGATATCCACCTTGATCCTTGGGTAGTTATCTTGTAGCCATGGTACCAAGACAACATCTAACATCTCATCTTTATGAGAACCGCCAAGGATGGCCACTGGAGAGAACAAATATGCCCGTTCCCTAGAGTGAATAATCAAATTCGAAACGACCTCAAGAATCCACGGAGGAGAAATTACCAAACACCTAGCATTCCCTCACGCTTGGTACCAATGAGTTTGTTTTGAAAGAGTGAAAAAACAGATGGTGTTTTGCTCACATTGTTGTTGCATCTGTTGCTATATCGTTTGGAGTAACAAGTTGATTACGGTGTTAAGATCTTCCATTAGTTACCACGCAAGGTATTGCCCATCTCTGGTACCAATTGGAGTAGGACAACGGAGGTATCCATCACAGCTCGTGCTGAGTACCGGATTGCTACAAAAGCAAACAACCAAACAACAAAGGTGTAGAGAGAATAGAAGTAATTATTCAATTTTTCTTCCCCCAAACGATTACAATATTAGCCTTAAATAAACAACAAAATAAGGCTAAGTTTGGTGACAAATTTAAAATAGAAAACTAATTACGGGAATCAAGGGATAATTAAAATGGAAGAATAATCAAACGTGGATTGAAAGTGTAATCAATCGTAGATGGAAAATCTTCCACCATTGATTGAGCAATTTAAATTTCAAACTTAAATCTTCACTTTAATGAGGGCTCAAGTTACAAGATAGTCTTGTTTACAAGTGAGGATCCGCTCAAACTTTGCCAAATGGGTGTCCGTGATTCATTCCACGTCACATTCTTACAATGTCTTATCTATATCAAAATCCTATATTGATGAGGGCTCAAAGGCAAAACGAGAGCTCAAAAGGAAAATGATAGAAAACAATCTAGGAATCTAAAACAAACTAGTTAATATGCAATGTCTTACAATAATTTCTTTCACTAAAACTCAAGTTTTAATGAAGAGTGAACTCCTAAGCATCTTTTTATTGTTAGTTACAAGCACAGCTTCATGTTTTCACTAACTCTTGAGTAAGTTTTGTAGGTCCACAAATAAGTGATATAAAACCCATCCAACATATAGTGTTATCAGTCAAAGCAAACGAGATTCGAACTGAGAAACACTCATCCCATTCAATCCATTCAGGGTCCCTGCTTTGTGTCATACCTCGCCATGGTTTTAAAAATTGGACCGAACCGGCCGGTTCAACCGAGAACTCGGTATTAGTCCGATCCAATAATATACATGGAACTGGTCCTTTGTGGTCAAAATATCAAAATGGTCCTTCTATTTTACGTTTTCCGCCCTTTTAGTCCCTCTAATATAAAATCCGCCTTTTTTATCCTCGTATTTGCACATTTATGTCCTTTTAGTCCCTCCAATTGACGGATCAGCCCTTTTGGTCATTTTAGCTAATAAATTAGAGGGACCAAAAAGGATGAAAATGTGCAAATACGAGGACCAAAAAGGCAGATTTTATAGCTTAAGGACGAAAATGTGCAATTACAAGGACCAAAAGGGCGGATTTTATATTAGAGGGATTAAAAGGGCGAAAATCGCAAAATAGAGGGACCATTTTGATATTTACACCGGTCCTTTTGTCAAACCGCAGTTGGATTGGAAGCCGGTGAACCGGTTAGCCCGAACCGAATGACACGATGGTGATGATCCCTTCAAGGCTTCGCTGGCCTAGTGTGGTGAGCGAGAGGCAGACAACGACGGCGATCATGATGAGGGAGTTGACATTAACTAGGTCGTCCAGAGCTATGACATGGATGCTTGTGGTTGATCGAGGACGGATCCGGACAGTTCGGCACAGGCATCCTTGTCGTCCAAATCTGATGAGTTGTGCTGAGATTGGAGAATTAAGAGCATAAATCTAAGAAGAAGAGAGGACTCGGCCATGGATGGAAGCTCGGATGGATTAGAATCAATGAACTCTTTGATTTGGTTTGAAAGATGGAGAAGATGAGGAGAAGGGAAGCTACATTCTAGAGATGGAGATGAAAAATGAAGTTTTGACCAGTTGTCATTGGCCGAAATCCGAATGGATTGGATGGAATAAATAAATTCTTGTTATTGTCCTTTTTTTTTCAGGTTTTTCTTATTTTGAAATTTTTATTTATTTTAAAATTAGAGAATCCGGTTCAACCGGTCGAACCGTGACCTGGTCATTCCACCAGTTCGATTTTTAAAACATTGCACCTCGCACACTTGCATCAATCAAAAAAGGCAAAACTAACCATTTGCTTATGGTGGTTAGGAGAGTGATAAAGTTTGTTGTAGACTTGGATAAAAAAAATTGGGATAGTTAGGAATTGGTTGTGAGTTAGTTGACAACCAATGCAAGCCCTTAGATAAAAGGAATCCCACCCATCCATTCCTTATGGGAATGACAATAAAAGCCCTTATAATCAAGGACTTGAAATATAGAGAAGAGCTTGAGTAAAGGACTCCAAGCTTTCTCTTTTCTTCTTTCTTTCAAAGTTCTTGGTTTCTTGCTAGAAGCTTGCCTAGCTTTCAAGGAGAAGACTGACTTAATCAAGTACTTTGATCGAGTGCCTCATCGAAAGGAGCAGCCTGTGACATTTGGCATGTGTCTTGAAATGATTTAAGGCCAAAATTAGAATCCATTTTATCTTGAAAACCTATTAAAACTTATTTCTTGTCCTGGCATCAGATGATGTATATATTTCAAAGTGAAGAACCTGGAGTTGTAGCACATAGTTTCAGCTAATATCAGCCAAATAAATGTGAGGAAATGAATGACTACCGTAGCATGCGATGGAAGAATAAGACCGCCAGGTTTAAGCCACTTATCCCTTGCATAAATCACACTAGCCAGCATACACTGCAAATCAAAAAAGAAATTGTAGTCAGAACTCTAAAATGTACCTGAAGTTGGAAGTTGGAACTATAACGTAATATTATATGTATCTGACACACATATACACCATACAAGTTGAGAACTTGTTGGAGAAATCCTACTTACACTTTTCAACTTAGCCAATACCAGATACATTCACCTTATATCTAGTATTTCAAATTTGATTTTATGATTATTATTTCATAAATTTACCAGAATACCCTTAGCAAATGGGCACTGTAGTGAACATGAACATGTTTTCTGGGGGGTAAAGATGCAAAAATAGGGTAACTGGTATCAGGTAACAACCAACAACTCAACAAGATCTAAAGCCCTCGAGCATTTTCAAGATTATTAGCAGAATTAGCTCAAACTAACAACTAAAAGATAGCAGTACCTCATAAAGGAGCATATAGCCCATCCATTCCGAAATTATGATATCAACCTTCTCATCAATCTTAATATCCTGCGTTTATAATGAAAGTGAGACTTGCAAATACACAAGGTAAAAAATTGAACAAATAAAAATTAGTACCCAAGAAAAGAACAAAGATTAAATGAATAAAAATTAGAAACCAAAAAAAAATGCAAAATAAAACAGTAATAAGTATATAACAATATAAAAGCAGAAATTCCAGCAAGCCAAAACATCTAAAGGTAACTATAGCAGAAGTCCTATCAATCAATCATTTGATGAGCCTTATATATTAAGAGTATTAATCAATATCTGATTGGAATTGAGGCGACTAGAACTTCTATAAGAATATACACGCAGCAAAGCATATGTAATAGTAATATTATACATATGCAAGATAGGCTCCTAAAAGTGATTTGTTTTTGGAAATGTGAATCCTACACCACCTTACCCCTCAAAAAATACAAACTAGGTAGTTTGTTAACTAGTTCCATTCCAACCCTGCACCCTCCAATTGGCAAAATGTGTACAGTAGATTCTAAATTTCATTACAAACTTCCCATTTTCAGCAAATATAAGAAAGTTGTGTTCCTCTGACAAATAATTAAATATGAAGGTTTACGCCTTCAAGGGAGACCATTGATGAAATGGAAAATCTTTACAAGGAAATTTTAATATGTCCTTCAAATTAATATTGCAAGCAAAGAAAAAATGAGGAGGGGGGGAGGGGGGGGGGGGGGCAATTACATTATTATAATTCAACTAGACAGAAATAAAGGCAAACAATAAAGAAGAAAATAGTCAAACCAAGGGGGTTCCCCCAGTGTTTCTTCTACCAAAGAGAACAGAAAGACAAATGGAAAAAAAAAAAGCATTAATGGATGCAGTATACTTACTTCGACACGCCCATGCAAAACAATGACCTTTTCTGATAAATTATTTGCTCTGACAACCTCTTTAGCCTGTAAGAGAATTGGACAAACCACTAGTTAAAGAACCAATCACTCAAGCCATTCCCGTATGAGCATAATATCTAATTATGACAGTGTAGATGAAAAACGTAGGGACAATAAAGAACATTTTAATCATTTATGGAGCCATTAGTCCATGTAATGTTCAAAAGAAAACCAAACCTGTATGAAATGGTATTGGAACTAATTATTATTCATAAGAATTTAATTATGTCATAGTATAACAAACACTTCGAATACAAAGGGAGTACTTGATCCATCAAACCAACTAATGAGGACAGGATGATTGCTGAGGATTAAACTAGCAAAAAAGGGGCATGACAAAGGAATGATCACCACAAAACCTATATTGCTAGGAAATAATACGTGTGTGTAGCATCCCACACATTAATTTGATGAAAAATAAATACATAGATAGGGTCATATCAATACACATAGATAAGTGTGTATACATAGGAACAAGTGAATTACTTTACTTTCAGAGGAATAGAGAACATTGTAGTAAAACATATTAGAGCTACATAGCTTCAAATCATAGTAAAACAGTAAACTAAAGCAAAATAAAATATCCAAAATTACAAAATTCAAAAAAAAAATCAAAGATATAAAAGATTGAAAAAATAAAAAATAAAAAGGGTTATGATTTTTCAAAGAAAGGTAAATGATAAAATTTATTTTTATGGAGTTTAAAAATAAAAAGGATTTACAGAGTGTAAAAAGGCAAAGGAAAGAATAAAAAGGATTCACAAAGTTTAAAATGACAAAGGAAAGGATAAAAGAGATTTACAGAGTTTAAGAAGATAAAGAAAGGATATGTTTAGATTAAAAAGAAAGAAAAGATTAAGAATGAAAATCAAGGAATAAAATTATATTTAACATAAACGTTGTATTCCCCCATGTGTTTTGCTAAAAAACATGTGAGGCAGAACAATAATAAAATCTAACCAATTATCATATTGTATACACACATCAGATCCTCACCCCTCTAAGAAGCTAGAAAATAATATTAAATGAATAATCAAACAATTTTAATGTGTTCTAAGACTCGCACAAACTTGCATGATTGCAAATCCAAAATCAAGGATCACTTTTACAAAATTTTAACTTAGTTTTTCTGCTTAAAGTAGTTGCATCCTGCAGTTACAATAAGACAACCACATTATATCTGCAAATATAATCAAGCCTTTCAAGCCATTCATTTTCATAATCAGTTCATTTTTTTTGCATTTTCATACATGTACTTAGGGCAAGGCCTTAGCATATGATATAATAAATGTGCGCCTACCTATAAGGATTTTCTGTACTGATATGCAGAAGTTGTTGGGTAAAATAGACACAGAAGAAGATGCCAAAGTTAAGTATGCCATCTGGTCTAGAAAATTAATTCAGGAAGGCGAGAAGCTACCTGTGCCGCAATCTCGCTTGCCTCAACTGCATAAACCTAGCAACATGAATAAATCTGGTAAGACATCAAAATATTCAAAAAAAAAAAAAAAAAAAAAAAGAATCACCAAACAAAATCTCCTGAACCTATCATACAAACACCGGACACTGAATCTGGTAAGCTATAAAAATAAGAATACTTCAATTCCACCTTGAGAGGTAAATGCACCCCTGAGAAGGTACCCTAACTTAATGAAATGAAAACTTGTTTGATACTTATACAGCATATTAGTATGACCACAAGCATCTAGCCAAAATTGTTCCTCTTTTCATAAATATAGCTCAAATTGTTTGATGATCAATTGGTATTATCTCTCAGAAACAACTTTGAATCTTTTGTGATCCAACAAATGAATAATAATAATAAAAAAATAAAAAAGAAGAAGAAAGAAAAGAAGAACAAGCCCTACAAAATTAGAAAAAAAAAACACCATCATTCAAAACCTACCCGCAGGGCACCCGCAAAAGCACAAAATATAGACAAAATGCCCGTGCCGGAACCAACATCCATCACAACCTACAACAAAAGATAGAACCTCAAAATCAATCACACCAAAACCTAGACACCCAAAAATTAAATAAAAATAAGAAAGAACAACAACAACTAACTACCCTGCCGGCAATCGAGTCCCGATGACGCATGATCGCAGCTCGATACGTTTCCGTCCTCACATGATCCTGAAACCATTTCATCAAAAAGAATCAAAGAAACGCCGAATAAATCTAAAAAAAAAAAAAAAAAAAATAGAAACTCATCAACGGGACCTTGATCATCTCCTCATGGATGCCAACGTGAGCATATGAATCAAAATAAGCGCGGTCGGATTCGGTGCACTCAGGAGGGGAAATCCTATCATGCGTGGACGCCGGGGATGAGGTCAGAAGGCGATGGGAGGGATGGGCAGCACCTCTGGAGTCCCGAGAGGGACCTTTAGCTCGGCGGGGGCGGGTGTGGCCATTGCTGAAGCTCGAGCCGCCGGCGAGCATTGGCGATGAGCGGCGGAGCCGGGAGCGAAGTGGCCAGGGTTTTGAGGAGGCTCTTGTTGATCTTGGACCGTTGAGGCTTGGAACTCAAAAACTCAAGTTTTGGGCTTTTTGTGTCTTTCTGTATATAATGGGCTATTTATGGGCCAGGCCCATAAATGTTAAAAAGGGCGTTTTTACGTATTACTACCTGAAAATAATGATATTACTTTTATGTCCCTCATTTTCAAAATGCAAAATCATATGTTAGCACACAATGGATTTTAATAAAGAAATAAATAAATAAAATTGAGTTTCTTGTGTGTATCTTTATACATGTACCACTGGTGAATAATGGGATTAAAATATTAAGTATTTTAGAGGAAAATAACATTTTTGGTCTTTGCTTGAAGGCCTTCAAATTATCTCTCTACGTTGCTGTCTAGTTAGTGTATGATTATGGTGGCATGTAGATAAATTTGATCCCAATAACAATAATAATAATAATAATAATAATAATAAATGAAAAAATAATAGGGTAAATAAATCAAAATGAGTTATTCATTTTTATTTTTAAACAATAAAATAAAATAAAGAATTTTTTTTCCTTGTATACACCTGAAAATTCATTTAATTACGTGCATATCCTTCAATAAAATCAAATGCTATGTGTAATCTTGAATTTTTTTTTTTTAGTGTGTGTATATCTAAACGACCACCCCATCTACCCATATACACTATTAAAATATATAATTACATGTTAAATAACAAAAAAAATTCTATCCATATATAATTCTATAAATTTCTAACCATCATTAAATTAATATTTTTTTATATATCTCTCTAAAAATATTAGATTGACTTTATTCATTACATATCAATCTGAAAAATCTTTAATGATAATTAAGTCAATAGTTTTGCATCCCTAAAAAATTTAAGCTAATTTTATTAATTACATCTAAATAAAAATTAACATCGCCATAAGTAGTTTAAGAATTTAAATTTTATTTTTATTATGAGAGTACATCATTTAGAGACGTCCCTAGATTTAAAATTTATGGATGCTATAATAACTGTTGGATTTGCATGGTTATCATGATTCATATACAGTAACAAACAGTGCACAATAATTCGAAATAGTATTAAACAGTAAAAAACAATATTGAGAACCATTAATGGATCATGTTCCAATGATTCTCAGTCAAATATACTTAGGAAACATCATCTAAGTATTTACTTAAATGATGTTTTCTCTTTTATTATTATAATTTATAACCTATTTTAATAATGTATACGGGATTGATTTTATATATATATGTGTGTGTGAATAGGTTGGATTTTAGATAATATCTATGGCATTTGATTTTAGAGGCTGTTTGGTTACATGTAAGTAGCTGTAATGTAAGTCGTTTTACATATAAGTGACTGTTTGGTTTGCTGTAAAAGTTCCATTTACATGTAGGTGGACTTACATTTCACCCACTTTTACATCATTTCAACTTACAGCAAAATTTGCTGTAAGTTGAAATGCAGTAAAGTAAGTGGTATCCACTCACTATTATATTTAATTATAAAAATATTTAATAAAGTAAATTACTTTTAAATTTAATTATTAAAATATTTTTAAGTAATAAAATTAAAGAAATATTAAATATTTATATGATTAAAAAAATTTATGACAAAAATATTTTTTTATTGAAAATATTATATTGTTTTAAAAAAATAATTATAAAAATATTTTTAAGTAATAAAATTAAATAAATATTTAATTTTTTAGTTTAGTATTTATATAATTAAATATTTTATCATAATTATTTTTATAAATTAATTATAATTTTTTCAAGTAATAAATTACATAAATATTAAATATTTTTAAATTTATTAAATTAATTAATTATTTTCATTTAAATTAATTTTAATGAAGAGTATTAAATAATTAATAATACTAATAATAATTATAGATAATGGGGTAATCTCACCAACTCACTTACATGGTAATTATACCTTTAAACTTACATCAAATCAAACAAATAAAAAGTAAATACATCATTCCTGATTACAGTGAATCAAACAACAATGATGTAAATTGAAATACAGTATTTTCACTTATATTGTAATTTCACTTACATGTAATTTTAATTACAGACAACCAAACAGGCCCTTAGTGAAAAAAAAAAATATTTTTTAAATGAATTTAAAAATATGCAGGTAAAACTCCAAAATAAATAATTTTACTACAAATAAATAAATTACCAAATAAATAAATAAATAAATTTAAAAATAAAAACTAAAATGCCCCTCCACGTCTCTACGTGCCAACCAATCAATGATAGTGATATGAAACGTCCAAAACATTATTATTATTTTTTTTTATTTTCATTCCATTTTGTTCCAATATACCAAACACAAGGCACCACCTAAATGTTAATATTTAGTGAGCTGAATCAACAATAAATAAATAAATAAATAAATTTCAGGAGACATTTGATTGGGGGAATTTATTTTGTGATATATTAAGTATTTTATTATTATTATTTGAATAAATCACAATTTTATGTACATTTGATAAATCTGTATTTAATAATATAGTTATTTAAAATTATATATATACACACACTAAAGTGGGTAAATTTGAAAAAAATAAAGTAGACAAGCTAAGAAAAAAAAAAAAAGGAGAATGAGTCCGGTTGGGTGTAAAGCCCGGGTCAAGGTCCATATTTTTTTTAATAAATCAAAATTTTATAAATATTTGATAAATCTGTATTTAATAATATAATTATTTAAAATTATATATATACATACTAAAGTGGGTAAATTTGAAAAATTAAAATAGACAGGCTAAAAAAGAGAAAGAATGAGTCCGGTTGGGTGTAAAGCCCGGGGTCAAGGAGGTCCACAGATTTTCAATCTATTGACATCTCCAAAAAAAACTAGGTTATATATATAATATCGTTTGTTTATAAATAAACTATATAATCATAAGTTTAAATATTATATGAAAATAAGGTATATCTTACAAACTTTTATTTAAGGCCTGTTTGGCTGTAAAATAAAAAATTAATATGGCATAATTTTATTATGTAGGAAGTGTTAGTGATTATTACAGAAATTGTTATATATTTTATTTTTATAGAATGAGTATTTGGTTAACAAAATAAAAAAATTACAGGAATCTGTCTGTCGGTCATGGTGGCCAGTGGCCGAAGGCTAATTGGACCACCGATGGACTGCCGGCCGATGGGCGGTCGTTGGAGGTCATCCGATAGCTGACTGGACCGGTGGCCGGTCACCGGAGGCCGCTCGGACCACTAATGGACCGTTGGCATGTCACCGGAGGGCGAGCGGCCGGCCGGATCGCAGATCGGATTGGTGGCCGGTTGCCAGAGGCCGGCCAGACCGCCAGCTGTACCAGTGGCTGGACCAGCGGTGGACCAGTAGTGGGTAACTTGATCAAATGGGAGAGAGACTTTTTACAATGAGAAAATATTCCACTCTTAGTGGAATATTTTTTTATGCCATAATACCTATATTATGTCATAATTTTATACTCTAAAATAAGTACCCAAACAGCCAATATGGCATAATTCTTAGAAAATGTTAAATTATGGCATAATATACGGGTTATGCCATAATTCTGGGATATCCAAAGAGGCCCTTATTATATAATATATAATATATGTCTCGTTTCCCTCTCAATTTTCTATTTTTTTTTTTTGAATAATTTTGAGCTTAAAAATTTTAAAATCTAAAGCTCACCAAATCCTAGAGCTTATTCATTCAAATTAAAATTTCAAAATTTAAAATTATCTTGAAAATTGGGAATTTGATTTATATGCACATCTCTACTTCAACAAACCTGTAACCGAACAACCTCTTATTATTATCTTTTTATTCATATAAATAAAAAAATTTGAGTGTAATTCGAATTTCAAAAGCTCCACCAGAATTTTTTCATTTAATCAAAGAAAGAATGTGCCTAAAAAAGAAAAATAAAATAAAATTCAATATTGGAAACCTTTGGGACTGGGTTGACCAGACTATATTGGTCCCATTTTTGATAATTGGGGAAAAAAAATCTCAATCAGACATTTCCTTTTCTTTTTCATTATTTTAA
Source organism: Dioscorea alata (assembly GCA_020875875.1). NCBI lineage: Eukaryota > Viridiplantae > Streptophyta > Magnoliopsida > Dioscoreales > Dioscoreaceae > Dioscorea > Dioscorea alata. The sequence goes on from CM037021.1 coordinate 16,371,505, forward strand.
TGTTTGAAATATTATATCTTTTTTCTGTGTAATTTACCTTTCTCATTACAGCATTTCAAACATTTACCATGAAGGGTAGTTTTGGAATTTTATTGAAGAATTTTAAAGGATGAGCTTTTTCTCTTTTGTAAATTATTACTATTAGTAAATATTGAGAGTTTTTTTGTTTTTATATCATTAATCTACCTCAATTTTTAAGATTTTTTTGACCCACTAATTTTCTAGAAGTCACCATCCCTAATCCAGTTCTAACAAAGTTTTGTATGCATAAAAATATGAACTTAAAATCACTTACATTAAACAATTTAAATCTCTATAATTTAAACCAACTCAAGATGATTCATGAAACTATTTAACTCATATTAAATGCAAAATTACAAAAATTATTTATTTTTAAATAATATTAAACTCACGTATGTAACGTAATAACTAATGGCAACTTACTCTATCGGAACCAGATAATTGTTTGGGAATTCTAAAACTAAATAAAGCAAGGGTATAAGTGTTTTATTGTATTTGTGAATGTGCTTTACACTTGTGCACATTTTATGATTTTTTTTTTTTAGAGCTAGAGCTTTTCGCTTATTTATTAAAATAAACAAATATAATATAATAAATTAGATTAGGGCCTGTTTGGTTATAAAATAAAAAAATATGGTATAATTTTATTATGTAGGAAGTGTAAGTGATTATTACAGTAATTATGACATATTTTATTTTTATAAAATGAGTGTTTGGTTAACAAATAAAAAAAAATTACAGAGACCTGCTGGTTGGTGACCGAACCACTGATGGATAGAGGGTCGATGGGCGGACCATCAGTGGCAGGTCACCGAAGGTCAGTCGGTAGCCGACCGGACAACCGGTGGACCGATGGCCGGTCGCCAGAGGTCGGCCGAACCACTAGTGGACCGTCAACATGTCACCCGAGGCCACCTAGGCATTGGCGGTCAAACTGGTGGCTGGTCATCACAGACCGCCCGGACCAATGACAAAAGAGAATTTTTTTATAATGAAAAAATATTACACTCTTGATGAAATATTTTTTTTATTCAATAATATTTATATAAGCACTCAAATAATTAATATGGCATAGTTTTATTAAATTATGCCATATTGTATGAATTTTATAATTTTAGCGTATCCAAACAAAATCTAAATACATGCACACCAGGCCACCACAAGTCATGCCAAGAGTAACTGCTGTTAAGCAACAGGCGCAGTTCAAATCTTCAAAAGAATCCTCGTTCTTATTCTTGCTTCAACTGATCTCTCCAACCTTTTCAATTTTTCAAACAACCATTCAAATTTATCGAATCTCTTAAATATCTCTGATTTTTTTAAAATTTTTATTTTTAAAATTTTAAAAAATAATACTATAAAATTACCTTTATCTTACCTCTTATACATCTAAGTATGAAAAGGTCGAGCTCACCCCATTCCCATTATCCTGCTCAGTTACTCCTGATATGAAAGATATTTTTAATATTTTATTAAAATATTGAGAGAGTAGTAAACTGAACAGGGGGAAAAAATCAAAATTAAAAATTAATAAAATAAATAGAAAAATCAGAGTTATATGGTCAAAATAAAATTATCAATGTTTTTAGTAATTTTCTCAGTGGAGAACAAAAAGCTCAAGGCTGAAAGCATTCTATCAATCACATGAGCATGTCTCCACTTTCACTTGTTGTTATTGTACAAACAAACATATTAGATATTAAAAATATAAAAATTCATTATCCATGCATATGCATGTCTCTAATTTCTTCACGAGTTCTCAAGACTTGTTTTCACGTGCATCCTGTGTAAATGAATGAATGAATGAATAAATAAATACTTAGCAGTTAGCACCATGCCATTGTTTCATGTGGATGGATAAGCATATATCCATTGCCAAATGAGAGAAAAAACCAGACCTTCATTCACTGAATCACAAGCAACTGTTTTGACTATGATTGTAAAAACATGAACAAAAGTAGCAGTACCTGTGTTTCACTTTCTTTTCTTTTCTTTTTTCTTCTTTTTCTTTGCAGTTTGTGTGTTTATGATATCATGAACATTTAAAAGGGTAGTATGGTGACCACTGTTGCATTTGTTGCTATTCTGGCAGTGGACCACATCTTCTTTTGAAGTTTAGTAAAATGTAAATTTGAATAAAAACTTCAAAAGATTTCTGAGCCTTTCAGTAGGAAAAAAAAAAAAAAAATTGTTTTAGCTCTGAAGTTGCTTTTGACATCACATCAAGTTAGAGAGAGTAACAGTGACACTCATGTATTAGTACATTATTTAAGTCTTCTAGAAACAAAGATTTTACATTTGTATATTCAAAGTACAATAGATTGAAGAAAAATATATTGGTGAGGAGGTATTTCAATCCAATCTTGAAAGTAGCTTTATGAGTTTAAGGGACCACAGTCATATTAATGATGAAGTGTTGATTAATTTGTCCAAAATAATAAAAAGAAAAAAAAGTTTTAGTTGCCATTTCAAGTGTTTTCTAAGCTCATCAATTGCTCTTCTTAGATCTTGTCAGTATTTCAAGGCATGGTTGAGAAACCAAGGAATTATCAGCAAGTGGAATTTCTTTCTTTCTATCTGCACATATTTTTTTTGGAATAATTATATTTATTTATTGATTTATTTTGTTGCAAATGGGTCCATATATGCTAAAAAAACAAGGAATAAAATGATAAAGCAAAGTGGGGCATGGGGAGTTATTGGGTGATGTGGATAATCAGTGACCACTTGAATTTTAGTGAAGATTGAAGAAGGAAAATTCAGTGGGGATTTGTTTACTGTTTGGTAACAATTGAGAAAAATTTTTGCTTGCTGGGTTTCAATCAGTGACATAGAGAGAGAGAGAGAGAGAGAGAGAGCATCTTGCACTCTATTTGGTTGGTGGGTTGTTTCACTGTCTTGTGTAGAAGGGAACTGTACAAACAAAAAAGAGGTTCATGTCTGTTGTTTTCTTTTGATTCTTGAATTTGAATGATTGGAAGAGTCTGATTACAAGAAAAAAAAAATTGATTTTTTTTAATACCAAGCAGTGGTGTATGGCAAAAAGAAAGACTTTTTCTTTTACACTGGTTGTTGTATTTTGACTGCTAGGTTTTCACTGCAAGGTTAAGAGGGAAACCAGCAAAACAAAAGTGGTTGTTTGAAAGGCCTCTCTAGATTTCACTGGCATCTGAGGGGTGTTTTGTTTGGGTGCTGGAGGTCTCTTTCCAATCTCACTATCTAAACCCTAAATTTCCATCCACTTGTATTCTGGTAAGAAGATTTTTTTCTCTTCTGCTTCTTGTTATTGTTGCTGTTGTTGTTGTTCTTGTTATTGCTTTGATTTCAAAGAATCATGGTTCCTCTCTCCTATTATTAGGTAGGCAGTGGTGTCTTTTTTCATTGCATTTCCAGAAAGCCCCATTTTTTTTCTCATCAATTGCTGAACTTCCAGCAATTCTTCTTTACCCTTGTAGTGGCTTTTAGGGTTCTTTTTGGTGCATTACTCTCTTCTTGGCCCTCTTTATCTATCCCTGCCCACCTTTGCTCTGACACCCCAGGCCACCATCCTTGAAAGTAATCACCAATTCATCATCTTCATCATCAAATTGCTGCCCCTTTTTTTTTGTCCAAAATTTTCTTTTTTCAATTAGCTTCAAGGTGTTTCCAATCAGACAAGCAGCAGCTCAGATCCAGTTCTCTAGAACCCTTGCTTAAAAATCTCGCCTTTCCAAGACATATCTATATATTGGTTTCAAGAGGAAAACCTGCTTGTCTGGATACTAGAATTTTGAGAGGATTATATGCGCGGTTGTTTGAAGAGGGCTAGATGGTCAATGAAGAGGCGAGCAGCAGCTCCGTGTGGAGCAGAGACCAGGAGAAAGCGTTCGAGAATGCCTTGGCCACTGTCCCGGAGGATAGCAGCGACAGGTGGGAGAAAATTGCCGCTGCAGTGCCCGGAAAAACCATTGAGGAAATCAAGTGCCACTATGACCTTCTAGTGGAGGACATCAATGGTATTGAGTCAGGTCGAGTGCCTGTACCTAGCTACAAATCTTCGTCAGAAGGTTCAGCTGACCATGCTAGTGAAGGCGGAAGTGGTAAGAAAGGTGGGCATTCTTCCCATTTACATGGGGATTCTAATCATGGAGGCAAGGGATCGAGATCGGATCAAGAGCGACGAAAGGGGATAGCATGGACTGAGGATGAGCACAGGTTAATTTCACTACTCTTTACTGGTTTTCCAGTTTTTCCATGTGCTTATATAGATAACAACTGCAGAGACAACCAAGTGTGATGTTTCTGCAAATGATTTCAATTGGTTGCATTAGTTTATTTGGGAGTAGTTGTTGAGCACCTTTAGTTACTTGAATATACAACTATTTGCACAAAAAGTAGGCATGTGCTGCGTAGATCTGAGCATGGAAAACAGCTTATTGCTTTTTAGAAATTGAAATCATGGAAGTAAAACTACACTTTTGTTAGGTCCAGTTGAGTTTAAGCAAGCAATGGAAACTTTTTCAAGGTTAATCATATCTATACTTTCTTTATGCTTCCCTGTCATGACTTGGTCTTACGTCCCAAGACCACCCTGGGGACTTAAATTTCTCATCCAACTCAGCTTCTTTGCCTCCTTCCCAATATAACTGCTTCTTAATGCTTTTTTTTTCTTACTTTTGTTTGGCACCATTGTTAGCTAATGGTAGCTAGTCGCTTAATGGTTCATCCTCCTGTCTATTCCTTATTTCCGATCTACGACAAATTAGTCATCTGGTTTGAAATGAGTTTGTGGTTCTTGTTTGTTAAACTTCCAAGTAAGATATTGGTGCTCAAACTTGCCATTTGTGCAAGTTGTGTGCTTTAGTAGCTCTCTGCTCCCTTTGGATTAAATTTATTTTTGGAAATGTTTTTTGTAGGTATTCAAATTGTCACTAGTCTTGGGTAGAAATTTTCTATATTAATACCTTGACTTTTAGATTGGCTGCTACTTCCTTAGTCACTGTCGTGTTCTTTAGATAGGGAAAAAAACATCCACCTACATTGCATGTCAAAATATCCGAGTTTCCATGAAACGAATCATAGTAAGATGCCACTGTTTACCTGGCTCTAGCTTCTGTCACGATATCATGTACTGGTAATAAATCAGTTGATGAGCATGACTACTGTTATAAACTGATGAATGAGTGAATAGTAGTGCATTGAAATGCAGAAATGGTATTGCAAGGTTCGCCAACTAAAAAGAATTGATGGGTTTGATTATCAAATCACCAATTACCAAAAAGAAGAATACAAGAGATGTTGGTATGATCAATGTAAATAATGATCATGTTTGATGAGTGTGTAAATTCTGTTTGAATTACTAAAAAAATCAAAGTGATGATTTTGCTTTTCCCTACAGGCGTCAATATACTGGTAACTTGTTCTAGTCTTTTTAGAAGGTAGGTTTAAGGTGTCAAAAATGAGTTTTCTTGGTATGCCTATAAAGATAGGAGAATAATGAAGCTGAAATGATCCATAGTATTCTTCGGTTGCTTAATTTCATTTGCCACCTTGATAGCTCTTGTAATTCAAAACCGTTGAATGTCCAACTCAATACAAGCAGAGATTTTCTTTCTGTCAAATGGAACCAAAAGCAAAAGTGAGTTTCTGATGCATAAAACTTGGCTGTAGTTGAGTGTCATCTCTTCTTATTCTCACCATTATAAATACAAAAAGTGTTTGCTGAATTCATGCTATGATGTTCGAAGTCTTACAAAGCATAAATCAGTGAATTTGTATTAGTAATCTTGGTTAGATGTAGATTGTTGAGCAACATCCTTATCATCATTTATATAGTTACAAACAAAAGCAGCAGCAGTTAAAAAACTCAATGATTTGCTTCCTGTATGGATATGGTGGTCCATTTATATTTGCAAGTGCCATGTACCACTTGTCATATTCATGCAACTCAGCAACTATAGCTGAGGGAGTTTCTTATTTGAGTCCTTTATACTTGTCAGACAATTGTTTGTGTACCGTTCATTACTTTTGACTACCATTTTCCATCAATGGATATCATGATCAACAATGATTGTGTTTTTTGTTTTAAATTCATCATACTGTCCAAGGGTGTTTTGATAGAGATTGTTTGGTGTTTCTCTATTGATATCTTTTCTTGACTAATATGCACAGTTACTGTTGTGCATGTCTTTATTATTTTATTGGAAAGCTATATTGACTATTTGCTTAAAGCATTGAAATAAGTCAATAACACAACTCACAGGTACGGCCTAAAGTTAAATGCATAACTGTGATCATTAAATACTGTTGATGAGTTCATTTAATAAATTCGCCAGTATTATTTTTAGCCTTTTAGTTTGCATCATGAGAAAAACTAAGAAGACATTAAATACAATTCCCTCACACATGCCTTAAATTTCTGAAATGATTTTGTGATTCTTTTTTTTTTTTTTTTTTTTTTACAAGTTTTGTTTTAGTACATGTTTCTTTTGAAAAGGCATGCTTCAGTTTGATGCAAGAAAAACTTTTTTCAAACATACAGTTCTGGCATGATATTTTAGCCCTTATGAATGGGGGGATTATTTCATTGTTGCTTAGAATTGATCTTGTAATTGTTTGAATTTGAATTTTTTATTGCTTAAAACTCTCTTTGCTAATAATGAGATTCAGTCATTGACGCATCGTTTGCAGCTTCTCAATTACTTATCTGCCTAATCCTCATTGAAACAGGTTGTTTCTTCTCGGCCTTGATAAGTACGGCAAAGGTGATTGGCGAAGCATATCGAGAAACTTCGTAATATCTAGAACACCTACACAGGTGGCAAGCCATGCACAGAAATACTTCATCCGTCTGAACTCAATGAACAAGGATCGAAGGCGGTCAAGCATTCATGATATCACCAGTGTCGGCAATGGAGATATGTCAGCTCCTCAAGGACCAATCACAGGTCAAGTAAATGGACCGGTGGTAGCTTCAGGAAAACCCGCCAAGCAGACCTCTCAACCTCCGCCGGGTCCTCCCGGAGTTGGTGTCTTTGGCACTACTATCGGACAACCAGTTGGGCCTCTAGTTTCTGCTGTAGGAACTCCTGTTAACCTCCCGGTTCCTGCAGCACCACACATGGCCTACGGGGTTCGGGCTCCGGTTGCCGGAACAGTAGTTCCTGGTGCTCCGGTGAACCTCCAACCGATGACCTATCCTATGCCTCATGCATCTGCCCATAGATGAGCTGTCCCATGATCTGTGTACAAATTAAACAGAGAACAGAAAGCACTATGTTCCTATTATCTCGTCTTTCATCGAGGTGGAATAAGCTAGCTGCGGCAAGCACATAGGTTCCACTACCATTGTGAGTAATTTAGTCGCTTAGAGTTGAACCTTGTCGAATTATCATGTTTTAAGGAAGTCATAGAGCCAGGGGATCAGATTCGTGTACAATGTACCATGATACAAGTAGGAATCGAGACCAGGACAATACGCTCCGTTGCGCGTGTCCTTGAAAGCTCTGGTTTCTTTTGCTGTTGTATTTATCCAACTCATCTGTGCAGAAGCAGGGATGTAAAATTCTACGTAATAAAGAGACATGTATCATGTTGACATTTTTAGTGTTTCTGTGCACATCTGCATTGTCTCAATTTCTGCATTTTCTGGTTAGGAATTTATTAAATTCCACATTTGATGTTAATTCTTTTTATGAATTCAAAGGCACAAGTTCAATGCATTGTTTGGTTAGATTCACTTAGATTTGTTCTTCTTTCTGCTCGGATATAGACAACTAAGCTACCATTTTTCTGTCAAATTTCTGCTATTCCTCACCAAATACAGATTGGATTGGTTAATTAATCGGTGACTCGGAGCTGCGTCGGCATGTGATAAAGGCGAAGAAAAAAAAGTAAAGCTACCGGATTTGGTGCCAAACACATCATGTAGGACCAATTCCACACCAGCCAACAACTGTTCTGTTTTAATGGTTCAATTCTTGGTCTCATGTTCTTCTTGTCAACATGTACACATGACATGTTCTAGATATCTTTTATTATTACATCAGTATATGATTGCTTTTCTTCTCCTAAATTCTCTTTCTGTTTTTTTTTTATTGTTTTCTGATGATGTGGTGATTAGTCAGCTGCATGGCTTGGTGACTCATTCAACCAATTGGTTACATGCCTTTGAATTCAATGTTCTTGTTTATAAAAAGCCATCTTGCTGCTGCATTTGGAACAAGAGCATTCTCAGAAAGACTATCCAAATTACCAGTAGCAGCAGAAGAAGAGACTTTGAGTTTGATCCTCATTGAACAATGATGGACACAAACAATGGTGAAGTGATTGGTTTTCCGGTTGGTTCGATCACTTATTCAGCTGAGAAACTGATCGACTTTCCTGCTCCTGATATTGATGTTGTTTTTGGCTGCAATGTCTGCAATTCTCATGCATCATCTCAGTTCAAGAAGAGTAATAATCATCTCTCTCTCCTTTCATTCTTTTCAGCAAAATTCACCTTAGTTTCATTTTGCTAATAAACAGACATCTTGTTGAATGCAGATAGAAAGGATCCAGTAAAGTATTGGATGAGCAGGTTCAGCAAAACAGCAAAGAGTTATGCGAAAAGCATTAGAGCAAATGGTAAGTACAGATGAAAATTAATGCCAGCTTCTTTGGAGTTTTTTTTTTAAAAAAAACGAATCCTTCATTGTCTAAAATCATATTTTCTTTGTTCAAATCTGCAGTGAATTTTGGACCGAAAATTGTTGATACTGTGAAAGGAAAACTGAGCTTGAGCAAGAGAGTTCTTCAAGTTGGAGGGGTTGAAAAAGTCTTCAAGCAAAGTTTTTCTGTCGGAAAAAGAGAGAAGCTTGTGAAGGCATTACAATGTAATATATCAACAACGGCAGGTCCAATTTCCGGCATGCTTTTTATCTCCACCGAAAAGATTGCATTTCATAGTGACAAACCCATCAGCATTACCTCTCCGAAAGGAAACCAGGCCAAAGTTCCCTACAAAGTAATCATCGATAAAATTTTTCATTCTTCATTTCTTCAATCATTATTATTATTATTATCTCAGCTTATTGATTGTAATTCTTTCTGCACAGGTTGTGATTCCACTGAATAGGATTAAGAGAGTTCATCCTAGTCAAGACAAGAACAAGCCTGATCAGAAATACGTTCACCTTGTAACCGTCGATGATTTCGAGTTTTGGTTCATGGGATTTGTTAGTTATCAGAAATCACTCAAGCACTTGCAAGTACAACAAGCAAACTGCAATTCAGATGCATTGTTCCTATAACTTATGTTTTTTGTTCCTACTCATAAACTTGGAATTAAGTTCTTCTTGTAATCAGTATTGGAATTGCCGGCAATTTTTCTCGTTGAGGGATTTCAATACTTGTCTCAAGATCATGATGTAAATGTATATCTCCGAAATGATTGTTAATGAAATACAAAGTGTTCTTTTTGTTGATTATGCCTTCATTTCTGCATAATTTTTTCTGTAATTCTTCTTGGAAAATCTGAAATAATAATTTGAGTATATTCAGTATTTGCACTTTATCTTTTCAAACTCCATCTTTTCTTTTTTCACATCAAAGTTACCTTTCCACCTCCAATTGAAATAAATTAATGACAAGACTTGGTTTTACAGCTAAGTATTGAGTCATGATACAGTATTTCTTAGCCTTTCCAGGTCATTTGGTTATCAAAAGTATTACAAAAACTTGAGTGTGTTTGTATTGAATTGAAGTAAATCAAATATAGATACGAAGACAAAAGCAAATGCACCCATAAAGTTTTCTTTTCTGTTTGCATATTCGATATGTTTTCTTTTTCTTTGTAGCTATTGATTTTGGAGTGACTACTAGTCTCATTTCTGCAAAGTCAAATGAAAATTTTTTTTCTTTCTTTTTGTTAAAATGGGACCAATGTAATACATGTTTGATTTGCTGTCTTTAAGTAGCATTGGAGATCAGTTAACAACATAGCTAGATTAAAATCGACATAGTTGGCTCAAGTGGTAGAAGTTTGAGTAATTTTAGAAAGTAGTTTCGCGTTTAAATTCTTTTGTAAGTAAAAATAACACTTGCTGAGTGAGATCAATTTTTTTTTTTTAAGACTGTCATTATGTTATCCCAAAAAACCTGTAAGTCAGAGACTCAAGCCTCCACAAACACACAATTACGTGAAAAATAACAATAATAATAAAAAATAAAAAATCTTTGATCAGTTAATTTCTTAGATGTCATAGACTTTAAACTAATCTAAACAAGATATTGGAAGTTCTACAAGAAAGTAAACCTCTCAATCGGTGTTATTTTGCATACATAAAAGCACGAATTCAGTATTATTTGATTTTGTGAACCAAGCATCTATCACTTAAGTCAATTTCTTACTAATATCAAAGGATCTATTAGATGATTTATGAGAGTAACTTACAGTATCACATCATAAACTTACTGAATTAGAACATTAATCTATAAGTAATAAGCCTCTGACTGTGCTGAATTGAGTGTTGCCACTTCACACATTTAATCTAATTTGTAACTAAATTGGATAACATAAAATATTTATTAAATATTGATAATGTGAGTGTTAAGTCACACACAACACATGAGTTATGGTAGATAACATAAATTTTTTTATTAAATATTAATAAGGTGAGGCTTGAATCATACATAATGCATGGAATATAATGAATATACTTTTGAATTAAATATTAATAAAAACATGCATAAAAAATGTCTAATGCAAACTGAACATATTGCGTGGGTTTGATTCGACTTAAAAACTTAAACTGATAAGATGAAAAATATAAATTTATATATTTAAGTTTTTTTTTTTGTTAAAGTAACTTACATGAGACTATCAATTGCCATAATAATCAGGGAAAAAAACAAAAGTTAATTTATCAATTCAACCCTCAAGAACAGTCAGCATGGCAAAAAAGCATACTCAAAAACACACAGCAGCACCAACAAACAACCAACAACTAACATGCAGTTTTGGACCCAAAAGCCTCATCAAATGCTGGAAAGTAAAATAAAGTCCTATCATTTGTAGGATATGATAAAAGATTCATCTTTCCTTTCTATCCCAACTGATCTACTCCTCATTTCAAGGAAAAAGCCTGAAACTTAACATGAAAGTTCCCATGAAAATTTCACCCACAAAAGATACCAATACTGTTGTAACACCATACATAAACTTTTAAGAGACTTAATAGCAAAGGATTCAAGGATCCCTTTCTTTTGTCATCTGGACATCATAATATGCCCTTTTTATGCCTGGTGAGAAGATGGTGACACTAAAGTTTAAAGTGGTGATTCACTTGATGGCTTTTGTTTCTTTTAGTAAAGAACTTAGTACCAACCAAGTTCATGAATCTGCTATATAAGATTCCATATTGTTCATTTCTTCAGCAAAGAACAGGAGACATATCACAAAGAATTAAACATGAAGAATTTCGACTTTGATCATCATGCCATTGGAATTCCGGTCAATTCTGTTGCTAACGAAGAATCGGCTTGTGTTGTTCCTCGTACTGATTCCTACTTGTCCACCCAATTCAAACGAAGTAATGACTGCTCCTCTCTTCATGTATCTTGGCATTGCCATCTGTTCTTTTAGGCAATAGATTAAATCGATTATTTATGGATATGCAGATACATTGAATTCGGTAATCAACCACATTATCAAGTTGAGCAAACGAGCCGATAGCTATGCACAAGGCATTCGTGACCATGGTAATTATTCGCCTTGACCGAATATATCATTTCTGAATGTTGGTAAGAATTTACGTCTAAATTTTTACTGTCGGATTGAAACTGCAGTGAGTTTGGGTCCGAAGATATCTGAAACAGTGAAGGGAAAGCTTCGGTTAGGAACACGAATTCTCCAAGCAAGAGGGTTGGAGAGAGTTTTCAGAAAAAGTTTTGATGTCGGAGAAGATGAAAAGCTGATAAAGGCTTTCCAGTGCTATTTATCAACCTCAGCTGGTCCGATTGCGGGATTGCTCTACATTTCAACAGAAAAAATCGCCTTTCATAGTGATATGTCTTTAAGATTCACATCTCCAAAGGGGAATACTTTGAAAAGCTACTACAAGGTGAATCTCCATCCCAAGAAACATCATCAATAAATATGTACATAAGTATATCTATATTTCCTGAATCTATATATCTTAATTTTGTAGGTTTTGATTCCATTGGGACGGATAAAGAGAGCAAACCCAAGCGAAAACGGAAGCAGGCCAAACCAAAAATACATACAAATAGTAACAGAGGATGAATTTGAGTTTTGGTTTATGGGATTTGTTAGTTACCAGAGATCTTTCAAGTACTTGCAATATGCAATATCAGAAGTACACATGAGCTTATGATTTAAGTGTGACCAGTTATTTGGTCTTTGCATATCTTTTTCATGTACATTATCACTGTAATATCACAACAGACCATTTCATTTGTGAGAAATGAAGATGATAACCGAAAGTTTGATAAATTTCTCATCATTCAGTACATGGACATGGCCTATTACAGGCAAAAAATTGAGTATATGTCACTTCTTTTCTCATAAATTTATATCGTTATTACAAATAATCTAATAATCTGTAGATGACACAGGTTTTCTCTTCAAGTAAGAGAACAGGTTACAGAAATAATATTTTTCTGGTATAAAATACAATGCCCAGCAAAGACATTAGACAGCCGGGAAAAGAATGAATATCAAAGAAACTAAAAAAAAATTGAAAACATATGTTCAGGACAAGGTCTCCTATGTAGAATTTTTGCAACAGGTGATCACGCAATCATTCAAAAAGGTAGTGAGTTGAGTAGCATAGAGGACTGGATGGTTGCGAAAATGGTCAACATGAGGCGAGGACACAAAATCACAAGCTCTTACTACATGTCCAGCTTTTCTTTGCCTCTCAATGAATGTTTCCACAGATTTTGCTGGAATGACTCTGTCAGCAGAGCTATAAATATATAGTTGTGGGCATTTTGGTTGTTCTGATGATAGAACTTCCAATACATCAGAAAGCCTCCTATTAAAGGGGAAAAAAGTAAAAGTTAAGATGAATATTTCATAGATGTAAGGATGGGTGAACTGTAAACAGTCATATGCCCAGTAAAAATCCTAACAAAGCAACATCTAATAAGTTCCAACTACACCTTATGGTGATATTAGGACCACATATATATGTGTTTTCAATAGGTTCAAACACGGCTATGACCATTTTAGTTATTTCATAATAATTTACATCAGACCATATCATGCACATCTGAACAAATGCATCAGAGTTTCACACACCATTATATGCTTTACTATGTATACTATACTAATCTTAGCAAGCACAAAGCTCAGGCGTCAGGATTGAATGCATGTAGCTGCTAATTCAGAATCATAAAATGAAAAAAATCTTGAAAAGGGCACTATACCTGTTAATGCTTGGAATGTTCAAAACCACCCCAAAGAATCTCTCAAGAATGGCCAGCAAAGCAGTTTCTGCAAGTGCTGGTTTTTGATCAAATTTAGAATTGGAATGGACCATCATGCTCAGCCCTGCACCATTCGAAACCAACCCACCCTTGGTCGCCACACTCTGCTTCTTCAAAAATGCAGCAGAGAAACCAGACGCCCAAACCTAGAATGAGCAGTTTCAAGTTGTTTAGTTTACATAAAATGACTTCGAAGGTTGCTACTTGTATACTTTTAAAACAAGAATACATCTGACTAATGAGACAATTTCCAACAAGAAGATACATGAGAAAAAGAATCTACTTCGATTTGAGTTCTTCCATAAGAAAATGGTATCTCATCAACAGAGTAAAAACCAAGCCTTGTTAACAAAAGCACTAGGAACAATGTGATTAAATAAGAAGAGCATCGAACCAATGCCGTGAACACCAACAAAATTATAATTTTACCTTGCCATGACTAAATTCCCAGGATATGCTCTTTAATAAGGTAAACATTCAACAGAGTTCAGCATTATCTCTCACCTGAGGGTCAGGAGCAGCAACAGGTGCAGAGTCCACAATGCAACCTTTGATCTTCTCCATTAACGAAGGATCATCCTTTCTAAACTTCTCCAATAAAACTCCATATCTGTAGCAAGTTCAACAATAAATCCAAATCAATACTGCAACAAAATTCAGTAGATAAAAAAAAAAAAAAGAACCACAAAGAACACAACACTCACGTCAACCAGCCAGTATTACTAAACGTATGAAAGACCAGGTTTTTCCCATCCTCTTCTGCAACACAACCCGCCAAATGCTCCGCAAACAAATCAAGATTCTGCTCCACCTTCCCCCCAACCTTGTACCCAATGATATCTCCCATGGGAAAGGTGAAAGTAATAGCATGAAACCCTCTCGCAGTGTACCATTCAGCATACTTGTTCAAATGCTTCTGCTTTGCACCCAACCACCCCAGCAAAACCACCACCGTCTGAGACTTAGCCAAAGAGCATTCAGACTCTCCCACACTAGGCGACGGCAAGTGCCACTGATACATAACATCATCCCCCGGCGAAGAACGGATCGCTGGACCAATTTCCTGCGGCTTCGCTGGCTTCGCAAGCTTTGCATACTGATAAGGAGCGATGAGAACCGGAAAGGAGGTCCTTGTTAGGTTGGAAATGGAAATCCGGGGAAGCCATGAAGGAGAAGCAGAGAAACCCACTGAAGGCGAGGGAGATGGCTGTGGCTCGGCGGTCTTTGGACCGGGGAACCTCTCAGGGAGGTCAGTAGACACGGCGGCAACGGCAACGGCAGCGATGGCGGAGAGAGGACGGTGGAGAGTCGTGGAGAAAGACGCCATTAGAGAAGCTTAGATGATCTCGTGATGGTGGAGACGATGATCCAACCAACAACCTGAAGGTATAGAGATATGCTCGTCATGTGTTCGATTAAATGCGTCAAAGAAAGACGGATAGGACTCCGTCGCATTCAATAAACCCCCGCAAAAAAGGCACGCGGCGTCGAGATGGTCAAAAAAAGACTAGCAAGGGTAGTGAGGTAATTTCACACGCACCGAAACGCAAAAAACGTGGTTGGGAAACGGACAGGCTGTCGAACGGCGTTGACAGCCCGTCCCAACGGCATCCACGCGGGCCCACCAAAACGGGTTTTGATTTTCCTAAAATAAAATGAATTATTAATTATTATTATTATTACAAAAAAAGAGAGAGAAAATTAATTATAAAAAAGGCGGACATTAAAATAGGAGGAGAAAATAGAGAAATAAAAATAAAAAGTTATTAATATTATTATTGCAGAACGGCTGAACGGGGGACGAGGGAGATGAAATCAAAATTAAATTAAAAAGACATTAGTACCCTTCAATGGCAATCTTCGGAGAAGATAGCGCGTGGGACCAAATAAAAAGAAAAAATTGGAAAACCTAATAATTCCAACCCAATGCGCAAGAGAAACAACAAACCCTAATAATTTGCAAGAAATTTACTGAAATCATAGAAGAGGAGTGGAGAAATTTGAGGGAATTGAAATCGATCGATGATGATACCTTGAAATCAGACAACGAAACCTCGATCCGCGCGAGAAGATTGGGAAGAGCGTGAGGACAAGGAGACGAATCTGGAATGGGGGGTTTTAAGAAGGGATGAGATAGAGATCGGATGGTAGCGTGGAGTTTCCGTTGATTCGAATGGGGGGCGTGTGTGTTTTGGTCACTGGATCCATGAGAATATTCTTTCGGGTTCTCTTACGAAGGGTGACGTAATCGTTTCTTTGATTGGATACCAACCGTCTGATCTCTCCTTTGCCACGTGGCTAACTGGGATGGATTCCAAGAGCTTCTAGATTAGTTGTTACACGTATCTCAAACACCTTATATTTAGGGTTTTTTTAGGGTCCGTTTGGATATCTATTTAATTAAAATTATTATTTTGAGTTTTGGTAAGTCTCATGAAAATTGGGAATTTTTTTTTATTTTAAGAAAAAATAAATTGGTTTTTTTTCTTTTTTTAAATATAAAATTTAATACCTACCACGTGTAATATTTATAAGGTCAAAATATTAAAATGGTCCCTCTATTTAGCGTTTTTCGCCCTTTTAGTCCCTCTTATATAAAATCCGTCTTTTTTGTCCTCGTATTTGCACATTTCTGTCCTTTTAGTCCCTCCAATTAACGGATCAGCCCTTTTGGTCCTTTCAGCTAATAAATTAGAGGGATTAAAAAAGATGAAAATGTGCAAATACAAGGACCAAAATGGCGGATTTTACAGTTTAAGGACGAAAATGTACAATTACAAGGACCAAAAAAGGGCTGATTTTATATTAGAGGGGTTAAAAGGGCGAAAATCGTAAAATTGAGGGACCATTTTGATATTTATACATATTTATAAATAATCTTACATTTAAATTTTAAATTATTTTACATTGAAATTATAAATTATTTGTAACAAAAATGTTTTATATTTTAATAAAGACTAAATCGCTCCCCATATAATTAAAATATAAAATTTTAGGTCTCTTAAGTTTGGATTGGTTGGTACTACTATATCTTGTAAAGAAATAATTATCATCCTATATGTTATATTTTAAAAAAGCAATTACATCCAACACATTTCAAGGTTGTTATAATTGAAATATATATAATTATCATCCTATATACTGATAAAATATTATAATTTAAAAAAACACAAAAAGAGATAAATTGATCAAACACCACGAGTGTATTATTGTTCAATGACAAAATTGAAAGGATTATAATAATACAAAAATGCCCAAAGATTTATCTAAAATATTCTAAAATCCTATAGAAAACTACAAGAATGAAGAAACAAATTTTATTTATTATATAATTCAATATTCACCTCTCAATACTCTCAAAGTAGTCTTCCTTATTTTTTTTTTATTCAAGCTAAGATAATTGATATGAATTGGGGCAAGTAAATATAAAATAATCTAAATTTAATCCTAATGCGACGAATTGCTAAATAAGGCTTCAAAATTCAGTCAAAATAAAACTCAAAATTATAATAAATCATATCATATTTAAACCATACTACAAATTTTTAGAAAAACTTCACAAAAAAACTCCAAAAACATAAATTGCAACAAACAGGCCAAAACTAAATCATGAAACCTACATACCAAAACACCAAAATAATTTTTTTTTTGATAAAGCAAAATAAATTTTATAACTCTAAATAATAATAATAATAATAATAATAATAATAATAATAATAATAATAATAATAAAACTTGCATACCTTGTTTTCTTGTTGCCCTTTCCCCTTCCCTCTCTTCTACTCTTCACACGTGAAGAGTAGGAAAAAGAGATAAGAGAAAGGGAATAAACTCTTCTCCTCTTTTGCTTGATCACCAGCTAATGAGGATGGAAAAAAAAAAATCAAAAATTAAAATAAAACAAAAACAAAGCTAACGGTTTCAATGAAAAGAATTAGAATAAAATGAAGTCCCTTTAATAAAGGAGACAAGCTTAGCCAGGTGCTTACCCTTAAAATATGGATACTAACTTTGGCCATTGCCTTGACAGAAGCTGTATTTAAATACACGTGGTCAAATAGAAAACAAAATGCCACTTTGCATACCAACTTCTTGTTGTTGATTCATTGATTTAAAACACAAGCATAGCATGTCAAACACACACACACACGCGCATATATATATATATATATATATATATATATATATATAAAATTAGGTTTGAGCTTGTCAAACAAAATTAAAAAAAATGTATATAATTAAAAATTATATACGTAAAACTTATCTTTATCAATATTTTATATTTTGGCAATTTCTGTTTAATTCCAACCAAAGAATTATATAAGAATTTATTTTGTCAACAAGCTCATAGCTCAGTGGCATAGCCTCACTTACATTAAATAATAGTAGAAAACTTTCATTATTTCGAGTTTAAATCCTCTTAGTTGTAACATATTGGTAGCACACTCTCCTAACTAATAGAGCTTGTTGTATTTGTCTCCCACCTCAAAAAATGCAAGTCTTTATTTTATTTATATTTACATCTATTTATGATACAAATTTATTTTATTTTTACGTTGAATAATTGCTAGAATGTTGGAATTACTGATTTGTATACTTCTTAACTTTTATTTATTGAATTATTATATGCTCGCATATTATAATTCCATATCATATGTAATATCCCTACCTTGTATGTTTGTGTTCAAAATTTAAAATATCAAATGTAACATTTCTAAAATACATCCATTATATAATATCCCAATGTTGTGATTGTGATTGTTAAAAGACAGACCATGAGACTGTTACTATATATAGCAAATACTTGTTGCCATATATAAACAAATTTTGTACAACATATTGATTTTGTATCTTTACATAATTAGATTGATTAGAGAAATCAGCCTAGATCACTAAGAATCAACCTATGATTACTGTATATTCATCCATTTATTGAATGGAAATCGAAAGAGAAGGATACAATTTTCAATCAAAACAAACTTTATCATGGTATTAGAGCTCACGTTCTAGAGTTTTGGAATTCTTGGTTGTTCTTGGTGTCATTGGAGTTGCAGGCTATTGCATATTTCAAGTTCATTGGTGTGACTTTTATAGCTGAAGTTGTGGATCAAGTTTTGGTGGAGAGTAAGCTGCCATTCTGGTAATCTTCTTATTTTAGTCATTTTGGGGTGCTTATCTCCATTTTTTTTTTTTTGTTAATTATGGATTGTTGTGTGCTGAATAGTAACAATTCTGAATTTTGTGTAAAATTTACTAGAAAGAACTATTAAACATGGGAATTTCAATTTCAATTATATGTTACTGGAAAAGAGTTGTGGGGACATATTGATGGCATTGATCTAGCCCCAACAGATGTTACACAATTGGCTCAATGGAGGATAACAGATGCTAGGGTGTTGTCTTGGATTATTGGGTCATGTGATTCTCAAATAATTCTTGATTTGCGCCCTTATAAAACTGCTCAAACAATGTGGGAATATTTGAAAAAGCTTTATAATCAAACTAATTAAGCAAGGAGATTTTAGTTGGAGTGTAAGATTGCAAGTTATACACAGGGGAGTCTATCTATTCAGGATTATTTTTCTGGTTTTCAAAATTTATGGGCTGAATTTTCTGGTATAGTTTGTGCTACAGTTCCTAGATATTACCCTGCAGATGTATTGGCAGTTCATGAGATTAGCAAGCGAGATCAATTTTTGATGAAACTACGATCAGACTTTGAGAATGCTCGTTCTAGTTTGATGAATCATCATTCTCCTCCTGCCTTAGATGTGTGCTTCAATGAATTGCTTTGTGAAGAGCAACGTCTACTTACACAAACCACTCTTGATCAGGAGAAAATTACTGCAGCACATGTGGCATTTTTTGTCTCATGGAAAAAGAAAGGGTAGAGACATGAGTAAGGTTCAGTGTTTCAGTTGCAAGAATTATGGGCATTTTGCTGCAAATTGTACCAAGAAATTTTGCAATTATTGCAAAAAGCAAGGACATATCATCAAAGATTGTTCAATATATCATCAAAATCGCCAGACCAGTGCTTTTCAAGCAAATATTGGCAATTCTTCCACTAATCAGATTCAGACTGGACCCTCAATTATGTCAGCTATCAATCAAAATGCTCAATCAACTGTTACTCCTAAAACATGCAACAGATGATAATTTTAGCCCTCTCCACTCTTAGCCTTCAAGGTAACAATAATTCTTTATCAAAGTCTTGGCTTATTGATTCTAGCGCATCAAATCATATGACTAGTTCCACTAGTTTGCTAAAAAATGTCCGTCCCTATCATGGCTCAGAACATATTCATGTTGCTAATGGAAACAGTTTGCCTATCATTGCTGCTGGTGATATTACTCTAATTTTTAACAATGCTTTCATATCACCTGGACTTTCTGATAATCTTCTTTCAGTAGGTCAATTGGTCGACAATAATTATCATGTACATTTTTCTCATGATGGTTGTTGTGTGCAGGATTGGGTGTCAAGGACGGTGATTGCGAAGGGGCCTAAAGTAGGGCGCTTGTTTCCTCTGCACATTTCTATTCCTAGCAATGCTTCTTTAGCTTGTTTTACTGTTGTTAAAAAAAGTGAAGTATGGCATAAACATTTAGGACATCCTAATGCTACTATATTGTCTTCTTTGTTGGCTTCTGGTTTATTAGGCAATAAAGATCAATTTTCAAGTCTTTCTTTTGATTGTTCCACTTGTAAATTGGGAAAAAGTAATATTCTTCCTTTTCCTCTTCCTGGTAGTCGTGCAATTAAATGCTTCGATATTATTCATAGTGATGTATGGGGAATCACACCTGTTATTTCTCATGCACATTATAAATAGTTTATGACCTTTATTGACTACTATAGCTGGTTTACTTGGATTTATTTTCTTCGTTCGAAATCTGAGGTCTTTTTAGTCTTCAAGACTTTTGTTGCATATGTTGAAACTCATTTTTCTGCTGTTATTAAAGTTCTTCAATTAGATTCTGGTGGAGAATACATGTCGACTACATTTCATCAATTTTTGAATAAAAAAGGTATTCTCTCACAACGCTCTTGTCCACACACACCCCAACAAAATGGTGTGGCGGAGAGAAAGAATAGTCATCTCTTAGAAGTTACTCGTACTTTGTTAATTGAATCTTCTATTCCACCTCAATTTTGGGTAGAAGCTTTATCTACAACAGTTTATCTTATTAACAGACTTCCTTCTCAAGTCTTACACCTTGAGTCTCCTTAATTATTTTTGTCTATATCAACACCATCCTCAATATGGGCATTTGCATACTTTTGGTTGTGTTTGTTTTGTTCATTTGCTTCCTCATGAACGTCATAAACTTTCTACTCAATCTGTTAAATGTGCCTTTTTGGGATATAGTACAAACCACAAAGGTTTTGTTTGCTATGATGTTGCCTCTAAAAAACTCCATGTTTCTCATAATGTTGTTTTCTTTGAAAATTAGTTTTTCTTCCAAACTTATTATAAGTCATTTCATGATATTGCTTTTCTTCCCAGCTTTGATGACTTATCTTCCTCTTCTAAATGATTCATGCTTGGCTATGTTTATAAACGACGCCTTGCACTAGCACCCCTTCGTCATCCTGATCCACCATCTGATCTTGTACTACCTATTGTGAGACGCTCTACCAGAGTCTCCCGTCCTCCTGATCGGTATGGCTCTTACCATACATCCTTTAGCACTGTTTTATCATCTATTTCGGTTCTATCTTCTTACTCAGAGGTAGTTAAACTTGAGAGTTGGCCACATGCAATGCAAATGGAACTTCAAGCTCTTCAAGAAAACCATACTTGGGACATTGTTCCATGTCCACCCAAAGTTAAGACTATTGGATCTAAATGGGTTTATTCTGTGAAAATTCATTCTAATGGGAGTCTAGAACACTGGTTGCTCTTGGTAATTGGCAAGAGTATGGAGTGGACTATGAAGAGGTATATGCCCCTATGGCTAAAATGACTATTGTGCGAACAATTATTGCTATTGTTGCTTCACAGGGTTGGCCACTTCAACAAATTGATGTAAAAAATGCTTTTCTCCATGGTGATCTCAAAGAGAATATCTACATGACTCCTCCTCCAGGTTTATTTTCCTCTTCTACTTCAGAAGTTTGTAAATTGAATCACTCTTTATAAGGCTTAAAACAAGCTCCCCATGCATGGTTTGAGAAGTTTCGATCTACTTTGCTTCAGTTTAAGTTTGTGCAAAGTCAATTTGACTCTTATTTATTTCTTCATAAAACTTCTACTGGAATTGTTCTTCTTTTGATCTATGTTGATGATATTGTTATAACAGGAACGAATTCTTCATTAATTGCTTAACTTCAGCAACATCTTCGTGAATCATTTCATATGAAAGATCTTGGTCGTCTGGCATACTTCTTGGGGTTGGAAGTTCACTGTGACTCCTCAGCCATATTACTAAATCAGCATAAATATACTCAAGATTTGGTTGCTTTGGCTGGTCTTTAGAATTCTTCATTAGTTGATACTCCTCCAGAAGTGAATGTCAAGTTTCACAAAGAAGAGGAAGAACCACTTGTTGATCCTTCTTTGTATCGACAGTCAGTGGGCAGCTTAAACTACCTAACTATTACCATACCTGACATTTCGTTTGTTGTTCAACAAGTAAGTCAGTTTATGCACTCCCCACGTCATCTTCACTTGGCTGCAGTACATCGTATCATAAGGTATTTCAAAGGCACTCTATGTCGTGGTTTATTCTTTCCTGCTAGGACTTCTATGTGCCTTAGTGCTTTTAGTGATGCCAATTGGGCTAGTTGTCCAAATACTCATCGATCTGTCACAGGTTGGTGTATATTCCTTGGAGATTCTTTGATATCATGGAAGAGTAAGAAACAAGATCGAGTATCCAAATCTTCTACTGAATCTGAATATCGGGCTATGTCTGCTGCATGCTTAGAGATTACTTGGCTTAGGTGATGAGGAGCTTAACAACTAAGTATGATCATGTTATAACATTCCATCACAACTTGTTCTCATGTTTTTTCTTCAAATTCATTGGAGACTTCTTTCTTATCTACAAAAGCATGGAAGCCAAATATTATGTGAGGACTTTTACTCATATATATATATATATATATATATATATATTGATACCACTTCTTGAATTTAATTAGATACATGCCTAATTTCTGCTCCCAAAATAGCAGACAATGTTGACAGATGGAACAACTTTACATAGAAATTAGACACATGGTAATTCATCACAAAGAAAAAAAAAAATTTAAATATAAAAGTGCATTTGGTGTATGTGAGCTACAAACAACTTTTTCAATTCCTAGAACATTAAAGGCTTCTTTCTCGTCACAGTCAACCTCCGGAGATTTTGTTCAACAGTAGAATCTCTAATTTTCAAAATAGCTTTGCTAAGAAACTTAAGTGCCTTCTTCTTGGTTTCATATAACTCAACATCTATCCTCAATTCATATATGTAGAGTGGACATGTATCATGAGTCTCTAGCCAATCAAAAAAACAACCCTTGTGGTACAATTCCCCACAAGGCATTTGCTTGCTATTTTTCTTTATTTGAATTATATTTGTGCAAATGCTGCATCGTGGATCACCCATCTTTGCGGTGATGACATCAAGCAACTCCTGAACAACTGAGATAACAACATTCGTGTATGGTGAAGCATTATCCACATACTGAGACATAGCATTCATGAAATAATCTCAGGACCTTGAGCCGATCAGACTTGGTAGAAACATCTTGATTGAATGTCCATTTGCAAGGGAGAAATTCATATCAATCCATGGAACCGAGAAAGCTAGGTTGTTTCCATATTTATGACGCTAGTGTCCAACACCCAGGTAACAAATTCAACAAATAGATCCACATCATTTGGAGAAACAAGATCATCAAAGAAGATGGAATTAAAAAAAAAATCTAAAAGAATTTGAAAAGAATGAACGCAAACATATGCTTTATATTGAATATTTAATTATTATGTTTGACAAATTGATTGAAATAAGGGCTTTTCCCATGTTTGGCCCCCTTTTTTTTATTATTGACAACTCAAATAAAACTTCTATTACAATCAACCCAAAATGAACAAATGAAAAATAAAAATAAAACCTCCACTCATAACTCCAATAATATAATAAACT
Organism: Dioscorea alata; assembly: GCA_020875875.1. NCBI lineage: Eukaryota > Viridiplantae > Streptophyta > Magnoliopsida > Dioscoreales > Dioscoreaceae > Dioscorea > Dioscorea alata. Next base: position 16,395,139 of record CM037021.1, read on the forward strand.
TCTTTTTCTTCTTTTGTGGCTAGGTCAGACAATCAAGATGGTCTTCTTGCATGATCTCTTCAAGCTCTGAGAGGACTGACTCAAAATAAACATTGTTACACCGTTTTCAGAAGGCCTCTTCATCCTATGCTGTCCATTACCCTTTGATTTTGAACCTTGGAAGAAGAAAAGGAGAAAGTTGATGCTAACGGAGCCGGTTTCTGGTTGAGTTAGCATCTTTTGCTGACATGGTCAAGCTAACTCTGCAAGTCATTTTAGAGCCATTTTATTTGTCAAAAATGGCCCCAGGGTCATCACATCAATGCCCAGTCAGCACTAGTCAGCATAAGGGTGCGTAGTTAACGCAGTCAGCCTAGTCGCACCAGTCAGCACATGGGTGCTTAGTCCGTAAGTCAGCACATGGGTGCTGACTAGGCATTGATGTGATGGCATAAGACTATTTTGACAATAATAAAAAAAGAGGACCATCACATCAATGCCCAATTAGCACATCTTTTGATAACCAAATGAAATTGCCAAAATAGCTTTATGGCCATCACATCAATAATAATAAAATAGGGCCATCACATCAAGAAGCTCTTGAACAACTGAGACAGAAGCATGAGCTTATGGTGAAGCATCATCCACTAGCTTTGACATAAAATCCATGAAAAAATCCCGGGGTCTAAAACTGATCAGAGTCGGTAGAAATATCTTGATTGAATGGCCATTTGCAATGGCTGCATTTAGATCTATCCATGGAACAGAAAGAGCCTTAGCTGTTTCTACATTGATGACTCCCGTGTCAGATAGCAAGGTGATAAATTCAGCAAACAGCTCTACATCATGTGGAGAAACGAGATCAAAGTAAAAATTGCATCCTGCTAAAAGGGCAAAAAGTAAAAGTTAAGATTGATATTATATAGATATAAGAGTGGGTGGACTGACTGTGAACAGTCATATGTCCACTGCAAAGTAAAAATTTTAGGTATGTCACACACATTGAGCTGAGACAGAAGCATGAACATATGGTGGAGCATCATCCACTAACTTTGACATAGAATCCATGAAAAAGTCCCTAGGTCTAAAGCATTTTGTTCTTCGCTGAGAAAATCAACTGATCAATTACAAGACATTGTGTTTTTATATTGTTTCAATGTAACAACATCTTTATCTTATTTAACAAACTAATGCTAAATTGGCATAATTGATGCTGATTTGGCTGGCCAAGTCCTTTTATATTGCAACAATAGAACCCATTCTCCCTCAGTGTTGCTTTTCATCATCTGCTCCCAAAATGGCAGACAATGTTGACAATGTGCATATAAATTAGACACATGGTATTCATCATTAAAAAAGAAAAGAGAAAAATTTTAAATATAAGAGTGTCACCTGAGGTTTTGTGCAAGTGAGCTTCAAACTACCTTTTGAATGCCCAGAACGCTGAAGCTTCCTTCCCCATAACAATTAACCTCCTTGGATCCTGTTCAACATCAGACTTCCCTATTTTCAAAGTAGCCTTATCAAGAAAGCCTTTTTCTTGATTTTATATAGATAATCATCAGTCCTCAATTCATACCTGCAATATGGACATGTATTGTGAGTCTTTAGCCAGCCTAAGAGACAGACAGACTCTGTGGTGCAAGTGGCCCAGAGCATTTGCTTGCCCTTCTTCCCGATTAGAATGGAATTTGTGCAAATGCAGCATTGCCGATCACCTATCTTTGAAGTAGCCTTATCAAGAAAGCTTTTTTCTTGATTTCATATAGATAATCATCAGTCCCCAATTCATACCTGCAAGATGGACATGTATTGTGAGTCTCTAGCCAGCTTAAGAGACAGACAGACTCTGTGGTGCAAGTGGCCCAGAGCATTTGCTTGCCCTTCTTCCTGATTCAAAAGGAATTTGTGCAAATGCAGCACTGCCGATCACCCATCTTTGAAGTAGCCTTATCAAGAAAGTCTGTTTCTTGATTTCATATAGATAATCAACAGTCCCCAATTCATACCTGCAATATGGACATGTATTGTGAGTCTCTAGCCAGCTTAAGAGACAGACAGACTCTGTGGTGCAAGTGGCCCAGAGCATTTGCTTGCCCTTCTTCTTGATTCAAAAGGAATTTGTGCAAATGCAGCACTGCCAATCACCCATCTTTGAAGTAGCCTTATCAAGAAAGCTTTTTTCTTGATTTCATATAGATAATCATTAGTCCCCAATTCGTACCTGCAATATGGACATGTATTGTGAGTCTCTAGCTAGCCTAAGAGACAGACAGACTCTGTGGTGCAAGTGGCCCAGAGCATTTGCTTGCCCTTCTTCCTGATTAGAATGGAATTTGTGCAAATGCAGATCACCCATCTTTGAAGTAGCCTTATCAAGAAAGCCTTTTTCTTGATTTCATATAGATAATCATCATTCCCCAATTCATACCTGCAATATGGACATGTATTGTGAGTCTTTAGCCAGCCTAAAAGACAGACAGACTCTGTGGTGCAAGTGGCCTAGAGCATTTGCTTGCCCTTCTTCCTGATTAGAATGGAATTTGTGCAAATGTAGCACTGCCGATCACCCATCTTTGAGGTGATGGTCACATCAAGAATGTAATACCCTGAACCTTGAATACTGGTAAGAAAATTATATTTAGGGTATTACCGTAGTGGCAATAAGATTCTTCTACAGAGTATTTTGTTGAGAAACCCAAGAGGAAAGAACAAGGACCTTTTTGTGAGAGTGAAACTTGGGATACCATTATATTTGCTCAAGCAATAAGGGGTTCCATGTTAATAACGCAATCTTTTCTTTATATAAGATTTTGGATTCACAAGTAATTAAAAAGGGTTGATCTGAACTGTTTCAAAAGACTAAGGGCTGAAAGGTAAGTTGGCAGGGATCTTTTGGAAATATTATTTCATAATACAGGGACTATTGGTGAATTGTTAGGGATATTTTTGTAAGAAATTTTATTTACAGGGACTAACAATGAAATTTAGCAGAAAACATAAGTTAGAGAAAAATCTGGATTTGGATGGTCTTCTTCGCCATCTTTCATAAGTGCTATAGTATTCCGAGAGAAAAAAAAAGAAGAAAAGAATGGAAAATTGGAGGTTTTGGAGGAGAGAAACTTGGAGATCGTCGGAGGGAGCTCACCGGAGGGATGGTTTGGCTTGGTACGAATCTTTCTTAGTATATTTTTCATTGATAGATGTATGCGTATATGTATGTATGTATATATGGTTTATTTGATGAAGAAAATGATGGATTTGAGTAGGAAAACATGGTTAATAGTAGTAGTTGATGAATGCTTTAAATTTCTTTGGATTAATCCTTATATTTGAGATTAAATCTTGCTTGGAATGATGAAGAAATTTTCGGGTTACTGCACAGTACTGTAGCAACCGAGATTAGGGTTTGTTTTGGGTTAATTAAGTTGATGATGATGATGATTAAGATGCTAATGAAGATGGTTGGATGAAGCTGGTTGAGTTTAACCAAGTTGATTTGGTTGGATCAAGTCAACTGGGAATTGGTTGAGTTGATTTGATCAAATCAAGTGATGTTGGGTTTGGATGAGAATTGAAGTTGGTTGGGTTTAGCTGAACCAAGCTGGTTCAAGAGAATTGTATAATAATTGGAATTGGTTCAATGCTGGTTTGTTAAATTGAATTTGGTTCAGGTTGGTTCGGGAGGGTTTGAACCAAATTGAATGGGTTTAAGTGCAATTGGAGACCAATTTGATTATGCATGGTCAGGTTTTAACCGATTGGAGTGAGTGGGCCCAATTAGAGAGTCAGTTATTTGTTTTTGTATATATATTTTATTTTGGTTGAGTTATATTTTTTAGGTTGTCATATTTATTTATTTTATCCCGTTATTTTGTTAGGTGGGGTTCAGGCTTGGGAGAGAGTTCCAGTCTTCCAGATCTAGCAAGAAACCCAAAGGAGACCAGGTGAGTTGGTAGTGGCTATTATTTTAAATAATTAGTTAATTATTGTTATTATTTTGAAGTAATTATTTAATAGCTAATATCTTGGAAATGATTGTTTGATTATATCATTTTATTATGTTTAATTATGTATAAAGGTAAAGAATACTTATACTGATGCATGACAATCATATTGCTACATCTATTTTTGTATAATTATATGTATTTTCAAACAGTGAAAATACATGTGCATATGATTTAATTATTCATTTCAGGTATTTATTTTAATGGTTATGTGTACCATGATTTTGAGTTGATATGTGAAATCATGCATGCGAATTTAAATGATTTCTACCGACAATGTTTGTGGAATTGGTTTTCATTCCTGGTATATGAATGGTATTGTGGATCTGGATTTTACTGGTGTTATGCATGTACTGTACTGTAGAGCTTGTACAAATTTTATAGTGGCATTCTACTGCAATAGGTGGTCTCCACGGCCAGCCTTTTGAGGTGGCGTGCTAAACTGATTATTATCTACGAGGGCCAGGTTCAGGTGGGAGTGTAAAGCCCTGATTGGATATTCATCGGGTAACCGGAGTCACTAACCGGTGAACTGATGGCTCTGAACCTAGCCATGGCCACGACGAAGGTTAGAGAGGTTTCTAGACCATTTCATGCTGGGTGCGTGTTGTGGGTTGAGTATGTTTTTGGAATGTTTGTTTTGGACTCTTAGGAGGGCAATCTCTCACAAAAATTTTATATTTTCCTAGAAATTGACTTGATGATAATTTATGATGAATCTATGCTTTAAAAGCTCTTTAAAATTGTATTTTGCCAAAATTCTAATATGTTGGAGAATTGGGAAATTATTTAAGAAAAGTGATATTTATATACTCTTCATACGCTATATTTAATTATTTGAAATTATTGAACCACTATCGACCAACTGAAATATGCTACAGTTGCAGAAGCAGGACTCTACTAGATTGCCTGTGCGAGTATAGAGCCAGTCAAGGTTGAGTCCAAGGTTACAGTGGGACCCTTTCTTTCTATTGTTGGTGTCATGATTTGTAATGGTTGTACCCGCATGTTGGAGTGATTGTGATTATTGTATTTGTGTATTTGAACCTGTAGTTGATGTAAAGTTGTTAATTGTGATTTGTAAGTCTGATTTTGTTTGTCAAGTGTGTTAGTTTTCTAGTTAAAAAGAGATTTTAACTGATGGGTGCCACATTTACCTCGGTAGAAGGGGTGGGTGTGACAAAGAAGCTCTTGAACAGCTGAGACAGAAGCATGAGCATATGGTGGAGCATCATCCACTAACTTTGACATAGAATCCATGAAAAAGTTCCTGGGTCTAGAGCTGATCAAAGTCGGTAGAAATATCTTGATTGAATGGCCATTTGCAAGGGCTGCATTCAGATCTATCCATGGAACAGAAAGAGCCTGAGCTGTTTCCACATTGATGACTCCCGTGTCAGATAGCCAGGTGATAAATTCAGCAACAGCTCTACATCTTGTGGAGAAACGAGATCAAAGTAAAAATTGCATACTGCTAAAAGGGCAAAAAGTAAAAGTTAAGATGGATATTATATAGATATAAGAGTGGGTGGACTGACTGTTCACAGTCATATGTCCACTGCAAAGTAAAATTTCAGGTATGTCACACACATTGAGCTGATAAAAAGTCCAGCAAAAATCCTACCAAAGCGGCATCTAATAAGTTCCAATTGCATCCTGGTGATATCATGATCATATATACATGTGTTTTCAATAGGTTCAAACATGGTTATGACCATTTAAGTTATATTTTGAGTAGTTGATGGATAAACCAGAATATCCTTAAAAAAAAGTAGAGAATTAGTTTGATTATGTGAAGTTCTTCTTGCCCTCATACTGAGAAGATGATTAAATCATCTGTGTATTATTGATGACAGATGCTTTCATATTGATCAAATTAGACTCCTATCAGGATTTTGGATCTAAGAGTGGTTAAACATTACGCTTAGAGCATTTGCTGCAAGGACGAAAAAGTGAGGGGAAAATGAATTTATTTGCTTAAATTTTTTTTTTCGCAGCAAATATAAGCCTAGATTGTTCCATTAATGAAAATATGAGCCTTACCATAACTAAATCCACTGATTAGAGAAATCACACCATCCAGCCAATCAAAACCTCCCACGTGTGACCAAGTTAGTGCGCCCCCTATCACAGCCACAATCCCACCATCCCCTACTATAAATACCCGCGAGGAATCCCAAAACACCTCCTCATTCCTCCCTAGAAACCTCAAACACCAAACACCAATCACTGTCCAATAAAAAACCGCCACGTACTCCAACAAGCAGCACAAACAGAGAACGTTTCATTTTCCTCCAGGCTTCTTCTCTGCTTCGTCTCCCTTATTCCCAACAATCATCCTCCATTTTCCTCTTCATTTTCTTCTCCAGATCTCCATTCCATTAATACTATATCTTTTGTAAGATGCTTATAAACCTACTCCAATCTCCTCCATATCTATTTTTTTAAAGAATTAATTCTCACCTCATCTTGCACCATTGCAAAATTGCACCTTTGTGTTTCAATGTGTTTCTAGTGTTGTTTTCACTTCACTAAGGATTCATGATCTTTTTCTAGTGATGTGGAGTGGCTTTCAATCCAATGGCAGCTCTTCTGGTCAGCGTTCAGGGACTGACCAGTTTTCAGTGCCAAAGAGCATGGATCAAGGGATAGTTTCTTCTGGCTTTTGTTTGCAAGGAGCAAATGGAATGTCTTGGAATGGTTTGGATTTCTCTTCTGATAATTGCATATATATATATATAGTAATTTTTTATAGCTACAAGAGATACATGATTGTGAACTGAAAATTAATTGGCGTGTTTAGGTTGCTCAATGTTGTCAAGTTGTTGCAATGTTGATAATCAGATTTCCTCAAATTTTTCTCATGCTAAAACTGAATCAAGATTTGGAGTAATGAGTAATTCATATGATATTGAGTATAGCGCAAGTTGTGCTTCAAATTTAGATGTTTTCGGTAATCCTTCTTCTCTTCTCGCTTTTCCGTCACAACTTGAGGCCATGCATCCTCATTTGAGCAACAACTTGCATTCTAATTCAGGTAGAATTTCTTTCTCAAAAAAATTTAAGGGCTAGTGTTTAATTCATTGATTAAGGTTTCATTTTTTGCACCATGTTGCAGTGCATTCTGCTTTGCAATCCACCCTATTGCCATTGTACACCAGAAGCTCATGTATGAATGTTTTCAATGGTGATCAGTTAAGCGTCACACAGATCCAAAGTGATCAGGTAAATGAATGTTCTTAGATTTTTGCTAATACATTACATCATCAACAATTGTTCTTTTTTTTTTATTACTGATGAGTTTGATCTTTGTTTATATATAGGATCAAATGAAGAGCATAATTAACCATAACCCACTTCAATCACAAGCCCTTGATGTATCAATTGCACCTAAAAATTCTCTGGAACCAATTGTTTGCTCTTCAGTTGAAGGGTCTGATTATGTAAGTGTTCTTGTTTCCTATGTTTTACAAATATATATTTAACGTAATCAAAAATTTTTTTTTCTGTTAATACATTTAAGGGTGAAGGGAACAACCATAGTTTAATAAGAATTCTACAAAAAGAGTTGACAAACAGTGATGTGAGCAATGTCGGAAGAATTGTTCTTCCAAAGGTAAATGTAATGCATCATTCATTTGACACAATTTTCATTTGCAACCATTTTTTTTTGTATTTTATATTTAAATTATGCAGAAAGAAGCCGAAGCTAATTTACCTCAATTAGGCGAAAAGGCAGTCATGGTTCTTCACATGGAGGACTTTGTATTCCCACATACATGGAGATTTAAGTACAGGTATTTGCTGAGTTTTTTTGGATATCCATTAAAGATGCATGACGCTCTGCTAATTCTTCTGATTATAGGTACTGGCCAAACAACAAAAGCAGAATGTATGTTTTGGAAACTACAGGCATGTATTGATGACAGATGACAGATTTGTAGTCTGAAAATCCAATGCCTTGTTCTTGAATAACCTTTTTTTTTTTCTGCAGGTGATTTTGTTCGAGCTCATGGACTTCGCACCGGAGACTTCTTTGTTATTTACAAAAACATAGAAGCCGGAAATTATGTGAGGACTCTTACTGATACATGCATACATACATACATTAATATATTGATAACAAAGACATGAATCTGATTAGAGACATGTCCAATTTCTAATTGCAAATGCACATTGTCATGCAGCTTGTGATGGGAGAAAAAGAGCCTTCAATACCAAGACATATAAATGAAGTTCTCATCAACTTAAATTGTCAGAATGACAACAATGGAGAAGATAAAGAAGTGGCAAACAACAGCAAAACCAAGAAAAATGTGCAAATTTGGACTGCAAAACCAATTTATTAATCACAAAGTCAGAAGAGGAGGCATTTTTGAATCTTATAGATAAGTTTGGAGGAAGTTAAGCTTCATCATCTTCAATACATTTTGCTGGTTCTCCTTGAAGCTTTTCTCTATCGCTAAAGTGGCACTGAATTTAGCTTGTTGTCTTACTTGTACCTTTTAGATGCATTAATGTTTTCTTTTTCAATTTTATGAAGTTCTAAAACAAAGAATTGTTATCTGGCATACAGTAGAAGAGGAAAAAAAAGATCTTCTTAACTTTGTTGTCAGTCAGGTTGATGTTGTTGAGCTATAATGCTTATAATTCTACATTGAAATTTTGTTTGAGCTATAATGCTTATTAAATTTTATTATGTAGTAGATGATGCGGTTGAAGTAACTTATGATTCATGCTTATTAATTAAATAAAATTTAATAATTCAATAGGAGATATAAACAAGAATCAATAAATTATTGGTAATCAAGAGCTCCCCTTTCAAATCCAAAAACAAAGAAAAACGGTAATAAATCATGTCAAGAAGGCGAATGGTCAGTAAATATTTTAGAAATTTTATGGGATTTATGTGCAAAAAAAACTCCTTTGAGGTGCCTTTTCAAAAAACCCCCTGATAAAAACATAAATTCAAAGTCAACATGACGGCTTTCTCATCTCTCGCGCTATAAATAACCAAGAATTAAAACCCTAGCTCAAGCGAGAGCGGGAGGAGCAGCGCAAGGAAACCCTAGCCCGGTCCTCGTTTTCCTCAGAGGTATGGTGGAAATCGAAACTTATAGTCTGCGTGATTGGATCCTATGCTTGGTGATGTCTATAGAAAACACTAATTTGTGGATTTCTTGTGATTTTGGGAACCCTAGATTTTGGTTTTTTGAGTCATGGATCCGCAGCCAGAGCCAACAAGTTACATTTGTGGAGGTTTGATCTTTTCTGTTGTTTGATGGATTGGAGAAACCCTAGTGATTTTAGCTAATATTTCAATTTGTTGATGGTTTTGACTTTTTGATTGTTAGATTGCGGGGCAGAGAACACGTTGAAGCCTGGCGATGTGATCCAGTGCAGGGAGTGCGGGTATCGTATTCTCTACAAGAAGCGCACACGCAGAGGTGTCTTGAATTTTTTTTTTTTCAAGCCTTTTCTTGCATTGTTTGTTATGTTTTCGTGATTCTTTTGTTTTCATCTAATTTTGGATGTGTTTTCTTTGGTATGTTGTTTCGTCCTGTGATTTTCTTTAGTTTTAGGTTACAGTCTTCTGCAGATCAAAGATTGAATCTTTTCTAGCTGTTGTTTTAGGGTTGGTTGGATTGAGCCACAAATTATTGGGAAAGAAAAGGAAGGGAAAAAAAGAATTTAATTTGATGGAACAGAGAGAAAACTATTGTGGAAGATGTTTTTTTATTGATTTTATATCATCTATTCAACCATGCAGAAGAAAACACTTTTCGTTCATGCTGTTTTATGAGGGGTTTTTTTTTTATTGACTGAAAAATAGTGGAAAAAAAGAAATTGAAATTGATTGAACAGAGGAAAGAAACTGTTACTAAAAATGTTTTCTTTGGTTTTTTTTATTAATCCTATTTTCTTTTCAATTGTACAGGTGGAAATATTCCCCTTCATGATTTTTGTATTTTTGTTTGCATTCTACCCCAAATTCACACATAGCATTCTAGCTGTTGCACTTGTCAGTATACTTTAAGTTCTGAAGTGCTTGAGTTTATTTTACATGGCTTTTAGTATTGGTTTCTGTGTAAGAAGATTCAATTACAAGATGATTTGCAATTTTTCATGGGCTATAGTTTCAGTGATCCTCCTGTCCAACTACTACAACCACTTCTAAAAACCTCAACATATTTGGAGCATGCAATAGTTCAACCGTATATTGGTAGTCCAATGACTCCAACCTACAAAGAGGCTGCAGATTTCTTTTCCCATTTTTAGTAAATTAGTACACAACCTCAAAGAGCCTGATACTTATAATGTAAACCTTCTTGTGATAGTGTAATACATCTGAAAAAAGCATTATGATGCAAGACAAAGGCATTCATTGCAAAACATTAGAGTTATGATTATGCTTCCATGCTTGAGGAAAACTGAGGTTATGCCTCCTCTAAATATTGTTAGACTTGCTATTGCCCTAATCATTTGCGTTCTAAGTTTTATAGAAGTAGGATCATGTAGTCATATTCGACAATTAGCAAGAGTCCTTGCTTGTTGACCAGTTGCCCTAGGTTGACCGGTAGGTACTAGTGAGGGTTGAAGACCTTTTGTTCCATTAAATACAAAACTTAATTAGGTAAATCAACGGCTACATGAAAAAAGAAATGTGTTATCTTTTTTTCCTCTTAATTTAGCCATTTGGATGTAGTGCTTCTGAATTGATTTTCATTCTCTTGTTTCTTTTTATAGCTGAACATAAGTTTTCCTTGTTATTATCTGTGTTTTTTGCAGTTGTTCAATATGAAGCTCGTTGAGTGACTTAAGAATGCTGGACCTGGTTGAAGATAAAGTCAGAGAAATATGATTTTGTGACACTATTATTTGCTATGAAGTCTTTTTGTTTCTCTTGCCAAGTACAGTGCAGAACTTGTGGGTATATATGGCTGTTGGTATTCTGAATTAGCAATGAACAAACTAGTACTGTGGGGTTTTACTTGAGGTTATAGTATCTAGAACTGTTAATTTTTTAAGTTTTTAAAACCTTTTAAAGAGAAGATAACAAATTGCCAAATTATTTAGAGAATATAAATGAATGTGAATTATACATTAATATGTATGTGTATGCATACAAAGATCAACTGAGAAACAATATCCCAAGCAAGGATTAGCAGAAACAACACTAAAATCAGAGAAACAGAGGAAAAAAAACTATTTATGAACTCAAAGCAGAGAAACAGCGGGGAAAAACCAACTATTTATGAATTCAAAGCAGAGAAAGGGAAAAAGACAAACTATTTATGTACTCAAATGAGAGATACAGAGGGAAAATAATTTACAAATGCCTTCCATCTGCTCACAAATGGTAACCTGAACGAGGAACATCTTTTTAAATGGCCAAAACCCTGTAGAGTTCCTTCCCGGTCAAAGGTAGTTGCTACTCTGAGAAACTGTTTGATACCATCTGTCTAACCTGATCAAGGGTTTCCTTAGATCTCTAGGCTACCTTTTCATCTTCCTGGACCAAGCTCTGAAACAGGCTGCGACAGTTAGTGTTAATTGGCATCCAAGGCAATGTTTTGATCCATACAACACTCTAAAGCAAAACGCATAGCCTTGGCTTCACCATGCAGACTGGGCTTCACTATAACAGCCATGGAACCTGCAAACAAAAGGTAGCTATTATAATTATTAGCTTATCTCTTTGCATGAAATCATGTAGATAATAATGCAACATATCAGCCTAAGGTTTTTTTTTTTTTTACCACATGCATTAAATTGAAAAGAAATCCAAACAACATCCACTAGAAATAGAGCCAAAATAAAATATAAAAAAACAGGAAAACAAACTACAAAATAACAGGGCCCCTAACCCACACAAAGGTTATGGTCAAAACAAACACTGACTACTCAGCTCTGTCTTCTTCGCCGGATCCTAGCTGGTCAATCAGGAACTCCAAACTGTGTTTAGCAGATGTAGTTGAGTCCTCCAATCTTAGCTTCTTTTTGTTTGGTACTGCATTCAACCAAAGTAAAAACATATGAATACATTTGCATAGGACAGAGTTACATGTAGAGTATGTATCCCTAAAAATGCATGTATTTCTTTCTAGCCAAATGTTTTACATTAAAGCGTGGATAATGAGGTCCCCTGCATCTCTCACATGAGAAGAGAGTTTAGGCCTCCACAATCCCCAAAGAGCATGAACTGACTATGGTGGTGATGTTAATTGAAAAATTAGAATAAAAAAATTCTAGATAATCGTGGCAAATGGGCAGGATAAGAATAAAGTGATCAACAGTTTCAATGCCTACATTACACATTACACATGTCGCAGTGGGGAGTTTGTTACATCCTCGTGCTGCAAGCTTATCTAGTGTAAGGATACTATTGTCCCAAGCTAGCCAACTAAACACACATATTTTATTTGGACATGGACTCTTCCAAATCAAATTGGTGGTCTTACACATTACAACAACCCCCCCTGGATCTAAGAAAACCGTAGAACTTGACTGTGTATCTTTCATTTGCCGTGAGACTCCGCTTTTTGCTATCTCTCAAACCATGTGTGTCTGGGACACTGCTACTTGAGATACCAATTGTATAGTGAAGCCTAGCTATGAACCAAGGAGATTGTAACAGATGAGCCAGATTTTTAATTGTATCAAAGAGGCAATCAGAGAGGGCGAATTACCCTGGCCAAAGGTATATTAACGCCTGATTCTCCACCCATTTATCAAAGCAAAATAAGAGTGGAATCCCCATTGTGCACAATTGGAGAAATACAATTTCTAAAGGCAGGAATACATTGTAAAAGGCCATTCCAAATAAACAACCTTCTTTGTGGGGGTGATTATGGAGGTTCAAATGAGGGAATTTTGAAAATAATTGTAAAGAATTATCCCCTTTCCACACCAAGGTACTCTTGTGGTAATTTTCCACCACCATTTCCCTAAGAGTGCTAGATTGAAGTCATCTAAATTTAGAATTCCCCAATCCCCATGTTCTCTGGGTCTGCAAATACGGTTCTAACTGACTAAATGTATCTTGGGTTTGTCAATTTCTGAACCTGACCAAAGGAAATCCCTCCTAATCCTATTAGTCGCTCTGATAACCCAAGAAGGAAGTCTAAAAATGGACATCCAATAGGTCGAGACTGCAGAAAGGACAGAGTTGATAAGTGTTAGTCGTCTTCCTAGAGATAAAAGCTTGGATTTCCAAGATGTTAATTTAGAACGGACTTTTGCAATGAGAATCTCCAAGTCCTACCTATGAGGTCTTTTGCTAGAGATGAGCACACTGAGGTAAAAAAAACCGGGGGAGTACCTCTTGTACAGTTAAGCGTCCTTGCCAAATGATCATCAGGTAATTGAATACCCACGGAGTCGAATATACATGCCTTGAAATAGCAACAAAATGAGTTTTATGATTCTCAAGTCCTCAACACCACCTGCAGTCACAATTAACAAATGAGTTACATATTTTCAAATGGTATATTTGGTATAGTCAATTTTTTCAAGAAATATCTTTCTGTTGTCAATATGATCATAAGTTACATCTTTCAGCATTTGTCTTATGCTGCCTATTGTAAGTCCTAACATAAGCAGGCCGTTTTAGTTGGTTGATAAGAAGTCATGGCAGTTAGCAAGTGTTTTGAATGAATTCCTATAATGTAATGAGATTAGCTAACTGGCACTCTTTCTTTTAGGAGAAATAAAACTTGATATTTTGCTCTTCTGAAAATGGGGTCAATGAATTACTGTTTAGTTGCCCTATAGGCAAAGAACACTTTGTTTTAGCTATTTACTAACTGTGCTTTCCAGGTCAATGAAGAGTACTTAAAGACTCTAGAGTCACTAAGTAAGAAGTTGAAATTTGCTGAAGTTGATTCCATATTCCATGGTTAAAACATCAAAAGCTCTAAAAGATGTTCAGCCAGAACTGGAAAGGCTTCAGCAAAAGGTAGTCTCAAAGGTTGTGAACTAGATGAAATAATGCTCGTGTATTGTTTTCATTCTTATATTCATTTGCTGTTGGATTTATGATGCTGCAAGTTTTTGGATTTTGATCGAAGGGTATATACTTAAGTGTTAACTTTTTACTTCATTGTTTCATTGGGTATTCTTTGGTTTTATTTTATTTTATTTTTTATTTGTGTTAAGGTACAACGTGTTTCCTTTGCACATGTATCATGTTATGATGCAGTGTTCGAATTTGATGAGTCCAACATCAATTAATTTGGTAAATATAAATTTGAGTAGATAATCATGGGTCTCTCATCCTATATTAGCTTAAGCTTTTTGGTTAAATAGGGTCTGAATAATCTATTTGGTTTGCACCTAACATGGTATTAGAGCTTGATTAATTGGTATGTTTGGTTTGTTTGAAAAATAACTAGTTAAAAGACTAGCACATATCAAAGGAATCTAAATATATAAGCATTGATCTCTTATATTACTAACTTAAGATCTTGGGTAGAACATGGACTGGATAATATTTTTTGGTTTCTGTGACAAAGTTGCACCACTATTTTTGGGAATTAAGTTACTCAATATTTATCCTATGAGGTGGAATGAGTATAGTTCCTGTGATCCAGAGGACATATCAGTCTTTTTTGCTAGTTGTTAGAAACATTTTGATCAGGGTTTCTTGTTCTTGACTTTTTCCTATTCTGTTTGAAGCTAGATAATATTGGACGGCTGGCTGTTCTAAATCAATGGGAGGATCATCAAATTAAATAAAGTTATTTTTGGGTGTGAAATACCTTCAAGTTCAATTTTTGACATGACTGGAATTTATTTGATATGATAATCTGTTTGGCTGCCTAATGAACATTTGGCCACTCGTTATGGTCACTGATGGAACTCTCTTGCACCAATGATGTGTTTATTTTTTATTACTGGAGATAATAGGTGCTCTGAAATGTATGTTTTTTGAGCAAGTCATACTTGTTGAGTCAAATATCAGCTTTGGCAAATTTTGCTTGTTTTATTGATTCTTGTTGCACAATATCCAGGCTCAAAATTCTGTTTCATTCTTTCCACTCGGTATAGTTTTGTGGTGTGTCTACTTGGAATATTTCACAAATGGCACAATGGGGATTTGATTAGTTATGATTATACATTTTTCTTGATTTTCAGAACCAGTAATGGTGAAACTTTCTTTTGAAAGGTATTTGAATTTATTGTGGCAAAAATCCATGCCTTGAGAAAGTCAAAAACAAGCATCCAGATCCTGCAGCAAAGTATTCTTCTTAAGTATAAGTATGATTTCTTTCTCTCAATTTGATTCCATTCCATATCTGGTTTGATTTATCTTTTGTATAGTGTTGACTTCATCTGATGTTGCGCATCTGGTTTTGCCTAGTGCTTGGTATTATCAAAATATGTATGTTCTTCCTGATAAGCTTCTGGTGATCTTATTGATATATGTTAGAGTCCATGCTGCACCAAATAGGAGATTTCAGTGTTTCATGCATATGTTTCCTGATTCTTTCTCTTGTCTCATAGTTGTAACATTTTTTCTTTTTAACAACAAAGCATTTCTGTAAAGATGAACCATCAGTTCATCAGAAATGTGATGTGCCTCAGTTATTTGGTATGCCAGGATTTTTTTTCTTGAGTCCTTACAGCATAGTTACATGCAACCAATATACTTTTCTTACAGTACATAGTTGTGTTTGGAAACCAGTAAGCTTCTCCAGTTTTGTTGCTGATCACTTTGATGTTAGATACTAACACAATGCCCTATGGTTGTCCTTTCCATATTATTGTCATTTTACCAATATAATAGTTGCAGCTGGTTTGCTGCCCACTCTTTTTATAAGAATTTCTTGATTGTATTAAATCCTTTTTATGTACTTTGATATTGCAGGTGCTTGATTATTTTTCTTAAAGAACATGGTAGGGAGATATATAATGAGGTTAAGGCAACATATATTGATACAATGAACAAGGTAAATTGTCTTGAAACTCTGTTACATCCTTCCTTTATAAATAAATGATGGGAAGTGACAAACTTGGTCATAATTATCAAACATTAGCCCAGTTAGTTTGGTCAACTTTATTTTGCTTAGTATCTCTATTATCTTCATCATGTGTGCTTTTCTATAGAACCTTCCATTTTGCAAAGTTTGTTTCAAGTCCAATGGTATTTTGAAACTAGATACTTCTACAACTAAACTATAAAATGAAATTGTTCTTGCTTTGTCCTGTCATTTATAGTAGAACATCTTTTTGTCACTTTCAACTTTCTTTCTTTTTCACACCAGATTTTAAGTGCTCATTTTGGCACATACATATTACCAATGGGGAAATTACAGCTGGATATAGCAACATCAAGTGATTTGATTGGAGTGGAGACCAAGAGCACAGGACTCTCCTTAGGAAGAAGAGAACCTTTGAAGAATGCTTCAGCTGTTTTTGCATTGGGTGATAGGATTAATATTCTAAAGGTCATTTTCTATGTAGACTCTCTGATAAAGATCTATTTTCCACCTTTTGGTACATTTTAATATTTTGATTCAGAGTTGTGAATATGCATAATGCATATAAATGAGAATAAGTACTTCTGTTTCTTGCACTTTAAAAATTTTATTTTTCCTTACAAGATTCCCACAAGGCAATAGAATGAAAATTACCCTTTGCTATCTTTGGGTCCTCATTTCTGGAATATGAGTGCATTAAAGGCAACAGGCATGTCTAAGTTCAGAATTTGTAAGGATGGGTTTGATGCAACTATGTTCAGGTTTTTACTTGGGGAAAGAAGGGAATTTGTTAATCAATCCATGGGTCTTATCTTATTTAATGATTGATTTCAGGATGCTCTCTTCCATAATCTTTTCATGCTTGTTATGCATTATTATATGGCCATCTTAAGTAGTTATTGTGCCCATTTGATCCCTATGGTTGTCTTGATGCTCATATTCTCATAGCAGCAAGTATAGTTGAACATCAGGCAATTTCATGTCATATAACCATGTATGAAATTCTAAAATTTTCTTCATATTCTCATAGCAGCAAGTATAGTTGAACATCAGGCAATTTCATGTCATATAACCACGTATGAAATTCTAAAATTTTCATTTATGCTGTTAGGAAATTGATCAGCCGGCATTGATCCCACATACAGCTGAAGAGAATTCTCAAAGATATCCATATGAAGTTTTGTTTAGGAGCTTGCACAAGCTTCAGATGGATACTGCTGCTTCTGAGTAATGATGCATTTTGTTTGTGAATTCTATTGAAGAGGCCTTTGAGTGCTCGAATGATTTAGATTTATTGTAGATCATACGCAAATGATTAAGATTTGATTGAAGGCTATTCAAGATTCATTGAAGCTATATTTTGTTGTGGTTGAAGAATGTTTGAGTTCTTGCTAAGTATTGTAACAAGCAACCACAATTTATTAGTGATTTGTGTAAGATAAATGGGTGATTGTGCCGTGTTTAATTCGGTCTCAACCAAGTGGGTGGGTAAATTTTTTGATATGATACTAAATTATGGTTCGTTTTTATTTTGGGGTCCAAACTTCAATTTGATTCTCTTAGATAGCCACCCTGTAAGACAAAATTGAAGTCGGATAACTATTTTAATTCAAATTGAAGTTCGTGGATTGATGATGTCTTGAGATTGTGATACAACTTTGAGTTATGACTAAGCAGGTTCATAAAGTGTGGTGAGTTATGTAACATCTAATTTGTGACTAGTGAAGAATTAAGACATAAAAGAAAATGTTTTAAGATGTGGTTGGTTCGGATGGAGAGCTATGAGTTTCATCTCAAAGTTTATATTAAAAAAAAAATCACATTTTTTATTTGATAATTATGTGCAAACCTCCACTTATACTTGACTAGGTTTATGAGGTTTAAATGTAGCATTTTAACTCATTACGGATGTAAGCATGAATTTGGTTTAATTGGATGACTATGGATGGAGTAATAATTTATTTATTAGGAAGGAATTAAAATCTTAGTTATTAATTAATAATAAAAGTGAGGATGGGTCAAAAAAAGTGCATATTAAACCTCATAATGCCCATTTAAAAAAAAGTGCATATTATTTTTTTTGGATTATTTAATTTAATTAATATTATTTTAAATTTTAGAGGTCAATTTAATTATTATTTTTAGTGTTGCGGTAAGTCCAACCCATTAAAAAAAATTTGCAGTACACATCCTCAAATTACTAAATATTTGTGAATTTTTTTGTGACAAAAGGTTTATAACTCAATAATATTAATTTCACTCTAAAAATTCTTGGTTAATGGATCCAATGAAAATAACAAATTTATGGTTATGGATACGGGTTTATAATCTAAAACCTATTTCACTGGTTGAAGCCCCAGAAACTGAATGGTAAATTTTTTATATATGTGCATTTAACTGATTATATTGCAGTCATATTTATGAAAAAAAATATATATATGAACCTTCAAAAAACATTAATGATGGAACACAAAGGCATTCATTCCAATACAACAAATTTTATGATTGTCATTTTGAATGATTCCATATTTGAGGAAGACTGACGTCACCCCCCAGAACCCACTGAATATTGTTAGACCTATTGCCCTAACCAGTTGCATCCTAGGCTCAGTTCAATACAAGTAGGATCATGTTGTCATATTGGACTTCCGCAATTAGCAAAGAATTTTTGCTTGTCGGACAATTCCTAGGTTGACTAATATGCACCATCGAGTGGTTGCTGACCTCTTGTTCTAACAAATAAAGAAATTAATACTAACAAATAAAGAAATTTATTGGTAACCGAGTTCCTAATAGAACCCTTCACATTTCACATGTGGTGAGAATTCAAATTTTTAATGAGAACACATTTTTGAAAATGTGAATAGTGATTGTGTGCGGGTTGGAATCGGTTCCTAATAGAACCCTTCACATTTCACATGTGGTGAGAGTTCGAATTTTTAATGAGAACACATTTTTGAAAATGTAAATAGTGATTGTGTGCGGGTGATTCCAACGTTCATGTATGCACAGCCCCAGCCTCATTCTCACTTGTTCGGCCAAGATTTGTGCATGCCCCTGTCTTTCTTAGCAGTTAGGTCGCTCATCTTGACACACATGTATATATATATATATATATATATATATATATATATATTTCCCACTGTGTATGGTATACCATTATTTTATGGGTTTGGCTATTAGCCTATTACTGTAAACTGGTTTATTTTGACCAACCCGGCTAGGATCACATTGAACAGGGTTGTTCAATTTGGGTTGTCAAATTGCAAATACAACCCGAAACTAACCATATTTTTTAACCCTGCTGTGATCACAACAAATGACAACTCTGCAAGGTTAAAAATGCAAATTAGATTTTATCTGAAAAGAATACACAACCATCAAACATAGTCATCCTTTTCACAGCAATCAGTTTCCGCTCAAATGAAAATGAATCAAACTATATTCCTCATCTGTTTCTCAGATACATCATAAACTAAAGCAAACACTAAAGCCTTGTTTGGATGAAGGGTTTTGGAGGGGTGAGGAGGTTTTTGAAAAAATCCTCTTGTTTGGTTGGAGGGGTGAGAGAGTATGTGGAGGGGTGAGGAGGAGTGACTCACCCCTCATAACTCACCCCCCCAAATTGGGGTTTTTCGGGGGGGGGGGGGGGGGGGGGGGGTGAGTTTTCTTACAAAAAATAATAATAATAATAGTAGGAGGAAATGACAATACTATCCCTTATCAATTTTAAGAATTCCGAACATGTCCTATATAAATTAAATTGTTTTCATTATCGGATAACTAACTTAATAAATAACTAAAAAATAAATATAAATAATAAAATAAAATAAAATTTGGTAAAACGTAATTTCAAAAAAAAAATATAAATAATAAAATAAATTAAAATATTTTAACAAGTAATTTTAAAAATATATATATAAATAATAAAATAAATTAAAATTTATTGATAAATAATTTTAAAAGATATATCTTTATCTACTAACTAAAGGGCAAAATAGTCAAATACACATTAAACTCCTCCCCACCCTTCCTCACTCCTCACAACCAAACAAAAAAAATATACTTACTCCTCCTCACCCCTTCTCACCCCTCTATTGAACCAAACACAAAATTTTTCAAAACCTTCCATCCTCCTCCCCTCCAAACTCCCCCTTACTCCTCCCCCTCCAAACTCCTCCTTGAACCAAACATAGGCTAAAAGAAACAAAGATCCAACCAAATTAATTGGCAAAATACTCAAGTTACAGATACAAAATCCGACCCCCCTTCACAGGAAGAAAAAAAAACCAGACTATTTCTGTATTCATTTTTGTCATGTGTGATTTCCCAAACAGGAATAATAGCTAGAAAGTCCTTGAATATTTTTTGATTTCATATAGAATGGAGGATATTGCAACCAGATCCCTATTCAAGGCAGTACCACCTTCAATTTTCTTGACATACTCGGTGAGCCTCGTGTAGTACAGCAGCAGTTGCGTCAAAGCCGCTCTTAGGATCTCCATTCCACACAAAAAGTTGCTGAAAGATGTGATGACATCCTTGTGCATCAACTCTATAGCAGCTTTCCATCTGCTTGCGAAATCCCTCACCAGCGGTTCCACATCAGCAGCCGAAGGCTTCTCCGCACTGGAACTTGATTCTTCGGCTGATCAAATAATATACAGATCAAATACTTGTATTAACTATAATGACATAGTTGTATAACGAGTTGATATATCTAAACTTACAGCCGCGTGACTTCACAAATTTGATTAGATCATTGAAATGCTCAAGCAGCATTTCTTCCTGCATTTATTTATCAATACCGTCAAAATATGCTCACTAGCGCATGCATTAATAAAGCATAAAGTCCATGTACAGAAAGCATTCTGCACTAAATCATGGAGAGACTTACCACAAATATGGATATGTTGCTTCTTAGCAGTTCCTCAAAGTGTGTTTGTGTTCTTCCACCTTCAGTACCTGCTTCCTATAACAGATTTCCAACAACTCTAACAAAAGTAAGGACAAAAATTGAAGATGCACAAATTGAGAGAAGACTGTATGCTCTACCTTGAGTACAGCAATTGTCATATCATAGTTGTTTATCAGGAATATGGTCTGCAACTTTGGCTTAGTAAAATTTTTAGCAAGCTTAACAAGCAGGTCGTCAATTGCCATTCGTAATCTTTCAAGGTTCAGATCAAGCTACAATGATAGAAATTATCAAGAGAAATCATTTAAACAAACTGAAACTATTTTAATGATAGGTAACAAACTCAATGTGTTGGAAGTCTCTACGTAAACAAACAGAAAATAATAAAGTTGGCAGATTGTATCTAGCTACCTGACCATCTCCATATTCAACGTTGAGATGAACAAGGGATGCTGTGAATTCAGCATAGCGCCGCATTACATAGTGAGGATGGACATCATCTTCCCATAATGTCCTTATGTTGGCATTTCGTAGACTGTTGAGATGCATATCAAATACCAATTTGAAACGAGGCCACAAAGAAATATTGACCTGTCAATTTTTAATTAAGTAAAGTTCAAGGAAGTTAGATGCAAAGGTAAATTATGTTGTGAGAACAAGAGTCAAAACTCATCATCCATGATGGATAATCAAATAGCCATATATATATATATATATATAAAGAAGTTATTGAATAAGTAACAAATAGAAAATGGTGATAAGTTACCACTAAGAAATTATCAAGTCATTTCATAAGTCAAATGTAACACACCTTGTCGAGGTATGAATCCAAGCATGGAATTCGCCTCCTGAACATGACCAGCTGTGCACAAAAATTTGAATTTTTATCAGATCTGTATTGTGTAGCTAATGTTTAGCAAAAATGAAGCCGTGGCCTTTTGCTTCACAAACTTAAGCTTATAGATTTGTGCAACATATATCAGAATTACTCTTGATAAAGAATTGCCCAACATATAAAGCAACCAACCAACCTGATGCTGATGAACTATGCGTATCATAAGCATCAAACCAATGGCGTCATAACAATTTGGAAGTACCACATTGAAATGTTCATCAAGAACAGCAAATGGTCCTGAAAAGAAAATAAAGAACCATCAAGGTTATTTTCTTGTTCCTTAATTTGAGATATGCTTTTTACACACAATTAATGTTAAATTGAGCAGTATGTTATAGCAACAAATATTGAAAATATGCTATTTCCAACAACTGATCGTGCCATAACAATAGGGAAGTAGCATTTTCTAGAGTTTCTAATTAATACTATATCAAATTTGACATCCGGCGTATGAACAGCCCTGATTATCACTGATGTCTATATGTAATGAACTCAGTCAGAAGGATCCCATAAGTGAATACATTTGTTTTTCGAAAACCACATAAATAATAAGGTAATAAGCAATCAATTTGATATTTTGGTTGCATGGAACCTAATGGAGATTTCGCATAAGCACAGTGGTATAGTAAACCAATCCTATATATGGAGCAAATCATGTGTGAGTTCACCAATAAGGTTCCAACAAACTTTGTGAAGGACTTCTAAGAGGCCAGCAATATAATTTTTCAGTAAGGCCCTTTTAAGGGTGGAAAACATCATAGAAATAAATGAGTTCTAGCTACCTGCAAAGATTTCATAGAATATAGATTCTTCTCCAAAGAAATCATCACAAAAAAGATATCTGGAGCACAGCGAAGGAACATGTTAGTCAAGCATTCAAAGGCCTCTTCACTAGAATTCACAAACAAAATGCATCATTACTCAGAAGTGGCAGTATCCATCAGAAGCTTCTGCAGACTCCTAAACAAAACTTCATATGGATATTTTTGAGAATTAGCTTCAGCTATATGTGGGATCAATGCTGGTTGATCAATTTCCTGACAACAGCATAAAGGAAAATTTTAGAATTTCATGCGTGATCACTTAGCATGAAATTGACTGATCGACAACAATACTTGGTGTTATGAGAATATGAGCATCAAGACAACCATAGTGATCAACTGGGCACATTAGCTACTGAAGAGGGTAAAGTAACAAGGCATAGCCAACATGAAAAGATTATAGAAGAGAACATCATGAAATGAATCATTAAATAAGGCCCATGTATTGATTAACTAATTCGCTTCCTCCCCCTGAATAAAAACCTGGACACAGTTGTGTCAAACCCATCCTTACATATTTTGAACTTAGATCATGCCTTTAATGCACTCGCTATTCCGAAAGGACACTGCAAAGATACTTGAGAGAAGTATTCACTCTATTGCCTTGTGGGAAGACTAGGAAGTTTTGCACTTTGAAAGAAATATAAAAATTTTAACATGCAAACAACAATATTACTTATTCTCATATATATACATTACACATACACATCACTTCAAATCAAAGCATGAAAATGCACCAAAAGTGGAAAAATAGATGTTTATTAGAGAGTCCACATAGAAAAGACCTTTAAAATGTTAATCCTATCCCCCAATGCAAAAACAGCTGAACGATTCTTCAAAGGTTCTCTCCCTCTTAAGAAAAGTCCTGTGCTCCTGGTCTCAACCCCAATCAAATCACTTGATGTTGCTATATCCAGCTGTAATTTCTCCATGGCTTGTATGTATGCACGAAAATGAGCACTTAAGATCTGGTGTAAAAAAGAAGGGAAGTTGAAAGTAATAAAAAGTGCTAGAATAAATTACAGAAGAAGACAAAAACAATTTCTTTATATAGTTTAGTTGTGAAAGTATCTAGTTTTAGAGGGTTTGTATAGAAAACACCACATGAGGAAGATAATAAAGATACTGAGAAAAATAAAGTTGATCAAACTAACAGGGCTAATGTTTTACGGTTATAGCTAAGTTTGTCACTTCCCATACTTTATTTATAAAGGAATAGTGTAAGAGAGTTTCAAGAACATTTACCTTGTTCATGGTATCAATATATGCTGCCCTAACCTCATTATATATCTCCCTACCATGCTCTTTAAGAAAAATAATCAAGTACCTGTAATATCAAGTTACATAATAAGGATTTAGTACAATCAAGAAATTCTTGTAAAAAGCATGGCCATCAAACCAGTTACAACTATTATTTTGCAAAACATGACAATAATGTAGAAAGTATAACCATCAGACATTGTCGTAATATCTAATGTCAAAATAATCAGCAAGATACTAGAGAAGCTTACTGGTTTCCAAAAAACAACTATGTATTTGAAAGAAAGCATATTAGGATGCACGTAGCCATGCTAAAAGGACTTAAGAAAATATCCTCACATAACAAAAAACCAAAGCACATCACATTTCTATTGAACAGATTGTCCATCTTTACAGAACTGATTTGTTGTTGAAAAGAAAAATGCCACAACTCCGAGAAAAGAGGAAGAATCAGGAAGATATACAGGAGCTACTGTGAAGCCTCGTATTTGGTGCAGCATGGATTCTATTTTCTAAAATACAAACAGATATCAATAAGATCACCAGAAGCTTATCCTGAAGGAAATACGTATTTTTTATAATACTGAGCAAAAGGCAGAGTCAGATGCACAACATTGGAGAGCATTCAAATGGAATCTACACTATACAAAAGATAAATCAAAACGCATATGGAAGGGAATCACTACAAGAGAAAGATATCTTACTTATACTTGAGAAGAACACTTTGCTGCAGGATCTGGATGTTTGTTTTTGGCTTTCTCAAGGCATATAGTTTTTGCACAATGAATTCAAATACCTTTCAAAAGGAAGTTTCACCGTTAGTGGTTCTAAAAATCAAAGAAAATGCATAAATCATAATTAATCACATGCCTAATGTGTAGTTTGTTAAATATTCCAGGTAGACACGCCGCAAAAATGTGGTGAATGGAAAGAATGAAAGGAATTGCAAGCCCGTACGTTGTGCAACAAACATCAATAAAATATGCAAAATTTACCAAATCTGGTTTTTGACTCAACAGGTATGACTTGCTCAAAAAATATACATTTGAGAGCACCTGCTACCTCCATTAGTAAAAAATAAACACATCACTCATGCAAGAAAGTTCCATCGGTAACCATATTAACTGACTAAATGTTCATTCGGCAGCCAAACATATTAATATTTGAAATAAATTCCAATCATGTTGAAATTGAACTTGAAGGTATTTCACAGCCAATAGCTCACAATATATATATATATATTAATTTGATGTTCCTCCAATTGATTCAAAATGTCCAGCTGTCGAATATTGTTTCCCAAACAGGACCAGAAAAAAGGCAAGAACAAGAAACCCTTGTCAAAAAATATTTCTAACAACTAGCAACCAAGACTGATATGTCCTCTATATCACAAGAAATATACTTATTCTACAGCATGGGATAATCATTGAATAGTTTAATTTCCAAACAATCTTGGTGCAACTTTGTCACAAAATACCAGCTTATGCTTGTTGGAGGCAAACCAAAATATTATCTAGGCCTAGCTCTACCCAAAAGCTTAAGCTAATAGGATGAGAGATCAATGCTTACATATTTAGATCTCCTTGATACGTAATAGTGTATTCTAACTAGGAAAACGACCCAAATATATCAATTAATCAAGCTCTAATACCATGCTAGCTGCAAACTAAATAGACTATCTAGGTTTAATTCAACCCAAAAGCTTAAGCTAATAGGATGATAAACTAGTGCTTATATATTCATATCCATATTTACCAAATTAACCGATGTGGGACTATCAATTATGCAAACAATTATTAGATTTGGACACTGCATCATAACATAATACATATGCAGAGGAAACACATATAACAGAAATTCTACAAAATCAATTCTGAGATTCCTCTAGTTGACAACAACAAATTAATTTGCCATTTCAACATAGCAAACTTAGATTCAACTAAAACACAAAAATAAATAAATTAGCATGTTCAACAGATATATATCCTAATCAACTTAAATGGGATTGAGAAATTGACCATCATTAATTTATTGAAAATTCTTTACATCATCTGTAAATAAAGCATTTAAAAAAAATAATGTCTTTTTATAGTTAGCTTCTAAGCTTAGATCAACTTAACAAATTGATTCTTGAACTGACTTCTTACCTTATTAACACAAGTACAATAAATTAAAATCAAAGAAGACCCAATGAAATATCAAAATACAAAGTTAACACCTAAGTATACCCTTTAATTAAATGCAAAAGTACAAATTTAACATATGATGACTCCAAAGTCCAGAAAGTTGTCACATCATAAATCCTATTGCAAATGAATATAAGAATGAAAGCAATACACAAGCATTATTTCATACAGTTCACAACCTTTGAGACAGCTTTTTGCCGAAGCCTTTCTAGTTCCGGCTGAACATCTTTTAGAGCTTTTGATGTCTTAACCATGGGATCAACTTCAACGAATTTCAATTTTTTACTTAGTGCCTCCAGAGTCTTTAAGTATTCTTCATTGACCTGAAAAGAACACTTAGTAAATAGCTAAAGCAAAAGCGTTGTTGCCTATAGGGCAATTAAAACATTAATGCATTGACCACTTTTCAGAAGAACAAAATATAGTCTCTTTAAAAGAAAGAGTACTAGATAATCTCATAAGATTATAGAATTCATAGGAAACACCCACTAGCTGTCATGACTTCTTATCAACTACCTAAAATTACCTGTTTATGTTCAGACTTACAATGAGCAGCATAAAACAAATGCTGAAAGAAGCATCTCATGATCATGGTGACAGCAGAAAGATGTTTCTTGAAAACATTGATAGTCAAACATACTGTATTAAAAAACATATCATGTAAAGCAAATATTTTATTCCAAAAATAATTAATAATCTCAGTGTGCTCTTTTTCAAAGATATGCTCGTATGCTACCTCAACACTTAACATTCACAGATAGAAATTATCAATGAGGACAAAAAAGCAAAATAAATATCGCATGAACAGATTTTTAGAAATACATTTCATAATTGAGACAAGCATAGTGCTCTTCCTGGTGAACAAATGTATTCATGAGGAACATATAAATACGCTGACCAAATTGAATATGAGGGGAATGACGAGAGAACCTCTCCATCAACAATTATGTCAACCATTCTTGGCGGAACAATAATGTCTTCAACAAATTTTGTCAATTTTGATTCTGCAGCCTGTTGAACAATTTATCATATAGACCAAAACAAGAACATAGAAAAAGAAGGGTATATCAAAAATGTAAAAGTCAAATAATCATGAAGTTAGGCATACCAGGGAAAAAATGATTATCAAGAAAATAAAGAGTCCATCGACTAATTCAGACTAGTTACGCAATTATTTTCTTTGGGATAGTTGTGTGGACCAAAAGGTCATCCAGTACTTATAGAATATACAATAACATCAATCATCGCATTCCCAATTTAGAAAATGGATGTGAACAGTGACATATATCTTGCATTACATATGACGAGGATGAGTATTTAATTTACAATTATCTAATAAACTTGTCAAAGAAATGTGTCAGGATGTGACTAAAAAAAATGGCTGATCAAAGATGCATGCGCCAAACTTCACTTGTTTGCACAAACTTAAATAAAGGAAGTTGTAAGACATCCAGCAGAATTCCATCAATCACAAGAAAAAATCTCAAATAGTCAAGCCATTTTTAAAAAGTTAAAAGAAGCAGATGAAGTAAACAAATTACAAACCAAGCTAAAAGGAGATGGCAGTGTAGATCCATCGAGATCCCAATTGACACAAGGAAAAAAGCCAACCATACAAAGGAGTTAGTTGACCAACAGAATTGTTATGCCTAATTATTGACACACCAAACAGATATTATTGTAAGTTATCTATTTTGCTGAAGCCTAGAAGTAAACTGACATGAGAAAAAACTAGTTTTGAAATTTAAAGCACTTTCTTTAAGATTTATCGATAGGCAGAAATAAATTATAATAAAAATTATATGCAGCAAGGATCTTATGTACCATAAATCTTCAAAAATCACAACATTGTGAGCCTAACATTAAGAAATACATACATACATGCATACACACACACACACACACACACACACACAAATATAGAGAGAGAGAGAGAGATCTAAACATCTATAAATAGCCTACTTTTCACTTAAGGTTTGGTTTTCTGATATGGTTTTCTAATATAAAAATTCATTATTGAAGTCAAACTGTAAGACAAAATTAAACATCTGATTAATAATTTAGTCCATACCTTCCGATTTTTCAATTTCAGACCCATGTCCATGGACTTCTCCTGAAGGCTTTTTATCTCAGAGCTTATGGAACCAATCTCAGCCTACCAGAGAGACTTTGGTCAACTAATTGATGCAGGAATAAAACTCAAAGAAGAGTAAATTTTTCATACCAGAAAAGTAATGAATGATCATATATTAACAAAAATAAATTTAGCATTGAACCAAAGCAGGAAATGAAGCATTCTGGGGAACAATCAATAGGTGTTGAAGAAACAGCTTCAATATTCAGGCAATGATCTAATCCTAATAGACAACAAATATATAGCCACTAAAGAAAGAAAATTTATATAATCTGGATTCATGATAACAACATGCTTGTACACTAGTGACTAGAAGATATTCAATAGTAAACTGGTGCTCCAAAAATTTATGAAGCCTGATAAAAACATCATTAAAGATAATTTTGCCCCCCAAAAA
Organism: Dioscorea alata; assembly: GCA_020875875.1. NCBI lineage: Eukaryota > Viridiplantae > Streptophyta > Magnoliopsida > Dioscoreales > Dioscoreaceae > Dioscorea > Dioscorea alata. The sequence goes on from CM037021.1 coordinate 16,423,717, forward strand.
AAAATCCTTACAGAAAATTAAAATGTTCATTTCTAGTCCAACTAATAAGCAATATGCAGTTGCTGTTTGTAGCACCATGGAATCCAAAGATTGCATAAACCCATTAAAAATAAATACCTGAAATCCACTAAGAAGAGTCTCCATCTGTGATAAAATGCTATCACAATCACGGATTTGGCCATGTAGTAAGACTAAGTTATCACTTTCTTTGATGTAATCCTGCATTATTAAAAGAGGCAAAACCCTATAGAAACAAGAACACAAACACACACACACAAAAGAAAAAGAAAAAGAAAAAGAAATCAGCAACACCACCACCACCACATTCACATGCTGAGAAACTTCTAGGACAAAGATTTGACTGTGAATCATGATGCTCAGTGTCTTTTTCATAACAGAAAAATACTGTGAGGACACCAAGAATTAACAGTAGTTTAATTCCTTCCACTGTCTTTAACAATCACCCCGAGAAATATTCTAACCTGAATGGAGTCCAATTCAACCTGGCGAACATTATTCTCCACACCCTTGGTATGCTCCCTAAGTTTTGTACCTTTTGCAAGAATGTTAGACACTTCCTGCATCATGCATAGGGAATTAATAAGGTCTGAGAAGACAATCTTATTAAAAAAAATTGGCATATGGATATGAACACAGAAACAAATCACATGAAAATATCACCTTGATGAACCAAGCTTGCTTTTTAGATCCAAATTTTCTTTATTAAAAACCATTTGGTAAAAATCATCAGGAATTTAAGGCGCTTCTATCACAATCAAGAAATTAAAACAAAAAAAAAAAAATTAAAAAGTTGATAATTTTCCCTTGCAATCATTTTGCAGGTGCTTCTCTTGGGTCTGAAAGTTGCAAGGAACCAAATTAAAGAAAAACACAAAAATATGATTTTATTCTCAGATGTAAAATTAAAAGGCCCCCTTATCTCAGCTGTCAAACATATTAAACTATTGAAATGGATAATTGAATAGTTTAACAGATAAGATTGACTTATGAGAGTAGCACTTGTTCAAATTCACAACAATCAGAAAAGCACAAGATATTCCGAACTCCTTTCTCCACTTTAAATGTTAACTGATGCTAAAAACAGTTGCAAAAATGATAATAATGAAATTATAAGCATAAACATCAACCAAACAAATTTTGAAGCTACAAGCAAAAAATTCATTGGCCAAACATTAATCAAGATCTGTACAGACTATTTAACTGCGATACACAGCTCTACTATCCATTAAACAATAAATATTTGTTCAAATTAGTGCTATCAATAAATTGGGTTACCAAAAATTAGTTAAGAAAATCCTCATACTAAATAATATTTGGAAAAGCAAAAGAGTTTGTATGGGTTCCAAAAGATCAGTGTCTGAACTACTCACAGCATCATTTTTACATTCTTCTAGTTCCTCCTGTAGCCCTTCTAGAGACACATCATCACTAAAACATCAACATTAAAGAAGCACAAGTATGTAAATCATGGGTAGGAATATGTACATATAGAAATTTCACATGAATAAGACATAAAAAAAAAAGATGAACAAAATCTAACTATCAATTATAGTGCATCAAAATAAGGAGAGGATTTTGAATTTAATAATGCATATCTTGCATAGACACAATAAGCAGAACACTGGCGCACATCCTTAGAAAGGACATGAATGCGTTTAAATGTGAAAAGAGAAGCATTTCTTGCTGCTCAGAAAAGGAATACTAGCAATACCACTAAATTTTTTTGTGCCAATGTCCGACGAAAATCAAACCTATCTATCAAATGCTCACATCATTTCCTGAATACTGCAAATGCAATGCTGAAATAAATCTGATTACAAATCACAAATTGCATAGTATAAACCTAAACTCGTCAAAGTACACTGACACACCACAACATATATTCGAATTTGGGCCAATCATTCAATTAAAGGCAATAAAGATTGCAATGGTTGATTGAATTCAGTCCTGTATAAACAAAACAGTACTATTTGAAGGCAATCATTGAACAGTTACATTAACAAATGCACTATTTTTGTCCACTGAGCCTAGTGTCATTAAAAGAAAGTATAGATATTAGTCCTATCATCAAAAGACTAGGAATGCTGCAAAAGAGCGGTATGCATAGTGGGATCATCAAATGAAGACTTCTTTTTGCAAATAGAGGACAAAGAACAGTGACAGAAACTACCTGCTGGCATCCTCATCTAAAGCCAAATCCCCAACAAACATGCCTAGATCAAATGCTTGTTTCTGGTTACTTTGCATATCCATAGTAGAGTCATCCTGCATTGAGGTTTCAAATGATTTCCGACACACAATATAGCACTCGTTAAACACACACACACACACAAAAAAAAGGCACATACTAAAATATCTCATGTCACATGGTCTTTAGAGATCAAACAGTACATAAAACAGGGGAAAAAATCAATTTACGAAAACTCAAGCTATCATAACTATCACACAAATAAAGGAAATTAAAAACTAAAGGAAATTATACAAAAGTAATGCAAAATCTTAGCTTGCCCAAATGGTCCTTAACATAACTTCAATTCTAACTTTTTTTTTATATATGTTACTAAGCGTTTCTCGAGGCAATCCATAATTCTCCCTATTATCCTTTTAGGGATTTCTCCAACATTCTTCACTCGTAACAAAATATCAAGCAAATTACAAGCTTCGACGCTAATGCAGATCTCTGAGAAACTCAAAGCCCCAATAAATCGAAAAACATATGCATCAATCCATATCACCTACTCTAGATTTATTGGATCCAAAAATCGCAGAGATCCTAAGAAGACAACAAGGATTAGCAATTCGAGACCGAGAGATCTCATCAACAGAAGTAGAGAACGAAATTCAGAAACGAAGAAATCGGATGGAGAGTCGCTTACCATAAACGAAATCGATCGATCGAGAGAGAGAGAGCGAGAGAAAGAGAGATCCCTTCGCAGGGCTTCGCGAATCGAATAAGGTTGGAAATAAAAATGAATAAGCAGGCAACTGAAGGCTGACGCGGGCGCTGCTCGGCTTGAGATCCGCTTTATTGGCTTATAGCCAAGCTGGGCTCGGCTCGGCTCGGTTGAGATCGGCTGGAACTTGAAATGCCCGAATTTAGAAAAGAGATTTGAGCGGAGAGAAAGAAAAAAATTGGGAAAATATTCAGTGAAAGTTCAAGCTCATATGTAAAAGTTGATATATTTATAAAGTTTACAAATGAATAATTTGTTTCAAAAGAACTAGAAAATTTTATTTAGATCCTTTGTTATAATTTTAAAAAAAAATGGATAAATCACGTCAATTAAATAAACAAAACAGAATACAAGTCCCACGGCAAAGCTGGTGACTAGGAAGTACAAAAAACAGCAAACCACTGGACGTGGTTAAAAGACAGAAATATGAGCAAGCAACCACAGAAAAACAAAAGCGAGGAACAGGCCTCCTCAAACCCCCAACGCCACCACACCAAACACCTTACGCCGCGGCTTGACCCTGGCCCTCCTTAGGATGCGAGATCCCCCTGGACTTATCCACCTGGGGATCAATGAACTCCAAAGTGCGACGGATGGTGACAATCAAGTCTTCCAATTTCTTTTTAGGTCCCTTCGTTGCAGCTGCGTACCAAGAAAGAAGTCCATGAACAATTTTCAAAATAAGAGCATTCGCAGGTAGAATAGTAGCAATAAAGATGCAATCATTTCTACCAAGACATGTGTTCCAAAAAATCACTTTCACAGCAAGATCAACCTCTATCCTACTAGTCGGACGAATGAGCAACCTCCAGGAGCCCCAAAGTAGGCTCACAGACAAAGGTAGGTCAGGCAAGTGTAGAAGGTTCACAAAGAACACCCACACCTGTTTCACATAAAAGCAATGGAGGAAAAGATTATCAATAGATTCAATCGAATCAATCCCCCCTGGCACAACACACATGTAGCAATCGGAAGTCGATTGCACCTTCTTCTCTCCAAGTTCTTGAGCGTGAAAATTTTATCTTTCCACACCAGCCAGTTGAACATGTTAATTTTTTTGGGGCAGGAGTTACTCCAAAAAAACTTCGCCGCAGCGCAACGCAACCCACCATCGTTAAGGAAATTGTAAAAGGACTTAACCAAAAAGATGCCATTCCCAGTGAGCGTCCACCATTTCATGTCTTTCTCTACACCCATAACTATCCACAATCGCTCTCTCAACTGTGCAGTCTCCCACACTATCAGCGAAAAGTGGCTCCTCCAACAAATGGTGGAGGTCCCAAACCGTACCATTAGGATACGGACTCTCCATGAATACATTTGGCCAAACGAACATCGGTGCCCTCCCATTAAGCCAACTATCTTTTCAGAAGAGCGTCTCAGAACCCGAATTAATTTTGTGGACAACACAGCTTCAAAGGGCCTGGAGACCGCTCAGGACATCTTTCCAAAAATACGAGATCCTGCTAGTTTGCCTGTGGAACATGTTCCAATTGGCAAAGCCATAATTGAAAGTCACCACATCCGCACCACACCAAGAGGGATCCGTCATAAATTTCCACCACCATTTTCCCAGCAATGCCTGATTGAAATTAGCTAGGTCCAAAATCCCTCAGGCACCCTGCTTGAGGGATCGACACAGGTTTTTCCAATGGACTAATCTACATCTTGGATGCTCGATATCCGTACCTGACCACAGAAAATCCCTTCTGATACGGTCAATTTCCTTAATGACCCAACTTAGTAATCTGAAGATAGACATCCAATAGGTTGGGAGAGCCAAAAGAACCAAGTTCACCAGGGTTAGACGACCACCTAAAGAGAGATGCTGACTTTTCCAAGAGGATAACCATTTCCGCACTTTAAAGATAAGGACCTCCCAATCTTGCTTTCTGGGGCTGCTTCCCGAGATAGGGATACCCAAATAGGTAACAGGTACAAAACCCCGTAGCACAATTTAATGTCTCCGCAGCCCTCCTCTCCGGCAACACTCCCACCTTACTTTAATAAAGACAAGTCTTAGCAAAGTTTGTCTCTAGACCCGTCAAGCCTTCAAAAATAAGTAAAATTAGCTTTACGATTCTGAGATCCTCGATACCACCTGTGGTCATCACCGGGAGATCATCAGTATAATGAATGTTACATCTACTAACAAACCCCCCAGGGGAACCCCGACCAACACCCTAGAACTCAGTGCATGAAAGAACATCGAACTTAGAACATCCATTACTAACACAAAAAGGAGATGAGGTAAAAGGTCCCCGTGTCTCAGCCTTCTATGGTAACGAACATAACCATTGGGTGATCTATTCACAATAATAGAGGCCTTAGAGAAGACAAGAATACATTGAATCTACCCCACCCATCTTTCACTAAAGCCCCTAGCAGCTAGTAAATCGAACAGGAAGTCCCAATCAACCATGTCAAAAGCCTTAGCAAAGTCCACTTTCAAAATATGCCCATGAAGATTACGCTTACAGATGCTAAAGATTAGCTCTTCCGCCGTGGCGATGTTATCCAAGATACATCTATCCTTCAAAAATGCCGACTACTCAGCATCCACCAGAGAATTCATAACTGTACTCAACCTCGTAGCCAAAACCTTGGAAATAATTTTGAGAGTTGAGTTAATTAGACTTATGGGTCTGTAATCCCCCAGAGACTCCGGGGAAGGAACCTTAGGGACGAGAGCAATACTGGCCCAGTTGATCCTTTCTAGGTTAGCCCTTCCAGCATAAAAGTCCTCACAGAGCTTGAATAGATCCGCCTTGACAGTCTCCTAGAATTGTTTAAAGAATTGAACCAAGAAACCATCTGGCCCAAGAGCTTTATTACCCCCAAGTCAAACACCGCTCTCTTGATCTCTTCCATCAAAAAAGGCCTCTCCAAATGAGCCAAATCAACATGCGCCTTATTGAAAAATAATTTAAAGAAATCAATCTTGAATCTGGAGGTACGTTTTCGCCCAAATTGTTGTTGGAAAATGCCTAGAGAACATGTTGCCGATATCGCGAGGGTTCAAGATGACGCAATCACCATTCTTAATGCTTTGAATAAGGTTGTGATTTTTGCGACAATTCGCCACAACATGGAAATACTTTGTGTTCCCATCCCTTTCCTTAAGCCATTGCAACCTGGACCTTTGCTTCCAGTAAATCTCTTCTTGATACCGAATTTTCCCCCGTTCCTCAATAGAAGAAAATTCATGTTGAGCCTCCAGTAGGAACAGCCTTCTAGACTCCCTCAAAGTGTCCCAAGAGTCTATGTCATTTAAAAGAGCCAACTTCTTGAGTTTGATCGACTCAAAATTTTCTTTAGCCCACATACGTAGGTACACTATAAGGCTAGCCACCATCTTAGCTAAAATAAAGGCACCGTAACTGACTGGGAAAGATCAGTCCACCAACTAGACACCAGCTCCTGAAAACCTTCCATAGTGGACTAAGCTAGTTCATATCAATAGAACCTCGGAGTATAGTTGTGGTTACCAACTTCCAGCCTAATTGGGACGTAATCAGATCCTAATCGAGAGAGACTTTTTTTGGATCATACGAGGGAAAACACCAGCCCATGCGTCGTTGACTAGGAAATGATCAAGCTTAACCCAAATTGGATCAACTTGACCGTTCGTCCAAGTGAACCTTCTACCTACCGCAAGGGGCTCTTGTAGACATAGATCGTCCAAGCTTAACCCAAATTTGTTATTATATATATATATATATATATATATATATATATATATATATATATATATATATATATATATATATATATTATAGACTATTATTGGTTGCAAACAAGTTAGGTCTTGGGTATGCACATGTGCAGAGCTAATATCTCACACATGAGTGTCTTTACCCTATGTAAGCTTAGATTTGAATATCCATTCTTAGTAAAACACAATACTCTACACAAACAAGTAGTGGCGAAGCTAGAAATAACATAAATGGAGTAAAAAATTAATAAATTAAAATTCAAGTATATTCAAAATTATATAGTAATATAAATTAAATAATATATCTAATTTCTATATAAAAAAAAAACTTTACATAAATAAGTACTACAAATGATCAACAAGAACAAACTTATAATAGCTCTATGAGAATGTTTGTAGTTTGAAATCAACAAATAATTTTATTATCTTCACAATTTAATATATTTTTTCAATGTTTATTACTAAGCAATAAACTAGAATTGATCAACAATTCTATTACATAAATGAGTGTTCACACTTTTATGGTAAACAAACAGGTCAAGAAAAAAAGATGATATTGATAGAAAATTAAATTTAAAGATTAATTTTTAAATTAAACCCTGTAAAATCAAATTATTTTTTTCATTTTACACTCTAAAAAAATTAAATGTTTAGTTTCAAATTATACTCCTATGGTATATATATATATATATATATATATATATATATATAGAGAGAGAGAGAGAGAGAGAGAGATTTACATTAACAATACAAAATTCAAATTTTATTTTAATATTTAAAAATATATATTATTAAATATATTTAATTTGAAAAAGAGAAGGGGAAATTGCCCTCCTTCTCTTTTATGTGGCTCTGTCCTTCTCTTTTATGTGGTTCTGCCACTATACACAAAGAACTTATTGCCAATAAATTAAAAAAATTCTAATTGTTTGCAAATATGTTGATGAAGTAACTTCGCACTCTATGGGTCCGTTTGATATGCAAAATTTTGAGGTACAAGACAACACAACTTCTTTTATCTTTCGTTTGATTTGTAAAAAAGTTGGAAGTACATCACAAAGCAAAGTCAGAGTACAGCACACGTAGACAAAATTTTTGTACCACCAAAACCTCGGTACAAAAAATTTATCGTGGTACAGCACAACTAAAAGACTAGACTACCCTTAATAAACATTAAAAAATTATAATCATATATTCTACATATTATGACGCTCAAGTCCCCGATCTTGCACCTCCTTCTCTTCCTCCGCCGACACCCTTTCTCATCTTCTTAGTCTAATCTCCCACTTCCTCTCCCTTTCCTTATTTTTTCTCCTATTTTCCTCTCTTCTTATTGTTTTGCTCCTTCGTCTCTCTAAAATTTTAGGAGGGTTTCAGGGACTCTCCCAAAAAAGAAATTGGTTAAGAATTCACGCTTGAGATTATAGGTTTAATTATATTTATGATTGAATTATTATTATTTTACCATATTTTATAGTTTTCATAGTATTTGTGTTTTCATTTTAATTTAAATAATATACAATTTTTAAAATACAATAGCGATGTATTTTTATCTAAATTCATATTTGGTTTCTATATTATCTTAATTGATATCTTAAAATTAAAATTTTTAATCATAAAAATTAACATAATTTGTTTTTATATTTCTATCCAAAAATTGAAAATTTAAATTGTATTATTTATTTTTTTCATGTTGATGCACATAATATAAACAATTACATTTTTAGTAAAAATATTTATGAAAATTTATTGTTTGGTTCCATGATATCTTACAAATAAATTTTTATATATAAAGTCTATTGCTTGGCAAATTAAAATTTCTTACGTATTAGTACATATAGTCTTAAAAATTTATAATTTTAAAAGATCATATTTACAAATTTTATTATTTAGTCTCTTGACATTTTGTAAATTTGTTTATATAGTAAAAATAATGTGAAAATTAATTGTTTGGAAACTTGGTTTTCTATAAATTAGTGTATATAATATAAAATTATAATTATCATTTAATAAGATTATTAAGTATAAATTATGTTATATGGATTATAGATTTTAGTATATTTAATAAGATTATAGAATAATAAATTTTATTGTTTAGACGATTGACATATTAACTGAATTTATCATATTTTTTTAGCAATAAAATATTTTTTTTGCATATATTTTAAGAATTAAAAATTATAATTATAATTTAATAAGTTGATTAATGGTAAAAAAATTAATGAGGTTAATATTGAAATTGAGAAGAACCTTGAAATTACTTGTGAATTTGTTTATTGTAAAATAACCATAAGACATACAAAGGGCACCAGAAGTAATTTTATAATATTTTGTCTAGTACTTGTGAAAATCAAACGACAAATAGTACAAAGAATTTTGTGTTGTCCATAAGATATTAAACAAGATACAGTACAAATAGTTGTGATATACCACAACTACTTATTCTGTTTTGTACTTGTGCTGTACTTAGTTGAGAAATGATCCCACGGAACCGGTTCCGTGATAGTTACTATAGAACCGAGATGTGGCTAAACCTTATCCGTTGGATTATCTCAATTTAATAACTTTTAAAATAAAGGGTATGCATCTTTTAAGATAATTACCAATTTATCCCTAGATTATATAATAAAAAACAATAAAATTTATAAACCCATGGTTAAGAATGTGCCACGTCTTGGTTCCGTGATAGTTACCACGGAACCGAGTCTACTAGATCAAAATTCTACTTAGTTATGTATCAAATGGACCCTATGACTCTCATATCTTTCACTCGGTGCCATTATTTTTTAGTTATTTTTTCTTTTTTTTTTTTAATTTAGAAGAGCTTCAATCTTTTAGTATTTTAGCATTAAGAAATATAAAATACTAACTACTTTATTATTGTCATGGTACAAAGATGGTAATTTATTTCTTTACTATTAAGATTAAGAAGTAAGAAATTTAAAAAATATATATTTATAAACAATTTTAAAAAATGGAATTATTTAGGTACATTTCTGACTTTAAACAAATCAAAACTTGATTATAGAATAGGCAGACACAGATGAAAATTACTTAGAACCATGAATATAAGAGGAAATTTAATAACTTATTAAAAAACATAAATAAAGCGTTTGGCAAAACAATTAAAAATGCGGTGAGCGTGGATCGAACACGCGACCTTCAGATCTTCAGTCTGACGCTCTCCCAACTGAGCTATCCCCGCAGGTGCGGCAACCTGTTCAAATATAGTATTATAATACATATTTATATTGTAATCTGTTCTTATATTATATTGATAAATTTAATATAATATATATTATAAAAAATCATGTTCATCGTACTAAACTTGATAATGGTTTCATAAATATTTAGACTCTTTACATTAACCAGTTAATCATGTTCATCGTATTATATATAATATAAGAAACTTAATTATGGCACGTAACTATAGGTTTGGTCACTTGGTGGTATATATGTTTAGTGGTGTTTGTATATTTTTATTTTAACTAAATATGTTTTAAGTTCAGAAATAAATACTTATGGAAAAAAAATATATAAATAAATTTATTTTTTTTTAAGTGGTGTTCATTCCAATTTTAAAAAAATGTGTTTTTTTTATTCTCCACTGTCAGATCAATTTTTTTTTTATCTTTTCGCTGTGTATCTATGATACTTTTGTTTATTTTTAATATATATCTAATTTATTTACTTTAAAATTTTATTTTGATTTTTTAAAATTAAAATTTAGTGCTTATTGTAAAAAAATAAAATAAAAATAATAAATCCTTCTAAATGTATAAATTAAACATTTATTTTTTATAAATGAATTCAAACTAGTGCTTAGTTTTACAAATATCAAACTATAAAATAGAATATTTCAAAAGTTTAGATAAAAATAGCAAATAAAGTTACTATCATAATACCAATGTACATAATACATTCATCATAACACTCTTAATATATAAAAAAATTTCTTATTTGAAATAATAAGTGTAAATATATTTATATCCTAACACAGGTCAATAGCCATAACTTTCAAAATTTTATTATTTTATCAAACTCCTGTAAAAGCAAGATATAATTAAATATATATGCATAAATTATTATTATTAAAAATATGCACATATCTTAATATATATAGCCCACTGATTCACGTGGATGTTGAGTAATCAACAATTGCGGTCCATTATTAAAATATTCACAAAACGTCAAGTTGCGTACCTCATTAGTCAAAGATTTCATACATGAGCCCAAAACTGGAGATAGCAAACTGACTGGGTTGACTCGACTCACCGACAGGTCATATACTTCTGGTCGTAAATTTTGTCGTCATGCCATAAATTATAAACTTTTATTATAATATTAACTTTAAAAAATAAAAAAATAAAAAACAAAATCACTACAAAGTACAAAACTCACGATGGAAAATCTGGATAAAAGAGGCTGCAACAGGCTCCCAACTGCAACTTGTGTCATGTGTCATGCGGGGATTGAGACGGTGGATCATTTGTTTCTGTATTGTCCTTTTGCCAAATCCATTTGGAATTATTTTACTAATCTATTTCACCTGCTGTGCCCACCCCAATCTATGTGCAGATTATGAGTTGAGTGAACATCTTTTTTTAGGCTAGCAAGTAGAGTTAGAGGAGCTCTAGTTATGAAAGCTATTGTTTGGTATATTTGGCTTGCTCAAAATGACCGCATTTTCAATGATTTGTTCATGCCTACTCTATTTGCTATTTTGAATATCGATCGTATGATACTATCTTGGTTTTTAGCATTGACTGACAATGCCAAAGAGAAGTTTGAAAATTCAATTACCACGGTTAGACGCAGTTTGAAGTTCCTACAACAGTAGGAGGAGGTGCGGGGCGAAGGTGCAAAGACCGAGGAGGCACAAGATCAGCGCACGGGCTAGTGGTGTTCTAGTTCAGGCTGGTTGAGAAAGTGTTTTCTTTCTCTGTTTTTGTGAGGTTGTGTTTTGTTCTTGGTTTTTGTTTGTACCACAACTAGTGGTCTGGGTTGGGTTTGCTATATTGTTGTCACAGTTGTTTGTGATATGGTTTATCAATTTGTTGCCTCTTTAATAGATGCGATTTATCCACCTTTAAAAAAAAATACAAAACTTATAACCGAAGATAAGATATTCAAAAATTTTGAGTTCAAAATTTAATAAAAATAATAAAAGTAATGGGTAATCAGTTGTTAGTGTGAATTCACAATTCAAATCCTCCTTTCCTGATTAAAGATGTGTGGTTAGATGATCAATCTCTGACTAATACACATTTATATATATAAATATATATATATATATATATATATATACACCAACGCACTATGTGTTTTTTTTTTAAATAATTCTCTAAATAGTCTTCCTATTTTTTAAATGTGTCATTTAGGTCCTTATATTTTAAATTGTAACTTTTTAGTCCTACATGTTAACAAAATTAAGTAATAGTGAGAATAAAAAGTTACAGTTTAAAGTCCATGACACATTTGAAAAAATTGAATGATTATACATAGAATTAAACTTTTTTTTTTTTAAACCACCACTTTGTTAAATACTAAATTGTATTTTTTTTCAAGTGACGGAAATTGGGAGCTCCACCCAAAAATGCTGACTTTATGTCCATAAGCAAGCTCATCTTTATCCCAATAAATATTAAATAGCCGCCGCACTTACTTGACCATGCACATTGCACACCATACCATTCTTCTTCACTCATATCTCCATCAAAAAAGCCTATAAAAACCATGCACACAAATAATTAAAACTCATATGCCAACAACTCCAACCAAAAACAATGGCAACTCAAACTTCCATCAAAACAACAGCCATGGCCATGACCCTTCTCCTAACAATGGCCGGAATCACACCATCACTGGCCGAAGACACCTTATTCTCCGGCGAGAACCTAAACTCCGGCGAGTTCCTGGAGAACGGGCCATACAAGTTCATCATGCAAGGTGACTGTAACTTAGTGCTATATGTGAACAAAACCAAGCCATTATGGAACTCCAGAACTAACGGCCGAGGAACGGCGTGCCGTGCCACCTTGCAGAACAACGGCAACCTCGTCATCTTCTCCGGCTCCGATGTAATTTGGACCAGTGATAGTTCTCGTGGGCCTAACAATTACAGGCTTGTTATGCAGAGTGATGGGAATGTTGTTATTTATGGTGCTGCCTTGTGGGCTACCAACACTGTTCAAAGCAAGAAGAAATTGCTTTAAATAAGTTATCTTTCTCTTTTCTTTTCTTTTTAATGTAACAGTGATCAATAAAAGAATTTGGTCCTTCTCCAAGCAAATTTTTCTTATAGATTCTATTCTATACTTAGTCTCTAATATCTGGATATCGGGATTCCTTCACTAAATTCTACTCTTCGGAATATGTGGGATCTCAGCTCTTGAGTAGTTTTTTTGGAACATTTGGCTTGAACAAAATAATCGCATCTTTAATTTAAATTTTCTACCAATTCATTCTGTTTTTTTTAATATTGCTAATATGCTTCTTCACTGGCTTTCTGTAGACTCAGAGTCATATTAGCAAGCTAATCTTGAAGCTTCCCGAAGATCAAATGCTTTCTCAGCTTCATGAGAGTAAGACTGATAGATCACTCAAGCAATCCAGAGCACATTTCAAATCAAGAGTAATTCACTTCCGCTGACTGGCAAGCCTGTGTCTCCAGTAGGATGGCTTTGCAAGCCCAGTCTCAGGTTATCCACGTGCTGTTTTTTTTTTCACTTTCTTTGTTCTCCTCACCTCAGTCCTATTTTCTGGATTTTTTTATTAAATAAATTGATGATTTATCCACTTTATTTAAAAAAAATATATCAAAGAATGATTAAGTCATTAAATTTTATGCAAGTATAGAAGTTGCAGAATATCTCGCAAGTTATTCATGCTGTTTTTACTAGCTTGGTTATCTTATCAGATGATGGTTGTGTGCAAGTCAACTTAAGCACTAATTAAGTGGAGTAGATATTAAAAATAATTAGGAACGGTGAAGAATGTAGATATTTTTTTAAGGACTTTTCAGTAAATTGGTAGGTTGATATGGAGTTGGTTTTTGCATGATTCTTGACGTCAGTTGGTCCACCATTCATTTGTGTTGATATGAACATTTGGTTGTGGTTTTGGTTAGGAGCATTAATATCTTTTAGAAGGCATGTTAACTGAATGTAACCCTGTTCTCTACCTTCATTAGTTTGGCAGAAAAAAAAAAAAATATATATATATATATATATATATATATATATATATATATATATATATAGCAATACATCTTTTATGGACGTCCATAGATAAGAAATTTATAAATATCCATTTATCAATTGTTAGATCATGATCTAATGATTAATATTGATGAACAATAATTATTGTTTCAAACAGTAATCATTATATATATTACTGTAATAACTGTTGTTCATCAATGTTGACTGTTGAATCTTGATTCAACGATAGTGAATGTCCATATATTTTTAATCTATAGACGACCATATATTATATATATATTCTACACCCGCCGGTTTAAATATGCATTTGATATTTTAGCTTAAATTTATATATTAAATAAAATGAATGTGACTGGTTTCTACTTTCTATCTACCAAGGAGATGGCTTTAACATCTTTCCTGTACAGCAACAGTCCACAAGCGGGCTATTTTCATCAAAATTAAAAAAATAAATATTTTTATAATAATTAAAAAAATCAAAATAAATATATTTGAACAAGATTGGTTTTTCATTCCGGTCCTGAATCTGGTTTATCCACATTTATAAAAATAAAACAAATTAAAAGACATTTGGATATAAATCCACACTGAACCATCAATAAACAAGAAAAGTGTTAAAAAATAACTGTTTGATTAGAAAGAAAATGGTTCAAAGTCATAAATAATGCAACACAAGGGTATATGGAAAAAGAAACAAGTATTATTCCAGCCTGACTTGGACAACCAAAAAATAAAGAAAATGAATCACTTGACCTGGCATCCAACAGACTGAATTTAAGAGGGTGGGGGCAGGATAAGATGCTGCAGCCACCACAGCCACAAAACACCCAACCACACTCACCATACACTGTTCACACAACAAAACCATGAAAAAAGGCTTACACTGAAGTTAACAAGACCAACAACAAGAACATCTCAGTCATGAAGCATGCTACTATCAAGAGAGGCAGACCACATTTTAGAATCCTGTGAGATGGCAAAACCTACTGCTGCCATAACTTCCATCTTCTTGTCACTGTCTTTCAAATTTCAATGAGTTGATCAAGCAATAACACAGCATTATCTTGTGAAAAACAAAACAGTTTTGAGTATAACATCCATCCATACCTATAAAGAAATCACAGCTTGCCAACGGCTTGTTGTCGGAGAATTAGATGATGAAAACACTGGATTGCTTGCAGAAACAGTGATAATGAAGTGGTATCAAATAGTTCAAGGTCTAATTGCTATGGAAACAGAAAATTCAAACTGACCAGTGAATAATACAAATTGCAAAGCAACTACCCTTTCTAAAGAAACCAATCAAAATCTGAAACTGCTGTAAAAAAGGACGAATTGTCCTTTTCGCACAAGATGGTAGAGAGAAATAGGAGTCGTGGTCAGCAAGCCCGTATCTCAATCAATTAATGGTTCGTGGTTTGACGACTTTCTTGTATATACCAGCCCATAACAAAACAAAATTCATAAATATTTTACGTAGATATATATAGATGAGCATAAAAAACAAAGCTGTTCACTTATATGAACTGATTAATAGATCAATAGATTTCCTTTGAAATAGTTATCATTGTTTCTCAAAGAATTCAAATAAATGTCCAGAAAGTCTTGCGATGTCATAAACCCACGACATTTGTTAAAGAATGATCCTTTAGGGTAGGAACCCTTTATCATTTAATTTAACAGTAACCAGATGAAAATTTTGACATGCTGTTAGAGTTCATCTCAGAGATACTACACTTGAAATGGCAAGAGTAGAACGGAAAGAAGATACTTGCCACAGTAATCTGGAAACTTATGTACATGATGGCAAAAGGAAGGATGAATCTACGTAACTCATCATTACTCAAAATCTACATACTTATCACAAAATTAACACAAGTGTAGAGAGATGAACTAGTGAAAAATAAGCCCCAGATAATTGTTATTTAATTTGCAAAAACAAAAATAGAAACTGGAACAAAGAGAAAAACAGTATAACTAATCAGTCCTGATAAATCTGTTATTCTAAAAAAATGAATAGGAAAAAAATATATTCAATAGTACAAAAAATTTCTTATAAATGTGACTTAAGGTTCAATGGAAATCAATAACATTGCAAAAGCAATGTAGAAACAACTGATTAATCAATTTATACAGTACAGGATACTCTTTTAGAGCATAAAATCAAGAAGTTGACATGCAAGCATCCAGGTGGTATTTTACTGGTTAAATACAGAACACAGTAAAAAAAAAACTACTAGATCCTCTGTTTAGAGGAAGAAAGAAAAGTTTAATTTCGGAAGTCACCAAATTAAGCACGTTGAGTAATGAATTTACAAACTAAACGATTGCAACTGAAAGCTGGGGAGGAAAATGCAGTACTCTCACATTGATAGTTAGGTAAGAGCAGACTTTTAGTCAGGCAGGCAAGTCACAAGCAGGCCGCTTCCTTTCAAACAAAGTGCAGAAAAGTCTCCATTAATATTTTGAAATAAAAAAAAGGATGTGAAAACTTGCTTACATCCTTACTAATCAAAGCCCATAAAGTCAGTGAAAGCTACTTGCTGCTCAGCCTAGTCAAGGCACACTCCATTCAATAGTTCAGATGTCAAGTGGGAATCAAGTAAGACTAGTCTACAAAAAACAAACAACGTTACAAAATTCCAGTGATGTACTAGCACTGGAGATAACGATAAAGAGAACATCTTCCTGGACACATCCCATTTAGAGTCATACGTCAACACAATCTCATCCTAATTGATACCACAGGATAATCAACAATGACAAAAGGTTAAACACCATGAAATTAAAAAGACAGGCATCAAAGTCTGTAATTCTATTTACATAATTCAAACAGAAAATCGGACAGCACAACAAGTCACTTGAGCAGCGACAACAGATACAATTTTATTTTGCACTCGGACACGCCAAAACAATCTAGAGATACAATCAACAGGTTCCATTATTTCCATGGTAGTAAATTTCATGAAAAATGTCTAAAATTACAGATGAAACATGAAGAATGGGAACTTACAGCTTCAGAACTTCTTCTGCAACAGCGCACCCATTCCAGCTTCTTCTTCACACCAGCAAAGACACATAAATATAGTGATTTGCGGAGACGTCAGGGTTCCAAGTTCTTCAAAACACCAACCACTAAATGCCATTTCCAAACAAACGAGAATTCCTTGTCAATGACCAAATCAAGCTAACCACTTGAAGAACCACATTCTGAAGCTCCTGGTGATCCTATGAAATCCATTCATCAGTACAAACACTTGAATTAATGAAGCATATCACCAGCTGGTACTGATGGCAATAGAGTCCCCATTATTCCCGCAACAGCGCCAAACCAGCTCTCACTGAAGAATCCAAAACCCTTGGACAAACCCTAGCTCTCCAACCCATCTCCAACAAATCCCCCACAAAACTAAAATGACAAGATGCTGCGAAGGAACATGATAATACAGATGCCAATAGGGAAACTTAAAAAAGACCCTCATCTACTTCATCAAACTTGACAAACCCTAACTTCATCAATCCACAACCTACAAACAAACTCTCTACCATCTAAACCCTAACCTTAGAAAGAACCCAAGCAATCAACGCGGCTCTTCCTCTCTCCTCCCCGCCGCCGCAGCGGCAGCGGCGGCAGCAGCCGCCGGCGTCCCCGACAACGAAGCGAGCAAGTTCAAATGCCCCTGAGCGATCGGAAAGTAGTTCCCAACCCTGGCCGCCGACGCCTCTCCAGCAAACCTCGTAACCCCTGCCGCCGAAGGCGGCATAACGATCTCCGGCGCAGCCGCAGCGAACCCCCAAAGCTGCCCAAAGTCCGGCCTCGCCGGAACAGCCCAGAACCCTCCGGCAGGCCCGATCCCCATCCCCATCCCGACCGCACTAGCAGCAGCAACAGCACTGTTCTCATCCTTAGACGACGGGTCAGGTTCATCATCGGAGCGGAGGCGTTTCCCAAGAATAAACGGCGCTGCGGACGTCGCAACAGGGGAAGACTTCGAGTCAGACGTAGACGAAGAGCGGAGGGAGACGGAGAGCGTAGAGAAAGAAGCCGGCGTAGTGCCGGTGCCGGTGGCAGCGATGATGGAGGGTTCAGCCTGGCGAAGAAGCCACTCAATAGTCTGTCCATCAGACTTATGCCCTAGCTCACGCGTCAGCTGGAAAACCCTAGCAGCACAGATGATCGGCATGCGGATCCGGCGGCCGCGGCCATCAACCTTGCTGTGACGGTCCTTAGAAGGCGGTTTCCGGACAACCAGCTGCGCCGGCGGTGCTCCTCCGGCGCCGCCATTGGCTCCGGCGTCGGTGGCGCTCATAGAGGAAGCGATAGAGAGGAGTGTTTGGTGCTTGGAGAGCTGAAGGAGGGGGGGGCCTAATGATCGTGGGACATGGATGAAGAGCAAAGCACATGGATATTGGTTAAAAGGGGTGGAAAATTTGGGGCTGGTTTTGGGAGTTAATTACGGGAATGCCACTGAGAGGGAACGGAACGGAATTGGAGGTTGGTTTGAGAACGGGGCGGGAAAAAGGTGGGGCCCTGTTGAGGGGTTTGAAACAGGGATGATGGGGAGTCATGCTTGGAGATTCGTGTAAGAGTTGAGATGGACGGTCGGAGATGGTGAAGAAGGGGGTGCAGTGGAGTGGGGAGCATGAGAGAGTGGGGTGGAAAGTGAAAGCCAGCCATATCTATAAGCGTTCAAAGATGTCTTGTGCCAATCACCTGTTCTTTTTATTATTATTATTATTATTTTATTATTTCTATTATAAGAAACATCCCTTTTTCTTGGGATTTATTTATATATATATATATATTTATTTATTTATTTATTTATTTATTTATTTATCTTTGATGTGGATGTGATTGCCATAAATCAAAACTTTTGCTATACTGTGATGAACATTATAACCAAAGGACTCCGGTTCAAGTGGGGGTATTTTTTTTTTTTACTATGTAACTATGCTTTCACTCATTTTAATTTTAATCACTGAACTTCAATTTGCATTAATTTTAGTCACTTAATGTTACTTTGATTTCACCTGGCAATAAATCAAAAATTTTAACCCCCAATTAATTACATGATTGTTTGAAAATTTGAATTAATCCTCTTTATAACACATTATTAAATCTACTGGAGGTGTCTATGTTATAAAAAAAGAGCCATATCATTCATTTGGGGTCGAAATCTTTTAATTTATTAGCTAGTGAAATCAAATTAAAATTGAGTGACCAAATTGATGTAAACTGAAGTGCAATGATCAAAGTAAAAAATGAGCCAAAGTTCAGTGATCTACTAAAAAATTTACTCGCCATATTTAATTTTGAGGTTTTTTATAAATACAGACAAATCGACAAATCACGTACTAGAGATGGGTACATGTAGAGAATCTGTTATGAATTTATCAAATTATTGTTAATAAATATTTTGAGTTCGAATTTACATGAATATAGAGAAATATTTGTGGTTATATATATATATATATATATTTAGTCGTTGATGAAAAGGTCAATAAATAGGGATGTACTTGCAAAACACAAGTCAGTAGAAATCAAACTTTGCCGGGTAAAAACTATGTCCAAAGAACAAGAAGACCAAACCTGAGCAAGGAGTGAACCACTTACATTGAAATCAATGCCATTTAATATACATAAAGGTTTGAAATTGAAAGTGAAACCTCCTCCCTCACCGGCTTGTGAATTTATAAGTATGTGGGGGAAAAAAAGGAGTTTATAATTTAACACAACTCCTTTTGGCCTCCATAGTAATTTATAATAACATTTTATGTAAAAAAAAATTTTATTTATTTATTTTTTTTTTGAATAATAGGCGACAAGCACCATGGTATATGAATAGTGTTAGAGCCCGGTGTTATGTAAAAATTTTTACTAATTTATAAAAACTTATGGATTGTATCCCAAAATCTCAGTATGGTGTGACCATCCTCTTCTCTGATCATCTACTTGTTTAAACAATAATTACTCATAATTTATTAATAAAATTATTACATGAGAAAAAAAATTCAAAAAATAAAAATAAAAATAAAAATAAACCACCAAAATATATTTAAATAAAAAGATACAAAATGGGAACATATACGCAACTAAAATCAAATAAATATAAGGAGGTAATTGGGAGGTGGGGTGGGGGGGGGGGGGGGGGGGGGGGGGGGGTGTAGAGGAAAATAGAGGAGGGAAAGAGTACAAGGTAGAACTCCCAATTTATTCAAAAAAAAAAAAAAAAAAAAAGGTAGAACTCCCAATAGATTACAACCGGTAAGCATCATTTTATACATGGTCGTCTTACTAGTATTAGGGGTGATGTGTCTTCCTCTAGATTAGTGGTTATTGAGTTATCCAACTTAATTTTTTCCAATTCCAAGGCAACAGATGGTCAGAGAAAAAAAAATAATCAATTTTGATTAAAATCACGATGAGAGAAAATTAATCTTGCTTAAATATTAAATTGTTTCTTTCCAACTAAATATTCAAGAATATTCTCATAAGGAGGATCTCCTAATTGTCTTTAGATCGATGCAATAGGTTTTATCTCTAGGATATCTAGATCTCAATTATAGAACATGAGATGCGTGGGAGACCAAAGATATGTCTGTAGTGCGTCTGACTTAGCATGTCACAGGGGTAATGCAGGAATAGATAATCTAAGATCTCCATAGCTTTATGAAAGTGTCTCTCGGTCAGGTTATCAAAAATAAAATTTATTATCCTAAATAAACCAAGTAAAAATAATAATCTTTCTAAATAAAAGCTCTTCAAATAAATGTTTACTCTACAGTCAATTTTTTTTTTAAACTAAAACCTAAGATATTATTTTAAAATATTTTTTTAATAAAATAGATAAACCACTAATTATAATGTGAGAGTAAGTTCATCCTTTAATCACTTACTTGATGAGGAATAAAATTTAAGTAAAAAAAATACCGTTACATTAGAAGGTGATACTAAACAATGTTTTTGTATACCAAATAAGCTTGTGGAAAACAGAGTAATGTGATAATAAGTGAGAGAGAGAGAGAGAGAAGGGAGTATTAATTAAATAGGAGATAGTCGTACAGAAGGAGTGGACCACATTGACCCAAAGACAGCATGTCTAATAGTGACACATTATTATTTATAACACTCTCTCTCTCTCTCTCTCTCTCTCTCTCTCTCTCACACACACACACACACACACACACAAAGTTACAAACCATTCATCTCCTTGATGCCCTGCAAACCTCACTCTTATCAAGTTCTTTGCACTTGTACACCAATCCCTTTCTGTACATGTTTTTATAGATGTATGTCCAACAACAATTCCTGTTATTTTCCACTAACATATCAAGGTTAAAAAAAACGTACGTGATATCAAATTTCACCCTTATGTGCCGGTGCCATGTCAGCATGCTAGACTATATATTACATGAATAAAATGATCAGAAAATTACATGAATGCTACCAAGGAAAAAAAAAATACATATTTATGTATCTATTTCTAAAATTAAAAAACATTAAGTATTTGTATTTGTAGTGTCCTCCGTAAATTTTGTCTCAATGATTGTGCCAACTAGATCTAGTTGTATAAAAAAAACTATTAGAGGTGTGTATGTAATATATATATATATGTTGGAAGACTTTTCTTATTAAAATGCAATAGTTAGCCATTTTCATTTTGTTAGTTATTAGTTAGAGAGGTTGTCAGTCAACATAGTTAGATAGTTTTTTAATTTCAGCTACAATGTAAAGCTTTTATACTATATCATTTCATTAACTAATACACAATTCTCACATTTACAGAGTAAGTCTTCTTTTTGTGTTTTTGTCTTTTTGAACAATTCTTTGCAAACACTGTTTCTTAATTAGAAGTTCAAGTTAATGAAGTTTAACATAGTGTTAGACCTTTCAATTTATCTTTGATTTGCTTTTTTTTTCTCAGTGATAATGATTTTTCTTTGTAATTCTACTACTAACAAGTGCTTGATTGGAAAACTCAACTATCATACAAACACCAAGCTTGATCTTATGTTAGTTTAAGTCTTCTCCTCGTCTTTGTCACGTGGAGGCAACTGTTTATGTTCTCAAATATCTCAAGCACAATCCTAGTCAAGGTCTTCTTCTGAGTTCAGGCCCTTTTATTAAACTTCAAGTCTTTTTGTGATTCTAATTGGATAGTTTTATACCCTAACATCAAACTTTTACATAATAGTTTCTACATCATGGTTGGCCACAGTTCTCTTTCTTAGAAGTCAAAGAAGCAACACATTGTTGCTTTACCATACCCGGAATGACATTGTTGAGAAATTTATAGAGATGAAAAACAAAAACAAAAACAATCACATAAACACAAGAGATTTAACGAGGTTTTGCAAAATATGCCTATACTCTCTGGAGCGGGACTGCTATCGTTCAGCTCCATTCCATCACTCCATTTCACTCAGCTCTAGTATCTACCTGTTCATCTTTATATATGAGCAATATACAACAGACATAGTTATTCTAAATTAGCTTGTTTTATTGAATTGTCATACGAGCTCACGGTTCTTTTAATCATACATGTGCCTTTAAAATATAATAGTCAAGCTACCGATTACATTGCAAAAAACCCAATATTGTCATTTTATTCTTGAACAATTACAAGGTGAGTAAATTCTCCCATAGTGGAAGACTTTATTGATTAAATTGAGTTAGTAATTTTTATTTCATTAGTTAATTAGTTAGAGAGGTTGTTAGTATGTTTTGACAGGTCAATGTAGTTAATTAGTTAGCAAGTTTCTTCATTTCAGCTACTATATAAAAGCCTTGTACCATACCATTTCATTAGCTAATGCACAACCCTCAATTTTTCAAAATAAGTTTTCTTCTTCATGTTTCTTTGTTTTTTCTAACAATTCTCTACAAACTTTGTTTCTTGATTTGAAAGTTAATTTGATGAACTTTAACAGTATATGCCCTAACAAAGTGATATTAAATATACTTTGGATATTTTATAATGTGCCATAAATAATTAACCATGGTTGAATTTGTTGATATTTAGTAATAAGAGGGTTATATAAATAAATATTATTTTTACAAGATATTAGATATACCTACAATTATGAGATTTTTCACAGAACGTGTGTATATATAAATTTATGAAAAACTCCCTATGTGCATATAATTATTTTATCAAAATAATTTTGTAATTTAGATTGGATGATGAAGTTTATTATTTTATTTATTTTTAGATGTTTTTCATTTACAAAGTAATTGTCTATTAAAGGTGTTTTCGATATTTTTTAACATATAATTAATTGTTATTGTCACAACAGCCAAATAGTAAAACACTCATTCATATGCGGGACGTTGAGAGTTCGATTCCCTCCAATATATGCTTTAAATGTACCAATAAACTGTGTATTGAATGACTTATTCATATAATTAATTGATGATTTTTTACCTTCACAAAACAGTTGATATCAAAAACTGAAAATCAATTGATTGGTATAAAATAATATTAATATTTTTTTTGGACCCCATCCCCATCCAAAAATAATGTTTCATTGAAAATAGAGTGGATGAAGAATGAAAATAAGTAAAGGTACAAATAACTGAAATTAAATCAAAGGTACAACATAGAAATTAAATCATGCTTTTAGCTTCAAAGTTTGTGTCATTTAATAACGGAAAACAACATTAAACCATTTCACAATAAAAGGGGATATTGCAATTATATATTTTAATTTATTATAAAAACAGCTTTTTAAAAAACAACAAAACAGATTTCATTTTTATTCCAGTACTTGAGACTTCTGTTTTTTAAGGGGAATGACATTATTTATAAATATATATATATATTTTTTGGTTTGGTAATTTTTTTCATGTAGTTTGGTTCCACATAATAATGAATTTAATTTTTATAAATAGAGAAAAAATTCCTTCAATTCTTCTTGTTTCATTAAAAAAATCCTTAAAATAAAAAAAAATAAATCTCTACAAAGTGATAGTTTTTTTAATTTTTTTTAAATTTAAATTTATATGAAATTATCAAATTATCATTAACTTTAGTTGTTTTCATTCATGTCTCCTCTTATCGCACTGTTAAGCATGAGTGTCGGTGAGGTAAGAGTATTTTCGATATTATAAAAAATCTTTACAATAATTTTTTTTAAAAAAATTAAAAAAAATGAGTGGCTTAAAAATATGAAAAAAATTGAAAAGGGAATGATTAAAAAAAATTGTAAAGTGATAAATAACCTTTCCATATAAATATATAATATAGGTAAGTATACACTCATATTATTTATTTATTTATTTGTCGGTATTGGTAGGTGAAGGAGTATTTGGATCATGCATTTGTCATCCAATCACATCACATTCAAAGTAGAAGTTTCAAACTTGCTCCCAAAATTCAGGGATTTTGTAAATAATAATTGAATAAATTTAAATGCAAGAAATGGCTAATTATTGATGCATTTGTGGAGATTAATGACTAGTTTTGAGCATGCCATGGTAAATTTCAGTTTAAAAATTAAAAATATTTGGGATATGGTCATTATTAAAGACAATAATTTAATATCAATTCATTATAATTAAATATGCTTATACATATAATTCAAATTTTAAATTTTAAACTCTGATGGCAATAAAAATACATTAAATAAATAAATAAATAATGTGAAAATTGAAGTACATTTTCCCTTCCTTTTGTGATGAAATTAAGCTATTAATCATTTGAGGTTGGTGTGTGGATAATTAAATATTAGTTAAGTTGAATGAAGGTAAGATATTTATCTGATTGAAATGTTGTGGGGCCTTGGAAAATGAAGGCAAAGGCATAGTACACCCTTTTTCATGCATCACATGGGACTATGGGAGTGGCATTTCTGTAATTTTCTCTCAAAACAAGACCACAATTATATCATTTTAGGGCTTCATTATTACATTACATAATCTTGCGTTTTTGTTTTCTAAAAAAAACATGAAATTGATTATTAAAAATATGTTTATTTAACATATCATGAGTTATTATTCTTAATGTAACTATAATAATCATAAAAATGTTAAATAATTAAAGAGTAATGCTATTTAAGCCGAATTAGTAATTCAAATATGGTGAATACTAAGTTGACATCCATGCCAACATCCATGTAATTATTTATCTATTTCATTTTTAGAAAAGATTTATTTTTTTATAATCTAAAGTTTTGTTTTATAATTTGTAAAGTTTAGAGATTTATCTTAAATTCTAAACCCTAAATACCCTAAAATCTTAAATTAAAATATTATAAAATATTTAACCCAAAATTTAAAAAATATAAACCGTAAATCTTAAATTCTAAGTCCTAAACTCTAAATAATAAACCACAAAACGCTATAGGAATTTGCGATTTATAATTCAGGATTTAGTGAGAGGGTTTTTCAGTTTATTAGATAATAAAGATAAATTATTTTTTTATAAAAAAATGATATGGATGCTGATATAGAAACTAATTTGTTATTCGGACTACTAATTCGGCCTAAATATTATTATTCTTAAAAATTATAACTAAAAAAATATAGCAAAGTTGTTGCTTGAATTTTCAAAAATATAAATTAGTTTAAAACTAAATTCAAATAATTATAAAATTTAAATCACTTCTTTTTAGGCATCAAATCATATTGATTTGGTAGGGCCATAGATTTGACTATTGTGTTCATAATAAAATTAAACAAACAAACATGATTAACATATTCCAAACCTTAATTAGTGCTTGTCCTATTTACATACTTTATTATAAATATTGTATATATTTTTTTAAGTTTTTTGAATTTAAAATATGAGGTAGGACAACAACGTTGATCTCTTTTTCTTATTTTAACATCACAAAGAGTGATGTTCATGTCTAGAAACAATTTTTTTAAGTTATTTGCAATCAAAGATGAGTGATAGAATGAATTTGTGTGTTTATTGTCATTTGAACTCTTTATTCTTAATGAAGACAACCAATAAGAATTTTTAAATGGATATCACTAAACTAAATATAATTTATTTTCTTAAAAAACTATAAATCCAAACTTAATTAGGATACTTTAACAGAATAGCCTAAACAAATGCAAAATAATGAAATAAATAAAAGAAATAAACAGAGAAAATTTGATACTATTCCTAACATAAAACATTGTTTATTAATTAAATAAAATTTGATATTTCATATATATTTTAAAATTTAATTTGTTTTTTCTTATATATATATATTCTATATAATTAGTTTTATTCATTTGTTTTGCCAAATAAAGATGGCCAAAATAGTAAAAGAAAATCATTATATATTCACAATAAGTCACTATAAAAACAAAAAGTTACAATTAACATTGAAGAAAAAAAAATATACCACTAAGAATTTTTTAAAAAAATTATAAAATTATTAAAACATATTAAAAAAATAAAATATCATTATTAAAGATGATTAGATGATTTTACCGTAATAAAATAAGAGGTGAAAAAAACTTAATAAAACCTTCATGGATGGTTCCACTGATCTTATCCAAACCAAGGTATGTTTTAAAAAATTTTAACTTATTGAGTGGGTGCCACATGGTTGCACATCTACTATAAGTTTCCGTTTTCATGGAAGAAAAAAAAAAAGAAAAAAAAAGAAAAAAAAAGCAAGAAACATAGAAACATCTGGAGTACAAAAAACAACAAGATATGTTCATTGATTTGACATCTTGGCTAATTTTTTTTTGTGTGGCATCACACATGCTCTCCCTCACCTCCATGTTCTTTGTCTTCCCAACACATTACTCTGTCTATCCATTTCATTGGAATACTAATTATTTTTATATATATTTATTCAAAATTTTGAATTCTTAATTAAAAAATAAATACATTAGTTGATTATTTTGAAGTATTTTAATTTAAAACATTATTAATTTTTTTTAGGAAAAATGACAAATGTTACCTAAAAAAAATTATTATTAAAAATATAAATATTATAATGCGTTAAATATAGTTGCGACACTTCAGGATTTATTAATTCAATCAGACTTCACAAAGTTACACCATATTAAAAAAAATAAACTGAACTAATAAATCTCTTGTCATATAGCTTTAGAGAAGATTGAATCGATATGCTCTTATAGGGGACCCCAATGACCATGGATGATAATACTACAATATTTCTAAGTTATTTGCACTATAACACTACTTCCATCCTAAAAATTCAACCCTAAATCTATTTATTCACCATTCAAATAGCAGTGGCAGTGATTGTGATTGTTTATTTTGGAATGTGATTAGATAACATTATATATATATATATATATATAAATTGAAAAATCTCTAAATCAATATTTAACATATTTATTACAATAGAAAAAGATACAAATTTAGAGGAAAAAATAAAGTTTTGAAATATTATTTTTATTTTGCAGTTTTATTGGTCTATATTAAAGTTCTTGTTCATTTTATAATATGGAGATTAATATTGTTAAATTTAAAAATGCAATAGCTTGCAAGTATGACATTTATATATTTATAATTACACTTTTTTAATTTATCTATATAAAGATGGATAAGCATCTATGTAAAATTTTAAAAAATAATTAAAGGTAGAGATAATCCAAACACCTAAACCTATATTTAATTTGAATATTATAATGCTAATATAGTTTAATGCTGATTATAAATTAATCTATTGAATGCGTGCCAACCCGGCATTATGGAATATTAATTTGATTGCTTCTTCAATTGGAAAGCGTTACCAAAACCAAAAGATATTGATTAGGGCTTAATTGACTATTAATTAATGCTCTGACTTGTTTATTGGATTTGAATTAACAAACCTTCTCATAAATTTTAATTATTTATTGAAATGTTGGGAATTACTAGCTTCGCTCAGCTCTTATATAATTGTTCCAAATAATAGAATCTCTTATATTAAAAAAGTTACTCAATTTTTGTATCTGTCATAATTAATCGAATCTCACGTACAAAGAAACTTAGTTATTTCATAAAATTTAATAAACAATTAGTTATCTTTTCAAAATCACCTATAATTTATATCTTCACATTTCTCACTCATATTTAATTCCAATGACATAGTTGAATAAAATATTAAGGATAATTTAAAAAAAAAAACATTATATACGCTTCTTATAAAAAAAAAAAAATAAAGGGAGTAGTCGAATTCTAATATTTATTAAAAATTTTACTTCACTTTCCAAAATTACTCGGGAATCTTTCTATCTATAACTCTCTCTCTCTCTCTCTCTCTCTCTCTCTCTCTCTCTCTCTATATATATATATATATATAGAACGGATGGGGTCAAAGAGGGAATTTCCTATTCCTTCTTATCCATTTCCACCCATAAGATTAAACCCTTGTTAATTATATTACTTATCTCATAATGCTGATTTAAAATCCAAATAAACTCAAAGTAAACAAAAACAGTCATTTTAGCCCATTATTGTTTTGGGCTGGGTTTTCAATCAGGTTCCTTTTGTGGGCTCGGTTGAGCCATATATTTTTGGGCTACTTTTTAAATTAATATTATTTTAAGTTTTAGAGGTCAATTTAGTAATTTTATGCAGAAGTTATTTATTAATTTATTTAATTTTTGGGGACAAAAGCTAATGGAAGGAAATTTTAATTATATTTAATATTACAAGAAAAGTTAGTATGCATATACTTTTGATTTGAGTTTAGTGTTTTTCAAACATATTTTTAATAAATCAGCAAAATTAAAAAAAAAATTAACAAATGTATAACAATAAAAATTAAATTTATTAAATCAAACTTTGAAATAACTTTTTCTTTTTTAGGCATTAATCACCAAAACAACAACAACAACAACAACAATACATATATATAAAATCTCATTGTACCCAATTAAAAATCTCAACAAATTTAAAGAATGTAAGATCACAACCATTCAAGATCAAACAGTTACAACAAAGAGTTTTTGTTGAATCTCTACATCCCTCATATTTGTATATATCTCAAACTCCACTCACACATGCACATACATAAAAAGAGACTTAGACTTAAACTTTTAAATAAATCAGCAAAACTAAAAAATTAACAAATGTATAACAATAAAAATTAAATTTATTAAATCAAACTTTAAAATAAAATTTTCATTTTTAGGCATTAATCACCAAAACAACAACAACAACAATACATATATATAATCTCATTGTAACCAATTAAAAATCTCAACAAATTTAAAGAATGTAAAATCACAACCATTCAAGATCAAACAGTTACAACAAAGAGTTTTGTTCAAATCTTTACATCCCAAATACTTGTATAAATCTCAAACTTCACTCACACAAGCACAAACATGAAAAGAGACATAGACTTAAATTTTATAGTGGTGTTGTTGTAGTGTTTTTGCACTTCAATTATAGTTTCAACAATGAATAGTTTCCTTTTGTTGTTCTCCATCTTGTTCTTCTTTTTCTGTATTAATGTTGCGGAGCCAAGGCCGATCATCGGGCCCGCCGGAAATGATCCAAAGGAAGCTGACCTGGTTCAAAAGTTGCCCGGCCAGCCACCGGTTAACTTCAGTCAGTATGCTGGTTATGTGACTGCTAATGAGACCAATGGCAGGGCACTCTTCTACTGGTTCTTTGAGGCCGTGGATAGTGTCAGTTCCAGACCTCTTGTCCTTTGGCTCAATGGAGGTCCCCTTTTCTATTTTTCCTGTTATTTTTCCACTTGAATTATATATATATATACTGGTTCTATGCTTTCTATTATAATTATATGTGCATGCATTCATGGTTACACATGGATTTGTTATTAATAATATGATGATTATAGGACCTGGTTGTTCATCTATTGGTGTTGGAGAAGCCCAGGAAATTGGACCTTTCCTAGTGCAAAAGGATGTGCCTCAGCTGAGTTTGAACAACTACTCTTGGAACAATGGCAAGCTTTTCATTTCCTGATTATATATATATGTTAGAAAAAAGAAGAAAACATTGTTTTGATGATATTGTAGTTTGAAGTCAATTGAGAAGCAGGAAAAGAATAACTTTAATTCATATCTTTCAATTCCAGAGGCCAATTTGCTGTTTCTTGACTCACCAGTTGGTGTTGGATTCTCTTATACAAACACCAGCTCTGATTTGAAACAAATTGGTGATGCAATTACTGGTACTTATAATTAATATATTTACAAACTTTTCATCATATATATTATTGATTAAGTAATTGCACCCTTTGATTTGTTCTATCATTTTTAAGCAACCGATGCATACAACGCCCTTTTGAGCTGGTTCAAACGTTTTCCTGAGTTCAGATCTAATAACTTTTACATCGCGGGAGAAAGTTATGCAGGTGAATAAATATGATCACTACTTCATCACAAAACATATATATATATACACACACACACATGAAAATGAATCTTTTCTATGACTAATTTACAGGACATTTTGTTCCCCAACTCGTCGATAAAATCTACGAGTCAAGCAGGAATGCAACAGATGAGAATTTTATCAACCTCAAAGGTTTCATGGTAAGACTCAAAAAATACTTGCCAATAATTTCCTTGCATATAAATAATTTGCATCTTTTTTTAACTTTCAGCTAGGGAATGCACTGATGGATGATGATACAGACTCTGCTGGAATATTAGACTATGCATGGCACCATGCCATTATCTCTGATGAGGTATACCAAAACATCAAAACTAAATGCAATTACAGCACCGGAGTGGCGGATGACGACACTTGTGACAACTTAATGGGTGAATTATTACGATTATACAAACATCTTGATATTTACAGCCTTTACACTCCAGCATGCACCGTATCATCATCCACAAACAAGATCAGTACTAGAGATTTTCCCAAGTCCTTTCCCACATATGTAAACTCCTTTCACTTAATTTTGTCATGATCTATAGTGATTACTTAGTAAATTCCTAACTTGATCATGCCGGTTTTCACCATATTTTTTTTTCAGAAAAAGATTCATAGAAGCCTTGCAGGTTATGATCCATGCACCACAGCTTATGCCGAAAAATACTTCAATCGTCCAGATGTTCAACAAGCTTTGCATGCCACTGTTAAGTTACCATACTCATGGTCTGCTTGCAGGTATATCCACATATACATATAGAAATTAATTAACTTTGAATGTTATTTACTAATAATTATTTTTTCCCAACAGTAATGTAATTGCAGATTGGCATGATTCACCACACACAATGTTGCCAGTAATCGGCAAGCTAATTCGACTAGGCCTAAGAATTTTGGTTTACAGGTAAAGATAATTAATAAAATTAAACTGATTAACCGATCAACTAATGATGAACTTAAATTTGCAGTGGAGATACTGATGGAAGAATGCCAGTGACTTCAACAAGATATACACTGAGAAAACTTGGATTGTCTACAAGAATACCATGGACTGCTTGGTTCACTGATGGTGGCGAGGTAAGGATTAGTTCTCATCTCTTGTTTGAACTCTAAGCATTAACATTTATTTCTAGTTGGGATGTTAAATTTGACTTATCCTTCTAGTTACTTTAGCTATTTTTCATATATATAAATTTTAGTCTATATATATTATATTGCAAGTCTTGAAAAACTATAGAGTAATTTTCATTATGATTAAAAAATATTAATGTCATCAAACTAAATAAAACATTGACATGCTTTTGACATTTCTAATAGCTTGCTGGGTGGACCATAGATTATTGGGGGATGACTTTTGCGACAGTTTATGGAGCTGGTCATCAAGTACCAACCTTTGCCCCAAGACAATCTCTTCTGCTTCTTCGTTTCTTCTTATATGGCGAACCTCTGCCTCGAAAAGGTCCTTGACTAAATAATTTGATATTAGTATCAAGGATGGTGTTTTTCCTCTTTCTTCTTTTTAATAAAAAATTAAGAGTTTCTATGTTGCTGGATTTATTTTCATTAGTGGTTTAAGATTTTAATAATACAGTAATGCCTTAACTTTCTTTCTTTCTTTCCTTTTTTTTTTTTTTATTTTAAATATATGCACATAAAATGAAATCATTTAAGAGCCTAATTTCAACTAGAATTCATGGCTAAGGATTTGAATTGAACTACAATGTTGTAACTTCTAATTTAAATCATACTCCAAAGTGACAGACTATTCATTGTGAAAGGCATTAAGCTGACAGATTCCTGTTTTGAAGCTTATGAAGGCTTAGTTAAAATCAACATTATGATTGAAAATTTAATTTAGATATCTACAAGCATGGAAAGCATAAACAAAAATCTAGAAGTTTAAACTCATGCAAAATTCTGATTTAATTTAGTAAAACAGACAATTCTTCATTGGAGAGGCTAAGGAGTTTGGATCTAACATGGAACAAAGGCAAATAATCAACATCACGCCTTGCTTTCATTCTAATTCATTTATTTTTCTTTATCTCATATTCCAAGAATCAAATTCCATAAATTAAAGATCAATTATATGTAAGTTTTATGTGTTTATCTTCATCAACATGGTTAAATAAATAAATAAATAAATAAATAAAATTATCCCATTTATTTGTAAAACAAATACTTCGGGTTAATTTTTCAGAAAGTTACCAAACTTTGACTTATTATCACTTCGGTCATCCAACTTCAAAATGTATCAAAGTGGTCATTCAAATTCTAATTCATATCACCGGGCAGTCACCAGTGGCTTTCCAGCCCAAATTAGTATGAATTAGAATTTGAGTGACCACTTTGATACGTTTTGAAGTTGGATGACCGAAGTGATAATAAGTCAAAATTTGGTGACTTCCTAAAAAATTAACTCCAAATACTTCCGATCTTAAATTCATTCTACATTTAACTTCCTAGTTCACTAATTCAAGAACTTCCCTCAGTTCAAATCTTATGCAGGCAAGACTCAAAACATATACTTTCACTCATATTCATATAATCATCATCAGGTGGCAAGAATGAGAGTTGTTAATGAATGGTTTTGAGATATATAATTTTAAAGAAAACCTAAAATTCCCATAAAACATTAAATTACAAAAAAAAATAAAGAATTGGGAGCGCACCTGGTAAGAAGAGGTGGTGATTCATTGAGCAGCGATGATGTTGTTGCTGAATGGTCGCTTGCGGAGGAGGAGGTGGTGGAAGAGCTGCATCCTGGCATCATAGATGGGATTGGGATGGATCAATCTCCCCTTCTCGTACCCTTCTCGCAGGAACACAGTGTGCCGCTTCCCTTTCGTTGACAAGTAGAACATCCCCGGGTGATCCAAGAACAAGTCCCGGATGTTCACTTCCATTCCCAACCACTTCCGGAACTGACTCACTTTCTCCACTTCCACCATCTTCTCCACCGTCAGGCTCAAGAACTCGTGCACTACTCCTACCGCCCTCTTCTCCATCCTCGCCATGCTTTCCCTCCCTCCATCGCCCTCGCCGTTGGTGGGAATGGGATCATACGGCATGGCATAGGGCATCAGTTGCCATTCTTTGAGACGGGATCGGAATGTCTTCGTTAGTTGCATCCCTGGAGGAAACCCTTGCTTGAACGCGTACTTGACCTCGACCTGCTCTTCGCTCCGCCATTGGTCGACGGCGGGGGTGAATCTAGGGCTGGGAATCGAGAGGTGGAGGATGTGGGTGTTGGGCTCCTTAGGGTTGTCGCGGAGGGTGAAGATCTGAGGGTTTCCGGCGATGATTGAGTCCTCGAAATCGTCAGGAAGGCCGAGTTCCCTCCAGACCTTGAAGACGGCGCGGAGAGGGACGGATCTGGAAGGGGACATGGAAAGGAGACGACATAGGCGGTCAATGGCGGCACCGGTGGATGAGGCTGCGGCGGCGGACTCGAGACGGGAGATCTGAGTGGCGGCGGGGGTGAGACGGATGAGGGGTTCGGAGGGGGAGGAGAAGTCGAGAGAGAAGACGTGGGGGAAGGATCGGAGGAAGGCGAGGGCGCCGCGGTTGAGGTGGAGGCGTTGGGCGGCGGAGGAGAGGAGAGGAAGAGGGAGAGCTTCGTTTGGGGAGGCGAGAATGAGGTCTTGGACAGCGATGACTTTGAACAAGTGCTTGTACTTGTCCATGAGTTTCTCGAAGGTTGGGTCGATGAAGCGCGCGGCAACGTGCTGCGCCGATGTGGTTTTGGGCCGAGTGCTCGCCGGCGGTGAGAACCGCCGGGTTAGAACGGCTCGAATCGCCATTGCAGTGCTGTGAGCTCTCTCAGCTTGATGAATCTCAAATGCTATTAACTAATATTATTATATTGGTTTGGTGTTTACTTATTATTAATCGCTAAACTAATGTCCTTTTTTTGTTTTTATTTTTATTTTTATCTATCACAAAAAAGATAAAGAAGGAAAGAACAGGAAAAGATTTATAATCCTACCATCTCAAACTTTGTTTACTGTACTTCTTTTTTTTCTGTTGCTTGACTTATTATTATTATTATTAAGAATAAATCAGTGATTTATTTATTTTTATTAAAAAAAATAAAGATAAGTGTAAAAACTTGCACCATCATTAATATCATTAAACTCATTAAGATGATTTTGAACTACATGTGTGTAATTGGCTTGCTTTATTAAATATTGCATGAACACAAGTTCCACAAATCCAATTCCAGTAATTCTCATCCTTAAAAAACTATATATATAATTTAGAGAAAATTTAAATTAATATAAGATAATTATTATAAACTATATATACTGTAAAATTTTTACTAACTTTTTTTAATAGCAAGTTTTGAATCCTAAAAGAAAGATAGAGTTTGAAGTTGGTGAACATCAAAGTTGAAGGGAAGATATATATATAGGCATTGGTTTCTTCATACACCTAATTATACAAGCACGCACACCTTTGTTGCAGGAGGAATCATATTCTCCATACATCTGAAACCTACTTTTTTTGGCAAAATATGGAATTATATCCTACATCTGAAATTTACTTCTTGGGCAATTAATACATGTCATGTATAATTATACAAGCATACACACCTCTGTTATAGGTGGAATCATATTCTCCCTACATCTAAAACATATTTCTTAGGCAATTAATACATGTTATATTTAATTATACAAACAAGTATGTCATTCAGACAAACAAGTTATTATTGATTTCATGATTTAATTAAAAAATAAATTATAAGTCATTTGTGTTTTCACATTTAAACATATTCTTTAAAATTAATTTTTTAAATAAATTAAAAAAATTACACAATTTTTTAAACAAAATTTAGGTTAAATAATCAAAGGAAAAAGATAATTTGTTAATTATAGAACAAATAAGGAATTTAAATTAAAAAAAAAACACACTTATATATTTCTTAAAAAATTATTTGAAAGTTTAATAAATTTTAAAATACTAATAATTTAAAAAAATAGTTAAAAAAACCCAAGAATAAATCAACTTATTAATTATAAAACAATTCAGGAGTTAGAATATAAAAAAATTATGATCTTTTATTTGAAAATACTACCTCAGCAGTCCAGTCAACACTCACTCAACACCCAATCAGCACATCACAACATCCATGTGGGTGATGTGATGGTCATAGAACTATTTTGACAATTAAAATGACTCTAAAGCCATTTGGTCAAATTAAAAGAAAAAAAAAATATGGCCACTGTATTAAAAAGCCAAAAAAAAAAAAAAAAAATCTAAATATCAACCGTAGGGCATCCACATAGGGAGAGGCTTTTGAATTTAATAATGCACATTTTGCATAGACACAACAAGCAGAACACTGATGCACAACTTGGAAAGGACATGAATGTTTTAATTGGGAAATAAGAAGCATTTTTCCTGCTGCTCAGAAAAGTAATATTAACTATACCACTTAAATTTTTTATGCCAATGTCCAATGGAAATCAAACCCATCTATCAAATGTGAAGAATTATGCCAGACTCATAAAAGCAACATTGCCAATACTGGTTAAATTTTTATGCCAATGTCCAATGGAAATCAAACCCATCTATCAAATGTGAAGAATTATGCATGCTGCTCATAAAAGCAACATTACCAATACTGCTTAAATTTTTATGCCAATGTCCAATGGAAATATGACCTATCTATCAAATGCTCACATCATTTTGAGAATACCAGTGCTAAAATAAACCTGATTACAAATCACAAATAGGATAGTCCAAAGTTAAACTCATCCAAGAACACCGACACACACCAACGACCAAGTAGTCTATTGGTAGCCGGGTCCCCAATAGAACCCTTCACAAGTGGTGAGAGTTCGAATCTTGGGTGATGGCACATTTCTGGGAGTGTGAGTAGTGGTTGTGTGCGGGTGGTCTCTGCGCCCATGTGTGCACGGGCCCCGCTCCCACTTGCTCCGCCGAGGCTTGTGCACGCCCCTGTCTTAGCGGCTAGGTCATTCATCTTGGTAAAAAAAAAAATTTGTGCCATATCATTCCATTAAATGTAATAGAGATTGCAATGGTTAATTGAATTCATTGATGTATAAACAAGTTATAAAACATTAGTATTTGAAGGCAATCAAAGAACAGTTACATAAACAAATGCACTAATTTTGTCTACTGAGCCTTGTCTCATTAAAAGAATGTGTAAGACCTTAAAAGAAGCAAGGGAAATAATGTCTGGTATGACAATAGCAATAGTTATGATCATAAGCATCATTCCTATCATAAAAAGACTAGGAGTGAGGCAAAAGAGCAGCAGTCATCAAATAAAGACTTCCATTTGATGACACCTTGTTGGCACTTGGCACCCTCATCTAAACTTGAATCACCAACAAACATGCCTAGATCAAATGCTTGTCTCTGGTTGCTTGGCATGTCCACAGTAGAGTCATCCTGCATTGAAATTTTGTATGATTTTCGTAACATAATAATATAGTATTTGCTAACCAAAAAATTTATAAATTAGCACCTATTAAAAAAAAAAAAATCTAACATCACATCCTCTTTTGAGATCAAATAAGCAAATACGACATGAAAAGAAAATTTATCAAAACTCAAGCTAACTACCACAAAAACAAAAGGTAATTAAAAACTAAAGAAAATTATGCAAAAATAATGAAAAATCTTGGCTTGCCCATTTATGGTCCTTAACACAACTTTAATTCTAACTTTTTTTTTTTAATATGTTAATAAGCATTTCCTTAGACAATCTAAAATTCTCGCTATTATCCTTTCCTTTCGGGATTTCTCCAACATTCTTCACTCACAGCAACAAGTCAAGCAAATTGCAAGCATTGAGGCTAATGCAGATCTATGAGAAACTCAAAGGCCAACTAATTGAATAACATATACATCAATCCTTACCACATGTTATAGACTTAGTGCATCTAAAAATTCGCAGAGATCTTAAGAGAACAACAAGGATTAGCAATTCAGAGACAGAAAAATTGGACAGTCGATCTAGATAGTGAGAGATTGAACTTATTATTATTTTTTCAAACAAAATGAATAAACTATCAATATATTATAAAAAAAGAAACTGCAATACCAAATACACGGAGATAACAAAGCAAGGTAATTTAAATGAAGCAGTCCCCCCTCACAATCTTTTCTTGCTTCTCACTTATTCTTGATCTCATCTCTGATGGCTTTCGCCGGTGCTCCCTGATACTATCATTGTTATTGTTTTAAGTGTGCCTTCACCTTCACCCCCATTCCACTCAAGATCTTCTGCCCCTTTTGCAATTCAGACTCACTGGGAGAGTGCGTACATGCCTCTCATCCAAGCTCACACTCATCCTCCTCCTCATCAGCGATAGACCTTGTCTTCAACCTCCGTTCTTGGATGACCTAGTTATGTTGCGAGATTTTTTTTTACCATCGTTGAAAGTCATTGATTACTCACTTGGTTCTTTTTTTACTTGTCAAATTTACCTACTTCACTCCCATTAAAAAAACCAGTTAAAATTAGCTAGCAATCTAAATTTTATAAAAAAATTTATTATTTTTTAAAACTACCCATATTTAAAACTCCATTAAGTGGCATATATGATTTAATGCTTAGTTGATTGTAATTTATTATAAATTATACAAGTATATTATATAAAAAGGTAAATTTGAAAAAAAGAGCTTCAAAACGTGATAAATAAATAAGAATGAAGAGTGTATGATACTAATGATTTCCTATTTAATCTTTTGACGTGGAGACCCTTCTGGTCCCTTCTTGCTCGTGGTGGTATAGTAAACCTCTTCCTACCAAATCATTTTAACATTCGTTTGCTTGCAAGATTTAATGGATTTATTTACCCAAAGAATATATAGTGACTTTAATCAATATATTGAGCAACTGGAAAAAGTAGACTAGATGGGAGTATTTATGAAAAGACTAATATTTATAGTAAAAAAATGATTTCAGATATTTTATAATTTAGTTCATTTTTATATAATTTTGCAAAAAATTAAGTATAACACTAAATTTATATTTAATGACATAACCCCGGATTTTAAATAGATGCGGATCCAGTTCTAGATCCACTAACTCACAGATCCAATAAGAAAAGAACACGTGGTTATCATTTACTTGTTTCTATATCTTTACCTGCGTGGAACAACCTCCCCAGCGGATCAGCTCTGCCAAAAAAAAAAAACAAAGAAAAAAAAAGAAACGAAAGGACCCGAAGAGCAACCCAATCTCTGAAGCTCGATCTCCATCTCCAATGGCGACAAGCCTCTGCAACCCCAGTTCATCTCCTTTCCCTTTCTCCACCTCCTCTTTGCCTGTTGCCCGTGGCCGCTCTCTTTCCCGGAATGGCTCCTCCGTCCGCTTCGGCAGCTCAATTGGCCATCCACCGTCTGCGCTGTGCTCGCCGAGGTGGGCAGCTCCCTGCCGTGCCTCGCGTCCGACGCTGCGTTGTGCCGCCGTGAGCACCATCGGGCAGAACGAGTTTGTGTCGGAGGTCTTGGAATCAGATGTGCCTGTGCTGGTGGAATTCGTCGCGGACTGGTGCGGGCCGTGCCGGGTGATGGTCCCCGTCATTGATTGGGTCTCTCAGGTTCGGAACCCTAATCCTCAGTACTTTTTTTCTAGCATTAAGCTCTTTAGTACCTTCATTCTTGTGTTCCTTTAACTACTGTGAATCATAGGAAGCTTGATACATGCTTCCAAATTAGTCCACAAAATTCAGTGAATTGTATGCAAATTTTCCCACTAGAACTATGAGATTTTTCCTACATGATTGCACCTTATATTGGTATTCATTTTGTTCATAGTCTTATATGAATTGTATGCAAATTTAGTACT
This sequence comes from Dioscorea alata, assembly GCA_020875875.1. NCBI lineage: Eukaryota > Viridiplantae > Streptophyta > Magnoliopsida > Dioscoreales > Dioscoreaceae > Dioscorea > Dioscorea alata. The sequence goes on from CM037021.1 coordinate 16,462,776, forward strand.
TTTTTTGGCATGTGAATGGCCACAAGTATTGTTAGGATTAGGATTTATCTGAGAATGGACATAGTTGGAGAATTTGGGTTGGAAGAGAAAGAGAATCAAGTAGGAGAAAGATAGTTAGATGGGAATGAAGGAGAATGGATTAGTATTATCCTTCCACTGGCTTGTCCATATTTAAAAATAAAAATAAAAAGAAAAAAGAAAATAAAAGGAAGTAAAAGAAACAAAAGGGCATAAGAAACACAGGAAGTGAAGCCCCTGATTACAAAGAAATGAAAAACACTAGTAGGGAAAGCTCGGGAACAACCAAAATAGAAAAAAGCAACAAGATGTGTGGAGAGAAAGCTGCACACACTCACACTCTTAATTTATGTTTTGTGAAGTGTTTCTCTGAAGAGATCTTTTTTTTTCGCTAGTTTCTTTCTTTTCTATCGCATTGATTGCCTCTGTTTTGTTGGTAACACTTGTTTTGATGGGTAATACCCCATTGAGATTTCCGCAAACTGCCTGTGTTCTGTATGTTTATATACCTCTCATGTGTTCATTGTCTGAAGGATGAAGTTTCTTCCAGGAACACTGCCTTATCTGTGTCATTGAAGAACTATAGTGCCACATTAATATAGAAAAATATCAGGAAAAAATATATGAAAATTTCATGATTCATGTACCACCTTTCACATGATAGATATTAGTTAGTATCTACAAAGCAAGATTTAAAATCACCATGCTAGCATATACTGTGGCTATTTACGAAGATTAGATTGGTTTAATTTATTCTTTCTTTCTTTCTTCTGATTTGATCTGATCTTTGCAATTTTTTCAATCAATGGGGTTTGGAATATTTCAGGAGTATACAGACAAATTAAAGGTTGTGAAGATTGATCATGATGCTAACTCCAAGTTGATTGAAGAATACAAGGTGTATGGTTTGCCTGCATTGATTCTGTTCAAAGATGGAAAAGAGGTTGCAGGAAGCCGGAGGGAGGGTGCAATGACAAAAGTTAAGCTGAAAGAATACTTGGACTCTTTGTTGGAATCTACAACCACTGTTTAGTTTTTTACTATCAATTTTCTTTCAATTTAAGATGTTTGTTTGACTGTGAAACACAGAGGAGTTAGCATGTATTCTCCTCATAATTCCCCATATAGATATAGCTTTTACTTGAATGTGAATGTGAATGTGAATGTTTTTCAGTTCTTTAGATGAGGTTTTGCCTTTCTTCTTCTTCTTCTTTTTTGGCATGTAGGCCATATTTTATCTTCAATTCTATTTAATACGAGAGATGTATCTGTATTTAGGACGACCAAAACATCTCTTATTATTTATTTTAATTATAAATAACTATTTTAGTTTTTATTTGTTGAAGTCAATGATGTGATGTTATTAAGTTGGTTTCTTATATGTTAATGATGTGTTATATCATCAAGGTAATTCTTGCGTTATTCATGTGGTGTTTGCTTCCAGGAGCAGAATGTTGAAATTTCAATTCCCAAACCGAAAAAGAAAAAAAAAGGGAATTCCAAATAAATCCAAATCTGTTTGAATATTTTTTTTATTTTAAATTTTTTATTTCATATTGTAGTGCAGTTTGTTATTTGGAATCTTTAGTTTCTAACCATTGAAAGATCACAATTAACAATGATGGAAGTGAATTTTAAAGATGAAAATTGATTTATTTAAATAAGGGATTAAAATTACGATTTATTTTATGTTAATTCTAAATCCACATTTTGTGACCAATTAATAATTATTATTAAAAAATTAATTAAGAAGTAAATAATAATAATAATAATAATAATAATAATAAGGCCATCTCCAATCCTGCGATTTGGCGCAAGATTACTCTAATCTGGTCCAAGATTTGCGCCAGAGTGGAGATTTGCTATAGTGACAGGCAATATGTTACGTGTCACTGTAGCAACGCTATATAAATTTTTTTTTTTTCATTTTTCTTTGGTTTCTCTTGTATTTTGATTTTGATTTTTTGTTTTTCTATTTTATCAACGCTATATGTTTATTTTATTTTATTTTTTAAATTTTGTTTCGATTTTTTTTAATTCTGCTTTTTATTTTTTTAATTTAAATTTATAATTATCTATATATATTTAAAAATTTTCTGTTTATTTTTTTTATTTTCTTTTTTTAAAATTCTGTTTTGATTTTCTTTTTTAATTTTTAATTCTGTTTTTTAATTTTTAAATTTAAATTTATAATTATATATATATATATATTTAAAAATTTTTTGTTTATCTGTTTTCTTTATTTTTTTTTAATTCTGTTTTAATTTTTTTAATTCTGTTTTTTATTTTTAAAATTTATAATTATAATTTTATATTATAATTAAATTATTAGTTTATAATTTAAGTTTATATTTTTAGAAAAATTTAAAAATATTAAATTTATTGATAGAAATGGTGTTTGAAAAAGATTATTTTTATAATATTCTATTTTAGAGTTAAAAATAGAAGTGGTGGTGGAAGAAACTTTCTTTGTAGAAGCTGTATTTTTTTAGTATTGAAGCACTAAATATAGAGTTTTAGGTTGAAGATGGACTAACAGGAAAGTTCGCTGTGTCGCAGGATCACCCATTGTCTTGGAAACGAAGGAGATGAAGCTCAATGGCCGCCGGCGGATCTCTCGCCGGGAAACTAGGCCTTCTCCTCCATCAAAACCTCTCCCACTCCCTTGCCGCCGCCACCCTCACCATCTCCGACCTCAAACCCATCCACGCCGCTATCATCACCTCCGGCCTCTCCACCGACCACTTCACCATCCCCAGACTCATCGCCTATTGCGCCGTTTCCAACTCCGGCGATCTCTTCTCCTACGGCCAATGCCTTTTCTCTGCCACTCCCAACCCCTCCCTCTTCACCTTCAACTCCATGATCCGAGGCTTCTCCCTGAGCTCCGACCACCTCCAATCCATCCACCTCTACACCCGCATGCTCCGCATTGGTATCTCTCCGGATAATTTCACCTTCCCCTTTCTCATTCGCTCTTGCTCCTCCTCGCCATCTAGCTTTCTCGGCCGCGGTATCCATGGCCATGTTCTGAAGCTCCGGTTTGATTCTGATATCTTTGTTGTGAATAATTTGCTTAGCTTGTACTCAGGTTTTAAGGACATGGGCGATGCACAGAAGGTGTTTGATGAAAGTCCTTGTACACTTGATGTAGTTTCTTGGACCACAATGATCACCGGACACTCAAACTGCGGCGAGATGGACCGTGCGCGGTGGTTCTTTGATCGAATGCCGAGCAGGAACTTGATTTCATGGAATGCAATGATTGCTGGATATGCACGCAGTGGCTTCGCCATGCATGCTCGGCGCCTGTTCGATGAAATGCCTGAAAGAGATGTGATGTCCTGGAGCTCATTAGTCTCCGGGTTTTCACAGCGTGGTTTATGCAATGAAGCATTGGCAGTGTTTGATGAGATGATATTGAATGGGTTTACACCAAATGAGGCAACGCTCGTCAGTGCAGCATCTGCTTGTGCTCAGCTACGAGACTTAGACCGAGGTCGTCGATTGCATTGCTATGCATTAGATCGTGAGCTTCGAAAGATGAGTGTGATATTAGGAACGGCACTTGTCGATATGTATGGCAAGTGTGGGAGCATAGAGGATGCTTATAAGGTGTTTAGAGAAATGTCGGCAAGGAATGTTTACTCATGGAATTCGATGATTACTGGATTGGCATTGAATGGTTCCGGCAAGCAGGCGCTAACACTCTTCTGGAAGATGAAATTGGCAGGATTGCAACCGAATGCGATAACTTTCATCGGAGTTTTAAGCGCGTGCAGTCATGCAGGGCTTGTGGATGAAGGCGAAATGTTATTCGATATGATGATTAGAGTTTACGGCATTAGGCCTCTTGAAGAACACTATGGATGTATGGTTGATTTGCTTAGCCGGGCAGGGCTGCTCCAAGAAGCAGTGGATTTTGTGGCTAACATGCCAGTTGAACCACATCCTGGCTTGTGGGGTGCATTGGCTGGAGCTTGTAGGATTCATGACAATGTTGAGCTTGGTGTGGAGGTTGGCAAACGGTTGATTGAGCTTGAGCCACATCATGGTGGACGTTATGTTCTGCTGTCAAATTTGTATGCGGCTGCGAGACGATGGGATGACATGGAGATTGTTCGGAGTTTGTTGAAGGAGAGGAGAGTGGTCAAAGTTCCGGGAAACAGTGCTGTAGAAATGAAGCCATTGCTGCTTCCTGATCCCGTGACGGTAAATGATCATTAAGAAGTTGAGCAACATGGAACATGATCTCCGAAACATTTGTGGCTGCGTGTAGTGTTAAATTATGACTAGTGCTGGTCGGAAACTTTCATTTCTGATTTACATTGATGGATATGTTACATTCAAGGGAAATATATCATCTGTGCATCTGATACCATTACTGTTAATTATAAAGAATAAAAAAATACGAATTTATTTTTATTATTTTTTTTTTACAAAAGCCACCATAACTATATACATTAACGGAGTGTGTATGGGCTGGGAATTAATCGTCCAATCTACGTACTATTGATCAAAGATGAGGGGTTAGATCTGTGAACCTATACTGACAATCGGTGATCTCTTATTATTATTGTGTCAAATGAGTTTTGAATTCGAGGTTTTTTAAATGTCTCACTTTTCTTTTTCACATTAAAATTAATGCATTGTTTGGATCAGTTTCTAGGAATTCTAAAATCGTTTGTATTATCTTTTCTACAGAAGCTAAAAAAAAACTGAAAAACAACTGACCAGTTTATGAACTCAGCTGTTTTTCAATTTTTTTTTTTTACAACTTCTGCTTCTACAGAAGAGTTAATCTAAACACAAAATATAAAAAAGTGCTTAACTTATTTTTGGAAAAATATTTTTTTTTTCAAAAAACACTTCTACTTGAAAAAAATTATTTTTTTATAAATCAATCCAACAAGCCTAAATACTAATATTCTATAAACCCTAACGTATACTATCGAAATATATAATTTGTAAGGCGTATAAAAGTAATTCCATCTCGCATGCATATAATAATCAAATAATTAGGCGGTAAAAACGGGTGTGATTGGCAGCACAAACTCCAAAAAAATAACTCGAATAAAACAAGCAAAGCAGACAACACCCAGCCAATCAACCAAATGCTGCCGACTAATCAAAAATTGGAAAACCCTGTCCAAACCCAAACACCGAGACATCCAAAAACTACCAATGATACAGCGTCACAGAAACAAGTCGGTAAAGTAACCGACAAGAGTTGAGTCCACTTCCAAACGTGTCCATGCACCTACATAACCAAACAAACCCAAAAACAAACCAAGTTCTCCCTTCTCTCTTCCTATAAAACACACCTCTACCGTTCCATTTATCCGCTAAAAACCATCAATACAAAAGCCCTAAAACTTAAAAACCATGGACAAAGAATCCTCAAACTTGGACATGGCTATGACCTCCAAGCTCTCCATGGACCAAACTTACCTTGCAAAAAAACCTTCAAGCATCTTCAATTCCAAGTTCATCTCCACTGCAAGCACTGCCTCAAAGATGCTAATCTCTACTGCCTCGTCAGCCATGATTAACAGAGAAGGAGAAAGATGGGGAGTCATGGATCACGTTAGATATCTAATCATGTTAGTTGTTTGGCTCCATGTTTGGGCTCTTCGTTTCTTCATGGATATGTTTCCGGGTAGACAAAAACCTTCTTTTTATACCATTGGTTATGGATCATCTTCTTCTTCATCATCATCATCATCATCCATGGCTTTGGTTCCTTATGACAAACATGGAAGGAGCTGGTGTGCTTCTACTCTTGGGATTGGAAGATCACTCTCTCATGTATGTTCTTGTTTCTATATATATATATATATATATATATATATATTTGACTTACTTCATCATTGTGAATGGTGGATTTATTATATATATATATGTGAATGTGCAGATGTTGGGGATGTTGAATGAAATTCCAGCGAGCTCAAGAAAGTACGAGTTCATGCTGGCGATGGCGGATAAGATGTTGAACGAGAACATGCAACAAGGACACCCAGCGTTGCTAGACGTGAACAGAGCGGTGCTCTCGTCGGCGTTTTCCCACACGTGTGAGCTTCTCCGACTGTCTCTCCGGCGGTCGGAGTTATGTCCGGTGACGTGGCCGACACGTGTGATTAGAATGTTGCCGATGGGGGCCAGGCTAGCGAAGATGTACGATGGGATACGTGTTTGTCTTGCGGGGATTGTGCCGGCTATGGACACGTGGAGGTCGGGGTCTAAGTTTGAGAGACAGGTGGCGGTGACGGCGCCGACGGTGAGCACGAGTGAGTGGTTGGAGGCGGAGAAGTTGGCGCATGAGTTGGTTTGGATTACTAGTAAGTTGATAGCCAACGATGCTATCGGCGAGGCCATCATACGGTGGGCCTTTGCCTCGGGATTAGCTGGATTATCTCTTACTGCTCATCCGAGGGTCCAGAGTTCACTCATCAAAGTCACAGGTAAATATTGTTTTATTTATTTATTCATTTATTTTTTTAAAAACCATATGAACAGTTAAAAATAATGGTAAAATACTTTATTTAGTCCCTGTAATATAGTCAATTCATCTTTTGGTTCCTATAATATAATTTGTCTATAAAAAGTTTCTCAATTTTAATATTTGGGAAATGTAAGTCCTTCTTAAAAACCTTCTGGATAAATTATATTAGAAGAAAAAATTTATATTTATTAAATATTTAAATAGAGAAATTTTCTAACAACAAATTATATTAGAGGGATTAAAAGAAAAATTGACTATATTAGAAAGACTACATAAAATATTTTTCAAATATATATATATAGGTACAAAAACTGCATCTTACAGTGGTTATGTGGTTATGGATCATAAATGATTTAAAAAACTCCTTATCATACAATCATGCTACAATACTTCATTGCAAAGATTTGACCTACACTTTGCTAATGCACTCATTTATAATAATCACTGGGCTGACCGGTGATGATTGGTGAATATATCCTTTTCTTCTGATTATTATTATTATTATTGTTATTGTTATTATTGTTGTTGTATAATAATTTTATACCAAAATTTGTGTCTTTTTTTTTTTTTTTTTGCAGCGATGTTGGTGAGAGAAATGGCAAAAGGAGAATGGGAGAGGATGGGGAGACAGGTGAGATTTGGAATAGTGGCAATATGGCTTCCGTTGTTATGTTATGCTAGGAATGGGGTGACGGCGCCAGTGCTGGTGGGGCTAGAGAGATGGGAACTGGAAAGAGCCATAGAAGAGCTCATTGGAACTTTACCATTGGATGACCAGGAGATCATACTTGGTAATTGGCTAGAGGACTTTTCAGCGTCGGATAGTAACTGGCCGAACCTCCAAGGGAGCTTTGAACGATGGTGCTGTCAATCTCGGAAGCTTCTGCAGTGATTCTTTATATATATATGTAGGTAGAGATTTGGATGGGATGAGAAAGAATAAGACACGACCAGGATATATATATGATATACTGGAGTAGTATGAGTGTATGTAGATGTAGATGTGTTTGCTGCTTTCTGTTGTTATTGTACTGGCAGGATGTTCTTTAATAATAAAGTGACGAAATAAAGATGATGGCAGTATATATGCTAGTATGGCACTAGCTAGCTAGTAGCCTAGTAGTATTGACTCTTTTGAGGTTTTCATTTGCTTGAAGTTGAAGCAGTGGAGATATATTGATTGAGTGAAGAAAGTGGCATTTCATTCGTTTAGCACTTTTTCCTAATTTTGAATTAAATTAAATTTATTTTAAAATTTTTCATTGAGGTGAAAAATAATAATTGATTGATATTAGTATAATCATTGGTAGATATATTCTTTCATGGACCTTGGCTAGCCCACTGACAATTACCAGTGGTTGTGATTGAAAGGTCTCGAGTTCGAGCTCATTCTTTTAGGAACCGTGAACTAGTCCACTGGTAACTATCAGTGGTTGTGATTGAGAGGTATCAAGTTAGAGCCTATTCTTTCAGGGATCGTTGATTAGCCCACTGATAAGTATCAGTGGTTGTGATTGAGAGGTTTCGAATTGGAACTTCTTAGATTACAATTAATTTTTTTTGGGTTTTCTTTAAGAGTTTTGTATGAGAAATACCTCTTATTCTCTCCTCTAGGATTGCATAGCCGGGGTTATCCTTAGGAGGTCAGTCAAAATATTGTAATTGGAATATCTCTGTACACACTTATCTTTTACTTTGTTGTTTATCGACTTTATAATATATATATATATATATATATATATATATATTATCTTTCTCATGTAGAAGGTGTGTGGTTCCTAACTCAAAGTAGTTTGCCTATTTAAAAAAAAAAAAAAACTTGCAAATGGATACCAAAGCTATTAAAAATGCCAGTATTCCACTATTCCCAGCGATTTTACAAACATCTCACTTTTACATTCCTCTTCATCTGGATCCCTCAAAGCAAAAGAGCAGCACTTCATCAATGTAGTTAAATTAAACAAGCAGACTCAAATACTAAGAACAATGAATTGAAGATATACCTTGATCATACATATTTTGTTTTTCTCGGACAAAAGTGATAGATGTCTTCAAAGAGACAAGCAAAAATTGAGATGCACTAATTATAGTGACTTAATAACTTTTTTGGTTAATACACAATGCAATAAAAACCTATCACATATATCTAAAATGATATATCATAAATCATTTTATCATGCAACCCTAAAGAAGTATTTTCATGCTAGCTATATTTTCAAGAGTACCTATTTAGCAATTAAATATTTAATCAATTAATATCTACTTAAAAAAAAGTAGTTATTCAAAATCATGTACGACATCGATTTCAGTCATTCAATTATGCATCATGTCTACTTGAAATTTGATTCTGATTAATCAAATTAATTTTTATTATTTATACTTAATCAGTTTTGGATAAATTTGTTCAAGATTAACTATTTGATCAACCATATGATTGATTGGCGCCTACTTGGAATATATTTATTGAAGATTATACAAATATATTTCCTTATTAATATATAAAAAAAAAATAACAATTCAAAGTGATATGATTTATAGCTTAAAAACCTTTCTTTGATAAATTCAAATAAAATTCATACATTCAGATTAATAATTGTACTGACAGGATGTTCTCCAATAAAACATAAAGAAATAAAGATGATGGCACTGTTAGTTTCATTGTACTTAAAAGTTAAGCAGGGAGGCTCAAATGCTAGTTGTGAATCTTGAGTTGAATTGAAGAGCCAGCCATTACAGGCAATGAACTTCTACAGAACTAGATATCATGCAAACCGAAAACAGTTGCAAAATCACTTGTGGAGCAAAAGAGAATGAAATCATAAAATGTGATAAGGGCATCACTCCACTTCGGCTAGGTAGTCATCAATTTCAGCCGGTGTGAGTACCCTGCAACGATTGAGGAAAGATGAATTCATCAGTTAACTTTCGGTGCAAATGCAAATATTCATCCTGCAAATAGCAAAATCCTAAAACCTAACCCGTGCTTAACTCTCGGGGTTCACATTTCAAGAATTTATGCAAATGCATTTGGTATATATTGATCATGCAGTACATACATTGATCATTAGATATAAAAATAAAAAATAAACATAAAAAAAAAAAACCCTGAGATTTGCCTCCAGCATCATTCATAAAGTTAAGGTGGAACCTAAAAAATAAAATAAAAAACAAAAATAAAACAGAAAACCTTATTAAAGATATGATAATTTCTTTCCATCTAGTCAAACTAGGATGCCACAACATTCCTGCTCAAAAAGAAAACAGAAAGACTGCAGAGGCAAAACTGAAAATTGAGGAACACTTGAAAGTTCAGAACAAGAAAGAGGTGGCTTGAGAAGCAACCAAGTATTTTAAAATTGCACCAAGATGCAGAGTGTCTTCAAATTCCACCATGAACTTAACAACTAACTTTATCGCATTAATTAAGCAAATTCTGATTATTTATGAATTACTGGGCTCCAGGTATGTAAAATAATTATAAATTTTTTTTTCTGATTTAACCTGAATTAATTTATCTTTGATATATTTACTATGTTGTGGCTTGTGATAGAAGAAAATTCTAAATGCATGACAAACCCGCACAAATATAGCAAATATAATGAAAATAATGTGACAAGGCATGTGCGGAAACTAAGAAGCATACCTAAATTTTCTGTCAGCACCAATTATCCCAATCTCAATGTTCTTGCCTGAAATTTGGCCCTCAAACCTATTGTTTAAAGCATTACTTATCAAAAAGTCACCAATATAGCTTTAAGTAATCAAGGTAAGTTGAGCAGTCTAATACCCTTCTTTCAAAGTCAAAATGGCAGTGTGAACAGCATCATCAAGTTCCATATCATCAGTGTACCTACAAACCAAGAAATAATTAAGAGTTAACGAAAGATAATGAAGTAACAGAAATAACACCTGAAAAAGAAAAAGAACTACGGTCAACACCCTGCCTAGAAGTGCAATACACTTTGCCAAGATAGTTTATGGAGAAAACTAGATACTTGCTAGAATTTATCTACAAAGAATGCTTAACAAAGAAGAATAATATATTTCATGTTAACAGATGGCTAATTTGAGGTATTCTGAGCAGATAAAGTAAGAGATATAAAAACATTTCAGTCATTTTTCCTACTGCCTGATATTGTTGTAAGTGGGCACAATAATCACACAATATTCATATATTATTTTCCTCTTACAGAGGAAAGCTGCAGACATTAAACATGCTGAACTATAAGAAGAACCCTGACAAGCAAAACTTGTCAATGGTACTTTGAATATCAACAGAACTTTCAGAAAATAAAAGGAATCTATTCAAATAATTATTAAGAATTGTTCTATACAAAACATCATTTGATAGTAGCCTTGCAACTAATTTTGTACCTCTTCTCAAGGAAAGTCTTTGCATTAGAAACATTCTTCCCCATAGCAGATGCTTTCCATGAGAAGTATGAACCTGATGGGTCAACCTAAAAAGAAAATTTTTCAAGAGACAAAAATGTATGTGAGAGTTGTCAAAAAATCATATCCCGCAAATCTTAATGGCTGCAACAAAAAAGAGAATGATTTACAGCAGAAAAACCCATACAACATAGGTATACCCAAGAAAAGAATGAGATGAAATCTAGGTTTTTCATAGCAATAAAAATCTTGCTAACAAACATCTGGCACTAAACTTTGTCGAATACCTGATAAAGTTGTGGACCATTATCATCATAGCCAGCAACAAGTAGGGAAACTCCAAATGGCCTCACACCACTAAGGAAAGGAAAAAAGAATAAGGTGTTAAATATAACAGTTCAGCAACCTGGAAAAAAAGTTTATTTCTGTCACTTTCTTAATGGAATCATAAGCTATAAGAAAAATTTTATTTGCTTCTCTCTTTTCTTCTGCTGCTTACTTTTTTTTCTTTTTTGGGCAATTGTTGAATGAGAAAAAGAAATTTTGAGAGCATGAGAATACCCAGATTGAGTGAACTCTTGCATAACAGTGGCAGTTTCTCTTACAAGTTGTGTTACAGGAATAGTCTCCTGAAATGATTAAAAAAAAAACATTAAGAATAAGGCTATCAGCTCCAGGAAATATGAAAGAGAACATAGCACTTCACCTTATCGATTTGTACAAAAGGTAAGAACTTCACAAACAAGCACCAATATGAAGCCAAATAAAGGTTACATGAAACACAGTAATCTTGCATGTACAGTAGATGATCTAATATCATACAGACACATTAATACATGAAGATGACTTACAAAGCGCATAACCACAAATAAAGTAGCTTGCTGAGATTCACAATATGCAAATACTATTGAAACCTCATCTCTGAGAGAAGTCATATAGTGATGCTCTAAAGCTACTAAAGCAAGTCCAACTAAGACAGAAATCTGTAAAATAATAAATTTGGGACAACCTAGGATCAGATCAAAAAAGGTAAGATTTTACAAACTTCAAATAAATTAAAATTTGTGATAATACTGAAATTAACTTGCATTTAGAGTTGTTGCTAGGGGACACAACATGTTCAGACTCTGGAGTGTTGTTCATGAGCCTTTAACATTTACACAGAAGTCAGAAAATGATAAGATATAGAAATTTCCAAAATCATATTCTACAGAGGTGCTTTTATAAAATTAATTTTACTACCCCAAATCGCCAATTTACTAGTATATCCAGATAACTATGTAAGACACCAATGCAAACTAGTAAAACAGAATTAGAATGGAATCCAGCATATAAATTTTTCCTTCCTTCCCTAATGATTTTCTGCTATTTTATTCTCCTCTATAGTGCATCAACCCAAGTGGAGGCTAGTTATTTTAGAGTATGAAACAAGACATAGAATAAGGAATATGCAGAAACAGGTAGGATTGTAAAGATCAAAATCCATGCTATTCTACAATTTTGATTGATGTACTGCTTCAAGTATATAAGAAAAAGACTCCACATAGGATGTGAGCCATTTGGTGCACATGGCATCAAAAATCATAAGATCCTACAATCAGACTAAAAATTTTAGTAACTGTTACATAACGTTGTACCTTATACAGACGGTAATACTGTTGTGCTTGTTTTCTGCTTTTCCTTACGAGAACTCGAGAATCTGGGCCCATTCCACTACAAAGAAGAACCAAGCTTATTAGTTTAAGATGACCATTCTCCGCATGACTGGATAGAGACTGCAATAAGAAGCTAATGCAGGGGGGTAGCGAATATTAGAAGCTAATGTAGAGGGGCTGCGAATAATAATCTGCAGATAGTGCATGTTCAAACTTCTCTGCAATGTTTATTGAAAGTGAAGGTACTACAAGAGAGTTGATAATTGACATGTGTTTAAAGTGGGCATTGCTAAGAGTATGCTCACATTGACATGGAAATGTATACCTGATATACAATCAGAAATGTAAACTGACGAACTTTACCAAATTTCAAGAATAATTTGATTAATAAGCTGTAAGCTGAGGTTGATATGTACATCAAGCATGGCATATCATCCGCATTTAATACAGTACAAGTTCACATTTTTTGCCTTCACACAGTCGATGAGATTTAGCATGTTGGGAAACCATTTCTCATGTTACACAAGAAATCCCTTTTATCATTGGACCCTGCAGGATCTCTTAAGGGATGATTTTGGGTTAATATCTTTTCACATGCATTACTTCCAAGTATTTCTGTGATGAAATCACACAAAATGTACTGACCAAGTGAAATATTAGTTAAACTCAAAAAACAACAGAGAGCACTCAAATTAGAAAGCACAACGAAATTTTCATGAATTTTTTTTGTTTGTGCCAAGATAAAGAAGAAACAACAATAAAACCTTATCTGATTTAAAATCCAAAAATAAGTGATTGTAACAGTTAAAAGTTACACGCTTAATACATTATTAAAATATTCAAGCAGGCATTAATACCAAATTTACAAGGCTATTGAGTAGAAAAGCAAACCTGTAAACAACACCAATGTTTGTTGTCATCAGCTGAATCTTTTGCACCTGAAATTAGATAAAATATTAACATGAAGTCTGCCCATTTTCCCAAGGGCAGCATGCATAAAATCAAATTACAATGCAAATAGATGTTTCAGAATGGCAATGTTCAATCTCAAGAATTAATTTGAAATGGCTAGCCATTGTTTGCTCAAATATAATAAGAGAAACAACTCAGTGAGGACAATGAGCCACTGATCAAGTTCACATAGTGAATGCATGTATTGCAGAGTATGAGTAAGTACATGCTCTAAAAAAATCTGCTTGATATTCATATTAAGTTAAAGCAACAATAGAAAGGGCATCATTAAAACAGAGTAAAAATATCAAACATAGGCTTACGGATGTCTCATCTACTAAGATAGAGGGCAATTTCTTCTCAGTTGCAATAACAACTCCATTTGCAGCTGCAGTCAAGATAAATATGTATAATGGTGCATTAGAAAATGGAATAAAAACAGCTATGGCAAGGGAAAGGATGATAAATCTGATAAAAGGCATCAACAAGCAGAACATAACTCACACAGTAGCATAAAAAAAATTAACATGAACTTACTCAAGCGGTTTAATATAGAATTTTCCCGCACAAAAGCAGAACAACTGTAGGTATTTTCACTAAAAATGGCAAGGCGGAGTCAGCAGAAAGTTTTGTGCCATTATCCTTCATCTTACAAACAGATTTTTTACTTTTCTCATGCAACACATTCATCTAGACAACAACTAATGTCTTGCATACTAAATGTCAGTATCATAGAAACAAATGGCTCTTCCTGTGAAAGCAAACCATGATGATTCTATACTAAACTTCATGCATTTTTGGTGAACTAATGCTGATTTTTTTCAACTCTTCAACAAATTTCTCAAGCAATTACATAATGATCTATCACCGAGCATCATTAAAACACACAAAGTAAACAAACATGAATATCAACAACTCGCCTCAAAATCGGAGAATAAAAAACAAAGGCACACCAATCAATTGCAAAAAATTTCAGAGGGTACAACACCAAAACAATATGCAGAGTGATTACCTTTGATCCCGAGTGACGTTTGGCCGGATCCAACAGCCATTAGAGCGTGCTCGATCTGGACAAGCTTCCCCGAAGGGCTGCACAATGGATCAAGACATCAACGACACAAAGATCGAGGGTTTGAAGCAGAGAAGCGAGAAGGGAGAAGGAGGATAGATGAGGAGAGTACCTAAAAGTGGTGAGGGAGAAGGAGTACTGGCTATCACCCATTGATGCAGCTCTGCGAGAGGAGATCGCTCGGCGGGGATCGAGCTCGAGAGTGGTCGAAGAACGAGAGCGAGGGTTTAGAAACGATCTATGAATCGAAGAAGCGACCCCTTTCGCAAGAAAAGCTTTGGGCGGAGGAACGAAATAGAAGTGGATCGTCTGTGCCTCACCAAACACGATGCGCAAAGAAAAACCAATGTAGTGATGACACGTGTCTTTTCTTAGCGGGTCGGGTCTAATTTTGGTGTGGCCGGATTTAAGGTACGGCTTGTCTCATTTTTATGGTTTTTTATTGTTTGTTTTAATTTTTTGTGCTTAAGCTAATCCAATGCCAAGATATATATATATATATATATTTATTTATTTATTTATTTATTTATTTATTTATTTACAAATAAATAAAAATTTACTTTAACAATCTCAAACTTCATGATAAATAACTGAGCATGTAACTCGGGGTTTTTTTTTTTTTTTTTGCAAAAAGAGCTACAACAGCTAGAGAAGAAGAGAACACAAACACATTAAAAAGAGAAACAAGATGCGAAACAGATGTCCTCAACCCAATGTGGTCGGTCAAGGCCTTAAGCGAAGAGGGAAACTTTAGGGTTTGTATTGCAAAAACGAGCAAGCTGGTCGGCAAAAGAGTTAAGGTCGCGCTGAATATGGTCGAAAGAGAAGTCAGTCCACGAATGGATAATATCATGAATAGATATGATAACATTTGAAAATCGCCAAGCAGTAGTGTTATTGAAGTCTTTAATTAACTGGATAGCACATCGACAATCAGAGAAAAGAGTGCACGATGACCATCCATTTGAATGACAGTGATCCAAGGCAAGCAGAATGGCGTGAAGCTCAGCTTCAAGGGAAGATACACAACGACCACCAACAACCCTGTAAGAAGGAGGGTATGCTGATTAGTATAAATGGTGAATCCAAACCCAGCCATACCTGATCGCGGGTCCCAAGTAGCATCAATGGAGACCATGATAGAGAGTTGGGCCAAGTTGGGCAAAGGGAATTTTGCCCTACAGGAAAGGACATTAGCAGTGAAATAGTCATGAACCATAGCCCAGGCAAAGTGTGGAATCAGATTGAATTTCGGTTGAGTTTGACGAAAGACGAGGTTATACCTAGTAGTCCAGATGTGCTATGAAGTAGTGGCAATTAGGGCCATGGCAAAAACCTTCTTTTTGTGATAATGGAAGTTGGAAATGAGCCAAGCTCCACTGGCAAGCTAGTTAAAGAAGGAATGGCCCAATCCCAGACAGTGAAGAATGGTATTCCAACAGCTAGCAATATGCCGACAATTCCAGAGAAGGTGATTAGCAGTTTCAGGGTGAATACCACAGAAGTGACAGAGGGAGGCCGGCCCAATGTTTAAGTTGTAGAGACAAGCTCCCGTGGGGAGCTTGCCATGTGCCAATTTCCAAAGAAATACCTTTATTTTAGGAGCAACCTTGAGATTCCAGATGCAACGCCAACCAAGCCAAGCATTACGATTTAAATCCTCAGTGTTAAGGAAGTCATAAACCGCGGGCACCGTAGAAGCTTGGGCAAAACAAGGTCACCAAACCCAATCATTCTTAATAGTGGTATAAAAAACAATGCCATTGAAAACAACAGGATTCAAGTCTTCACCAAAAAATGCAGTGCAAGCATGAAGATTGAAGGCATCATCAGTAATAAGAGAAATAACAAGGAGAGTGTCAATGAGATGCATGTTGAGGTAAGTGGGAGCAGTGCAAGCATGAAGATTGAGCATGCAACTCATTGATCTTAATAGAATTTTACCGATAAGCACAAATTAACGTCACAAGCAGTAAAATACTAAATTTTGGTTGGTAAAAATACAAGGACGGTATGCAATGTTTGAGTCAAAGGTTATACAATATCATTGTTTTGTCTTGAATTATTTTTAATATAATATGGAAAAGTTAACTATGTAATTTATGTAAATTTCTAAATTATAATTTTAAAAAAATTGTGATGATAAAAAAAATGCGATTGTGAAGTTATAAGATATTAAAGAATTTAGATGATCAAATTGCATATCCATAATAATAGAGTTAAAATATAGTTCATCTTTTTGTGTAAAAATTGGTTCCGCAGTTCTCACAAATTAACTCACCTAAACAAGGCAAACCAGTTTTGTGTTAAAGTTTGGGTGAACTAGATTTGGGGGTCAATCACATGTCTCTTTCAAGTTCAAACTAAATCTAAACTTATAATAGAGATTTTATTATAATGAAGAGACTTTGATGTACGGCAATTATACTCAAAATTTTAACATAGTAAAATCATTTTTTTCCCCTCTCCTTGTAGTTTTTCCTAACCTTTTGTTTTTAAAATAAAATTGATTTTTTTTTTGTTTGAATCGTTATTTCTTTTATGCACTATAAAATAATATCCATTGAGATTTTGAAATATAATCACTTGTATTTATTAAATGTTATATACTTAATGATGACACAATTCAAACTAAAATCTCAAAATAATGTGATCTTGCAGTCAAAACAATTAACTCTTTTTATTGTTATACCGATTAATATATAATTCTTGTGAGCATATGAAGTGCATGAATGGCCATAAATTAACCAGATATGACATGCTAGTGGCATGGTTGGAATTAGAATTACAAGAATAGCATTAAAAAATGAAAAAATACAGGAAAAAATACAGCATATTATTATCAAAATATATAAATTTTAATTTCAAATTATACAAAATTAACAACAATTTATTTTGCAAAATTTTTGCATAATTGATAATAATTATTTTGGATTTTTTTTTCTTTTCTTGTGTCAACACACCACTCGTTCAATCATTATATACATGAAAATAGAGATCTAGTCAAATAAAATCCAAAAGTTTTTTTTCAGTATAAATAATCTAAAAAAATACTAAAACTGTAAAACACATGAAATTTTGTTTTAAAAAATATGTAAAATATATTTGCAAAATTTCACCTTTTTTTTATATAAATTAATGTAAAAACAGAATAAAATAAAAATACAAAAAAAAATTAGCATTTTTTTTAATTTCAACTCAAAACAACGCCAAAGAATCTCATTAAAAAAACCTATCATTTTTTTTCCTCATACATTTGATATATTTTTTTATTTTTAGAAATATTTTGAATAATTTCTTTTATCAACGATATAATAACCTTCCTAATATTTCCTACTTGATATATTTAACACAAATCTTAGATAACAGCAATAAATGCGCAGAGAGTAGTATATATATGTATATATATTTTTTTGAAAATCCAACACAAATATATATTTTAGACCCTAAACAAGATAAACATTATGTTAAAATTTAAATTATATAATTTAACAATTTATTTATCACAACAAATATATTTATGGAGTTTGGAGGGATCAAATTGAATATAATTACATTATTTAAAAAAAATGATCATATTTGCATAAAAAACCAAAACAAATATTTAATTACTTTATGGAATGAAGATTTGCTTGTTAAAAAAAATTCAAAAATAAATATTTAAAATAGTCGAAGAAGGACCCGTATCCTCACCGTAGGTGACTGTAAATGAAAATAAGGAGGGGAAACGCGTTCCCATAACCGCTTTATTTCCATGAAGGCATCTCGCTAACCTCCATTTATAGCTCTTTCGGGAAAAAATTTCGTGAGAGAACGCACTCTCTCGTCGAGGTTTCGAGGAGGGTTTGAAGGATTGGGACGGAGATCGGAAAACCTAGGCCGGAGCGAGTGGGATGGAGGGCGGGCGTGATGGGGATGACACGCCGGAGCGAGTGGAAACCCCGCCGGATGAGTCTCGGTGTTGTCGGACAGATGGGAAGTTGTGGCGGTGCAAGAGATCGCGGAGCGCGGAGGGTAAGTACTGTGAGGTCCACGAGAGGAAGCACATGCCGGCTATGATGATTGGGAGAGGGAAAGGTTCTTTGAGGAAGGGTGGTAGGCGGAGCGTGGATGATGGGGAGGATACGTCTTTTCGGTCTTCGGCGGTGGTTAGATATGGGAGGAAAATCTCGTTGAGGAAGCGAAGGGCTGGGCGATCGATGAAAGATGATGGGGCTGGGAGTGAGGAGGATGAGGAGGATGATGAGGAGGAGCCTTCGGTTAAGGTTTGTTTGAGAACTGAATTCTTTGTTGATTTTGAGAAATTTGATATTTCATTTGTGTGTGTGTGTGTGTGTATTATTGTTGTTTATTTTGTTTTTGGGATTGGCGTTTTAGCGGAATGAGAGGAAGGGTAAAGATAGGAGCTTGAAGGCAGCACAGAAGAGAAAGAAAGGAGGGAGGATGGTTAACGAAGTTGTGAAGGAGTATTCTAGTAGTGATGGGGACGAAGATTGGGAGTCTAGTTCTTCTTCGGAAGGGAGGAAGAGTTCGAAGGAATCCAAGAGGAGTATGAAGAAGCAGGAGGTTGATGGGTCTAGCGGCGAGGAGGACGAGGTTTATTTATCTGCATTGTTGGTTGGTTTTGAGGATTTTTTTTTCTTTTGGAAAAATTTGTTATTAATTTCTTATGTTTTGGCGCTGGAATTGGGTTTTAGGACAAGAATAAGGGCAAAGATGGGAACCTGAAGACAGGGCAGAAGAGAAAGAGGGGAGGGAAGGACAAAGCGAAGAAAAGCAAAGGTTCCAAAGGCAATGGAGATGTTGGTTCTTTGAATGTGAAGGGTTTGGAGGAATCAAAGAAGAATAATAAGCAGGGGTTGGGTGATACTGGTAACGAGGAGGAGGATGCCCCTTCAATTAAGGTGTGTGTTTTGAGAACTGAATTCTTGTTTGTTCTGGTTAACTTTGCAATTCTGTATGAAAGGCCGTTACCTTCATGCCTTTTGATGGTTGGATTGGGGTTTTTAGGGTGGTGGGAAGAAGGGTAAAGATGGGAATTTGAAGTCGAGGCAGAAGAGAACTAGGGGAAATAAAGAGAAATTGAAGAAAAGCAAAGCTTCAGGGGAGGGTTCCAGTAGTGATGGGGATGAGGACTATAAGGAGCATGAGAAGAGTACTAAGAAGCGAGAGGTAATCAAAGTTATGCTGCTTGGTTGGATTGCAAGATTTTCTTTATATTTTGATATTTGTGAATGGTTTATTGTGTGCTGTTGTTCAATTATTTGTTTGGAGTTTAGGGTTCTAAGAAGAAGCTGCTTAGGGGTGAGGATGCCTTAATGTGCCATCAATGCCAGCGAAATGATAAAGGGCCTGTGATATCATGTTCTAAGTGCGGGAAGAAGCGATACTGTTTGCTCTGTGTGCACAGATGGTGAGTTCCTGGCTTCATTAGCAACCACTTGTGTCTGTTTTATGATTATACTGCTCAAATTTATTGATTTCTCTTTTCCTTTTTTGTTTTATTTCTTGTAAAATTCGTTTGTTTATTGTTTCGTAATGTTATTTATATGCCTCATGATGTTCTTTATAGTTTATTCTAGTTAGCAATAGATGAGGGTTGTTGTATCTGTGTCTGACCTCATTTATTTAAGTGATACTGCCTATGTGGCTTGGTGATTAATAGTTGATTTTGTCTGATTTATGACCATATTTATCTGATTTATCATGCATTGGTTTCTTTTGTAGCTCTGGTTCTCTACATTTTGTTACTTGCTGGTTGCAAGGTTATGAATATGATAGATGTAAAAATATGCTCTATTGTTCACACTGCTTGTCAGTTGTGGGCTATTTTAAATGTCTGCAATCTTATTTATTGATTTCACTAGAATTGCATGGTTCCTAACTTCTCTGAGGACTAGTTGGTGGATCAAAAATGATACTAGAGTTTATAACCTCTGAAAGGGGACGTTTCTGTGTTGATGCGATAATGACTTCAAATAGTGTGAAATGAATGGATCTCGGTGGTCTGCAGGTATCCCTTGTTGTTAGAGAAAGATTTTGCTGAAGAATGTCCTGTCTGTCGTAATAATTGTAATTGCAAGGCATGCTTGCGAATGACAAGAATTGTCCAGGTCTGTTGCAATAAGTTTTTTCCTTTTGTCTGTAACAGTGGTAATTTCTGCTTGCTTTTGTTTTAAATGTTTTCAAGTTGCGTGTAGCTTGCAGAAAGAAAAATTAATGAAGGAGAAAAGGTTCAGTCCTCTTACTATATACTGCACAAATTACTTCCATGGTTGAAAGAGTTTCTTCAGGAGCAAAGAGGGGAGAAGGAAATTGAGGCAAAAATCAAGGGTATAATTCTGTTTATAAAATTTTTATTTCCTTTTTATCAAATTTTATTTTCTTTCCTCATTCCTCATTCCTCATTCTCTGTAGGTTTGTCGTCATGTGAACTAAAGTTGCAACAAGCTTCTTGTGCTAGTGATGAGCGTGTATATTGGTAATTTTTCATCAAATCAAACGTGGACTTTAGCTTTTGCTGCAAAATCTTTATTTATCCTCTTAGCTTTCCTTTTGTTTTATTTTATTATTATATATATATATTTTTTGTTTCTTGAGCAGCAACAATTGCAGAACTTCTATTGTCGATTTTCACAGAAGCTGTCCAAACTGTTTGTATGATCTATGTCTTAGTTGTTGTCGTGAGCTTCGTGAAGGTCACATACCTGGTGGTGAGCCTACAATTACCATGCAATATGAAGACAGAGGTAAGGATTATATTCACGGGGGAGCTGCCATGAAAAGCAACACACGGGCGCGCTCTTCTACCACTGAAGTTGCTAAGCCTTCAGAAGATGTTGTGGCCTTTAGAAAATGGAAGGCAGACAGTGATGGAAGCATCCCTTGTCCTCCCAAGGAACTTGATGGTTGTGGGAATTCCCTTTTGGAGCTCAGGTGTATGTTTCCGGACAATTTGCTTCAAGACTTGGAGGAGGCTGCTGCTTCTTTTACTGAAAGAAGGGAGTGGAAAAAAAATGCTGATATCTCCACTCAATGCTCCTGCTTAGCATCTGGTGAAACAGGTTCCCACAGTGAAGTCTCACGAAAAGCAGCTTCTCGAGAGAATTCAGATGACAACTATTTATACTGCCCAAGTGCAATAGATATTCAACCAGGAGAGCTGCAGCATTTCCAAAATCATTGGATTAAAGGCCAGCCTGTAATAGTCCGTGATGTGCTTGCATCCACATCTGGATTAAGCTGGGAGCCGATGGTTATGTGGCGTGCATTACGAGAGAAGAAATCCAGTGACGAATCTGATAAACTCACAGTAAATGCAATTGATTGCTTGGACTGGTGTGAGGTTGGTCATCAGAGCTTATTCTAGTGGTTCTGAGTTGGAAGTCAAATTAGTCAATGCTATATTTTGCTCTGGACTGATACTGTACCATTTGTCATTATAAGCTGGATAATTCAGCAATATGTTTTAAATATTACCCAGGACTGCTTCTAAAACTTTTCAATTATGTATCCTCAACACCTACCATGTGTCAGTAGAAATAAATCTTTTTAATGTTCCATATAAGGCCTTAATCTGATTAGGAACTTGGTATTTTTAAATTGATGTTTTCCTGTTAAAGGGCTGTTTAGGAAATGGTAGCAAAACTTGCTTTATAGCCCTTTAGTTGTCGATGGATTTAGATTTTGAGCCCATTTATCAATATGAAATTATGGACCTGTGTTGATCGATGCATGAGTTTCCTTATAAATGTCAGTGCTACGTTTAGTTTTTGAATGTGGATAGTTATGTGACTACGCAACTGGAATGTAAAAAAGAATTTTCCTATTATGCTGCGCCCTCATTTTGCATAGTAGTTCAGCATGCTACTTGTTACATTAATGAACATATCATGTGTCTGTTTATTTTTGTCGTATTTTATGAATATTCAGATGGATATGACGTGTCAAAACATCCTCCGTTTTGTAGGTTAAGATAAACATTCATCAATTTTTCATAGGATACACTGAGGGACGAATGCATAGGTGTGATTGGCCTGAGATGCTCAAACTTAAGGACTGGCCCCCTGCTAGTTCCTTTGAGGAGCGATTACCGCGCCATGGTGCTGAGTTTTTCACAGCTCTACCATTTCCAGAATACACTGATCCTAGGTGTGGCCTTTTCAATCTTGCTGGGAAGCTTCCTAATGAGGTTTTGAAACCAGATTTGGGGCCGAAAACATACATTGCATATGGACTTGCTCAAGAGCTAGGGCGGGGAGATTCTGTGACGAAGCTTCACTGTGATATGTCAGATGCGGTATGCCTTTTTTTTCTTTTTGTGCTAGAGTTGGTAGTATTCTTTCTGTTGTTAATTGTAATTAAAGGCTCTGGCAATGAACTACGTCTCTACAAAGACCGGAATATTTTAATCTAATATTATGGTAAACCTTATGTCAGCATGTGCCGTTAGAACCACAATTTGAATATGAGCATATCTTCTTTTCTTATTTTTTTGAGAAATGCGGACAAGCCTTTGAGAGGGAGTAGCCTCTATCTCTCGACCTCTAATTATGGAGGCAAGTGAAATATTAACTTTCCATTGTGGAGATGCTGATATCTTTTCATCTATAAATGCATATATGACAGTATAAATAGTTTCCTTATAATTTTCTTTGTTTTATTTGATTCCGTTCGATCGATCGCTTGTTTTGGTTTTGGCAGCATAAGTTATGAGCTTGATCTTCTTAGAACAGAAGAGGAAGCTGGAAAGGTTTTTAGCACGTGCTTAACATGGTCATGGTTCTATTAGAAGTTTGTTCTAACCGAAGATAATAGTGCATATACTGATATGTCTATTTCTTTATGATAAACTTTGTCGTGTACCTGAGTCCGTTTTGCCTTCCTATTATGCATTGACACGTTTCATTTTTCTAGTCCATGAAATTTTTTGCTCTTGTATTATATTGTTTCTAATTCCTAGTCTAAAATTTATTGTCTCACATGTGTTAATTTCAAATGGAGGAATTTTATTTAATGTCTTAACCCCGCTATTCATTCAGGTGAATGTATTGACACACACTGCTGAGGTGACTTTTTCTTCTGATCAACTTTCTAAAATAAATGAACTGAAAAAGAGACACCAGGATCAGGATATGAGAGAAAAACTCATTGCCTCAGAAAAAGATATGGCTACTGGGCGAATTAAATCAACACAAGCTTCACATGATTGTGCCGGAGAACAACCTGGTATTATTTCTAATATAAGCCGGACAAATGCCAAGAGTGAACATTTTAATCCTGGAGTGCCTGCAGTGGATGATAAGGAATCAGGTAATGTTGGTGATCATAGAGGTGCTATTGAGTTGAATATTTGTGTTGGCGAGGTTGATCAGAAAGAAAGCCAGAAGTTTGATTCGGTTGGCCAGTGGTCTTCTGGAAAAGATTTATTTGAGAGAGATGAATGCCATGGCCAAATGGAGAACGCAAATTTAAGCCATGATGATTCTAAATTATCAGATGAACCTTCTGTGGTTTCCAAATCCTTGTCAGACTGTTGTTCCATAGATGAAGAAAAGTATCCTTCTCAAAATTTGGATGCAAAAGACATGCCTTCAGATGTTAAAAAAGCTGACAGTAATGTAGTGACCTGTTGTAAAAGTGTTGAAGAAAATGAGAAGAAGATTATTGAGAGGGGTATCATTCAGCAGGAGAAGCTGGATAAGACTGTTAGTGATAATGCTGTTAAGGAGTTACAAAGCAAAGGAGTATGTGAGACTCAAGCTTCTGGGCTTACCCTAAAAGGTGGATCAATGAATGAGGCTGTATTGGAAGACCATCAAAGCAAGATATCAAATCAAGTGTCAGAATCTATAAAGCTAATTGAGATTAAGAAGCTTGTAGTTGGCAAGAAGAGAAAGATGAGAAAGCCTGTAACTTTTGGCGATGGAAGTAAAGAGGAAGATGATCCTCTGGAGGAAGCAAACAAATCCAGTGGGAAACTTGATGACCATGTAAAGAATAAAAAGAAGACAGTGCTGAAATCTGCAGTCTCTAATGATACAATTGATGAAAAGCAAACTGAAGGTGGTGCTTTGTGGGATATTTTCCGAAGAGAAGATTCTCCAAAACTGCAGGAATATCTCAGGAAGCATTCTAGAGAGTTTAGACATGTTTATTGTTGTCCAATTGAGCAGGTAATAATGGTAAATTGCTAATTTTATAAGTTATAATAGTTCCAGCAATTTTTGTTCTGAATTATATATTACTTTTACAGGTGTTTCATCCTATACATGACCAGTCTTTCTATTTAACTGTGGAGCATAAGAGGAGGCTTAAGGAGGAATATGGTTTTTTTATTTGACTTTCATCTGATCTTTGCTTGCACATTGGTTGCTGTCTTTTTCATTGTAAGTTTTGGTTATGAAATGTCATATCTATGTTCATGTAGGCGTTGAGCCCTGGACCTTCGTGCAAAACCTTGGTGAGGCTGTTTTCATCCCTGCAGGATGCGCCCATCAAGTAAGAAATCTAAAGGTATGTTGATCAAGGTGAAGTTGGAACCAGCTGAAAATCTAATTTTTTTTTTTCTTTAAGAAAAGATCAGGATGTAAAAGGCTCACTTATCTTAAATTCAATTATGTAAATCTGTTATTTCCTGCAGTCCTGTTTGAAGGTTGCACTTGATTTCGTTTCACCGGAAAATGTCAATGAGTGCATCAAATTGACTGATGAATTCCGTTTACTTCCACATGATCACAGAGCGAAGGAAGACAAACTTGAGGTTGATTTTTGTCTCTCATGCTTGATTCTGTTTTTTTTTTTCTCATTCAGCCATAGTTATGATTAGTTGTTGGTACACTACAATTGATCTATGATTTTTCTATGAGCTTTGTATTGACGTCTCACTCATCTGCGACGTGTTCCAGGTGAAGAAAATTACTCTATATGCTCTCCAAAAAGTCATGGAGGATCTGAAAGGCAGGAAACAACATAGAAGGTAAGGTAAGCCGAGCCATGCATTATCTTTTTCCTTAAAATTGTCTGTCATCATTCCAAATAAGCATAGTTGATCGGATGAGATATAATGTGTCTTTGTTGTTTTCATAGTTTTTTTCGAAAGGAGTGACTTGTGATTGTATGAATACTGATAATTCTGCACATTCTCCAGTTCAAAGAACACCGCAAAAGAAAAGCAACTCAAAACAGATCAGCCGTGACCTGCTCAAGACTCGATCCCACCATCCCAATCATCGCACCCATCTCCGACTGCAAACTGCTGTGCATATTTAGAAATGCATAACCGATGGCGTTGTTGTTTCTGCCGTGCATTAACAGTGTTGTGCTGCATATAGCTTATAGAAATCAGCTGAAGATTGACACCTTCAACAGACTTTTGTATAATTCCGGCAGCCGGAGTTCTGCTGCAGCTGGTTGTTCAGTTGACATCCAATAGATGAACACTGACTTTTCTAATCTCAGCCGAAAAAAAAAGAAAAAAAAAAGGAACATAACCCAATTGGAAATATTCATCTTTTGTTAGAATCAAATGCAAGTTTGTGAAGAAATGCATTCATATATTAAAGTCATCCATCTTATTGAACTTCAAGCATAGCACTTCAGTTGTTTGTGCTTTAATGATAAATAGGAATTACAGCAATGGCTTTGAAGGTAACTGTTTGTTCATCATGAAATGTTTGACAAGTTGTTGAGCTTGTTTTGGAGTATAAGTTGGGACTTCATGACCAGCTCCACGGATTGTAACAAAAGTCAAACCATCATATACTATAGTCCACCCTCCTACCTATATAAAAAAAGTCAAAACCATGAAAACAATGTTAATATATATTTCAATCATAGTGCTAATTAGAATTCAAATTAAAGTTAGGAATTAATTAGAGAGTATTAATTAGTCAATACCTGTTCACTGGTATACCATGGAGTCCATTCTTGGGTTTTATTCAATCCAAGTTTATTCAATGTGTATCTTGTTGAAGTTACTGGCACTCTTCCATCTGTATCTCCACTGCAAGAATTCAACTTGATATTTAATATTTATAAGGTTGATGAAAAATTTCAAAATGTTTATATGTTTAGATAGATATAATTAACAGAAAACACTTAAAAACTTTAGTCATTATTAACCTGTAAATCCAAACTCTGAGACCACCATTGATGAGCTTCCTGATTGTTGGCAGTAAACTAATTTGATGGTCATTCCAAGCTCTGATTACTCCACTGTTAAGAGTAACAATCAAAGTTTATATAAATCATCCAAATAGATAATCAGAACTATTTTTTGTTAAAAAAAATGATAATAATAAAATAAAAATTATCAGGATTAATTGAAAGAATAAATGAATGGAAATATAGACTCTAGAATCAAAACTTTGTACCAGGAATAAACATCCGCGTCCATTATAATAATAGCATAAATTGATATTGCAACCTCATTTATTAGACCACATCTAGCATGTTGACTGAGCAAGGGATTAAAATGAGTAAAATCATGGTTTAGCTAAGAATGATCAATATTATTATGTAATGTTATAAGGAATAAAAAGTGTGTTTTTTTTAATAACGTGAACAAAGTACCACACACAAGCATCCTATTTACATCTCAGCAAATGTCAAACCCATAACCTTCTCATATGAGAGTCAAATGCCTTCACAGCTCAGTTATTGATGACCTAAAAGTATAAGTGATATATATATATATATATATATATTTAATTTGATATCAAATTATTTAGTTCATTGGCATACACAATGTTATTAAATAATGATCTAGTTTAGCTCATTTAAGGAATCATCTGTTTCGGGCCATTTATTCTATAAAAATTGCCTCTACATATCAAAGTGCAAATGATATATGAGCAAGCTTTTTTTTTTCCTTTTTTTTTTTTTACAGATGTTTGCAAATGACATATCCTATAATTAAGCAGTAACTTTTTTTTTTTTCTAGTCTATGTCAAACTATTTAGTTCATCCCCAGTACACAATAATAAATTTAACCAAAATCAAAGTAAACTAACCTGCAATGAGACCACTCATATGGCAACTTGGTAACATTGGCATGCAGAGCTTCTTGAACATCTGGGCGATTAAAATACACATCACTGTACTCTGAGATACATGGATCATAACCTGCCTTCAAATTCCCATTCCACCCTTTCAAAACCAAAGACTCACTCCTTTTCTGCTGTGATGCCTAACATAAATTAAATTACACCAACTTCATCAGGTTTCCTTACTTCATTTACTAAAAACCAAAATGCATGCAGTAATTAATTTACTTATGAATTCAGCAAGATTATCCTTACAAAAAATTTCGATGGGATTCCGGCGATCTTTCTCAATCCCCGGGACGATACCGTCATTGTTTGTTCAACACATTTAGGGGTGTACAAACTGTAAATGTCTATAAGTCTATAAGTTTGGAAGAAATCAGTGATTGCAGTGTCACAAGCATTGTTACTGTTATTTTGGTTACTGAAATCACAATTTGTCATGATGGTCTGATACAACTCGTCGGAGATGATTGCATGGCTCCATGCGTAGTTTACCATTCCGATCATGTCTGTCTCATCATCCATCCATGCATTTCCAACCTAAACAGAAGTTCATTAATCATTAAAAAAAAAATTAATAATGATAACTCTAAGTCATACTAAGAATAAAGGATATGAAATAAATTAGTGTTATATGTATTATTGATCTTAATCAAGTTATTGCATTTAGAGATTTTTTTATTTTTTTACAATAGCAACAAACGTTATATATAACAAGGGCGTGCGTATAGACTGAAAATTCATCGTTCAGGCCGCGCACCATTGACCGGAGATGAAAGATTTAGGTAACAAGCTCACACTCACTCACAGCAGGTAATTTGTTACTATACTATTGATATATTCCAATAAGTTTTGGATTCAAAACTTTTGAATGTTTCACCGTTAGTGTATTTAGAGATTTTCAAAACTTTAAAGACATACCATGAAGCCCTTGAAATTAATGCAATTCTCGTTTGAAGCCTTCTTGTTTTCATCGAAAATTTTTTCAGCTAGTTGGGGAACATAATGTCCTACAGTATATATCAAACAAATTAAGAGTGAACTTCATGATTTTCAATCAATATATTAAAATACTATGTTAAATAAAAATATATAATATCACCTGCATAGCTTTCTCCGGCAATGTAAAACTCATGAGATTTGAATTGAGGGAAGCGCTTAAACCAATTCACTAAGAAATTATATGAATCGTTTGCTGAAAATAATAAACCGGATTGGAAGATTATATACCATCAAGAGAATGAAATTAATTTTTTTTACCCTTTTATTAAATTTTAAAGAAGATATATTAAAATACCTGTAAAATGATCTCCAAGTTGATCCAAATCAGAGCTTGTATTTGTATAAGAGAATCCAACACCAACTGGTGCCTCAAGAAACAACAGATTGGCCTCTGAAATTGAAAGAAAAAAATTTTTTTCCAAAAAATCAATTAATTTAGAATTAATATAAATTTTGAAATATTAATCAATGTCAACTATTGGATAGCCCAATAGTATGACACCAAAGTATAAAAGGAGAGGTTATGGGTTCAAATCTTCCCCCAGTGGTACTATTCAATATACTGTTTATTTGGGGTTTTTGTATTATTTTTGTACTGTTTATATACTGTACACCTGGCTCTAGTACTGTTTATATATTATTTATGCAATATACATTTTGGTCTAGTACTATTCTTGTACTGTTTACCATGTGGGTCCTTCGTATCTGTCTATCCTTTGACAAATCCCTTGAGTGAGGGGGGGGGGGGGCGCTTGTCGCCTATTAATGAAAAATATATATTAATCAGTGAATGAAAAATAAAATAAACTTGCCTTTGTTCCAAGAGTGTTTATTAAACTTCAGCTCAGGCACACCCTTTTGAATTAAGAAAGGTCCAAGCTCCTCAGCCTCTCCATAACCAATAGAAGAACACCCAGGTCCTAATTATATTGACATTAAATTCAAAAGAGGCCATGCATGCATGATATTTAAATCGTTCAAACGTATATAAGATTTAAAAGTTCATGTATGGTATTTAAATTTACAGGATACTAGACAAATTCCTTCGTTTCGTATCGGAGTTTTTACAATTTTTAAATTTCAAAACAATATTATATAATAATGAAAACTCTAATGTTATTATTATATAACCCCTAAATAAAAAGTGTTAGCATACTTTCATTTTAAAAGATCCCATAAACATTTATTAAGTGATTAAATTTTCTCAATTATTAATATTATATTTAATAAAAATATAATAATAATATTTAAAATTATTTTTTGAAACACGCTAGGAGCGGCTTTTACATTTACTTTAATAGTACATATAAATATTGCATCTAGTTGATAGCTATTAATTATATTTTTGTACATCACATGCAATAGTTCAACTTTGATGTTAATATTAAACTACCTAACTGGTAGTTTCACATTTTTTTAATTTAAAAAATATAAATTTGAATATATAAATCTACCTCGTTAATTCAGCTAGCTTAAATTTTGGGTTGAATTAAATCCAAATAATATACCTCCATTGAGCCAAAGAAGAAGAGGTCTCTCGTCAACATGATCAATTGCTTCGAAGAACCAATAGAAGAGTGCCCTCCCATGGTTCTCATCAACAGTAACATAGCCGGAATATTGCCGGAAGTTAACTTCCGGCTGCCCGGGTAGCCTGACAACTAGGTCCTCCTCCTGACTAGTAATTGATTCTTTATTGTATTCAATTCTATCATAGATCATAAAACATTAGTACTCACCTATGTTAAAATACAATTATATAATAAATACATAAAATAACATCCTAATATCATTACTAAAACACTAACCCGGAGGGCCTTGGCTCAACCAAATCAGAGGAGAAGATGATGATGATGATAAAGAAAAAGAAGAAGAAGCAGAAGCTATTGAATATGAGATTCATTTCAAGATTTTTAAGTTATGGTTGTAGATGAAGAAGACTAATATTTCTTCATGATCTTATAGAGGACTTGGAGAGGCCTATGAAATAAACTAATTAATTAATGTTTGCTAAAATAGTATGAGCCACGTCCAATTCTTTATAGCCTTGTGTTTGTTGGGAATCAGATTCTTGTTGACAAACGACGATGAATTAGAGGTCATATATGACTTATAATTAATTTATCTCTAATTTATAATTTTTAAAAGCATTAATCTTGGTTAATAGTATAAGTGTGGCCTTGTTACATGCATAAATAGAAGAATATTTACTCACTTACAAATATACTAAATTACTTATTTATTTATTTGAGAAATGTATATTAATTTTTTAATATAATAATCACGTTCAAATATTTCAACCGTATTGAAAATGAATGATTTATTGAGAAGTTACTTGAATGGAATTGAAGCGTGTGCTAATTATAATCACTCTTTAATTAAACATGCACTAAATTTAGAATAAAGGTTTAAGCCTTGCAAATTGTAGTACTTGTTGTCATTTGTGATTGGATTTTTTGTTCTTGTAATCATTCCATTTATTTTTTTTAAGCTTTGTAAAGCTTTTGATTCATTAATCAAAGATCAACTGCAACTTTTGTATAGATTTTTTGTGAGGATACAAATTTAAATTTTATTGATATTTTTTACACAATAAAAATTATGTTGCAATGAAATTTTTTAGGATATGAGGTGTTTGTTATAATGCCTTTGAGGTTGGTTACAAATCATTTGCCTCAAATGTTCAACGAATAATCTATACATAATATTTTTTTATCTATCTATATATCTAGGTTTTTTATTTTTATTATTTTAAAATATCTCTTTTGGTAGGATTTTTTTTTTATTTTTCAAAAATATCAATTATTTTTGTAATACCTATAGTTTAAACATAATAATTTTTTAAAAAACATCTAAAAAAATTATTATTTAATCTATTGATATTGTGTAAATTACTTTATATATATATATATATATATATATATATATATATATATATATATATATATATATATATATATATAATTTTTAGAGTTTTTTAAAAATTTATTATTGGCCCTAATTTTCATAAACTAAACTATAAATTAATATATAAATACATTTTAAAAAAATTGTAAAACTTTTATTAATTAATTTTTTTTTTTACAATTTGCCCCCCTAGTCTATAATTTCTGGCTTCTCCCCTCTAACCTCTCCACTACCTACAATGAACAAACTGTTACCTTCCTTCCCACACATTGAAAGCACCCATTCTCAGCCAAACCATCTTATTCATGAGATCAATCCCATTACCAGACTTCTTAGAAACTTGCCCCATATATTGTAGCACCATAACCTCTCTAACTTGCTGGAAAATCTCTTATGAATTAAGACTTTTTTGTTGAAAGATTAAGCAGTTCCTTGCCTTTCAAATTATATAAACACAAGAGGCAAAAGGTGTTCTCCTCATTCTTGCCAGCAATGTTTTTCCACTAGCTTTCCTAATAAACCAACTTCTCTTGTCCAAACAAAAGACCTCTTATGCACCTGCACAACCTTAATTCTAATCCATACTGCTTAAGTAAAACCACAATTAAAGAACAAATGTTCAACCTTCTCACAAGCAGAATTACAAAAAACACAAGCATCTGAGTCAATAACCCCCCAGGCAAACAATGTGTTAGTACAAAATGCACTTTATTTGGCATGATTTGGTACCAAGTCAAGGTGATGTGGCATCCATGGTAACATGACATAGATGATGACGTGGATAGTATGGTGATATGGCAAATGTTCTTGGCTTGGAGGTAAATATCTTGGGAGATCTTGGTGGAGCTATTTTTGATATGCGTTACAACTTGAAAGCAAGATCTTATCAAGACCATATTTAATTAGGAGATTTGATTGAAGACTAAATATGGATGAAGGCTAATTGAAGAAATATCTATCAAAGAGTTACTTATTTGAAGACATACCTATTGTTGGTATGATTTTAAGATCCATTGAAGGTATAATTTGAAGAACCTTAATAGTATGATTAAGACTACTAAAGGTGTGATTAAAGACATACCAAAATTGGAGAGATATCTATTGTTGGTATGATTGGCATGATTGATTGAAGATCTATTCTTGGGAAGATTTAAAGATTAAACTTGGGTGAATTGAAGATCAAGTTTGGTAAGTTGTGTGAAGAAGCACAAAGTCGTGCGTCCTTAATTTGCGAGGGGATTGCGTGGTGAGGAGCTGAGAAGGTTGGTTAGTTGCTGGTAGCCGGGATCGGGAGATTTGACTGCATCGATACGGACTAAGCATGACCGGGAGGTTGATGGATTTTGAGGTCTCTTCGCAACGGAACCAGAACTTAGTCAAGTCAGTAGTCAGGGCTATGTTGCAAGTTCGGTTACAATAAGAGTTACAACAGCTAATTTTGGAAGGTTTTAAAGTTAGTAGTCGCAGAAATTCTTAAAAAGGTATGGATTATATTTGGGACGCTGAGGCGTCTATATAAGTCACCTTACTCTCAGATTATGTGAGGCGATTAGATCTTGAGATAGTACATGTACTAGGCAATCTAGAGAAAGTAGTGATCTTTATTTATGAGTGTGAGTAACAAGTGTTAGTACTCATGTTTTGGTTTGTGTGAGATTACTATCAATGTTTGAGTGTTCTCTAAACCCACAAACCACACCGGCGGATTTAACACAATGTATTCTTAGTAATTAACATGTTGTGCAATACTAACCACAAAATGAAAGATTTTCTTGGAAAATTGCTCTGGGACCGAACCATAACAAATACTAAAACAACAAATACCAAAAAAAAAAAAAAAAAAATCCTCCAAATTATAAAAACTCCAATGTAGAGGGAGGCATTTAACTAGTTATATAATATATAAAGACTGAGAAAGGGGTTTATTGCCCTTCTTCTTCTACTTCTACTTCTTCTTCTTCTTCATTCTTCATTCTCTTCTAATTTCCCAAGAATGAGCTTGCAACTCCATTCATCTAAATATATGAACTAAAAAGATTGGGTGTAAAACATAGAAATTATTCACCCAACATTATAATTATTCAATTAAAATCTAATTGATAATACAATTATATATACTAGTACGGGGGTTTTATGATTCTTTTTTCTTATTTTAATGATGTGGGTGGTAAATCTATTAATTTATTCATGTATGAATTTAAATATTTAATCTTGATTACAATTCATTATTAAATAATTTATTATTAAAAACTAATAACAGTGATCATTTTTTTATTTTTCTTTTTTTTTGTTACAACATTCTCGAAATTTGATAACTTGCGTAACATTATTGATAATATATTACGAACTCAATAAGTGGTATCGTAACATTTCAGACAGATTATGAAAAGTTACCCCCATCATACCTTTCAAAGCTAATAAAATTTCAAAAATATGAACATTTAAAAAAATTCAAAAAATAAGAAAATTTCATATTTTTTCTTTCCTTATATATATTTTAGGGTATAATATTTAAAATTTTCCCCATCATACCTTGCGAATTGCTTGTGGTTTTATAAATTTTTGTGTAAAACGATTTCTGTAATCAAGCCATAGTTGTTGATAAACTCTCTTAATCCATATCATGTCTCCTTTCTTAACAATCCTTGGTGCTTTGACACGCCTTTGGCTTACAAGCCCACTTTTATGAACATGGATCTAGATTTGGATGATTTGCAAGTTTTTGGAGAATCAAGGACATCATCAACAAAATACACTCACATTTGAGGGCCTTTTCAAATCTAAGTGTGGAGCTAATTCCTAGAGAATGGAATATGGCGGTGGATCGTCTTGCAGCCCATGGACGAAGCTCGCCAGAACTTTCGCTTTTTCACCAAGGTCGGGATCTACCCTGGTGGCTTATGGAGATTTGCCTAGCTACAAGCTTCTTCTTCTAATCTTTTGTGTGTTTTAGTTTCTAGTTTGTTGTCCAGCTACTTGTAGCTCTTTTAACAAAAAAAAAAAAAAAACCTTCCCTATTAGGCGCGTCTTTTGGGGTCTGCTCTCCTCTCCATTTATATGTTACATTGGTGCTTTCATTGAAATCCAGTGTGTGGGCACAGTTGAGGTTGGGGTCCGTGTCAAGCCGAGCGAGTGAAAACCCTAGTGGGTGGATCAAGTGCATCTTTCATTATCCAATGTGGGACTAAAGGGGTTATATTACATTACCCCACTGATCAAAGACTGAGGCCCTCTTCAGTCTAGGTTAATCTGGGTACCGGACTTTGGGACCCACCAGGCTTTTCACCTGCTCCGCACTCACCCGTCCTAACGTGGACCCCAACCCCAACTGTGCTCACACACCATATCTCAATGAAAACACCATTGTAATATATAATTAAGTAGATGAGAGGGCATAGCCGTGACCTAGTTTTGTTTGCACCTGGCTGTTCAGTTGACAACTAACAACAACTAATTAAACAAACATTTGTAAATAACTGTTCTGACTTTTATTACTTAGAATCAAAAGCAAGTTTGTGAAGAAAAGCATTCATATATTAAAGTCATCCATCTTATTGAACTTCAAGCATATCACTCCTGTTGTTTGTGCTTTTATGATAAAAAGGAATCACAGCACTGGCTTTGAAGGTAACTGTTTGTTCATCAAGAAATGTCTGACAAGTTGTTGAGCTTGTTTTGGAGCATAAGTTGGGACTTCATGACCAGCTCCACGGATTGTAACAAAAGTCAAACCATCATATACTATAGTCCACCCTCCTACCTATAAAAAAAAAAGTCAAAATCATGAAAACAATGTTAAATATTTCAATCATAATGCTAATTAGAATTCAAATTAAAGTTAGGAATTAATAAGGGAGTATTAATTAATCCATACCTGTTCACTAGTATACCATGGAGTCCATTCTTGGGTTTTATTCAATCCAAGCTTATTCAATGTGTATCTTGTTGAAGTTACTGGCACTCTTCCATCTGTATCTCCACTGCAAGAATATAACTTGATATTTAATATTTAAAAGGTTGATGAAAAATTTCAAAATGTTTATATGTTTAGATAGATATGGTTAACAGAAAACACTTAAACCTTAGTTAATAAAACTCTAATCATTATTAACCTGTAAACCCAAACTCTGAGACCACCATTGATGAGCTTCCTGATTGTTGGCAGTAAACTAGGTTGATAATCATTCCAAGTGCTGATTACTTCACTGTTAAGAGTAACAATCAATGTTTATATAAACCATCCAAATTCATAGATTCATCCCAATACATAATCAAAACTACTTTTTCTCATAGAAGAAGAAGAAGAAGAAGAAGAAGAAGAAGGAAAGGCTAGAGTAAAATAAAAATAATCAGGACTAACTGAGAAAATAAATCAAATGAAAGTATAGACTATAGAATCAAAAGTTTGGACTAGGTTTAAACTTTAAAGCCACTAATAGTCCTTAAATCAGCTTTTAACAAACAACTTTATTCATTTTAGTCCCTTCAATGACTAAAATCCATTTTATATTGAAGTGTCTCTTTATTATGAAATTTAATGTGATAAAACACTTAAACAATATAGATAGTATAATATCATGTTATTATAAATAGATACGGTGTAATATTCTAAATAGTTCCTCTATTATAGTCAGAATACCCTTTTTCCTTTATAATTTTGTTCTCAGGATGTTCTTCTATTGTTTGTTTTTGGAAAAAATTAATTGTTCCTTTAACATTTTTTTCATTTGATAGTAGAGGTTGCATTAAATATTTTTAAAATAATATTAAAATATGCAAATATATATATATATTAAAATATTATAAAATTCTAAAATAAAATAATTAATATATATATTATTAAAAATTCCAAAACATTTAACACAATAATAATTTGATAAATGACAATTTAACAAGGAGTAATTTTTATGTTTATATTTATATTTATTTATTTTACTAAATGATTTCACCAATTATAACAAATGGTAAACTTATGTTCTAATTTATTTATCATAAATTAATCTTTGATATTTATATAATATTTCATTTATTTTTTTAATTTCTTAGTTATCCATAATAAAGTAAAATTTCTGTAATAGCTATATTGATTCTGAATTATTTCATATATATGTATATATCTAATAGCTATATTGATTCTAAATTATTTCATATATATATATATATACACACATGAGTAATCTAGAGAACGTTTACAGTAGCCGTCAGATGATAATCCGACTGTAAATATATATATACATGAGTAATCTAGAGAACGTTCATAGTAGCCGTCAGATGATAATCCGACTGTAAATAAAATCAAAATTAAAGCAAGGTATATATCACAATTTAACAAACCTGCAATCGGTCCAGTTATACGCCAACTTTGTAACATTGGCATACAGAGCTTCTTGAACATCTGGGCGATTGAAATATACATTACTGGCCGTTTGGTTCGCGTTAATGATATATTACCACGTAATGAGATTATCGTGGTAATAAGATCGGGAATGTTATATGCCTACGAATGTTGTGGTAATTTATGATAACCATGTTTGGTTGGAAACTCATATTAAATGGTAATCAACTTGGTAATGTTCTAAATTTCCTAAAATACCCTTGTGTCTACCGTTTTATGCAAATTTAAATTTATTAAAGTAAAATAAAATTTTTGATAAAAAAATTAAAATTTCAAAGCTAAACATATTCCCAAATTAATGTTATTTAAATTTAATTTTTTTTATCCAACAAATAAAATATAAAAATTATTATTTTTAAACAAGGGTATATTTGTCCAAAAAATATTTAAGATTACCACCCACTCACTTGGTAATCCAACATAGCCACCTATTTTGGTGGTAATGGGATTACCAAGTTTCTTGGTAATTTTTCAAAATTGGCAATCACACATTATCATCAATATTACCACCACCATCAATCTAAACGTGGTAATCTTTTCAGATTACCACGTAACAGACGGTAATGTTTTCACATTACCGCGAACCAAACGCCCTCTTAGTGTAATCTGAGATACATGGATCATAACCTGCCTTCAAATTCATATTCCACCCCTCCTTGTCTGCTGT
This sequence comes from Dioscorea alata, assembly GCA_020875875.1. Classification (NCBI taxonomy): domain Eukaryota; kingdom Viridiplantae; phylum Streptophyta; class Magnoliopsida; order Dioscoreales; family Dioscoreaceae; genus Dioscorea; species Dioscorea alata. Next base: position 16,500,383 of record CM037021.1, read on the forward strand.
GATGCCTAACACAAAAGACAACAACAACAACAACTTCATCATTATTTCTTTTCACTAAAATTGAATATACTTGCTTAAGTAATTAGGCTTCATGATCAAGATCATTACAAAAATTTTTGATGTGATTCCAGCGATCTTTCTCAATCCCCGGGATGATACCGCCATGCCTATTTCGATGCATTTAGGGGTGTACAAGCTGTATATGTCTATGAGACCATAATTGTCGACGAAATCAATGGATGCATTGCCGCAAGCCTCGTTATTGTCACTTTGGCTACTAAAATGGCAGTTGGTCATGAAGCATGATACAACTCGTCGGAGATTATTACATGGCTCCACGCATAGTCGACCATTCCGATCGAGTCCGTCTCATCATCCATTAGTGCATTTCCTGCCTATATCGAAATTTATAATTAAAAATAGATCAAAACCAATCGATAACTCTAGAAATATATCAAGAATAGAGAATATGAACTAAATTAATGTAATAAAATAGTGAGACTAATTAAACTGATCGATAACTCTAGAAATATATTAAAAATAGAGAATATTAACAAAATTAATGTTACAAAATAATGAGATTTTGAACTTAATCAATTGTTATTGCATTTGGAGATCTTTGAAGCTTTAAATAAGTACCATGAAGCCCTTGAAATTAATGCAATTCTCGTTTGAAGCCTTCTTGTTTTCATCGAAAATTTTTTCGGCTAATTGGGGAACATAATGTCCTACAGTATATATCAAACAAATTAAGAGTGAACTTCATGATTTTCAATCAATATATTAAAATACTATGTTAAATAAAAATATATAATATCACCTGCATAGCTTCTCCGGCAATGTAAAACTCATGAGATTTGAATTGAGGGAAGCGCTTAAACCAATTCACTAAGAAATTATATGAATCGTTTGCTGAAAATAATAAACCGGATTGGAAGATTACATACAATCAAGAGAATGAAAATTTTTACCTTTTTTTAAATTTTAAAGAAGATAAATTAAAATACCTGTAAAATGATCTCCAAGTTGATCCAAATCAGAGCTTGTATTTGTATAAGAGAACCCAACACCAACTGGTGCCTCAAGAAACAACAGATTTGCCTCTGAAATTGAAAGAAAATTATGTTTAAAAAAAAAACAATTAAATTAGAATTAATATAAATTTTGGAATATTAATCAGTGAATGAAAAATGAAATGAACATTTTATCAAAAAAAAAAAAAAAAATTGAAATGAACTTGCCTTTGTTCCAAGAGTGTTTATTAAACTTCAGCTCAGGCACACCCTTTTGAATCAAGAAAGGTCCAAGCTCCTCAGCATCTCCATAACCAATAGAAGAACAACCAGGTCCTATTTATATATAATTTATATTGACATTAAATTCAAAAGAGTCCATGCATGCATTCTTAAATATATATGATCGAGATTTAAAAATTTATGATATTTAAATTTACGCTAAATTTGAATAATTAAATTACCTGATGAATTCGATCAGGCACTCGCCATCTATTTTCATTGTTCAACTGTTTAATATATTCTAAATATATAATTTAATAATATAATTCTTATATTCTTATTTTTAGGAATAGGTCTACATAGTTATGGTTCATTCACATTACAATCTAATTGAATAAATTACTTTCTCATTAATGAAAACTATCTATGAAAATAATTAGATAAAATACCTTCTATTTTATCAACTGATAGTGAGAAAACGCAATCCGGATAAATACCAATACCTATTTACGTAATATATTGTATCTAGTTGCTATTTTAAGTATTTTTGAATAACATGTGTAACACTTCAACTTTGATAGTTTGATGTTAACTTTAAAGTAACTAATAGCTTCACATTGTTTAATTTGAAAAATATAAATTTGAGTATAGAAATTTGGATTTATCATTCGATTAGCTTAAATTTTTTGGTTGAATTAAGTTCAAATATTATACCTCCATTGAGCCAACCAAGAAGAGGTTTCTCATCAACATGATCAATGGCTTCGAAGAACCAATAAAAGGGCCCTCCCATGGTTCTCATCAACCGTAACATAGCCGGAATAGTGTCGGAAGTTGACTTCCGGCTGCCCGGCTAGCCCAACAACAAGGTCTGCCTCCTGACTAGTATTGATTTCTTTATTGGATTCAATTCTATCATAAATCATAAAAAATTAATACTCACTTATGTTAAAATATGATTATATAATATGTACATAAAATAACACCGTAATATATCTAATAACATACTAACCCGTGTTAGATTGTATGGCGCTTCATAACCCTATAGGTCTTGTTCTCTTATATATATAGATGTTATACAATTGGAGAGTTACATGCAATAGAATCACGTCAATTAAGGAGGAGACGTAGCTCCATATATTGAGGATCTCTTCCTATGAATAGATATATCCTTCTATATTTAACATCCCCCCTCAATCTGGACGGTGTGGAACTAGGTTCAGATTGCGCCGGAAGTGAGTGAAGAGAGAGGTTGCCAATGGTTTAGTCATGATGTCGGCAATTTGATCCTTGGAGGAGATAAACCGTACATCAAGTTGTTTTGCGGAAACCCGTTCTCGAACAAAATGATAATCAACTTCAACATGCTTGGTGCGGTGATAAAAGATAGGATTGGCAGACAGGTAGGTAGCACCAATGTTGTCACACCATAAGCTAGGTGGCCGTGCTTGAGGGATGCCGAGCTCGCGCAGGAAAACTTGGATCCATATGAGTTCTGCAGTGGCATTGGCAACAGCTTTGTACTCTGCCTCGGTACTCGAACGAGAGACAGTTGGCTGTTTGCGAGAGCTCCAAGATATAAGATTGCCTCCAAAGAAAAAACCTTGGCTCTTATACCATGTTAGATTGTATGGCGCTTCATAACCCTATAGGTCTTGTTCTCTTATATATATAGATGTTATACAATTGGAGAGTTACATGCAATAGAATCACGTCAATTAAGGAGGAGACGTAGCTCCATATATTGAGGATCTCTTCCTATGAATAGATATATCCTTCTATATTTAACAACCCGGAGAGTCTTGGCTCAACAAAATCAGAGGAGAGGATGATGATGTTGATAAATAAGAAGGAGAAGAAGCTGTAGAATATGAGATACAGTTGTAGGAGAAGCGGCTCCAATACTTCATGATCTTATAGAGGACTTGGAGCTAGAGGCTATGAGATAAACTAGTTAATTTTTGCTGAACTATGAACCATGACTTCTTGTTTACAGCCTTCTGTTTGTTTGTAATCAGATTCTTGCTGGCGATGAATTAGATGTCATGTATGACTTTTAATTTATTTTTTCTGAAGTTTTAGTTTTGCAAATTGTAGTACTTGTTGTCATCTGTGATTTGATGTGTTGTTCTTGTGCTCACTCCATTCCATTCCCTTTTTTTAAAAGCTTTGCGGAGTTTTTGATTTGTTAGTCAACGATGCCATTTAATATGTAACTAGCATATAGTCCACATTTATTGGATTTTGTGAAATGTGATCACAAAATCATGTTTGAACTGCCAATAGTTATTAGAGAATCACTATCATTAGTTGACTAGTTAATCTTATAGTGACTTTTGTATTAATGATAAAATATACAAATAAAAAAATAAAAAAAAGTTATATGTGTATATTTATGTATGGAAAAAAAATAAAAACAAACACTAACAACAAAATTAAAATAGGTAAAATTATGTTTATATCTATATATGTTAAAACAATAAAAACAAATAAAATGTTATTATTAGTGTATATATATAATATTATATATTAAAATAAAAAACAATAAATTTATTTATTTATTTATTTTATTGTTCAAAAACAATAAAACAAACAACAAAAACAAAATTAAGAAAAATAAAATAAAAACGATAAAAACAAAATAAAATAAAATTGTTAAACAAATGAAAAAACTACCAGTTTAAAAGTAAAATAAATCAAATAAAAAAGGAGAAATCCCAACCGTAATGGAGGGACAAATGTCACTAAATGAGCCTTTAGGGGAATAACTTAAAACAAGAAATACAAACAAAAAAACAAAAAAATAAAAGCAATAAAAGCAAAATAAAAATAAAAATAAAAATGTTAAATCAAATGAAAAAACTACCACTTTAAAAATATAAAAAATCAAATGAAAAGAAAAATGAAATATCCCAACTAATCAGGCAGGGATAAATTTCACCAAATAAGGTTTTAGGGGATAACAGTATGCTAGCATGGATGCTTGTGCTTGCCATGGAGCTTCATCTAATAATGCAAATTGTTAAAAAAAAAAAATTAAATCACTTAAAAAATATAAAGGAAAAAAACTAACCAAACACTAATATTATCAGATAAATTTAATAAAACAATATAATATACAAACAATAAAAACAAAAAAAAAAAGTCATATATACAAAAAAAATAAAATAATAATAATAATAATGTTATTTTTAGTAAGCATATAATATAATACAATACAATAAAATATAATATATGTAGAATTTAATAATGGTTTTTCTTTTATGAAATTTTTTTTTAAGGAGAATGCAAAATTTAATTATTATAATTAACTATATAAATTACATGTTTATGTTTAATTATTATTTAATGTAATTACTATAATTATTTATTTAAATTAATGATTTTTATTTAATTAAAATCATCACAAGGGTTAAAAGTACCATTTTAACCGCGTTTATTCCCAGCCATTCTCTCTAATTTTGGGCAAATTAAAATTCCACTGCAATAATATTATTCATTTTTTTATACTATCCATTGCCATTCTCACAGTTATCCATCCAAATGTGAGTATAAGTTACAGTTGGAAATGAGTTGAATTATGTGGGTAGTTGTTTTAGAACTCCACATCTTATACATTTTTAACATTAATTGAATTATGTATTTTAATATTAATTACAATGCCTTGTACTTTGTTCTCTATCAAGTAGTCATCATCTTCTAATTAAATTTCTTAATAACAATATTATTTGCAACAAATTTTAAATATTAGCGTAATGAAAAATAGAAAAAATGATAAAATACAAATTAGGTAGAATTATATAGCCAACTCTTTTTGTTGTTTCTCCCAAAAAAAAAAAAAAAACATACACAATGTGGTGAATTTTTAAAATATAACATTTAATAAATAAAAAATTAAATTTAGTAGCAGCATATTAAAACTAAACTAAAAAATGCACAGTGTATCAAGCTCAAGGAGTTTGCTTCCGTAATCAAATGAGGTGTGAACTTTTGAAGTTTGATAAACTCCTACTTCAAGATACAATGACATCAAATTTTGGAATAAACTAGTTTATTTTCGATTTTGCTTTTTATCGTGATGCTTTTGAGATAGATGATTCTCCCTTAACAATTATATTTTGGCTGCCACATGAGTTTTCTATGTTTAAGTAATTATTTGTGTTGTTTTTTTGGATCGTGTCATTTTATGGGATCCATATATTTGCATCATATATTTTATTTGTTTTTTTATTCATACTAATTTTAATACTCTAACAAAATTATGCTTTATCCATCTTATCAAATAATAATAACAATAACTTTACTCAAATAATAACCATATTGTAATACAAGTTTTAATAGAAAGATAATTAATAACAAATTAGCATTGCAAGAAGGGGAGGATATGGTTTGAAGTTTGAACTAAAGAAAGAAATACAATCACAAGTCAATGGATTGAACCATATCTATATACAGGCCACCGGCCCAAACCCGTATACTATTTAACAATTCAGCCCAGCCCATTAACAACTAAGTGGACGGTAAGCTCACCGCGAGTGATCACCCAATTTAGTCGTAGTACTAGTACTAGTACTCACCTCTGGAACACTTCGTCTCTTCTCCCTGGATCTCACTCTCTAGGGTTTTTCTCCATCTCGTCTCCTTGAAGCTCCATCAATGGGGGCGATCAAGGCCGATCCATCCTCCAAAGCCCCGATCTCCTCCTCTCCCTACTCCTTCTTCCCCTTCCTCAAAGCCCTACGCTTGAAGACCAAGCAGCAGGAGCTCCTCCTCCGTGCCTCCGCGTTATGCCTCATCTACGTCCTCGCCTTCGCCATCCGCCTCTTCTCAGTGCTTCGCTATGAATCCATGATTCACGAGTTCGATCCCTACTTCAATTACCGCACCACCCTCTTCCTCACTCGCAATGGCGCTCTCGAATTCTGGAATTGGTTTGATTCCGAGTCTTGGTACCCTCTCGGTCGGATCATTGGCGGCACACTTTTCCCTGGCCTCATGGTCACCGCCGCCGCGATCTATAAGACCCTGCATTTCCTCCGATTCGCTGTACATATCCGTGAGGTTTGCGTGCTTACTGCCCCCTTCTTCGCTTCCAACACTGCTATCGTTGCGTATTTCTTTGGCAAAGAGGTTTGGGACTCTGGCGCCGGGCTGGTCGCCGCTGCTTTGATCGCCGTCTGCCCCGGTTACATCTCCCGCTCCGTCGCTGGGTCGTATGATAATGAGGGCGTCGCAATCTTCGCCCTTTTGTTGACTTTCTATCTGTTTGTGAAAGCTGTGAACACGGGATCGTTGGCCTGGGCGTTGGCATCGGCTTTTGGGTACTTCTATATGGTGTCAGCTTGGGGAGGCTATGTTTTCATTATTAATCTCTTGCCGCTCTATGCTCTGGTGCTTCTGGTGACGGGAAGGTATTCGATGAGACTCTATGTGGCGTATAATTGTATGTATGTGATTGGGATGTTGCTGGCGATGCAGATCAGATTTGTTGGTTTCCAACATGTGCAGTCCGGGGAGCATATGGCTGCCATGGGCGTGTTTTTCTTGATGCAGGTTCGATTTCAATCCCTGTTTTGTGCTTCATTGGTTTTGTTGTATTTTTTTTTAAGAGTAATTTGCATTGCTGGATTAGACTAGTCAAAAAGGTGTGTTTTTTTAGCCTAAAATGGTGGCATGAAGGTGAAATGTTTAGAAAGGCATATGTGTTAAACCATTGTAATGTATGGGTGTTGGTCTCATTTGTCTCTCGTGCGGGAAGATCCACCACTGAAGTACCTGGTTTTCATTGCATTTAGATGTTTATGTTGAACTTGTACTGATAATGTGAATTGTTGTTGTGCTATATGTTGTGGTTCTCATTTAAAATCTGTAAATCTAACAATGAATCTTTTTTCAGGTGTTTTACTTTTTAGACTGGGTGAAGTATTTACTGAATGATCCTAAACAATTTCATGCCTTTCTGAGAATTACTTTAACTTGTGCCATAAGTGTGGGTGCTCTCGCCCTTGGAGTTGGGACGGCATCTGGTTATATCTCTCCATGGACTGGCCGCTTTTATTCCTTGCTTGATCCAACTTATGCTAAGGACCACATACCCATCATTGCATCTGTTTCAGAGCATCAACCAACAGCGTGGTCATCTTTCATGTTTGATTTCCATATTCTCTTGTTTCTATTTCCAGCTGGCCTGTACTTCTGCTTTAAGCGCTTGTCAGATGCAACAATATTTCTAGTCATGTATGGTCTTACTAGCATGTATTTTGCTGGTGTGATGGTTCGATTAATTCTTGTTGCTACACCTGCTGTTTGCCTCATCAGCGCTATTGCAATATCTGCGACCATAAAAAATCTCACATCTCTAGTACGCACAAAGAGTAAGGCGTTACAATCAAGTGTCAGTAAAGGAGCAGCTAGTCTGAAGGCATCAGCTAAGGTAAGGAATCACATTTTGCAGCATGTTGTTTGCATCAGTGTGGATTCTTTTAATTCTTTATTCATCTTTGCCAATGCAATTTTGGGGTTTCATTGGACGTTGGATAATTGGCATTCAGTGATATTATTTATGGACCCTTTTTTTATGATGGCCAGTTGCTTTCAATAGCTAATTCTTCTGTGCCTAAACTGGCAATATATATTATCCTAGATCCTGTGAACATTCTGCTGGCTAGCATGTTTGAATTATGAATCTTTATTTAGGTGAGATATTTCAAATGTTGCTTTAAGTTTTTTAAAAGTTGTAAACATCACTCTTGAAAAGCGCTTAATGTTTTGCTTCAAAAGCTCTTTTGACCTTTTCACTTAATTGAAGTTTTTGTCAAAAATACTTCAATAAAGTTATTTTATGAGTGGCCCAGCCAAGCAGGCATGTTCTCATTGCCTTGTTTGTTTTCATTGTTTAATGGATGTTTGAAGTCCCATAATACTTTAGATAAGCATAGGCTTTGTACATGTAATTATGAGGTGGTTTTGTCAAGTCTATGGTTTGTGATCTTTCATTAGGGAAAGCTGGCAATAAATGGGCTGATTAATGCATGGAAGTGATTTTCTAGCTAATACGCCATTCTAGGAGACCATTCTCTCAATTGGCCATACCTGACCAATTTGGGCTGGATTTTCTTACCTTTTATGTTAGGTTGCTCATGTTGGTGATTTTAGTATAATATTTACAACATTGTCCTCTTTATCGTTCAATGATTTAGATAATTTTGTTTATGTGATATCTATGCCTATCATTCTTAATCTGTTTATTTATTTGACGAATATTAAGTCTGATTCAGGAAGGTTGTTAATTGGTGCTATTATTTTTCTCCGGCGCTTATCATTCATGGATCTTTTATTAAAAGATATGCTTAAATTTTGTCTAATCTATGTGGATCTGACTTTAACCTGCTTTCCTGGCAGGCTTCATTTGACCAGGCTCTGCCCTTCCAAAAAAATGGAGCTATTGCTTTGCTCTTTGGTGCCTTTTATCTGCTCAGTAGATATGCCATACATTGTACTTGGGTCACATCTGAGGCTTATTCATCTCCTTCTATAGTCTTAGCTGCACGAGGGGCTCATGGTGGCAGGGTAATCTTTGATGACTACCGTGAAGCATACTTCTGGCTTCGTCAAAATACCCCTCAGGATGCCAAAATCATGTCATGGTGGGACTATGGTTACCAAATTACTGCCATGGGAAATAGAACAGTGATTGTTGACAATAATACTTGGAACAATACACATATTGCCACTGTTGGCCGTGCCATGTCATCATATGAGGATGAGGCTTATGAGATAATGCAGTCACTTGATGTGGATTATGTCCTTGTTGTGTTTGGAGGTGTTACTGGTTATTCTTCTGATGATATCAATAAGTAAGAGTCTAGTTCTAATTTGCTTTTGTTTCTTTATGCATTTGCAACCTTCCACATGTTTTTAATTGAATTTGTAAGCTATCATTGAGCCATTTTTTTCTCACACAACCCTTGTGTTCATGCACCCGCTGATATTTGGTTCATTTTGGCAGATTTCTGTGGATGGTGCGTATTGGTGGTGGAGTTTTCCCAGTGATAAAGGAGCCTGATTATCTTGTTAATGGTGAATATCGTGTTGATAAGGGGGCAGCACCAAAAATGTTGAATTGCCTTATGTAAGTATTGATTATTGGTCTGTAAGATTGTTTTGAACTTTGTGATAAAAAAGTGCTTAGTACAGTTTCTTTATCCTGTCATCTTTGGCTAGATCAGTTCATAGATAGGCAAAATAAATAAATAGAGTACTTGTATGCGCTATTTAGGTGATATTTAGGATGACAGATCTCTTATCTGTAGCATCTACTTGGTAGGTATCTATTTTTTTTTTTTCCAAGCTTGGTTTTGGTTTTTTAATCATTTTCTCTTGCCTCGTAGTCCATCATCATTTGTTATTATTTTTTCAATTACTAGACCTGCTGTCTGTGCTGTGATATTGTGAGCTGCTAGTATCTTATTATCACCTTCGTGAACAGGTACAAGCTTTCTTACCATCGCTTTGGTGAGCTGACAACAGAATATGGGAAGCCACCTGGGTAAGTTGGGTCATATTTATTATTTTGGTCATTTATTTTTGGCAAATATAACTCAGCAAACTAACAAAGAGAACGCGATAAAGATGTTTCTGTTGTTCTCCTTTATAAATATAACTTATTACCGTAGCTTGCTAGTGCTCTCCTTGAGAGCCACCCCTATGGTTTTTACCATAAACTATGTTAGCTGACAGAATAGCTATGATCTAGTGAAAATAATTGATTGATTTGATTTGTTGTTTATAATTGGTGATTCTTTAACAATTTATTTTACTGTTTTATTCTTGTTTTCATTTATGGTTTTTCCTCCCACCCTGACATGTCTTTTGTGGTTTCTTTTCTGATTGGAATATTAGATGCATTGAGCATGCATTTAAAATTTTTGCTTATCATGTAAATGAAGCAGGCTGACATTATTCCTTTATCCCGCTTTGACCAAGTTTACTTTTTAACAATATTATTTCAACGAAAGTTAAATGTAGCTTGTAGTCACGCTTGACCTTGACATAATGTGTTTCCTGTTTTCATGTGGTTAATAAAGATTTATAGAACAAATAATGGTGCCACTGTATAATTCATTAAATTTTACTTGTGCTATTGCTGGCTATGATGTATTCCATTCAAATGGAAAACCTACCACTTGGAGGTATATTTATAAAGTGGAATATGATTATTACCTGAATGCAATCAAGACGCCTAACTTAATGTGCAATTATTGTTTTGATTTCAAGTCATAATTGTGTTGCAGATATGACCGTGCAAGAGGAGTGGAAATTGGTAATAAAGACGTGAAGCTTGAATACTTGGAGGAGGCCTTTACAACATCAAATTGGATTGTTCGTATCTACAAAGTCAAGCCTCCAAAGAACCGTTGGTGAACAATCGTTTAATAAGAGCCTGCATTTCTGGGGGACAGTATATGAGAGATGTTGCAAGGCTAATTTGGCGCAAAATGCAATCACTTATATTTGATAAAGAGGAATCTGATAGTAGTTGTGGTCTTAGGTCAGGCTGGTTCAGTAATTAAACTTTAGTTGCTTGAGGACCGATTTTCCAGAGCGGGCGGCATGATCTTTTTATTTAGAATGCTAGAATGCTATTGCATGGCTTATACCTAAGTTATGCTTTTTCTTGGGGTATGCTTTTAGTACAAATTAGCGAAAATGTATCACCGTTACAGCTCAATACAAGCATGTTTCCTTCTTTCAAAATTGGCTCTTTATTGAGACTGTTTTATGTTTGGCAGGAAGTGTGCTTGTGGTTCCTGCAGGTGGCTGCGTCAGGTTTGTTACAGATTGCATTTTTAAACCTTGTTAAGATGAATGCTATTTTACAGGACAAATAGTTTATTAGAATTTTTATATAGGATTTTTAATTATGTGTTGGAAAATTATAGTTGGAAAATGTAATCTCGTGATCTATGATTTTAGGAATATAATATTAAAAATGCCTTTAAAAATGACAATTATATACATAACTTAAAATAGTCGTCTAAGAACCACTCTTTACTCTTCTTCTTCTCCCAAAGAGTATTCCTTTTTTTTCGCCCTAATCCAAATATTCCTCTCCACCGCTTTATGAACTTGGCCATGGAATCCCTGCACATCTTGTGGTGATTTGAAATGGCTGTTGATCTTGGAATGCAAATTACTTGCTAAGTTGAAAGCATTTGCCAAATTTGTCATTGTTTATACAGAGGTGTGAAAGTAATGCAGTTCCCAACTTTTTGATCCTTATAATTAGCTATATTGTTTGATACTGTAGCTGTACTTGTGTTCTTTTTCTTTTTCTTTTTTATCTTCTAAACTCTTCCTTGTTTCTGAGAACTTCAGTCAATCCCATAATAGCCATCCCTATAACAAACCAAGTAATACCTGCCAATAGAATCTGTAGCTCAAAGCTGTTGACAACTTCCAAAGCCAAGTTACCACCAACATGTTCCTTTAGACCTGCATTTTTTGCTATTTCTCCCTGCTCAAATCCTACTTTGACCTCTGCCAATGCTGCCATGATGGTTGGAACAATTAGATTCACTGGACTTCTTCGTCTTTCCGGGATTGCAACATCTCTTGCCTGTTCTTTTTCCTGCACTTTGTTTAGTGAGGGATTCAGGGATTTTACTGTGTTTGAACTTGTTGGTGATGGTGGAAGCACTAGAGTTGGGGTCCAGTATTCTTCATCATGTCTGAAATTCATTGTTGGAGTTTCTCCTGCTTTATGCTTTGCTGCAAACTCTCTTAATTTCTCAGTGTTTGGCTGTGAGGTTTTTATTGAACTGATTGTCAAACTTAGAGAGGCATTATTCTTTGCAGGTGTGGCTGTTGTTGTGGAGGGTGAATGCCAGTACCGAAAGTTCAAGATTGATCTGATCCCTTGTGCAGCTGAATCTCTGGATTTTCTCTGGCTTTCTGCAAACTGAATAAAAGAGAAGGAAAAAGAATTATATTTCTAGATTCAATTTGAGGGAAATGATAACAATTAGTCCTTATATTAAAACATAGATATGAATTTGAATGGTCCTCTAAGAATTCAATGTGCACCGGAGATTTCAGTAAAATCAAATATCAAAATACACACACACACACACACACACACAAAAGATTGATATTGAAATCCAACTGATATAAATTTGCAAGTGGATAAACATATACACATCATACATGATCAATATCAAAATCCAACAGATATAAGCTAGCAGGCAAAAGGAAGTCTATTATGCCAAACATGACATGCAGATGGAATCTGAATATTCTGCTTAGAATTCAACATGATTGTCTTGCAGATTCAATAGTGATATCATAATCCAATAAATATAAGTTAGATAACTTCGATGGTAGTAGCATATGAATGACATCAAAATCCAGCATATATAAGTTAGCTGGTAGTAATGTATAAATAAAATTTGAAAACTCTGCTCAGAATTGGACACCATTTCCTTGCAGTTTCAGTGAATGATAACAAAATCCAACAGACATAAGTTAGCAGGTAGACAGAAGTCTTTTATGTCAAACATTAAATGGAATCAGAATGCTCAAAATTATACTCAATTTCGTGGAGATTGCTACCTGAGACTCTTTTGAAGCTTTTTCATTCATTTCATTGAACCTCTTCTGAAACTTTTTCATATCCACAAAGATATTGGAGACAGAAGCTCCTACCGAATTACCTGCTGTCAGCCTTACTGGCCCTCTTGGCTGCTTAGACATGAGAAACTCAAGCACTGCAAGGTCTGACCTTTCAACCATCCTAGTGAACCACAGTACAAAATATGGAAGAAAAATCATATGAGCTACTTTGGCTAATAAAATCACTCAACAAACTACATGTTTGTTTCCCATGTTGTATGAAAATGAAATATCAGTATGCATAAGTATTTTCGGGGTACATTTTTAATGACAATCTGTTCTTACAAAGTAGTAAAAATTAATCCAAATTTTCTTTTTTCCAGTTTCGTTATTTTCTTTTTCAATTTTCTTATAAACTTTTATTTTATCAATGTGTTCCCAACTAATGATTAGTCTTTCAATTTGAAGCCACATCCTAAACAATGCCACGTAATCAAGCAATCATTTAATTATCACTTTCTAGCATATTTTTTTATTTGTAGTTGATCCACAAAATTAATAACTAAATTTCACAAATTTTAGGGGAATAAATAAACTAACTTGTTATATTTTAAGAAATTGGCCTTATCTACAAGGATTGTATCACTGTCTCATTGGAACTATCCCTTAGGCTTCACTCCAATTGCAAGAATGCCATTGGTTCTAAAATTATATCTTATAACAATTCTTTTAATTTTTGTTTTACATAATACCCCTTATTTACAAAGAAAGCCGTATAGTTTTCTAAGCAATTTTTAAAGATTAAACGGGCACCAATTTTCATTTACTTTTACTTTCACAGTATATAAAAACACTTTAATTATAAAAAATAAAAAATATATATAATTATACATGTTCTTATTTTCTTCTATAGATAAACCCAAATATTCTTTCAATCCTTTAAACTTTGCTCAACGTTAGTAACAATCTATATGCAATACAATATTGCTAAAGCCCTTATATTACTCATATGTTTTAAATTAACATATTTAGGTAAAGCAAAAATTATTCCAACATACAATAATTATAATCATTTAAATGATATTAAAAAATAATAATAGTTATAGTTTATTAATATAATATTTGATACAAGTTAATCAATTAATTATTTTGTTCAATTTAACATTTAACACAAACACATATCTTTGAAAAAAAAAACGTATTTTTTCGCTTTAGCATTTTTAGCCCCATAATTTTCATATTTGATTTTAATAAGAATAATATTGTTATAAACTTTTATTTTATTTTTAATTATGTGTGTGTGTGTCTATATATATATATATATATATATATATAAACCAAAAATGATTTAGAAAAAAAACCAAAAACGATCTAGAAAAAATAGCAAACAAATAGAAAACTTCTGAAACAAACACCAATGGTTTGAGAGAATTCTTACCAAAAATGAGTTTTCTTTTTTTTCTTTTTTTTTTTTTTGACAAAAAACCAAAAATGATTTTGAAAAAACAAACAAACAACTAGGAAACTTCTGAAACATACATCAGCGGATTGAAAGCTAGGGTTTGAGAGAATTCTTACGAGATGCAATCCACTGGGCACGTTTGGATAGCTTCGAGAATCTTCTCCTCCGGATCACCCCACTGCGAGACCACTCGAGCTCGCCCGTAAACAGCTTCAATGGCGAACGTTTTCCTTGCAAACAGCGCACACTTCAAGCATCCAACGCACTTCACTTCATCGACGAACACCGCTCGCTCTTCACTCTCCGATCCAAACCACGAAGAGTACATCGGCCTGCCGGTGAACCCTCGGAACTCCAGCAGCTTCGATTGCTCCTGCAGCACGATCAAACCTTTGAAAATTGAAACCCTAATCACTACTTGTTTTCTATATTTTTCTCTTTGCGGTATTTGATCGAACAGGTGGTGTGCACGGATTGACCTGATCGTAAGCAGAGCGAGAGATGGGATCGGAGAGGAGGGAGTAGATCTCGTTGAGCACGATGGCCATGTCGTGGCCGGCGGGGCCGGCGATGTCCGGATGGCACCGTTTCTGTAGAGATCTATAGGCGCGCTTTATCTGGGATTGATCGGCGGTGGAATCAATGCCGAGAAGATCGTAGAGGTCGTAGCCGGCGGTGGATGCGAAGGAAGAAGGAGAGGAGGGTTTGGAGGCGCATCGAATGGAAGAGGAGGTGGTGTGGCGGGGTGGGCATGGCCTCCTCTTCGTGAGGGAATGCAGCTTGTTCCCGGGCTTAATGGCGGAAGGAGGGGCGATGTTGACGAGGAGGGAAGAGGAGGAAGACATTGTTAGGGTTTCAGTGGTCGAGAGAGAGAGAGAGAGAGAGAGAGATGAAGAAGATGGAGGATGGAATCCAGATATTTGTCAGGGCAGGGAGATATTTTTCGCTTAGATTTTTGCATGGCAAGAGAAAAAATAATGAAAATATCTTCTTTTTTTGGGCTTTTTAATAAACATAAAATAGCCTAGAACTACCGCATCATCTACATGAGTGTTATAATATACTGATTGTGTGTTAAATCAGCATTGATTGATTGTACTGCTGACATAGTATTTTCAAATAAAAAATCATGATTTTTTTGCATTTTTAACCGTGAATTATTTTATAATTAATAAATTGATTTATTCTTTTATTTTTTTACTATTTTTAAAAAAAATTATTAGTTTTTTAAATTTTATTAAACTTTTAAATAACTGTTTAAGAAATATATAAGTGTTTTTTTTTTATTTAATTCACTTATTTGATTTATAATTAACAAATTATCTTTTTTTCCTTTGATTATTTAACCCAAATTTTGTTTAAAAATTTATGTAATTTTTTTAATTTATTAAAAAATTAATTTTGAAGAATATATTTGAATATGAAAACACAAAGGGCTTATAATTTATTTTTTAATTAATTCATGAAATCCATAATAACTTTTAAAATTTTTTGAAGTTAAAAAACATAATTGCATTTAAATATAAATAAAAGCTATATCATATATTTCTCCCTTGCCTAGGGCAAGTAGTTCCATAATAACCGGGTTGTTTACATATAGAGCATAAATTATGCCTAATAGGATCAGGGTTTCTATCCATATGCATTCGTCTACGTCTGATCTTTGGTCTACCAGCAATACTTTGGCCAATAGGTGGAACCATCTTTGGCCCAGGTACAGGCTACTAAAATTGTAAACTCAGTACTAGATGAAAACATGGAGCATAAGTTTGTCTATATGAAATTACAATCAACCAATGAAGGTATAACACATATGGGTTAATGTTTGCATTTGCAGTACTACAAACCCTCAAGACATGTATACATGGGAATCGGCGAGCAACCATAAATCCACACGTACATGTGGATAAAACTCCATTGATAATAACTTCATAGTCAATTGTCTCATCATTAACATATTTTGTTACCTGAAATTCATTGTGATTAAAATGCCGCACGATTAAATATCTGCCTTTCTCGATACTATCATTTAGCCTTGCTTCTTGCCTTGTCATCAAAGTTCGATCCATAGCAAGTCCAATCTCACGGTGTTTAAAAAAATACATTGCAATACGATGAAAAGTGGATAATACAAGAGCTCTTATAGGTAAACCATGGGCACCTTTAAGAATTGAGTTAAAACTTTATGATAAATTAGTGCTATGTCGTCCACACCGTTTGGCACCATCATGCGTCATTGTTCACATTTGCCTTGGTCTAATAGATGATGCGAAATCAGTAAACACAACATATCTTTCTGTTAATGCCTTTCACAAAAATATCTGCACAAATTTACTTTTGCAAAGTTGTAAAAAGTTATCAGTCAGACGTCACAAACAGTATCGATGAACATGACCATATTGTGGAGGAAAAGCATCAAGAACAACATTAACATTGCCTCTTAATCTATCGGAGATGATGCACATGGGACGAGTAGGATCTAATGTTTTGTATACATTATTAAAAAATCATAACCAACTTTCCTATTCTCACTTTCAACTATACCAAATGCATAAGGAAAGCAAATGGTTTTCAGCATCTTCTCCAGTAGCCATTAACAAAGTCCCTTTGTACTTCCTATGCAAAAATATCCCATCTACTGAGAGAATAGGACGACATGCATTGAAACCAATGATTAATGGTCCAAAAGCGCAAAAAACTCTCTTAAAACGCTCCCATCCATGACCTCAATCAAAATCAAAGTCAACAACAGTGCCTGAGTTGCAACTGACTAAAGTGTTAAAATACATTTGTAATTTCGGCATAAGATTGCTCCCATGATCCGAATATATATTTAAGAACTTTATTCTTACCTTTCCAAGCTTTTCCATAACTGACATCAATATGGTACCTGCCTTTGACCATGGCTTGAACTTGTGCAATGCTTAGGCTAAGATCAGCTCTTAATGTTGGCAATATTAATTCACATATTATCTTTCCAGTATAATGACGGTTATTTGATTGGATTCTTTTGTTTGTACAGATATGCGGCCTCGGATATCTTTTTACAACCCATAGGGGTGTTCTAGATGAAACTGAAGCATGAAGACGCCAAGGACAATCTATGCGAACATATTTTACAGTGAATCTAGACGTATTACTTTTCACACGAGTAAATGCAACTACTTTTTTTATAGACCATTGACATAATAGGTCTATTTATTGAACTTTTGAATTAAACATTCGATCGACCCAATCATTAAAATTTAATGATTGTTCATCTCCTAAAGATATATGTGGATCTATATTGTCACGCCCCTGACCCGCGGGCCCACGGGATGAGACAATTGCCGCGGCAATCCTGAGGAGGGATACAGCGCCACTCAGCCCTCGGGACGCCGCAAGGCTATCCAACAACCTGGAATTCCACAATATTTAACACAAAGATACAGGAAAAAAATACAGCGATGCACAGCTAAAATAACAACAACAACAACAACAACAATGATATACAAGAACAAAGGGGCATAAATGCTAGAGAAGTCATAACCATCATGACAAGTGGTAATACACAGGAGTTTGAAAGTTGGAATAGATACAAAACATACAATAAGGTGTGCTACACCCTAGTGGATCCATATGCCCAACAACATGTCCAAGACAAAATAACATACATGAACTGAAAGGAAGATACATAAAGGAGAACAGCAACAAATGCCCAGCACACTGCTGCCCTGCCTCTCCTACTACCTGCAATAGTCTAGGAGAAGAAAGAGGGGTGAGCAACTAGCGTTACTCAGTGAGGGAGGTTAGCACAACCCCACCAGAAAACACCAATAACAAAGATAATAATAAAACATCAAAATAAATATTTTACCAAAAACAAGATAAACATTTAGAACATAATTATATATGATAGCAAACTTAACATAGCATAATAAAAGATAGGGTTAAGAAACCCTTCTTACTTCAACAAAATTATAACAACCTCAAACCTGTTAAAATACTGAACATCAAGTCAATATATAAAGGATGAGTTAAACATCAAACAAATCATCAACTTCAACTCATAAAGCTCAAAATAATTTGAAACATCGGCATAACTCGATAAGAAATGCGGATATCAAATAAATAATGCCAAATCGAATTTATGGGAGACTGTCATCCGTAGAGTAACAGCTGGGTTTCGTCCCCTCACCATAAATTCAAGATGACAAAAAAATAAAATAGAATAGATTAAATCTTGAATAAATTACAAGAAATACCAGCTCGAGATTACTTAACTCTCGAGTCAAGTCAAATTTGTGGAAGACTGTCCTCCTAGGAGTGACAGTTGGGCTTTGCCCCCTCACCACAAGTTTGAAATGACCCAAGGTAAGTAACTCAATGGAAATAAATCTCAAACCCAGTATAAAAATAATACCTAGCACTCACCCAGCATAAAGTGGTCTAAAAGCATCCCTTAGCCTTCGCCGTGGCCACGGCAATGTTTAGGGCCGTCAAGGTACTCATGCCCTTAACGTTGACCGACCGATACACTAGTTGGTGACTTCAGCTTCCCGGTGAGTGTCCAATCAGGGTTCTTTGCTTCCACCTGAACTGGCCCTCGTAGTAAATAATTCGGTCTACCACGCCACCTCAACAGGCTGGCCGTGGAGACCGCCTACCGTAGTAGGGCATCACCACACAAACCCAACAATAACACAACTCCACGCGAAACACAATAGCCAACAAATACCCCATAATCAATAACACCTCCACATTTCCACGAGGAAATGATAAAAGAACACAAACGAAGCTCAAGCTTTTAAACACAAAGCGATAAACAAATCCCAGCACAAGAAATAATATGGGAAAAACTCCTCAACCATTCAAACTAAGTTTCAAGCCTTAGATTTCATAAAACCAAAGGTTTTCACAGCAAACCCCAAGTTCACACAAAACAAGGATTTCACAACTCATTAAGGTGATATTCTATCACAAATCGAACTTTAACAAATCAATTATCAAATAAGACATTCAAGATTTTCTCAATCATAATTATCATTCATCAACAAGCCAAACAAGTATAAATCAATAAAACTATACTCAAAACATGATATAAGTGTAGATAGATATATGTGTGTGTGTGTGTGTGTGTTTATATCTAGCTATCGGCATTCTTCCAATAAAGCTATGCATAATGATCCCAGTCACAGAATTGGTGATTCATCTCCCTCGCAAGCTACTCCTCGGCTAATCCCTTGCCTCGAGCCAAAGCATCTTCTCCTTGCCAAAGCACCACAAACACAATGTTAGCACAAGCCACACAAGGAAACCCTAGGTTTCCCTACCAACTACTCTACCCGGCTCTAGGTTTTCTCAACTAACCCTAGAGCCTACCAAAGAAGTTCTAAGGGTTTAAGCTTCTCTCTCTCACACCCAAGGAAACTAAGAATACAAGGGAAGATCACTAAGCTACAGTAGCTCCAAAAACAAGGAAGAAGAACACTCAAGGATTATTTGAGATCAAAGCCAAACAATTCAAGCCAAAAGGTTCTCTCAAGATTCACAAACAATAAATAAGAATGAAAACAAGGATTAAACTCCAACTCAAGGGTACAAACTAACCCTAGACTCATCATCCAAAGAAGAAGAAAGAAAGAATAAAGAAAGAAGATGAGAAGAGCTTACCTTAACCAAACAATGGATTGATTTGCAAGCTCCACAAACCAGCCCAAAAACTCCTCCAAAACCAACCCAAAACTCTTAAAAATGATGGTGGAAGAGAGGAGGAAGGAAAGAGGAAGGTTGAGGAGAAGAAATGAGTAAAAAAGGAGTTGAAATAAGGTTTTTATAGCCAAAACACGCGGGTGTGCGGCCTATGTGCGGGCTGCACAGTGCCCGCACACTCGAGACAGAACGGTGTGGGGGCTGGTGTGCGGCCCGCACACCAGGCCGCACACCCTTCTTCCTGGGGTGTGTGGCCCGCACAAGGGCCGCATAAGGCCATGGAAAATGGCTATGCGGCCTGTGTACAGCCCGCACACCCCCTATGAGGCATGTACATAGCCCACGCATTCTCTAAATCCTCAAAACTCCACTTAGAACCCTCGGCAAGCCTCCCCAACTCAAAACAAAGAAGAACTCACCCAAAATTTCAAATGAACAAACAAGAAAAAGCCGAAAACACCAACATACACAAGAAGGAAAAACCTGAAATACTACATATATCATCTATTATTGTTGCATTGTACCAATCATCTATTGGTGTCATACCTGGAACTTCCTCAAACTGTGTGTAATCAACTGAGGCCACATTTGCCCCTTACTCCATATTTATATTTGTTGTTCGAATGACATCTTTTGCAATTACACCTTCTTGGACATTAGTGGGGAGACTTGCATCATCATCGTTGCTATCATCTTCATCATCACTATCATCATAGCCATCGTCATCATTGTCATTACAATCATCACTATGATCATCACTACTATTATTTCTTGGGGCTTCAAAATCTGTGTTCTAAGCATTATGTTCATATGCATTGGCATTCTCATTAAACCTTGACTGTTGGTAGCCAATAGAACTTCCAGTTTTAATGTTTATAGGTAGCCTACTGAAAATAATAATAATAATAAAAGAAAAAGAAAAAAAAAGCAAAGCACAACATATGTGTTGTAAGCAAGGGATTAAACAAGGGAACATGTGAATCTTATTAAGTAATAAGTCCATGAGCTTACAATGTATGCGCAATAGATATCGTGGTTGGAATTACACGTGGTCCTCCTTCATCCACATATAATATTGGTGTACGCAATCTCAACATCAGCAATGTTTCTCTGTCATTGTCGATGTTGATTATAGTACTAGTGTGTCGATCCATAGGCCAGCTACATTTGATGTTCATATATTTGTTGCCTAAATTGAAGTTAATAACTGCAGCAATTGTTTCTTGCAACTCATTTAAATTACTGTTGTTTAATTATATTTGTTGTCTAATTATACAAGCATGCACACTTTGTTGTAGGTGGAATCATATTCTCCCTACATCTAAAACCTATTTCTTGGGCAATTAATACATGTCATGTCTAATTATACAAATATGTATGTCATTCAGGCAAACAAATTATTATTGATTTCATGATTTAATTAAAAAATAAATTATAAGCCCTTTGTGTTTTCATATTCAAATATATTCTTTAAAATTATTTTTTTAATAAATTAAAAAAATTACATTTTTTTAAACAAAATTTGGATTAAATAATCAAAGGAAAAGATAATTTTTTAATTATAAAAAAATAAGGGATTTAAATAAAAAAACACACTTATATATTTCTTAAAAAGTTATTTAAAAGTTTAATAAATTTTAGAACACTAATAAATTTTTTGAAAAAAAATTAGTTAAAAAAACCCAAGAATAAATCAACTTATTGATTATAAAACAATTCAAGGGTTAAAATGCAAAACATCATGATTTTTTATTTGAAAATACTACGTTAGCAGTCCAATCTGTGCTGACTCAGCGCCCATTCAGCACATCACAACACCCATGTGGGTGATGTGATGGTCCTATGGTCATTTTGACAATTAAAATAATGGTGATAATGAGTCTCTGATTGTGAATGTAGGCTTGCACCACATGCTCCATATCATTGAGTGAGAATGCATATGCTAGATGATCAATTTCTGGCTCATGCACACATACTTTATTGCATTTGTCGAATTTTGTTGAAAAAATTCATAATTTTTAAATTTTATAGTTTTACAGAGGTTGATTGAATTTTATTGAAATCGCTAACCAAATGCCTTTGAATCATTTGAAATTATATATATATATATAATACTATAACATATGGGCAAAATATGTTGATAAATTAAAAATAATTATAGAAGTTAAAAAAAAAAAAACATTTTTATCATTTCTTAATAGCGAATTGATATTTTATTAGTTCGAGTGTCATCACCTTGTGTAAATTGTTTATTTTTAATTCTTAGTCTTCATATTTTTATAATTTTTTCACTTTAACTCTAATATTTATTATTTTAATTCAAAAATATTATTTTATTTATTGAACTGATGCTATACAAGTCATGGTATGAGAATCTAATACTTTTAAAAGTATATAAAACTTTTAAATTATAATAAAATATTAGTTATTCCATCCAGGCATACATAATGAATTTTTTTATTCTCATCCATATCAACTCTTTTTCTTCTTTTGGTTCTCATCCACATCTTCTCTCATGGACATCCTTCCGTGTTGTTTCCAAGCGTCCGCCAATCGCTTTGTCTGTTCTACACTATTCATTTCTGTGCTCCTTCTTTGGGTTTTGTTTCTCTCTTTTATTTTAATTTTTTTAATTTTTTTCTTTTTTTAATGGGCGCCAATAGAATATTCCTAACTTTATTCAAACCAATAGTTTTTTATTTTTAATTTTTAATCACCAGTTGAATTTTAAACCTGAAAGTCTGAAACCCCAAAATTATATATATATATATATATATATATATATATATATATATATATATATATATATATATATATATATATATATATATATATATATATTTAAAACGTTATTTTAAATAGGGAGAAGAATGAAACATCAAAGTGATGTTGGTGAAATCAAATTTTCAAAAGAGAACATTGGATTTTATTCATCAAAATATTTTTATTTTTATTTTTTTAATTAAAAAAGGACCGTAAGACCAATTTTGTTTGAAGGCATGTCGGGGTTAACTATCAATTTCTCTAAAACATATCTGTATTGCCATCAAAACTGATCGATTGGTAGAGGTTAAATGAGTTGTTATGTGATTGGAGAACGTCTATTCGGCCCTTCCATACGGGAAATGGAGGACCTCCTAACTAGGGGCATTACATGGAATATTTAGTTTGAAAAAAACAAGTACATTTTTAATTCTAAGGCTCTCCTTATGTTTTCGATTATTGTCAAGATTGATCATATGCTCTTATTTTGGTTGTCCGCAATTCTAAAGTGAAAGAGATCAAAGCTTGAAGATTCCATTGCTCTTGTCTATTACAGTCTTGATTTCATGGGATTTTGCTTTTAGATAGCCAATGCGAGAGCTATATACACTGGTAGTGAGGCTTCAGTCTAGGATAGAGCAAAGCACTACACCATGAACATATCCACATTGGATGTTGTCCTCCAGGGTGTCGTGGGATTGTTGTTTCTTTTGCTCTAATGTTAGTGTTTTGTGTTTTGTGTTGATCCTCCTCTAATGGATCTAGTCTATTGTCCAACCTTTTTGTTGTTCTCCTCTTTGTATTCCTATTTTTTTTTTCCAATGCAAGTGGTTTATCCATCTTTAAAAAAAAATAAAATAAAATCTACTCCATGCGTTTCATTTTCCCTTTTTTAAAAAAATAATGTGTTTCATTTTTGTCTTATTATTGTTGTGTTTCATATAAAAAATTTATATTTGGAGAAAAATATTTGAGAAAATTTATTGTTTGGCTACTTGATAGTTTACAAATTGATTATATAACATTTTGACAAAAAATATTATTTGGCTAATTAGTTTTTTTTTTATAAATTAGTATATAGATAGTGTAAACAAATTATAGTTTTTTTTTTAAATATTTACAAAAGTTATTGCTCGGTAATTTGGTTTTTTTATAAATCAGTATATATATATATATATAGGAAAAATATTTATCAAAATCTATTGTTAATTTGTCTCATTCACCTTTTTACTTGCCCCCTTAAAAAATTTTCTAGCTCAGTTCCTGGTCTCGGCCATTAAAATAGAGATTCTTGGCAAAATTATGGATATTTGTAATTAATAAATGAGTTACTAAAGAATTTTTAGACTAAACACTATCGAGGAGAAAAGCTATTATATTAAAAAAAAATCTTTTTTATTTGAGAGTGTTATTGAATTTTATGCATAAATTGTATTGCTTTAATGTTGTCAATCAGTGACGCCTAATTGGAGGCAATATATAGACACATTATGTTATACAATGAATACATAAAGTTTTGTAATTATCTAAGATAAGATATATCTTTGTTTTTTTTAATAAAAGATATATCTCTCCTATGGTAGGAGAGAATATACCAAATAGCAATTTTTTTATGTGCTGTATGAAAAGCTTTACTATTAGTTTTTTTTTAAGGTGTTTTATTATATAAAAGCATATAGTATTATAAATGTATTTTAAAATTATTTTTATGTCTGACACAATAAAGAGATACACATATAAGTATAGATCAATTGTGTCATTAGTGGTTTAATCATACATCACTCTTAATTATGAAATGGATAAACCACAACTTTTGTTGAAAAACAAAGATAATGAAACAAAAATACATGTACCCAATTGTGACATTATGAACCAACAAAATAGATATAGAAGGAACTTGTGAGTTGTGACCCCAAGACACAATTGTTTGAATTATTTGCCATCATTTCACTAAAAAAAAAGTGTTTTGAGATCTCTCTAATTTAAGTCTAAAAAAAAAAATCACACCTTTCCCAAGGTGTTACTTTACCTTAATAAGTCAATATGTTATTTTTAGCCAACATCTCCATATTTGAATTAATTTAACCCGACTTTAAAAGAGAAAATTCTCTTTGACTAGATTTTGGGTAAAACTCGACTGCAATGAAGCAAGAGCAAGGTCATTTATGAGGATTTTTTGATACTCAATCTAAATCTAACGTGAAAAATAAAATTGCAATTAATACCATTATATTATTATACATCCCATATATAAATATTTTAGGGTTTTTCTATTATTTTGAAATGAAAATTTCAACTTCTATGTTCATATTGTTTTTGTGTGGCTTGAAACAAGAAGCATAAATTTAATTAATTTAGTAATGTTGTTTGATGCAAAAAAAATTTTCTTCTAGCAGTATTATTGTAAGTTTATAATGGTGTTGTTTGTTTAGTGTTATAATTTTATAATATTGTTATTTTATTTTATTGAGAAAATATTATGTATTTGTTTTAAATTATTTTTTATAATAGATTATATTTTTAATTATTTACAATGTGGGGTTGGGATCTACACGAAATTTTTTTGTCAAATTTGAGGTGTAGGGTGGGGTTTTGAAAACTCGGTAAATATTTAGGTGGGGCTAGTATTGGGGCGGTGGAATGAGATCGGGTTAGGGTATTTTTTGTCAGATTTAGAGGTATAGGGTGAGGTTTTGAAAACTCAGTAGATATCTAGATGGGGGCTAATATTGGGGTGGGGAAATGGATGGGGTTAAGGTAGGTAAAACTCTTACATGACTCGACACCCCCAATGACATCCCTTGTTACCAAAGTGATTCCATTTTCAAAAAACCAATCCACAATTAAGGAATAGTGGTTGATAAATTCTGTTTTCGTGAAATATCACCTAAGTTGTGGTTTGTAATTTTTATGGCCCTCATTTGTTAAATTGTCTACAATTAAGATTTTATTATCTCAAGCAAATTAGATAAGGTCACTAAAACATACCCCACCTACCAATCATCTAAGGCTATCATCATTAAGGTAACAATAAAATGAACTTCTTATATTTTATCTCCATCTTTATTATTTTTTTAAAATAATTTTATTGAATATTAAATAATAACTAAAATTTGAGATCATATTATTCATTCACATTTATCTATTTTAAATCTAATAAATATATTTATTAATAATAATAATAATAATAATAATAATAATAATAATAATAATAATAATAATAAGTGTTTAGTCCCAAGTCCCAACTATTTGGGTTAACTACATGAATCCTTCTTTTTTTCTTGTAAAAAATTAGATAAAATAAACTCTTATAAATCAACATTATAACAAAATAATTTTTTTATTTTTAACAGGTGTGGCAAATATAATATATTGCTAGACTATTAATGTTAATGGCATAAAAAATAGATGTACTTCTTCATTCAAAACATCACTCCCATGCATTTTTAGCATGTTCATTTATTTATATAAAAAAATATAATTATATATAATGGAAGCTTTAACTAAACTAATGTGTTTATTTAGAAATAAATAAAACAGACTTAAAGCTTCCGAAGATATTTAAATCAAAGTATGATCTTGGACTCTAAAAGCAACTCAAACCTCCATATCCATTCATTTGTCTCGAGATCTGTTTCCCAAGATATTTACATCTATTTAATCTCACCGCTCATACTGCACCAATCATCGGCCTTTCTCGTTTCGCGTGTGCTCAATCTCAACCGTTGGATAAACCAATCATGGGCACGTGTGAACTCGTCTCATCCAACGGCCAATAGAAGCCATCGATATAACCCGAACCGAACCGAACCGAACCGAACCGAACATTGCTAATAAACCGCGGGTTAAAACCCCTACGCCATTGAACCGATTTCACACCGCCAACCGGCAAAGCTCTCTTCTTGTCTCTCTCTTTCTCTAACCCATCTCTCTCTCTCTCTCTCTCTCTCGCTCTCTCGAGTTCGTCGGCCTCTGATTTCGCGATTGGGGCGCCGGCGGCTGCGCCGACGGATCGATCTTGGTACCGTAGGCATCAGTTAGCCGAGATCCTTCGCCGCCGCTCGACGGAGAGGAGACGGTCGGGTATCACCGTCGTCGAGGGTCGAAGGGCGGTTCTAGGGTTTGATGTCGATTGCCTTTGTTTAATTTTTGGTTTTGGATTGGAATTTTTTGGTGTGCGGGCTTGGATTAGGGTTTCTTGCCTCGTGGGAGGATGCCGCCGGGGCGCAGGAAAAGTGGGCAACGAGCGAAGGTGGCGGGTGAGTTGAGCCTGGGCGATCTGGTGCTGGCCAAGGTGAAGGGGTTTCCGGCATGGCCTGCTAAGGTGCGTCCTTCTTTATTGGATTCCGGTTTTGGAGTTGTTTGTGGACGTGTTCCTTTTCGCTTGATTCGATAGTAGTGGGCATCTAGGGTTGGGGATTTAGGTTTCATTTTTTGGTGGTTAGTTTTCTGAAATATAGGTGATGATGCTTAGGATTTATTGCTGATCTTTCTGTGGGTTTTTTTTTTCATATAATATTAATAAGTACTCTTCCTCTACTGTTTTTGTTTTTGTGTTTGGACTCGCTATCTATTTATCTATCTCTCACCAGAATAATGTTGGGATTTTCCTTGACAGATTAGCAGACCAGAAGATTGGAAGAGGTCGCCTGATCCAAAGAAATATTTTGTTCAATTCTTTGGGACTTCCGAAATGTAAGTTATGGTGCCTGTGATGCTGTATGCCTTGTATGCAGTCTATTTTATCGTACGGTGGAATTTTGACTCTTACAATCATGACCTAGTTATCGCTAGTTTTGTGACACCTACTTTTATTCTTGATTTGATGAGTTTAGAAATTACATGCATTTGTGTTTGTGTATTCTAATTGTGTTAAATGTGCTAACGCTTGCAAGTATGATATCTAATAGTGTTGCTGATGAAGTTATGACACTTTTGGCTCATGTTCAAGCATTTATCTTTTGTTTGTTCTTTTATTGAAGTATTTAAAGAACTTAGTTTTATTTGTTGTTAGTAAAATGTTACGGTTCAACCTGAGTTTGAGTATCTCTGATAATGCAGGGAAAATATTTAGATTTCTTGGAATCATTTTGAATTCTACTCAGGTTATGTGGTTTGAATATGCCTTATTATTTTATGATGTAAAAGCAGTAATGTGGTAATTTTGAATTGCTTACTTTGAAGCTATTTTATATGGAACACATTTTATACTATTTTACGCTGTTGGAAATTTTCAATATTGAAATTTTTAGTGTTATATCTGCAATCAAACAATGATGCACTTTGTAAATAACATGTTTGCACATATAGTTTTGTGACTATAATTTCTAGCTAGATATCCTTATTATTCTGACAATATTACTGTCTTTGATTACATGTGGAATAAATTATACTGATTTTTAAACACTTGCTGAACTTTTTTGTAACCTTACTAGGTAGTATTTAAGGTCCTTTGCAAGACACTTTAATCTTCTGATGGTTATGTTTTTGTCATGAGACTAATATGCACAATGTCGCAGCACCTAGAAACTTAGACAAGGTATGTTTGATGAATGGTCAAATGAGAATGGTGGAAGATCATTTTGTCTCAAAATCTTTGGCTTTCATAATTAGACTAGTTAATATAAGTCCTGGTAGATAGAGATATCTTGGGAAGTATGTGAAGAGCTGGGAAGAATAAGGTGATTGCGTGGAATTGGTTAGCATATATGACTGTAGTTAGAGGACAAGATAGTGTACACTCATGCATAAGTCAACAAATGCATGAAAATAAAGAGTGCATGAAAGAAGGTCTTCTCTGATCTTTCTGTTAGTTGGTTTGTGGGTGGGCTGTACTTCTGGGATGACCAGGTGTTGATCCTAGGAGCTAATGCCTAGGGGTTCTTTTAAAAATTTGCATGAAGAATTTTAGTAAGTCAATATTAATTGATCAATTAAATGATGCAGGGAAGCTATGTTGATGATATTGTTGTTGTTGTTGTTGTTGGTTCATTGTTATTATTATTATTATCATTCTTAGAGCTTCTCTTTAGTGGAGTTATAAGGTTAATTTTAAAAGTTGGATTAAAAATAAAAATTTATGGTGTGCGATTAATTTAAATTTTACCTTCGTTAAATTAATAGCGAAACTTGTCTTGCAAAGTAAAATTATATGTGTAGTTAGACATTAGACATTGGTGGAATGCTATAGTAAATGTCTTTTTTTTATTTTTTATTTTTTTTGGCTATTTCCCCTCATTTCAGAAGAGTGCCTCTGGTGTTCAAACATGAACATTTCGCAGCTTGGTTATCTAAATTTAGGAATAAAGCAGACTTGGTCTATGTAGATTACCTTGGTCATACACTGAGCGAAAGGTACTAAAATGTGCTTTACTGGATGCTTTAATTCCTCTAAAAAAGCTTAACAAGTTGGTGCCATAATGTTGGCTGTTGACCATAATTGCGAAAAATGCTACATTAGAAGTCACCCTCAATGCTTCTTTGTAGTGGGTGTATGATTATGTTGAATTCTGATCTAGGGTTGATCTTATTGTGAACACTTTGGCCTTTATTTTGTATTATAGAGTGGAGGAAGACATTGTTTCTAATGATATATACGATTGTGGAGGCTAAACTCTTTTCCTTGTATATGCTCTTGGCTACATGTATTTATGGGGCTTGATGAGTTATCTATTCCATCTAAAAGCATAATCTGTCAATATCAAATGAAAACCAATTTTAGCATTGATATTTAGATTGCTGATTCTCTGTTACTCAGATCCCTAATATTAGCCTTATACAATTTTCTATCACAGGGTGATTCATTTTGAGTTTTCCTTTTCATTATTCTTATAACTGTGCTGTCTTTGTTGAAGAGTAATATTTGATGAAAGTACATGATTCAGAATGATAAATTTTTCTGGTTGCATTTGTGTTTGAATGCTAATGAACTTTAAATTTTAATTCTAGATTTATCTATGGATTTGGGATGAGGTAGCTTTTGTGATTCACAAGTTAAATTATTCATTGAAGCAATTTATTGGCACATTTGGGGTATGGTTTCTGTTTTTATTATGAAAGGAAGGATTTCATACTTATGCTTTTCATTGACAATTAGCAGCTGGGATATCCTTGACACGGTTTTAACTTAGTCCTGCAGGCCGAAAGTTCGACATAATTATTTCATAGTTGTTATGATTGTAGAGTGTTCAGTTGAGATTTTACAGTTGTTAATACAGTAATATATGTTTGTATACACGCAGATGCAGACACTTTCAGCCTAAATTCGAAATATTTTCATGGTTAAATAGTTCACAAAGCTGAGGTGTCTGATGATGAGGTATAGGGTGTCCTGTTAGCTCTTTTGCCTTCATGCTTAGTTTGCGGATTTCATTTGAACTGCCTTTTTGCGCAGATGCTTCTGATCTTAATGACTTTTTTTTTTAATTTTTAATTTTATGTGAATTCAGCATGATAACACATGCTTTTCTTTGCTACTATCACTTAGCTTTATGTTTTTGCAAAAATAACAGATGTGTTTTGGTGGTGACAGTTAAGCAAATGACACAACTAAAACATTTCTATGCCCTTTAATATAGTTTGCATTCATAAGGTTTTATTTTAAATATCATTTTAGGCATCAGGTTGCATCCATATTTCATTTGGTGTCTTGATTGGTCTATATCTGCCCAGGGCTAGTCTTTTGCCAAAGTTGCTAATCTCACATGCCTTTCTTTATCATTTCTTTGCAGTGCTTTTGTAGCGCCAGGTGATGTTCAGGTGTTTACCAATGAATCCAAGAGTAAGTTAATAGCTCGATGTCAGGGTAAGACTGTCAAATATTTTGCTAGTGCTGTGGAGGAGATAAGCAAAGCCTTTGAAGAACTCCAAAAGAAAGGCATGAGTGATCCTGCAGAGGATTCTGAGGGGACTGCTGTTGGAATTGTGTCTTCCCTAACAGTTGGTGTTGAAGATATCGAACACACAGAGCACCATGAAACAGCTCATTTAGATGACCAGGAAGAATCGTGTGATGATAAAAGAATAGATAATATAGAATGCTTGAGCAAAGAACCACATAACTTGGAGAATCGCTCATCCAACCAGCAGGAGACGATAAGCGCTACGACAAAATCCTGTGGAGGTGGAAAGGAGTTTTCAAGTATTTCTTATAAGAAAAGGAAGAAGGCACTAAATAGTGATACATGTATGCCAAATGAGGAAAAAAAATTGCCTAAGTTGACCTCTGTCTCCTCTTCAGTAAAGGAGGAAAATCCCACAAGTCCTTATTGTGGTCCAGATGATCAAAATTCTATGGATGTATGCCCTGAAAAAAAAGTAGAGAAGGTTCTTCCAAAATGCTCTGCTGCCAGCGGAAGTCAATCTCTTTGTAATACTGAAGAAGGCCATGTGGATCTGATTGACAATGAGCCTTTAGCTTTGATCTTTGATTGTAAAAATGCGGGTAATGGGCAGAAGGCAGCTGAGGATAATGGCCATGTAAGATCAAAGGCAATTCTTGAATCAAAGGGTGAAGCAGTCAAGGTTCTGAAAGCACACAATAATCACAAATTACAGAAACAGCTGAAGGAATATTCTACTGAGGGAGGGAAACAGTCTGATGCTTCATTTGATGGTGTTAAAAAATCTCCAGTTACTGTTTCAACAGCAGATGCAGATGTTGCTAAAAATAAAATTGGGCAGAAAAAATCCAAGAAGAACTTGTCTAGAAAAGACTTCTCTAAGGACGCTTCGAAGGTTAATACACATAATGAAGATGGGCCTGTCCCTGATGGATCGTCATCCTCTGGAGAAAAAAATGTGAAGCAATCACAGGTCCTGAAGAATAAAAGGCGTAAAAATAGTGCGACTGATGCCCCACGACCAGCTAAGAGATTAAAACACATGGAAGCTGAGGGTGGTAAGGCTGGTAAGTTAGTAAGGAGTGGTGCAGCACAGTCTAACTCTGAAAGCAGAGGGGATAAGGAGGTTCTAAGAACTAAGAAATCCATGGGCTCTTCAAAAAGGCAAAATGCCTTGCCATCTCGAAAAGGAATCCCTAATGTTGGGAATGGTAAATCAGGTGAACCTTCGCTTCCTCCATCAAAGCGAAGCCGGATGGTGGAGGCTACGTCTAAGGCTTCTGCGAAAACTTCTGTAGGAGCTGAAAGGAACTATGATGGAGAGGAAGATGGCCTTGTTTCTAATCATGATACGTCCCCTGTTACTTGTATCCGATCAAGGCGAAGAGTAGTCCGTCTTGATGATGATGAAGAAGAAGGTGAAGAACAGAGAACACCAATCCATCAAGAGTCCAAAATTTCGGGCATATCAGATTCAGATGTCACAACAGCTGCCAAGATTTTAAGTTTACAACCAGGAAGCAGCAAAGGCCTTTCATTAAATGCAGGCCAGTCTACTTTTGAGAATCCAAGCTCAACCAACAAGGAGAAACCATCTGGTGTCAAGACATCACCTGCTGAAGTTGGGATAGATTCTTCATCTGACCTTGGAAAAGTAAAGGTGATAAAAGAAGAAAAAGCTGCTGGTTTGCAGATATCCCCCTGTCCTAGTAAGCCAGAATGTAAACCCTCATCTAAGGTTAGTTGGCCAACTATTATATCTCCCAAATCTGCTGTGAGTCCTGTTGGTAAAGCCAAGTTAAATGAGGATAAGCCAGTCAAATCTGAGCTTAAAGCTTCAAGTACCGCAGGAAAGAAAGTTCAACCATCTTTATCAAAATCCTCATGTCATCCTTCTGAGAGTTCAAACTCTTCTCAAAATCAAACAATGTTATTGAAGAAGGGGCTGTCTTCATCATTGGAGAAAACTAAGGCCATGCTAAAGTCCAGTACAAAAATGACTATGGCAACTGAAAGCAGGTCCCTTGCTGATTTTTCAGCTCAGCCTAATTTTGATAATTTTTTTAGAAATATAATCTATTTTTGCTGGCTCCTTTGTTTTGTGTTTAGGACATTTTCGCCATGATTGACATATCATATCTGACTTGTGAAATTGCAGGTTGGAGACTGCTAAAGCAGAAGCTATAACATTATTTGATGATGTAAAGTTTTCAGATTCTGCTACGTCAATGAAACATCTTATAGCTGCTGCTCAAGCAAAGAGGAAGCAAGCACACCTGCAAGGTTTACACTTTGACAACGTTCTTTCCAAGGCAGTTTCCACTCCTGTGATTTGTGGAAGAAGCCCAGGCCTTGTTTTTGCAGTTGATACATTGGCATCAGGAAATTCTGTCCAAACTGAAACACAAGATATATATGCTTCTGTGCCTTTTAATTCTCCACCCAAGACTGTTTGCCAAACATCATTGACAAATCATGGTGAGGAATCTGAGGATAGATCTAGTCCTGAAGAGAGGCCACGTGGGGGATCTTTGAATGGTGATACTGAAGCTGCGGTTGCTCGTGATGCTTTAGAGGGAATGCTTGAAACCTTATCAAGGACAAAGGAAAGTATAGGTCGTGCTACCCGCCTTGCCATTGAATGTGCCAAATATGGTCTCGCTAGTGAGGTTGGTTGATTAGATGAACTATTTTTTAAACCTATGTTTTTTCTGTCATTTTATGTTTCATATGGACATATGCTGTTGAGATTCTCGCTTTGCCTGTTTAGTGTGGTTCCTTTTTGTCGTGTGTGTTTTCAATTTTCTTTTCATCTGATGTGTTAACCCTCTCATTTCTTTTTTTATGGTTCACAAACAGTTGTTTCTTTTTTTCGGATGAAGTATGCCTTTGGGAGTACTCAACGTACTTTTTAGGATTATTTTATGTTATATATATATATAGGTCATTCATATTTGTGTTTGAGATTTTTTATGATGCATGTGAAAACTATATATGTGATTTGTCTAAATCTGTTATAAACAGTTGGAGTGGGATAACAATGGATATTGGTTATGGCAGGTTGTTGAACTTCTTATTCGGAAGTTGGAGAATGAACCTAGCTTTCATCGTAGGGTTGATCTCTTCTTTCTTGTGGACTCTATTACCCAGTGTTCCCATAGCCAAAAAGGTATGTATCTATGAGAAAAGACCTCCGGCTGTTTCTATAAATATACAATTTTTTTGCATTTAACCTGGTTTGAGTCAGCCTTAACTTTAATAAGGACCTTTAAGGCTATTAGAACTATTTGGGCTTTACATATCTCATATGCCCTGTAATTGTTTTAGCCACAATATGTTGCTCCCTTTCTAGTAAAACTTGCATGTGTGTTTGTTGTTCTCCTGCAAAAATACATTGTCATTAATATTTTTTTATTTAATATTATTTTTTTGAGAACTTTTACCCTTTATTTGTTGGGGAATAAGTACTATTCCTCCAACCAAACAATTTGGTATAATGATTATTTTTTTAAAAAATTATTTTTTAAATATGTATACTTGATAATTAATTTTAGAAAATTTTGAATATTAATACATATTATTATTGTTTGGAAAAGTGAAATTTTAATTTAAAAGTAATTAGTTTTTATTAGTATTAATTAAGTCAAACTTCGGTCTGCTTATATAAAAATTTTCCCTCCAACTCAAAATTTTAAAAATATCCCCTTAACCCCACACCCTTGTCCTGTAACCAAACACACTCCCTTAGATCTCTCTTCAATGTGTTTTGGCTGTTGTGTCATTTTACTCCTATGCGCTGAAACATTAGTCCTATTGCAGCTATGTGATGTAATATGATTTTATTGCAAGCAACCAATGAATTCTAAGTTCTATCCCTTGGCACTTCTAAAAATAATTAGGCATCGCCAGTGCATCATATATTCCAACTGTACAAGCTGCGTTACCTCGTCTTTTGGGTGCTGCTGCCCCGTCTGGAGCTGGTTCCCGTGAAAACCGTCGCCAGTGTCTCAAGGTATGGTGTTCCTATAATCCTTACATCAGATCTAATAGGGAGCATCTAAAGAAACTGCCTTCACAGGTTCTGAGGTTATGGCTTGAGAGAAAAATCATGCCTGAATCACTTCTGCGCCAGTACATGGATGATATTGAGGCTCCAAATGATGAGGCTAATGCCGGGCTTTCTTTGAGACGGCTTGCTCGAACCGAGCGCTCTGTTGATGATCCAATAAGAGAAATGGAGGGAATGTTTGTCGATGAGTATGGAAGGTAAAAAGTGTGATAAGATCAGTTTATGTTGTATCATGCATATTCTCATATTATTATTGTGCTTTAATGCTGTCATGGACTTAAGAAATTAGAGGACTATCTCAACAAGCAGACCCTAAGTTTGTTATGCTATGGTTGCTCTCCCATTCAGTATACTTAGTCTTCCTTAATATTGTGCTTTAGATAACTATTCATATCATTTTTCACAAAGCTCATGCAGCTGTCTTACGAACATGTGTCCTCTTATGCCATTTATTCTTATACTATTTAAAGTCTTAATGAATGTATTCTAGTGAGCTTCCTAGTTTTCTTTTAAGGCTTAATTTACGCAACTCAATGATATATAGTATTGATTCTACTTGTGGTTCTATTTCGTTTCTTATCATCTATCACTTTGCTGTCTCTCTGACGTATATCTTTTTTTGGTTTCCCAGCAATGCAACATTCCAGCTGCCAGGTTTATTAGGTGCTCATGTTTTTGAAGACGAAGATGATATCCCTAACAGCCTATGCAAGGTTTCCATGAATGACCTGCCGGCTGAATCTGGTATTGCTTCAGAAGAAACAGATACTTGTGCCTTCACTCCCAGTGACAGAAATCATCACATATTAGAGGACGTGGATGGTGAATTGGAAATGGAAGATGTGTCTGCATCATCAAAAGATGAGAAGGGCATCTCAGGAAACGAGCCCCTCAGCTTGGATCAATGGCATCAGACTGAAAGATCTTCAGAATCAATACAAAATATGCTCCCACCTTTACCCGTTGATCCACCTTTGCCTCTGGATTCTCCTCCACCGCCACCTCCATTACCTCCTTCACCGCCACCATCTCCACCTCCTCCACCCCCACCATTGTCACCATCCCCACCACCACCTCCACCGACACTACCTCCTCCCCCATCTGTTCCGCCTCCACCTGGACCTTCATCACCACCAGTATCTCTGTTGTATCATCCTAAACCCCAAGAATATTGCAGGACTCCAACCGTAGGTCTTTTGGTTTGTAGTTTGTGTTTATTTATTAAAGATGCTTCAAATGACCTCTTTATCTTTTATTTATACAGGCCAGCCAAACAGTTCAGATGACTGGAAATCTTGCTGTTTCTGGGCATTGTGCAGCTGCTCCAAATAGTGACGTGCTCTTGCAACAACAACCTATCTATGGAGCAACTGGAGCAATCAATCCGCAGCCTATGGCTGGTTTTACCTCTATGCCTTTTGATTACGGACTTAATGATATGTACCTTGCCCCCCAAGCTTCTCATCCCAACCCCCAGTTTCAACCAGGCAATGGATCCTTCCACCAGAGACCTTGTCCTTCGCTCCCTCCTGTGCAAGCACCTCCGAACCAACCTCATCCAAGCAGTCAAACTCCAGCAAATCACTTTTCATATGTAAATCCCATGGTTCAACAAAATGGTCCACAACCATACAATCCTTACACGCCATCACTTCATAATGGCAGGAGGCATTACAATATAGATGAGCAAATGAGAATGCATTCTAGTGATTTTAGTCCTGATAATCAGCATGGTGCATGGGTTCCCAGTGTAAGAGGGCCATCATGTTCTGGTGCTCCTTATGCTCATGACGGTATGTTTATTCACCTTTGTTAATATGAAAGCATCGAATATCTTGAGAGGAGCACGCTCTACTTGAAAGAAACCTATTTGGACATTTTGTTCCAATCTCAGCAATGCATGACTGCCTTTTTTTTCTTTTATCTAAGAAATGACTGCACTAAAGTTCTAATGGACCACCATGTTGAGGAAATTTTGTCAAAGATAAACTACAAAAGTTTTCCAGTTATTTGATACTTGAAAAACAAGTGATGTTCCATTTATCCCTATTCACTTCCTGATTTTTATGCCCTTAAAAAAGACTTATATATTTTTTTATTCCTGCGCACTTTTCTTTTCTCTTATATATTAAAATATTGTTCATCTACTTGGTCATCCCAAATGTATGTTACTAATTAAAAATCTTAGGTTGCTACTGAATGTGTTGCTGACCAGTCTTTTGCTTCTCAGGATTTTATAGGTCTAATATGGAAAGGCCTCCACCTAATTCTGCTGGCTATCAGATTCCTTTGCACGCTCCTGTCCCACCGTCTGGACCTTCTGTTCCAGGTGATCTTTTCAAGATGGTGGTTAGCAGCTTATGGCTTGCCATTCTGTATGCCAAATCATGATTATTCTTTTATATTTTGTTTAGGTTATGTTCTTCCCCAGAGGTTACCATCGAGGCCTGATGTTCCTGCCGTTAATTGCTGGAGACCAGCTTGAAGTTACACTGCATTTTCTTTGTCTCAGGAGGTATACATAATTGATACATAAATGTTTATTATGTTTTCTTTTACTGGTGAATATTACCTCTGTTCTGGAAAGCATGTTATTGAATGATTTGCAGTTATGGGAACTGTTTTTCTCTTGTCTAGCTGTCTCTTGGAAGAATCTGTAGTTTAAGGGACTTGCATTCTTTGTTCTCAGGAGTTGGCCTTGCCATTCTAAATGACTTCGAAAATTGCAGTTTCCATGAGAGTAGTGATGAGATTTGGCTTGAGCAGTTGGCGGGACTCTGTACATTGTATTTTTTTGTCTTGGCGACTGGATCCAGCATGCTAATCACTGCTAAATGTAAGAACGTGTTATTACAGAATGAAAAAAATTGTGCCAATGAAATTGTACTTATCTGGCTTAAATGCATATCAGTTCGGTTTCATTAATTTAATGGTTATATGTTCAGAAGTACTTTCTTGTGATAGCATAGTTCTGTTTCCAGCTGATATTGTGAATTTCTGCTTTTGTATTCTAATGAATGAAACAACCAGTATAGACATACATATGAGGGCTTGATGTTTTCATTTTTATTGAATGTTGAATATGGGTTAAGATTGGTTGAACTGTGGCATGCAATCTGTTTTCTGATTTGTGTTATGCACTTGTTGGTGCTCAATATTACAAGTGCGGATACAGTTCTGCCTCTTGTTTTATTGCTATGATCATTTTCAGGTTATGATCTGGAACTAAGTTCCTTTTGATCTATTATGGTGCTTGTATGTCTAATCATTGTGTCTGATGCGTGTTTTGTTATGCTTGTGCTTGCATTCATTTTCCAATTTATATTTAGTATTGACACCATGTTAGGCATTTTCAGTTGGTATTACGATAGACAATTCACATTTTTAGATGGCATTTTCATCTTTGATAACTCTATTTGGAGTATATCATTCACTAATCTGCGCATATGCACTTATGTACTGTTGATATACCTGCTTGTCTGTTCGGATGGTGATTTTCATAGAAATCTTGAGTCTGTTTACAATTCCAAGGCCTTGTTCACTGCTTTTGTTGTATTGGGGGTATATAGTTTGCAGGCATCATACTGCCACTGTTTTCAAAAAGCTTGTTGAAGTAGGTTGCACCAAACTAGAAATGAATTTGTGTGGTTGCCTTTAATTAATTTGTTTGAGTAGAAGTTTGGAATCTTGTTACTTAGGTTAGAAACATCTAGTTTACACTTTTTACATAACTTCTCCTCTGGAAGTGCCATTACTGGTTTCAAATGAGTTGATTGCTTGGATATCAATTCGATATTTATATTTGCTGTTTATCTGTAACTCATGGGTTTCTTAATTCATTTTTGTTTTAATATAAAACCTACCATTTCCTATTTCAAGTCCTGGTTTCTTTAATCTGAAAATTATTGTATCTCATAATTTTTATCATCTGATCTGAAATGGTGTTATTGTGATAACCTTTAAAGCATTATTCATTTAAAATAAATAATTTAAAATTGAAAAAAAGTTGGTTAAAATGAAGAACAGAACTATCCGAGATTCCGAATAGAGAAAAAAATGAAGGTAAATAAATAAGAAACTGACAATAGGAAACAAGACTAGGCATACAAAACAGAAAACTGGTAATTAAACATGCACTCATTTGACTATCGATTCACACAAAGGTGCCTGTCATTGACAATGGTGGTGGTGGTGGTATTGTTTTGTTTTGTTTTGTTTTTGTTCTGCCTCAGTTTTATTCTAGGATGAAGCTGTTACTCAATAGCATCAAGGAAAGTCAGATGCATTTAGTTTAGAAGGTAAACTAGGATATGCATAGAAAGAATTTATAATTCGGTGCTATGTTCTGTGTATTCGAAGTTTTCTGAGTTCATCTTTACAGTAGCTGGAATTTGGCGGTTTGATTACCAAATATTGGAGTTGTCAAATGGATGCCTCATGTGCTGATTTGTCCTCCATCTGATACTGCCCTGGCTGGAAAATTTTATTCCATTTTGTACCAAGATCTGCTAAATAGAATACGAGTGATACACGTAATGAAACAGAAGACTAGCTGCTGTTTGCATGAAGATAATGAAAACAGGTTGAATGGTTGATACATCATACTTCAGTAAGAATTATCCATTTTAAATTACTTAAACCATGCCAGATATTCTAGCTCTTGAGAGCAATTGAATGGTTTGCCATTGCTTCATTTAAATTTGTTGCTAGTGAGCGTTCTCTAACTAATAAAACCAGGTCATGGAACATTAACAAAGTGCAAAATTGCTATAGTAACTGTTGGATAACTATTTGAAGAATTCATAGGGTTAAATACTAAGAACAAATGATGTGAGTGGACCTAGGCGCACATGAGCGCATTTTTGTGGCCTCATCTTACTATGAAGTTATTCTTAGGATTGTTGTGCAAAATTATGGCACTTATCAGATTTGGAGCATTTAATCAACTTAGATCATTGATGGCCCACTTATGACCTAAGGAATTTGTTCTTGGCAGCTAAAATTTCCTGTTGATTTATTTATTTTTTCCAATTCCTTTCCTTTTTATTCTGTTAGTAGTTCAACAAATTATTGTTCTTCATTTAAAATAGTTTAAGTGCACCTTTGGTTTCTTAACTATACACCTCTGTTCATTTTGGTTCTGAGCCCTAGAAAGGTTCAATTTGTTCTTTAAACTAAGAGTTTATGATTAGTGTAAAAAAAAGAGCAACTTTAGTTCCTATTAAAAAAATATTAATCTGTTCTAGGACCAAAATGAGCATTTGTTATTTCTAGGGACCAAAATGAATATGCAGGTATACTTTAAAGACCAGAAGTGTGCTTGTACCTCTAAAATATTTTTTCCATATGTTCCTTACTGTATAAGGAGTTCATTAAAGCAATTTATTTTCAATCAAGCAGAATTTAAGATTAATTCATTCAATCTAGTAAAGAGGCACCTTGCTTGCAAGACACATGAAGAGAATTTGTCTATACATAATGTATTGGATATTGGTATATTTCTCTTTAGTCTTTTTTTTGGGTCACCTGTACATTGATGATAGTACTAAGTTA
Source organism: Dioscorea alata (assembly GCA_020875875.1). NCBI lineage: Eukaryota > Viridiplantae > Streptophyta > Magnoliopsida > Dioscoreales > Dioscoreaceae > Dioscorea > Dioscorea alata. The sequence goes on from CM037021.1 coordinate 16,540,607, forward strand.
TGTTTAATGCAATTGTTTGGCCTCTCCAAAGCCTTGCTGACAAGCGCATAATTCTCAGCTGGAGCACAGGAATTTTTGTTTGTGTAATGCTATAGCTCTAATGCACAATATGATCTGTCTAAATGCTTCAAATGATACTCATGGTATAGCTAAACCAAACATACATCTTTAGATTTTCTCAATTAGATTTCTGGGCTTTTTAGCATACAAATAATTTCTTGAGATTAAGCTCCAATTTTGTAGGATATAAAAGTATTATTGAATATGAGACTGGAGTCCTGCTAGTAATTTCTAACTCTTTGAAAGTGGTAGTGGTAGTGCAATTTTTTTTGGCCAAGCAGATAGTATTGCGAAATTTTCTTCCTCACCTATGGGTTTTCGATGTATTATTTGTGTGCTTCTAAAATAATAAACCTTATCAGTGTAGTTTCCTTAGCAAATATTTTGGACATTGACTAAGCTATCTCACACAAAATCTACAGAGCATTTGAATTCCTTGCTTGTGTATTTAATAGTTTATTACTGAAGCATTTTTATGATGTTACAGAGTAACACCTGACTTGGGTACTATTATGAAAACCTGCAAACTAGTATTTCTGGAGTTCTCCAGTATACAACTATAAACCAACTTGGTTCCTCCTGGAAATACAGGAACTTAGAGAAGTTTAGCATATGAAATAATAGGTCTGTTAGAAGTTATTGACTTCTCTGAAATATATAAGCAGTTGAATTAAGAGGTAGATGTTGTTGGCTTCAGTCAAATCTTTAAGCATTTTCCTTAAGATGTAAAACTTGCGGTGTATCAGGGGCTTCTTAGTTACAGAAGAAGTTTTTGCATGCAAACAAATGAATTTACATCTTCAACTGTCCATTCTTCTATGCTTCTAACTGTTCATATGTGTCAGAAACCTTACCTTTACATTGGTTATTGCATCTGCTGAGCATGTAAATTCAATCATGGCATTCATGTAATCGAAACTGATGTAGGATGCGTTGTGCCATCAGCGAGGAGGATGATTTTCTAGTTTCACTTTTATGTTTAAAATTATATTTTTTTCCCCTTGGGATCTTATCATTTTGATTTTTTTAATATTCTGTTTATGTACTACTTTTTTATGTTCATTGTCATATAATTACAATGTCCTTCAATCGTAGCTCAATTTATATTTTTGACATTTTGTCTTTCAGGACCTTGAACTGAGAAAGGTGGTTGGCTGTTAGATGTTTTCATATGGTTAAATTTATATTGACTTCATCTAATATTCGTTGAACCAGATACCTAATCAATTGCATAACTACAGGAATGGAAGCATAACCTGATTGATGGTATATTCATTGTAGTTAAGCATTCATATATTGATGTTTCTTGACAAATTGACAAATTTTCTTGATTGAATCTCAGTCCTTTTTATTTCATATTTCAAAAACAGAAACTGTATATGCTTTAATATTTTATTTATCATTTTCCACCACCTATCCATTCCCAATCACTTGAGACTAATAGCTGCTTCTTCTTGTTGTCGTCGTTGTTGTTGTTGTTGTTGTTGTTGTTGTTGTTGTAGTAGTAGTAGTAGTATTATCCTCCGCTTCTTATGGTATAATGTGAGCAGTATTGATCAATTTTACGATCAGGAGATAGAGTTTGCACTTTCGTACTATATTTTAAACAAATCATGATTTTGAGTTTGCCCATGATTTAAGCTGATAATAGCTCTTTTAATGCCTTGCCCGCTTCATTTGTGTAAAATTTTTGATTTGATTTGTTCATTTTCTAGGATGAATCTTGTTGATATGAAGCTCTTGGATTACAAAGATTTTAATATATTTTCTTTATCAGATCACACGACAAAGCTGGTAAATGGATTTAAGCAACTACTGGTCTGGATGCGTACACATTTTTATTTATTTTGCTGAATCCTGAAGGGATACTCCACTTGAAAAGCTTTTTATCTTTGTTTTCATATGCTTCCCCATTGAATACCTTCTAAAGTTGATTTAATTGATGCCAAATATTATGCTGTGGACTTTCTTATTGCACCTCTGATCAAAATAGTATTTAATGCTGCTGAAGGAAAAGAGAATGTCAGCTGATGCAGTGGAGAAGTTTATTTCGGGCTTTAAAACAGATATTCAGACTAATTTACTGCATCTAATGGTAGGTAGTTTCTTATTCGTCTTTATTCCTTGCATTTATTTCTTTCATTTCCTAAAAATTTTTCAACATTTCTTTGTAGTCCATGCCCAGGTTTAGCACTGAATCCTATCTCTGTTTTTTTTTTTTTTTTGGATATGCTGGGGGATAATTAATTGCATGTTTGTGAAGTGGAAACCTGTTTAGTGAAATGATGTGGATCGGTTTGACAATGGTTTGGTCTTTTACAAGTATTGAAGACTAGAATGTACAATTTGAGCTGCAGACATGAGTTGAAGCTGAAACTCGTTGGATTAGAAGTTTTGTGCGCAGGGATAGTATTGTGTGAGCACACTCTTATTTTGTGCATGGATCTTTATGGTAAAAATAATCTGCTTTTTAAAGTTCTTGCATTTTAAAGATCTTAGGTTGCTGGAATTTTGGGGTATCTGAAGGGATTAGGTTTTGAGTTTTCTGACACTTAATATGTATATTGTCAAAATGGGATAAGTCACATGTTTAAACTTTTATCTATTTTGACTTGTGAGGGAATGGAATGTTAACTTTCAAAGGTTTAATGCGAATCTCAAATGCTTAATGGGATAGTGATGGCTTTTTAAAGCAAGGGTCTATTGATTAGGAAGGGGTTGACAAGGATATATCACTTGAAATATGTTACATTTTCAAGGTAAGGAGTTTGTGACAGAAAAGTTAAAGGAAAAAAGAGAAGGGGCCCATTGATTAGAAAAGCTTATGAGTTTGATTGAGGTATTTTGTGGTTCGAAGCTATATAGCATTTGTTTGAAAAGCCTCTCACATAAAGAAAAACCAGTGCTTAGCTTCTCCATAGGCATCAGTTATTAAATAAAGAGGTATTTTACTTGGTCGCCCAACAAAAAAAAAAATTTACTTACCACTTACTCATTTTAACACAATCGCAAGCCACTGCTGTAATAATCGAACAGTGAGAGATTAAGAATTTAATTTATTTTTAATACATGGTTCATGCATAGTAGCGGGTGTATGAGGTGGTTATCCATATTTTAAAAAATAATAATATGAAAAAAATTATAACTAAAATAAAATTTGAAGGGTATACATCAATCATGAGGTGACCATTAAAATATCATATGCATACATATACAGATGACTATTAATTAAGAATGTTTATTAACAGTAGTTGGATATATATAGATACTATATGAATTTAATATTATTATTTATAATTATTGTATTATTGTATCACTTTATAATATTATTTGAAATTTTATATATATATATATATATATATATATATATATATATATATATATATATTTATTTATTTATTTATTTATTTACCCTCTCATCTTGTTATTATTATCCAAAATCCAAATGCTGTCGTGGAGCTTCAAAAGGCCCGGGAACCCGGATAAGAGAGAACAAAAGATAGAAGAAGCGAGAGCGCAGCGAAGCTTCATCGAAGAACTCCAATGGCGAGCCTCCAAGTCGCAGATCCAAACCGCATCCTCTTCCACTCCTCCTCCATCCCCCCTCGGAACTCCTCCTTCAAGCTTCCCACTGCCCTTCCTCTCCTCCCCCGCGCCTCCCTTGACTCCTCCTTCCCCTCCTCCAAGACCCGCCGCCGCTTCATTGCCGACACCGCTGCCATTCCCCTCGTTCTCTCGTTCCCCTCTCCTTCCCGCTCCGATGAACCTTCTCTTTCCGAATGGGAGCGCGTTTACCTCCCCATCGACCCCGGCGTTGTCCTCCTCGACATTTCCTTCGTCCCCGATGACCCTAACCATGGTGTGCCCTCTCTGAACTCTTTTCAATCGAATCTTTATGTATTCTTGATGTTCGATTGTTGATTTTTTTAGGTTTTTTGCTGGGCACGAGGCAGACTATCCTGGAGACGAAGGATGGAGGTAATACTTGGTCCCCGAGATCCATTCCTTCTGCTGAAGAAGAGGATTTCAACTATAGGTTCAACTCGATAAGTTTTAATGGTAAAGAAGGGTGGATTGTTGGGAAACCTGCCATCTTGTTGTACACTTCCAATGCTGGAGAAAGCTGGGAGAGAATTCCTTTGAGCGCTCAACTTCCTGGAGACATGGTAAAAAATCTTACTTTGCTGTCATCCTTGTCCAAACTAGTTTGGGGAGGACTTCTTAAGTGATAGGTGAATGATTTTCATTGACAAGCCCGATTTTTGGCTTACTTATTTAATAGTGAGGCGTATGGATTGATTTAAGGTGCATATAATTTGAGTTTTAGAACTATATATGAACTGAATTGATGGATTACTAAACCAACTGAAATTAAATTGAAGGTAACAATTTCGTTCATGTGGGTTATTTTTTGCTTAAGACAGTATTAGTTTTGTTGGAAAAAACATAGCTTGTTCTTTTTTGTAACTAAATTTGGAAACTTATGATAGATGAATTGCTTTTAATTTGAAGGTTGCAGTCTGTTTGCGTGATACCTTGGGGCCCTGAGTCCTAGTAATGAATTTGGAGCTTTGAGCATTTGATTTTCAAGTTATCGTTGGATGATGCTTGTTGTATTCCATAGGTTTACATAAAAGCAACTGGGGAAAAGAGTGCAGAGATGGTGACTGATCAAGGAGCAATTTATGTGACATCAAACCGTGGATACAATTGGAAAGCTGCTGTCCAAGAGACTGTATCAGCTACACTCAATAGGTATTTTCATCTTTTAATATTTTCTAATCTTGAGTCTTGACGATCACTGAATACCAAGTTTCAAATTTTCCCCTAGCTTTTCTTGGATGTTTGTTCTTGTTACTTCTTTGCTACACAGTAAAACTATCAATCTGAATTTCTAAGTTTTTTATGGCATGGTAGAGTCTAATCACCTTTGCACATCTTGGTAGATGTCTGAACCTCAAACTAATTTTATCTAGAATTTGGCATTTAAATCATATTCAAGATGATTTTTAACTTCCTATATGAACCAATAGATTTTTCCCTTCCGTATGGAATTCTTATATTTGGTTTCATAGTGCTTTTCTCTTTGATATTAAGGTAAAGAGGCTCCCTTATACTTTTAAAATAACCCTGGTAGTTGCCCTAAGTTCTATTTTTTCGAATTATTATGTTTTTCCTTTTAAGATAATTTTGTCTTTTTTATTATCTCCTGTTTATTTTGCAGAACAGTTTCAAGTGGAATTAGTGGAGCTAGCTACTATACAGGAACTTTCAACACAGTTAATCGTTCTCCAGATGGCCGATATGTAGCTGTCTCAAGTCGCGGGAACTTTTACCTGACTTGGGAGCCTGGGCAGGTTATGTTTGAATTATACAATAAGCATCCAATGTGAATGCCAGTATTTACAAAACATCATGAACATGCAGCCATACTGGCAGCCACATAATAGAGCAATTGCAAGGAGAATTCAAAATATGGGATGGAGGGCTGATGGTGGCCTCTGGCTTCTTGTTCGTGGCGGTGGACTTTTTCTCAGCAAAGGCACAGGGGTAATTATATCCGCATGTTTGTTTAAATTTTGATGGAGAACCTAAGAAACATGTTTACCAAATCTTCACCTTTTTCTTTAATGATGATACTTGGGATTTTTTCCCAGTGATGTTCTCTATATTTCCATAGCATGCTTGGCATTTACATTTCCCTGAAACCTTAAAAACTTCTTGTATTTTCGTTTCTTAGTTTAGAATGCCAATATTTTAGCTGGAGGTTATCCTTCAACAAAGGCAGCCAATTAAGGAGCCTTTATTTTTGTATCACAGTTATGCATTTCTTCATCTTTTGTCTTATGGTTATGTGGTTCGTTTTCAAAGTGTTTAAGTTTGAGAATTGTTCATATGTCGGGCATTTTTGTGCATCTGCCTACATTTCTCTTTTCCTCAATGCTGTTATTGTTTATTTAGCTAAAATGCGGTTACTTTTGTATCTCTACTATGTTCTTTTACGTATTAAGAGGAAATTATTCATTGCAGATCACAGAGGATTTTGAAGAAGTTCCTGTTCAAAGCCGTGGGTTTGGTATTCTTGATGTTGGATATCGTTCACCAGTAAGTCGTAAAAATTGTGATATCAAATAGTTTTTAGGATACAGAGTTCTCGCTGTGTTATAATCAAGTTAAACATGAGCAGTATCATTACATTCAATGCTTGGATTGAAATTTGGCTCTTGAATTAATTGGTCTTTATAGAAGGCACCTTCAGAGAAGTATGGTGTCTAACCCTTTTCTTCCCTTTTTCACTGAATTCTCAATAACAGGATGAAGCATGGGCTGCTGGAGGGAGTGGTATTTTGCTGAGAACGATGAATGGTGGCAAGTCATGGATTCGTGATAAAGCTGCAGACAATATAGCTGCAAATCTCTATGCAGTAAAGTATGTGCTTCTCTACCAAGTCATTTTTATCTCTTTCATGTTTCGATTCAGTTATCACTTTACTGACTATAAATAATTTTATTTAGAAGATTGCAACCTGTGAAGTAGTAGAGTTTATTCGCACATTTTGTATATGTCACCTTTGAAAGAACTCAACCAACTGCACACAATGTTTTAATCCAGGTTCATCAATGATAACAAGGGTTTTGTACTTGGGAATGATGGTGTTTTGCTTCGCTATGTTGGTTGACAATTGGACAAAGATTATCGATCATGGAAATCTTTCTACTTTGAAGAGAGACGATACTAGTGGCTATAATGGTACAAGAGGGCCTCGTAAGGAATTGCATTAGTTCTCGCGCCTGTATATGTATCCATTCACAGATTGTACATTTTTGTAATTTTTATGATGCAACATCGTTATTTATTTCAATTCAAGTTGCTCGGAGATTATAATTCTTATTTGCTGATTGATTTTTTTTTCTTATCAGATTTCAGTTTTCTCAAATGGTTCGAGGTTTTGTTTGGATAAAAATTCTAGGTCCAATTGTCAAACAAGTCGAATTCAAACGACTGCAAATTGCATAATTGTGATTTTTTAGGATTTGCCGGCAGCTGAGCAGGTTTATTTTTATAATTTATGATGCTGAAACTTTTAGATGCAGAAAGGTATGAATGAAGCTTTGAAACCTTTTCTTTTTCTGTAATTTATTTTAATTTTTTGTCAAAATTCAGTGAACTTTGAAAGCTTATGAAATTTGTCCAAATGGTTTTGATGGAACTTTTAAGATAAATTCTACTTCCAATTGACTCATTCATTGATTCAGCCTTGATGCCTTCATTAACACACACCCATGTATATGTTTGTGACCAATGAAAACTTGTGAAATTTTTTTTAATGTTTTTTTTATTACTTATTTGATCTCTTTAGAAATTTCTTAAAAATTTGAGGACATTGAACTAGGACCAGTTTGAAATGCTGCAAACATTGATGCAGTCTGTTCTACAAAGTAAAACTAATATAAAATAGGGAACATGGCATTGAACAAGAAGGTGATTATGTCCATGAATGGTAAATAAACAAATTAAAAAAATAGGGAAATGTTCATGATGAAAGTCCAAGTGCTTTCCCTGTATCTTCCGTGAATTAAAAATGGTGGTCTCATATGATTAAATGCATGCACATCTTTGCAGCTCCTGTGAAAAATATGTCACTTAATTAACAAGTCCTCCTAAGTTTCTCATTTGTCAACTGATTTTCCTAGGAGCAATTTTCAACCATTAAGTTCAGATACGACAAAAGTGCCCTTTAAATTTTCCATCAGATACTTTTGTTTTCACCTATTTGTATTGTTTTTACTATTTTTTTCTAAAACAATTTAAACAATTAGTGACTTATATTTTAGATAAAATCAGAACTAAATACCAATAATGGCTTTCGTCCATATATATGTGTATATATATTATATATATAAACATCTACTTGGAGAGATCTCCTATTAAGTCATTAAATACATTTTAAATGATGATTTAAAAAAAATAATACATAAACAACAAATAAAAAGCCAAAAATTTCTTTTTAATATTTTAATAATACAGAGAAAAATGGATATATATGTAAATTCATTTAATTAGTATTGGGTTCCGAAAGTCTATTTTTAAAATTGTAAGGAGTGATTATGTACTGATTATCCTAACACTCATATGTGCGTGGATCCCATCTCCACTTGCTCGGTAGAGATCTATGCATGGCACTGCATTTAATCTTGGCAATAAAAAAAAAAACATTTAATTGTGTCTATAAATAAGTTTCTGATCAAGAAGACATGTATAATACATGATGGAAAGCAAGAGCATAATGGAATCCCTGAGCGAGGCCTATGAAGCTCTGGTCACTGCAACCATGGCTGTCATTGAAGCTCACCGGGAATGCTCCGGGCACCGGAATGAGGCACTGGAGGAGTTCAAGAGGCGGTGGGAGCTCTTCTCGGCTGCTTGTGATGAAGCTGACGGCGTTGTGGAGTCTGCAAAGCTGAGGGTTGAGTTTGAGCGTGTGTGTGTGGCTAATGAGGGCCATGATGACTCCATTGCTCTTACTTCTCTTAGCTTGGCTGGCCTTGAAGATGTCATTGCTCATCTCAAGCGTGCTTAGTTAATTTGTTATGCTTTTTGTTCATGCTTGTGTGTGTTTTTCCTTGTTTTTCTTGCTTTTGAAATAAAGTTTTAAATTACCAACGATTCAGTGGTCTATTGATAGTCGGGTTTTAAAGTACCAATAATCCAGTGGTCTATTGATAGTTGGGTCTCCATTGAAACTTGTGAGAAATCTTTCATGATGAGAGTTCGAATCAAAGGTGAGGGTATATTTCTAGGAGTGTGAGTAGTGGTTGTGTACAGGTGATCTATATGTGTGCAGGCCCTGTCTCCATTTGCTACGCCGAGGCTTGTACACGTCATATCTTTCTTAATGGCCTAGCCATTCATCTTGGCAAAAAAAAAAAAAAAAAAAATTAAAGATCAGATTTGTTTGGATCAATAAGGTATTTAATAGTTTTTTTTCTTCTTTCTATTTTTTTGGTTTTAATTTTTAAATTTATTGCTATTTGTTAGTTTTGACGTGAGTTCTCTAAATCTCTAGAGAGTTCGTTAAGTCTAATGTAGTTTTTGTACTTATTATTTATTTTTATAGTGTTTGTTGTGTTTTTTTGTTATAAAAAACAAGTTTAATTTGGACTGTTATGTCTTTTTCTGTAATTTCATGTTTAAATTATTGTATGTTTGACTTAATATCAATTACTTTTGAACATGTTTAATTAGAGGAGTATGGGGTAGGATTACCAATAGAGTTTGTTAAAATGGTAGGGCTTTGATCAATTAATATTTAAAATTTGAATTTTTGTACTTTAAGAAAAGCGTCCACTGGGCTCTCCCTTGTGGTTTGCTCCCAAAACCAATTGTTCAAATAAAAAAAAAAAAACTAAATGTGGAGTTAATATATATATTTTTTCAAAATATTACTAGAATAGAAAATTAAAAAAAAATAATAACCTTGTAGTTTTCCAATTTGTAAAACAATAACAGAAGATTTTCTTTTTATTTTTAAATTATGTGATTTTTTTTTGTAAATAAAAAAATGTAAATGATGTTAATTATCTTTTATTTGGCAAAGATAAAATTGTTAATTCAAATAACAATTTGTCATGTGATTTAATAAACATGATTTGGTTTGGTTTGTGTGATTTTAATTTTTTTTAATGAAATTTTGAGAGGGATTAATATAAAGGAAAAAATATATTTTCATGTGATACGGTCATTTTTCAAATGAAATGATGATTTTGCCCCTGTCAAATAAATAAAAACTAATATTATTAATGTGTTTTTTTAATTAGAATTGAATAAGTTGTTTTGAGTTTATAATGCTAATCAAAATTAAATACTATATTATTTAAAATATATTTGTCAGACTATTCGTAATGTTGATGCTCTGATTAATTGGATAACTAATTAATTTGATTTAAATTGTTAAATTAGTTATTTGGCTAATACCCAACAATTAACTAAACTTAGAATATCAAAATCAAATACATTATCCAAATTCATAATTATTTTATCCTCTTCCAGAATTAGAGATTGAGTCGAACTGAGATTTTTTTTAATTAATTATATATATATATAGGCGTCTCATCTTCAATCATTCTTCATTATTTTCCAAGATCAAAGTGTTGTACTTTCAATTTTTACATCATAAGTGAGTAATTTGAGGTAAATTTTATTACAATACTATACTTGAATTCCAGTTATTAAATTAATCTATTAAATATTTTTATTAAATTATTATAAATTATTATTTATTTATTTATTTACAAATACCACAAATACTCTTAGTTAAGTGGACAAGCGCATAGACAAGAATTGAATGTTTAACCTTTGCATCTTCACCTTGCTCACTTGGATTATTATTTTGTTCATGATCCAGTTAATCAAATCTTGAAATATATTAGTTAAACAATTTACTTGAAGGGAAAAGAAATTAATTTTTTATTTTTACAGAAAAATAATATAGTAAATAGTACCTCGTTCAATCTGCCCTTTAACTTTCCAATTTTACATAGATTTATTATTGAAAAAAATTAGTCAATAATATTTAAAATTTTAAAAATTTATTAAATAGACAAAACAATTGGACGGTGCAAATCTGAAAGTACATAAATCAACATCGCCATTCACGGATTTATATTAATGATTTCTCATGGTCTTATTTATTTATTTATTTTATTATTATTATTAATTGTGAAGAAGAAAAAAAATAAATTTATACGTGTTTGACCATAATTAAATCATAAAATTGTTTCTGTCTTTGGATTTAATTTAACTACATAAAAAAAATGAAGTGCATATCAGTAATTATTTAATTATCTAGGAAATTTCAGATCCATCTTTTGTAGTTCAATTTGTTCTCAAACCAAATCCTATTTCAGACCAAATTAGAATTTGATACTTATGTGTGTATATATATATATTGAAGTTCAATTTGTTCTCAAACCAAATCCTATTTCAAACCAAATTAGAATATGATATGTATATAACAGTGAAGCAAACTTAATTATTGAATATTCTGAAAACTTTTTTTCCCTTTTGAACTCACAGAAAGAGGAAAACAAAGATGTCAAGGATGAGGTTGAGTGATTCAGACCACAGTGCCTATTTCCTTGAAGCTGTTCAGAAACACATGCAAAAGCATCAAGGCCATAGATACAAGAAAGCATACACGAAATTTATGGAACGTCTGCTGGATTTGAAAAACAAGCATCCAAGTGACCCTTCTGATCCTGTTTTAGAAGACATAAGACAAATGCTTTGTCCTCACCAATATCTCATCCAAGAATTCAATGCCTTCTTGCCTCCTTGTTGCAGAATTGAACCTGTCAGCCAAGATAATTTGAAGATCAATGTTCTTGAAGATGGCCTTAACTTTATCCAGTTGGTCAAAGAAAGAGTTTCTGAGAATGAGTACCAGAGTTTTGCTTATTTGTTATCTGACCCGAATTCCGGCAATGAGAGTATTTTGCAGATTGAAAAGCTTTTGTCTCAGCATCCTGAATTGGTTGGCAAGTTTGAGGATTTCAAGCCTGTATCAAAACGAGTGAGCAAGAGAAGAAAAATTGTGCATCAAGACAAGAGCAAGGTTGATAAAAATGGATATGGGGAAATGTTGGAGAAGATGCATGATTTGGATGTGGAGCTGAGGAGGTATGAAAAACTTGCTGAAGAAATGCTGAAGTTTGTGGAAGTGGTGCATGCAGAGGATGAAATTGGAAGGTTGGAGATTCGTGTTGAGGATCATTTTGATGAGATATCCATTAGTTGTTTAAAGAATTTGTTTGGTGGAAATAAAGATGATGTTGAGAAATTACTGAAAGAGAATAGTTTAAGAATCTTGGTTAAAGTGATTGCTCATTTTCGAAAAATCTATGAGGAGATGGTCTCATCAAGACAGAAAGCTTCTGAGGCTTGGCCTCAACTAGAGTTTATTTAAGCAGAAAAAAAAGGAAGATTTTATGTCTTGAATGTGTAGATTTCTATTTAATTTAAGTAGCCATGCACATTATGTTTATGTTTTTCTTCATTCTGAGATTTTTGTGAAGTTTATTTCTGAGCCATGTGTATGATGTTTATCAGATTTAATTGAATTCTATCAATTTAATGGAAAACTGTAATAATGTGAATGAACAGATATTACTGCATGCCTTTAAATAAAGAAATTTTTTTCTGCTGAATTATGTTGGAACTGGCATGTGTTATGAGGAAAGCTCAAAAGAATCCACAATAAAGTTTCAAGAGTGTCCAAATATTCAACAGTTTTGAAAATATGTTAAGAAAAAAGATTATCATTGGTTTTTTGGTAAAATTGGCCCCAACATTTTTGTCACCATTTGTTTGTAAAAAAAAGAAAAAAAAAAAGCTTAAAACCTGGATTGCAGGAATTTTGTTAAAAGTTTCTCAATTCCATGCAAAACCATGAATCCGTGATGAAGCCTTTGTTTTGAGAGAGGGAGAATCAGTGTTGAATCAGTGTAAAAACTAATTATCCATAAAAATTAACTTTGTTAGGTAAGATAATCTATCCATATTGTGACAAGTTATTATAACAAAAATTAATCACACATTGAAATTGAATCAGTGTTGAAGTAAAAAACTTATTTATGTATGTACAGAAATTAGCATAAATTAACTTTAATATATTATAAGCTAAGACAACGTATGTCCTTATTTTGAAAAGTTAAGATAACACGTCAAATTAACAACTCTTCTACGTTACTATATATATATATATTTGTATTTTGTATTTTGTTTTTTTTTTTAAGTTTGCAAAATTTATAATGAAAATAAAAAGAATACAGTTTTCTGATGAGTTTACTGTAATTCAATATTACTTTGGTATGTTGATTTAATATTAATTAATGTTTGTTCTGTTTGATTGGAGGAGAAAAGTGTGGAAAGAATAGATTTGTTTTTAATATTGGAGTAAAATATTATTTCAATTAATGTTAATCACAATTAAATATTTTATAATTAAAAATCTATTTATTAAATATGTGTGTCTATGTAAACTACTTATAAATTTCAAAGATTTGATTAATTGGATAACTATTCAATTTGATTTAATTTGCTAAATTAGTTATTTGATTAATACTCAACAATTAACTAAATTTAGAATATTAAAATTAAATGCATTATCTTAATTCAAAATTACCTTTTTAGTTTTAACTTAGATAGAGTCGAACTAAGATTTCTTATATATATATATATATATATATATATATATATATATATATAAAAGTAGCGTGCCCTTTCTAATGATTTCTCACCTTCAATCTTTCTTCACTATTTTCTAAGATCAAAGTAACGGAGAACAAGGTATACTTACAATTTTTAGATAATCAGTGATTTGAGGTAAATTTTATTATAAAGCTATACTTTGATTCTTGCTATAAATTATGCATTAAATAATTTTATAATTAGATTTTTCTTTTGATAAATCATAAATGTCAACAACTTGTAGAATTAATCGTCCCTCAACTTTTGACTTAGAAGATATTGGAAATCTTGACATTAAGGGAAGATAATTAAAAGATCCAAGTTCTTGAAGGTGGCCTTAGGCCCTTTAGCTTTGAAAGAATAACTCATGTTATAAGATTATTGGAAATTTTGACATTAAAGGAAGATAATTAAAAGATCAAAGTTCTTGAAGGTGGCCTTAGCTTTGGAAGATTAACTCATGTTATAAGATTATTATTATTATTATTATTATTATTATTATTATTATTATTTATTTTAATTTTTTTTATTACCCCTCTTAAGGGAAGATAATTTAAAGATCAGAGTTGTTGAATGTGCGCTTAGCTTTGTCCACATGGTGAAAGATAGAGATTCTAAGCATGAGCAGGAGCCGGAGCAGGAGCCGAATTCAAGCAAGATTGAAAACCTTTTGTCTCAGCAAACTTGTTCGATCGTCGAGTACGAGGATTTCAAGTCTCTACCAAAACGATTGAGCAAGAGAATAATTGCGCCTAAAACTAAAAGAAGGTTGAAAAACTATGACAAACATGAATGTCTGGAAAGTTTGAAGGATACGGATTATTTAATGGAACCAGATATTCGAGCAGGTGTGGAAGCTCTTATCTGTTGCTTGCCATGCACGAGGCCTAAGGTGTGTGCACTCTGTAAAGCTGAGGGTTGGGTTTGAGCATGCATGCATGTGGTCACGTCAGCTCTTAATTAATATTTGGCCTTGAAGACGTACGCCATTGCTGATCTCAGTCATGCTTAATTTATTAGGATATGTGTTAATGCATGCATGCTTGTGTTTTGCTCGTTTATTTTTTATTGTTTTTTTTATACGAGACGACAAGTCCCCCATTTAAGGTTAGTTAGGGACGTGTACGTGCGGGGAGCGCCACAGTAAGCTCAACCCCGGGTCCTCTCCGAAACGAACATCATACGCAAGGGACCCGGTGCCAATTGACCTAGCGGCTGTTGGCTTTGCTCGTATTTCTTTATCCTCTAGTAATAAAAAAAAATTATATTTTATTTCAAGGGTGTGGTTTATTTCTTTCTTTTTCTATTTTTTTTGGGATTTATTTGTTTTTTTAATTTTCTTTTTCTCCCTTGAAGTTTGTAAGTTTACAATGAGAATATAATTATGCAGTTTCCTAATGAGTTTGGCTGCAATACCATTTTTAAACCTTTGAATGTTTGACTCTGTATCAACTATATAATTTTTGGTATGTGTGATTGGAGGTGAGTGTGGGATTAATAGAATTTTATTTAACAATATTAAAATATATTTGTTAAATATATGTAAGTTAAAAAAAACTCTGATCAATTGGAAAACTAAATAATTTGATTTAATTTTTTAATTTAGTTATTTGACTAATACTGAACAATGAACTATAATTATTTGACTATTCGCTCCAGGCTTGCATCTTGGAAGGCCATCTACCTTTGCCTTGGGAGGAAGATTAACTCTGATTAACTCAGTGTTATCCACCATCCCAGTCTATTGGATGTCTGTGTTCAAACTCCCTGCTTGGGTTATTCATGATATTGACAAAATCAGGAGAGATTTTCTGTGGAAAGGGCCTGATTTTGGACCTAAAGGCCTCAGGCTGATCGCTTGGAATAGGATTTGTCGACCTCGCCATATGGGGGGTTGGGGTATCCTAAACTTGCTTGAATTCAACAAAGCCTTACTCGGAAAATGGTGGTGGAAGCTTATCACAACTTCGAATAGTTGCTGGTATAATATCATTGATGCAAACTACTCGCACAAAAAACCACCTGGGATTTTATTCCAAAACCCTCCGAAAAACAAATCCTTCTTCTCGGCTGGGATCAACACCATCCTACCATCTTTTAGTGCATGTGTTTCTAAAGTCATTAAGAACGGTGATAGTACTTCCTTTTGGTTTGATAGATGGTATTATGGTCACTCTCCCAAAGATCTTTGGACAAATTATTTCACGGACTGTCATTATCCCTGCTTATCTTTCAAACAATTTGTTCAGATCGTTACCTCTCATGGAAGTCTTTTTCATAATACTCCCCTCGAAGATTTTCTCAATCTACTTGATTCACTTCCAGTTTGTTCTAGTGATCAGGATGACTCTTACTCTTGGCCACTAGAAAAAAACAGAATCTTCTCTGTCAAATCATACTACAAATTTCTAATGGATGGAGGCACACGTTCCCCATTGTACCCTCAGTTTTGGAAAATCCATTCTCCTAGCAAAATTACTTTATTCTGCTGGCTTGCTCATGAACACAAAATTCTTACTCTTGACAACTTATTCAACAAAGGTTGTAACTTCCTGGCTACTGATACTTGTGTTCTTTGCCACAAAAATTCCGAATCAGTAGATCACCTATTCATTGATTGTGAGTTCTCTGATCGCATTTGGTCCTTTCTCCGACATTCCCTTGATCTTCATCAGCTCCCGACCTCAGTTTCTCTAATTTGGACCTCTTGGATCCCTTCATTAAATGCTCTAATCCGAACTTTGCTGGATCTTAGCATCCGTGCTTTCTTTTGGAATATTTGGCTTGAGCGAAACAATCGAATTTTTAATCTTAATTGCTCTCAAGTTCATTCTGTTATTTATAAGATTGCTAACATGCTTCTTTCCTGGCTTTCTGCAGATTCAGAATCCAATTCGCATGAGAACACTGATGCTTCAAGGAAGATAAAGAGATCTCTCAATTTCTTGAGCTCCAGAATTGCTGATCATTCTGGAGACCCAGACCTTCCCCCGTCTAGAGAGTAGTCACTTTCTACTTTGGCTTCGGCTTGGGCTAGCCTGTGACTCCTGCTGGATGTCTTCGCCAGCCCAGATCCTCTTTCTTCTTCCTTTTCTTGTTGTTTTCTTCTTGTATTTTCCTCACTTCTGGTGAGGATCTCGTAACTTTCTTTGCTTTTGTCTGTACTTTTCTATGCTTGGTTGTCTGTTCTCCTTCCTTTCAATAAAGTTGTGGTTTATCCACTTTTTATCAAAAAAAAGAAAAAATAAAATCAGAATATTAAAATCACCTAAATTTGCATTATTCACTTTATCAACAAAAAATAAAAAAAAAAGAAAAAAAAATAGAATACTAAAATCACATACATTATTCAAATTCAAAATAACCTTTTCGATTTTAAGGGTTTGATATGAATCGGATTAAAATTTCTTTTTGAATAATAAATATATTTTTCGACCAGAAGGGATGTGAGCAATTTTTTTTAAATGGAACAAAAATTCAATACCAAAATTCTGCACTCACATCAGCTTTCATGATCCATCACCCCTGTGATAAAGAGATAGGTGATTGCTTCTCATGCGCATCAAGGCGATCAGCTACTGGTTCCAGTCCTAGCTTCAGACGGCAGCCTTTGAATTTCCCTCCTCTCTCTTGATCCAATCCCCAATTAGGCTTATCATAATTGTGGTTAATGTAATAGCATAGATCTACACTGTCCTTGAAAACAGAATTGAACCTCCTTGACATTGGTCATCAAAAGAAAACATTGCATTGGATTCAGAAGCCGTTATGGGTGAGTAAAAGAAATTCCAAATTCAATGATTTGATCCCATATCTAAAATTTTTAGGAGAATTTTTTGGGTACCTGTCCGAATATTTATGATAAAAATCGAATTAGATATGAGTCGGCACAAAAATGCTGACTCCGGTTTTTAACATATTCTTAGAATTTAACATTATTTTCAAAATGCATAGGTTTAGCTAATTTTTCCATTATAATTCTGTAGCTTATTTATTTGATTTGTAAAAATATAAATACAAATAGAAAGTTTCTAATAAAACAAGTTTACTAAAAGGTACCCTACTCAGAAATATTTATACCTAGCTAATTAACTTCTTATGAGCATAAGAACGTGTTGTAAAGAGCTGGAATGATGGATCACGAGCCTTGCAGGACACTTATAGCCGTAAGTCCCATTTGTAAGGTTTTTTGTTTGGTGTTACTGTCCAGCTTGTGGTCGTAAGCACTGGACCATAAAATTCTTTGGAGCCCTAACGACCACCTTTATGGGAGTATGTTGTGCTTGTAAACTCCTCTGGAGCAGTTATTACGGTTAGACTTATGGGCATAAGTGCTGCTTGTAAGTCCCTCTGATTATCCTTATGCTCCTCCTTATGTACATAAGCATGCCTGCAAGGTTCTCTTGAAAGAGGCTTACGACCGTAAGCACAACCATAAAGTACCCTGTAACTGAGTTTGCCTAGCCTGTTCTTCACTGATTGATGTTGAGAAAGCTTCATCTTTATCGTTTTGGCTAGATGATTGTGTTAAGTTGTGTAACAACTTCTTTGAGGATAGGGCAAACCTCGAACACCTAAATTGGGTGAACATTGCACTCATAGCAAAGATAACCTCTCCTAAATCCATTAATGACTACTGCCCTATTAGCTTGAAAAATTCTTCTTGTAAAATCATTTCCTAGTTACTGACTAATAGGCTAAGGTCATTGACTTACTTGTGGATGATTCATAATCAGCTTTCATTAAAGGCAGATGTATAGCTGATAATATTATTGGCGCTCAAGAACTTATTTTCAATCTTCAAAAACAAAAGCTCTTAGGTTATGCTTTTAAAGTAGACTTTGCAAAAGTTTTTGACTACTTAGATTGGAATTTTCTTCTGGACATTTTAGCAGCTAGAGGGTTTGGGTCTCGGTGGACCTCATGGATTTTGAATATTCTGCGCTCAGTCAAAGCTAGAGTTCTTGTCAATGGAAAGCTACATGGATACATTCGGTATAAACAAGGTCTGAGGCAAGGCGATCCCCTCTCACCCTTACTATTTGCTCTAGCAACAGACACTCTGAGCACCATATTCTTTCATGTGTTGTGTTCCAGGGTCTTAGTAGGAGTAACACTGAAGGGGAGGAAAAGATTTGTCATTTTCAATATGTGGATGGCCTGATTATTTTTTCAGTAGGAGGACCGGAAGACCTTCTAATTATCAAGCTAATCCTGTATTTATTTGAAGGTGCTTCAAGTCTTATAATTAATTTCTCAAAAAACTGCCTAGTTTCCACGAATAATAGATATCAACCAATTGTTTCCTTAGTTGCGATCCTTAACTATAAAAGAGATTGTCTACCTATTACTTATCTAGGGGTTCCAATCTCTGGAAGACAACCTAGGCAACAAGACTGGTTGAAATTGATACTTATGGTTCGTACAAAACTTAGGTCCTAGAAGGCTAACTACCTTTCCC
Organism: Dioscorea alata; assembly: GCA_020875875.1. Taxonomy (NCBI): domain Eukaryota; kingdom Viridiplantae; phylum Streptophyta; class Magnoliopsida; order Dioscoreales; family Dioscoreaceae; genus Dioscorea; species Dioscorea alata. The sequence continues at coordinate 16,559,377 of CM037021.1, forward strand.
TAGGATGTCGCCTCACCCTCCTGAATTATGTTCTTTTCTCAATTTCAACTTATTGGATGTCAGTCTTCAAACTTCTAGTTTGGGTTATCAAAGAGATCGATAAGATTCGAAGACATAACTTATTGGATGTCAGTCTCAATTTCAACTTGTTGGGTCTTGTCTCAGTGTTGTTTCTAGGTCTTGTAGTCTGTACCACATCTAGTGGTCGCTTTTGTACGTTCTCTGTGTTATTTGTCTCTTGTATTGTGTTTCACCTTTTATTTTAATTGTTGTGATTTATCCATTTTTAAAAAAATAATAATAAGGAAGGGTAAAAAAAAGACATAACAGTGTGAAATAACTTTATTTATTTATAAAATATTTTAAATATAATGATTTATTTTCATTATTATAATTAAATATTTTACTTTTTATAAAAATAACTTTTTATAAAAAATATTTTAAATATCATTATTCAGGTTAATTATATAATTAACTGCACAAATTAAATAAATTTGAACATCATTATTCATATTAATAATTATAAATATTTAAATTAATAAGTTGTTTTTAGTTTTTTTCCCCTTTTTCATTTTTAAGAAAAAAAAATTTGAATAAATCAAACATCTACTAGAGGAGAAGAAACAGGAACAAAACGGCATTATGTACTGAGTGAAAATCCAGTTCACTCTTTGACACCAAATTAAAGAAGCCCATAATGAATTGAAAGTCTACTTCACTTGCCCTATACAAATTAAGCACAATTTAATGACACAAAGTCTATACATAAATACGTGTGTCATGCATGTCCTATGATCTAATGTAACAAATTAATACTATGAGCTAGATTAACAAAGATGTCAAGGGATCATAGCCAAGAAACCTGCCACTTTTTCAGCAGTTTCACTGCCCAAGAACCTCATACAGTAAGGTGGTGTTAGACTAAGGTAACTCATGAGGTTATCTATCACAGGCGAGAAAGCTTCCCCAATGATCATCCCACACCCAACAAAGGCCATGAACAACTCTGCATGCCTCTTGTTCTTTCTCCTCCATAAGTAGGCAATCAAGCTCCCTAGTATAACATCAAAGGAAATGGAAGCGCCGGTAAAGAAACTAATAGCCATTGGTATCAAGCTTGGAATGAACCGATACACACGCCAATTCATACTTCTAGCCACTTCCCTCAGAATATTGATGCCGATGGTGCTGAAAAATGCACCGACTGCTAAAGTTACCTGTTCGACAACAAAATACACTCAAATTAAATCTGAATTCATAATAATCTTTAAATATTTTGGTTATCTCTAGTGTATTAATTAATTACCGAGTTTTTAGGAAGCATTTTGAATCCTTTGACACTGGACTCAGCCATGACACGGTAAGTTGAGGCATACTCAGCCGGATATTCTGTAGTATCAGTGAGGAGTCCCGGCGATGCTGCAGCGAAAAACATGTAGCAAATTGGGGCCATGATGCATCCCATTGCCGTGCCGAAGATTTGTGCGACAAACATAGCCCTTGGGGATGTCATCGTCATATAGCCTGTTCGAAAGTCAGCCATGAGGTCTGATGCAGTGTTAGCAACGGCAGTGGTGATCCCTGATGAAGCCAAAGCTGCAATGACACTGCCGGGTTGCGCACCACTAGTCCATGCCCCGAAGACCAAGATTGCAAACTTGGAAAACGCCGAGTTAAGTGTCCAATCGGTGAGGCCGGTGCAGTAAGCATTAGAGAAGGAGAGCAAGGGGGCCAAAACATAGGCCGCGGCGACATGGTAACTGTGTAGAGAAGGGAAACAACACCGGGATGATGATCGCAGAAATGGTTGCAAAGACTATATACCCCCCGAGAGCGACTCGTGTCGGCACCTTGTTTTCAACATAGAGGTTGGTGCGACGGCGATCATCATAGCTCATGCTACTCAACTCCGGGCCGGAGCGTTTAGCAAAGTGGAGAATAATATGCTTTTGTTTTTTGCGCATGTACATCTCATAGCAGACTTGTAAAATGACTATGCCCATATGGAAAATGCCATCACCGAGTGCTATGGCTATGGTTACTGAAACCACGTAGCCACTCAGGCCGGTCAAGGAGATAAACGGTTGTTTCTCGTACCATATTCCTTCTTTTGATTCTACGTAAGGCCATAAGAATGCCCATGAGATTATGCCTCCGGCCAGCATTGATAAGCCCACTGTTGGACTGCAGATCATTCCTGTGCCTATGCTCCCTGCGTTGAAGCTGAAATGGTACCTGATATGCAATGTTAATTAGGAATTGGTTAGTTTTATATATGTATTATTTTATTAGATAGAGAGGTTTCTTGAGATGTGTGTGTGTATATATATATCAGTTGAATTTCACTGCTTACCCTTTGGCAGACAAAATCATACCGAAGGCAGGGATGTTTTGGAAGCCACAAGTTGGACTTGAGCTGTAGAACCAACCAAAAAAGTGCCAGGCTATGCTCCAAACAATTGCCTTCAAGAGAAGTCTTATTTGGTGCCTGGGATTTGAGACAAATGTGCTTCTTGTTATCACATTTCCATACATTTATTACTGAAACATGGTGACGAGATTTTCTATGAATAATGGATATACAGATAAAACTTTTGCATAGGTTATTCACTTTGGAAAGTTTACAAGTGAGTGCACATGTATATAAAGAGATTAATTCTCTATATATATATTCACATTTCTTATTTTTCTTGAACATGGCTATTTGTGACGTATTTATTATAAATAAATAAATAAATAGAGTGAGTACCTTGTGATGGGAGTTCCGTTGGTAGCATGCAAGCAGTTAATCAAATTACCGGCAGACATTCCGCTTGGATATTTGAGCTTGTGACGAAGTAGCAATACCTATAAATAACAAATGATGAAGATGAATGAATTTCACTAGGTATTTGATTAGTGCTAATATATATATATATAATCAGTTTTGTATAACATCAGTATCATATTAATATCAACATTGTACAAATATTTTATTAGGGGCATAAATTAATTAAATTGATCAATATAGTTGCATCTTCTTAATTACCTTGCTTAAGGGAACGACGGTGAATATACCAATAAAACTTGTTATGAAGAGAAATACAATGATCCAACTAGGAGCAAGTGTCTTTGTGTCCGCTGGATCTGTGTACGTAATTCCCATATATGAATTCATTGCTAACAAATAGCTCCCAAAACCACCTGTTGGAAAGTCACAATTTGTGTGATGTGGAAAAATTTTAAAAAGTATATAATTATATTTTAAATTTATAAAACATCTACATATTTAAAAACCAATTTAAAAATTTTATAAAAAATAACTAGTGGTTTTTTATTTTTATTTTATTTTATTGAAAAGTATACAAGCAAATATACAAAATTTTTACATCGATATATGGATAAAATAAACTTAAAAGAAAAAAGGATAAACTATTTATATTAAAAAAAACAAGATATAATAAGGAAAAAAATAACACTGAGAAAAACAACTAATCAACAGTTAGAGATCCACCGATGGTGGAGAATACAACACAGAAAGAAAAAAAAAATAAAGAATAACTAATTTTTCCTAATAATATGCAGTTTAAAATATTTTTCATATAAATGAATAAAATAAATAATAATAATTTGAACCTAAATCTGAAAATCAAAATTATTTCGTATTTATCAAATAAAACCCTTAGAACAGGAGAATTGGTATCGTCCCCTTCCCAAGCCAAAAGGTTCAGGTCCAGGACTTCTTCATATTCATTAAAAAAAATAATAAAAAATAAATAAAATAAAATAATGTTCAAATTACCATTCAAGGTTTATTAAAAAAAAATTACCATTCAAGGTAATACTGGTGCATGCCAACAGGGATGCATAAAGCACAGTGTTCTCCTGGCGTGTGAAGGGTCTCTGATGAAAGCCAATGGTTTCCATGAAGGTGGTCCACACCTTGATCACCAAAAAACCAATTGGTGCGGAGAAAAGGTTGAACACTATGCTCTCCCCTTGTTGTAGGGTAAGTCTCATGCAAATATATGTAATAAAGAACCCTAAGATAATGCTAACAACTAAGGCCCTTGGGGTCAGCTGCTCTGTCCATTTGGGCACCTCCTTGCCCTCAAACATCTTCTCCACAGACCCCTCAACTGTGAGGTTTCCATTTTGATGCTCATTTTCTTTTTCTTTTTCTTTTTCTTTTTTAGCCACTGGTTCAGGCATGGCCCTGAAGGAGGAGGAGGAGGAGGGGAAAGGGAAAGAATGGTTAAGGTGAAGGGATTGTTACTTTTATGTCAATGCTTGTAAACCCTAAATCAATCATGCTATTCTTAAATTAACAGAGTGTCTTTGCCTTGACTTTCTCTATTTTTAGCACCAAAGAATGCTATTTTTAATGGTCAAATTCTCAAGAATTATTGGTTGGAAATAAGGGTTAAAGTTGAATTTAATTTGTATATTTAGTATTTAGTAGGAAAAAATAATGATATTTTTAGCAAATAATTTTAGTGATTAATTGATTCCCCTCCATATTGATGTTGTGATTCTTGAAAGAAGAGAGACAGTAAATAAAATTATTTGTTACAAGTATTGTGTATTTGATATTTTGAGCAGTTTTTGTCAGGATCAAGTGACACCTTTGATGAACTCTTACTGAATCTCACTCACTCCAGACTCTTAATGATTTGTAATGTAACACTAAAGAAGAAGAACGGAAAGATGCGATTCACACTGGAGAACACTCTGTATCCTTCATTCATTCATTACTCAGTCATTTAAACGAACACATAACGGACACTTGTCTGGAATCACACTAGCATACATGCTTAAACAAACAAACAAGCTTCTAATACAGTAACAACAACTTTAAGCATCTAAACAAGTAACTAGAAACAAATACAAGTAGATGATTCAGCAGGTCATGATTCCAATGTATAATTGTATCATTGACATCCTCATTGTCACCTGTAATGTAGATACTTTGATCACATTCAATCTCCGACATACTCCCCTTGATCAGAGAATTGCTTAACTCCCAGTCCTTCTCGAAAGAACACAAATTTGGATCTAGGTAAGGCTTTGGTGAAAACATCAGCTAACTGCACTTCAGTGCTACAGTGAGTTACATCAATTGCCCCGTCCTTCATCAAGTCTCTTATAAAGTGGTAGCGACTGTCAATGTGTTTGGTGCGACTATGATGAATGGGGTTTTTGATAATAGAAATTGCTGAGAGATTGTCACATAATATGGTAGTTGCCTCTTCTCGCACTTCATCCAGATCCTATAGAAGACGTTGGAGCCACATTGCTTCACACGCGGCTGCTGTAACAAAAATGTACTCTGCTTCTGTGCATGACAAAGCAGTGATCGGTTGCTTCTTTGAGCACCAAGAGACGGCACCTGATCCAAGTGAGAAGACCCACCCTATGGTGCTCCTTCTGTCATCCTGAGACCCGCCTTAGTCACTATCTGAGTAACCTATTAACTTAAAATTCTAAGTTTTGTTGTACCAAATTCCATGATTTACTGTACCATTGATGTATCGAAGAATCCTCTTAACATCTCCAAGGTGGTGCAAGCTTGGTCTTTGCATGAAGCGAGACACTAATGACACGACATGCATAATATTTGGGCAAGTGTGGGTCAGATACAGCAGTCCACCAACTATTTTCCTGTATCTCATTGGATTTGCTTCACCAGAGTTGTCCAATGAATGAAGTTTTTCATTTGAATTTAGAGGATTGTCAACACACTTACAATGTGACATCCCTGTCCTCTGGAGGAGATCAACAACATACTTCTCTTGAGATACAAAAATAGAACCTTTGCGTTGTATCACCTCTAACCCAAGAAAATATTTCGTGGGTCTGAGATCGGTCATCTCAAATATCTGCATCATTGTTTCCTTAAATTCAATTAACATCTTTGCCAATGATCCCATATCGAGTATATCGTCAACATACATATAGAGTAAAAGGATTCCGGAGTTACCTTCCCGTTTACAGTAAACAGTATGTTCGTTGATGCTCTTGATAAATCCCATTTGTTCAAATTCAACGTCAATTAGACTATACCAAGCTCGAGGCGCCTATCTTAAACCATACAATGCCTTATGGAGACAATATATGTGATCCTCCCTTCCATCAACAAGGAAACCTTCTGGTTGAGTCACAAAGACTTCTTCTTTGAGATCACCATTCAGAAATGATGATTTAACATCTAGTTGATGTATTTTCCACTCCTTCTGAGCACTGAGTGCCAGAAATAATCACACGGTCTCCATCTGGGTCACAGTTTCAAATCAACTTCACTGAACTCCATCAAACTAGGAGATGGAAAAATGCTTCAAGTTAAAGGTGTTGGGAAGGTATCTCTTCGGTCTAACACTGGAAAAGTTACAACACTGAATGATATTCAGTTTGTACCAAACTTGGCTCACAACTTGCTGAGTGTTGGACAATTAATTGATTTAGGATATTGTGTTGAATTTTCAAAGGATGGATGCATCATAAAAGAAGGAAAAATCTATGACAAAGGTTGCTCAAGTGGCAATGACTAAACATAGACTTTTTCCGTTTGATGGAAATGATGTACATCATGCAAACATGGCATAAAATGCAGGAATTACTTCAGAGTTATGGCACAAATGATACTGGCATTTAAACATGGAGAGTTTGAAAGATTTGGGTGATCATCAGATGGTGATAGGTCTACTATCTATAATAGAAACAAAACAGTGTGAAGCTAGCTCGCTGGGGAAGCAAATCAGCATCAAATTTCCTACAGGGATATTTAAAAAAGCCATGGCACCACTGGAGCTTGTGCATGGAGATGTAGTAGGACCAGTAAAAGCAACCGCCATTAGAGGTAACTCATATTTCCTATTACTAACTGATGATTTTTCAAGGCATAGTTGGGTGTATTTTCTACAGAAAAAATCAGAAGTATTTCAACACTTCAAGCAATTGATGGAGACTCAGTTATCACGCCCATTAAAAGTTCTTCGCACAGACAGAGAAGGGGAATTCACATCATGTGAGTTCGAATCATTCTGCAAGCTTGGCGATGTTCTCCACCAACTCACGGCTCCAAGAACTCCCCAGCAGAACGACGTAGCTGAGCACTAGAACCGAACAGTAATAGAGATGGTGAGGATGATGATGCAGGAGAAGAAACTACCCTCAAAGTATTGGGCCAAATTAAGCTATCACCACATATATACATCGTGAACCAATCGCCGACGAAAGCTCTAGATTTTCAAACTCCAGTTGAAGCGTTAACCAGGTCAAAGCACCATGTTGACCATCTCAGAGTATTCAGATGTCTAGTCTACTGACATGTTAACTCGCAACAACGAGTTAAGTTCGATCCCAAGTCCCAAGCTGGTATCTTTGTCGGCTACTATGACAAGTCGAAGGCGTATAAAGTGATCGACCCCATTTCAAACAGAGTCCACATCAGCAGAGATCTGCATTTTTCGAAGACAAACACTAGGATTGGTCCATCTGTTCAGCTGACTCAGATGCCTCAACTTGTGCATCATCACGTGAGAAGGAGGTGAAGCATAGCAACGAGACATTGCAAAGATCCTCACAGTCTGATCATACAAATCAACGGCAAGATTTCAACCATCAAGACAGTAACGGTTCTTTAGATGAATTGGATTTCTCTATCTGAGAAGATGAAGCTACTCCGGTGAGGTTTTAAAATCTTGAGGATATCTACAATTCCTGCTTATTTACTCTAACTGTAGCTGACCCTACCACGTATGAAGAAGCAATAAAGGATGAGATGTGGATCAAAGCTATAAATGAAGAGATAGAGGCAATTCAAAGGAATGGAACTTGGGAGCTAACTTCTCTACCGGAGAAGATGAAAGCTGTTGTTTTGAAGTGGATCTTTAAATCAAAATATAATTCAGATGGAACTCTATTGAAGAAGAAAGACTGTCTAGTAGCAAAGGGGTTCTTACAGAGGGAAGGAATTGACTTTGATGAAGTATTCTCTCCTGTGACCCGGATGGAGATCGTGCGATTATTTCTGGCACTCAGTGCTCAGAAGGACTGGAGGATACATCAACTAGATGTTAAATCAGCGTTTCTGAATGGTGATCTCAAAGAAGAAGTCTTTGTGACTCAACCAGAAGGTTTCCTTGTTGATGGAAGGGAGGATCACGTATATCGTCTCCATAAGGCCTTGTATGGTTTAAGATAGGCGCCTCAAGCTTGGTATAGTCGAATTGACGCTGAATTTGAACAAATTTTTATCACCTGACATGTGGTTGGAACAACCACTATCGATGAGCCAGATTCCTCTATTCTCTTTCACTTCTTCACCTACAACCATGAATGAAACCACTTCCTCTTCTTCTTTTGTTTCTTTCACAACATTTGCTTCTTTATTCCTACACTAGCACTGAGCTTTAACATGCCCATATTTTTTGCATACAAAACACTGTATACCTCTGTATTGCTTACTGCTATCTGCTTGATGAGGATATTGCTTGTTGCTGTCTGCTTGATGAGATGATTCCACACGATTGGGCTCTGAGCTTCTTCCATGCCCACGACCGCGTCCCCTTCCCCTGAGAAAGTGACGACCTCTTCCTCTTCCACCTCGGTGAGGATGATCACTAAACTGTGCTGAACCTCTCCTAGTATGCAAGGCTTTCTCTCCTTCATGGTGACTGCTTTCAATGTTGAGAATGGATTCATGATTTTTTAATGAACTACTGAGTTGCTAGACTATCAGTGTATTTAGATCCTTAGCCTCAATAATTGAGTGAACCACTAGAGAAAATATGGGAGTGAGACTCCTTAGAATCTTCGATACCACAGACTTTTGAGGAAGCTCTTCCTTCATCATTTGAATTTGATAGACAATGTCTAACACCCTAGTGATAAAATCCTGAACACACTCTCCTTGCTTCATCTTGACTGCATCGAACTCCCTTTGAAGAGAATGTAGTTGAATTGTGGTGTTGTCTGAGTCTCCCTGAAATTCAGTCTTGATGATGTCCTATGCCTCTTTGGCTATTTTTGCTTTTGATATCTTCACAAGTATTCTAGGATCAAGATATTGTTGGATTAAGTATAAAGCCTTAGCACCCTTTTTTAAACTCTCATTGATCTTTGTTGCATCACCTTCCTCATTGAAGCCTTTCTCCACCAGCTTCCACATATCTTTTGATCTAAACATTGTTTTCATCATCAGACTCCAAATTCCCCTTTGAAGAATGGAACATTAGCCTCCTTTGATGCGGAAGAACTTGACATCTTCTACCACGTCTGATACCACTATCAGGATCAAGTGACACCCTTGATGAACTCTTACTGAATCTCACTCACTCCAGACTCTTAATGATTTGTAATGCAACACTAAAGAAGAAGAACGGAAATATGTGATTCACACTGAAGAACACTCTGTATCCTTCATTAATTCATTACTCAGTCATTTAAACAAACACATAACAAACACACTTGTCTGGAATCACACTAGCATACATGCTAAAATAAACAAACAGCTTTAACTTAAAATTGAATTATAATGTATTGCTAAATACAAGTAGATGATTCATCAGGTCATGATTCCAATGCATAACTGTGTCATTGACATCCTCATTGTCACCTGTAATTGTAGATACTCTGATCACCTTCAATCTCCAACAGTTTTAACTCTAAATTGAATTATAATGTATTGCTAAAGTATTAAATTTTCATTACAATAATTTGTATATGTTATTGAAAATTTTATAACATCTGAAAAGTAAACTTTTGCGGTCCACATTAATTTGGAAACATTTGAGTAGAACTTTAGTTTCTCATGTTTTTCAAACTTTGTAATTAAAGAATGAATGTCCTAGAAATCCAATTTGCCCTCCATATAAGGCAAAATCGAGCGCCCGTTTTCATATATGAGCAATATTTTAAAATATCTTATAAGAGAAGAATAATCACATAATCAATTATTACCTCCTCCTATTTTAATTATAATCAAAATTAATCTTATATTTTTCATGGCTTTTTGCAACCCAAGTTGCAACAAGGCTGAAGCTAAATGCTTCGGAGATGATTGTCAAATGCAATTTCAATTTCTTATGCATCAACACCTGTGTACCAACATGTAACTCGTAACCACAAATCCTACTGGCAACATTTGACACTTGGTTTCTCAAAAATGACTTTGTAAGTTGTTATCTTCATTGAAAATATGTCTCTTGAATAATATTACTGTTAGTTCCGCCGATTAGGGTTTGTGAACTTAGAGGAACACTCACTCACTTAAGCACTCAAGAAAAGCTAACACAAACCACACAAGAAGAGACACAAGACGTTGGTAACCCAGTTCGGCATCCACTTGCCTACATCTGGGGGGCCATGCCCGGAGATCAACAATCCACTAAAAAGGGGTAAAAGATAGAAGAATACAAAACACACTTGTCACTCTCTCACAATACAAGAATACTACCCTCTCTAGATTGTCCGGTACCTCCCTACTCCCTCTTTCAAGAGTCGTACCCAATCCTAGACCAAGGTAGTATATATAGACGCCTCAACGTCCCAAATATAGCGCATACCCTTTTTAGAATCTCCGCGGCTTCTAACTTTAGAACCTTCCGAAATTAGATGTCGTAACTTATGTTGTAACATTTGTTGCGACATTGGCCCTGGCTGTTGGCTTGGCTGAATTCTGGCTCCATTGCTAAGCGACCTCAAGACACCCTATCTGAGTCGATGTAGCTCGATCACCTGATCCGAACCTACCAGCAACTAACCTCCCTCTTCAGCTCCTCACCACACAGCCCCCTCGCAAGGGGCGCACGTCCTATGTGCGTCTTCAAGAAACTTGCCAAACATAGTCTTCACTTCACCCTAGTTTGGTCTTCAAATCTTCTACAAAGATCTTCATTCAATCAGCTGAATCTTGCCAACAATAGGCGCATCTTCAAACATACCCTTAATAGACTTCATATCATCTCTATTAGGGTTCTTCAAATCTTCCCTTCAATAATCTTCTAAAATCATACCATTGATAGGTTATGTTTTCATTTAGCTCCACCCATATTTAGTCTTCAATCAATCTCCTAAATATGGTCTTGATGAGATCTTGACTCCAAGATATTGCTTGCTTGATTATTTTGCCTAAAATAGTTTCTCCAAGATCTTCATTCAATCTTCATGAGAGTTTGCAACTTCTTGCCAAAAATAGCTTTTCCAAGATCTCCCATGATATTTTCCACCTAGCCAAGTTTGATTGCCATGTCATCCGTCATTGACCATGCCACGTCATCATGCTTGCCATGTCACCTTGACTAGGTGTCAAATTATGCCAATCATTAAAGTGCATTTGCACTAACAATTACTTTTTGATCTCTTCCCCTGCAAGGCACCTCTTGTGTTGATTGTGCATTTAATTTTATGTTTTTTTATTTATCTAATTATTACTTTTGTATCAAATTTTTGATATATTTCAGATAGTTTATCTAATTTTAAAAAAAATAACAAAAACTCTTTGCGTATATAATACAAGAGTATTTATACGAAAGAAAATTATGAATTTTAAATTGTTATAGATGTCACTAAAGATTTTACACATAAATTCAAAGTTTAATTTATAGGAAACTTATATATGCAAAAACATTCTTTAGTGTCATATGTTGACAACTCATCATTCCCTGTAAAGCATGCATCACCTTGCTCCTTCAGCCATCCCCAAGACCATTCCAATCTCATGTCATCCTCTTCTCACAAAAGTTGAATGGAGAACGTAAAATAGAAATTATATATATATATATATATATATATATATATATATATATATATATATATATATATATATATAAAGTGGACAAACTATATGTCAGAGGCATCTGTATCACTGAAAATTGATCATATGACTCATGCTCTAAAAGAGTCTGGAATTCGAATGGCGTGACAGCTACCACTATAGTCCTTATTTAGTTGTTTATCTCTAATAAAAAAAAAGGTCCAATATAACTCATGCACACTCACTAGATGAAGGTATAAAAATGGGTAAATTTTTTGGCAGGGTACCAAACTATGGTCCTTTTTTATTATGGGATCCGAACTTTAATTTGAATCAAAATGATTATCCAAATTCAATTTTGTTTTGCCGGGTAGTTAGCAGAGAAATTCCAACTTATTTTTTTTAATGATATAGATACCAAAAATTCTCTGTCAACGTATGCATGATACATTGACAATTCTATCTCACATGCTGATCGAAATTTTTAACATCAAATCATCAAAAATAGATCAAAATCGCTTGGTGACCACTCAGTGAAAAAACATTAAAGTTAAATAATCATTTTGATTTAAATTAAAGTCTGAATCCTAAAATAAAAATAGATCATAGTTTGGTGTTTTATAAAAAAAAAATCACCTGCACAAAAACAATGCTCTTAATTTTTTCTTGAAAAAAAACACAATCTAATTAATAATACTAACATTAACAAATTAAAACAAATCATATTCCAATAAAAAAGAAACATTAAGATGGTTGGTTATACAACAAATAATCGAGCAGATTATTAGCCTGCACGGTCAAGAACCTAAGGCACATGGGTGGTTCATGGTGGTACATGCTCAACAAAGCCGCCGGAATCAACCATATAGACTCACCACACATCATCCCAGAAGCCAAGACAGGCACAAACATAGCTGCCCCCTGTGGATTCATCTTCTCCCACCTATACCTTATGAAGCTCCCAATGCACATACTTACTGTGAAGAACCCCCCTAAATAGAATGGAATTGCCATCCCAATAGGACTTGGAATGTACTTATAAAACCACCATTTCTTTCTCTTTGCCCCTTCCCTCATTGCATTGATCAAAACTGCACCAAAAAAGAACACCACACATAAGCTTATGCAGTTCTTGGGAAGCTTTGATAAACCATCGGTGCTAAGTAGTGCCATGGCTCGGTAGACTTTTGCGTACGGTGCCGAGTATAAGGACCCTTCCTTACCGAGATGCATTGATTTGTTTATAAACCAAAATATCACTGGTGCCATTATGCATCCCATTATTGTCCCGATAAATTGGCTTATGAACATTGATCTAGGCGATGATAAGGTTAGATAACCAGTTTTGAGATCTTGAATGAGATCCGAGGCGGAATTTGATATTGTCATCACTATACCACATGCTACTAAGCCTATAATGACACCGCCGGCTTTAGCACCAACCCATGCAGAGAAGATCATGATGGCGAACTTGCCGTAGGTTGGTGCTAGAGACCAATTGGTGACACCGCAACCGTATGCATTGCAAAAACCGAGCAATGGTGCCATTAGGTATGCCGCAAGAATGTGGTGCGGCATGAGCTGGGGGAAAATATTAGGCAAGCCAAAGATAGAAATTGTGAAGCAAAGAAGATAGCCTCCGACGGCGAATGTGGTCGGGATTTGCTCTTGAAGGAAGTGGTTGGTGCGGAGACGCTCTTCGTTAGTTACCGTATTGAGATCAGAAGAAGAGCTAGTACTAGTTTCCAAGGTCGACATGAATCCTCTTTGTTTGCGTTTGGCACGAAGATTGTGTAGGCTTCGTAGGAGGACTTCGATGAGATGGTAGAAGCCATCGCCGAGGATGACAGCGATCGATATGAATATCTTGTAGCCGAATGCACCTTGAAAGCTTGAGGCATCTAGCTTTGCAGGGTACCAAAGGCCCTCCTTGGTCTTGATATAAGGCCATAGGAATCCCCATGAGATTATGGCTCCCAAGAGTAAGGAGAAGTTAACTAGATGAGAGCAAATCATCCCAACAGCAATGTTTGACAGTGAAAAATCAAAGTAAAACCTGTTTTGAAATCAAATGCTGTAGTTATAAAATACTTCAAGGAAACTAAAATATAAAATAACAATTAATACAATGTTTATAAGTGAAGACACTGAAGAGCAAACCTTTTCAAGTAGGCTGAAGTGCCAAACAAAGGGAAGCTAGACCAACCACAATTAGGACCACCAGTGAATAACCAACTATATGCAGCCCAGAAGAAGCTACCCGTGAATGATTTCAACATAAGCCTCACTTGCTTCCTGATCAGTTTCATAAGTTTTAAATTGAAAATTAATTAAATTCAGTCAATGCTATTTCAAGATCATTCATTAATTTAAACTTGAATTTCCTGCTTGTACCTTGCTAACAGGGCTCCTTGAGGAGTGTGGAAGTTGTTGATAAGGTGAGCTACGGCTGAGCCTGTTGGGAATGTTAGCCTATGTTGTATAATTGTCATCTGAGAAATAAAACAAAGATCATATACTTCCTTTAAATTCTAAGAAACTAAATTTTTTTTTCTTGTTTGTGTCATGAAGGATGTGTTTCAAATAGTTACCTTTTATGTTTTGTGTGTATATATATATATATATATATTGGATAAATTTTTGTATATTGTTTTAATGAAGTTTTTAAATATAAGCACATATGATTTATTTAATTTTATAGAAAACCAAAATGATCATAAGAAATTAAACTAGTGTTTGAATTGGATGGAGTAACATTGATAAAGATTCAAGAGAATAATGTTTCGTTTCATACCTTTGCTATGGGTGAAATGGTGAACAAGCCAGTCAAGCTAACCATGAAAAGAAAAGGGATCATCCATGACTCTGAAGGATCTTTGGTACTATTCTCTTTAGCCGGGTCACGTATTTCACTTGCCACTTGACTGCTCATCGCCAAAATATAACTTCCAAAACCCCCTTAGCAATTGAATTTAAAAACATGACAGTTTAGGTTTTATTTAAAAAAAAGAACATATATACAATTGATGAAAAGATAAAATACTTAAATAGTCACTTAATTATTCGGGTATTCTTATTTGGGTTATTAAATTATAAAAATTTAAATTTGATCACCCAATTTAAAAATTACACTTATTTTGGTCATTGACACCTGTATCTTTAATTGTGGGCTAACACAGTGATCAATGTCACCACATTGATGATACATGTCACTTATTTTCATGCTAAAGCTAACAAGGTCATGTTGAGTGACTTGGTATTCCATCTATCATCATTAGCTACACGGAAGAAATATTGGTGGCGAAAATGTTGTTTTTACTTGCCACATGAAAGTGCTAATGTGACAAAAAAAATAGGTGACATGTATCGCCACTTCGCCAAACCATTAATGACATGAGCACCAATGAAACAATTAATTGTAATTCAAAAATTAAGTGACTCAATTGAAATTTTTAATAATTTAATATGACAAATAAAAAAAATCCAAATAATTGGATGACTATCTGGATATTTCACCGTTAGTTCAAACATTATATACAATATCACGAGAATGAAATAATACCGCTGAAGCCAATGCTAGTACAAGCGACAATGCATGTCTGAATGATTGTATTCTCTTGGCGAGTAAACGGGGTCCTAGATAAACCAGTAGCCTCAAGAACCCTAGTCCATGACTTAAC
Source organism: Dioscorea alata (assembly GCA_020875875.1). Taxonomy (NCBI): domain Eukaryota; kingdom Viridiplantae; phylum Streptophyta; class Magnoliopsida; order Dioscoreales; family Dioscoreaceae; genus Dioscorea; species Dioscorea alata. Next base: position 16,574,791 of record CM037021.1, read on the forward strand.
CAAGAAAAAACCTAGAAGGCCTGCAACGATGTTGAATGCAGGGACAATGCCGGTGGTGATGCTGAGCCTAAGAATAATGATGGTCAAGAATGTGCCCACCAACAGGCTCACAATGAATGCCCTTACCGTCAATTGCTCTGTCCATTTTGGTACCTTGTCATTTTGGAGCATTTGATCCACTGATAAATTATCAGGTTCGATGCCATTCGGATGGTCCGGCCAATGATCTCCATCTCGAACACGTTCCGACATTTTCTTTCTTTTTTTTTTATTTTTATTTTTTAATCTAAAAGAGAAGAAAGTAAGGAGGGAGAGGGAAAAAGGGTGGTTTGAGTTATGGGTGGAGATTGATGCATGGATGGCTTATTATAGTAAATATGCTTAGGTTTTATGAACCACGTACGAGAGACACGGAAGACCACCCACCTTTGTGGTTTCTTACCTGACCTTCTTACGATTTTTTTTTTATTATTTTAAAAAATTTATAAATCACTATTTTATTGAAAAGAAAACTAAATCCAGAGCAAGATAAATAACAAGATAATTTTACATAAATATATGTTGGTTTATAATTAAAAAAAATGTTTATATTTGTTAGGAACTTTTAAATTTTGGATTAAATTAATTATTATAAATATCAATTTAGAATTTATTAATTTTTTAAAAGTGTAAGCAATGCATAAATATGATTGAAAACATCAAAAGAATTCTAGAGGGGTGAAGCCACTATTTCTCTCACAAAAGACCTACACCCAGCTCAGTAATCAGTACAAGAACAGTACTTAGCCATGTGTACAGTGTGTGAACAGTACATGAACAATACTGCCAAGGAAAGATTCAAACATTTGTCCTCTCTTTTGCACTCTTGTGTTATACCATTGGACTATTCAATGATTGATGATCAATTATCCTTTTGCATTTAAAAAAAAAACTCAATGGAAGAAAACAAGAAGATAGAAACAATAATAATAGTTGTTGTCGTCTTCAACACTTGTAGTTTTTTTTTTCTCTTTTCTTTAATGTATTATGATTTATCTATTTTTAAAAAAATATATATAATAATAATAATGAGAAGAAGAAGAAGAAGAAAAATGAAGATGAAGAAAAAGAAATAAATATACATCTCATGAACTGAACTGAACTGAACTGAACTGATCAAGCATTGTATATTGCATACTGAATTCATCTGAAAAGTACATCTGTATATAGCCTGTTCATCCAGACCCACTAAACCAAGTATCCATCCTAATCAATTGTTGCTGCTGTTGCTCTACAAACAAAACAGTTAATAAGGTTTCAAGCTAAAGGAGCCCGTACTTAGGGTCCGAAACCATAACCCGATAAGTTCTACTTGAAAAGAACTTCATGCACATTGGCGAGTTCACACGGTTCAAATCCATCAACAAAGTTGGCAACAACCAAAGTGACTCTCCGCACATCAACCCGGACGCGAGTGCCGGCGTGAACGTCCTCGCATACTCCTTATTCACTCTCCCCCACAAGTATGTCACCAAGCTCCCTGTGCACATACTTATGGGCACATAAGGTCCCAAATAAAAGGTTATAGCCATCCCTGTCACACTTGGCACATAATGCTGCAACTCAAAGTTCAATTTCTTGGTCAATTCCTTTGCGGCATTGACAATAACAGCCAAGAAGAAGAACAAGATGCATAAAGAGAGGCAGTTATCTGGCAGAGCATGCAAGCCTTCCGTGCCAACTAGTGCTAATGCTCGGTACATCTTGGCGTAAGGCACCGGGTAGTCGGAACCTTCGTCGCCGAGAGTTGGGTCTTGTTGAAAAATGGAGAAGAATAGTGGCCCCAATACACAACCTAATGCTGAACCAAAGATCTGACTGATTAGCATTGCTTTCGGTGACGATAGTGTTAAGTAACCAGTTTTGTAGTCTTGGAGGATATCGGAAGAGTAGTTCACTATTGGCATTATTATGCCAGAGGATGCTAAGCCAGCTATGACACCTCCGGAGCTCATACCGACCCAGCCTGCCATGATGAAGATTAGGAGCTTGCCGTAGCTGGGGCCGAGTGATAGGTTAGTGAGACCAGCACCGTAGGCATTGCAGAAAGCGAAGATTGGAGCGATAAGGTAAACGGTGACGACGTGATAAGCTTTGAGTTGGTGGAAGATGGATGGAATGCCGATGATGGAAATAATGGCGCAGAATATGTAACCACCGATGGCGATTGGAGACGGGATGTGATCTTGGAGGAAGACTGTCATGCGGCGGTGTTCCTCTTGGCTTACTTCAACAATCGGAAGATCTGTATTGGAGTTTGTTGCAGACAACTTTTTACTTTCCGACAAGATGAAGTTCTCTTGCCTTTTGTTGTTGTATAAGTTGTGTGATGTTCGGATAAGCACATGGACTAAATGGAAGAGACCGTCGCCGACAACCATTGCTAAAGATATGAAGACCTTGTAACCGAATATGCCGTGCACGTCTTGGAGTCCTAGACCTTGTTGGATATAATTCATAATTAGATTAGGACTTGATTTGGTTTATGATAAAGTGTTATCTAGTTATTAGATATTAGATAATGTTAGATATAATTCATAATTAGATTAGGACTTGATTTAGTTTATGATAAGGTGTTATCTAGTTATTAGATATTAGATAAACTATGAAGTTTGAGTTCAACTAGTTTTGTAAAGTCTATAAATAGTTCTATGAATAAAGGTTTATGTAATTCTTTTCCCAATATTATTTGTTTGCTTCCCGTTGTTTCCCTTTGGGGTCTCCAACATTTGGTATCAGAGCTAAGGTTAGAAGATCATGGCAAGCAACGGGAGTTCTACTCAACCCTCCTTGCCTATCTTCAAGGGGGAGTCCTATGAATATTGGAGTACAAAGATGCGGACCCTATTCAAGTCACAGGATCTCTGGGATCTTGTGGAGCATGGCTATACCGACTCTGACGATGAAGTAAAGATGAAGGAGAATCGACGGCAGGATTCAAAGGCCTTGTTTCTGATCCAACAGGCCGTTCATGAATCTATCTTCTCCCGGATAGTGGCAGCCGAGACGTCCAAGGAGGCATGGACGACGTTGAAGACGGAGTTTCAAGGATCATCAAAGGTTTTGGTGGTGAAGCTCCAGACATTACGACATGATTTTGAGACTGCAACCATGAAGCCTGGCGAGTTGGTGCAGGATTACATCTCAAGGGTGATGACAATCATCAACCAGATAAGATGCTATGGCGATCTGATCAAGGATCAGACGGTAGTGGCGAAGATCCTTCGGAATTTGACTTCGCGTTTTGATCATGTCGTGGCGGCCATTGAAGAGTCGAAGGACTTGAAGACTTACACAGTCGATGAGCTGAGTGGCAGTTTGCGAGCTCATGAAGCCAGAATCCTCAGGCATGATGAGAAGACTGAGGAGAAGGTCCTGCAAGTGGAAGGAGACGCATACGGTGCAGGTAGAGGCCGCGGGAGAAGCGGCAAAGATGGATCAAGAGGAAGAGCATCTAGTAGGGGCAGAGGCAGAGGCCGAGGAGGCCACGATGATGAAAGGCAACAAGATGACAACAGGCAACACTACAACCCTAAGTTGAACCACAAGAGCAATCTTCAATGTCACTATTGCAAGAAGTTTGGCCACATTAAAGCTGAGTGTCGGCTTCTTGAGAAGCACGCAAATATGGCAGAAGAAAGTTGTGAGAGCCAAGAAAGCTATGAGCATTGTGAAAGCAATCTTTTTGTTACTCATAGTGATACTAACCCACCTGCTTCAAGTGTATGGCTTCTAGATAGTGGATGCTCAAATCATCTAACAGGAATACGGGAGTTGTTTGAAGAGTTAGATGAAACTCATAAGCATACTGTGAGGTTGGGTGATAACAAGAAGATTGTTGTAGAAGGGAAAGGCACGGTGGCTCTCAAATCTTCAGACGGGAAGATCAAGCTCTTGAGAGATGTGCAATATGCACCAGGTATTGCTCATAATCTTCTCAGTGTTGGTCAATTATTGCAGAGTGTCTATGTAGTTTCTTTTGAAGAAACAAAGTGTTGCATCCGAGACAAGCAAACTGGCTTTGAAGTAGCAACTGTTCCAATGTCCTCCAATCGCATGTTTCCCCTTGAGGTTTCAACTGTTAACAGCCTCAGTTTGATAGCAAAGCAAGGTGATGACTCCAAGTTATGGCATCTACGTTACGGGCATCTGAATATGAAAAGCCTGCAATTGCTGAATCACAAGAAGATGGTGAAGGGACTACCTCAAGTTAATGACATCCCAGTATGTGAAGGATGCATCTATGGCAAGCAAAGTAGGCCACCTTTTCCCTCCTATCGAGCGTGGAGAGCGTCAAATCCACTTGAACTTGTGCATGTGGATCTTTGTGGACCAATGCAAACAACATAACTTGGAGGTAATTCATACTTTATCCTCTTTACTGATGATTATAGTAGGATGAGTTGGGTCTATTTCATCAAGTTCAAATCACAAAGCCTTGAGTACTTTCGCAAATTCAAAGCCCAAGTAGAGAAGCAGTCAGGGTACTACATTACGACGCTTCGATCTGATCGTGGAGGAGAGTTTATGTCAAATGAGTTCAGCAATTATTGTGAAGAGCAAGGCATCAGAAGACAATTGACTGCTCTTTACACTCCGCAACAAAACGGGGTAGCAGAGAGAAAGAACCGGACGGTGGTGGAGATGGCCCGAAGCATGTTAAAAGAGAGAAATCTTCCCAATGAATTCTGGGGAGAAGCAGTATCCACAGCGGTCTATCTTTTGAATATCTCACCAACAAAGTCCATGGGGAATAAGACACCTTTTGAAGCTTTCACAGGTATAAAACCTTCTGTCTCACACTTGAAGGTGTTTGGATGTGTGGCTTATTTCATGAATAATGCCAACACCCGTCAAAAGCTTGATGCTAAATCACAAAAAGGTATTTTTATTGGGTACCATATGGAAACTAAAGGGTATAAATTGTTTAACCCTGTAACTAATAAGGTTTTGGTGAGTAGAGATATTATCTTTGATGAGAAGGCATGGTGGAATTGGTCTAATCCCCAAGAGGAGGAACAACAAGATGTCCCCTTGGAGCTTCAAGATGAACCAAGTAGAAGCTCCCCATCATCAAGTAGCAACAGTACACCTAGCAACAGTCCTTCAACCGGTCAACCTCCAGCATGCAGTCGACTTCAACCGAGTAGCTCAACTTCAGCAGCTAGGCAGACAACGCCCTGGTCAAATAGCGGAACTCAGCACCAAGGCAACTCCCCAGCCGGTCAACGTTCTCCAGATTTTGGTCAACACCATTGCCAAAGCATTCCAGCCGGTCAGAATTTTGGCAGTCAAGCTTCAGCCGGTCAGTACCCAACTTCAGGCTGGTCAACCCCTCCTGCAGACCAGTTAATGCCAGCTCCAGGCCAGTCAACACCTCCTATAGTTGGTCAACAACAAAGCACAAGCTCTAGTAGCTCGTTTGATGGTGTTCGTGGTGCCAAAATCCGATCACTTAGAGGGATCTATGAAAAAGCAAGAACCACTCTTCCTGAAGACACCCGATCTCTCATGGAGAGGTATAATGAATGCTCAATTTGCTCTTTCTGTCTCAGATCCTGTCTCTTATAATGAAGCTGCACAATGGGAAGAGTGGAGAGAAGCAATGTCAGTAGAGATGCAAGCCATCCAGAAGAATCAAACCTGGGAATTATCAGATTTACCAGAAGGAAAGAAAGCGGTAGGTCTAAAGTGGGTGTTCAAGACCAAGTTGAATGCAGATGGGTCTCTACAGAAGTACAAAGCTCGCCTTGTGGCAAAAGGCTATGCACAACAACAAGGAATTGATTTTGAAGAAACCTTCTCACCGGTAGCCCGGTTTGAGACAGTAAGAGTGTTCCTCTCAATTGCTGCACAACAACATTGGCTTGTTCATCAGTTGGATGTGAAGTCTGCCTTTCTCAATGGCGAACTTCAAGAAGAAGTTTATGTTACACAACCTGAGGGATTCATAGTTGAAGGAGAAGAGCACATGGTTTACAGGTTGAGGAAAGCCCTTTATGGATTGCGGCAAGCACCTCGGGCTTGGTACAGCCGCATAGATACCTTCTTTTCCAACAATGGGTATGAAAGAAGTGAGACAGAACCAACCTTGTACAGCAAGAGCCAAGGTAATGATCTATTGGTGATCTGTTTGTATGTTGATGATATTATTTGCATGGGCTCTTCACAAGCAATGGTTCAAGAGTTTAAACACAAGATGATGATCACATTTGAGATGAGTGATCTCGGCTTACTTCAATATTTCCTAGGTTTGGAGGTTAAATAAGACCAGGAAGGTATCTTTGTATTTCAAAAAAGGTATGCTCAAGATTTGCTCAGGAAATTTAATATGATGCATTGCAATAGTGTGGACACACCAATGAATGCAAGAGAGAAGCTTCAAGTGAATGATGGAGTAGAGAAAGCTGATGCAATGGTGTATAGAAGTATTGTTGGTGGTTTGTTATATTTGACCCACACCAGGCCTGATATTTCCTACTCAGTGAGTGTTATCTCAAGGTTTATGAGCTCTCCTTCAAGGCAGCATATGGGAGCTGCAAAGAGAATTCTAAGGTATATTGCTGGAACACAAGACTATGGGATCATGTATAGGAGTGTGCCAAAGTTCAAGTTACAAGGCTACACAGATAGTGATTGGGCCGGATCAATTGAGGATAGGAAGAGCACTTCAGGAAGTGTATTTTTGTTGGGATCGAGTGCAGTCACATGGAGTTCTAAAAAGCAAGAAGTGGTGGCTCTTTCAACATCAGAAGCAGAGTATATAGCTGCAACATCAGCAGCTTGTCAAGCAGTGTGGCTCAGAAGACTTTTATCAGATTTCAAACAAATGCAGGCAGGACCAACACAAATTCTGTGTGACAATAAGTCAACAATCACTATTGCCAAGAATCCCACTTTTCATGGCAGAACTAAGCATATAGACCTTCGTTATCATTTCATTAGAGGTCTAATTGCAGAAGCACAGGTTGCTTTGGATCATTGCAGTACAGAAGAACAACTAGCTGATATTTTCACAAAAGGATTATCAGCTCAGAAGCATGTTTATCTATGCTCCTTACTTGGAGTGTGCAATTATGAATCAAGGGGGAGTGTTGGATATCATTCATAATTAGATTAGGACTTGATTTGGTTTATGATAAAGTGTTATCTAGTTATTAGATATTAGATAATGTTAGATATAATTCATAATTAGATTAGGACTTGATTTGGTTTATGATAAGGTGTTATCTAGTTATTAGATATTAGATAAACTATGAAGTTTGAGTTCAACTAGTTTTGTAAAGTCTATAAATAGTTCTATGAATAAAGGTTTATGTAATTCTTTTCCCAATATTATTTGTTTGCTTCCCGTTGTTTCCCTTTGGGGTCTCCAACACGGGGAACCACTGGCTCTCTTTGCTCTTGATGTGTGGCCATAAGAATGCATGGGAGATGACACCACCTAAGAGTAATGAGAGGTTAATTGAAACAGGGCATATCATTCCCATTCCCATGTTTGATGCGGAGCATTCGAAGTAAAACCTGATCAAAGAGAAATACAAGATAACTAATAATCCCACATCAGTGAATTTAATAAAATGAGAGTTTTACTTGTTGTCGTAGGCGGTCATGCCGAATACTGGGAAGTTGCTGAAGCCACAGAATGGACGTGCAGAGTACATCCATTTGAACCCTGCCCAGAGAAAGCTTCCCACTAGGGATTTGAACAAGACCCACACTTGTTTTCTGATATGTAATAAAACCAAAGCAATTAGTTTTCAAAATTGAGATTAATTTCTCTTTGTTTTCTTGATTACTGCTTAATTTACTTAGCAATGAGGGCTCCCTGAGAGGTCTGAAAACTGTTGATAAGATGAGCAATAGCCACCCCACTAGGATAATAAAGTTTTTGCCCAACAATCATCACCTGATCAACAAGATCATAATAATTTCATCAAAATTTTTCTATCTTTTTGATTGATCACATGAGCATTGAGATTTTGATAGTTAATGCAACCTTGGCAATGGGAGCAACAATGAACAAGCCTACAATGCTGACTAAGAACATGAAAGCTATAGTTGATCCGATCCCTAGAACTTGGATATTCTTCACATCAATTGCCTCACTGAAATCGGCCGCCACATTGTTACTCATCGCAAACAAGTAGCTTCCGAAACCACCTGCACAAAAATAAAGAAATTAAATCACATACCATTTCCGCAATCAAAAGAATTGATATAAATGAATTAGAGTTATGCCAACGTTAGTATAGTCCAACAGTAAAACTCTGAGAGTTCCATATGAGAATCTGGGAGGTCGAAACTTTGTCTTCCATGTTGTTAACAGAATGGGGAAAAAAAAAAGCTAGTTTCACAACCAAAAGAATTGATATAAATGAACGAGAGTTATGCCAACATTAGTATAGTACAACAGTAAAACTCGAAAGTTACATGTGATAGACTGAGAGGTTGAATCTTCTGTTTCTGTGTCGTTAGAAAAAAAGGAAAAGAAACTAGTTACCACTCTGGACAACGCTAACGCAGGCAATGACGCATGTCTGAATGATGGTGTTCTCCTGACGGGTGAAAGGGCTAGAGAAGCAGAGTTTCTCAAAGGCTTGTGACCAAGACTTGAGCATGAAGAAGGCGAGAAGCCCGGAGGAGATATTGAGGCTGGGGATGATACCAATGGTGAGGCTCATCCTCATGATGATGAAGTTAAACATAACACCAAGAATGAGGCTGATGATTAAAGCACGAGGTGTTAGCTGCTCGGTCCATTCAGGCACCTCAGCAGCCTCCAGAGTTTGATCCATTGAGCCTTCTTCATCTGAGTCATAGCCATCCTCTAGCACCCCCTCCTCCATGTCATCATTGCCGGAAGCCATCGGAGGTGATGGTTGACCGGAGGAGGAGGGGGCTAGGTTCCGGAGAACTCAGCTAAGGGATGGGATGAGGAGATTGCCGGAGGAGAAGAAGACCTTTATTATATGCAAAACCGTTTGTCATGGTTTTTTTTAATGGACTTAGTTGTGTGCACAGAGAGAACAATTGTGACCGTTAAAGTTATCTTGAGATGGCTAAGTTGATGATCTTAAAGTAAATGGATGGTTATTGATGATTTGAGTAATGTTTTTGGTTTGTTTTGTTTGTGCAGATTACATCAGCATATTTAGGAAGAGAGGCGGATCTAAGGAATCAGGTTAGTGGTTGGTTGTATCCTAATTGGGTGGTCCATAAATAATAATGTTTCATCTTTCATCTTGTTCAATACATTGTTTATTGTCTAGTTAATTGATAAAGAATGAGGATAAATTTGGTCATATTTTGATGAATTGGTATTCTCATAAATGGATTTTTTTAATTATAATTTGGTATTGCCTAGATATTGGGTTTTAATTGTGGTTATTATCAATTTCATTGTTGTATTTGTTAGGGATGTTAATTGGCCCCGGCCGTGACGGAGAACCCGATTCCCCGTCGGGGCCGGGGCCGGGGAATATCCTCCCCGGCCCCGAAATATTAAATATTTAATTTAAATATTATATATATTATATTTTATGTTATAAATATCTAAATAAAAATTAGAAAAAACCCATATATTTATTTATTTATTTAGCAAATTATTAATAATTAAATAAACATTAGTATAAAAATTAAATAAAGTTCTAAACTTATATTAACTATATTGTATTTTTTAAATTTTTTTTAAATTTTGCAAATAATTTATTGGGGATTGTGTATATTGGTATTTTGTGTTAAGTATTATTTGTAAATGAGTTTCTCAATTATTAAAAAATTTTATTGTATTTTTAGTAAATATTTTATAAATTTTATTTTAAATAATAATAATAATAATTTAATTTATTAATCAGGGCCGGGGAATCCCCGAACCCGAAAAATCCCCGCGGGGACGGGGACAGGAAAAAAATTCCCCGAATTTAGATTCGGGGCCGGGAGTATAATTTCGGGGTTGGGGCCAGGGAATGTATCCCCCGGTGAATCCCCGCTCCGTTGACATCTCTAGTATTTGTTTAAAGTAACGTACAATCTAGACAATGAAGCCAAGTTATATGAGGGTTTTTACATATATGCTACAAGCAACTATTTAAGAGAACTTATGAATGTGTGCGGGCATGGAGTGATAGGGATGCACACAAGTGTATGCGCCAATCGCGTAATAAAGTGTGCTTGAAGTGCAGAGTGTTGGTCCACAGTGAAGGAGGTGAGAACTAGTAATAACTCTAAATCCGAAAATTAGCCTAATAAGTAAAATGGTGTGTGTAAACAAAGCTAAAAGAAAACTAGAAAATACAGGAAATAAAACTGGAGGGAAATCAAAGGAAGAAACGATGTCCAGGCGTAGTAACTGTCTAAGGTTATGAAGTATAGGACAAAGGTTGTCTAGGTATGCAATCCTATTTGAACCGAGAGGTTTCTAGAAGTATACTAAACCCCGATTTCTCAGGCAAAGAGTAACTGAATAGACGTAAAGCTGATACAGACATCCACATAATCGCATTAACACTCTATGAAACCTCACCATAAGTTAATGACAATCTCTTAAGTAGATAATCTCTCCCAAAAAGAGAGAGATTATCCCTAATCTGAATACAAAGCAAAAATGCGATTTCTCCTAAAATTCACTCCACATAATTGTAAAGAGCACAGAAATTGGCAATAACTCACTCGGGAGAACTGAGTAATACAAAGTCTCTAAAGTACCCTATACCCAGGCTTATTGGCAATTCCCTCTAATCACGGCATGTCTATGCTAGGTAGGTATTTCTACTCGTCACGTGGCACATCAAACATGATAGCTAGGGCTTTCGCCTCGTTAGCAACCAAGCATTCAAACACACAATTAGATTCAAATAGATATGATCCTAAATAAGAAATCAATTAAAGCATCAAAGATCCAACAACCAAAGTCGTAAAAGTAAACCCTAGAGTTCAACTACACCTAAACATCTACAAATTAGCCCTCCATTAAGCATTCAAGATACAATGAATTGGAACAGACATAAGATCTATGAAAACCCCCTTGTTAATCCCTAGGATGGAGAGTCGCCGAGGTCGCTTCCACGCATGCCGCCAAGATGAGCTTAACGGCTACGATCTTCAATCCCCTTGAATGCCGGGCCAAATCTCTCTCCAAATCTTGCCTAAGGTGCTGAAGATTCAGCCATTTTCTTCCTCAAACTCGCCTTCAAGAATCAACCCCCGAAGAAGAGAGATAGAATAGATGATGCTCTAAAAATCCTCTTAAATTATATTTATACCCGGATGTTTACGGGCTACTTACCGGCGTAAGTGCAATGTCGTAAGGGAGCTTAGGAAGATCGTCGCAAGCCTTACGGGCACGCTTACGTAAGCCTCATCTGTAAGGTCTTCTGAATATGTTACGGTCCAACTTAGGGTCGTAAGCACTGGACTGTAAGCTTCTCTGTTTGCTTCTTGCGACTGCTCTTAGGGGCCGTTTGGTTCTTGGTAATGTAGAAAGATTACCACGTGTTACGTGGTAATCTGAAAATATTACCATGTTTGGTATTGCACCGGTGGTAATCTGGATGGTAATATCACATTACCAACATGAAACTATTACCAAGAAAGTTGGTAATCATATTACCACCAAATTTGGTGTCTATCTTGGATTACCAAGCATATAGTAATCTCATAACTTGGTAATGAACTATTCCCGGTAATAAGAGTTCCTAACCAAACATGGTTATATCATATTACCACAATATTCCCAAGTATATAATATTTCCATCTATATTACCATGGTAATCTTGATATGTGGTAATATGTCATTACCATAAATCAAACAACCCCTTACGGGCATGCACTGTGGTCATAAGCTTCTTTGGATGGTCCCTACAGATGTAAGTCTTGCCCGTAAAGTCCTCTGAATTGACTCTGAATCCTCTTTACTAGCATAAGCATGCCCACAAGGTCTTCTCGACTATACTTTCAGTCGTAAGAGGGACCGTAAGCTACGCCTTGTCCTTGTTCTAATGATGCTAAAAGAGCTCTAACTTCATCGTTCTTGGTTTAAATTGCTTCTTTTTTATCTCCCTTGCCTTTAAGCACTACCTTAAGCCTGTTAATGCAAAACACACGATATTTAGCATCGAATTCTATATTATGGTTCTAATGCATGCTAAATAATGTACAAATAAATATAAAATATGTAAATAAACTACACTCATTATGGAGTTAATACTTTAATACACATGTGTCCTTATCTTGCGTGGGATTTGGAGTTCAATCTCCGATTCTCCCTGTACACAAAGAACCTAGTATTAATCAGCTAAAATGTCATTGGTAGTTTATTTTTAAAAACTAATTATAATCATTTTAATCATATTTTAATATGGTTTCGATAATTGAGTAGTGAATTGATATTTAAACAAATATAGTGTTATAAGTTGTGTCCTGAGTTTTGTTTAAAGTGAACTAAAATACTTACATTATGACGTATGAGTTTTTGGAATTATGAGAAAATTTTGAGATACATGGTAACAGTGTAAAGATTGAGCAGAATTTAGATGATCAAACCCACTTAAAAAGTAGCTAGCAAAGTCAAGTCACGACCAAAACTAAATCCATGTCAATCCAATTTATAATTAACCTCGGCTAATTTAAGCATATTTTAAAATTTTATTATAATAAATAACTCTGGCAAATTTAGCCACCATCATTATATATACTTAATATTAATATAGTGGAATCACCTTCATTTTTTATGCCCATGGCTTTTTCATAATTTTAAATTTTCATGTGAAATTTGTATTCTTGATTTATTTTATTTTGTTTCATCATTAATTATCTCTTTCATATATAATAACTGATGTATAAATTACAACCATAATGTTTTCTTAATTTTTCGTTATCCATTATTAATCATATTTATATTTTATCAATTCATTTGGGTATGTTTGCATTGTAAAAACAAGAATTGAAATTTTATCTGATATATAACATTTATTAAATTTAGATATGTTTTGTTTTAACAAAATTATGGTTTATTTATTTTATTAAAAAAGAGTTTGCAAAGCATTCTATTATTTAAACTGGAAACTGGTATTTGTAGTTTAAAACTATTTAACTAAAATAAGCTCTTTAAAAAATACTTCTAATTATTACTTTATTAATTTTCTCTCACATAATATTTTTCTCAATTTAATAATTATAAAAGTTTTTTTTTTATTGGAACAAGGATATAGTTGAAAGAAAGTTACATATTTTATGTAAATTTTTTTTAACATAATATGATTATTAATGTGAAAAAAAAAAGTCTGAAAAATCTATCAAAACACAAATGACAATTGAAATACACAAGTTGACTCAACAACTTTTTTGACTTACTGACCCTTTTGGATTTCTTACTAAGACATTTATTTGGAAGAGGACCCAAAATCAAATTCCGAAGCTCAGATAAAGTGAAGACATAAAAAATTAATATTTTTAACTGGTTGATTTGGAAAAACAAGATCTTGTCTCTTGAGAATTTTGTAATCAGAAGATGCGATAGACTCCCATGGCAACTTGTGTTATGTGTCACTCGGGAATTGAATCGATTGATCATCTTTTTATTCATTGCTCGTTCGCTCAAGCGGTGTGGGATTATGTGGATAGTGTGCTTAATGTTACAGACCCTCCAGCGACGATGAGCTATTTGTGGTGTGGGTGGAGAATGAATGTGAGGCCTGTGGGTAGGGAGTTGGTTGATCTTGTAGTGAAGGTGTTGTTGTGGAATATATGGTTGGTGAGGAATGAGCGAATCTTTAATGCTAAAATCTTGACTATGCCTTCTCTTATTTTGAGAATTGATCGTATGCTTCTATCGTGGTTTGATGCTCTTGTAGACGGTGCTAAGGAGAAGCTCAGTGAAGCAATGACTACTGTCAGACAAAGACTGGAGTTCTTAAGAAGAAGATAACAGCAAAAGGGAGAGCGTGTCTTGGTAGCCCTTCTAAACCTTGAGTTGCAGCAATAGCAAGTGCTCTGTAGGTCGTTCCACCATATGCAGGGTATTCTGAGTCTGGCTGCCCAAAGTTGGGTTAGTTGTAGTAGTAGTAGAAGACAATGGGACCAAAAACACAACCCATTGCAGTGCCAATAGCTTGCCCAATAATGAGTGATCTAGGTGAGGTTAAGGTCATGTAGGCTAACTTCAAGTTTTGGATTAGGTCAGTGACTGGTGACATTACTGCCACTACCACACTTGAAGCCACTAAACTACCAAGAACTCCTCCTTGACTCAATCCAATCCAGCTCCCAAATAAGTAGATGGCAAACCTCCCATAACCAGGAGCAAAACTGAAGTCCGAAACACCGACACCGTATGCATTGCAGAAGTTCAACACCGGTGCGATAATGTACAACACCGCAATGTGGATTGGTTCTATTTGTGGGAAGATGAAAGGGATGACCACCGCCGATATAGTCCCGGTGAGAAGAAACCCACCAATGGTTATCGGTGTCGGAATGTGACCTTTGAGAAACATTTTGGTGCGAAGGCGATCGTCGTAGCTCAAGTTAGCCGTCATGGCAGCATCAGTGCTGTGCCGGTGGTGGTGGTCGTGGAGGGGGACAATGAAACCTTTCTGCTTTTTCTTGAGATAAGTATCATGGAAACTTTTAAACAGAATGACACTAACGTGGAAGAGGCCTTCACCGAGAAGGACTGCAGTGGTGAGTAGAATTTTGTAGCTATAGAGGCCATGCAGGGTTTGAGCTTTGCCAAATGGGTACCATATCCCTTCTTTGCTTTTGAAAATTGGCCAAATGATTCCCCATGAAATAAAAGCACCAATCAAGTATGAGATGGAGACAATGTGAGGGCAAATCAACCCTATAGCAATCTGACCAGGAGAAATGCTTGTATAAAACCTGGATCATTGTATGTATATATATACATGCAACATTATGATTAAGATCATGTATGTCTATGATTTGTAGTTAATTATTTGTTTGTTGTGTTTAAATATATGTAAGAGAGAAGAAGAAATTAACTCACGTGTTTTCCAAAGCTTGTAAACCAAATGCAGGAAACATATCTAATCCACAGAATAAACCACCTGCATACATCCATTTGAAGACTCCCCAACTGAAGCTCCCACAGCATGATTTCAGTAAAAGCCATATTTGCTGCCTTGCAGGTAAAAGTTAATTTGTACACAAGTTCAATGATAATATTTATATATCTAAAATTAGCATCACATAACCAACGACCCCGCCGAGGCTTATGCACGCCCCTGTCTTAGCGGCTACGCCGCTCATCTTGACAAAAAAAAAAAAAAAAAAAAAAATTAGCATCACATATTTTTTATGATGTCTAGCAGTTTTACCCTACATTTTATTTTATTCATTTTTGTGCTTGAATTTTATATAAAATACATAAATCTAATTTTTATAAAAAAACTATTGGTTTTACCTCTTATGCAATGCCTCTGTAGGCATGTGGATGACATTGATGAAGTGAGACACGTTGCAGCCTGTAGGGTATGTTAGCCTAAGACGAAGGATCAATATCTAAAAACCAGGGAGAGCACTGATAAGTTATTGAGCAACAATTAATGGAGGCAAAGAGAGAGTTGGTTTTGATTATATATAACCTTGGCCGCTGGAATCATAGTGAACAAACCAATAAAGTTAACCAAGAAAAGGTACATGATCATCCAACCGGGCCTAATTGTTGTCCAGTTATTCCCTTCTCTCCCTTGCTCAAATTGTTTTGCCACCAACCCACTCATCCCGAGTATAGCACTTGAAAATCCACCTATCAAACCATATCTTAAAATTAAAAATTGTATATATATTCGGTACTATACAATAACAAATTGAAAGAGTACTGTAATAATTGAAATTACTCAATATACTATTATCATCTATTATCGTCTAATCCTTGTTTATCTTTATCATCCCAAGCTCCATGCTAAACAAATATATATACTGATCATGTCAAAGTCAAAAAACATCAAATTGAATATTTCTTATCTTTGTTGTTCGGTTGTTTTATTTTGTTTGTTGTTCCCCTCCTTTCTGCTGAGTGTGTTGTTGGTTTTTATTTCGAGTATGTACTGTTATGTTTTCTTTAAATAAAATTGTGATTTATTCACTTTATTCAAAAATAAATAAATAAATTATAATTTATTAATTTTATTAAAAAAAATTATAAAACCAAACAAACATAACTTGATACTTTTGTTTTTTTCCCATCTAGAGATCAATATAGTGTTTTTTTTTTTTTTTTAATGTATGTGATTTATTTAATTTATTAAAAAAATAACTTGATGAAAAAAATAGAAGTTACCATAATAGACGATGCTAAAAAAGCCAACAAGACAGCCATGCATGACTACAGTCTCTTGTCGAGTAATAGGATTCTTGAGTATGTCAATTGAATCTAAAATGATAGTCCATGTCTTAAGAATATAAAGACTGAGAAGGTAAGGAGGGATAGTGCCGGTGAGGATGAAGGCTGTGACAAGGTTTAGCTTCATGAGAAGGATGGTCATGAAGCTGCCAATGAATAGACAGACAAAGAAAACTCGTGTTGTGAGTTGCTTGTTCCATTCTAGCACCTCAACACCTTCGAAATGCTGTTCAACGGAGGGCTCGTCGGTGTTAAGCCGTGTAGTGTCTCCTATTTTTCCACTTGCCATGGGCAATGGTTGATCTACAAAGGAGGATAGTGCATGTAGAAGGGTGAGGTGTGTGGAGGAGACTAGTTAAGGCTTTCTTCTTGCTTTTAGCATTTTTAATGGTTTCCCGTTTTAGTAGCAATAGAGAACGGGTATAAACAATAAAAGTTTATGTTTTTTTTTTTAAAATATATATAAACTTCATTTTTATAAATATATAAATCAGATTCATTAATGAGTAAAATATTAGGATCATATATGTAATTGAGAAAAGGACAATTTCCAAGATGGTTCTATTATTTACAAAAATTGTTTAGACTTTTAAACAATTTAAAATGGCTCTAGGGTTATTTTAAATTAATGTGATGATATTAGAGTCGCTATTTCGACAAATAAAATAGTTTTAAAGTTATTTAAATAATTAAAAAATAGCAATCTTGTTAAATTGCCCCTAAGAGAAGGATAGCATTCGTTTAAAATTTTGTTAATAAAAAAAAAATAAAACGCATCCATTTGTAAATTATACGGTAAAAAGCGCTATTTAAAAAAATTCCTATTTTTTTTTTTAACTTTTATTTTATTTCTTTTATCTGTGAGCAAGATTGTAAGTGCCAAACAATAAGTTTGGCACGGGCAAGCTTGCTAATTAATCATATGTGGGCTCGCATGGCCCCTGCCAAACTCACCTTTCCTTGCACATGCTCACCAAAATGGGGTGAGCTAGTCCCAAGCTCAACCAATTATGCTCGAGCTTGCCATGGCTAGACAGACCAGTCCTAGTAAAAATGCAACCTAGAAAAAATTATAATATATTTTTTGAAAAATTATTTTTATTAGATAATAAATTATATTATAAAAACAAAAAAAATATAAATCAGTATTAATAGTTATAATAAAATAAAATATATTGATCTAAAAAAATCTAGAGATTTGAGATTTTTTTTTCATTTTTTGTTTAATTACTTGCAATGCATAAAATAAACTAAGTGATAAGATAATATTATATGATTAGAATAATAATAGATAATAGTAAATAAAAATTTAAAATATAATTTTTTTTTAAATAAACAATGAATTGTGATGCCCTAAAAAAATTGTGAAGTATATTATAAGACCAAATTTATTACATTTTGATATTATTATAAATTAAGTTCGTACAGTTTAAAAAATATTTAAAATTTTCAAGATTATAATTATGTGCAGAGTAACATCAAATGAAAATTTTAAATATAATTCTTTTGAAAAAGAAAATATGAATTATGGGACCTATTGTAAGACCAAATTTATTGCATATTAATATTACTATAAATTAAGTTTTATGGTTTTAAAAACACTAAAACTTTTCAAGATTATAATTATATGATAGGATAACAATAAATGAAAATTTCAAATATAATTTAAAAACTGAATTGTGGCACTTTAGAAAATTTGGGAACCCTATTATAACACCAAATTTATTAGTTATTGATATATCATAAATTAAGTTTTATAGTTAAAAAATTAAAGTTTTCAACATTATAATTATGTATATAAAATAATAAATAAAATTTTAAATTATATTTTAAAAAAATAAAAATTATGGGGCAAGAGTGTGGGCCTTGATACCGGTGAATGTTAACTCATCTATTTGAGTTGACAGTATTGCAAGCGATTTGAAGAAGACGGAGGGAACTAATACTCTATCAGCTGATAAAGCATCACCTTATAACATCTTTGAGTCCGATAACTCAATGTCTAAATTCGAAAGAAATCACATCTAGATTTGCATGGTGGGAAAGATTTGACGACCTCTGACCAACCAAAAGGGACTAGAAGAAGTGAGAGACTAAAAAAATCGTCATCGGGGTTCAATGTGGATGCGAGTTACCTGGCTAAGCAACCAAAGTCGGCCAAAGAGAAAGTGATACGTGGGGACAACATGGAAGATGCGACTTCCAAACCGCTTCTAATTTCAAATTAGTCTAATATGCAAATTACTAGTTACTGTAATGCATGTGGTATTGCTTTTTCTAATTCTGCGAATGATTGTATTAGTCATATTCGTATGTTAGAGAAAACACCTTTTGCCAAGGGGGCCGGTAAAGACCTCCTCGGAGGTCCGCGAGAACTAATTATGTTAATGAATATTATTATATGGAATGTTAGGGGTCTAGAGAGACCTGCAAAGCCGTTTTTTGTTAAAGACTTTTTGAATATTCATTTTGCCGAAGTTTGTTGTTTACAACAATCAAAGCTCGAAGAGATCTCAATGCAATCTTACTTGTTCAGTAGCCGTAATTTATGATTTTACCTGTGAGAAGATGGAACAAGAGAAAGAGAAGTGTGTGTGTGGTTGCACGAGTTAGTAGTCATAGAGGGCAAAGCTTGTGTAGCAATCAGGTGAGCAAATGGTTTGGGGGCAAAGAAGGAAAATCTAGTTTACTGTTTTTTAGGGCATAGGATTTAGGGTTTAGGGTTTAATATTTTAGATTTTTAGTTATAAATTTTGTATTATTTGGGTTTAAGAATTTAGATATGGTTTTATAATTTTTTTAATAAAAAAATTTAAGAACTTAAAGATTTTTAAGGTTTAAATTTGAAGTTTACATAAAAAAATGACGTGGATGATGATGTGGTTGATAAGTTGGCATCCGCGTCATTCGAAAAACCTATTCAAAAAATTTATTTGGTAAAAATAGCATGCTCTTTATTTTTTTCCCCCGTTTTTAGGGTTTGTCTAAGATTTTAGGATTCCCAGGGCTTTCTTCTTCTCAAATAGATGTTTGATTCGTAATATCTATATGTTTCATAATTTCCTCTCCCTTTTTACATGGGAGATCTCTCTCTCTTTATTTTTTTGCTTCTTTTTTCTTGAATCTTTGGCACCAATTTGTCTTCCACCTTTTTGTCGTGGTTTATTTTCTACTTGATTTTCTTTCAATGGAGTCTTAGGAATCTCATTTTTTTGCAGAAGCATTGGCAGCAGGTATATATGACTTGGTTACCATTTTAGTATCAGTGAATGCATAAGGTATTTCATTTGCAATATTTTGTAATTTAATGATCCTTTGAACTTCAAGTTCATATTCATCGGTGCGGGGATCATATGTATGCAATCGTGATGCATTCCAATCAATTTCTTTTTGCTTGTTTTGAGTAATCATTTCTTCCTTTAATGAAGGGAACATTGATTCATCAAAATGGCAATCTGTAAATATTGCAGTAAATACATCTCCGGTTAATGGCTCTAAATATCATATAATTGAGGGCGAATCGTAGCCAACATATATATTAAGTCTGCCTTGTGGACCCATTTTTGTACAATTTGGTGGTGCTATTAGCACATATACTGCACAACCAAATATTCTCATATGTGAAATATCAGGTTTTTTACCCATAACAAGCTAGTGTGGTGAATAAAAATTACATACAGTGGGTCAAATCCATATTAAATCTATAGCATGCAAAATAGCATGACCCCACTTACTTGTAGGTAGTTTTGTCCTTAATAACATTGGATGAGCAACAATCTGGAGTCTTTTAATTAATGACTCCGCCAACCCATTTTGGGTATGTATATAAGCTACTAGATGCTCAATATGTATTCCAACTACCATACAATAATCATAAAATGATTTTGATGAAAATTTACCAACATTATCAAGAAGAATTATCTTTATGTGATAATCTAGATATTGTGCTTTAAGCCTGATAATTTGTGCCAGTAACCTTGCAAAAGCTACATTTCTTGTAGATAGAAGTGAAACATGGGACCATCTAGTCGATGCATCGATTAAAACCATAAAATACCTAAATAGTCTGCATAATGGATGTATTAGTCCACATATATCTCCTTGGATTCTTTTTAAAAATTTAGGAGATTCACTAGTCACCTTAGTTATCGAAGGTCTAGTTATTAGCTTTCCCATTGAGCATGCTGAACATGCATATTCATTATTTGTTAGGATTTTATAATCCTTCAGTGGGTGTCCATGAGAAATAGTACTCGGATATCCAAGTCTTTCATGTCATATTTTAAATATCTCTGGGTCATTAACCTTCCGGGTTAATACCGTATGTGATTCCATCATTTTAATAAGTGTAAAATATAATCCTGAAGATATACAGGGAAAGCTTTTAAGTACACATTTTTTGTCTGAAATAATTCATATAATATGAAGATATTCTTTTCCTTCTTTATCAACCGTCTCTAATTGATATCCATTGAGACATATATCTTTAAAGCTAGAAAGGTTCCTCCTAGACTTAGGAGATTAGAGAGCATTTTTCATCTGGAAAGAAGTCCCATTTGGCAACATCAATGCTGCTTCTCCAAAACCTTCAATCAGATTTGATGACCCTGCTATTGTGACTATACATGCCTTTTTCATTGATAAGGAGATAAAATATATTTTTCTCATTAAAATAGTATGCATTGTCCCGCAATCAATAATGCATTCATCATTAGCCATATTTCTAACAAAATAGAAGAAAAACATAATATAAAGATATATTATAAATTAGTCTATAAGGAAATATGATACATCTAAATCTAAATATGTATTTTCAATTACATTTATATTATTTGTAGAATTATTCTCAATTGGATCAACTGTGGGGTTGTCAGCAAAATTTATCTCAACATCTTTACCTTTCTTATTTTTGAGTGATTCTTGGTAAAAATAGACAACATGTTTAGGGGTCCTGTAAATTCTTGACCAATGACCTTCCAAGCCACAACAATATGAGGTATCCCTCTTTATTTCTGACCCCATGTTGTGGCTTTGTTGCTTTTGTTGATGTACATCAATTTTGCTATCGAGTGGTCCAATATAATTTCGGCCCCCATCACGATCACGTCGTTCTCAACCACCATGATATTTGCATCCACCATAGTTTCTAAAGTCATTACCGTGACCGCGCTATTTTTTTCCCCCATAATTGATTTCTGGCAGTGGCACTGCTCTAGATGACCGAGATTGATGATTCTGCATCAACAGTTCATCGTTTTGCTTGGCCATAAGGAGACAAAAAATTAATTCAGAAAATTTTGTGAAATTTTTTTCTCTATATTGTTGTTGTAATATAATATTTCGCGCGTGAAATGTTGTAAGTGTTTTCTTGAGCATCATATCTTCCGTCACTGTTTCTCCACAAAGACATAGAACTAAAACAATTTTAAATAGCTCGTAATTATATTCTTGCACGCTTTTAAAGTCTTGAAACCTGAGACTTGACTAGTCATTGCGTGATTTGGGTAAGTAGACCATTCCAAGATGTTCAAATCTCTCTTTCAGAGATAACCACAATTTCTGTGGATCCTCAGTGGTCAAATATTCGTTCTTCATGCCGTCATCAATGTGATGCCTTATAAATATTAAGGCTTTTACCTTATTATCATTAGGCTCATTGTTATTAGCCTCAATAGTTTTACCCAGGTTCCTTGCTTTCAAATGAAGCTTGATATCGAGGCTCTATAATATAAAATTGCTCCCGAAATGTGAAAAGCCTCAAATTCTCTTTTTGTGATATTTGCCATTAAAAATCAATCTCTATAAAATATATTTGATGATTAGAGAAAAGATTAAAAAAAATACGAATACTTGAAATATATTTAGATTAAAGTTAAATGGAAATGTAAAACAAGATTATGAGCAAATTCGTGCTCATAACATATTGTATAAGCAACTAATAACTCACCCTATTATACTATTCATAATATGCTACAGTGACGTTTAGAAGGTTATTGCAGTAATGCAAATTGCTACAGTGTCATATGTTACAGTAATTATCTATTGATTTTATACTATTCATAACAATGTTTAGTTTTAGCAAGCAATTATTTTGCATATATTTTAAAAAATATATATAATTATGATTTAATAAGTTTATTAATTATAAAAAAATTAATCATGTTAATATTGATAATGAAAGAAACTTCAAAATATATTTTCTTATGAAGTTTTTTATTGCAAAATAAACATATAAGATAGTAAAAAAAAAGTATCATAAAAATTTATAATATTTTGTCCAATACTTAGTACAAATCAAACGGAACATCACAAATAATTTTGTGTTGGTGTTGGTTATAAAATATCAAATATAGTACAGAACAAACAGTTGTGTTATACCATAACTACTTATACTATACTACTTGTATTGTTCTTAATTGCTTATCAAACGGACTCTAAAACATGATATTTTTCATAAACCTTCATAATTAAATATCAGTTTATAAAAAAATTATAAAAAAAAAACTATTTCAAAAAGAAAATTACCATTCCTCACTTTCTAGCTCTTGAAAAAGTTGTTCCAAAGCAGTACTGCAGTGCTATTGTGTGGCTACTTTCAAATAATGAAAGCAAACATGAAACAAAAAGAACAAGTTATGAAAGATAGTTACAGGGAGACAAAGACAACACACACCCACATGCAATGCATTCAAGTTTCAAGTGAAAGAAGCTGAGAGCTGGCAAAAACACACTCAAAAATCAAAATTCAGTAAAATTCAGGTTGATTCCATAGAACCAATTATGCATCCAGATCTAATACTGTTACAAGCAGACAACAAGGCCAGTCACAAGCTTTCATCACTTCTCCTTTTTTTTCTGTGTTTTCAATCACATGAATTGGATGTGTTTTCTGTCTGTCTCCTTGAGCTGTAATTAAGTAGTGTTGTCAAATGAGATGAGATAAGGTATTTTTGTTTTTCTTCATGTGTGTTTGTCTCTCATTCCTCTTAAATTTTAGTTTATTTTAATTTATTATATTGATAAATATGTTGCGTTTAAATCAAGATTTATTAAGCTGAATGAAAGAACAGACGGATGTACTTGTAAAGAGAGGTTGACTAATTATATATGTTTTTTAGCTTGGTTTTTAATATTTTGTACATCAACACTGTGGAGAAGGTAATTAATAAAAAAAAACCAAAAAAAATATTAAAAAAAAATCCCTCAACCGCAAGAGAATTTACATGAATATATTAAAACTAGACTGGAAAAACAAAGTTCTTTCATTGAAATATGAAAAGGAAAACTTTTAAGATGGGAGACAAGAAAACAAAGTGAACCATGATATCACAGGAACAATATTTATAATTTAGTTTATTAATGCTCTGCATCAACATGTTCAGAAATAATTTGCTTAGCAAGTTCTTCTCTTCTGTACCTGCTGTTGTTCTTGTTGCAGTTGCAGTACTGCTCATTCCACATTGGAAAAGAAACAGTAATCAGTTCAGTTTGTTGATCACTGTCAGATCTATCTTTCATTTCCACCAATTCATCTTCTCAATTCTCATTCACTGTAGAGATCATGTCAAAAAAAAAAAAGAAACAGGATCTATATATGTATATATATAACCAGAAAATTCATGTGTAATTGTAACAAAAGTTCAATAAATGAGGCATGTTGTAGCTTCAAGTTGCAGTATCTTATAAATCCAAGAAAGAGCTGATAGCAATTGAATTACTGAAGAAATCATCACAAAACACTTTATTTAAAAAAAAGGATACCAAGAAACTCATGATAGCAAAAAACCAAAAGAATTCTGCGTGTTGTCCATCAATCTCTCTCTCTCTCTCTCTCTACGAACATAAACTAATGCAAAAGAAATCTGTCTAATTTCACAAAATTCAACTCAATTCACTACACACAATGTTCTTCAATGGATTCCAAACTCCACTTTACACTATCTCCACTATGCAGAAGTAACATTAAACCAAAAAAAAAAAGAAGAAAAAGAAGAAGAATTATCATCTATCAATAAAACTCTCCATATAAAGATTAATAATAATATGTATATATAGATACATAAGTATATATATAAATGTACCTCATGATTTTGTCTGGAAAAAACAAAGGGAGAAGAAGAAGGTAACTATAAAAGACATGTTATGTTTTCCCACTTCTTTCTTGAACTTTGCACTTCATGAATTCCCTTTTTTTTAATCACTTTGAGCTTTAAAACTGAAGAACAAAATGGAAACCCAATTAAAGAGTCCATAGTTCAAGAAAGCCGTGGAAAAACATACCCACAATCTTGCAAAACTTAATCCTTTTCTTTCCTTCCTTCAAAGTCCAACCCTAAAAACCCTAACAAACAAACCTTTATATCTATATATATATATATATATATATATATATATAATAAAAAGAAAAAGAAACTGTTTTTTTCTTTCACACGTGAGGAATGGTGGGCTTTTATAATTCTTCACACGTGTGGAAGGACGAGTGGAAGAGTGACACGTGTGAGAGTGTGATCGTACGCGGTGATTCCCGAGGTTATAGGGTTAGGGAAACGCGGGAGAAATGATGAGCCGTTGGATTGAAGATCGGACGGTGAAGGAGGGGGATTGACGGGATATCACTGAGTCGCCCGGCGAGGGCGCCGGGTTTCTCGCCGGAAGGATTCCCCTGCGCACGCTTCCGCCGGGCGCGGGAACGTGTGGGAGCCTGACACACTCGTGTGTTCAAAATCATGTCAAAGTTTGTGTTTTTATTTATTTATTTAATATTTACATTTGAAATGTTTTTATCTGTGAATTTGTTATTTTATTCTCTTTTAAGTCAAAAATTGGGTGTTTAAATCCATAATTTATTTATTTTTAAAAAAGTATTTATTAATGTATTTATTATGCTATTATTATTTATTTATTTATTTTATAATTGGGGCATTTTGAGGAACCAAAGCATAGTTTACTTGTTTTATACTTTGTTTATATTTGAGAGGTCTCAAATTCAAGACCTCTCAAGCATAATACAAAAAATAAAAAAAATGCTTATTACCAATCTGTCAAAAAAAAAATTGGGACATTTAAGCAGACTTTGATTGTTGATGATTTTTAATTTGAAATCGCATATAATTGAAATATTTTTAATTTGAAATCACATATAATTAGAAATTATATGGAGAAATCAACAAAATTAGTTTTATAATATCGATAAATTGCATTTATTAAATAGAAAATGAGTATAACTATATAAGGAATACAAATAAAAGAGTTATAGTCTCTATTTAATGTTACAGTATAAGTATGGTTTTTGTTATAAGATATATATTTTAAAATTTTGTGTTTGATTTGGAAGTTTGCAATTGATTTGGAAGTTTGCAAATGATTTAGAATTTATACTTGTTTGAATAAATGTTATTAGGAAAAATGACAAATATAAAAATAAGATAGTAAATATAGCAATAAAGTGATTATAAGCAACAGAGGATAATTGAATACAATTTCAATTTCAGTCACTTCAAATGTTATTTGGAAAATATATGATATTGTGAAGATCATCAAATAATGAATTACAATCAACCAAAAGCCCACAGAATTCTTGTTTGAAAGAAAATTCATTAATTCTTTGGGCACGTTTTTTATGATAAGACATTGTTTCAAATTTAATTCTGAAAAATAGTTTATGTTACATGAAATGGGAAACACTGATAAAGATGGGAGTAAAAACTAGAAAGGGAAAAAACAAAAAAGAATGATTTTGAAATGAGTTTACAGTAAAAGTTTAATGACTTTACATGGTTGCTTTATTGACCTCCAAAAAGTTGTGAATTCTGATGATACAATATTGTAGATACAATTTAAATAGTATATAATATATATATAAAGAAAACCTGAGTATCCAAATTATAATATATATATCTTAAACTGTTTGCATTCAATATTATATAAATTTCCATTGTAGGCATACAATGAACCCATACTGTTGAAATATAGAAAGACAAAGGCAAGACGAGCAGGCTATATTGACCAAAAGTGGCATGAAACATGGGGCTCAATGTTATCATATGCAAAATGAAGATGGCCTGATAGGTTCAGAAACTTTGGAAAACAGAAAAAGGAATAGGATGATGCATTAAAAGAAAAAAGAAAGATGAAAAGGAACAGGAAAGAAGGTTAAGGTGGCACTGCAGAGCATCAAGGACTCTGCATGATTTCAGGGTTTGCCCATTCTTTGTGGTCTCTCCATCTGCATACTTCACAGTTGGAAAGCCCAATCTCAAGTTTGTAGGGCACTATGTTATACTATATATTTTATATTTTTGCGTGTATATATATATATATATATATATATACATGTGATAAGTGTTGTTAGTAAAAAAAAATAACATGTGGACTAGCTGGGAATTGATCATTCAGTCCGTACATCTCACTCGGCTACAAAAGATGCGGGCTCTCTTTTTAATATGTATATATATAGGTATGGTCAATATTTTTGCATAGGTTTTTGTATGTATATCCTTAAAAAAAAATTTTGAAAATGCATAGAATTTGTGAGTTCGAAAGAAGCTCTATTTTTGCAATTGTTGGGATAACTTGGTCCAGCCCATGTGATGAGTTGTCAGCTTTGGCCCATGTCATTTTGACCCCAATAATTTTGCTCCATGCAGAACACAAGTATTCGAATTTAAATTATACATATAAACCAAATGTCCTTAGATCTAATAGTACCGGTCTCAATATGAAAAATGTCTTATGGAGACTTTTATTGTTTATGTTTAAAATGCACTGGACACACTAGTGTCAAAAAAGATCCCCAGTCATAAAAGTGTGTTTGTAACCCGATCTTTGTGTATGCCAGATGAGTGTGTACGAACAAAATGATCAATTTCGAATGGCGCACACTCCCCTAGCATGTGACTTGTCCATTTTATTTTAAAAAAAATCATATATATAAGTGCGAAATATTTCTCTTCGATTCAATTCACATCTTATAAAACATATCAGTAAGATATTTCATATATTGTGAAATATATGGGAAGGACCACAAATAAAATAACTATCCATTCTGAATTGGGCCAACAAACCAACCCATTGCTTCTTTCCTTTTGGGATGGACTAATACACATTACATAGAAATTAATGGCATAAATTCTCAAGAGTTCTTTTATTCACTTCAAAGACAACCTTTCATAATGTAAGAGTTGTTATTTCATTTTCTTCCTGAATTAGAGATCAAATGGCTTCAAATGTCTCTTGTCCACATTTTTTTTAATTAAAAAAAATACATATAATAAAGTGTTACCAAAGATGTGGCTGGTCATTCCATAAATTCATATATGAATCTTAGTCAACCATGGCTTATCATGATTGTTAGAAATTTATAATTTTGGGAAAGGTTTATAAAATATTTCAATTCATTGTATAATGATTTGCTTAGTTTAGGTTGAACTCAAGCTTGTTAGGCTTGAATTAATTTCAAGCTTAATTAATTTTGCCAATTTAGTATAAGTTTTTCTTTAGTATAATTGGCGGTTTATCCATTCTATTCCACAAATATATATACATATATTTACACACACGCACAATAACACAATCCATCCAATTTTTCTTAAAAAAATCATAATTATTTATAAGTAGTAAATAATATAATCCAGTCATTATTAATAAGTCAATGAGGCACTTATATTTGTTGAAACTTGTAAAAAAAAATTATATACAATTAAAATATTTTATAAAAAAATATATATATTATGTGAGGGAACCTGATTAACAATCAACAATAAAAACAATTTGTTCATCCAAGTTTTTTAGCAAGGTTCTTCAACAATAAAAACATCAATAATTATTTAAGAAATAAATAGATTAAATAATGCTTACAGCTAAAATAACATCAATAGAAAACTGAAGCCATGGAATTGCACAGCAAAGCAGCCAAAACACTTGCAATTGCATATCAAAACCCAATGAACAAAATCATTCAAGGATATAGAACAGTACAGATGCTGAAAAATAAAGGAAAACCTTTTTACAAGAGTTTGGAGCTTAATCTTTGTTGAAACTTTATGGCATTTGCAGAGCCAAGTAGGATCCTATAGGCCAAGTACGGGCAACCGAAGAAGCATAGGAGATTATGACAGCCGCGTCCTACATCGATATTGTTTTCAAAACTTAAGCTGTTGATATATGTATTACCTTCGTAAATTAAACATAACTGCTGCCACAATAGCACGAAAATGCCGATTTCCACAGACAAGCTTGCAAATGCCAAGTATATAAGAACAAAGCCTCTGAGCGGAAGAAGTAATACTGATCTAGCTAAGGCAGTGACGACCATTTTTAATACTGTTACGGCATGCTGATGGTTATATCTCATTGAAATCTCCAGAGGCGGCCAGATATGATAAGCAGCATATGTTGTCATAATGGCAACATAAGTGCAACTTATTATGATCGACACAAGGAATGCAATGAATGACCGGTGATTTGCTGCTCCAACGCAATTCCCAATCTGCAAAAAGAGTAAACCTTGGAATTACAATCTTTATTATAACCAATTGGAGACCAAACCGGCAAACAGGATGACAAGTTGTCGGTAATTCCATAAAAGATCACAGAAATCAGAAATCAAATCAATATGTTATCCGCACAAGTCTAATGTTTCTGCAATAAGGTTCTCTGAGAAATGATAATAATATACCACCAATTTCAGACAGCAAAGGGATTTCAAACTTTAGCATTCCGGAGTATTTATTCAAAGACAACAGCAATCAAACGATGATGAACTCACATGATTATTTCAAACATGTGTCATGCTCTCGCTGCCATCACAGATAAAATTCACGACAGTAGCACTATCATACACAAGACATGTTTATATTAAATGTGCAAACTGAAAAGGCACAACCTCCATCCGAGATGCAATTCTGATATTGCCACACAATTTCTATCCTTTGGATCTTATGATCCTAGCAAACCTTGGAAATGGCTTCACTAATAGGCAGGTTTTCCTCTATATCGATATATTTATTTATTATGAGGAAAATTAGCTAGTAATTGCTCGAGAAACTTACAAATGGGCAGTGATGATCCATGTCGAACACACATGTTCTGCAAGAACGGCAGTGATGTGTTCTTGGGCACTTTGGCTTTCTACAATACAAACAGAAGGTGTAGTTCTCAAGGCCACCCTGTCCAACAATGGGATATCTACCCCATTCAACATTTGCCGATCTCCCAGCATGTCTGAATGCTGCAAGGAAGAAGCTTGAAAAAGTAATTATAGACAAAATAGCCGTTATCGAGCAATGGAATACCCCACAAAAATAGCTGATCGAGAATACAGTTGGATACACAGCCCAAACACCAGCACCTGCAGAGCACATGACAGATTAACAATGGTTTCAAGAGGTAATCAGCAATGAGGAAGAAGCATACAGTTAGAAATTAGCCAAGAAAAACATGAAGTGAAGGAGTATTGGAAGGAATTAACAGACTTACATATCACAATAAGCATAAATAAGATCACAACAACAACAAAGAATCGATCCCGCAAACATCTCCACCTGTGAAACCATTTACTATCGGGTTTCCTCTGAGACTGGTTTCGGTTTGTTATAGCACCACACCACCCACACTTGAATATAGACGAAGTAGATGAAAGAAGAATGCGCAAACCACATCCCCAACATGTTGTCTCATGGGTCACATTCATGTAATCAGTGCAATGCTCTTCCTGTGTGTGCTTAGGCATTAATAAAGCAAATGAAATGAACCCAATATCTACCTACATGACAAAAAATGGAAATTCCAATCTAGTGATAAATTATTACTAAACTTCACATATGAGCTTCAATATCTCACCATTTTCAACATAACAACCCTATCAAACTAATACTCCCAAATTCTGATTATTCACACATCACTCATTAAAAACTTCAAACAATGAACAGTTGCACACAGGCTAACAAAGCATAAAAGACTGCAAATTTCTCAACAAGCACAAGTCAAAGGCTTGTTTGATTCATTCAAATCACAGATGTTTATCAATACCAACTCAAAAAAGGATAACCATTCCAAATAATCCTTGAAAATAAATTTAAAAAAAAAACAAAGATGGGATTTTTTAGCACAATAATTGTATTCTCTAGCTAAGATTGATGAGAAAAAGGAGTCAAAATCTAAACCGAATTGCAAAGGAAGGAGGAAACGATTGATACCTTAGCTGCTTCTTCATCCATGCACTTGCTGTTTGTCGAATAGAAACGAAGAAGAAGAAGAAGAAAAGAAGAAATTCGGTTTGTTAGAAGGTGGAGTTGAAAAAGAGGAAGGACTACAAAACTTTTTCCCTTTGCTTCTCTCTTGTTCTTTGGTTGAAAATTATCATAAAACCCCCCTGAGTTTTTTATTTTGGTATTTTACTCGGTATACCCCCGAAAATAAACCTAATTATTCATTGAAATTTCAAAACGATATAATCAGCTTTATAAAGGTAAACAAATTTTCCTAATTGTCAATAGTTAAATATAATAGTCTTATTGATTTCATATTACTACGTGCTCTTATATTTTATTTTTTAATAAAATTAAAAAAATTATTAAAAGGACAAATAAATACAGAGATGTAACACCTATTAAAATAATAAATACTCTACCATACTAAAAGCCTGCCATATAAACAGTGTTTTTATCATCTAAGCATACAAATTTGTTTACTAGTTTCAATTTCCGAATAATGAAATTTATTTATTTTAATTATTTTATTTAATACAACAATTTATATGATAAAAATATATAAAACAGGCGGTTAATTTTTATGATCCAAATGGTGGTTTCAAGCTACTAATTTATAGAGAACCAGATAAAACATCAACCCAATAAAGTCTTCTCAGCATAGGCTGGTTCAAGCATGGCTTGTTCAAGCATGGCTTGTTCAGCTTCATACACTTCTTTCTCCGTCTTCTTCCCTTTCTTGCTCTTGTAGTAGATACTCATGAAAGTACCAACAGCCTTGTACTTTCTACGGCATTCTTCATAGAGTTCACCATCAAACATACGCCAGAAATCCTTCTCACTCAGTTCACTGACTGAATATTGTGGTTGGAAACCATGGTTCTGAATCAACCACTTTTCAAATCGACGAACAGATTCGACTCCATTGAACTCCTCTCCACGCAGAACAGCAGCTGGAGCATAGTATAGACCAATGTCAGTGTACATCTGCGCGTAGCTTGTATCACCTTGCTGATGGTGCAGCTCAAATCCTGGTTCAGGATACACCATTGTCTTCGCTGGAAGTTTGAATAAACGATGGGGACAAAGCCACACCGGATACACCTAAAGGATTAGGACATATTAGATGCAAACCAAACATATCACGTGTACTTAATTCAACTCGAAAACTTACATGGAGAAGAGGAAAGTACTATAATTATAGAATTTACCTCCATTTCATTGTGAAGAAACTCGAGCGCATCGCTGACTTTGTACAGAGGAACAAGCATGTCTTGAATTACATGCATGTCATGGTAATAGTTCCGAATAGCTTCACCTTGGGTGGCCTTGAGCAATGAAATCTTCGGAGGCATGAGCCAGCCAAAGCACCACCGGAACCACCACTGGTCCCCGAATGGCAGGATCAGCTTTCCTTCCCAGTATATGGACCTTGTGTGCCTGTGATAGTATTCCCTTGTGGGAATGTATTCGACAAACTGGCCTCTTGTCAATGCTGTCTGGCAATGCTGATAGAACCAAGGTTTAAACCACCAGCCTAATTCATTAATGACATTACCCTTTCTCTTCGCCTCTTGCTTAGAAGCATATTTTCCGGTAGTCACCACAGCTTCAGTCTGAGTATAGATAATTGTTTCAACAAAATCTTGAACTTTTGCAGGGTCTCTATCTCTTGGTGCGAAAGAATCTGCATAAGCCTGTGCAAGTTCCTTCAAATTACCCCTCACCGGCTTGTAAGTCACTTTCATGTATTCTTTCACTGGTATGAGACGAATATCTGCTGAAACTAAGAACCCAATTGTACCTTGAGACCAGGGAATGGCATAGAAAAGGTCAGAGTATTCATTATCCTTTGTAGCTCTAACAACACGGCCATCTGCAAGCACAACTTCCATTGCAACCACAGTGTCAGAGAAAAGACCATAAAGATGAGAGCTACCTTCAATCCCATAACCATTAATGAGACCTCCAACTGTAAGATCATCAAGCTCGGCAACAACAGCAAGTGAGAGATTCATGGGAACTGTAACTCTGCTTATTTGACCCATATTAACAAGAGGCTCTACTCTGGCAATCATACTCTCTTTATCAATGTCAAGAATGTTTCTGAAAGCAGAGAGATCAACCTCAAAATGTCTAGCACGTTTGTAATCAACATTCCTCATGCCGACGGCAATGAATGGCTTTCGAGCAGTGCAAACAAGCCCATCTTTCTTAGGATTTCTTTGCTTAAGGCGATTCACAACTTTCAGGACATTCTCATCGTGTTCTCTTTGGCGACGTTTAAATGATTTCAGCTCAGATCTTACATCTCCAAGATATGTGAGGAAATATATTGTGAAAGAAATGGGAAGGACTACAAAGATAACAACTACCCATCGGAATTGTACCAAGAAATCCACCCACTGCTTCTTCCTTTTGGGACGGAGGGATGCATGCAGGTCTGACATGGTTGATTATTAACCAAACACTACAGGACACAGAATGAGACGGACATTAAAATGGAGACCAAAATAGAGTAAGTTGCTTAGAGTTTCTACATTCATTTCTAAGGAAACTGATTTAATAATTTTAAAAATCCTTCAAAGATATAATAGAAAGTTACTATCATTCAAAAAGTGTAAGGTGAGACAGGATTTGGACATGCACATTCATGTAAGGCTTTTTGATTCTTCAGATTCTACAATTTGTGAAGGAAAAACCAAATGATAAAGAATCCGGAAAGAATCTGGAAAGAATCTGGAAAGAAGTGTACTTTACAACTATCCACTGATATAGACTCAAGAAAAGAAATATATACTGATTGCTCATCACTCCCTCGCTTGATCAGGTATTGTTATGAGTACTAACACAAGTGAGCAAAACACACATTAGCTAAAATCCATATGCAGATATTAACAACAGATAAAAACAACTTAATATTAAACCCCATGATATAATAAGGACTAATCTTTTCCAGCGTTGTTTATGCCATACATGCACAAGCTATTTGTGACCAGCTCCCATTAGCTAGGGATTGATAATAGTAAACTAATCTTTGTATTTTTCAAGGTACAGTCATCAGCTCCAGTAAGAAAATAATTAACTAGTAAGGTAGATATAAGCATAGAAATTAACCAATTATTATACATAAGACTTACACAAGATCCTTATCTTCTTGAAAGGAGATTCAGAAGACAAGAAGTGTATAAGTCAAGACATTAACTTCATAAAAAAAATTTAAAAAAAAAAGACTCAACTAGATACCAAGGCTGCATTCAAAAGCCAGAGTTCTACATGATCTCCAGCCACTAAAAGCACTAAAACAAGACAAAATAAAGAGCTAACAATTATAGTAAAAGAAATCATAACCCAAAAGCCTCCTAAAAATATGAAAAAAAAACATTGAGATATAGTAAACTACCATACACATAAAAAAAACCACAAATTACTTATATATTATTTAAAAAACTTTCCTTTTTTTTTTTTTGTCACAAACCCTGTAAACCAAGAAATGTGCACATAAACCCAATATGTGAAATGAGAAAGCTGCACACAATATACACCTTTGTTGAATTACAGTATATATGCGCAAAAAATGACTTAAACTACTCATCAGGCCTATCCATAATTCTCAGAAAGAAAAATAAAAACATTAAAAACATAAAGTAAAACAAAGTAAAAATAGTTAATCAAAAGATACAAACCTGTACTCTTGCTCTTTTTTCAATAAAATCATGCTTTATCCACCTTATTAAAAAAAAAAAATACAAACCTCAACTTTATCGTGTATTAAAATAATAAACAGAGTTTTCCAAGCTAAAAAAACTGCACTTTTGTTCTCAAACAAAATCCAAAACCGACTTTAAGGCCTACAGTGTGGAAATAAGCATCTATGAATCCAAAACCGTCCTATAAATGCAATCAAAACCTATTCCCAAAAGAAAACGTATCCCCAACTATCTCCAAAGATCAAGATTACCAAAACAAAAAAAAAAAATCAACTTCTTTTTCAAAAAGAGTGGGAAAAGAGAGAAATAGAAAAGTAGAGCAATTCTAAGGTGAGCAAAGACGCCATGAAAAGCTAAAGCCAAAGCTCAGAGATTTCCCGGAGCACGTACCTCGCCGAAGGCGCGATTCTCGGATGAATTCGCCGGAGTGGAAGAAGAGAGTGAGCCTGCTGGGTCTTTTAAATAGAAGACATGGGTTTCAAATTTACGAGTTTGCCCTTATGTGGGGTCCACTATGGGTTCAGGTGAGTTGCATGTTCAAAAGATTTATGATATATATATATATACTTATTTATTAAGATGAGATTTTGTAAATATAATATCAAAAGATTTTTAAAATTAGGAAAAATTGGTTATAAACCCCTCAAGATTCCGTTAACAGAAGTTAATAAAATTTTATTAACTATAATTATAACTTTGATTAAGATATACAAAAGGTCCAAAATAACCCTTGTACAACTTTATTTTACAATAAAAGAGTATATATGTAAAGTGTATAATAGTTATGTTATATATCTGTTGTTTGTTAACAGATAGTTTTTCAACTAATTTAAACCTCAAGGGATATACGCAACTATATGTATTATTCAGGAGTATATATGCAGTTATATTTTATTCAAGAACAAATATGTAATTTCAAAATTATTTATAGGTACACCTGCAAAATGCCCTAAAAATTATCCATATTTTAATAAAATACCACAATATTTATATTCTCTAATTATTTTTAAATCAAATTATAATTGAAACCATTGGACAAATTCACTCAAATTACTACCACCACCACGTAGCCGAGTGCTAATTAATTTTTTATATAAAAGATTTAGTGGTCAACTCTTTTTCATAATGGTTGAGGGTTGTGGCTTGCTCATATTTATATAAAAAAATCACTTAAATTCAGCTCTTTTACATGCTAAATATATAATTAATAGTTAGCTTTCAGTGAAATTAATTAATTAAGATTTAAAAAAATATAAAAAAAAATTGAATAATTAAGATTTAAAAAAATTATAAATAAATTGAATAAATTACCCAATCATAAACTTCAACTTGATTTTGATTTGGGATTTTGATTTAGGAGATGAATGAAATACTATCATTTTAAAGTGATTAAAACTTTTTGCTTATTAGTGATTGTAGAGTTTTTTAATGGAGAATTCCATTAGAAGAGAAGAGATTAGTATGATAGCACGTCGTGAGATACATTTTTACAATATTAAGGTGGGAGATCCCTGATCCTTCATAGTGATGCAAGTGGGGCGGGAAATCTCCGTTCCCCATGGCGCCCCCCCCCCCCCCCCCCCCCCCCCCCCCCCCCCGACGGGGCGGGATTCGCCCGAAACACCACCCCGCGGGGTGTGGAGCGGGAAAATTCCTCCCCGCCTAGCGGGGCGGGGCGGGGGCGAGAATGCTCTCCCCGCCCCACTTCCCGCGGGGATTCCCCAACAAAAAAAATATAAATATATGTATGTATATATATATATATATATATATATAGTGTATTTTGAGGCGGGGATTCCCCGCCCCGTGGAGAGTGGGGATGGGGACGGGGATCCTATTCCCCGCCCCGCCCCACTACCATTCCTAATCCTTCATCTCACATGGGTACTAGCGAGTTGAGATCTTCAGTTGTCCTTTACTCTAAGATAAAGATCAACTTTTATTTAACTTGAGAGATTGGTGTCTTTACTTGTTTGCTTTATCATTATTTATTTTCACTATTAGTAGATTATATGTTGATTTATTTTGAGTTGGTTTGATCTTCGGCTTTATACTTCATACTTTGTTAGTTTTTTTTTTTCTAATTTGTTATCTATTTTAACTTATTTTTTGTATTTTCTCTTGTACTCTAGTTTGTTTGTTTTTTTTTTTACTATTATTAATAGGCGACAAGCGCCCCCACTCAAGGGATTTTAAAAATAGTATTGGACCCGGATATACTTTGTATGAATAGTATATAAACAGTATTAGAGCCCGAGCGAACAATGCGTGTATAGTATAGGAACATAACGGGGAACAGTACTGCCGGGAGAAAGATTTGAACCCATCTAGTTTTTTTAGTATAATCATGTTTTAGTGTTTTTTTGTTTTTTTGTTTTTGTTTTTTTTTATGTTTTTAAAGGCTATTACGAAACTTTTGAATTGGTTGTGTAATGATAAAAGGTACCGCACCATAAGCATGAGAGCATATTAGTTTTCGGACACTACCTTCATTGCCTTCACATTGCCATTGCTTTATTATTATTTTCCTTTGTCTCAAATTGATATTTGTTTCATCCTTTCTCCATATCTAACAATTTCATAGCTTTTCTTTGTTATTAGTTTCTAGAGCCATTGATTTGGTTCACTTGATAATTTTGTTTGTTATAATTATTATTCTTTATATAGATTTTATCATAACATTTTTTTAATGATATAATAAAGATACAATCACATGCTCAAGAATACTAAAATGGCTTAATTAGCATATATATATATATATATCAAAAATTTAATTTATTTGATATTTATGAATTAAGTCTTAATTTATTAATATGAGTTTTTTTCATGAAAATACAAACTCTTGCATGGGAGAATTATACAATTTCTGACTAGTACTATTTCGGATTTGCAATAGTATCATATTAATCTAAAAAGCTTACCAATAATACCGGTTTAATCTCAAATATACTATTCTCTATGGGTGTTCATAGATAAGATCTTTATGGACGTCTAATTATCAGTCATTAGATGGACATTGATGAACAATATTACTATTTATTATACTGTTCTAAACAGTAATGGATGCACATGTTACTGTAGTAAATACTGTTTATCAATGTTAGCTACAATTGATAATAGGCATCTATAGATTTCTTATTTATGGACGTCCATAAAAAATGGTCATATATAAGACACAAAATATGTCAATAATATGAAAGTATGCCAACTCCAATTATACTCGTACAATAAAAGAGTGGGCATTGTGTCTCTAATGAATGCTAAGACAACTATTAAACACAACTTCAATCTTTTATGCATCTTTGTTGGTACTTATAAGGAGCTCTCTGACCTAAAAAAAAATTTGATATTCAATATTGACAATTAGTTTTGGAAAAAAAAACAACTCTTTTAATGGTTATTTCTCATAAATAAAAGATTTTATATTCAATATTGACAATTAGTTTTGAAAAAAAAACTCTTTTAATGGTTATTTCTTGGAAGCTATGTTATACTTTCTCACATGATCTCCTATCATTGCAAGATTATCTAAATGTCTTTGGTGATTTTATGTGTCTTTTAGTCTTTGTACACTGATCTTAAAAATCTTTTTTAAGATGAAAGTGACAAGTGCTATATATATCAGGTTGAAAATTAATTATCCAATCCGTGCAACCTCAATCAGGGACAAAGGGTTTGGACTGCAAACCTGCACCCACAACCGACTACTTTGGTGTACTATTTTAATTCTATAGAAATTATTATGTTTGCACATGCGTGAGGCAGGGGCGGAGCTACATTAGGTTTTGTGGGGTCAAATGACCCCACAAAAATTTTAGAAATATTTAAAATATTATATATAAATACATCAATTATTTTGGGAAAATTTGTAAATTGACCCCATAAAATTAGAAAATTAGGGGTCAATGTGCAAAAAAAATTATGAAAAACTTGTGGGTTATCATAAAAAAATTAAAATTAAAAAGACCCCTACTTTTTTTTAACAACTTTGGAAGATATAGAATTAAAACCATCTTTTTGTCTTCATCATTATCAATATTTTCCAACTACTCTCCTATCATTTTGCCTAATTTTTATAATTGAAAAATTAAACTCTTAATCATGATAGGTTTTTTTTCACGTCCAAGTTACACTAAATAGTTTGATTAAGTTATGATATAAGTTTCAGTTTTTAGTCTTTTGAATTAGCTTTTTAATATAAGTTTTTAAACAATTTTTTTTTAGTTTTTTTTGTTATTTATAATTTTATATTGTTTTAACATAACTATTTTATATATGTTTGTGCATATATTTGTTTTTTTATATCATATGTAATGATATTATACTTGTATATTGACACCATTTAATAAATTGTCTGGCTCCGCCACTGTGCGTGAGTGTATATATATATGAGACAAAATATCAACTATGGATATTTATACTGTCTATAAAAAAAACAAAAGAGAATACTGTTCTTAAAAAATAATTATGTAAATAAGGGGAAATTTTGTATATTTTACTAAATTTTTAAGATTAAAATAAAAAAATCTATCCTTAGATAAACATAATTGATGAGATTTTTGTTAGATGTTTTAATGCATGTTTCATAATTATCAATTTATATTATTAAAACCATTGATAGTCCAATGGTAACTCACCATAAAATGCACAAGAAAACAAGGACTTGAAGTCTTTCTCTGTAAAATAGGAATTGTATTCTTTATCCCTTTATACAAGATTACATAAAAAGAATAAATTTGCTAATATGAGGTTATGATCATTAATACATCATTTTGGATAAATTTATTAGGTTTTCATCACCATTATATTAGCCTACCTCATAATAAATTCTTAGAAGGTCATTCAACTACTGTAAATAGTAAATCTCTGTACCTGTTGGATGTTGTCGTTGTTTTTAGTTTTATTTATTTTTTATTTATAATCATCAACGAACAACTTAAGTTGAATATTATATGGTTTATTTATTTCATTAATAAAAAAATTAATTTTTAAATGCTCCTTTTGCAAATGACGGTTTAAAAAACCAACCTACTAATAATGATCATAATGAATGGGTTTATGATATTATAATTTAATATACAGCGCCAATAATTTAAAACCGGTCATTAAATTAAGATTAGTCCTACTTGTACGGCCAACAAATTGATTATGGATAAAAAAAAAACAACTATTTTAGGGACCAATTATAACTTTACTATGTGAAAATGATAAACAACGAAACTTAGAAAATTAAATGCAAATAAGAAAATTCCAGGGGCCTAAACTCAAAAAACAAGACACTATGGGCCATCACTGAACCCACTAGGCCTTAACCAGCCCAAAACCCAAAACCCTAAAACAAACCCTAATCCGGGAAACACCTCCTCGCCGACCAACAATGGCGATCGTCTCCTCTCCTCTCCGCCACTTCCTCCGCCGCCTCTCCTCCGCCGCCGCCGCCGCCACCTACCACCACCACTTCCCTTCCCATTGATATCTCCACCATTCGCAACCTCGCCAAGTCCAGCCGCCACGCCGAGATCGCCGCCCTTCTGAAGCCCCCTTCTCGCACCATCCCCACCGTGAACTCCATCCTCTCCGCTCTCAATCGCTCCAAATCCCCTTCCCTCGTCCCTCCTCTCTTCTCCTCCCTCTTCCCCGCCCTCTCCCTCACCCCCGATCACGTCTCCTACGGCATTCTCATCAAATCTCACTGTCTCCTCCGCCGCGCCTCCTCCCACGCCCTCCCCCTCCTCCACGAACTCCGCTCCAAGAATCTCCACATCACTCCCGTCATCCTCACCACCATCCTCGATTCTCTTTACAAGGAAAGCAAGCCCGATCAAGCCGAGAAGATCTGGCAAGAGATGAAGTCTAATGCCGCCCTCGATCTTCCTGCTTACAACGTGCGCATTATGCACTACGCTTTCACTGGCCGTCCCAAGGACATCCTCAACTTGATCGAAGAGATGGAAGCTGCGGGCTTTAAGCCGGACATTATCACCTTTAACTATCTTATGACTTGTTACTGCAACAATGGGAGGTTGGAGGACGCCAAGAAGGTTTACAGAGAGCTTGGAGCTAGAGGCTGCGAGCCAAATGCGGTGACTTTCAATAACTTTGTGCATTTGTTGTGCAAGAATGGGGATTTTGCCGCTGCGGCGGAGGTGTCCATGGATGGGATGAAGAGGAACAAAGTCCCCGATTTTGGGACGACGAAGATGTTGGTGGAGGGATTGTTGAGGGGGAGCAAGGTGCGGGCAGCCAAGCGGGTGGTGAGTAAAGTGAGGAACAAGTTTCCGGCCAAGTTTGAGGGAGGGTGGAAGGAGCTGGGGAGGGAGGTTGGATTGAAGGTGGAAGATGGAGCTGCTAAACTTGCAGTTGCGGCTTGAGTGGCAAAGTTCATCCCTTTCTTGGATGATCTCGATGGCATTTGTTTCTCAGAGTGGATTGATCAAAAGGAATTTTACTTCATGGAGAGGTATGGATTGTTCATCAAGCTGAAAACTTGCGGTTTTTGGTGATGTTTTGCCATGTTAGTTCAGTAAATATTGTTGGCTTAAATTCTGAATGGTCAGCTCTCTTGGTTTAATAAGAACAAAGTCTGAATTTGTCTGCGTTCACTGTGGTGTAGTATTTTCTGTTCTTTTAGCTTTGCCAGGCTAAATGAAAATTATCATTAATGTATGACTTTGTTCTTTGACATGTTAAGTTTGTGATTCGATCTCTATGATAGTTGATAGTTTTCCTGCCTTTGATGCATGTTGTTGCTTGTCTGCTTGAGAAATTCACCAGTTTGATGCATAATTGTGATTCATTTCAGAAATAAAATTTGTTGCATTCTTGCACTATGTAATGAGTAGCTTTTGGATGTGTTTATTATGTTCCCCTTGAGTGATCTCTTACAGCAAAGTCCAGATGTTTCACTTTCCACTGTCATCTGGTATATGGAAAAGGGAGGAATAAAAGTTTTTTTTTTCTTTTCTAAACCTATGTAATCAATCTGAACTCTACTTGAAAATGGTTCTTTTGTTCAGAAATAAAATGTTTCAAATGTTTATGGAAATTATTGCTCCCATTTGACCATTTAATTAAAATCCCCTAAGGTTCACTGACTCTAAAATAGAAGCCCGAAAATTTTATTGCCACCTTTCTAGGAAAAATTAATAATACTCTTTTTAAAAAACAGTAATCCATGCTCTATGGTGTAAAAACAAGATTGCTTGCAATTTATTAAATGCTAGAGTAAGGACATTAATGTTAGGATAGGAAATGCTCAAACCCACACAATGCAGGAACTTCAATTGTTTCTCTCCCTACTTTCTAAAAATAATCAACAAATGGTGTCCATTGCATTATGGATGATAAGTGGAACTTCAGTTTGTGGACAGAACCAGCTTTGCTTTGAGAAGCACAACTAGGGTATGAT
The DNA here is from genome assembly GCA_020875875.1 of Dioscorea alata. NCBI lineage: Eukaryota > Viridiplantae > Streptophyta > Magnoliopsida > Dioscoreales > Dioscoreaceae > Dioscorea > Dioscorea alata. The sequence continues at coordinate 16,616,521 of CM037021.1, forward strand.
CTCCATAAAATTGTGCCATAATTTAGTATTGTCTGAGCTTACCAGTAAAAACCAACCAAAATCAACTAATGAATTTGAGAGATAAACCCTGTCAAATAAAGCTGTTTGTGGTTCACTCAAGTGTTGTCAAACATCCATTACTCAAGTTTCTTGACTGGGAACCTGCCTGTTGGAAACCACATGGCAAGTAGTCTAATGTATTTTGATGCTTTCACATAGACTCTGACCAGTTATCTAATAGTCTTTTTTATATGAACTGTTAAACAATGAGATGATTAATATGAATTTGATCTAATCTTTGAATTTGCTGGCTATCACATGAATTGAATTAGGGAAATCTCAATCCCAACCAGAAAGAAAGAAAGAAAGAAATGCTCAGGAGCATGATCATGTTTAAGGTTTTCTTTAAGGCAAAATTAGAGGCAATCAGATTATTCTATAGTTTAAGGTACTGTTTGATTGGTGCAATACACTACTAAGGACACTTATTGATGGGTATGACCTTTATCCCATGATAGATGTCTAAAGTTTCTTAGATCCTCCTTGTCTGGTGAGATATCCATCAACTAGTACAGCTTGTGTTTTTGCAGGAGAGTCAGGAGACCATCCTAGAGACACAGAAGACTCCCTTGCATGAATGGCTTGTCCTTTGTTCCTCCCTCTCTCAGAACACTCCATGAAAACACACTCCATTGATGGAGCATGTTCTCATTGTGCTGATTGTTTCAGGTAGTGCAGGATTCCAGTGAGGATGTGGTTTTCTTTTTTTCTCTGTTGTTTGGAGACAAATTGGTCAGTTCTTCAAATCATTCATTATTCCAAAGGTTCAGTGTTCATTTTGGTCCCTCAGTTGATGATGTGGCCCTGATTTATCCACATGAATCAGAATAATTATTATTTTTGTTATTACTGGTAATGAATAAATATCCCTTGAAGTTAAGGTATTCACAAAAAAAAAACCTGTGAACTTTGATATTTTCAGAAGGGGTTTTTTTTCCTGACAAGTTATTTTTTAGAACGTCTGACATAAATGTAGCTGATGTTGTTGACGTAATTAATGTTAACAGGAAACATACAATAATAAACGAGAACTATAAATATTTATGTCTAAGTAGTTCAAATGTTCTGTATGCGATGTTAAGGTTAGTTACTGTACTAATATTTGTTGTAAAGTACGATTTTGTATTAAAAAACTTTAAATGGTAGATTTGGAATCTTATTCCTTTTCCCTTAATGGGATAAATTTCTTATTTATTTATTTGGTTTAATTATTATTAATTTAGTTGATAGACAAGTTTTTTCTTAATTTAGTATACAAGAGATGAATAACAGAATAAGGATGTCTATTCTTTTCACTGAAATCTTTGTTAATTATCATGTATAATTAAAGATACATCAAATCAAATGAAGAATATTATGGTTAGCTAAAGATATCAAATATCCTTAGCTTTTTAAAAGATTTTATTTTACATTTTTATATATATATATATATATGCATGTATTTGTAAAATCAAGTATATTACAATAAAAAATAAGACAAAAAATAACAAATAAAAAAGAAAATTAAAATTTCCAAATATATCATTTTCTCAGAAATCACACTCACGGTGTTAGATCAAATTGATAATTTCATTTTCAATTCTTTTTCTTTATTGTGTCCTATTGTCATAAAAGTCCAAAAAAGTACTACATTTTGCTGTGAAAAATTTAAAGCAAAGTTCAAAGTACTGACACACACAGGTATTGAAGAATTTCAGAGCTATATACACTTGAGTTCAAAAGATTTAAAAAAAAAGCAGCATTATTTAGTTTTATGATTCATTTTGCAGCCATGAGATTTAAAACAAGATTATGTACATAAATGAAAAATATAACACTATACTCGAACAAAACAGAAAAATTTGTACCAATAATATATATATATATAATATGAATAAATTACATAAAAAAATGCACATGGTACAAACGTGAAATTAATCTCTCAACACACCACCTATGCCTTAATTATGCATGAATTAAAATTCAAACCGCCTCGTTGATGTGGTACAAATACCCTACTCAGGGTTCGGCATTAAATTTTATACTTAATGTTTTCAAAATATTTGCTATATTTATATTATTTTTTAGCTTGAAGATAAAAAATAATTATATATTACTTATTTTAGACACGGAAAAAAATCCTCAAAACCAACTTGAAATCTTTTAAATTTGCACAAAAATAAAACATTGATTTCTTGGTCATATTATATTTTTTGAAAAAATTCCTATTTTACAACAAAATCTCTATTAATTACCATCACAGCCCTGATCAAATCATACATTAATTCCAACTATAATTTTTAAAATATCCAAAATATTCAAATAATCCTAAACAAAATATTTTTGAATAAAACATTAAGCAAATAATTAATATACTCTTACAAAGTCAGGAGGAGAAATTTTATTTTCTTAATTAGAACCATTATTTCTGAGAACAAAATGTAGCAATTCTGAGATAAAATAAATTACAAAAAAAAAAAAAAAAAAGCTTTTATGAAAACATAGCAATACCTTGCCAGGACTAGTTGGTGATTTCATCAATACTTAGGGACTTCAAAGCAAATATAAATTAAAAAAAATAAAGGGCTTTTATGCAAACAAGCTACTCCTTTCCTTCTTCTCCCTCGGTAACGCACGTAGTTCGCATCACTCTGGAGAAACAAAAAAGCGAAAAAAAAAAAAAAAAAATAGAAAGACTTCAAATCGCGAGCTGCGGCGAAACCCTAGAAAATGCTCGCTGTCTTCAATGGCGATCGATCATCCAAAGCTTAATCCTTGCCCTAACCCTAACCCTAATCGATTTCAACCCTTACTGTAGCCGCAGGATGACAGATGAACGGCTCCCGGCCGCCGATGTCAGCTCCGATGCCGCCTTCCTCGAACGCCGTGGCTTCTCCTGCTGTTCGGTCTCTTGCGACGCCTCTCCAGTCGCACCACCCCTCTCCTTTATCCCTTGGCCTCATCCCTCTTCCCCCTCCCCGTCCTCCGCCACCGCCGCCGGATGTTGTGTCCACTGAGCACTCCCCTGTTGCTAGGGTTCGCCTGGGCGATATCATGCCCTACGATGGGGCGCCTGATGGTGTCTATGTGAGAGCGGTGGAGGCGCTGTCGGGGTCGCTGATGAGGCACAACGCGGCGGTGATTGAGCTGAGCGGTGAGGACTCTGTTGTTGTGAGGTGCGCGCTGGAGTCGGCTAAGATGTATTTCAAGGCAAGGGGGCAGTGTGGCAGCTGGGGGAAGCCAGGCCGGTTGGTCTACGCTTTCCGTGCCGGAAGGTATGAAATTTTCTCGAAGTTTTTTATTTTTTTATTAATTTTAAATCATGCTTATTTTTCTCCAAATTATTGTTTGATTTTGATCTGAATGGTTGTATAAGCATCTACAAAGTTTCTGGTAGACTACCGTTGACTCACGCTTAAAATGGAAAATTGTAAGAATTGCATAATTATTTTTCGTTTATAAGGAAAGAGGATCACTTTGTACAAATCTGAGTTGATGAAACACTATTTTTATCTTTAGGTCTGGGTAGTTACTCGAGTAGAAATCTTGATAAATAACTTGATTTGAAGGAAGCTAAGAAGTGGCTGAAAACCATGTTCATCATGCCATTCACTGCTAGAGACAGCAGGGAATCAGTTTTAGTATTTACAAGCCTTTCATGTTTAGGTAAGGCAAGGGATCACTTATTATCACCATGCAATGAATATTTGGAAATGATTTACATACAAGCTACATAACCAGTGGTTCACAACCAATTTGTATACTACCCTTCTGAGGGGTTTTGTTTCTAAAGTCATTCAAAGATTCAGGGTTTTGATAAAACTATGCATTGAATGGATGGTTTCGGGAAAAAAAGGACAATAGGGCTTCTCATGAAAAATCAGATAAGCATGATATTCACCTTCAGCTGATTTATTTAACACTTAGCTTTGGAGTATGAATTATGTAGTCAATGATATGTAACATTTGCTTGCTATTTTATTAATTGGGATACAATCAAGCCACACCTTTTTTCCCCAACTAACTTCTCTTTAATTGAGTAGCGGAGGCATTTAAGATGGAACTTGTGAAGATGAATGCATCACTTATTATTTGTTTGAAATGTTGTTGGATTGGTTAGGATGGTTAAGCTTGCAGATTGGCTGAATCAAATATTTATATATATATATATATGGTCGTCAGAATGATTTGTGATGATGACTATACAGCAATGTAATTTGAAGTGCATAATATCCTAGTAATATTTTCTAACCTGTCAGTTGTGTTAATTAGATTTGTCTAGTGGAACAAACTACAAAGTACCATTTTACTTAATGAAATTTTGTAAATTCTCTAAATGACCGGGGTGTTGGTGAAACAAATGGAAAGATGTTGTTGACTACGCATATAACACCTAAGTTAGCAAGGAAACAGAGGCATCATTGAGAGTTGGATATTGGTTTATGGTTGACGAACATCCAGTGCATATAATCAAATTTTTGTGTTCTACTTGGATAGGCTGAATCAATGTTGAAGTTGGCTTTGAATCAAGCTAGTGGCAGAGGATTCATTTCGTTTCCTTGGGAGTGGATCAAAAGTTCCATGCTCACTATCTTTCTTTTCAAGAGATTCTTATATTATATCAAGTGTTTGAGAGGATTATGTCACGGAAAGTATTCAGGAATATATATGTACTTAATTTTGCTGAAGCTAGTATTTTTTTTTTTGTTGAAATGGAATATATGAGTTGTGTTGGGTCCCCAAATTATTTTGGATGTAAAATTTGTGCGATAATTTTTTTTTCTTAGTTTGGTACACTATTGATATAAAGATTCTCCCTCTCCAAAGTAGTGTCTGATAAAGAATTTGAGGTTCTTTTTTTATGTTGTTAACCAGTAACAATCACATTGGATAATCGTTTCTACTTTCAATTGACATCAGGCTATCAGAAGATGCAGACTTATCACCTCCATGCATAAATGATGCCTTCAAATGTTTGGGCAAGGCTTCTCGTGCTGCATTATGTGCAATAGCAAAGCACCTTCGTCTACGTTGCGAGTAAGACTTCTGTTTATATGCTCTCTTTGTCTTTTAATTTTAATTTTAATATCTATAAAATAAGTCCATCTTGTAATGCTTTTTGTCCTATAACTTTTAATTTTTGGCAGCTCTTTCAACCATCTGCTTGATGACACACCATTGCCAGCTAATGAGGCCTCCTCATCAGTGTTGGTTGCAGCCTATTCTCAGGCCTCACTACAGAATGGCAAGGGATCTTCAGGTGGCAAATATGCCAATGAAGTTGAAAAGGGATTGTTGACTTTGATTGCTTCGGATAGCCCTGCTATTCAGGTACTTCATTTCCTTTTTTTAATGTTTCAAAGCATCTTGAAATTTGTTATATAGTCTTTGTTCCATGTTCCAGATTCTAGAATGTGCTCCTCATGATCTCTGTTTCATTAACTATTTTCTTCAGAAAGATTTATGGCTGGTGGGGGTTGTTGTTCTCTATGGTTATTGTTTTGCCATCACCACATATGATCCTTAAATCATTTTCTCCAGCTCTTCTTTGATAGGTTTATGATCCGAATGGCCGTTGGTATCTAGCAGATAGTGACTTGGGCCCTGGTGATTTATTATTGCTTACAGGGAAAGCACTCAGTCATGCTACGGCTGGCCTTCGCCCTGCTGCGTCATTCAGGACAGCTTTTGAAAACAGCCCAGGAATTATTAATGGTGGAAGGTTTGTATAGAACCTCAGTTAACTGTTCTATTTGACCTGAATTATCTAGTATTTGTAATGGATCATGGTTGTGATATGCCTACCTGGATCTGTTGTTTTTTTTTCTGTTTGCAAGTTTGTTACAGTTTCCTGATCAATATATTCTGTTTCTAGGGCTTCATTGACATTTAGGCTCATGCCACAAAGCAATGCTGTCTTGGACTGTTCTCCAATTGCAGCTGCTGGCCATGTAATTCCTCAAAGTTATCAGCCCATATCTGTAAGCAGGTTTATGGATGATTTATCTGCTGACGAAGATGTTATGGGAAGCCTTCCAGATAAAACTTATGTATGCTACGGTTTTAATTGTTGCACATTGAAATTTCAATTGTTCTGTATTTCTTATATTCCCAAGTGCCATTACAGTTTCAGCAAGCTATCTCGTTTTCTTCTTTTTCATGTTTTTGGTTGCACCAAGTTTTACTTTGTTTTCTGTTTAGCTTTTCCTTCAGGCGAAGGAAGCGGCTCATTTCTGTTTCTAAGGCAAACTCTTTCTCTCTATCCTTGTTCTCATCTTTTTGTTTTGATCTCTAATTGTAGGAAACTCGAAATAATGCCCATCCAGAACCATCTCTAAGAAGTGTCCTGTCTGATCCCTTATCGTGAGTTTTGGTTACTTGTGAATATTTAAAGGTTGTATGACCTTGTTCCGCTCTTTCCTCTTTTAAATTACCTGATTATTTGTCTTCCAGTGGGGCATTTCTTGAAGATGCTGTGGTTGTGTCCTGTGGACATTCCTTTGGTGGAAACATGCTGAAGAAGGTCCTTGAGATGGTGAGTTTTGATTCTCCTAATTATCATCACTAATTGTTTTCCATGATATTTGTGTGGTAGTCCTATAGGAATTCAATATGCAATGAATAAAATATGATAATTGTAACAAATGCAAGTAAAATTGCTTAAATTGCCCCCTTTTTTTTCCCATTTTTATAATTTTTTTTCTATTTTTTTTACAAAATATTTTACATAATTTAAAAATAAAAACAGAAAATTCATTTGTTATGGAATAGGATGTTATGTGCATTACTGTGGTAATTAAATAATTTTCCTTTATTGTCAAGTATTTAAATAATTTTTAAAAAATAAAATATGATTTGTATGTATCCCCATAAGTTAGTAAGGGATACATATAAATATTGTTTTTATATTATATAATTATACACTATGTAAATATGCATAGAATCTGTTTAAACGTAAGTTTTAAAAGATATATAGTAATCCTAATCGATATATATTTGAATATATGGTGTTGGTTATGATAAGATTTATAAAACTAAAGAATCTATTTGGCAAAATGGAAAACATTTTATTTGCATTCTCTAAAAACAGGAAAAAACATCTTTTTTCTAAAAATTATTTTTTAAAAATGCACACGCAGGAATTTTTTCATTTTAACTGAAAAGAGAGAACATGTCTAACATGATGTATTTCTGTTTTGGGTTTGGTGTTTCAGTTGAGATCAAGTCCCACATGCTAAGTAGCTTCTTGGTTTCAAGCTTGAAGATTAACTTAGATTGTGTGTTTTTTTATTACTCACATTTCACACTCCACATAAAGCATATGCTGATTCCCCATTGTTAACTGGGGATTAACTATAAACTATTGGTGGTTATTTGATAATTTTATTTGAGCATCCGATAATCCATTGGTTGGTTTCTTCAACTGTTTAATTTAATGGTGGACTCCATCCTTCAAAAAAAAGAAAGAAGGCATTGGTTCATTTCTGCTTTTGCTGGGAATTTCTGCTAGAATTTAGTTTCATGGGAAGAAACCATGTTTTGTTTGATCAGAACACGTTCATTTACTTATCTTCCTCTTGATATTGTTCCTTTCATTATTTGCATAAGTTTTGGTAGACTCTTGTTTATCTTACTAATTCAAGCAACTGAGTTCCCTCTTTCTCAAATGCAAAGCTAAAACTTTACAGAAATGGTTCACTTGGAACTAAGTTAGGATTTTGGATTTGTAGTCACCACATGGCATATGGACAACCTGAAATTTATGCATTCAAATGGTCAAATTTGCAGTGCCTTTTCACTGATTTATTTTCTCGATGAAATACCTAGATACAAAAGAGGAACATAATTTTTATTTATCCTATTGAACTTTCCCTTGCAGGCTAGATGTACTCTCTGCAATGCAGATATTGAAACTGGGTCCTTAATCCCTAACCTTGGTATGCATATTTTTGAATTGTTCTTGTTTGCTACACATGCATACACTTACACTTCCTTCTGATGTCTCACCCATTGAATTTTTTTCCCCTTGTAGCTTTAAGGGCTGCAGCCACAGCAGTGAAGCATGAGGATGACAAAAGATTATTCCATAATGCTGCTTTACGTAAACGACGGAAGGAAGTAGGAGATCAAATTGATGCATTTAAAAGACTTAGCAAGGTATCATTTGATTAGCTCATACTTAATGCAATTATTATCTTGTTTCCAATTTCTCACTTAAATATCCTTCTGTCAGGAAAATGGGGAGATGACTACAGATGGCGATTGCCTCAGGCAACAAAAAGGGGTTCAGTATCCTTTTGCTGTCAATGAGAAAGTGTTGATTAAGGTGATCAATATTTATCTTGATACAAGACTCTCATATGATTTTCTGTTTGCGACTATGCTTCAACAATGTCAAAATAGAATGAAATATAACCGCACTGAACACACAGGGAAACAGGAGGACCCCTGATAAATTTGTAGGAAGGGAAGCAATGATCACCTCCCAGTGCTTGAATGGATGGTATGGTTTTGTATATTCTGGTGATTATTTGTGTTTTCAATTCCTGGTTTCTTATATTTACTCCTTACGCTCCGCATCATAATGAAATCAGCCACTGAATACTTTTGTTCTATTAAAAGGTGTGTTTTGATTGAGGGGAACCATAAACCATTAATAAGGATAAGCAAGGGAAGGAAAACATTCACTGAAGTTTTGCACCCATTTACTTTTCTGCATTCTATTTAAATCACAGAATTCATCAAATTCCAGATTATTTAGCATCAGACCACTTGATTTCAGGTACCTGCTTAAAATCCTTGACAGTGGAGAAAGTGTTCGCTTGCAGTACCGATCCCTTCAGAAACTCTCAAATTCTCAGACCGATGACAGAATACAACCACAACAATTGCTTCAGAGCAGCAGCTGAGATGAGGATAGATCCTTTGCTTGCAGGTCCTTGTGATTTTTGTTTATGTTTCTTTGCATACATGCAGATCTATTCAAAGGTCATTTGCAAGATTACCTACAGACAAAACCCACCACCCTTCTACCTACTCAAATCTCATGAGAAAGTAGTGTATTCCATGGTTAAAAAGAAAAAAAGAAAAAAAGAAAGAAAGAAAGAAAGAATTTACTGCCTGTTATATCTCAGTGGTTTTAGTGTTTACAAAAGCTTCTGTTTCCTTGGCTTGTGTTGCACCATGTAATTCACAGATCATAGACCAAATTTAGTGATGGACAAGGTCTTGTTCAATAGAGAAATGTTTTGTGGTGAGTTATGAGTTATGTTGGTTCAACCATTTGCCATAATGCAGTTATGTTTGTTGGCCTTTTAGTGCCATTGTTTGTCAGACGCATGGTTGGTACTGAAGAAGAGCTATGCGCTTTGTTTAATCAAGTGACGTTTATTGTAGGAGTAATTAGGTTAACTGAAATAATTTTAAAAAAATAAAATAGAAAACTTTTTGCATGCCCCTTCAAGAAAATTTTCCACCGAATCAGCAGCCTTGGTTTTTGTTATTTATGTGATTGTCTGAGTTTTAAATTTTTAATTTTTACTGGAAAAAAAATTTTAGGTTTGAAAGCTCCAGTTTGATTGTCTTTTAAGTAAAAATCAATATCTTATAAAACTAGAAGAGGAGAAGGTTGATTTTGTTTTTTTTAACATACTTAACAATGCTTTGATATAATGTCTTACATAAATTAAATTTTTACATAAAAATTATAAAACAGAAAAATAATAAAATTTATAAAAGTGAATTCATGCTCAATTGTGTCTCTAATCACTAGTTCAGAATTTCAAATCATGCTCAAGTTTTTCAAACTATACTAGTAATATCAGCTATTTTAGTAGTCGTGTTTTTATTAAAATTCTTTATAAGTAGTGAGAGTTTGAATCGTAAGCGGAGGTATATTTTTAGAAGTATAAATAGTAATTGTATCTTGGTGATCCAAATCTATGCATGTCTTTTTTTTTTTTTTTTTTTTTTTGCTTCTTAGCAGCTATACCACCCCATTTTGAAAAAAAAAAAAATCGGAAACTCATTTGTTTTTAAATTAATAATAAAACACATTTTTTTAATTTAAAAAAACAAAAATACGCACTCATTTGCTAATCAAGATGGTGGGACCCAAACTTTCCAGACTTAGTGGACCGCATCAGTGAGCCCAACCCCAATAGCTCTTTTTTTTTCTTAAATTAAAAAAAATCATAATTTATAATTGGTATAATACCCGAATTGGTCCTCTTATTTTTCTCTCTCTTCTCTTTTAGTCCCTCTACTCAGAAATGCTCCCGATTAGTCCCTCTATTTTTGAAAATGTGCTCACTTAAGGAGAAGTGCTCCCAATTAGTCCCTCTACTTTTTAAAATGGGACTAAGTGGAGGGACTAAGTGGGCTCATTTTCAAAAGTAGAAGGACTAGTTGAGAGTATTTCTCCCTAAGTGGGCACATTTTCAAAAGTAGAGGGACTAGTTAGGAACATTTCTGAGTAGAGGGACCAAAAGCGAAGAGAGAGAAAAGTAGAGGTTCTACCTAATTGAAAGAATCGAATAGAGAGAGAGAGAGAGAGAGAAGAGTGGGCAATGGAGTCCTCAAGCTCTGGCAATGGCGATGATTGTCATGTGAAGCCGAAAAAGCAAGCTCTCGGATGGTTCGAATGGGGGCGAGGTTGGTACAGCATCATCTGGGAGTTCCTCTTCCAGCGGATCTCCGCCAGCCACTTGGAAAATCCTCTCCGGCTGCCTCCTCTCCCCGGCCTCACCTGCATCGTCACTGGATCCACCAGTGGAATTGGCCTCTCCACCGCCCGGTTCTTTCTCTTGATTTTCGATCGGAAACCTTTCCCTCTGGTTTTTTGTTTTCCTCTTTCTCATTTGTGTGGTTTTTGTGTGCTTGATCAGGCAGCTCGCGGAGGCCGGGGCGCATGTGGTGATGGCTGTGAGGAAGACGAAGTTGGCTCATGAGCTTATTCATGAGTGGCAGCGTGAAAGGTCTGGCGATTTTCCTCCGCTTAACGTTGAGGTACATTGCTTGTTCGATGGGAATCTCTAACTGCGATTAGGGTTTTGTGTTATTCTTGTTCTTGCTGTTGCAATGAATAAGTATTTTGTGCGAAAAGTTGTGGATTTTTTTTTCAACCAAGGGATTGAGGGAAAATGGTGGAAATTTTGGTCTATTGTGGTAGGACTTCAAAGAAAAAACAAAAGAAAAAGAAAATTTTCCTTTTTGGGGAAAAGTTGTTTCCATCTAGATATCATTGGTTTTAAAAATTTCTTAATAAATTTTAATTATTTTGGTTGGATTTGTAGTTAAGTTAGAAATGGAGTTATCCTGTGGTTTTACTCTTACAATTTACTGTACATCATGTGGTTTACTCTTACAATTTTACTGTATTTCAAGGTTATGGAGCTTGATCTGCTTTCGCTGGACTCTGTGGTGAGATTTGCTGAAGCTTGGAATGCACGATTAGGACCTTTGCACGTATTGATCAACAATGCTGGGATTTTCTCTATAGGAGGTAGTGGTTTGGTTTTGTGCTTCCTAGTAGCTTGTCACTAATAGTCTCTTTTGTCAGCTTTCTTGTGATATAAATTTTATGTGTTACTGAAGTGTTTTTACTTGTTATATTATTATTGCTCTTGGAGATAGTGCCAGGTTCTCTGCTAGTTTGTCATGGGTAGGTTGTATCTTTTTATCAGCTGCCCTGCAGCTGTAAGTTTCATCATCAGTTTATGTGCTAATGCTAATATTCAGTCATATGTGGGGGCCAATTTAATTTTCTTTTCTTTTGTCGTACTTTTGTTGATATATTGAACAGATAGAGGCTTGATGGGGAAAATATATGGATAGAGTTCATGGGAAAACTAAGTTATCTACATTTTTTGCAAAGAATTTTGTCATTTAGTCATTTAGTGGAATACATAGGTACTGATTCTACATGTGTGCATATTCTTAGATGTCGACTCAAGTAACTCCTCACTCTCTGTTTTCTTTAGAGCCACAGCGTTTCTCAAAGGATGGCTATGAAGAACACTTGCAAGTGAATCATCTTGCCCCAGCATTACTATCACTCCTGCTCTTGCCATCTCTAATTAGAGGATCTCCAAGCAGAATTATAAATGTGAATTCCATTGTATGTTCAATCTTTGCCAATTTTATTCCTTCTCATACACATTTATCTTATGATGTTCAAAATTCTTTAGTTCATACTGATATCTGCTTTATTTTAGATGCATTCTGTGGGCTGTGTTGACACAGAAGATATGAATGTTACTTCTGGGAGGAAGAAATACACAAGTTTAGTTGGATACGCAAACAGTAAACTAGCACAGGTATGGGAGACAATTCATTTTGAGACATGATGTCATCGTGTTTTTATTTTGAGCTGTTTATGTTCCTTATGTTTCTGGCCAAGATTCTTAAGATAAAGTTGTTCCATTTTCCTTTTCTGCTTTTCGGGTTATATGATGAATGAGAACATGCATTGTTAGTCTTAGTTGGGGCAAAGTCTGTCTTCTGATGTGAGAATGCCTATTTGGATCAGATAAAGTTTTGCAGCATCCTTCACAAGCGTGTTCCTGCAGAAGCTGGCATCAATGTTATGTGTGTTTCTCCAGGAATTGTTCACACCAATGTTGTGAGTGCCTTTGAAGATTTGTTATAATTGGCATTACTTGGATATCAGTGGTTTTTTTATACAATATATATTACTTATTCAGGATGTTGTATGCTCTATGAAGCATAGTGCATGTCTGCAATTAGAATTTCCATGCTAACATATAATTTTAAGAAAAATAAGTTATTCTTTCATGCACATTGAGAAATTCCGGATAGAATTGCTGTATCTGAAGGTATGCATGCATCAGTTTTGTTAGCTTACTGCAGTTCGATTAATAACAAGTTAGTAAGACACTGTGTAAAAATCTGGTTCAGAAGATTCTTTAGCATCTCTTGGCTTGATACTCGTATGTGTGTGTGTGTGTGTGTGATTATCAAATAAGAGCTTATTGATTAGACTTGCAGGCAAGGGATCTTCCGAAGATCATTATAGCAGCTTATCACCTAATTCCCTACTTCATATTTGATGCTCAAGAAGGTTAGTCCCCCGTCCTTTATTATCACTAGATCTTCGATTCTTTTTTTTCTTTTTGTGGCGACCTAATCCCCAAACATTTAAGGGTAACATATATGTATCATTTCAGGGTCTAGAAGCTCACTCTTCACTGCCACTGACCCTCAGGTCCCAGAATATTGTAGCATATTAAAGTCCGAAGAATGGCCCGTCTGCCCATATATCTCTCATGACTGCCGCCCAATGAACGCCTCCGAAGAAGCACATAATCTAGAAACCTCTCTCGATGTTTGGGAAAAAACACTAGAGATGATCGGACTCCCTATCGACTCTTTGGATAAACTTATTGAAGGCGAGGAAGTCCAATGCCGCTACGGGTCTGCGAAGGACTGATTCAGTCTGTCGACCTGCGGATATTTTCATTGCTGAGGTAAACACACGCAGATCATTTGATGGAGCATTTCTACTCTTAATTCTGCTCAGTTTAGTAAAATCTAATCTTGAGTTATGGACCAAATGTTCTCTCCACTCTTTATTATATGTTCTGAATGGCTCCATCTCATGGTTTAATTGCTGAAGTTGGTTGTTGATGGAATTTTTCATGCTCTCACGCTTTTGTCCTTTGATGTAAAAGCTTGGATTATAGATATTGTTCCCTGAAATAATGACATGTTGTATTGTTCCCAGTACTTACTAAGCCATGGGAGGCCAGTGAGGATGGATAAAAATTACTATTATTTTGCCTTTTTTTTTTTAATATATAAAATGATTGGAACCCTTGATTTTTGAGTTTGGAGAGGAATGAAGTAAGTATTACGGGTGAGTAAATTATTGTTATTTTACTAAAAAAGAATAATTTATTTTTATCCAACAATAATAAAGTTTGATTAAGAGAGCTATATTGTACTTGTTTCTCTTTTAAGGAAGAGGCTTTTTTTTATTAATATATCTTTATAAATTTATTTGTAATATTTACGATATTGTGCATCTCCAAAATGTATAGCTATACGGGTTATATATTTACTTATATGATTTGTTCTTAAAATTGTGTTGTAGCAACTAATAAAATAAATTCGCATTTTCTCTCTCAAAAAGAATTAATAAATTCATATTTTAAAAGTATCTTAATTGAAATAATAGTTATATGTTTAAACCTGAAATTTTTTTTTAAAAGAATAAGACGTTAAGATATTTGATTTACTGCTAGGGTTTTGTATATGAAAACTTTTAGTATTTAAGGTGTATATATGAAATAAGAATTTTTTTTTTTCACATGTGACAATTTTGTTTTTAACAATGTAGGTATGTTAGGAATTTGTAGGGTTATGAAATCTAAATTCCCTTAACAAGAACTATATAAGATAAAATAAAAAGAGTAAATAAAAAACAAAACACCATAATTTATACATGTTCACTCTTAAATGGGCTATGTCCTGTTTTTTGGCTATCGCTGGCGTATCCACTATGAAAAATTGTTCAAGGGTATAAATTACACCTCACACAATCTTTCTTGCTATGTCACACTTACAAGACTACTCAAAAGATTTTATGGTAGTTTTACTCAAAAACTATCACACTTACTCCCTGTTGGTTTCTCTTAGGGGTGTAAGCGATTGAGCTTGAGCCGAGTAGTAGCGAGCTCGAACTTGATTGGAAATTCGGTACTCGATACTCTGCTCAAATTCGATCAAATATTTATTTTATAGCTTGAGCTCGACTCGGTACACAAATCGAGCTACTCAAACTCACTCGACCAAACTCAAAAAGTCTAAAAATGACCATAAACATTATGCTCGAGCTCGAAATTTTTTCCTCTTAATTTTCATTAAATAAATATAATATTATATATATACATATATGCTCAATTAGGCTCGCGAGCACTAGAGCCAAGTATCATAATACTCGAACTCGGCTTGATCGACTACTCGAGCTCGAGCTCGGCTAGACCGCGACCGAGCTGAATTCGAGTTTTCATCGAGTCGAGCCCGAGTAGCTTGCGAGTAGATGTGTATCATTTACACCCCTAGTTTCTCTCTTACTAGTTCATAGAAACTTTTGTGAACTTACACACTTCAACATCTAAAGATCTTCCTCTTTTATAGACAAAGATTTTAAATAAAAATAACACATGGGTGGCTCTAATTACACACAAAGATGGCTTCAAAGTCAAGAATAATAATGACCAACCATTAATATGGCTTCAAGATAAGTGATTTAAAAAAAAATAATAACATGGGCAATTAAATTTATCTCTATTTTTTTAACGAGACAAGCCACTATTTATACTATTTATCACATTGAAGGAGGGATTTAATCTCCTGACTTCAGAAAATCCCAGGTTGTGTGTTTGTCCAAATTTCTAAAAGTGCTCAATATCACATGTTTTGCTTCCTCTCGCGGCCAATGCCTTTCTCACACTCTAGCTGCAAAAAATAAAATAAATAAATAAATTACACATAAAATGAGTGTATGTGCCAATGGACTTTAGGTCAATTGGCACCGGATCCTTGACGTGGGATGTTTGCCTCGAGTGTCGAGTGTGGCTCCCTAAATTCGATCCTCATCACACGCAAGGTGAGAGCACAGTTCGGCGGTGAACGCTGCTCCCTCACATGCTCATCCCTGATTAGACGCTTGTTGCCCTTTAAAAAAATAAAATAAAATGAGTGTATGGAATTAAAAAAAAACATTACAAACTTGATTATTCCTTCCAAGAATATTTCGGCAATTCTTTTCGCCGTATAGGATGAGATGAGCCATGAAGTGTGTCAATTTGCTCATGCGGTCAACCACAACCAAAATAGTGTTTTTCCCAATAGATTGGATGAAGAAATGAGAATCCCGTATTTTCTATTAGGTGATATTATTGTTAGCGTGACATTTGTGTAATAAAATCATTTATTTGTGTAATAAAGCTATTTAAAAAATAAGGGTCAGTGTAAATAAAACCATTCATTTGTGTAATAAATGAGACCTTTATATTTTCTATTAGGCGATGCAATTTGTTGGAGTGACAATTATATAATAAAAGCATTTATTTGTGTAAAAAAACTATTAAAACAGTAAAGATCTACCATATTATTGATGTCAATAAAACTATTAATTTGTATAATAAAACCATTTATTTTGAATGAGACTCATGTAGTTTTTTATTAGGTGATATCATCGTTGTTGTTAGCTTAACATTTGAAAAATAAAATTATTAAAAAGTAAAACCATCAATTAAATTATTGGTGTAAATAATCATATATCCTCCGAGTGGATTAAAAATATTTTTTTTTTCTAAAAGTGATAAATGTTACATATATCATGAGCATATATATGGATTGAAATTCAATCATCACATTCATACATCTCAACAGGAGATGAGTGGCTTGGGCTATAAACCCAAACCAATCGTTAATCTATTACCATTATTATTTTTAATAAATGTTTCATTTTTATTTTTTATAATAAAGTAAAGTATCACTGTGAAATGAAACCTTTAGTAAAAAAAAAATAATAATAAGCTGAAAAATAAATAAAAAATTAAAATAAGGACAAATATTAATTATTTTAAAAATAAATGAACAGATAAGTTCGGATAAAATTAAACATTCTTCAAACTTTGCAACTTTGAAAATCTTTTGACTACTTTTCCCAAAAAAAATAATTTTAAAATAAAAAAATCTAAATAAATAGAAGGAAAAGAAAATGAAACTCTATTGAGCCGCCCTTTTGTTTTCCAGTGTCTCAGTGCAAGAGAGAAACAGAGAGAGATCGAGAGAAATGGCACTCAGAGGCTTCGCTCTCGTCCATCCATATCGCCCACACTGCCCACGCCCAAGCCTCGCCGTCCGAGCTACGGCAGCGCCGACGCGGCATCGTGATCGGCGTCACCAGAACGTCGACGGCGAGTTCTTCGTGGGTGAGCACTTCACACCCTTCGATTCCTTTTTGCCTCTGAACTTTCTAAGGAATTTCATTTTGTTCATCCGCTTGTAGATCGTCGTTGCATTGATTGCGATGCTTGTCGTTGGATGGCACCGGTAATCATCTTCTCTAGTTCTGTGATCGAATGCTCAGCTTGCAATTCGTTTGTGTTGATTTGATCTTTGTACCTTGAAGGAAACCTTTTCGCGGATTGATGGGCAATCGGCAGTCGTGAAACAACCGAGTTGCCAGGAGGAAAGGCTCAAGGCTTTGCAAGTAAGGGTTTTCTCAAACTATCTCTTTTAGGTTTTGTGTGTGTGTGTGTGCGCGCGCATGGAGAATGATGGGGGATTGAATCAAGGGCGCATTAAGGCTACCGTTATACAGAGATACATACATACATACATGTATAAATATATACAATTTGTGTATATGTGTATTAGGAAATTAAGTAATTTGCATATTCATGTGTACACACACACACACACACACACACACATATATATATATATATATATATATATATATTTACATACATGTATGTATATGTATATACATATGTGTGTATATGTATATTGGGAAATTTGCTCTACCTCATAATCCGGAATAAGCTACTTCTAGTTTGATCTAGATCAAGACCCTTTATTCCTTGTGTTTGGTAAAATTTGGAGGGATAAGGGGCTTAATTCACCTCTTATTCCTCTATCCAAACACCTCCCAAAATCTAAAATTTTTTAATTTCAATGGTCTCAGATGCATTTAGTTGAACATTTGATGGTCATGATTGTGCAAATGAGGAAATTCTTCCTAATGCTGTCACATTTAGTTTAGTTGCTGGAATTTTTGGGTATTAGCTCTATAATATATTGAAATTTATAGTCATAATGATATCAGAGTCATTTGGTTGAACATCTGATGTTCATGATTGTGCTAATGAGGGAATTCTTGAATTTCAGAGAATGATATTTATAATTTCATTTTATGCTTTTGTGAATGCTTGGTGTACAAAAAATGTTTTTGGTGAGTTGATGTGGCATATGACAATGAGGGTAGGGCAATTATCGAAGTCATTTTTTTGTTGATGAGGTTATGATAAGTCCTATTTGTATTCTGGAGGCACTTCTTTCTTGTCCAACAAGCTCAATACATACTGAGAAGCCTCCGAAGGAGATTGTGGAAGTGCAGAAGATGTTCCCTCTTCCTATTGATGAGCAGCGGCTTCCGGTAATTGACTTTTTGTCCTTATGCCTTTTCTTCTTCTTCCATATTATTGGATATATATATATGTGTGTGTGTGTGTGTGTGTGTATTTTTTTTTTTTTTTTTTGCATTTTTCCATTGAGGTATGTAAAATGATTAACATTTTCTAGTTCAAAGTGCTTGATAAAACATTTATAGTTCACACTCTTATACTTCTCTTGCATTGCTACTAGAGTTGCAAGTTGATCTCTTAATAAAAACAACTGTTTAGATTGAAAGCCCACTTAAAACCATGCCATGATTAGTTACTTGGATTTTTCTCTTGGTTCAGCAGTCTTATGTACTGGTTAAGAGTTGTACTGATTTTTTATGTGTTCATGATTCTCAATAACGGATATGAACTTTTGTGTTTCTGGCATTATTTAAGTGCATCAGTAGTTAGCTTTTCTCTTGTGATTTCAGGGTGTATACCACTGTGGTTATCACTCTGAGAGATCTTATGGAGCAACTTCCTATCTCATTGCCCATCCGGATGGAAACATACTTGTTGACAGGTAGAATTTAACCACCAAAATTTGATTTCCAATTTATCATTGGATAGATTGACTATGTGAATCTGCAATATGCTTTCCTGGAAAATGCCTTTGTTTAGATTACCAATCCTGTATTCGTTCCTCATCTCTTTGTTGCAATAATATATCCAAAAAAGCCTTTGTTTAAATTAAGCTGTCATGGTTCTAGTTGGGATGACAAGCCTGTGAATAACCCTTCATGAATTTTGTTCTAGCTAACGGATACAAGAGTCAGTTAAATATGGTTGTTTGTCATATAATGAATCCTACTATACGTGTTGATTGTATGAGTTGCTTGATCAACAAAATAGAATGGCACAACTTTTCATGGTAAGAAGTTTATTTATGCAGCCAACGAAAGATTTACTATGTTTTATTCCAGATGAACCTTGTCACAATTTTCTTTTACAGGGAAACTTCATGGCAAAATGAGAGTATTTAAGATTATCTATTTATACTCATGATAGCATTGATAAGTTTATATCTGGTGGATAATCTTATCAAATGATGCACTTATTTTGCAGCCCAAGATACACTCCAAAATTAGCCCAGCGAATTGACATGCTTGGAGGAGCAAAATATATGTTTTTGACTCACAAGTATGAGAACCTTTGCATCTGATATTTTCTGACAATCACTACTTGCCTTGTTTGTTAAAGTGCTTATGACAATTAGGGATGATGTCGGAGATCATGAGAAGTGGTTCAATCATTTGAGGTGTAAAAGAATTATCCATGCCGGAGATGTAAGCACTAAAATCCTCTTTTCTTTATTTCCAACTCATAGACAAGCCACCTATATTATTATATCTAATTGCATAATCTACCAGACTTTTTATCTATTGTGCTTACAATTTCAAGACTCCAGACGCTGCTGAGCAGTGCTTAGCCTGTGGGAATTCCTAATTGGCTAAGGATCTAGGCAGCTGAGTATGTAGCCTTGAGTATCACCTTCATATAAATATTGCCTAAAGAACACATTCTTCATTTTTGTTGCTCAGTATAAGCTAAAAAATATTGTTTACTGAGGGGATAAAAAACATTAAAGTGAAGGTGAATGGTGTAGATGACAATAGCAAATTCCAATCTTATTAGCTACTAGGCATTCACCAATAATTTTTTTTTTTGGTTCTGCAATTACTGCAGGTAGAACCTCATACTGCTGATGTAGAGATGCAGTTACAAGGAGAAGGCCCATGGAGTATCAGTACAGACTTTGAACTCATTCACACACCAGGTCATACAGAAGTAAGTCTTTTCTGCAAATAAATTCAAGATGCTTAGACGGTAGTTTTGGTGTGATATTTGTTTATGCTTGATTTGCATTTGGTTTCTTAGACCTGACACTACATACCCAATTCAATTCCCAACCCAAATAGATCTTAATACTTCAATTTGAGTTCTTATTCCCACAAGCTATGCGAGGTTTAAGTTACAAACACTTTCTTTTTCACAAACCTACTGCAGGGTTCGGTTTGTTTGTACTACAAACCCTTGAAAATTCTGTTCACGGGTGATCATTTTGCCAAATCCAAAGACTCTGAATTGAGTATTTTTGAACAATACAACAGGGTTTCAGGTATCCATTTCAATCTATATTTATTAGAACTAATTCATGCATGTCATCCTCTGTAATAACCCTGTTTTGGTTTGCAGTTAGCTTGCAATTGAACAGTGTCAGAAAGCTTCTTGATTTGGACTTTCTGTGGATACTACCCGGTGAGCCCTCCTCTCCCATTATAAATTATCCACTGATTGATTTTTAACCTTTCTTTAGTTGGCTCAACATTTAAAGTATCGCTTTTATAGGTCATGGCCGGCGAGTTGAGTTCAAAGACAGCAAGGAAAAGAATTTAGCTTTAGAAACGTTCTTGGCTGGCAAAGAACATGCTTTACCCTTGTGTGATTAATAAATAATAGCCAATATTGATAATGGGTATCTATGCTTTATGCCACTCATGTATCAGTATAAGTACATGTGGTGTATGCATGTATGTGTGTATTTATGTGTGTATCTATCTGTCTGATAGACCATATTTATATATGTATGTATGTATGTATGTGTGTGTGTGTGTAGGTATGTTTTTATGCGTGTGTTTATGTGTGTATGTAAGCACAGAACTGGCAAGTTATCATCCTTAAACTTGGATGATATATTGTAGATATAACTTGTTTGGTTGTCTGTAGGGATTCAGTAACTCAAGTTCCGAAGAATTTTGGAATTCAATGGAATTAGGTTCTGGTTTCAATGACTTTTAATTTTATTTTCACTTTTGAATTTAACTTGGATGGCACTTTGTTTAGATATAAAAAGGTGAAGAAATCCCAAGCTTCATCAGTACATAACTTAAATAACACAAATCTTAGGATAAGATGGTATAGCACACTTTGAATCTTTCTTTGTTGACTTTGGTTTATCTCCAACCCTTTTGCAATGTTCTCAGGTGTGACTTAATTACAGCCTTATACCAGCTAAATATGCCTCCACATATTTAATAGAAAAATGGAACCACTTTACTTATTTTAAATTAAATTTGAATTATTTCCCCCTATAAAAAAGAGTGCTTGTGCTGATCAGTCATTTTCCACTGATTATTGTCTTATGGTAAAAATGGGATTTTTTGCCCAATAATAAATCAGAAATAAATTCATATATATGGTTAAAAATTAATTTATCAAATGTGAGGTATTAATTAAAGGAACTAGTTACTTTCAAAGAATAACCATGACGAATGCCCAAGCACCAACTGAAGGCCAGAAACATGCCACCATAACAAAAGAATAATAATAATAATAATATAATATAACAAATTCAAATGTTGGGAATGCTAACCTCATCGCTAATATCAGTTGCACTTTTTTTATTTCATTCAAAGAATCACTTTCTTATCTTCTATTTCCTGAGAGTGAGAGTTCCCTTCAACCACATTCCAACAACAATTCAACCTCATTAGTCTCCATGAAGTATTCTACAATTGCATCTGCAATAAACAGAGTTTCTGATAAAAGAACTACATGAGAATTCAACATGGGAGTTGAAGATCAGTACAATAACCGAAAAATGATAAATAAACACATCATCGAGAACATGTAACCAACCCGGCTTGGTATCTTTGCCATCAGGTAAAAAACTGCATTTGGTTAAGCATTCGGAGGCCATAGCTTGGCGTCTTTGGTTGTGTCGACAAGAGATGGTGGCAACCATCTCCACATTGGCACACTGGGGAATGCTGGAGAGGATGAAGACTTTGTTGCTGGTGTCTGACCTTGCGGTGCAAAGATGGCAGGGTGGAATACCATTGGATGAGGCATATACCCGGCAGGAGCCATATTCATGGCCTTGAGCTGTTGTTCGAGTATCTCCTTGTCTGTCTTCAACTTGATCTTCTCATCACGGAGCTCATTTTTCTCCGCCTACAGTAATGTAACAGATGTATTCAATCAACAGAGAAGTTGTTGAAGAAATAACAGGGTTGTATTTAAGTTTCAAAAGGAAAGGAAAAGCACATTGTATCATGAATTAAGAATAGAACTATAAAAGATATGAAAAGATAATACAGTATAATGAGAAGCTCAAACCTTCAGATCCTTGATTGTTTCTTGAAGTTTTTCATTAGAGATTTTAGTTCTTCTGCTTCGGCTTTTAGCTGTTCCAACACACGAGCTGCATCACTTAATATGGTTGCTTTATCAGATTTAGGAGGTCTACCAGGATCGAGAACAGAACTTAATTCTGAGAACCTAGAAGTACATGTGTTGGGATCAGGCAAAAGAGTATTTTTCCGATATAAACATTAGAACAAATAAGAAAAAAAAAAGACTTTTAGTTTGAGAAAAAGCAAGTACCTATCATTTAACTTATCCCTTCTCATTTTCTCCCGGCATGCTTTTCGACTTGGGCCTTGAGCATTCCTCATCCATTGCTCTGCAATAATACATAAAAAATTTGCGTATCATCCCATGGCATGGTAAAAATACACATGTTTATATAGGGAATAACCATCTCAAGAGAGAAACTGAATATAATCATAGGATGATAAAAAAAGTTTTCGAATATAATCTACTGTGGCCAAATCTGTATCTAAGAACCAAAAGTTCCAACTATGGCAACACAAGTATTCAAACAGCAGTTGTCGACAGAGCATAAACAATCTTAGTTTGTCGAAACCACAACTCCAAAGAAGTTTACAGTAGATAATGAATAAAATTTTGAGCATACAAATACAAATGAAAACATGCACAAAACATACCTCTTCCTTGTGTTTACTTGCTGAATACTGCCTGCATCTCCATACACCAATCCCGGTTCCAAACTGGTAAATTCAATAGTGATATCCTCTTCAATTTATAGTAAACAACTACCAAACCAGAATTACATAGAAAAAGGGAAATACCCATCCATCACGCCCGCTTGTTGAGAACCACAGGCCTGAGAATAAACCATTCCAGTACTCATGCTGTCAAAATTTCCACTCAGTTGTTCAGATTCAGAAGAACATGATGGTCTTGTCAATCAAAAAGTATGGCAAAAAGAAAGCAACCCACCAATCACTCAACTGAAGATTGCTAGTATTTTCATACATCAATCCTCCCTCCATTCTGTTAAAATTTTTTATTCAACCATTCAAAACAAAAAAAATTTACCCCAAAAAAAAAAAAAAGCAGAAACCCCAATTTTTTTTAATCAAAAGATCCAAAATCCAATCTTTCTATGCCATCAACACATACCAATCAGATAATCTGACATCATAATTGACCAAAAAGAAAAAACCTAATTGTTTGAGTTTCTCAAAAGGCTTCACATAAATCCAAGCATATAAATCAAATTAACAAAAACAAGAATCAAAAACCATACTTTTGAACCAAGTTCATCTGAGGAAGACCACAAGCACCACCAATAAACGCGTCCCCCATCTGCATCCTGCCAACCAATACTTCAATTTTCAATTCAAAACTCAATACAAAGCCACCGGATCGGATACCGATGCAACCTAAGACTTCAAAACAAAGCTTTTTAGGGGCTCCTTCCTTACCCGGACGACGGTGACATCCCACAAAGGCTCTCGATCGCGCACTGGAGCTCGCCATCTGATCCAGCTCCGACGTCTCCCGCATCATCGATCAAGTACTCTGCTGCTGGATCTGGCTCCATTCTCAACAAACCAATTCACCTCTCCCCTCCTTCAGACTCCAAATCACGACAGCCCTCGACAGCTCGACTCCGGCGCTCCGGCGGCAAACCGGATCACCAGCGCTCCGGAAGATTCGTTCGCATCTAGGGTTAGGGTTTGCGAATTTTGGAACGATGAGAGAATCAGCGGTTAATTATCAGCAATTTATCGCCATAAAAGAAGGAAATAAACCAAAGAGACGAGAAAAAGAGAAGCCTTTATAGAGATAGCTTTGTGTACCCTATGATAATCATAGCCGTTCAATTTCGATCCCTTGTGACCATGAAACGATCATGACCGTCCATTTCGAAGACATTGATCGATAAGAACACGTGCCATCATTGTCGTTACTTTTCGCTTCTTTGGGACGTGAACGTTAGCCGACGATTTTTACCGCCGACTTTTTGACTGTTTGTTTTTATTTTTTTATTAAAAAAATAAATTTTAAATTATTTTTCACAATTTATTTTTGCCATTTAAATAATTACAAAATTTTTTACGTGTCATAAGGGCATATATTTTTATATAGTGTAGAGGCCCTCATGTTGGTATGAAAACTATCAAATAAAATAACTAAGAACTTCCTCTCAATAAAAAAAACTATAAAAAATTAGTCAGCTATTACACCAATATAAATTATAAAATGTGTATATATGTCTGTGTGTAACAAGGTGGTACTTAATATATATATTGTAAAACTTACAATAATGTGAAATTTATTAATTGTGCCTAAACAAACATCAAAGAAAACAATCTAACTTAGAAATCAAACACAGCCTCAATTTTCTTATCTCACTTAAGACTATTTCGGGTGAAACAACAATTAACATTTAACTTTATTAAAAAACTCAAAAAATACTCAGTCCTATTCTAAGTCTTATTTCTTGTGTACCATTATTGTTTTGAGATTAATTTATTACTATTATTTTGTAAATTTCACATTTAACACTAGTAGGTTTTGAGGTTTTATCTTGTTATTTTGTTCTTTTGATATGCTAGTTTTAATTTCTTTGTTTTATTTCACTTCGTTTTGTAAAGTTTTATCTAACTGTGATTTTTTTAATAAATATAAATAAAATATAACTCTCAACTGCTATTATAAATGGAGTTTAAGCTCTCAATCTTTTATATTGGAGAGAAATGAGTTAAGCTCTCTGTTGCGAAGGTAGGTTTTTTTTTTTTTTTACTTTAACAAACCTAAAGCTCTAATTTTTCTATTTTAATAAAAATAAAAAAATAAAAAGTGAGAATAAGTTGCGTAATTATTTTAATAAAAAAAATTGCGTAATTATAAAACTTTTATTATATTCACTGTTAAAAAATGGTAAGCCACTCTTTACTCTTTTCACAATTCAGATGCTAAAAGTCAAGATTCCAGTCTTTTCATGTTAAAGTAATTTGTCCATATTTATTTAAAACTATATATATAGTATATAATCACAGATATAATCCATATAAGATCATATTTGAGTAAGTGCATGCATGGATAATTATGATGTTAATTAATAAGAATAAATAGCCATCAAAATTGCAAAAAAGTTAAGAGGGGGACCATGGAAATGAAAGAAAATTATAAGATTGAGAATGGATAAACAAAGAGGAGAAGCAGAGAACTGAGTGGTCTTGGTTAAGACTCAAGAGATATTTGGGTCCAATCAAGATTAGACTCTGGTTTCCATTTGCCGCACAAATTGGTGGACCCCACCAACTCATTTGATAGACAAAGGACCACCACACCAAAC
The DNA here is from genome assembly GCA_020875875.1 of Dioscorea alata. Lineage (NCBI taxonomy): Eukaryota > Viridiplantae > Streptophyta > Magnoliopsida > Dioscoreales > Dioscoreaceae > Dioscorea > Dioscorea alata. Next base: position 16,642,213 of record CM037021.1, read on the forward strand.
ACCACCAACTCATAAGGACACTTGATCCCAAAGCATACTAGTTTATATGATCATTAAAGTTAAGTCAAAAAGATATGAATTGATGATTAGGTGCATGCATGACTCTCTTATAAACGTTTTTTTTTTACTGAAAGAAATTATACTCATTTGAAATTTGATTGCTCGTGTTACTTATTTTGCTCATGTTACATGAAATTTGAATTTAAATTGAGTTTGGTAACATTGTTTGTTTTGTTTAGCTGGATGTTTTTTTTTTTAATTTAATTCTAATGTAGCAAAATTTATAGCTTTGCTTGGGATGGGTTTTTGGAGAGTTTTGTATGGTAGGGTTATAGATCAATCTATGTTTGGATCTATGGTAAAATGAAAAATAGGGTATTTGAGGGTTAAATAAAGAGTTGAAAAACCTCCATTTAACCTCTTTTTTCAACCCTCTAAATCTGGGGATTTTGGAGGGTTAAATATTTTTCAAGACAAATATTTTTACTAAATTTAGATAATTATATCCATGCCATATAAAAAAAGTTTTGGTTTTGGTTCTGAATTTAATTTTTTTTTAAAAAAAATAATAATAAATATTATAAATTGTTAAATAAAAACATTTAATTTACAAAAAAAATACTTTTATATATGTAAAATTAGCATAAAATACAATTTATAACTTCAAGGGCATTTTAGTAATATTAATATAAAACATTATTTTCTATTACTTTTAATCCAAACAATAGAAGATTTGATAACCTCCATTTACCTTATATTCAATCCAAATAAAGTATAACTTAAAATTTTCTTTTACTTTACCCTACTCTACCCTACTTTATAAAACCTTCCTTCACCTCATCCAAGCAATTATTTATGGTTATTTTCAATTTTTTTTAAAAAAAAATAAAAAACTGGTACCACCTGCTTATCAGAAAGATATACTTATTTTTATTTTTTCTTCATACACAAAATTCGAACATAAAATCACTTACTTGAGCGGTAAACCAAATTTCTACTATTTGGACTAATCCCCAGTAATATATATATATATATATATATATATATATATATATATATATATATAGAAAGAGAAGGGCTATGTATCCTAAGTATAGTAAAAAAAAAAATGCACAATATTTTGACCGTCAGATCATGTATCATGAAATCTTACGTCCAGCATGAGTGGATGTATATATATATATGCTCTGCAGTGATAAATTTCCACAAGCTAGGAGTAAGAAATCTTTACTTCATGCATAGCGGATTACAACATATACATCAAGTTTAGGGATATAGCACTCCCTCTATATTTAATCTACCAACAAAGATTGGTTATGATCAAGTAGAAATGTGCAAAACTGTAAACAGACACCTCATTGCTTTTAATGAAATCTGTAGACAACCGATAAGAACAACAAGAATCCTTGCAGCAGTTTACATCATATAAATAGTGAGGGATTTTCCGATGCGCTGTTCACTTGGACTTCAAGTACCTCCAACCGACGTTCCAAGACATCAAGCTTTTCATTCAAAGTTGCCAATTTACTCTTTGTGGTTGCCTCTGATCAGTAATTTGGTTAAATGAGTGTCTCTAAGTCAGAAAAGATACAATAAAATAAAATAAAGTAAATGCGTAAGCATAGTATGCAAGTTATGGTAACACACCGTGCAGTTTATTGGTAAGGATCAAGGGGCTATGTTATGTCTTTACTTAATATAAGTCAAAGTGGTTTTTATCACAATTTTTGTGTTATGCAACAACTAAGGCTTGATTCTAACATATAACAAGCCAGGTATAATTATACTTTATGAAATCAATTAAGAATTAATCACTCAAAATCCAACATTATCTATAGCCATCACATTCATATGATTCATATCAATTCCATGTTTGTGGTTTGTGTTTCTTCTTCCCTTGCACTTTTAGCCACCCAAACTTTAATCGCCGCACTACTTGACAATGATGCAATATATTTATAGTTTAAAGCATATAGCATGCTTACAAATTTATATTCTATTTGAAGAAATAGTCATAACATTAGTTCTATCAGTACATTATCGCTTACAGAGGATTAGAAGAACTGAGAAGCACTGGGTATTCATTGAAAGTTTGGTATAGGTAGTCTTAACATGTTCTCTACATCACTGCTTTGGCTTCTAAAGAATAATATACTCTATGTCTAATAATTTAGCAACAAATGCATTCATAATAACAAAGTTATCAAGTAACACAAATCCAGTGAACGTCAAGCTAACAATCATTCTAACACCAAACAGGATTACCTGATCATTAAGAGTTTCACAGTAGTATAAATAAAAAATGAGCTGGTCTAAGGTACAAGCACATAGCATACATAATGTATGCATGCAAGGAAGCCTTATAAGCAGACAACCACCTAACTGCATATGCCAGTCTTTCCAATTCCAACATACATGTCATCCACGGGAATGACAATGTATGCAGAGGCATTTGACTTTGGATAAAATAGGGAAGTGTTGGATATGATAAAAATATTAGGTTTTAGAAGTCAAGATAAGTGCTACCCTGCACATTCAGATAGAAGCGCCACTTATCAAAAGTGGAAGTGAAAATTAAACTAGTTCGAACATACTGCTTCCTGAACCGCTTAGACAATTCCAAAAGAAGTCATTTGCGTGAAATTAAAGGATTTAGAAAATGCAATTATCTGATTTTCACACCATTTAAACTCAGAACAAATGTAATTAAGCAGAAGAAGCCAGGCACCCTATTACCCTCAAACAAACTACACACTAATTGGAACTAGTTACTACTTCAAAGACCATTTTTAGTTCTTTTCATGGTTGTCTACCAGTTGTTTATTATTTGCCAATAATGAGCTTTGAACCAAGAGCTCACACATTCTCACTCAGAAACTAAGGAATTTCAGTGTGAGCAGACCAAATGTTCTTGAACAAGTTGCAGATATTCCAAGTATACACAAAGTTTCATCTTACTAGATGCCTCATCCATGACCAGCTAGTAACAAGCAAATGAGAAATTGTTCTGAAGCAAGATGAGAACTTTCTTCTTGAAATCACTTGGTATGAATCAATTCATCTGAGAGATTTGTCCAGAATAAGAAAGAAGAAAAATTTTCTCTTGAAACCAATTGATATGACTAAAACTCATTGCCCTTCATGCTAAAAACCAAAAGTCTAGAAGACACGTTGAAAAAACATTGGATAAGATTAACAAACACCAAATCCAGTAAAATCAATCCAAAATCCAACCAGATCCAACTCACAAACAGGAAATATATTGAAATACTCCAGATCTGGACCAAAAATTTCCATCTTTGGGCCATTTATGTATCAATTGAAATGAAGCAATGAGTGAATGATCATCAAAAAGCAAAGTGGCAGAATGCAAATCCAAAGAGAAGAGTAAGATACGCACCGAACTGGAGAAGGAAATCGAAGAGGCGACGAACATTGAGGGAAATGTGGGAGATGAACTCACGGTTCTCCCAATCAGCCTGCACTGCGATCCCTACATTCACAGCGTTCGTGATACCTCCGGCCCTCGCCATGGCCTCCGCCGCCTCCGACTTTTCTCCAGCGAACGAGACAGGAGAGGCAAACCGATGGCTGTAGAACAAGATGAGGGGGTGGTGGGTGTGGAGTATGCTTTTGCTTTTTACACCCTAAAAAGTTCAAAATTGTTTACGTGTTATTTTTGTAATGCAATATGCACATATACCCAAGAAATTTAGAATTGGACACATCAAACTGGTAGTCAAAAGTAGGCAAGAAGTAACTACTAATGATTGTTTACCAATGATCAAGTGGTCTATTAATAACCGAGTCTCTATTAGAACCCTTCACAAATGGTAAGAGTTTAAATCATAGATGAGGACACATTTCTGGGAGTGTGAGTAATAGTTGTGTGCGGGTGGTCCCAGCGTCTATGTGAGCGGGTCCTACCCCCACTTGCTCTGCTGAGACTTATGCACGTTCATGCTTTTCTTAGCGGCCTAACCACTCATCTTGGCAAAAAAAAAAAAAAAAAAAAAAAAAAAAAAAAAACTACTAATGATTGTTTATTATATTTGACACTGCTTAATTTAATCATATCACTTCAACTTCATCAAGGGTTGCACCTACTTGAACATCTTGAGAAAATTTACATCTAACACTAAAAAGAAGCAGTTGAACATCTGAACACAATGTACTTATGTACATACAGGCATACAGCAAAAGAAAAATATAAGAGCAGCCAGCAAGAGAGAAATTCAGAAGATCAAACAAAGAGCAAAACAGACTTCTGTGAGACATGTATTTTTTTTTTTTGGCTTATTCAACATTTACAGTGAATATCAGTAGATTCAGTACTTTAAAAATCAAACCTGGTCATATTTAAAGAACAGGAAAATAACCACTGAAGATGACAAACAGCAACAATCATTTATAAATTCTTAATCAAAATTTACCAAGGGGGGAAAAAGAGTGTGCATTCAAGTGAACCAATGGTCATCTAAAATTCATTTATTCTGGTGCTTCACATGATTTGAAATCTTGCAAATTTTCTGCCTGGACTCCATAGACATGCAGAGTTAAAAGAATTTTTAATTGTTAGTTGAGAGGATGTGGGCTTGTCTCAACAATACGCCCCGTGAGTTCCCAACAGAGGGCACTCACTGATCACATCTAGTCATGCTTGTTGTCAAAGAGGAGATTATACTTTAATGAGCAATAAACTAACAAGAACACAAGTGTCAGACTAAAAGACACACAAGATCTAGTTTGGAAAGATTTTGTTATAGTCTTGCAAATTCTGAAGGTCAAAGTCTTAATCAATGTGTTCAGCAAAAAGATCACATAAAGGGGGAAAAAGCAGGAAATAAAAAAATAAATAATAAATTGTGTTTTCAGATGAGCAGAAGCCAAAAATTCATGAGAAGAGTAGACAAGAAAGATAAGCTACCTCCTCAGTTTATGATTAAGGTCCAGAGAGCTCTCATCAACCATGGGCCACTCCAACACACACACCCTTCAATCCTTCATCTTGACGCCTCCACTGTCCGCTCTTGGAAGCAACGTGCAAGGATTGGAGACTCGCGCTTATGGGAGTATAAATCATTTTCAAGACAAGGAATGCAACCATTCTACAATTGTTAGCATAAAAACTAGTTACCTTTCGTTTGGTCACTCTTAATGAAGATTAAGAGGAAAACATACCATTCAAGAACTTGCAGGTTTCTAGAGTGGCCAAGGCAATTGTTATTGACAACCAACATCAGAGAGTTTCATGTGCCAGTTATTAGTTCCACATGAGCCACAAAAATAATAATAATTAATAGTATAGCAACACTAAAATCAAAGTAAAACTAAACAAATGGAAGATTTTTTTTCATCTCTCCTCATTTTTATAAAATAACAATTATCAAACTCTATTCTAAATAATGTTTGTGCAAAAATATTTATGCACTTCATACTCAACAGGTCCATGAACGGAAGGACTTGCTTTCACTGCTAGTAAATGCCGCCAAAAAGTTAAGCAAGGGTAGAGAAAAAATATGAATTCTTAACGCATACATGTGTGCATGCATGTATTTGTGTATCTACTTGCAACTGACGGTGAAAAGAGAAGAATGTAAAGAATGGCAGCAAAAACAATATGTCATTTACCTTGAATCTCTTACTGCTGAGATGAAGAGCGAGATGAAAAATGATGTGTCTTTGAGTATGCAAGACCTCAGGCATAGGCCAATTCTGATTCAACCATACAATCATCAAAGTCAGAGTACTTGAGTTGCACATCAGTTGCTTCCACCACAGACATGATCTCCTCCATATACATGTGAGACCGATCTCCAGCTACAAACTCACAAGCCACACCATCTATCTCAATCATGCTACATCCAGGCACCTTCATCACCTTCTTCTCCTCCATCCCCTTTCTCACCTTCAATACATCTTCCCACTGATCAGTTGATGCATGCATGTTTGAGAGAAGCACATGAACACCACTATGATCAATCCCCAGTTTCACTAGACTTTCCACAGTTTCTTTGCCCAATTCCACCTCTCCATGCACCCTGCAAGCATTTAACAAGGCTCCCAAAACATATGGGTCAGGCTCCATAGGCATCTCAAGAACAACCCTCCTTGCTTCCTCTAGCAATCCCGCCCGGCTCAAAAGGTCTACAAAACCTCCATAATGCTCGACTCTCGGCTCAATACCATAAACTCTATTCATGCTGTCAAAAATTTGTCTTCCTCGATCCACCAGACCCATCCGACCACAAGCACTGAGAACACAAATGAAAGTCACCTCATTCGGCCTAACACCTTCATTTTCCATGCTATCAAACAATTCAATCGCCTTCTCACTGTGACCATGATTTGATAACCCTGAAATCATGGATGTGTAGGCAAAAACATCTCTCTCTGGCATCTCATCAAACACTTTCAATGCATTCTCAATGCAACCACACTTGGCATACATATCTATCAGTGCAGTCCCTAATATCCTGTCCAGCACCATCCCATTCCTCTCCACATATACATGTATCCACTTCCCCTGATCCAAAGCGCCCAGAAAACCACACGCAGACAAAGCACCAACAATTCCAGCTTGATTCGGCTTCACACTAGCAAGCTGCATCTCATTGAACACCTCCAGCGCTTCCTTAAACATTCCAATCTGTGAATAAGCAGTAATCATGGAACTCCAAGAAACCTCATTTCTCTCAGGCATTCGATCAAACAACTCCCTTGCAACATCAATTCGCCCAGATTTCGCATAACCGTGAACCATTGCAGTCCAAGAGATCACATCCTTGTTGGAGCTCAAATCAAACAAGCGCCGAGAGGATTCCAAACACCCGCAACTTGCGTACATATGAATCAATCCATTGAGAACAAAATCATACAACTCCCAGCCACGCTTCAAGATCTGAGTATGAAACTTCCGGCCGTCCAACAAGGAGGAGAGCTCAACGCAAGCGCGGAGCACGAAGGAGAAGGTGTAGTTGTTGGGGGAGAAACCGGAACGAAGCATGTGCTTGCAAAGAGAGAGGGCATCGAGGGGTTGTTTCCGATCGGCATGCGCGCGGATCATGGTGTTCCAGGCGAAGGCGGTAGGACGGCGGAGGGCGCCAAAGACGGCACGGGCATGGGCGAGGCCGCCGTCTTCGGAGATGGCATAGAAGGCAAGGAGCTTGGCGGCGGCATAAGGGTCGGAGATGGCGCCGGAGACGACGAGGCGGGCGTGGAGATGGTGGATTTGGGCGATGGTGAGAAGGAGATGCTGGCATCGATCCAAGAGCATTAGAGTTCGCTTGTCGGATTTCATGCATTTCAAAGCTCGCGGGAACATCACGCTTTGGTTCGCCTTCTGAGGTCATCTCCAACCATGACCCCAAATTCCAAATTTGGGTTGGGATTTGGGTGTGGGTTGCTCCAACCCACACCCAAATCCCAACCCAAATTTGGGATTTTCAATAGTGTGACCCCAAATTTGGGGTCACACTATTGCAACCCCAAATTTGGGGTCCCACAAAAAAACCAATATTTTAATCTTTTTTAATTTTTATAATTATTGTAATTAAATTTATAAAATTAATAATTCATTAATATAATTAATAACTAGTCATTAATATACCTACAATATTAATTTGTATATAATTAATTACTTAATTAAAAATAAAATTATTAATTAAATTAAATTATGATAAATTTATGAAACCTGAATAGTTAAAATTTTATTGAAAAATAACCTTTATTTATGAAAAAAATAATTCCATTATTTATCAAGATAATTAAGAAATTTATAACCTAATTTTTAAATAAATTAAATTATGAATTAAAAAATTTTAGTTGTAAATTTTTTAATTTATTTTTATTAGTAAAATATTAAATTGTAATAAATATTTAATTAAGTTATTGTTAGAAATGATTAATTTTAAGTATTCTTTTATTGAATAATAATAATAATATTAAAAAAATAAGATGAAGGAATATTAAATGAATATGCTTTTTTGGGGTAAAATTTGGGTTTGTGGTTGGAGTATAATTTACTGTAGCAGAACCAAATTTGGAATTTGGGGTAGAAATTTGGGTTTATGGATTGGAGATGGCCTGAATCAAAAGCCCGCCACAAAAAGAGAGAATATATTATTACGTATAAATGGATAATTTTTTTTTATTTCATTTTATTATATATATATATATATATATATAATAATTATTAATTTTTAAAAATTATTAATACTGATAAATAGTTATGCTTATTTAGAAAAATAAATTTTTGATTAATTTTTTTAATTTTTCACTATTAATTAATTCAAATTTTACTTGACTCACCCTATATGATATTTGACTGAGTTAAGGATTGTTAAGTTGGTGCATTTTCGTACATATTTGTCTGTGACACTCTCTTGTGAAGCAAAGCTTGTTCTTAACACATGAAGCAACACTTGTATATATATATATATATATTCCAACCCAAAATTAATCAGTGAATATTGAGTTTATAGTGACATCTAAAAAAATATTCAAATTTGCTAAATATTTGAAAAAAACTGAATTTATTTTTTAAATTTTTTTAAGTTAAAGTTTAACAAAAGAATAATTACCAATTTTTCGTTGATACATCTATAATAATGCTCATTTGACCTATCAACTTATTGGGAAACCAATGGACAGGAAAACAAACGAGTAATTGTGCACTTGTATATCTTTAATAAAATTTGGTAAATAAAATTTCATATCATTTCATTTTTAAAACATAGACCGCAATGCACTTGTATATCTCATTTTCTTAATTTTCAGTAATTGGTAAAAAATATTTTTTTATAAAAATACATAATAATTTTTTAGAAACAACGACTAATTTTAAATTCTTACTTTATTTCAAAATTAAATTCAATTCATAGCAGTAAGTACATTTATATCTCAACAAGATATGACATAAATTTTTCTCTTGCAACAATTAATACCATCTTTCTGATTCATGGTACCAAATGACCAATAAAAATAAGAATCTATAAATCATAAAGATCAACTTACCACTTAAAGCACATGTAGGTAAACTTTGCAGTAAATTCATTTAAATGTTTGTAAGAAAAAATAAAAAGGAAAATGAAATACAATAATGTAAATTAAAAAAAAAAAAAAATCCAAAGCTCTAATCTTTTAACCATATTTTTTTTTTTGGTTCTATTTCATATTTTCCCCAAAAAAAAATTACATTCCCCACCAGAACACCAAAACAACCACAACCACTCTCTCTGTATCAAAAAGGGGTAGAAAAAAAAAGAAAAGAACAAAACTTTTTCATCCTAGCCGTCTGATTTGAATCCAACGGCCATCACCGCATCATCATGCGGGTGCAAAGCCTTGATACATCAGCCGGTCTCACCGGCTTCAGCAAGAAATCCACTGCTCCTTCCTCCAAACATCTGCATTTAAATTTCATTTTAACCCTCAAAACTTTCAAAATTTACAAACTTCCTTCAAGAGGGTGTTTTTAATAATAATTTTTCAATACCTTGTGATTCTACTAGGAACATTCTCAGAAGACATTATCACTACTGGGATTTCCTTCAGCGCAGAAGACTCCTATTAATTTAAAAATAATTAAAAAAAATATTAAATAAAAAGAAAAAGAAAACAATTTTTGGTTAACGGGTTAACGGGTTGCGAACCTTGACCCGTTTAAGCAAGTCAAACCCGGTCATATCCGGCATCCAATAATCGGTTATTATCATATTCACGTCCGGTTCCTGCAAAATTTCACCAAGACATCATCTCAAGGACCATTACTAACTTCAACCATTTTACAGGGACATAAATGCAAAAATAAAAATTACAGGGTTATAACTGCAAAAATAAAAATATAAAAAGCTTTATCAATTATTACCAGGCCGAGAAGATCGAGTGCGCGCTGCGCGCTGTCGACGGCGGTGACTGAAAACAAGCGAAAAAAAGGAGCAAAAATGTAAGAGAGACAAAAACACAAACAGGTGACGTGCAAACAGAGTTCTAAGAAGCATTTCATCAAACACCAAGCGAGCAGTAACGAAATTCGCCACCTTTGTGCTTGGAGCTGCGGAGAATCCGGGAGATGACGGCGCGGTCGACGCTGTTGTCGTCCACTGCAAGCACATGCATCTGTTGCTTCGACGACGCCATCCGGAAATCGGGAGAAGAAATCAGTGAAAGAGATGGAGGGATGGAAGGATCATATATAGAGCCGGGAGAAGAGAAGAGAGAGATCTGGAAGGGGATATGGTAGTGAATGAGAAGAAAGAGGGTTTGACTTAAAAGAGAGGGAGATGATGATGATGATGATGGGAGCAGTGGATCTGGGAAGAGGACGTCAGCGGATCTAGGGCATGGGTGGGAAGAGGATCCGGGCAGCAGTACCGGAGGAGATCCGCATCCATTTATTATTATATATTTACTTATTTAATTCTTTCTTATTTACTATTTAATCTATTCTGTTGTTTTTATTTGCTCAAAATCCATATCAGATTTTTTTAAAAAAATTAGATAAACCACCGCACGATTTCATTAAAAAAAATTTTAAATAAGAAAAAAAAAACACCAGACGTCCGAGCCCTACAAAAACCCCAACCAGAAAAATGGGGTGAAGAGTAGTCAGAGACGTATACCGCTAAATTTGAGTACGCTCATTGTAGTTCTCAGAGATAGTAATCTTATATTGTGATTATATTGTTTAAATTTATTTATTTTTAATTATGAGCGGAAAAAAAAATGAGAGTGTTAAACTTTGAGTGAGTCCTTTTGGCTCATTGTTTAAATATTCATTTAAATGTAAAAAATTGAAATAGAATATTATTTTATACTTGAATTATGTGAAATATGTTGAAATGGTGACTCTTGTTGTTCTAAGTGACTGACATACATGTGTGTTTAGTACTGTGCCCTATAAATTTTATTAAAAAAATAGTAATGCAAAAACCAAATAGTAGAAAATATATATATATATATATATATATTACTCATTAGTTTAAAAAAAAAATCAAGTGAAATCACAAGCTCTAAATAGTCAGAAACAATATGAGTTTTTTTTAAAATATAAAAAAATATATATTAAAAATTATTAGAAATTCAAGGCTGAGATGAAACCCTAATGCTTGGTAAACCACCAACCGTGTGAAATGTGGATTTGCACCTTTATTGTATTAATAAAGAGGATCTTAGATTTGGGGATGGGTTGGTAACTTGTCTGTGGGGACATTTGGGATTGTATTTGTGGTACATGAAATAGGTGTGTGGTGGGACCCGTGCGGCGGTCACGTGCTCGGCAGGTGGCTTTATTTATTTATTTATTATTTTTTTTTTTTTTTGGTACGTTTGTGCGGAAGGCAGGGGAACAGGCAGGCAAACTGTTTGTCTTAGCTTCAATGTCATTGGCTGAAATTACTTAATTGTCCTTCCCTAATGATTTTACTTTTGCATGTTCCATACCCCCAAAAATTTGTCTGTATGCTCTTTTGCATCCCATGAGTTTGACTGTTTTAATATATATATAATATTTAAATATATTTTTTATGAAAATAGTAATAATAATAATATTTTTAATATATTTTTATTAATAATGATATTATTAATTTTACTTTTAACTATATTTTGATTCATATCACCCGGCCTAAGTTGTTGATATTTTTATTAAGAAAAATGAATTTTAACTTCAATTCCCATAGAGTGAGAATACGAATGAAAAAATAAATAAATTACTTTAATTATATATATTTTTTTATTTTATATATATAATTAAAGTAATTTATTTTTTTGGGTTTATGAATGTGTTCCACATCTGTATTTATCTTTAACATAAATTTTAAAGAGAGATATTTGTCACAAAGATATATATACTCATATTTGCAAACTCAACAATATTTCTTAATATACGTATATATTATAATATTTTTTAAAAAAATTAAATAGAGATATTCTGACTGTACATTAAAGTTGGTGTGCATGAAAAAAAAATTTAAAATTTTTGAAAATTCATATTTATTGTGTGAATTTATTCAAAGAAAATCATAGGACAACTACACCACAATAAATAAATAAATAATTTGAAAATGAATGTTGGCTGTGAAATTGGATGCAGATTCAAGCATGTGAAGCATTAAATAATGGTATGTGTATCAAATAATATACAGAGCTGTACATTATACCCTTCATGTGTGATCTGTTAGATTGAGTAATTAATTGAGTTATTATTTTACAGTTTTAATGATACATTAAAATAAAATATACATAAATGTGATTTCTGAAAAAAAAAATGGGCATGGAATGAATCGTCTGCTGTTAAGGATTTCTTTACGTATATACCCCTAAAAAGTTTATAATAAAAAGATATTGTTGCATTTAATTGAAAAGTACATAGAAATGTAATAATTATGGAAACATGAGATATTGATTTACTTATTTAAAACTATGAGTTGGAAATATGCAATTTAGATTTATTTAATTATGCCAAAATCATCAAGTTGGATCATAGCTCAAAAATCAATCACTGTATTTAGGTTAAAATCCACATTTAAAAAAAATTATGAACTTCAAATCCTCTGGATTACAACAAGATCATCAAAATTAATTTTATTTATCATTAATACTATAAGCTAAAATTTATGAGAATACACTAATGAAATTATACATGCAAATATATATATAATAAAAATAATGAAACAGAATATATAATTATATTATTTTTATATAAAATATGGACAAATCACATCAAAGTTGTGCAGAAGTTTAGAGTTAATACATCAACACACTCATTTGTATCTTCATTTCGTGTGAATTGAGTTAATACATAGAGATTCATTTGATGTTAATAAACTAATAGATTGTTCACGGTATTATTATTGTAAAAAATTAAAAATAAGAAAAAGTTGCTACAAAACACATATATTTAAATATAAAAATCTGTGAATAAAAATTATTTAAAAATTTTTAAATATAAGACTTCATTCTTTATTCAACCGGGCCATACGGGCATACAAGGTTACATCAGTGATTTATCCATATATCATAAATCAAAATAACAATATAAAATTTAATTTAGTACATAATAATAATAATAATAATAATAAAGTGGGATGGAAATTACAAAAAGAAATAATAATATAATAATGTTGGTTAATATGACTTGACAGGGAAAGGAGATTCTCGGCGCAGGCAGCGTTGAAAGTAAAAAGTAAATGAAAAGGATTTTAGTATTTTGTATTACATTTATTATTTATTTTTGTCAAGACATGACCGTTGATTCTTATTTTTGATACTTTGATAAACGGACAGATTTACATATATTTTTTACAGAGCGATGAGATTGATGTGAAAGAGAGAGAATTCCGTTACATTTAACTCTTCTTCAATTAAATTAAAAAAAGAAAATTACTCGTAAGTCCCTGACAATTTACAATTTTTTCCATCAATCCATCTGGTCTTTTTTACCTTCTATTCATTATTTTTAATTTTTTTTTCCATTATTATTTAAATATATTTTTTTAAAAAGCATTAAAACTACTCTTGGTTCGTCTTTTTAGCTTAGTACCCATCGGAAGAGTGATTTTACACTTTTCTGAACTGATTGAATGTTAATATCATATCAACAATTTTTGTGCTCATTTTATATATATTAAAAATCATAATTAAAAGTGAAGTGAGAGAAATATGTTTATATAAAATTTTATTTTCAATGCTTTGATGAAAAAAAGCTAAAATAAATTTAATTCAAAATAAAAAAGTTACTGAATTAGGGAAGTGGCACTTTCCCACTTTATGGCAAATAAACATTTGCACTCATGCATGCCTAGGCGAATGTAGGGAGGAGACACTCTTGGCCTATGAAAATATTTCATTATATATATGATATTAAAAAAACCCTATATTATATATATATATATATATATATATATATATATATATAATTCTACTCCCACTATTTAAAATAAATTAAATAAAAATAATAAAATTATCATATTAAATAAAATTAATATTGAGTGATAATAATGAATAATATGGCTAAGCTAAATATGGGTCTTCATAATATTTTTGTTTTTAAAGTTTATATTTTAGATATATTTTTTTGAACTTAACTATCCATAATTATCAATTTCTTTTGGGATATCAATATAAAAATAATAGCATTAATAAATAAAAATAAAAGTAAAAAAAAATGCAACCTGTCTCTCAAAATCTAGCCCTTTTCCCAAAAATTCTTAAAAAAACACAATTTCTCTCTCTCTCTCTCTCTCTCTCTCTCTCTCTCTCTCTCTCTCTCTCTCTCTCTCTCTCTCATTAATTTAGGGATAGGCTATAGTGCCATAGTAAAATTTAATTTTAAATTTTTTGCAGGTTGCATCCATGGGTGAGTTTTTTTTTTTTCTTTGCTAATTTTTTTTTAAAATTTATGTTTTATATTTCATTGTAGGGTTTTATCTTTTTTTTTTTCCTTCATTTATACTAAATTTTATTTATTTAATTGTTTGTTTGTTATTTATAATTAAAATTTATTTTATTACTTGTTGTGAAAATTTTGGTTATTCATTGGATTATTTGTTGAATAGTTGTTCTATTGAATAATTGATTATGAATTTATATTAAGTTAATTTTTAATTGTGTTATTTGTTGTTTTGGTTTTTAATTGTTAATTGAGTTAATTATTAATTATGTAGCTATGGATAGTTTTTTACACAAGACCAAAACGTTATGCATGGAAAACACATTAATTGGTATAATCCCAAGTTTGAATTAATATAATTTTGTAACATTTATAAATTTTTAAAAATTGAATTCAGTACCCCTTAATTTTATTTCTAGTTCCGCCTAGCCATTGATGCGCTTGTGGTTGGGCACACTTGCAACCCGCCCAATGATAATGTTCCCATGACTTCCGCCAATGCACGCTCCATAGTATGATGCTCACAAGTGTTCTTACACTTGGCACCAATATCTTTTTGCTTAGCTTTGAACTTGGGTGAGTTTGCCCCTTGCAACGTACTAATAACTAAGGATTCCAAGTTGCTATCGGTGCCCCACTGCCCCAAGTGAATGTTAGCGATAAATTTGTAATTTCAAATAAATTTAGATTTAAAAATCAATTATTTGTATGATAAGAAATTTTTAGATATATGAAAAATATTAGGGTTTTTTTTTTTAAATGCCAAGAATAGGAGGGTGGCTCTACGGTGCTTTCTCATAAAATCTTATATTTATAAATTCAAAGAAAAATTACTTATAAATTCCTGGCAAGTTTCATTATTTATGGATAGTTTCTTTGACATTACATTATTCCAATTAATCCCTACTTTATAGGGGTGAGCAAAACCGGGTCGAGTACCCGGTTTTTCGGATCGGCAAAAGCTCGACCCGTATCCGACCCGGTTTAAACCGGGTATTGAAAACCGGGTACCCGGTTTTTCGGATCGGCAAAAGCTCGACCCGTATCCGACCCGGTTTAAACCGGGTATTGAAAACCGGGTACCCGGTTTAAACCGGATCGGATATCGGATATCCGGATCCGAATTTAAGTTTCATCTATTCCATGGATTTGTTTTATATAACATCAACATTCATAAAAACAAACAAATATGAAAAACTTATAAATTACAAAGAGGATTAAAACCTTACATTATTCATCCTACAAAAAAAAGTCATAAAAAAATAATAAAGAGTTTCTCAATTTTAGACATTAAAAAAAATCAAATATCTTCTAAAGCATCAATTTAGAGAGGGTTAGAGGCTAGAGCGAAGAGGCGGGGTGATGGACGTTGAGAACTAGGGGACTAGGATTTAAAATTTTTTTTCTTTTTACTTTTAACCCTAGAAGAGTTTAAATTTATTAATATGTACATATATAAAGATAACTATATAAGTAATTAAGTATATAACTTAAGTTTTTAAACGAGGGATTTTGATTTTCTTTCTACTTAAGCCCTTGTAAAATTTTAAATTTATTAATATATATATAATTTAAATTTTATATGGTGTAAAGAGTAAAAAAGAAGAAAATCCAAATCCCATATATATATATATATATATATAATAAAAATATATAAAAAACCGGATCGGATTCGGATACCCGGTTTTTAATTTCTCCCGACCCGAATCCGATCCGGTTTTCACATTAAAAATTCAGACCGGGTACCCGACCCTCTTTTTCGGATCGGGTACCCAAAAAATTCGGATAAAAAAACCGGATATTGGATCGGATCATCGGATCCGGATTTTTGTGCTCACCCCTACTACTTTATCAAGTTTATTCCAATTTCATCCTTGTCGTTTACTCCATTAGATTGTTTTCTATGTATTACCCACAAATGCCCTTGTCAGCTGAAAGAAGCAAAAAGTTTTTCAAAGTCCCGTCTGGTCATGTCAACTTTAGGGATGATACACGACCCTCATTCCGCAATAGAGCAACTATTCGGAAAACTTGAAGACAGAGATTGACGGGAAAAAGATTGCAGGGAAAAATTTCTCGAAACAACGTTTGGTCAGATTATGAAGAAAGCGAAGCTGTATGCCAGATAAGAACTGAGAAAATACATGTATGCTAATGTTTACGGTAGCAATTGCCCAAGTTTCCTTTCCTAATGCTGCCGGTTGGGGGTCATTTTCATTTTTTCACCGGCTATGCTGATACTGGTATGAAGTTGAGGGTAGTTCTGTAATTTTCAAATAGAGTAACAACCGTTAGTAGAATATGAATTAAAAAGTAAAATCAACAAAAAAAAATAACTTATTAGGGATACCAAGACTTGGAGGAATTTTTTGAGGAAACTCAAATTGTAGAGTGACTATAAGTTACTTCACTGTAAATTCAATCCAAAAAATTGAATTAATAAAAAATCCAAATAATATTTTATAATTGAAAAATTCGCTTTGTACGGATCAAATATAAAAATTTCAAAATAATAATTGTATTATATATTGATTATTGGTAAAAAGGTTAAATTGATGATGAATAAACACTTCAATCTTGATGGGCAGTCTGTGGCACATGATCTCTATCCTCACGAGCCCAAATCTACTTCTGACTCCTTTGTCCTTTGATTCCTTTTTTTTTAAAAAAAAAAATTAATTTAGAGAAAATAAAAAAAAACTCGGGATTTCTTAGTTAAAACAAAATATATATTTTTTTTTAAACCATGTAGTTTTACAATTAGGAAAAAAGAGAAAAAATCTTTAACATGTTAATTTTTGTTTTTTTAGCATGGGTAAAATTATCATTTTATTTTAAAAGATGTCACATGAGATAAAAAAAACATGATTTTCAACGTGGTTTTATTTTATTTTTGAGATTTTAATTTTTTTGTTTAATAAAATTTTGAAAGAGATTAATAAACTTTAAAAGATATATGTTTTTATCTCATGTAGTTTTTTAATGAAATGACAATTTTACCCATGTAAGTTAACATTGTTAACGATTTATTAATGATTTTTCTTTTTCTTATTAGCTAGAGAAACCACATAGTTTAAAAATGAAAAAAATTCATTTGTCTTTTTTTTTTTTTGTAAATGTTAGAAACCACAAGTACTTTTTTTTTTTTTGGGAATTTTCCCTTTATTTTATTTATATAATAAAAAATTCAATATTTTTTACCCACAGTGCCATAGGGTTTACAGTACAATCGTATTGGTCCAACTGTGAAAGATGTTGGTGTGAGATATTTGAAATATCTCAAATTCAAATTCTTCTGGACACAGTAGTAATGAATCATAGGTTGTAAGTTTGGGTTTATAGCCCAGATTTTGTGTCATTTGGTGATGATGCATAGGTCCCAATTGTGGATTCTAACTTGTTAGATTCGTTTTAAAAAAAAAAAAGTTTATCCAAGTGCTATATTAGGGAAGAAACGAGTCTGTTTCATATTGGTATAATACCCAAATTGGTTCCTCTACTTTATTCTTTCTTCCTTTTTGATCTCTCTACTCAGAAATGCTTTCAACTAGTCCCTAATATATGTTTTGGTCCCTCTATTTATGTTTTGAATTGTGCTTATTTATGTTTTGATGGTGGTCAAGCTGTGAGTTCATTTTTCATAATCATTCTTGATGGTATTTTTCTAAACAGAAAGTTTGAAGCTTTTCACCGTTTTAGGTAATATATAAGATGGACAGATATGGGAATGGTGAAGAGCTTTTGCTTGACCGAGTCTTCAATAGTGTTTCTAATGAACTTTCCTTCAAGAATTTTGATAAAAAGTTGTTTATAGGTGACACACTCTGTTTGTTATGGTGATGTGTAAGCCTATGTTGTTGCTTGCTTGTGTTCATAAATTGATACAATAAGTCTTCTTTGTTGCATACTTGCAGTATTTTGATTATCAGTTTAAAAATATTGCTTTATGTGGAAGACAATGTTTATATGAAATGGAAAACACTTTTCTTGATAGTTTCAAGCATATTTATATTCCATGAGTCTTGATCTCAAATTTTGCATCTCTCATCCTTCAATGCGGAGTTCAATTCTCTTTCTAATCTCAATATTTCCGCTACAAGCATATTAACAACCAACTTTAGTTTTATGCTTTTATAGGCATGTGTGTGCTAGCAGGCTGTCATTTTCTTCCTTCTATCAATGGCATTGGAATAAAATGATCTTACTCCTTGATCTCAAAGTACAAAAACTTAGATCGTGTATGACTAACCTCTCACTTCTACTTATTCATAAACACACATGGTGTTGGTGAATTATTTCTTACACTTAATAATGGTATCATAACCTTGTGTTAGAAGGTCTTAATTTAATTGACATGCTTTTTGGCTCCTGCTCCTGACTTCGCAGGTTTTATTAGCATTGAAGCTTAACAAACGCTATTAAATACCAGAAGATTATCCAGAGTCCTTTAGAAAAGCAGTTGCAGTCTTCCATTATGTAACAATTAGGGATCATATAATTACAAAACCTGGGTAATCAGTGATTACAAAACTCTCACTGTCTTGATAAATTCAAAGGGATCATATGAATTTGGAAAGTGTTATATGTCATAGAACTACATAATCAAATAAAAGCTATGAGTGCAAAATCTTCTACAGACCATAAACTATATCAGCAATCACAAAACAAGTACTAAATCCAAATTGTATAAGAGAAAGTAAATTCCTAAATGGGTTATCAACATCAATTCAACAATAAACAAACCAACATACCACCAGATCTTGCTTTCAATCCACAATCCATACCAAACCAAGAATATTATTTCCATTCATAGTATTTCACCATAAGAACTTGCAATAATACAATCATTGCCCAAAAAAGCGCATCAAAACACAATGTGAAATTTCAAGGTCACAAAATCACATTCGAATAACATCGATAGACAATTTCTCGTGCATTAAACGAATGGCCTTATTCTCAATGAGAGAATAGAGAAGCCCAAAACGAAGAAGACTTAAGGCATAAGAATTGATACCTTCGACCTTGAAGACACCATCAACAGAGAAAACTGATGAAAAGGGAAATACTATATGAGCCAAAGAGATTACAGAGTAATGCTTCGCCAAAGGGAAAAGAAGACGAGGAGAAGAGGAGAGTTAGGGCTAAGGCAGCGCTTGAAGAGGGAAGACAAAGTGCAAAGGAGATAGTGTGCGAAGAGGGATGATAAGGGACAATGGAGACGCTGGGAGTGGGAGACGAGGCAACTGAAATTAGGTCTAAGGCGGCTCGCAAAGGCAGAAGAGTCCTAGCTTTAGGATGAACAAGACAAGACTTGAGTAGTGCTATATAGCATTACTCTTATATCATATCCGAACACGATTTCATAACCCTAATTACTCTACTTTTTACTCTTTCTCCTTTTCTCCCCCAACCTCCATCCCGATCATCTCCCATCATCTTCTCTGACGAAAGTCCTGATCAACCCTCCTCATTTCTCTTATGCTTTCTCTTCTCCGTGAATGCAAATCCAAGCCCCATCTCAACTAAATCCTTTGCATCCTCTTCACTTCTAACGTCTCTTCGCATCCTCTCTCCATCACCAACCTCGCCATCGTTGCTACTCATTGGATGCCTGGTGACATCGCACTCACCTTCATCTCCACTGCGTTTCATCAAATTATATAGATCACTCGCTCAATCGGATGCTTCTCCTTGGAATTCCATGACAAGTGCTTGTTGTCTGTTTTCTCGCAATTTGAATGCCGATTCTTATTATGCTTTGATGGTCCGTGAAGGCATGATTCCTAATCAACATATTTACCCTTTACTCTTGAAATCTAAGTCTAGAATTGAGAGTAAAAATTTAAACTTGATTCATAACAAACTTTCTCTCTCTCCATAAGCATTTCATCAAACACCTCACAGGCAAACGTGTTTGATGAAATGCTCAGAGAGAGAGAGAGAGAGTTTCTTGGACTGCTTTGGTTAATGGACAAATCAAGTGTGGTTTTGCAGGAAAAAGTTTGAGTCTTTTTGTGAAGATGAAAAATGAAGATATTGAGATTGATGAGGTAACTACTGCTACTGTATTTAAGGGTGCATGGATGGTTGGAAATGTTTGGTTTGGGAGATGCATTCATGGGGCGGAATGGGAGGGTTGATTGGACTTATTGGAGAAGAGGATGGGAGATGATAGGGATGGAGTTTGGGGGAGAAAGTGAAAGAGAGTAAAGAGTAAAGTAATTGGATCTGAATTGTTATGTTATTTTAATATTTGATTTTCACTTTATATATATATTTTTTGTATTCACCTAGTAAAAAAATTCACGTGTGAAGATTAAGTTTTTAACCGATGTGAAAAACCACATGTTGGCCATGTCAGCATAATTAGACAGCAAATATGACGGCTTTCTTAAATCGGATTAATTGGACATATTTGAAATAGTATAGGGATTTGAAAAAGGAGAAAAAAAGTATAAGAATAAAAAAGTTAAGTTTTGAAAAGCACATGAATTGTAAGGAAAATTACTCTCATAATCTAATATTAACATGTGTTAAAAGAAAATTATGAATTATTATATGTACGGTAATATTTAAATATATATATATATATTAGATCATTAAAAAGATGGATTTGGGCATATGATTCATGCACAGGGATTGTGATGATGATATATGCCTGTTGTCGCGGTTTTGCTTGACAAGGTTGCCTATTGCTGGCCCTTGAACCAAATCACCCCGACACAAAAGTTTAATTAAAGAAAGCCTCAACACACCCCTCCTATCCCAACATCACCAATAAATACTGCACTTTTGTACTGCTTTATAAAATAAATACATATCTATATACCTATGTTCATAGAATACAATATTTTAATTTAAACCATTTAATTAAATATATACAGTAATTTAATCAATCAACGGTTGAATTTTATTTCTATTAGATCTATAGTAACTTTTCTAAAATTTAAACTAAACTAATCAACACAAACTAAAACCTAATTAACTCATAGTTATGTTTATTTCTCTCCATAATTATCACTATGCTCAACTGCAGACGCTCTACAAACTAAAACCTAATTAACCTATAGATATATCTATCTCTCTCCATAATCATTACAGTGCTACGAACATTCGTAGTATATATATATATATATATATATATATATATATATATATATATTCATTCATTCATTCTTAGTTTTTGAAAATTTCTGGAAAAGTGATAAAGGTCATCGGATAATGATCTAACGGTTACCATTTATAAAGTGATACATAATTTACTGTTAATTAATTTATTATTATATTATTAAATAATATAATATATATATATATATGCTACCTTTATTCCAAAATATATCTCATTTAAGGATGTTGCAAACAATGTTTTGAAACTCGAGTTGATCAGGTCAGTTTGTTCAATTGGACTCAACCATATCACCGGGTTGGGTTTTTATAAAATCCAGTATAGTGAATTGACCAGATTGACTTTGTTGGTACCCAATTGAACCAGTTGATTCAGTCTGGTTAAATGGGTTAACCTGGGATTTATATATAAATTTTATTTTATTTTTTAATTTTTTAATTGCTTGAACTTAAACTTTAAATTATATTAGATTATATATTATTATTATTATTATTATTATTATTATATTATATATTTTTATTTTGTATATTAAATTAAGAAAGCCACATGTCACGTGTCAAGCTTTCATTAAAAAATTTTCCAACAAAATTTCAAATATTATAATAACATTAAAATATTTATAATATAATATATTAAATTATACTATATTATTTTCAGATAGTTTTAAGTCATCTTATCTCATACTTTATAATAAATTAATTTCTATATATACATGTTTCAGTAATCAAATTTTCAAAACTAATCTATTTTAAAGTTGATAAATCCATTATTTTATCTTATCTAATGTTTTAAGTAACAATTTTTTTCTAGTAAATAGGAAGCTAAAGCAAGTTCTTCATCAATGAATTGTTGAGATTAATATTTTTAAAACAACCTTTTATATAGCAGAAATTTCATAAAATGTTGTTCTTTATGATAAACAGGTTTTTTGTTTTTTAATTTTATTTATTTAATATATTATTATATCTTTTTTTTTCAAAAAAAAAATTATTACATCTTTTAACATTAACTATTTATATTTTGTATTTATAAATTACTTGTGTAGCTTTCTTATCATGTCATATATATATTATTACATGTTTTAACATTAATTATTTATATTTTGTATCTGTAAATTATTTCAGTGTAACTTTCTTATCATATCATAAGTCCCATACTATGTGTCAGGCCGCCAAAATCATATATATGTAACGCATTATTATAATAATAATATTAAAAAGATTGGTGCTTTAATATATCGAATTGAATTGTTTTATTTTATTAATTTTAAAAATATACATAATTATCTTATCTTTTTAAAAATTAGAAATAGATCAATTTAATTCATGATAAATTAAACTATTTTACTCATTAAATAATAAATTATGATATTATTTATAAATTAATAATAATAATAGTTAATTAATTAATTAATTATACTATCTTATTTTATTTTTAATATTATAGTTTTTTCCCCTCTCTCTTATATACAAAAAGTTAAATTTTTCATTAATCAAACAATTATTCATATTTGATATTTTTAAATTAGTCATCAAGCTCTTATTAAAAGTTTTCCCGCCAAACTTTAAATATTCTAATAATAATCAAAATTTTAAAACTAGTCTATTTTTAAAGTTAATAAATATTTTATCTTATTTAATTTTTAATATATATATATATATATGGGAATCTAGAACAAGTTTTCATCAATGAGTTATTGAGATTAATATTTTTAAAACAACTTATATAGCAGAGATTTCATAAGATGGTCTTCATGATAAACTGGTTTTTTGCTTTTCCAGTTTTTTATTTAATATATTATTACATATTTTAAGTTTATATTCTATATTTATAAATTATCTGAGTCTAGCATGCTAGAAAAATTTTGTTAGGCCGCTAAACTATAATTTTTTTTAATTTGATAAATCAATTTTAATTTGAATCATATTAGTAAATTACTTTTAATTAAATATCACCTACAGGTCACCTGAGTGTTTTTCTTACCATCTTTGCTGATGTGGCTGTTGAGAAGCCCAATTAGCACCATGTTGACATGTCACCTATCTTAGGTGCCGTGTCCACATCATCTAAATCATTCCACGATGGATAGATCCCGCCATGTCACCAAATCTCGAGAGACCTAGTTAGAGACTTTACACAATACACTATTAATATATTCAAGCAGGCATTATTTAAAAGTAGACATCTATGAAATCTCCATATACCAAATTTACATGGCTCTTGAGTAGAAAAGCGAACCTGTTAACAAAACCTATGTTTGTTGTCATCAGCTGAATCTTTTACACCTGAAATTAGAAAAAAATATTAATATTAAGTCTTCCCATTTTCTCAAGGCAGCATACGTAAAATCAAATAATAATGCACCTATATGTTTTAGAATGGTCATGTTCAATCTCAAGAATTAATTTCAAATGGCTAGCCATTGTTTGCTCAATATAATAAGAGAAACAACCCAGTGAGGACAATGAGCAACTGATCAAGTTCATAGCGCATGCAAGTATCACAGAGTATGAGTCAGCACATGCTCTAAAAAAAATTTGTTTGATATTCATATTAAGTTAAAGTGATGACAGAAAGGGCATAATTAAAATAGTAAAAATCTCAAACATAGGCTTAATTACGGATGTCTCGGTTACTAAGATAGAAGGCAATTTCTTCTCAGTTGCAATAACAACTCCATTTGCAGCTGCATTTAAGATAAATATGTATAATGGCGCATTAGAGAATGCAATAAAATCAGCAAAAGGATGATAAAACAACGAATATGATTTTAGAGATCTCTATGTCTTATCATTTTGTGAGTAAATGTTAAAAGCTCATGAACAACACTCTGGAGTCTGAACATGTTGTGTCCCCTGCTGGCAGCAACTCTAAATGCAAGTTCATTTCAGTATTATCATAAATTTTAAGTTATTTGAAGTTTGTAAAATCTTAAATATTTTTATCTGATTCTACGTAGTCCCAAGTTTATCATACCATAGTTTTTTGTCTTAGTTTGGCTTACGTTAGTAGCTTTAGACCATCACTACATGACTTCTCTCAAAGATGAGGCTTTAATACTAACGACCAAGTGATCTATTGATAGTCGAGTCCCCATTAGAGGGAGAGTACATTTCTATGAGTGTGAGTAGTGGTTGTGTGCGAGTTGTTCCAATGCCCATGTGTGCGTTGGTCTTGCCCCCACTTACTCCACCGAGACCTGTACACGCCCCTGCTTTTCTTAGCGGTCTAACCATTAAAAAAAAAAAAAAAAAAGATGAGGCTTTAATAGCGTTTGCATGTTGTGAATCTCACAAAGCTAGCTACTTTATTTGTGATTATACTCTTTGTAGGTTATCTCCTTGTGTTAATATTTCTATATATTAGATCATCTACTGTATATATATATATATATATATACATTATTGTGTGTTTTACTTGTCCTTTTAGCATGTTTTTATGATAAATCAATACTACTTGAGGTATGTTTGCTAAATGTTGTAGATAATTGGGGTTCGGACCACAAGGAATGAAAAGAGACGAAGTTTGATGCAAGACAGTGTTGGAATACAAGTTCAAGGGCAAGCAAAAAAACACGGTTGGAAACACGGGGGTGTTGAGCCCTGTGCAATTCACTAGAGTCTACACAGAACTAAGAAGCACAGTTTTGTTGTCCCTAGCACCATCGTGCTAAAGGAGCACAGTTGAGAAGCACGGGCGTGCTTTTTACTGGGAATCCCTTGGGAATATCAGCATGGTCATAGTGCTCTTTGCACGAGCGTGCTCTCTAAGCACTATCACAAGTATGGGCGTGCTTGGGCCCTTGCATTTTACTAGAATCATGCTGAAGATCACTTCCCAACATCGGGAGCCATGCACGGTCATTAGCACGGGCGTGCTTACATCGGGAAAGGGTTATTTAAGCCTTGAAATTAGATTTCAAGGGGATCTTCTTCTCTCTTTCTGGAGGCGTGGGTTAGGGCATCCTTGGGTACTGTTCAAGGCCTGATTTGGAGTGGAGATAAGTGAATGATAGGAGGATTGCTGGCGACGATCTTCATTAAGCCTTCTCTGACGTGATTGTGAAGCAAGAAGGAAGTCTAATATATACTCTTTATTTATCTTATTGTTTTTCTATGATTCATTGTATTACCATGAGGGGCTAACCGTCATTCAGTACCCCGGTCTATGAACCTTGACATTACGATGTATTAACTTTTGTTATTTGATTATTGAGTTTCCTTGTGAACTCCCTCTTGTTTATTTAGATTATCTTCTTGAGTTGGTTGCCATTGATGTTTGTATGTTGCAAAACTCAACATGGGGATTGTTGCTATCTACGAGGGCATTGATGTGGCGTGCATGTCCCCCGTAGTCGCAATTGTAGTCAAGAGTGTAAGTTAACCCTAGATTGTTTTCTTGATGTCTAGAGGGTAAGCTTTATTCATCTCGCTAGGGCACATATTAGGGAAGATGTTGAGTTAGCTCCGTGCCTAGGGCAAGGACGTACGTTATCAAACCCTCCATAGGTGGTCACCAAGGTCCAAGGAGATGTCCATGTAATCAATAGCACACTTAATGCATTCCTCAAGGGGATTAGTCTGGGGCACTGTCTTTTCCATTGTTATCTCTTTAACCCAAATCCTGTCTCTTCTTCCTCCTTTCTTCTCTTTTCTTTTAGTAGTTTTAATTTTTTTTGCAAATCCAATCTTTTGAACCAGTTAGATATTATAAAACAAACGAGTATTGAGAGCTTTTACTAGTCCATGTGGATTTAACTACCCGATCATATTTGGTACACTTTACTACTTGTACGATCTGTGCACTGCGATTACGCAAGGGGCGTATCAACAGCTCTCACGTACATTTTTGTTTCTTGACAAATTTTCTTTTTAGGTTGACCCATCTGCTCATACTTCTCATGGAAAACGTCTGCTAAGGGGAAGAATGTTTCTAATGCAAATGTTATAACCAGTTTTCACTGTAGATATAACTAGCCCATTTTTATAGATTTTTTTTCAGCCCGGTACTGTAGCAGCATGGTTACTATAGCAACCCGTTAATTTTCTTCATTTAACCCTTCTTCTTCCTTTCTTTCTTCTCCCTTCACTTACCTCTTCATTCGGCCGACCACCACCTTCAAAAGGAAAAATTTTCCGGCGAGATTTTCGGCGAACCAAACCATCCCCTCTCTTGTTCTCATCCTCTTGAATGTGGTAAGCCTTCAATCCAACTTTTTCATTCTGTATTTTCCTTGTATCTGTTGGTTTTTAGAATTTTCTAAAAACCTAGATTATAGCATGGATTTTGGTGTTTTTAGGCTCAAATTGTAGCCAATGAATTGTTATTGATGTATAAGAAGGTTTGTCGAAGAATTTCTTGATTTAGTGTTGTAATTTGAGAGAAAACACTTATATTAGGGCTGGTTTTACTGTAGCAAAGCGTAGTTACTGTAGTACCGATAATCTTTAATTGTCTCTTTAATTTCTTTGGATTAGATTGAAGCTAAAACCCTTAGGAATTCATTGGTAACCTTTAGACCTAGCTTTGAACCAACCCTAGGATCGATTCAGGGTTGTTTGCTAGAAAACCTAGGGTTTCTTGCTTGGCTTTTGGATTAACAATTATTGTGTTTGTTGTGCTTTGGCAAGGAGAAGAAGTCTTGGCTCGAGGCAAAGGAGTAGCCGAACATTAGCTTGCGAGGAAGACAAATCGCCAATTCAGTGAGTGGAATTGTTGATCATAACTTTATTAAAAGAATGCCACTAACTATATATATATATATATCATGTTTTAAGTAAGTTTTATGGATTTATGCTTGTTTGGTATTTTGGTGAATGATAGCTATTATTGAGAAAGATATTGGATGGCTCGTTTGGTATTTAATTTGCTACCAATGGATTTGTGATTGTTATACATCAATGAGTTTGCAAAATCCGTGTTTTGTATGAAACTTGGGATTTGTTGTGAATATCCCAGATTTGGTGAAATCTAAGGCTTGAAACTCATTTCGAATTGTTGAAAGGAAAATATTTTCATGTTGTTTCTTGTGTTTGGATTTGTAAATTAATTTATATTAAAAAGCTTGAGCTTTGCTTGTGTTTTTATATTTTCCTCGTGCAAATGGCCGAGGTGTTGTTGATTGATGATTATAGATGATTATTGTACTCTAGTGGAGTTGTACTTGTGTAAGTTGTATGGTGGTATCCTACTGCAGTAGGTAGTCTCCACGGCCAGCCTTTTGAGGTGGCGTGCTAGGCTGATTATTTTCTACGAGGGCCAGTTCAGGTGAGAGTGTAAAGCCCTGACTGGATATTTCATCGGTTAGCCGAAGTCACCAACCGGTGAACTGATAGGTCAACGTCAAGGACATGAGTCCCTTGACGGCTCTGAACCTAGCCATGTCCACGGCGAAGGTTTAGAGAGTTTTCTAGACCACATTATGTTGGGTGAGTGTTGAGTATTGCTTTATACTGAATTTGAGGTCTATCCAGTGTATTTCTTTTGTAGTATCATCTTGAATGTGTGGTGAGGGGGCGAAGCCCAACTGTCGCTTTTAGGAGGACAGTCTCCCACATATTTGAGTTGTTACACGTATCTTGATTATTTATTCCAAAATCATGGCATTATGTTATTTTACTGTTTTTGAAGATTTCTATGATGTGTGCTGATGTTTCTAAACTAGAATGGGTTTTAGTAAAGTATTTATATTGGTAATTTATTATTATTGTTGTTGTTAGTATATTTCGGTTAGAGTTGTGCTAACTTCCCTCACTGAGTAACTGTGGTTACTCATCCTCTCGTTTCTCTTCCCAGTCTGTTGTAGATAGTAGGTGTGGCGGTGTGACAGTGTGCTGAGCATTTGTTGCTATTTCCATCTGTTGTATTTCTTTCGGTTGACGTATGTTATTTTTGGTTATGAGCATGTTGTTGAGTGTCGGATCCACTAGCTTCTAGAAAACCCTGTTGCATGGTTTGGTGTTTCAGCATTTCCAACTGTTGTAATTGCTGTTTCCTTGTGTACTTGGGAACCTTTGTATTTTCTGTATCTTGCTATAGTTGCTGTTGTTATTATTGTTACTCCTGTTATGTATCATTATTTCTCTATTCTATATCTGGGATAGATATTATTGAATTCCAGGTATATTAGTTAGTTTTGCGGCGTCTCGAGGGCTGAGTGGCGGGGTATCCCTCCTCGGGATTGCCGCGACTGTGTCGCTTCCTGTGGGCCCGCGGGTCGGGGCATGACAGCAAAGGCTTTCCTTAAGAAGAGGTACAGAATTCGTTGCAAGGGTAATATCAAATGATGTTTTGCATAGAACAATTATTAATAACTATTTGAAGGGATTTCCTTTTATTTTCTAAAAGTTTGTTGATAATCAAAGTACCATTCACAAGTTTTGCATGTAAGGTTTCTTCTTAGAGTTCAACATGTATAATATATGCAGCATTCCTCTGTAAGAGGAAAGTGATGTATAAATATGGTATGATTATTATTACACCCATTTGTTGATTTGCAACAAAACCAAGCACTATAAAAAATGATTGAAATGTTTTTATAACTCTTGTTTTATTTGCTTAGAAGACCTAAAATTTCGACTCTGAAAGAAGGGTAATTTATACATTAGACTGCTCAAGTGACCCTGATTACTTAAAGCTATATTGACGACTTTTTAATAAGTAATGTCTTAAACAATAGGTTTGAGGGCCAAATTTCAGGCAAGAATATTAAGATTGGGATAATTGGCTTTGACCAAAAATTCAGGTATGCTTCTTAGTTTCTGCTCAATGCTATGCCCACATTATTTTTGTTATATTTGCTATATTTTCTATATTTGTGTGGGTTTGTCATGCATTGAGATTTTACTTCTATCACAAGCTACAAAAGAGTAAACACGCGAGAAATAATTTAATTTAGATTAAATCATGAAAAATTTGAAATTATTTTACATACCTAGAACCCATCAATTCATAAATAATTGGAATTTTCTTCATTAATGAGATAAAGTCAATTGTTAAGTTCATGGTGGAATTTGAAGACACTCTGCATCTTTTAGTGCAATTTTAAAAATACTCGGTTGCTTCTCATTTCCGCTGACATCTAAATTTTAGCACCTTCAAGTGTTCCTCAATTTTTAGTTTTGCCTATGCACTCTTTTTGTTCCTTTTGTGCAAGAATGTTGTGGCATCCTAGTTTGACTAGATGGAAAGAAATTATCATATCTTTAATAAGGTTTTATTTTTTATTTTTTTCTTTTCTTTTATTTTTTAGGTTTGGCACTTCAGCTTAACTTTATGAATGATGCTGGAGGCAAATCTCAGGGGTTTTTTATGTTTATCTTTTTTTTTTAATCTAATGATCAATGTATGCACTGCATTATCAATGTATACCATATGAATTTGCATAAATTCTTGAAATGTGGAATTTGAGAGTTAAGTACGGTTAAGGTTTTAGGATTTTGCTATTTGTAGGATGAATATATTCATTTGCACTAAAAGTTAGCTGATGAATTCTTCTTTCCTCAATTGTTGCAGGGTACTAACACCAGCTGAAATTGATGACTACCTAGCCGAGGTGGATTGATGCCCTTATCACATTTTATGATTTCATTCTTCTTTTGACCCACAAGTGATTTTACAACTAAATTGTTCGGTTTGCATGATATTAAGTTAGTTCTCTTGAAGATCATTGCCTACAATGGCTAACTCTTCAATTCATCACTCCTTTTAAGCCTCCCTGTTTAAGTACAATCTATCCAATTGTGCCATCATCTTTATTTCATTATGGTTTATTTAAGAACATCCTATCGGTACAATGATAAAACTATATATATGAATTTTATTTGAATTTATGAAAGAAAGGTTTTTAAGTTATAAATCATATCACTTTGATTTTTTTATTTACAAAAGAAAAAAAAAACCAAGAGGAGTGAAAGATTTGCCTTTGACTTTGATATGATATTTCTATGCCCGTAGATTAGCAGTATGAGTTGGTGAAGTTATAACTATAATATTTTAAGACCTGCATATGTATTGAAAACCTACATTGGTTGCATGTAAAATGTCAATAGAAATAGAGATTGAACCAATATCCAATGGTCCCTTTGCGAGAAAAAAACAATGTATGTTTTTAAACATTAATAGAAACAATATAATGTATTTTAAGACTTGCATTCATATTGAAGACCTACATTGGTTGCATGCAAAATGGCAAAAACATCAATAGAAACAGAGATTGAAACAATATCCAATGGTTCTTCCATGAGAAAAAAAAGCAATGTATGTTTCAAATATCAATAGAAACAATATAACATATTTTAAGACCTGCATACATATTGAAGACCTACATTGGTTACATGCAAAATGACAAAAACATTAATAGAAAACATAGATTGAAACAATATCCAATGGTCCCTTCACTGGAAAAAAAAAACAATGTATGTTTTCAAGTATCAATAGAAACAATATCCACAGGATTTGTTTATGTTGAGATGCCTTGAATTCGATTGTGATGGTAATGTTAGTGTTAGCCCTAGCCCCAATACATTGATCTGAACCTTTATTAGTTATATGTTTTTTAATAAAACCTGGCTTGTTTTATCTTACTACATTTCCGTGCATGTATGCTTGGATAGAACTATCCTTGAGAGTTTGTTCCGCACAAGTTGCCGAATACGTGATTCGGACAGTAAAACCTTGGTGCGTAAAGGAACAACTTTCTAAACATCTCTAGTCAATTACTGTCATGGGAATGATAGTAAACTAAAACTAGTATGCCTATTGTGTGATGATCATGTTTTACGGATTATAGGACATGTGGTGTCAATCAATAGACATAGACACGTGTTAGTGAGCAGCGTGTCTGGATCGATCCGCTCACGAGATCACTACATGGTTGCAAAGTCATAAGTGGTTCTCGTGTAACGCTTATACTGAATCCTTAGACTCAAGGTCGCTATGGAGCTTGAATGAATGTTGGTGTATTTTGACATACGCCTAACGTCATTCGTAACAGAGTGACAAGTGTGTGTATGATTGGGTGCATCGAGATTCATAGCGAGTAACATTTGCGATGCGAGGGGATTGCCACTCTCTGAGGAGAGAGAATATCACCAGTCACTTGATCGGTGAAACTTAGTAGTGCGTGGCCATGCCCAAGTGAAATGGTAAGGGTTATCATTTATTTGACCTAGTCAGTTCACCAAGGATCAAGAAATCGATCGACAAATAAGTAAGGGTGACTAAGCTCCATGCCTTATGTTGATCGAGATATTCAATTGGCAAAAGAATCATATAAGGTTACGAGGTTAGTTGATTACCTAGTTGACCTCCGTTTTAATTTGGGTAGTCACATTGTAATGCTTGACGGCATTTGTGATTTAGGGGCCTTAACGAGGTTAAAATCCCATTGCCGATTTTAAAACGGGCCTACAGGATCGCACACGTAAAGCCGTGAAATCCGGACTCAATCTAATGAGTCGAATAGCTAAATGGTGTATAGATAAATCAAGAGTTGATTTGGTCTAACCGCAAATGTGTAAGGATTGAGTTATGAGATAACTTAAAAAATGAGGGACTTAATTAGAAATTAAGTGTTAGCTTATTGGATCTAATATGATTAATATCCAATAAGAGGAATCAATGGTTGATATTGCATTGGGATTGGTTTTAGGGTTTTATAAATACATGTGTATTAGAGAAAACCCGAACCCTAATCTTTCTTCTCCCTCTCTCCCTCAAGAAGGCCGCCGGTCCGCCCTAGCCAAGATGACGCCGCCGCCGGTCAAAGGTGTTGTCCGCCTTTTACCACCTTTTAGAGAAAGTTTTCTCCATCCGGATTGCCATTACTCGGCTCCGGTAAAGGTATAGGTCAACACTCTTTTGATATTTCTTGTTTATTCATGTTTGTTAGTTCACAAGCCGGCTTTTTCATTGATATTTCTTTATCAATGGAGATCGCCGGAGTGAGAACCTTTTGAGTTTATTTCATAATGGTTGTGGAATTTTTCTCAAAAGATTCTCACATGTGAAACATTCGCCGAGTGTCGGTTTTGGATTTACAATTCGTTACACATGTTTACGATTAGGTTTTGAGATCTAATTTTAATTGCTATTCGTATTTCTCGATAAGAGTTATCGTTGGATACTAGCAATCCATGCCGGATTGTTTCCGGCTTGTGTGTGCGAGAATAGAGGGGAGTCGCGTATATGCAGTCCCTTTTTCGACTACACCCCTGGAATTGTATTTATTTATTTATTTTAGTATTTTATATCTTTATTCGCTTGCATTGCATGCTAGGGTCCATGCTAGTTTTGTTTGTTATCCGATGTGCATATTTTTGCTTCTAGCATGCTCGTAGACCCTTTTTGATCCAAACAGGTAACCCTATCCGAATTATGACTCTACCCAAATTTAGGGAGTATAATCCTAAATTAGAAAATTCAATAAAGATTTGTGGTGGGCTTTTGTCTTGGGCCTGACTGACAAACTGATCCATTGTGGGTTATATTATATTATTTATTTTAATTCAGATATATATATGCCTGACTGATAGACTGATCCGTTGTGGGTTATATTATATTATTTATTTTAATTCAGATATATATAGGGTTTTTTTTTCTGTATTGTCTGTATTAGTTTCTTCTTTCGAAAGAGAAGAATAAGAAATCTCTATCTCCCTGCCCGTGGACGTAGGTCATATAGACCGAACCACGTAAATCTCTGTGTGCTATTATTTTTCTTTTGTTTTTCTCCATATTATTGCTGTGTTTGGCATAACAGTTTATTTATTTATGTATTGATTTTCCATATGCATCAAGTACTAGGTGCACCATCCAAACTCCTCAACGTTCTACATGCATCAAGTTCCCAGTAGACTACCATCTGCTTACAAGTGGTAGTCAACTTAGTTGCAATTTGACACATGTTACTCTTTATGAAGAAATAAACAATTAGAGTGAAGAAGAGATCAGTTAAGCCCTCAGTCCCAAGTGACTGATGTACATGGATAACGAATAGCCTTCTAAATTGAAACACCATAGATTATTGGCTTCCAGTCTTATGAAGACTGGAAAGTAATTCCAGTCATAGGAAGACTGGTGTTCATGTGATCGATCCTTGATGATTAATCAATTGTTGATTAAACATCAATTAATTGGAATTGATAGTCTTAATTTGATTAGAACGATTTTTCCTAACCCTAATTTGATTAGTTCAATTATTACTAACACAATGATGACTAGAAATATTGTTGCATCTGAGAAGCGCTTAAAGCAGAAGTACAAGCCAGCTGGAAGTAGAAACAAGAGGAAATGGAAATAAAAAATGAAAGATGATTCCTATGCCCATAGATCAGCAAATTATTTATATATGTATTTATATATGTATTGAGTTTCCATATGCACCATCCAAGGTCCTCATTGTTCCACATGCATCAAGCTTCATCAAGGCTTCCCTCTGCTCACGAGTAGCAGTCATCTTAGTAGCAATTTAACACATGTGACTCTATAACAAAAAACTGAACAATTAGAGTGAACAAGCGATCACCTGAGCCCTCAGCCTGCATCCCAAGTGGCTGATGTACATGGACAATGAATGACCTTCTAAATTGAAACACTAGAGACTGTTGGCTTCCAGTCAAAGTGAGACTGGAGAGTAATTCCTCCACTTTGGCATCTCCTATCTTTGCCTCTGCTAAGTTGAGAAAACCTTGAATTTTTTTTTCTTTCATACAGCTCATCATCAGTTTTCAACTCGAATTGGCATTTTGGGCAAGTGTTATGCAACCCTAACCATTGAAAAATGCAATTTGGGTGGTATAAATGCACACAAGGCATTTCCCTGCACACTTGCCCTATCTCAAACATGTTCATGCATACAATGCATTGGGGATCACTGAAAGATTGCAGAAACTCTAAGGAGATTGTCACCTCTGAGAGGGCCTGAATTTCAACAACAGAGGCAGGTGGGTTTTGTGGAGCATTCTCTACAAATTGCATCATGGCTTTATATCAATTTTACAAGATTCATCCTGCCTTAACCCAGTTTTTGAAGGTTGTGGAAGCAAGTCCCATTAACCATCTGGGCTATATTGTTAAGGATGGATTGCTTTTCTATAGTGGGCACGTCAATGTCCCTTTAGAATCAGCATTCCAACCCCTTATACTCTTTGAATTTCACAACTCACTAACTGGAAGACATGTAGGAGCCCAACGGACCTTCATCCGAATTTCTAGCACTTTTTATTGGCCAGACTACGCAGTTCTGTGAGAGAATAAGGGTATAAATTTTCAGTCTATCAGGCATCCAAGCCTTTCAACAAGGCGGGCCAAGCCTTGCTTCATCCATTACCTCTTCCTGGCAAAATTTGGGATTCTGTTTCTCTCCTAAAGCAGGCCCATTTCTCTGCTTTGGGCTCTCATTTCACTTTCCCCAAGATTGTAAATGTCTTTAATCAGGATGTGATATGTTTGCATGGCATTCCAACTTCTATAATTTTTTATCGAGATCCACTGTTCATGAGTGCTTTTTGGAGAGAACTCTTCAAGCTCCAAGGCACCACTTTGGCAATGAGTAGCTCTTATCATCCCATCCTAGACTGACGGACAGACTGAAGACCTCAACTGGTGTCTTGAGGACTACCTAAACATTTACATAAAAACAGAAACACACAACCATTCCTCAGTTCTTCAATTCTCTAGGTCTTCAATCACACTAACAACTCCCCTTGACTGAAGACTACACACGCCAAGAGCTTCATTTAACTGACTTTGCTTCTTAGTATCGAACCACGTGGTGAAGATATCAGCCAATTGTTCTTCATACCTACAAAATTCAAGTTGAATTATATTTTCTGCAACCAGCTCTTAAATGCAATGATACTTCGCATTAATGTGTTAAGTTCTACCATGCATTACTGGGCTTTTTGCCATTACAATGCAAGATTTATTATCACAATAGATAGGAATTGCCCCTTCTTGAGTCACACCACAATCATTCAGCAATCTTTTAAGCCAAATTCCCTGACAACAAGCATAACACAAGGCTATATATTCAGCTTCATTTGATGAAAGGACTACCATTTCTTGTTTTTTTTTTTAAATCCATGACACATCACCTGTACCATATAAGAAAACCACTCTAGAAGTACTCTTCCTATCCTCCACACTTCCTCCCTAAATCACTATCAGAAAATCACTTCCTTGCCAATCACTATCAGAAAATCCAAGCAAAGAACAATTAACATGTCTCTTGAACATAATTCCAGAATTCATTGTACCAGCAAGATATCTTAAAATATGTTTTGCTGCCCCAAAGGCTACTTTTGTTATCTTGTGCCTAAATCTACTGAGAAAACTTACAAGAAATTCAATGTCAAGCCTAGTTTGAGTCACATACATTAATTTCCCTGTCAATCTCCTGTAACTTGTAATATCTACTAGCATTTCATCACTATTGCCAATCAATTTATAATTTATACTGAGAGGAGTAGGAACTGACTTACATTGTTACATATTATAAGATTTTAATAAGTGTTTTACATATTTTTTCTAACAGATATGAATGCCATCTTGATCTTGCTTTACTTATAGTCCTAAAAAATAGGACATCAACCCCAAATCACTCATTTCAAACACTTGCTTCATATTCTTCTTAAACTCCTCTATCATTACTGCAGAAAACCCTTTACAAATCAGATCATCAGTATAAATACCAACAAGCAAAATATTACCTCCAGCTGCAACCTTTTTATATAAAGTGTGCTCATTTGTACTTTTTTTTAAAACCTTGCTCAAGGAAATAAGCATCAATTTTCCCATATGAGGCCTTAGGTGCCTGTTTCAAGCCATACAAAGCCTTGTGCAACCTGTAAACAAGATGTTCTTTCTTAGAAACTTCAAACCTTTTAGGTTGTTCAACAAACACTTCTTCATTCAACTCCCCATTTAAGAAAGTTAGCTTCACATCTAATTGGTAAACTAACCAATGTTTTTGAGCAGCTAATGCCAATAACAATAAGACTGTTTCCATCCTCTACTGGGGCAAATATTTCATCATAGTCAATCCCATATTACTGTACATACCCCTTGCAACCAATTTGCCTTTATATTTTTGCACTTCATAATTAGGCTTATACATAGTTTTATACACCCACTTCACTCCAATTGCTTTCCTTCCCATTAAAAATTCACACAAAGCCCATGTCTGATTTTTTTTTCTATATATTTAATTTCATTTTCCATAGCTTTTCCCCACTCAACTGATTTTGCTGCTTAATCATAAATATTAATTAGGATCTGTCACAGCTAGAGCAAAGGAACAACTTTCATAAATTTCCCTTAATATTCTCACTTTCTGTGGATGACTCATCAACACTTGTTTAACTTACTTTCTCGGATTGTTTACTTGGAGAATTAATGCCACTGCTACTAGCTTTTGGAACTGAAACATCAGATTATACACTTCTTGAATTTTCTACAGATTTATCTGCTCTTACCTCCTGCAATATAATTTTCCCAGTTGAAGTTTTCATTTTTGTCCACTGCCAATTTTCATTCTCAACAAATTTTACATCTCTATTAACCACAACCTTTCTAGAATCAGGTAGATAAATTCTATAAGCTTTAGTATCTGTGTAGTAACCAACAAAAATTCCTTTAAGAGCCCTTCTATCTAATTTTTGTAAATTTTGTGCAGGTAAATGTGTATGTACAGCACAGCCAAACACTTTTAAATGTGTCACCCTTGGTTTCACTCCAAACCAGGCTTCATGTGGAGTTTTATTAAAAATAGCATGAGTAGGTAAAACATTAGATAAATATGCTGCAGTTAAAATTGCTTCTACCCAAATTGTATTTGGCAACTTACTTGAGCTCATCATGCTTCTATCTCTTTCAACAAGTGTTCTATTCTTCCTCCCAGCAACCCAATTTTGCTGAGGGGAATAGGGAGCAATTAACTCATGTTTAATGCCATTAAGAGAACAAAACATATCAAACTCTCTTGAAACAAATTCTCTTCCTCTATATGTTCTAATTATTCTCAATTTTTGTCATGTCTGCCTTTCGACAAATGCAAAATTTTTTATAAATAATTAAAGACTTCATGCTTGTATTTAAGAATGTATACCCAATTCATCCTAGCACAATAATCTATGAACAATAAAAAAAAAAATTGTTGTCTCCATGTGATTCAATTTGCATTGGCCCACAAACATTTGCATGGACTAAATGTAACTTTTGCTTTGCCCTCCAAGATCTTCAAGATGAAAATGTCAGCCTAGCTTGCTTTCCATAAACACAGTCTTCACAACAATTTACTTGTTTTACACTTGGCAGATCCACTACAAGTTCATGCTGATTTAAATACTGCAACCCTTGGAAATTTTAATGCCCATATCTTCTATGCCATAGTAATGAATCATCTTCTCTTCTTGTAACAATATTCACTTGATCAAAACCTAAAAACTCCACAGGATACAGATTATTGTCATTTTTCTATATCACTAATAACTGATCACCTATCATTGCATTTACAATTCTGCATCTTTAACTACAACATCATAACCGCTTGATGTCAACTGCCCAATACTCAACAAATTATGAGCTAATCTTGGCACAAATTGTACATTATGAATTAATTTCAGAACTCCTCCATGCATTTTGATCATCACTGAATCTTTCCCTTGCAATTCTACCTCCTTATCATCTCCTAATTTACTTTGTGATTCACTAACTCACCCAATGCGTGAAATAGATTTTTCCTACCTGTCATGTGACTGGAGCTACCACTATCCAATAGCCAAATGGAAGAATCTTCAACTTCTTCTCCCTTATGCACAATTAATAAACTGCCATATTCACTAGAATTTGGTTCACTCTAAGAGCAAGATCTTAAACCTCACAATTTTTATTTTGTGACCAATAATGAGACTGTGCATGGCCAAATCTTTTACAATTATAACATTGAACATTCTGCAAGCCTCCTCTATTATATCTTTGGCCATTAAATTGTCTATGACCTATCACAGATCTACCAAATTGCCTTTGATCTTCTCTTCCTTGCTACCATGAATTAACCTCACCAGTATATTGTTGCCTCTGATTACCATAACCACTGCCTCTAGGACAATCAATTCCTCTATCTCTTCCTCTAAAATTCCTTCATCTTCCTATTATAAAAATTCTGCCACCATTTGAGTCTCCTCTTATAACAAATGCTCTATCTTCATCTTTGTTAGAAAATTGATTAAACCTTGCCTCGTGTGCTTGCAAAAAACCAGTCAACTCATCCAAGATAGTTTGGAAATATCCCTGGTTTCTTCAATTAAAGTCACAACATGAACAAACCTTGAAGATAAGCTTCTCATTACCTTTAACACTACTTCCTCATCTATAAGATCAAAACCCATATCTCGGATCTAATTAACTATTGGAAGTACCCTTATAATATACTGTTGAATAGCATCCTCTTCCTTCATTTGTAATAGCTTAAACTTCTACCTTAATGTTTGCCTCCTCACAAATACCCTTCTAGTTGTGCCATGGTATTCATTTTTAATATGCTCCCATGCTTCTTTAGCTGTGTTAAATCTCACAATTCGGTGGAATATTTTTCATCAACAACTTGTTGGATTAAAAATAATGCTTTAGCATCATCTTTTTCACTCTCAACCACCTTTGCTTCTACATCTTCTTTAAGCACACCTTCTTCAATTATCTTCCACAAATTTTGAGACCTAAATAAAGTCTTCATTCTTTGACTCCAATTCTCATAACCTTCACCCTTGAATACAAGTAATGATGAGTGTGAAATTTCAGGTGTAGTTGAAGAACTTGAAGCCATCTTTTCTTCTTACTAACAGAATTCACTTCACTAGCAAATACAAACACAAAAAATTTTCTTCACAACAAAAGCTTCCTCAATTTATTCACAGTCTTCTACTAACAAACTTCACTCCACTAACCTCACAGCATAGGCTTTAATCAACATCTCGACATTGCCTTCTCTTCATTGCAACTCAAATCACCATACATCACCTTCACTTCACAAATCAACACAAAATGTACCACTCACCATAGCTCTGATACCACTATTGCAAGTTTGACAAACTGATAACAACAATAGAAACAAAGAAAAAAGCAATTAAAGGGGAGAAGAACATAGATCTTCTCTTTCATTACAACTCTATACTTAACCTATTTACAAGCTGAGTCAACAAAACACATGTCCAGCCTAAACAAACTTAACCGCTTAAAGTTTCCACTCAGTCATATTGCCTCGAACTAACACTTATTTCATGATGATCAAATCTCAACCATTCACCTTACAAAATTAATATGCTTCTTTGGATGATCATATCTCTACCGTTCATATTCAAACATATTTATTACAAGACTTTCCTCCTTCTAATGAATTGAATTAACATTCAAAACTCTTGTTTAGAAATATAAACAGAAACATTCACACCGAAACAGAAACACATAACCATTCCTCAGTTCTTCAATTCTCCAAGTCTTCAATCACACTAATAGAAACCATTTTAAACATGGGTGATGAAGCAAAATCAAAGGAGTAATCTCAGAGATAACAATGGAAGTACTTCTCCGGTGTGGGTTCCGGAGCTCCGACAACATCCATGGTAGAGCACAGGTGGGATCGAGAAGTGGAGGTAGTGAAGAGAGTGGACAGGATGGGATCGAAGGCTCGAATTTGAAAATAAAAAAGAAAGGTAGTGTCCTAAATACCACGAGTATTTTCAAATTTGAAAATTAATATGAAAAAAGCAAGTGTAAAAAAAATTATAAATTTTTTAATCATTAATTATTTAATAATTAAAAATGATGTTGATGCAAAGTGATAAATTTAAACAGCTTAAGTAGCCTGCTTTAAGCTCAAATTTGTCTTTACACAAAAAAGAAAAAATGGCCAAAAAAATATACTTCTTTATAAGGTTTTTAATACTTTGTATCATTTTATGGGTCAGTGATTATATATATTAACTCACTAAAGGGAC
Organism: Dioscorea alata; assembly: GCA_020875875.1. Lineage (NCBI taxonomy): Eukaryota > Viridiplantae > Streptophyta > Magnoliopsida > Dioscoreales > Dioscoreaceae > Dioscorea > Dioscorea alata. The sequence continues at coordinate 16,682,723 of CM037021.1, forward strand.
TAAATAGTAGAATTATGTATTTTTATCATAAAAATATTTATAATTTTGGTGCTTATAAGATATATTAAATTATTTATTTATTTATATTTTTTTTTTAAATTTTGCATGCATATGAATGTTGTAGCAATTTTTTTAAAAAAAAACAACAAATACTAAATTAAATAATAGATAGGTATGGAGGTGTACCGGTTACAGTTAGAGGGGACATAGTGCAATATGAGTTAAAAAACTTAAACTTAAAACCTCTTAATTATACTACACGAAAGTTACCGTTAAGTTAACCCAAGGCTTCTAATATTGTAGCAATTCTTATATTATTTAACCATGTCATATAGAATATAAATTCAAGATACACATAAAAAAAAAAAAAGATTTAAATCCTGATTATAAATAATAAGCAAATTGATTACACCTAATTAAGAATTACATGGCCACTTATTCATTTAATTAATAAAAAAAATACTATTTTCATTTTCTTTAATGGGTCATCCAACACCTGAAGATGTTTGTTGATTGGCCAACATGCATGAGCTCCAACAGTAATAACACGTATATTAAGGATAACTGGATAAGCACTGGGGAGTCCTTTTCAATGTTTTGATCATGGACCTTTATTGTATTATTATTATTATTATTGTTATTATTATTATTATTATTCATGTGTTCTGATGCCCCATTTGTAGTGCATGACATGAGAGTTTATGCTGTTTTTCATCGTCTATCCATTTTTTTTAATAAATGAGTGGGTACCTTGATTTTACTCTCATGCCCTTACTTCTTGGAATTTTTACACATGTACCATTATTTATCTATCTATCTTACCTTGTAATTTTTGTATTAATTACATCCGGTCTGCTCTTACACAAAACTTTAAAATTCTATATACGAGAATCCATCATTCACGAAGGTCCATAGATTCAAAATTTATGAATGTTCATATCAACAGTTGAATTTTAATCCGGTAATTATGTACTATATAATAAATAGTATCATTGTACTTATAAAAAATAACACAGTAAAAAATATGATGTACAGTGTTTTGATATGAATTATTTAATTAATTTATGCATAGTATTTACCCTAATTAACTCTTATGTATCCTAATTAGCACTCACTTAATTTATGCATAATATCTACCCTAATTGGTTTTTATAAGCCTTAATTAGCACTCCCTGTAATTAGCTAATGGTTACTGTTGTAGTTGACGTATTTAATATATATATATATATATATATATATATATATATATATATATATATATATATATATATATTAAATTAAAAATCTTATTTTATTTATGTTAGTTTGTAGATGGTGACATCATTGTACTCTGAGTTGATATAGTGCAATTAATAAATTCCATTTGTTGGCCTATATTGGCGCCAGTGATAACTAACCAATCAGGAGCTGGAGTTTGTCCAACCTTAACATTAATATCAATTAAAATAATATTATTTTTTTAATTAATATTTATGTATCTTGTTTTCCTCCTCATCACTGATCCAGCATCCACATACCATGTTTTGTTTTGTTCGTTAACTCTTTTCTCAATAAATAACAAATTTTAACTTCAAATAAGCTTCTTAATTTTGAGTTTTATTCAATTTAAGCTGTATTTTAATTATTTAACAAGATATTTAATTAAAGAACTTGGTACATAGTTTCAAATTATGTTCATAAGCTTGTTAAAATAATAAAATAAATAAATTTTATTAAAATTAAAGACATTAATTGTAATACCCTGAACCTTTGGATACCTGTTGGAAAGTATATTCAGGGTATTATAACAGTTACAGTAAGAATTTTCCTGCAGATCAATTTTTCAGAAAAACCCAAGAGGGACTAACAAGGACCTTATTGTAAGAGTTCATATAAGATTTTGGGTTTAAAAGTAATTAAAAAGGACTTGATCAAAACTGTTTCCATCGATTAAGGACTGAAAGATAAGTTTCCAGGAACCTTTTGGACATACTGTTTCATAATTCAGGGATCGTTGGAGAAATTTTCAGGGACCTTTTTATTATAGATTATATTTTCAGGGACTATTGGTAAATTTCGGCTGAAGATTTTATTGAGAGAAAAGTCTAGAATGAAGGGTCTTTCTTCATCAATTCATCTTCTTCTCATCCTTGCTGCTACAGTAACCCGAGAGTGAGAGATAGAGAAAATAAAGGAAAAATGGAAAATTTTGTGGAGGAAATTTTGGAGATCGCCGGAGGGAGTTCGCCGGAGATTTACATTGCTTGGTAAGCATCTTCTTGGTTGAATTAATGCATGATGTTTGGTTAAATTTAAGCTTGAGCAACCATGCTAAATTTTAACTTGCTTTTATGAGATTTGGCTTGGTTTTGAGTGGCAAAAGCATGGTTTATTGTTGTTGATAATTAATGCTTGAAGTTATTTTGGAAAATCCTTGTAATTGTGATGAATTTGGATTGAAATGGAAGATGGAATTTTCGGACTTACTGTAGATTACTGTAGCACCGAGGTTAGGGTTGGTTTTGGTTAATTAAATTGATTAAGTTGTTGATGATGATTAAAGTGTTAATGAAGATGGTTGGATGAGAATCGGAATTGGTTAAGTTAAATCAAATTGATTTGGTTGGATCAAGTCAAGTGGGTTTGGATTGAATTAGTTGGGCTTGACCAAATCAAGTGAAGTTGGTTGATTTGGTTGAGCCAAGTTCATTTAATTGGGTTGGAGTTGGGTTTGGATGAGAGTTGGATTTGGTTGAGTTTAAATTGATTTGGTTAAGTTGGTTTGATCAAATCAAGTTGAGATGGGTTTGGACTTGGTTCAGGTTTTGAGTTAATGGCTTTGGGCTGAACCAATTGAAGGAAATTGGTTCAGTTGAACCAAGTTGGTTCAACAAGAAATTATATAAGA